>CM076685.1:19369508-20854508 GCA_038501925.1 Xenopus petersii | reverse complement strand
CCTTCTCTGTAATTGCACCACTAGTTTTTTTTACCTAAGTTCTCCTAAGTGGACTGACAATTAGTATGGGCTTCTCTTTCATCACAATGAACAATGCGTTTACCTATTAATGGATATGTTGTATAACTCATACTGTTATAGGTGCAGTAATTGTCACCCAAATCTCACATTATCTGGCCTTCATGGCATCTATCCTAAATCTAAGGCTTTTGGACTGGACCAGTATTCATCCTCCAAAGGCCCCTTAGGAAGGCCAACCCCAATCTCATGGGTTTAATTGGAGCTGTGAGCAAAACTGAGACCTTCAGTTGTGAGAAGCACAACTCATACGGGTCCAGCATTCACCATTGTGATAATTAGTAACCTAATATACTCTCAGATCTGCTCATGGGACCCCCAAATTATGCCCAATGGCTTTACAATTGTTTAAAAGGATTTACAAATATATTAAGGGTCACAATTAAATTGAGGGACATGCTAATAAGCAGTATAGTTGGGCTGACATGTGCACCATGAAAACATGTCCTCTCTTAATTATGTTTAATAGACCAAAGGTACATATTAACAGGCAGACTTCCCAGAGACGGTGGCCTATAGAGGATTCATCTAATTCAGTCATGACACCGAAAGCAGAATTATCAAGCCACTCCATGATACTCCAACATACATTTCCTCCATTATAGAGTGACTTTCATATAAACAACCAGCAATTCTCCCATACTCTGCAAGAGCTAAAATAAATTGTTCAGGTTAAATGCATTCTGCACTTTGCCACTTTTCCCCCTGATGGAAGAGCTAATACTTTATATCTGCTTTTTTTTACCTGGGAAAACCTGTGCTGGACTAGGTTTATGGTATCTTTCAGTACAGGTTGTGAAAAGAAAAAGGGTGCTGTGCCTGTTACAGAGAATTACACCCCTTGGATTCCTAGGCCACAGCCATTGAATGGAGTTTTTAATGGGACTAAAAACAAGAGGAGCCATGGGAATAGCAGGAATTCAGAAGTAACTTGTGGCCAATATATGGATGTTTAGGTAAACCTAACATTTCTGTCCAAGCCATTCATTTTTCACAGAAGCTTAGAGAAACAAATGAATAATGAATATACTTCTGCCTCATAATATTATCAATAGGCAAGTCCACTGGTAAAGGTATATGGGTCGTTGAAAGAAGTAGCAAACAGCTAGTATGATGCAGGTGGAAATTATGTTG
Organism: Xenopus petersii; assembly: GCA_038501925.1. Lineage (NCBI taxonomy): Eukaryota > Metazoa > Chordata > Amphibia > Anura > Pipidae > Xenopus > Xenopus petersii. Next base: position 20,853,296 of record CM076685.1, on the reverse strand, counting down.
TGCTCTTCATTACCTTGGGACCTTGGGTTTTGTTATATGGCACCTATTGGTTTACTTCTAATGCCTAATATGTCAGCCATTTTTATATGGTTGGAATGAGTTGGAAAGGTTCCCTGTTTTTTTCAGCTAAATATAATCCAATACATAATAATAAAATGAGGAGCTTTCCTAGGCTTACCATTGTTATAGAGCAGGTGACCCCAGCACTTTTTTACCCATGAGCCACATCTAAATATAAGAAAGTTGGGGAGCAACACAAGCATGAAGAAAGTTCATAAGGGGTGCTTAATAAGGACTTTAATTGGTTATTTGGTAGCCCCTATCTGGACTGGCAGACTAAAGGTGGGTCTGTTTGGAAGTACACATGGTCATTATGCCTCCAAAATTTGCCTCCAAGTCAGAGCAATATCAAAGGCCTTGGTGAGCAACGTTGCATGAGAGCCACTGTTTAGGGGTCACTAATATTAAGAGGGTTTACAGATAACATAAGATGCATGACACCATCACATGAAAGTCAATCAACCTTTATGACTGGAATAAAGGAAATATATAGAAATAGGTGAATTTAGCACATATCTGGTATATATATATATATATATATATATAAATATATATATATATATATATATACACAGGTATATCTTGACAGCGCTATATAAATAAATGATGATGATGTATAGGACCTGTTATTATCCAGAATGCTTGGAACCTGTAACGGATCTTACAGAACCATAAAATCATGTAAACATTATATAAGCCCAATAGGCTGGTTTTGCTTCCAATAAGGATCACGTATATCTTAGTTTAGATCAAGTATGATCTACTATTTCATTTTTGGATTTTTTGATTAAATGGAGTCAATGGGAGATGGTGGCCTTTCCATAATTCTGAGCTTTCTGGATAATGGGTTTCCGGATAACAGCTCCCATGAAACCCGTTATCTGGTAATCTCCAAATTAAGAAAAGGTCATCTGCTATAGACTCCATTATAATCAAATAAGCCACATTTTTAAAAAATGATTCCCTTTTTATCTCTAATATTAAAACAGTACCCTGTACTTGATCCAATGTAAGATATAATATATTAATCCTTATTGGAAGCAAAACCAGCCTATTGGGTTTATTTAATGTTTACATGATTTTCTAGTAGGCTTAAGGTATGAAGATCCAAATTACAGAAAGATTTTGGATAACAGGTCCCACCTACATGTATATATATATATATATATATATATATATATACATACACACACAAAAACAAGAGGTCTTCTGCACTCATTTTTGACATTTTGTGCCTTAAGCAACATATATAAAAGGGGTGATGCATAAAAAAAGGTGCTGGAGGCCCACTACAACCAACCAGCAGGTAGCAGCTATTAACATCTAATTGGTTTATTTTGGTTATTAGACATAAAAGCTGTTTTTATGTTGACAGTAAAGCCTGACATTCAAGATATGGGCCTAGTTTTGAGATACTGACTTGCCTGTCATTAGACTTGCACCCTACGCAAAGGCACATGCACCTTCCCCTGACTTGATCCCTGCCACCAATGCTTGGTATCCCTCACATGCCAGATTTCCTCTGCTCAGCATTCCCACCTGCTGGGCCAAGCTTCAGTGCCAGTCATTTATAAAAGGCAGCAAAGGCATGTGCCTAGGGTCCCAGTTGATCTCATCAAGCGGCACCAAAGATATGTGTCTTTTCTGCCCACCACTAGTTCCAGCCCTGTCTGTCACCTTCCATCAAGAAGGAAATTCCCTTGAGGGAAGTTGCATAATAAAGCAATGTATAAATACATTTGTGAACCATTACATACAGATAACCATAAACCATGTTATCATTATAGAAAGAGATTCCTGCCCCTTCTGCAAAGTCATGTTGGTAGCATTAGTCCGCACTGAAGCCAGCTGGAATATAATTTAGAAGTCTTGTTGTGAAAACATTTGAGTGGATATTACCCATGAATATTATTTACTAGATTATACCAAGAGGCTCACCTCGTCCTTGTCATTGCTTTCAAACATTATTTCGTTTTTGACATAACGGAAAATAAATGGGTTTCCAGCTCCTACAGATTCCCCGCTATGCCTTCTGCTGGATCTGCATATGTGAAGAGATGGAGCTTTTAGTGATGAGTTATACTGTAATCAGATAAGTAAATCTGCATGCAGGAATGATACTAATTAGTTTTAATAGTCTACCAATATGCCCCGAGACTGAAAGGAGAAGACGTAAATCTGCTAGAGATAAATATTTTTAACTGCTAAATTTACGGGAGATGATGCGAAATAAGGAGAACAGATTGGAAAATGGTTCTTACTTAGACTAATGCAATATGCATAAAAAAAAACAGCAAAACAAGAAAAAGAGTATTACTATAAAAACAGCAAAAACAATCCACTATAAAAACAGCAAAAACAATCCACTATATATTTTTTTAAAAAAATCCTTTTCCTGTACTTTAATGGATGATTATTTTTGGTTTATTGCAGACTTTGGTATGCTTTACATTTACATACATATAACATAATACTATTCTAATTGGCTCCCTTTGATGTCTTAAGAGATTTCATTATACAGGTATGGGACCTGTTATCCAGAATGTTCGAGACCTGGGGTTTTCCAGATAACGTATCTTTCCGTAATTGGGGTCTTCATGCCTTAAGTCTACTAGAAATTCATTTAAACATTAATTAAACCCAAGAAGCTGGTTTTGCTTCCAATAAAGATTAATTATCTTAGTTGGGATCAAGTACAAGCTACTGTTTTATTATTACAGAAAAAAAGAATTTGGATTATTTGGATAAAATGCAGTCTATGGGAGACAGCCATTCCGTAATTCAGAGCTTTCTGGATATCGGGTTTCCGGAAAAGGGATATTATACCTGTACTGATATTCTCAGAAACAAGGGTGACTGTTACCTTTGAACTTGTAGCTTAAATATAATTGTCGGCTTCTTCCTTGTATTATACCTCCGCAACACAGGTACAGGTTCAACTGGAAGCAATAGTAGTAGTAGCAAGGAATAGCCTATGAGGCAGATAAACTGCGCAAAGTGAATTTTATTGTTTGCACAACATGTTTCGAAACCTCCCGGCTCATTGTCCATTGTAGCTTGCACTTGAAGGAGCCTCGAAACATGTTGTGCAAACAATAAAATTCACTTCGAGCAGTTTATCTTCCTCATAGGCTATTCCTTGCTACTACTACTATTTCTCATCAAACCCTAAGTGCTATAACATTAAGGGGCACATAATCATACCCCTACTCATTTGCAGAGCACTTTTGGCAGGGTATTTGAGCTCAGCCTGGTCTTTGCACTTGGCTCTTAATCCACAATGGAGCTCTCAGACAGCCTGGCATCTTCTTTAGTTGCAAAGGGATAGTACTTGCAAGCACTTTTCTTCATTTTGGAAATCTCACTGGTGGGTATGGGCACCTGCAGGGGTACTTCACCAATGAGGCGACTTGAGGCTGTTGCTCTCCAACTTTATTAATATTTGAATATGGCTAACGGATAGAAAAAGGTTGGGTACCTCTGCTCCAGACTTTCTTTATTTCATTAATATCCCCTGCTTAAAGGGCATGTAAAGGCAAAAAAATAAAATCCCATTTTTACTTTCTTTAATGAAAAAGAAACCTATCTCCAATATACTTTAATTAAAAAATGTGTACCATTTTTATAAGAAACCTGACTGTATGCAGTGAAATTCTCCCTTCATTTACTGCTGTGGATAGGAATTGCCAGATGGTGCCTAACTGCTGGGCAGGGAAATAATCATACTTATGAACAGCAGGGGGAGCCCCTGCCTTACTTCCCAGCCATGCAGAACTCAAGCAGCTTTGTTTATGACGATCCCTAAGCAGCCCAGGCCACACTGAGCATGTCCAAAGTCTTAGTCTTGCAAAGATGTTTAACAAAGATGGTGACCCCCTGTAGCCAACTTTGAAATATAAATTATTTGTTTGATTAGGCTTGTGGTGCAGTAAGTTCATGTTTATATTTAGTATACAAAATACAACATTTCTAGCCTTATTCTATTTTAGACTTTACATGCCCTTTAATGTAGATGGGTCATACCAGTACTTTATTATCCACAACTACTCATAGGTGCTTCTTTATCAAGGATTTTTTGAGGATAAATGTAACCAGTATATTTTCAGTCCCAAGTGCATAGCCCTAAATTTAATGATATTATATATCATTTCCATCTTTGTCGCTCAGAATAATGGTTTGTGATGTTCCCCCTGAAAGGATGACAATTCCAGGATGGAAGCAACTGCTTAGTTTAGAGTTATCAGCAGAACACAGAAACCGTAGGAGATCCTCCATGTCATTAATTAACAGACTATAAGAAAGTAGACCTAAAACAGATCCTTGCATCTTTAGATCCTAAGCAAATGACACCTACTGCAACTCCACCGTCCAGCTTGCCTCTTGGTACACCATAACCTGATCTCTCCCTAATAAAGCCATGCCGATTACTTCTTATAAAACCATACTCCAGGACATAATCTTGGAAGTAATCTGTTAACAAGCCTTCAGATATCATCCCATCTACACATATCTAAAACATAACCCAAACTCATCATTTTCCCAGAACATACCTAGGGACTTCCAGAAGTGGTCCTTTTAAATTGGAAAAGTAATTATTGCACAGCCATCAACACAGATCAGCAAATGAATTAGTGAAATCGTCGGCTACTTTTCCAAATTCCTTCCTGTATAATTGTTTCTTGATTAATGAGTAAGTCAATCCAAGAGTTACTTATACACAATCAATGGAATGCGAGGACTCTACAGTAAATCATCTTAAAAAAAAAAAAACAACAGAAAAAGTGGAGGCTTGTGAAAGAAGGGAGCTGGGGGATTCCCTTATTAATACTATTGACTAGATATCCATTGCCGAGGAGACTATTTGCTCTGTAAAGCAATAATTGTACAAGTGTCTAGTGCACTGCTTCATTTTCTCTTTAATTGAAGTTTGGTCGTGCATCACTAATCAGTCTTATATTCATTACAGCAAGAGAGGCCTCTTCATCCCATTATTAGTCTGATGGCCTGGCGTGGGGAACCTGCTCACAAATGTAACTGAGATAGGTGAGTGACTTACTGTATTGTGACTTGAAAACTTTGTTTGTTGGTCAGGAATTGTTTAGTGAAAACATATAGTTTCTGAGAGTTTCTAATGCATTGACTCAAATAAGGATTTGCTTGGGTAGCATGTATCTTACTTAGAAATATAACTCTTTTCAGTGTCTAAGGGGGTTATTTATCCGAACCTTGAATAATTCATAGTTTTTGGAGCAAAAAAAAAATACGAATTATTCGAGATTTATTAAAGTCCGATGATCTAAAAACTCAGAATCCAAAACCCCGGCATCTAAAAGCTCTCGAGGTCCTGTATAAGTCAATGGGGAAGGTCCCAGTGTCTGCGGTGATGTCCGTACCGATATCCAATAATTTCCGGGATTCGGAGCAGAAAACTCAGAAAAAAATGTAGTTTTTGCGGAAAACTCTGAACAATTTGGAGTTTTCAGGGAAAGCTCCGAAGTTTTCGGAGTTTTGCCCGACCCTATTTTTTCAGGCTTTTACTTCATAAATAAGGTCCATTCGGGAATTCGGAGTTGCTCGACGTTGGATATTAGAAATATTGAGATAAATTCGGACCTTGATAAATAGTTGCCTTTGACTTAATTCTGCTAGATACTGTATATCATGAACTGGATAAATGAAAATCTTCATAGTCATCTTTTCAGTGTATTTTTATGTTTGTATTTTAATCACTTTTAGGGGTTATTTATTAAAGTCTGAAACAGAAAAAAAATCAAAACTTTTTTTTTAATTTTAAATTCTGGATTTTTAGTGGAAAAAAAAACTTTTTTCGAGATTTATTATTCCCCTGAGGCTACCTGCTGAGGTTGTATATAAGTTAATCAGAGCGGTCCCTATCCTATTTGGACGTTTCTGTAGTCTGCACTGAAATTAGCCCAAAAATCAGACTATTTCAAGTGATTCTGGAAAAAAACAACAAAACAAATCAAATAATTCTGGAAAAAAATTGTGCGATTCGGATTTTTGCTCAACTTTTACTTGATACGATTAATTGTGCTTTTTTAATAATAAATAAGGTCTAATTGTGGATTCTAGTTTGGTTGGACTTTTTTAATTTAAATACTTTGATAAATAATCATTGCACTCCACTAAATTACAAACTTTTATCAAGAGAACCTTCTCTATTTGCCCATGTGTTATTAATTGAAAGTGAACCCTGGAATTTCTAGACACCCTATGGTGCAGCTATACAGGTTTATATGCACAAGTGCCTTTTTACTCCGTAGGCTCTGAACATCTCTTGAACCATAAGCAGGTCTCTCCGTTTTTACCTGATGTTCTGCAATCATATTGTAATGCCAACAATGGAGTTGTGTAAATATTGTTAGTAAATATACTGCATAACAACAGTCGAAAAGAGTGTATTAAAGCTGATACAGAAGTATAGAGTGTGAAAACCAAAGACAGCTGATCCACGTTTTGTGATGGATGGTAGGCCTGGTTTAAGTGAGTAAATTATGTGCTGAGAAACTATACTGGGGGTTTGAGTATAAATTATAAGTATTTTGGGATTGTGATAAAACAGTTCTGACTACTGGAATAGAAAGTGTTCCCCTTGATGGCTGTCCTATGTAAAGTAAGTCCTTCTCATTGATTGAGTCTTCCTTAAAATTAAAAACAAAGCTCATAATAAAAGTAAGATAAAATTAAAAAAAAAATAAAAGTAATTTTTCATCTTGTTCATTGAGCAAATTTTATAAACCCACTGCTTCAGGTTATAGCAAGGATACATGCTGCAACTAGTACAGCCAATGATTCATGGGGTGCTAATTATAAAATGAGGTCAGGAAGCAGTGTGGATGAAGAGAGGATATGTAGGAAAACTACACATGTGACTACACCAGGAGCTGAGACTGCCATATATTTTGTAACATATTGTTTTTATATGGTTTTTTTTTTTTTTGCTAATAACCATGAAATTTGTCATTTTAAAAAGGCCTTCTCTGTAGCATGAATGTCAATGGCAAGCACTCATTTGCAAATGTGGCTGGTTGGATTTCTTTGGTGGCCTTCATTGTGGTTTTTAAAACAACCAACTGGAATGAACAACTTGGGTATCATCTACACTGCCTCAGACCTACAAGAAGTTACCCAGATGTCAAGTGAAACAGATGAAACTCGATTATATCATGATACAGCCAGCCTATTCATACAAACAAGGCTAGCATGTGCTATACCCCAGATCTTCTTTACTCATGCAAGTGCAATGTTAAATGCTATATTTTTTTTACCCAGTGTTTTCCTCCATAATTCCAGTTTAAATGTGGGTACAATTACGTCTGATACATCATTATCATCATCAACACATGTATTTGGCCAATTTGTGCCCCTTGTTTGTTGCAAGTCCTTAAGTTCTACCTCAACTGTAAGTCACTATGTCACTCTAGGCCAGGGGTCCCCAACCTTTTTTACCAGTGAGACACATTCAAATGTAAAATTAGTTGGGGAGCAACACAAGCATGAAAAAGTCCCTTGGGTGCCAAATAAGGGCTGTGATTGGCTATTTGGTAGCCCCTATGTGGACTGGCAGCCTACAGGAAGCTCTGTTCGGCACTATACTTTACTAACTGCACTAGTTATTATGCAACTAAAACTTGCCTCCAAGCCTGGAATTCAAAAATAATCCCCTGCTTTGAGGCCACTGAGAGCAACATCCAAGGGGTTGGAGAGCAACATGTTGCTCGTGAGTTACTGGTTGGGGATCACTGCTCTAGGACATCCTCTTTTCCCCTTCCAATCTAGTGTCCTGTTAGGAGCCATGGTGCTTGGGTCTGTATTACACCTTAACACATGAGCAATCCACCTCCATTGCCTTTGCACAATAATAGTGGCCATAATAGTGGCCACCTCAAGCCCCCCTTCAAGGGCCCACACCCAGTCATAAGCTTCTCCAGTCATGATACCAGAGGCATGTATGGGTCCAGTCTGACACTGTATATATCTTTCCTGCTGTTGAATAACAACTCCTAACAGCTCTCATAATTTAAATATATAGGGCTAAATTTAAACTCAGCAACAGCAAGTGAATTCTAAGTTTGAAGCCTGTTTTGTGTTGTGTGTGTGTCCAATAATGCCTCAAGCTTCTTGTGTTGCCAAGGGATTCATTCTCACAAACTCCGTGACTATCCTTGGAGAAAATTCTTCTATTAACCCAAAAACACAAATATTTTGCACAAAGTCATGTCAGACTTGTTTTAAAAACGTTATATTGTTAATCACTCTCCATCTTTATTAAGAAAAATGAATAAATTAGAACCTTATCAAATTGCTGCAGAGAATATTATGTTTGAGTTGTTAAGCATATTACCTAATTTGTCATGCCAGTCAATAAAACTCAGATCCATCATAAATTATAATCTCAGTGTGCCATCTATGAAGCAAGAGAGTAAAAATTGTTTAAAATATTCTTCCGTATAAATTATAGCATTAGGGTCCCTTAAATGTGCGACTGGTTAAATGAGCATAATCTTAAATCTTACAAATTAAATGTATTATTTTTTTATCAGTGATGCTCTACGTCGACAGGGTCTGCATGTAATCCCTCTATGTTCAGATGCAGCAGCCATTCAAGGTTCACGGAGTACTCCAAAATATTAATATGTATTCCAATAAGGGTTTAAAATATTCACACCGATGCATAATTCAGTCATATACTCTCTGCTGCACAAATATTACACAGTTGCTTAGTGCAGTGCACGGTACAAAGGGCAAAGATGGATACAATCCACCATGTTTTGTGCACAATTCATTACCCACACAAAACCAGCTACCCCATCCTTCTAGGTAACCCAAAAGTGATGCCACTATCGACAAATGTCAATTTGGACAAGAAGCAATGTCACTATTGATGCCCTCAAGAAAGAAAAGCTTCCAGCTAAAAGTCAAAGAAGGAATTGATGATATTCCACCCAAAATCCAACTGCTTACACAAAGGTTCCCAAGACTCTCCCAAGACTCTAATCTGTACTATTTACAAAAGCCAACTATGGCTTCCACCTTCTGCAGTGCAACAAAATGCAGCCAGCATTATATACAAAGCAACACACAACTAGGCCACAAATGCATAATTTGCCAAACAATGGGGTTCTTTGCACCACTTTTATTCTGTCTACCTCCTGCCCCATTTTTTGAACCCTTAGTGATCTACCTTTTGACAACCATCCTCTGTGTTATAAATATTTATTTCCTAAAATAGCAGCCGAACTGGTTGCAATTAAGGCAGTCCAATGTCCGTGGTTTACAATCCAACAAAAGTTGATCAGAACCATTATTCTCTTCACAGCTATCAATGGCAATGTTAGCCCCCTCCATGTAAGAGGTATCGATGGATCTATGAATCCCACCCATAATTCAGATTGTGACTCCTTCATAGTGATGGGCGAATTTATTCGCCAGGCGCGAATTCGCGGCGAATTTGCGTGATTCGCCGCCAGCGAATAAATTCGCGAATCACCCGCGAAAATTCGTGGGTTTTGTGAATTTTTCACCGTTTCGCGAATTTCGCGAATTTTCCGGCGAAACGGCGCAAATTCGACCATCACTACTCCTTCATAAAAAATTGCATCTGGGTCAGACAAAACGACAAAGTTTGCTCAGAATCCAATGAGATATACTGGAAAAAGCTGTTATTTTTCTGCTTGTTAAGGTAATTTTTATTTATTTTCTCCCAAGAAGTTGATTTTAAATTAAAATGTCTCTCCGAGATGTTTTATTGGCGATCATAATAATGATAAATTTATGTTTCAATATTCTCCTTTATACGATATTGATCCCTGTGACAAGCCCTGATAACTTTAATCAAATTTCTCTCTATTCATATGGTTGAGCTGGGTCAAGGATAATCCTGATGTGCACAGTATATAAAGCAAGCCATGCATTTCTAAACCGATGCTTTAACGCCCCATTTCCCACTACAAAAGTCATCAGCAAACGCAAAATGCAATCTTTGCTCGTTTTAACAAAGAAACAAAATGACCCATAAATTTGTGCATAGAGGCTTTCAAGTGCTAAGACTAAATACAAAATAAATAAGAGATTAAACCAACATATATGATAGATATCATTTATATCCCTCTTGATGGATTTGTGTAGAACCATTGTGGTGTCGACACATTGTGTTATTAAAGGAAAACTATACCCCAAAATGAATACTTAAGCAACAGATAGTTTATATCAAATTGAATGACATATTAAAGAATCTTACCAAACTGGAATATATATTTACATAAATATTGCCCTTTTACATCTCTTGCCTTGAACCACCATTTCGTGACTCTATCTGTGCTGCCTCAGAGATCACCTGACCAGAAATACTACAACACTAACTGTAACAGGAAGAAGTGAGGAAGCAAAAGGCAGAACTCTGTCTGTTAATTGGCTCATGTGACCTTACATGTGGTCTGTATGTGTACACAGTGAATCTTACGATCTCAGGGGGCGGCCCTTATTTTTTAAAATGGCAGTTTTCTATTTATGATTACCCAATGGCACATACTACTAAAAAGTATATTATTATGATAATGGTTCATTTACATGAAGCAGGGTTTTACACACGAGCTGTTTTACTCAGTATCTTTTAATAGAGACCTACATTGTTTGGGGGGTATAGTTTTCCTTTAAGTTTAGCAGTGCACTGATATCTCCATGAATGCACTAAACCAGTGTCTAATATGTGTGTGAAGTTTGGATGCTAATAAAGCTGTTAGCTGGCCTGTCGATATAGACATTTATTTATTGGGTACAATCCTACTTTCATATTGGTTTTATATACTACAGCTATGGGATCAGTTATCTGAAAACCCAATGTTCAGAAAGCTCTAAACCTCGGGACGGCCATGTTCCATGGACTCCATTTTAATGAAATAATTCCCATTTTTAAAAATGACTTCCTTTTCGTGAAACGGCGAAAAAATTGCGAAACATATTAAAGACAATGGGCGTCTGAATAATTTTGACATTCAACAATTTTTATGCGTGCAACAATTTTTGTTTTATTGTTTGCCGCCGAATTGTCGCTACAGTTTCTCCAATGATTTTGATTGCGACGAAATGTGGAAATGTGCAGCAAATTTGTGTCTTGTGAATTTATTCGCCTATTACTTACTATGGCGCAAATTCACTAAGCGCCAAAGCGCTAATTCGCTAGCATTTGGCATTTTTCTCTACTGCGCAAATTCACTAAGGAACGCTGGCGTAATTTCGCTAGTGTTACTTCGCACCCTTACGCCAGGCGAATTTCGCTAGCAACGTAACTACGCAAATTCACTAACTTGCGCAGTGTACTGAACGCTACCTTTTACGCTAGACTTCCTTCGCTACCTCAGACCTGGCGAAGCGCAATAGAGTAGATACGGATTGCTTCCAAAAAAGTCAAAATTTCTTCTAAGTCCCAAAAAACGCTGGTGTTTTCTACATGATGGGTGATAGGCTGAAAAAGAGCGAAAATATTTTTGGGGCTCCCCTCCTTCCCCACTACATTTCCTTACTCATGGCAACTTACCTAGACAGTGGGCACATGTGTAGGGCAAAATAAAATTCTTATTTGCTGATTTGAAGGTTTTCTAGGCATTTGTAGTGCTGATACGTGTTCCTCCATTGAAATTTGAATTTCGCGCCGCATGCAAATGAACCATCGCTAGCGAAACTTCACTTCACTTGGCGAATTAACGCTAGCGCAACTTCGAAAACTTACGCTACCCCTGTGTGCAACTTCGGATTTTAGTGAATTTGCGGAGCGCTGGCGAAAATACGCCTTGCGAAGTGTGGCGAATTGTGGCGAAGTGCGGCGAAGTTGCGCCTGGCGCAACTTTGCATCTTAGTGAATTTGCCCCATAATTTCTTGTATTCTTTGCATATAAAGATATAAGTATACACCTGAATACATGCCTTTCAACATACACCCCTTTTCTGTTTTGTGTACTATACAAAGAATAATGTACATGGAATTCAGAGGTGACATCTAAAGGTGGCCATACATGGGCAGATTTCAATTGGGCAGTTTTGATTTTCCCTTGCAATCGAGGACCGCATTGGATAATCGATGCGGTCCTCACCGCGTTGGCGCCCATTGCCATCATTGCAATCCAATCGGTTGGCCCTAGGGCCGAACGATCGGATTAGCCCGATAATACCCTGGAACTTAAAGGTGACTTATAATATCCTTATATTTTACAATATTTATTATAGTACACAAGATTCAGTGAGTTACGTGACATAACATCACTAAGCTCCAGTTATAACTGATGATATCACTAAGCACCATACACGGGGTATACAGTTAGGTCTATAAATATTTGGACAGAGACAACTTTTTTTTCTAATTTTGGATCTGTACATTACCACAATGAATTTTAAATGAAACAACTCAAATGCAGTTGAACTGCAGACTTTCAGCTTTAATTCAGTGGGTTGAACAAAAAAAATTGCATAAAAACGTGAGGCGCTAAAGCCTTTTGGGGCTCAAAAGCAATTGGATCATTGACTCAAAGGCTATTTCTTGGGCAGGTGTGAGCAATTCCTTTGCTATGTCATTATCAATTAAGCAGATAAAAGCCTTGGATTTGATTTATGGGGGGGGGGTGCTTGTATGTGGAAGATTTTGCTGTGAACAGACAACATGTGGTCAAAGGAGCTCTCCATGCAGGTGAAACAAGCCATCGTTAAGCTGCAAAAACAGAAAAAAAAACATCTGAGAAATTGCTACATTTGCTAATTTAAATGGCCTTACAATTTTGCCATCTGGGTCAAGTCCCTGACTATTCACTATTATTTAGTATGATATAGAGTGATATCAATTTGCAATTGGTTTTTATTTTATATCACGTGTACTGTTTGAGTTATTTAGTGTTTTATTCAGCAATATGGTTGCTAGGGTCCAAATTACCCTAGCAACCATGCATTGATTTGAATAAGAGGCTGGAATAAGAATAGGAGAGGGCCTGAATAGAAAAATGAGTACTGAAAAGTAGCTATAGCAATACATTTGTTTGTTAAATGGGGTCAGTGACCCCCAATTGAGAGCTAGAAAGAGCCAGAAGAATAAAGCAAAAACTATGAAACTATAAAATATAAATAGTGATGACCAGTTGTAAAGTTGCTTAGAATTGGCCATTTCTATCATACTAAACGTCGGCCCAGACCCTTTCCCTGCCCAAGTCTATTTTTCCCAAATTCCCTCGGTCACAGCAAAAAAACAGGTATGCACTCATGCATGTGTGACGGCAAGGCTAAAAGTAGGTTGCGGCTGGGGCTGGGATCCCAGAGGGGGCTTTGTGGAATGGACAGGGAGTCCTAAGACAGCAGCTCCAGATGGCCCCGGGCCCCCAGTATGACCCAACACCTCTCTACCTTGTAATGTACATAGAGTTGCCACCTGTCCGTATTTGACCCGGACAGCCCTATTTTCAGATTTGACATGGAGATCAGCCAATCGCTGATCGCCACATCATGGCCCTGTCCACATGACATAGCATGCCCCGCCTGCAATGTCACTGACCCACCCCTGTGATGTCATGGCCCCTCCTCCTGCCCGGATCATGAGCCGCACAAAGGTGGCAATCCTAAATGTACACCACTTTCTAAAAAAATGTGTGTGTTGCTCTTTTCTTGTTTCCAGAAATCATTGAACTGCAGACTTTCAGATTTAATTCAGTGGGTTGAACAAAAAAAATTGCATAAAAATGTGAGGAGCTAAAGCCTTTTGGGGCTCAAAAGCAATTGGATCATTGACTCAAAGGCTATTTCTTGGGCAGGTGTGGGCAATTCCTTTGCTATGTCACTATCAATTAAGCAGATAAAAGCCTTGGATTTGATTTATGGGGGGGGGGGTGCTTGTATGTGGAAGATTTTGCTGTGAACAGACAACATGTGGTCAAATGAGCTCTCCATGCAGGTGAAACAAGCCATCGTTAAGCTGCAAAAACAGAAAAAAAAACATCTGAGAAATTGCTACAATATTAGGAGTGGCAAAATCTACAGTTTGGTACATCCTGAGAAAGAAGGTAAGACCTGGTGAACTCAGCAACGCAAAAAGACCTGGATGTCCACGGAAGACAACAGTGCTGGATGATCACAGAATCATTTCCATGGTGAAGAGAAACCCCTTCACAACAGCCAAGCAAGTGAACAACCCTCTCCAGGAGGTAGGTGTATCAATATCCAAGTCTACCATAAAGACAAGACTGCATGAAAGTAAATACAGAGGGTGCACTGCAAGGTGCAAGCCACTCATAAGCATCAAGAATAGAAAGGCTTGATTGGACTAAAAAAAAAAATCTTAAAAAGCCAGCACAGTTCTAGAAAAATATTCTTTGGACAGATTTAACCAAGATCAACCTCTACCAGAATGATGGCAAGAAAAAAGTATGGAGAAGGCGTGGAACAGCTCATGATCTAAAGCATACCACATCTCTATAAAACATTTGGGAGGCAGTGTGATGGCTTGGGCGTGCATGGCTGCCAGTGGCACTGGGACACTAGTGTTTATCCATGATGTGACACAGGACAGAAGCAGCCGAATGAATTCTGAGGTGTTAAGATACTGTCTGCTCAAATCCAGCTAAATGCAGTCAAATTGATTGGGAGGCGTTTCATAATACAGATGGACAATGACCCAAAACATATAGCCAAAGCAACCCAGGAGTTTATTAAAGGAGAGGGAAAGGCTTGGTGCACTTGGGGTGCCAAATGTTAGGCATCCCCAAGTGATTGTATTGACTTACCGGAAACCCCAGGCCGGTGCTCCTATCAGCAGAAAACTGCACCGGCCTGGGGTTATACCATTGAGCACCACAGAACGATCCTCTTCCGGCATATTCTCTCTTCAAATTTCCCGGGGAAAATGCATGCACAGTTGAACGAATAACCGACTTTTTAGTTAAAGTTCGGCTTTTCGTTCTACTGCGCATGCAAAACCGTGCAAAAAGGGAGGAAGACAGAAGAAGATAGATTCGTGGTGCTCACTGGTATAACCCCGGGCCGGTAAATCAAGGTAAGTCAATACAATCACTTGGGGTGCCTAACATTTGGCACTCCTGAAGTGCACCAAGCCTTTCCTTCTCTTTAAAGCAAAGAAGTGCAATATTATTGAATGGCCAAGTCAGTCACCTGATCTGAACCCAATTGTGCATGTATTTCACTTGTTGAAGACTAAACTTCGGACAGAAAAGCCCACAATTAAACAGCAACTGAAAACCACTGCAGTAAAGGCCTGGCAGAGCATAAAGAAGGAGGAAACCCAGAATCTGACATGAAGATACTTCATTTTCCAAAGTCTCCCGAAGTTGCACTTCGGAAAACCGAAGCGATCCGTATCGCCTGAAGAATAGATTTGTCGCTGGGCGACTAATCTCCCCGAATCTGCACAGGTGCCACCACCCTTATACTTTATACAAGGGGATACATTATATCCCCATATAAGTGACAGCCAGACAATTAAAGTCTCCTATATAAGGGCATTCGCATTAAGACGACTGAAGGGGCCTGCATTAAGAAATCAGAGACTGCTGGTAAACCAATTCCTAACAAATATTTCCAATTCTTCACTTTTCTCACACCTGCTATTTTTTTCCCCATTGCAACATTAAAATGTCAGTTTGTATGAATAGCAAGCGCTGTTCTGGATGTTAAGTCTTTGCTTAAGAAACTGCTGCCTTTTCCTTGTACTTTAGCAGTGGAGATTCGTTTTGTGTCTGTGAATGACAAACAGCAGTGGTAGATGATATGTCGGAGTCTAAAGCCAAGCGTCTCAAGCTATAGGTCTCCAGCACCACCACCAGGAAGGCACTTAGCATTACCTAAGAACACAAAAAGAATAGGTTGTTGGATCAGATATGTTTAACCACATTGTTTACAACATTTTAGGGTAATAATTATGTTTTTTTATGTTTTCAATTTAAATAATTACTACTCATAAGTGCTGAACCTTCCCCAGATAGAGAGCGAAATACTGAAGTGACTGTAGGGGTTAATAAAGACTGTAATTGCGCCATTCATATTAAATGGCAAAAGATATCCTATCATTTATAATCACTAAAATCAAATATTTGTCTTTTGCAAAAATTTAGGCACAACTAGAAACTTTTTCTAATGCATTATTGTGGTTTTAAATGTGTTTGCTAATATAATTTAAATGGCCTTACAATTTTGCCATCTGGGTCAAGTCCCTGACTATTCACTATTATTTAGTATGATATAGAGAGTGATATCATTTTGCAATTGGTTTTTATTTTATATCACGTGTACTGTTTGAGTTATTTAGTGTTTTATTCAGCAATATGGTTGCTAGGGTCCAAATTACCCTAGCAACCATGCATTGACTTGAATAAGAGGCTGGAATATGAATAGGAGAGGGCCTGAATAGAACAATGAGTAATGAAAAGTGGCTATAGCAATACATTTGTTTTTTAAATTGGGTCAGTGACCCCCAATTGAGAGCTAGAAAGAGCCAGAAGAATAAAGCAAAAACTAAACAAAACTGTAAAAGATAAATAGTGATGACCAGTTGTAAAGTTGCTTAGAATTGGCCATTTTTATCATACTAAACGTTAATTTAAAGGTGAACAACCCATTTAAGCATGCATACAAGCCTGTCTTGTAATCCACCTCTCCAGGGTTGGCCCAAATCTATTGTTACTGCCCCCAAACTCCCTCTCTGGTCCGGTCACAGCAAAAAACAGCGCCCCCAGTATGACCCAACACCTCGCTACCGTGTAATGTACATAGAGTTGCCACCTGTCCGTATTTGACTCGGACAGCCCTGTTTTCATTTTTGACATGGTGATCAGCCAATCGCTGATCGCCACATCATGGCCCTACCCACATGACATAGCATGCCCCGCCTGCAATGTCACTGACCCGCCCCTGTGATGTCATGGACAAAAGTGGCAATCCTAAATGTACGCCACTTTCTAAAACATTTTGCGTGTTGCTCTTTCTGTGTTTCCAGAAATCATTGACATTTTCTATCATTACAGTTTCTATGCAAGAGTAGATTATTAGAAAATATGAGGTAGGGAGTAACAGTAAGCATTACTTGTGGCAGTTGCATTGTCAGGAGTACTCTGCACTTTGCCCCCTTAATTAACGAGCCTTTATACTTTCCACAAAAGCAATGTATTCTTCAGAAGCAGAACGGTAAGAAGGTCAGAGATAAACACCTTGTAGAAATGACCTGTTGAAGTGTTTGACGTACAAAAGAAACAAAAGATTCCTGTTTTCAGAATTTACATATTAAATCCATGGCATCTTTTGTATCCTGGCAGTTGCATTTTACAGCGCCTGACATTATATTAGCGCTAATGTGACCAGACATTTTGCTGACAATGCCCCCCGAGGAAGCAAATTTGTTGCAAGATCCGGATGTGTGTCAGCAGAGAATTGCAAAAGTGGGTTGACGGTTTAATTATGTAACTATAAATATGAACAGTTATGCCTAATTACCTTACTCTTGTTTGTTGAAGATTGGTATGACATAGTAGGGAATCACAATCCTGAAAATGAGTTGTTTTAAGAGAGAGGATAGAGGGACGACTTCCATAACAGCCCCATTATCAAGGGTGGATCAAAATTTTTGAGGGCCACATTCCTAAAATAGATTGCCCCAGGGGTGTAACTACAGAGGAAACAGACCCTGCAGCTGGGGGGCCCAGGAGTTATAGGGGCCCCATGAGGCCCTAATTCATTTACAATTTAAATAACTATATGTCAGACACGTCAACCTCTAGACATTTTGGGTACCTGAAAAATAATTTGCTGTGGGGCCCAGTAATATCTAGTTACACCACTGGATTGCACCCCCCCCACACACAAAAACATCTCCGTCAGTCACAATATGTATATATATATATATATATATATATATATATATATATATATATATATATATATATAAACAGTGTGGTGCCAGCACAACTTGTATAATGGGTTAATAATGCCTGGGTGCAGAAAATCCAAGAGACAAATGTAGTCGCGCAAAGGATCGCACTCTCAGGTCTTAAGAAGAAGTACAGATGTTTATTTCAGCAAGAAAACAACTGACGTTTTGGCTAGCTTCCTAGCCTTGGGAGCTTACTTACTGTGGGACTGTGTTTACTGAAAAGTCAGTCAGAGGCTAGGATAGAGTTCCGCACAGGTCCAATTAGAAGGACCCATGCCCTACCTAGACCCGCTGACCCCTAACCTGACCCACACCCGCCATCCAGCACATCCCCAAAGCAGCTACCTGGATCCTATATATTAAACTTACCTTCCAACCCAGGACCCGCAAAACTGGAAGAGATGTCACTCCAGCGCCCATTCATCTGGCCTACAACACTAGAGAGAGAGGTTTGAGGGCAACACTAGGGTTGAAGGGCAAGTCCCGCACATTAGCCAGGTACCCAGAGAAGTTACTCAAAGACTACCTGCATGGTCAGAGAATCAGGAATTTTTACCCAGAACCCAATGCAGTTATTCCGACCATGGGTGCCCAACCGATGCAAGAGTCTAGGCTTGGAGTGGACTCTCTCTAAGGAAGGAAATGTGGTAAGCTGATCCAGCTTGGAGAGGTAAGGAGATGAACAAGAGGGAAATACATTAATTTTTTGAGTTGTCCTAATAGTAGCTGAGGCATTTTCAAAGAGCAGGTGTTCTAGATTTTTAGCTTCCAGTAGAGCAGTGAATTCTGCTCAAGGCCAGTTTGGCGCCCTTGTGCGGGACCACTTGTTGCCCCCCCGTCTCCATTTCCCTCTTCCTGCCTCCTCTATTCAATGTGTAAGACATTGAACGTGGAAGATTTAAAGAGCTAGCAAATCTCTCACATGTCCTCAGTGTTTCTGAACCCATTGCATTGCAGCTTAGCAACATACCACCTCTTAAATTCTGTCGCCCAATGCCTGGGCCTCTGTGGCCTTTCCATAAATATGAGCTGGTTTTTGCTTTTTAATAGAATGAACTTTAATTGGCTTCTGCGATTTACGGGAACCAAAATATGTAACCAAATATATTTAACCAAACCTAAGCAGGCAGTGGTATGAAGAGAATACAGCTATTGCAAGAAAATGCAAAAAATGATTGAGTAAAAATAAAATAAGTTGAGCATATCAATGGATCATGCTTAGAAACTAAAATTAATTTTGTCTTCTGGGAAGAACATTCCCTGTTTCAAATAAAAGTATAAAAAGTATTACAAAAACAGTAAATAATTGACACCTCAGGGTAACTAACAGCAATACTCCATATACATTCAAAGTCTCATCTTTCATTAGCTGAAATGACTGGTACTTCCTCTGCAACAGCACTGCAAGCTTGATTTTGATTGACCACTTGGGTCCAAATTAAATGGATCCCTCTTGTTTTGTTGTGGTTCATGCAATCACATTGCTTTCCAAATCCCGTTGCCATCAAATTGGCTTCAGAGGAAATAGGAAAAAATAAAAGAACAAGAAGCCAAAATGTAAAATTATATCCCTTCTAGTGATCCAGTCACTTCTTTTTTTTTCACACCATTGCCATTTTAGTTCAAGCACAAAAAATATCTTATATCAGGACTTTACTTGAAATGCAAAATACAGTATTAACCATTAACCAAGAGTAAGCCTAGGTAATGAACATGTCAGGACTACAGGAGAGTGGCTGCAGTTAGGAGCCTAGATGCTTGGTAACATGTTGTCGCCATGTTTGGTGTTTAGAAGAACCAAAAATACGTAATGTACTCAGAATTAAATTTAATGAAGAACTTAGATGACAAAGATGAAAAATATAACCTGAAGATAAGTCCATATAACAAGCCAGAGGTCGGGGCAGGCTGCGAGCTGAAGCAAGTCCATGAAAACAGTCAAGAGCAACCAAGAAAACTGGGCGGCAGGCAATACAAGTCCGTGGAACAGACCAGGGGTCAAAACCACGAGATCAGAATAAAGGCTGGGTCTCAGGAACAAGGGATTTACAGGACCGAAGTACAAACAGGAACAAGGCAATTCGGGACCAAGGAACAAGGCAAATCAAGAACACAGGCACAAAGGGGGCTAGAACAGACACGAGTCAATGATCCAGCAAAAGCTGGGATGCAGGCACTGGCTTATATAGGGTCTTGATGGCAGGATTGTTAGTACCTGTCCTTAACAAGATTAGAGGTGGAGACTGAGAAAACAACAGAGAGAGGTATGGTTACTTGGACAATTATCAGCATAAAGCACCTAAAGCCTTTGTGGCTCAACAGGAAATTGCATTGTCCAAACACCCTGAGGACAAGGGTTTGAAACCTGACAACTCCAGACAGAACACATGACTACAACAGGGAAGGCAATAGAGCCAATAACATTACATAGGTATGGGATCTATTACCCAGACACCCATTAACCCGGAAAGCTGTGCATTACGGAAAGACTCCATTTTATGCGAATACTCCAAATTTTTATAATTTCTTTTTCTCTGTAATTATAAAAGAGTACCTTGTACTTGATCCAAACTAAGATATAATTAATCCTCATTGGAAGGAAAACCAGCCTGTTGTGTTTATTTAATGTTTACATGCTTTTCTGTGGCTGATACAACACACACATACCTATATCTGTACTCAATTTATGAGATAAGAGGGGCTGTGGTTGCCTTGGGCTGGTACAGAAATCAAAATATAATATACAACATTTCTAGCTACTTCTTTTGTTATGCTTTAGTTCTCCTTTAAGGGATCCATACCTTTGGATAATATATACAAAACATTATTTCAAGGACTACAGTTTGGAATACTATTGAAGTAACCATGGCTAATTCTTATATACAGAAAAGATCATGAGACACACTAGGTAGGCAGCTTGACTATGTCACTCTGTGTATTATTTGGAGATAACTGGAAGCAGCAGACTCTATTTATAATAGGAAATACATTATATTCGGGTAACTGATACAGATAGAAATGTATATTATAACTATTAACTAGTATATTATACAGTAACTATTACCTAATCGTCTAAAACTGCTGCTTCTCTTTCAGCCTACAAAACTCTGGATATTTATTGCTGTTTCCTCAAACTGTTTCGGTGTTATACTGTTTGGTAAATTTAAATTATCCGTTTTTGCATTATCTTTTGTACCACTTTTTTCCTTGCTGCCATTTATAAATGTAAATCTGCTGAGAAAATATATGGAGCATTAGTGACCTCTTCTGGTTAGATTTATTTGGAATGCTTTCTAGTAATCCAGACTATAACCAAGAAGGAAGAGACTGATTTAGGGTAGGACTACACAAGCTATTCCGGCGCGATTCGATGCGCTGCGACAAAACGCCTGCGACTTAAATTGGGTAAGAGATAGAATTGTCCCATGGTGTCGCAGCATTGATCCGACGTGACACGACTGTCGGATGCAGACGCTGTTTCACGTCGGATCAATGCTGCGACACCATGCAACAAATCTATCGCTCATCTTATTTCTGTCGCATCGCGTCGGATCGCGCTGGAATCGTTCGTGTAGTCCTACCCTTATATAGATTCCTAATTGGTTATTTGCTGGGTCGATGTCATAATGGGTTGAGGCACCAACAGATTGTTATATGGGGCAGTAATAAACACACACTTACCCAAGCTGTGACTTAAAGGAGAAATGGACAGTTTATCAGAGCTACAGAGACCATGATTTAAAAATTGACACCATTTTTTTTTTGTGGATTTGTGTATCTAGTTCAATTTCACCTAGTTACTAGGAGTTGGGAGCAGAAAAGAACCCAAGAACATTGGTCATACTATTTTCTTCCCTTTGTTTTCTACTACCCATCATAATGTATATCTTCAATGTAATATTCACTTCAGTCCTTTGCTTTTAATTTCCCTTTTCCCAAACAAACCTTTTCTCTCCTTACATTTCACATCTGCCATGTTTTATGTTACTTTTTAAAATCTCTCGCTTCCTGTTTGTCTTCTCTTTCCCTTTTTCGTCTTTTATCACTTCTTCTTCCAGTCACCACTCTTTCCCTTTTCTCTTCTGCCCTTTTGGGTTTTTTTTCCTTGCCCCTTTACTTTGGCTCTCCCCAAATAATATTTAAGCTAACGTTTAGCATACCGTCCTACCACTTGTTTAAAGGTGGTGTTATTTAGACAAATATAGCAGTGCTAAGAATCTCGAAAGGGAACTCCATCTTTGTGTGCATGTGTGTTAGGGCTTTAATAATGTATAGTAAAAATAAAAATATTAAGAGAAATTAAAATGCCACTGATTATCCAGGTCCTGCCAAATGTTCTAATAAAGGCATTTTTATCTACAAAAATCTTCTTGTTTTGGTGCTGTACGTCAATCAGATCCCTTAAAGGGGTTGTTCACCTTCAAACAACTAGTTGTTTTCAGATAGATCACCAGAAATAATGACTTTTTCCAATGACTTTCTATTTTCTATGTGTGACGGTTTTTCTAATATTGAAGTGTAAAGTGTAATTTCTCTCCTTTTGAAGCAGCTCTGGGAGGGGGGTCACCGATCCTGTAAACTGTTCTAAATGGATACATTTAGTTGATACATTTCTTATCTTTGTCCCTGCTGAGCAGAATCTCTGAGTTTCATTACAGGCAGCTGTTAGAATTGATACAATAGTTGCTAATAGTCCAGAGATGCTGCTGAGAAATATATCAACTAAATGTTGCAAAATGTTAACAGTTTAGAGTCTGCACCTGAATTACTGAGCTACAAGACTCAAACACCAGAGACACGAACATTCAACTTTACACTTAGATTTTGGAAAAAATGTAAAAAATAAATGATGGAAAGTAATCGAAAAAAGTCTTTATTTCTGGGGAACAATCTAAAAACAACTGAATTGAAAAAAGTGTTTGGAACACCCCCTTTAAGAAAAAACATAAATAATTCCACAAATATTTTCTGCTTACTAGTAGTAATATAATCGGTCGCTCCCCTTTCCATGTAATGCACCAAAATATAGTTCGCTAATGCCCCTGCATATGGTAAACATACACCCTCCGAAACATTATAAACAATAAAAAACAATTGCTTTTTTTAATGTTCTGCTTTAACCATAAACCTTTTGAATTTGCCTGACAGAAAACGGTAGTGAAACAGTGGAAGAAATGTCAGTATTCCCCAACGGCCCAGAATCCTTATTCTAATTTTCAACAAAACTCTTAATTTCCATTGTTTCCCGTTGTGGAGAGCTCCTGTGGTGCAACAGTAATAAAATGAGTCAGTAATGAGAAAGCCTATGCCCTGTGACAAACCTAATCAAACTATTATGTGGACAGCATGGGGCCAATAAGACAAGAAATCTGTACTTACTGAGCAGTGTACTGCCTCTTGTGAATATTGGAATTATCAAGGCGGTTAAAGTACAAATTAGGCTGGAATCTGACTTTGGCAGAGAAGTGAGTAAAGCTGTCTTTACGAAAACATGACGGTCAATGTGCTGCCAGCCACTAGTATAGTGTCCAGTGCTGCTTCCTCCATTATCATCATAGTGTTTACTTTTTTGAGACTCTAAAGATTTCATTGAAATAGCTATTTACCTCCAATGAGAACCTTTGCTTATTTAACATAGACACAGAATCCTGCAGATAATTTCATTTCATGTAATAATCAAAAATGTCCCCATTATTATTATAAGTGACCAACTGCCCCAAAGAGGGGCACTAATAAACGGTAAAAAAGATGTCTGGGTATATCTTAGTGACGTGTGGGGCCGATTCACTAACTTCGAGTGAAGGATTCGAAGTAAAAAAACTTCAAATTTTTGTGCTCCTCTACTATCGAATTGGCGTAAATTCGCCTGAGTAGAATGATTCGAATAGATTGAGCGCAAAAACGCTGCGACTATTCGCCATTCGATAGTCGAAGTACTGGATCGAGCGCAAAAACGTTGCGACTATTCGCCCATTCGATAGTCGAAGTATTGTCTCTTTTAAAAATACTTTGACTGCCTACTTCGCCACCTAAAACCTACCGAATTGCTTTAAAAGCCTATGGGAAAGTCCCATAGGCTTGTTTTCCAAGTTTTTGATAGAATAAAAAGGCATTCGATTGAATGAAAATCCTTCGAGCGAATATGCGATCGAGCGCCTATTCGCCTGGATATATTCGCCAAATTCGCCAATTCGACTATTCGCCAGTGCGTAAATTCGCCCGAATTGCCTATTCAATTCTATTAGATTCTATTCCCCAGTCGAATTTCGTGGGATTTAACCCCTCGAAATTCGACCCTTGATGAATTTGCCCCTGAATGTTCAATGGATGGTTCACATTTCAGTTAACTTTTAGTATGTTATAGAATGGCTAATTCTAAGCAACTTTTCAATTAACCATCACAATTTTTTTTTTTTGTTTGTTTAATTATTTGCCTTCTTCTTCTAAAGCTTTCCAGCTTTCAAATGGGGGTCACTGACCCCATCTAAAAAATGATCTATCAGGCTACAAAATTATTGTTATTGCTACTTTGTATTACTCATCTTTCTGTTTAGGTCTTTCCTGT
The DNA here is from genome assembly GCA_038501925.1 of Xenopus petersii. Taxonomy (NCBI): domain Eukaryota; kingdom Metazoa; phylum Chordata; class Amphibia; order Anura; family Pipidae; genus Xenopus; species Xenopus petersii. The sequence continues at coordinate 20,828,739 of CM076685.1, read as the reverse complement.
TCATATTACAATCTCTTATTCAAATCATGGTTCAAGTGCAGGGTTGCTAGAAAAATTTGGACCCTAGCAACCAGAATGCAAAAATTACATACGGCAGAGCTACTGAATAATAAGCAAAATAACTCTATATAAAATATAAAATATATAAAATAACACAAATTCTAAAGAAAAATGAGAAACGAGTTTAAATTGTGCTCTGTACAATTACAGCTTTGTCATTGTAAAAATATCACACTCTACATCGTACTAAAAGTTATCTTAAACGTAAAAAAAACCCTTTAAAATATAATCAATTAAAAAGTGTGCCCTTTTAAATAATCACATTACTCTTCACTATCTCCCTCAGCAAAATGTCTCTCTACTGTTGTGGGCACTATCTTCCATCCTGAACCATAAACTGTACAATTATGTATATTTTTTTTAAATATTTAAATTGTAAATAAAGGCGCTAGAGACATGTTTGAGTTGTTTGACTGCGTTTTAAGATTAGGCAGATAAACTCTTTGAAAACAATATAAAAAGGGAAGAAGGGTAAACCTTGTTCCCAAAACTCAAGGACATTTTGGATCTAAAAAACATTAGTCCTCAACAAAGGGAAACAAATTAATAAGGTTATAAATGTATTGTTATTGCTACTTTTATTATTCATCTTTTTATTCAGACACTCTCCTTTTCTAGTATTTCATTCAAATCAATGAATGGTTGTTAGGATAAAGTGGACCCTAGCAACTGGATTGCTAAAATTGCTAACCGGAGAGTAGCTTAGATGGGAGCATGGTAGACCAAAAATAACTGAAAACCCAGATAGCCTTGTTGGGTCATATTATATTACTCTTTGCTCTAAGGGGCTAATTTATAAATAATTTATGAATTTACTTATACCAAAAGTATAAAATGAAATACTTCTATTTATGACTTATTTTGTATTTGTATAATGAAAACTGTATTACAATGGGCGCTATTGGGGGACACACACAGGGTACAGGGGTGCTTCGCCAATGAGGCAAGGTGAGGCTGTCGCCTCAGGCGGCAGCTCCCCACTAGGTACCAGGGGCAGCAAAAATGCTGCTCTTGGTACTTTAAGAGCGAATTTCCGGGGGGGGGGGCAGCAGCAACTGTTGCTGCCTCAGGCGGTGGAAGGGCCAGGATCGCCCCTGACAGGGTACCCCCAATCAGGGGCCCTATGGCAGAAGTGGAACTGAGAAATGCCAATGTGCATTTTTGGGTCAAAAAAGAAGTGGGGATTTTGGGCAGTGTGTGCAGATCATGGACGAAGTTTATGCATAAAGGGGTATAGGCAGGTTAGGTCAGGTAGTGCAATGTGCAAGCATGCTTGACAAAGGAGCATGTCCCCAAAACTTTGAACTTCTGCATTAAACATGCAAGATTTACCTTGCTTGCAGCAGAGCTGTGTTGCATTAAATTTCTTTTGCACTATGTGCCGAAGCTCTACCATTGAGCACGGGACTTATCTACCATGGGCTAATAATGGAGTCCCTTGTAGGGAAGATTCCGAAAGCTTAGTAATATGGAGCCCTGTGATTACTGATGGAGAGCCTGGGCCCAATACACCACAGCTACTTTAATGTAACAATATGCACTGAGAACTGGAGATTGGATCACTGAAATGTGTCTGTGCATGCTGTTCATTTCCAGGGACAGATTGCAGAAACCAGGACCTTCATATTAAGGAATCTTGTCAACTGTGATGATATCAGACAAATGACTTAACTAATATTTTAATTCAGGGTTTCCTGCCAACCAGTTCTCTCTATCACTCTCTGAAAGGATACGGGATCAAACTAATTAACCCCAGCAACTGAACTAGTCTTATTTCCCAAGCACTGCTGAGCTGAATAATGACTTTCTGTGCCACTTGCTCAGTGCTTAGATTTGATCATTGGTGACTTGCTTGCCATCTAGTGGCTGAAAGGTTTAGTGCAGTCATGTACAGGCATTTTCTGCATATATTTATTTGTACTAGCCAGTGGATAACCATATATTCATTTTTCTTTTAGGCAGGTTTATGGAAAGAAAATTCATCAGCAATTTATAAAGCAAAATACCTAAAAATGGCTGGAGTGCTGTTTTCATTGTTCATATACAGAAACCTTATGAAGCACTTTTTAAAAGGTTTCTAAAACCAGAACTATCTTTAGGGTGGTGTAAACAGGGGGAAGATGATGTCATGGGTAAGGGCTAAAAATGAAGTACAGTGTTTATGTGCTGACTGCCCTCCTCTTGGAACCAGATGAGTCAGGCAAAGACATAAATCAGACATAAATCAGCAGTAAGCAGTAAGAGTAGTCAAAAGTTAAGAAACTGAAATAGGAATTCTGAATAAAGCATACACAGGAACTAACAAAGCCTAGCAGGGAGATATAGAGCCCATTGCAGCATTGGGGACAATAGTCTCTGGGAAGGAGAAGTGGGATAGCAGGTATAGTAGGGAGAGATGGTGCCTATAGTAGCAGTGGATGATAGTCTCTGGGAAGGGAGTGTGACTGTGGGATAGCAGGTATAGTAGGGAGAGATGGTGCCTATAGTAACAGTGGGATAATAGTCTCTAGGAAGGGACTGTGGCTGTGGGATAATAGTTATAGTAGGGTGAGTGCCTATAGTAGCATTGGGGATAATAGTCTCTGGGAAGGGAGTGTGACTGTGGGATAGCAGGTATAGTAGGGAGAGATGGTGCCTATAGTAACAGTGGATAATAGTCTCTGGGAAGGGAGTGTGACTGTTGGATAGCACATATAGTAGGGAGAGATGGTGCCTATAGTAACAGTGGGATAATAGTCTCTAGGAAGGGACTGTGGCTGTGGGATAATAGTTATAGTAGGGTGAGTGCCTATAGTAGCATTGGGGATAATAGTCTCTGGGAAGGGAGTGTGAGTGTGGGATAGCAGGTATAGTAGGGAGAGATGGTGCCTATAGTAACAGTGGATAATAGTCTCTGGGAAGGGAGTGTGACTGTGGGATAGCAGGTATTGTAGGGAGAGATGGTGCCTATAGTAACAGTGGATAATAGTCTCTGGGAAGGGAGTGTGACTGTGGGATAGCAGGTATAGTAGGGAGAGATGGTGCCTATAGTAACAGTGGATAATAGTCTCTGGGAAGGGAGTGTGACTGTGGGATAGCAGGTATAGTAGGGAGAGATGGTGCCTATAGTAACAGTGGATAATGGTCTCTGGGAAGGGAGTGTGACTGTGGGATAGCAGGTATAGTAGGGAGAGATGGTGCCTATAGTAACAGTGGATAATAGTCTCTGGGAAGGGAGTGTGACTGTTGGATAGCACATATAGTAGGGAGAGATGGTGCCTATAGTAGCAATGGGGATAATAGTCTCTGGGAAGGGAGTGTGAGTGTGGGATAGCAGGTATAGTAGGGAGAGATGGTGCCTATAGTAACAGTGTATAATAGTCTCTGGGAAGGGAGTGTGACTGTGGGATAGCAGATATAGTAGGGAGAGATGGTGCCTATAGTAGCAGTGGGATAATAGTCTCTGGGACTGTGGGTGTGGGATTAAATTCTCTGAGTATTCTGGGATAGATACATTTAAAGTTGATAAAGTTAACGTAAATGACACATCGTTTACCTTGAACTCTCAACGTGGTGCATGTCTAGGACTTGTCTGTTTCATCCCATAAACATAATATATAATATGGTGGTGACAAGAATGCAATTAATCCATAAGGGCATTTTGGCTCCAATTGTTTTCAATATAGCATGTGAAAAAAGTTTATCAACAATAGTACAGAAGAAATACATCTTGTTCTTAATATTATTTTTCTATGGTAGGTACCTATCGTGGATATAATATTATGTGTATTACCATCAGTAGCCAGTTAAGTGCGGATTCATGTGTTAACCCCATGTCAATTTGTTTGGGGGGGGGAAGGGCACATGGTGGTGGTTGTTAAATATATAAGGTTGTAAACTTTAGAATGTATGCTTGGGTAAGAGTGGAGAGGCCAATTCCTTGATTTCTGCTCTAATGGATTAAAGTAAAACATCCTCGTGTCCCTACTCACCTGGGAAACTACATTACACTACAATCTCCTTGGGGGAGCTTGAACCTTGAAGTGCTCTTACTAGCTAGCCCTGTCTATCAGGATCCCGTATCCCTGACTTGGCTAAGGCCTTGGTTACCTTCAGCTTGGCGATACATGTGAAGATCACCAAATGAGCTGATCTTTTCACAGATGAGATATCTGGTCCTCTGGCCAACAATTATATCATAATAGGTGTCCAGACAGTAGATAAAACTGTATTCTGCTGCAGTCTGTGAGGCATAGTAATAAAGGAAAAAGCTACAGACATTGCTAAATATGTATAAGGGATAAAAGAAACTGTAAACACAGTATGCACCTCATTGCTTAGTGCTGGGAGTTTTTAGCTCAACATCTTGGCAGCAAGTTGCAGCTTCCAAGCAAGTGTATAAAGATTAAAAGAAAAAAAAAAGCTTAACTGCTCTTGACTTAGGCTTTTCAGACACACCAATGTTTAATTACTGATAGTAGCAGGTTAAATTGCAAGGCATTTTAACAGCTGTAAACCTATTAGGCAAAATTCCTGCAGTTCCGCAAAGGAGTTCACTGCTCTGTTCCTGCTGAGTTTCCGTCAGGTGCTAAACACAGAGAGCATTGTGTTCATTCCCAAATCAGCCCTTTACCTAAATCCAACCTCGGGGAGACATTAGGTACAAGGCTCTTGCTGTGCTTTTCTTCTTTAGTGACTATTAGGGGAGTGTAAGTGGATGCCAGTTTGCTGTCACTTATGAGGAGGGTGAAATTTAAATGCTAACTACCTCTTTGCAAGGAGAAAGAAAAGTGCATTGTGATACACCAAAGCTGTGAGGTGATATCCTATGAATTATTTTTTTGGTTGGGCGAACAGGCCTTGACTGGCAATCTGCATTAGCCAGAGGAGCTGCTGTAAGATGTCATTGACAGTCACTATTTATTAGGCTGGTGGGGGCTGTTTGGGCTTCTGTGCAGTTGAAATGCCAGGGCCTATTTTGACTCCCAGTCCTGTGGAATAATGATCCCTTTGCTGCTGTGCCAGTGCTCCCCTGGTGCTGATAGATTTGGAAGCAAACAATGAGCCTAGACTGGAATTTGGTGATTGTGGTGGTTTTATTTCATCAGGACGGCTACAGGAGATGCATTTAGAGTCAGGAATTAGTTATTTTCTTACTACAGCACCCACAACTGCCTCATTAAAGGGAACCCGTCACCCAAAAAAATTATTCAAAATCCGATTTTATCCCATTAGTCAAGAAAAATTAACTTTAATTACACTATAGAAATTATTTGAATCTTGTTTCCTTCAGTCTGTGAATTCATAATTCTAGCAAGCAGACAGGAGCCTTTTGTGGACACCAGTATTAATGCAAGTCTTGCATCATCTCAGAATCTTGTTTGTGCACCATAATGGGGGACCTGATGTCCATCCCATGCCCTGGCTACACAATTAAACGGTGAAGAGAACGGGGGAATGTGGGGGGAGGAGTGACATCTAGGAAGTGCTGAATGGAAAGTGAAAGTAATTGTATGCACCCCCTCTAGGCCTGAGGCATAGAGGAGGGGCAGACAATATTTGACTGACAGCTGAGATTTTTAAATGCGCTTGCGACAGCTATGAATCTTTTAATAAAAAATAGAAATTGGATTTCATGTTTAATTTGCAAAGGACTTTTATTATACAGTTTATTGTGTCTGGGTGACAGGTCCAATTTAAACACAAGGTGCAGAGCACAGTGTACTTTAAGCCTACTATAAATAGATGCTAAGAACAGGTCTTCCTTACTCCTTAGCACTCCTGGCTTTGTAAATGAGGTTGACCATCTTTATTAAACTGAGTCACTGTCTACTATATAGTAGCATTTGCCACATATTTGTGACGGCACCAGAACAGTTTATCCTTCCTTACTAGCCAGCTACTGTCCTTCTACAATATCATGTTCTCTTCTTCTGAAACCTTGACATCTTGGATGCTGAGATGTCTGATCCTGGCAAGAAGCAGGGTATACAAGGAATTGCGGGCAAGCTTGATAATGTAATCTAGGGTATGTTGGGCAGATTCAAAGTGCAAGATTATGACCAGCAGGGATTTCTAGTGTACTTCTTTAGTTAAGCTTTAGTTCTCCTTTAAGGGAATCAACCCATTTAAGAAGGAGGGGTTGATTTCAGAGGGTAGCTTTAATAACTTAGATTACTGGCTGAAGGAAGTGCCTGCCCCCCAGAAAAAAAGCAGATATATTAAAAAATCGCTATTGCATCTCCTGTATTTCTCTTCTACTGACAACGAATAATGGTATGAACTGCTAGGGATTTAAAATGGTGTATACCACTGGCAATGTATTAAGACATAAAATGCTGGTGATGTTTAATGGTACAGTATATACCACTAGAAACCTATAATGGCATTTGCCACTTACAAGCTACAATGACATATACCACTGGTGACATATAATGGTATGTACTGCTGACAATGTATACTAACATATACTGCTGGTGGTATACACATACCTCCCAAAATTTTGGAAATAAAAAGAGGGACAAAAAAGTTGCCGCGCTTAGCATGGCGATTTTTTGTGGCCACGCCCATTTATGTGACCACACCCCTAATTACCATGTTCATTTTACAAAATTTCACAGGTTATAAAAGTCAAAACATATTTCTAATCGCCTCTTCTTTGGGGCGACTAATCTGTGGCATGGCATTCGCGGCGCTTCTTTTTCTGAAGTCGCCTCACGAGGAAACTTCGGGCGACGTCGGAAAATGAATCATCGCGAGAAGTGATAGGCGAATTTTATCGCCAGGTGCAAATTCAAGGTGAATTTGCCCGTTTCGCCGCCGGTGAATAAATGCCAAAATTGCCGCAAAAATTGTCTGGTGAAAATTTGGTTCCGACACCAGGGTCAAAGTTTTTTCGACACCAGTGACAATTCTGACGCCGACGCCAATTTAGACGCGGACGACGATTAATGGCAAATTGTTGCCGGCGTCAAAATCACCGTTTCACAAATTTTCCCCCAGTTTCCTGTAAAGCGAAATGGGACAAATTCGCCCATCACTAGTCGCAAGTGCCATGCCGCAGGCGATTTTTCATCTCCCAGTGTGACCTTACCCTAATATTTCCCAAGGGGCCTGTTCTCTTATATTGTTACAATTACTTATTTCTTATCTAGATTGCTTCTCTAGATTCATTTGAATTGTTACAAATGTATCCTATCTTCTGTTGTGGCTGTTCTGGGCTATCTGCCAAAAGCCAATTAAGTTAGAAACTTTGTCTTTTGGCTGTTCAGTGTAGAGAAAATTTGGAGTTTCCAGTACAAATGAGGGACTGCAGGTTGAGCTGTCAAAAGAGGGACTGTCCATCTAAAAACAGGACAGTTGGGAGGTATGGAATGGCATTCACTGATGAATACCAAAATTCAGCCAAAAGCCAAACCAAATTTTTACCCAATTTACATATTAAATCTGAATTAAAAGACAACTTACAGTAAAAATTATTTGTAAACAATCCCTTTCTGCTTTCCACAGCTTCAAAGTCAAGTTAAGAGTTTGGCCAAATTCCTGGACTTGATGGGGGGGGGATTTTCAGATGATGGTGTCACATTTTGTTATTATATCCTAGAAAATCCTGGCCAGCAACCTGTGCCAAGCAAAATGGGTCTTTACTCTTCCACCCTCAGGATATGCATTATCCAGAAGCAATTCTTCATAAATGGATTTCCTTTCACTCCATATGACAATAATGCATTCATGTAGCAAAGGTTATCAGGGAATAGTTTGCCCTTTATTATCCTGCCATGTGACAAAGCAGTGGATTTGTGGCTAAAGATTACACAAGAGCCTTATGGTACATTGATGTGGTTAGGAGTTCCACTCTCATCTGTGCCATGGCCCTTAAAAAGCAAGTTTTGTTGTCCATTGATTAATCTGCATTAAACTCTTTCCACAATAATAATAAAAAAAAATTAATTGGAGCCCCAGTCATCTACTGCTGACTATGTTAGTTAGCTCTGATACTGCATTTTACACTGACTGCCTCCCCATTTAGACTGCAGCATTCTCCAGTGCACAAGTGAATGATTAGGGAGCACTAAAGGTGGCCATAGATGTTACGGTTTCAATAATTTTTTAAGTATTTTCAAGTATACATAGTCAACTACGGTCTTTCCTAGAAAATATCTTTATAGGAAAGATCGTTCATTTCAATACACACGTGTAGAGCCGAATCGTCAGATATACAGGTAGAAACAATAGAATTCTACCTTATCTAGGGTTGCCACATTTTCTGTAAAAAAAAACTATATTCTTGCTGTTTTTTCCTATTAATAACATTGGAATCAAGCATAATTTTTACTGGCCAGGCGCAGTAACGAAAAATGCCAAATGCTAGAGAATTAACGCTAGCGTTCGGTGCTTAGTGAATTTGCGCCTAGGAGTTAGAAGTTCAGATATTTTGTTTGCAGGATTCTACCAAACCGGGGGTGCATGGTGAACAGGGCAGCCATCAGGGGGGGACAGGGGGGAGAGTTGTAGGGGGCCCTGAGGGTAAGGGGGGCCCCGGTCACGCCACACTTACTTTATAAGCCGGGCCAGAAGGCATGGACATTTAAGGGGCCCTGGCCACCAATTTTCTTATAATATGGGGGGGTCCTGGCCACCAATTTTTTTTTCTCATGTGGGGTCCTAGCCACCAATATTTTTTAATGGGGGGGGCCCTGGCCACAAATGTTTTTTTATGGGGGGCCCTGACCACCAATATTTTGTTATCTTTTATTAACATGTGGGAACCATAGCCACCAATATTTTTTTTGTTTTTTTACTGTGGGGTGGGGAGGGCAGACCTGTAGGTGGGGCTTGCGGCGGGTGCAGCCCAGGGGGCCCAGGAAATTTTGTCGTATGGGGCCCTGCGATTTCTGATGGCGGTCCTGATGGTGAAGCATAACTGGAACAATCAGTATCATATGACCCCTGGACATATTTTACCATGCAGATTAGAGTTTGGATTTGGTTTGAAATTTCACCTAATATTTTGCTATGGATTTGATATTCAGCTGGGTTAAAACATTTAAATTTGGTGCATCCCTATTTGTCATCACCTAAACTTTTTTGTCGGATTATGTCCCTTAATGCCACCCTCTGAGTTTGTATTGAATTGGTGGCAATTTTACTGCTGTGAGATCATAATTTTGTTGCTAGACCTCATGAAGCATCTTAAATAGCATGGAGGTGGCTATTTGTGCCCCAAAGATATCTGCAATTATAGAAGTGGTCGGTCACAATTTAGTAAACCAGCTTTGGTCATTTTTTTTGCATTCATTTCAGAACAACCATTATTGTGCCCCATTGCATTTTAGTAAACAGATTAAAATACCTGTGCATTTTATCCAGTGTTCCGTTCTGCTTCCCTCTGCAATCTGTGAAAGTGTTTTATTTGGCCTGCAGGGGTCACTAAAATATTAGATTTACACTGCTTTGCTGCACCCAAACCCTCAAATCTCCAGTGTTGCTATAGAAATACTGGAAATATCAGTAAAAGTAAATAAAAATGGACATTTACAAAGGCCCAGGGACACCAGTTCTAGAACACTAAGGGATACCAAATGTACTTTGAATAGTGTTTTCCCAAGGGAGTAGCAGGAGAAAGCTATTAAATATATGGGACCTATAACGGCACAAGTGCAGTTAGCTAGAACAGAAACTGATGTCATTAGTACAAGAGCATGAACTTACATATGAATTCTGCCAGCTCTGCTTGTTTGTTTGCAACTTTACTAGATTTTAATAGATTTTAGACTTTACGAGTCTGGGATGTGCTGGGAACTTGCAATCTCACAATTCTCACAAAACAGGCAATGATTGTGCCATTGTAAGTGCTGTTGGTCATTGTTGTGGTATTGCAAGTGTTAGGGATTTTCAGTATGAGATTGTAAATGCTGGAGCGGATCACTGGTGTACCTTTGTAAGCAGGCTCGGACTGAGAATTAAAATAGGCCCTAGCATTTCAGGTACACAGAGGCCCAATCAGCCCACAAAGAGGCCCAAACAGCTCCAACCAGCCCACTAAATACTGACTTTCTATGGGACCTTATAGCAGCCCCTCTGGCATTTGCCAGAACCCACAGATTGCCAGTCCGGGCCTGTTTGTAAGTATTGGGGATCACTGGTGTGCAGTTGTAAGTGGGAGGGGATAATTGTTGTGTTATTTTAAATGCCATGGATTATTGTTGCGCCACTGAAAGTGAAGATTAAATCACTAGTATGCCATTGTAACTAGTGCAAGGTAACCGATTGCACAGGTTCAGATGTCAATTCTCCGGATTTTGGAGCAAAAATGCAGCAAAATCACCTCTGCTTGTGTGGTGACAGGCTGAACCATGTCTCAGTGCACACACATAGAGGGGGTGTAAGGCAGCAGCAGTTTAGGGTTTTTTCCAAGCTTGTGCCATTAGCCATTCATTTGCACACCACTAATCCCCAGGCTTGTATTTACAATGGTGCACAAGTGATCCCCCTTGCATTAGTTACAATGGCACAACAGTGGTCCTTAACAATAGCATACCCATTGCAATTGCACCAGTATGCCATTAGCCAAAAAGTGGCCATACACAGGCCAATAAAAGCTGCTGACAACTGATGATGTCGGCAGTTTATTGGCACCTGTATGGGGCTCTCCAACAGGCTTCCCCGATTGTTATCTGGCCGATATGTGACAAACTCGCCAAATTAGCAAATCTTTGCATGTATGGCAAGCTTAAGGGCAGTGGCGGACGGGGAGATTTGTTGTCCGCAATAAAAATGCACAACTGAGGGCAACAAATCTCCAAAAAATGCCTCTCCATTGGAAATAATTGAAATTGCCGGCGGTAAAGCCAACGCATCGCCTTGTACCTCCAAATTCACTTGACGTTGCCTTGGGAGGAAACTTCAAGCGACATTGTGATATGTAAGTTTTACCACCGGTGATTTCCAATGGAGAGGCATTTTCAGGAGATTTGTGACTCGCAGGCGTGCATAAACAGGACCAGGCCTAGGGCAGCAAAATTGTTGGAGTTAGGAATCACTGACTACTTGTGGCTGTTCTCTGTATGTGTAGTGTAAACAAACCATTGTTGTTTCTATGTGTTTGGGCAAGATGTGAGTATGTGTGACTGGGTGTCTTTGTAAAGCTGTCTATACATGGGTAAATGTAAGATTCCCCCTTCGACCAAGTCAGCAGTTTATCTACCTGTTTATGGGGCCTTTCTGACTTCCTCTGTAAGATGTCTGAATGAAATTGGCTAGATTTAAAAATTCTTCTGGGGTAAGTACTGCATCTAGGGTTGCCACCTTTGAGCTTGTTGAGGTCCCGGCAGGAGGTGGGTCAGGCTATGATACAGTGATCTGAGATTGGCTGATTGCTGTGTAATTTACTTCAAGTCTTGTCCAGATTTTCTAATTTGGAAATCCAGACAGGCTTTCTGAAAACCAGGCTGTCCAGGTGAAAACCAGACAGGTAACTGCATTATCTTGTTGATGGGGTTCTTTCCCAATGGACTGCATTCACCTTTGTTATGATCCAATTGTTGGCCCGAGGGCTAAATTATCAGATCAAGCCCAATATGTCCCAGCACATAGGTGGCCATATCAGGCAAAAATTCAAACCAAATGAGGGGATTTTCAGATGTATGGCCACCTGTAGAAAAATATCAATAATTAGAATGGTTAATTCGATATTCCATGTCACTCTTTGCCATGAACATGCTCCTCAAGGGGTTAATATCTTCAGTTAAACCTCTGACAGGCACCAAGCTATGGGCAGTGCCTTTCTTTAACAACGCAGCCAATTGATCCGGCTCTCCCAGAAATACACTTTATAAATGTCTCCTGAGTCAGATGTGATTATTCAGCTGCACTCTCTTCCTCTCCTAACCGCCTGGCTGCCAAAGAAAGCCGCCTGCTAGATAAATGTTATGCCCTTTCTCAAAAACCAGATAAAACGCAGGAATTGATTCTCTAATGGTAACGAAAAATGAACTTGAAAATGGCATTGACTTCTGTTGGCTTATCCATTTGTTTTATAGATCTGTAACATTTAGTTTGGAATTCATTATCTTCCTGCTGGGAACACCATAAAGTGCTGACCAAAGCTAGGGCCCGGTTAACTAAAGGCTGTTAACAAAGCTATGTTGCCATGACTGTAACTGTCTGTCTTTGGGGGGTGCACTTTGTGGGACCCAACAGCAGTTCTATGGAGAGGGAACCCCACAGATACTATACAGTATATCTCTTTTCTACTAAATTACTGTAGATTACATCAGTATTACTTAAGGGATAGTTTAACTCCAAGTTAACGTTAGTATTTTAGTAACTTTAGTTATAGAATGTCCTGTTTTTATTTGAAAATGTATATAGAATTTTAATTATCTGCCACTTTCCATCTTTCCAGCTAGGGTTAGCCAAAAAAAACAAAAAACGAATGCTTTGTAAGGCTACAATTTTTATTGCTTTTTATTACCTGTCTTCTAACCTATGCAGGCAGCAGGGCCCTTTCCTAATTATCTTCCAGCCTCTCATGCAAACTGCTGTCTGGTTGCTTGGACCCAGGTCTGAACTGGGAGTCAAAATAGGCCTTGGCATTTCAAGTACAGAGAGGTCCAATCAGCTCCTCACCAGCCCACTCCACAGTGACTGTCTATGGCATCTTACAGAAGCCCCTCTGGCATTTGCCAGAACTCACAGATTGCCAGTCCACGCCTGCTTGGACCCTGCTGAAAATTCTAAAAAAAAACAACACAAAAAAGAAAATTATTGAAATACCACAAAAAGTAAACACCTGTTGGAAATTGTCTCAGAATAGCACTGCCTATATCATACTAACAGCTGGTGTAAGGGTGATCTACCCATTTTATAGATGGCCACACAATTTTGGGCTTTTTGGAATTCTTTGGTGGCTGCTATTTTTCTTATATTTTGCAATAGGTTATTCCCTATATATCAGGTCAGCCTAACCTGTAGCAAAGTGTTGTGATTTCATTTGAGGATAGATTCTTATCCACATAACTTTTATATCACTATAGTTTAGGAACAATATTCAACAAAAGACAAATAAATATCCTACCTGTTATCAAGAATGCCCTGGGACATTCTGGATAAGGGATCTTTAATTTAATTTAATTTGTTTAATAATTTAATTATTTAAACATTGAATAAACCCAACCACTAGTTATCAAGTACAGGGTACTATTTTATTATTACAGAGAAAAAGGTAATCATTTTTAGACACTTCAATTATTTGATTAAAATTGTCTAGGGGTGATGGCCTCCCAAACCTGTGCCTTACCTAGTGTGGTATCACAACAATATACAAGTGAAGAATAGAGATGGCGCGAACTGTTCGCCGGCGAACTTGTTCGCGCGAACATCGGGTGTTCGCGCTCGCCGGAAGTTCGCGAACGTCGCGCGACGTTCGCCATTTTGGGTTCGCCATTGTTGGCGCTTTTTTTTGCCCTCTCACCCCAGACCAGCAGGTACATGGCAGCCAATCAGGAAGCTCTCCCCTGGACCACTCCCCTTCCCTATAAAAACCGAAGCCCTGCAGCTTTTTTTCACTCTGCCTGTGTGTGCTGAAGAGATAGTGTAGGGAGAGAGCTGCTGCCTGTTAGTGATTTCAGGGACAGTTGAAAGTTTGCTGGCTAGTAATCGTGTTGATACTGCTCTGTTATTGGAGGGACAGAAGTCTGCAGGGGTTTGAGGGACATTTAAGCTTAGGTAGCTTTGCTGGCTAGTAATCTACCTTCTACTGCAGTGCTCTGTATGTAGCTGCAGTGGGCAGCTGTCCTGCTTCTGATCTCATCTGCTGACTGCTGCAATAACAGTAGTCCTTGTAAGGACTGCTTTTATTTATTTTTTTGTTCCAATACAGAGCAGTATCAAGCAGATTACTAGCCAGCAAACTTACTATCATCTGTCCCTGAAATCACTAACAGCTCTCCCCCTACACTATCTCTTCCAAGCACACACAGGCAGATTTTTCAGATACATTTTTGCCCTTGATCCCCCTCTGGCATGCCACTGTCCAGGTCGTTGCACCCTTTAAACAACTTTAAAATCATTTTTCTGGCCAGAAATGTCTTTTTTAGATGTTAAAGTTCGCCTTCCCATTGAAGTCTATGGGGTTCGCGAACCGTTCGCGAACCGCTCGCATTTTTGCGCAAGTTCGCGAATATGTTCGCGAACTTTTTTTCCGACGTTCGCTACATCCCTAGTGAAGAACACTCCTAACTTTTTATTAAAATGTTTAATTGCAAATTATAACCAGTCACGTCTTGGTTTGTTGCAGTTATTACAAGGAACTGGTCCAAAATTGATGACATTGGCATGCCCATCATTTGCAATAAATCTACTTAATGTGATAAATGTTTAATAAATATACTTAATATGATAAATGTTTAATAGGGATGTAGCGAACGTCGGAAAAAAAGTTCGCGAACATATTCGCGAACTTGCGCAAAAATGCGAGCGGTTCGCGAACGGTTCGCGAACCCCATAGACTTCAATGGGAAGGCGAACTTTAACATCTAAAAAAGACATTTCTGGCCAGAAAAATGATTTTAAAGTTGTTTAAAGGGTGCAACGACCTGGACAGTGGCATGCCAGAGGGGGATCAAGGGCAAAAATGTATCTGAAAAATCTGCCTGTGTGTGCTTGGAAGAGATAGTGTAGGGGGAGAGCTGTTAGTGATTTCAGGGACAGATGATAGTAAGTTTGCTGGCTAGTAATCTGCTTGATACTGCTCTGTATTGGAACAAAAAAATAAATAAAAGCAGTCCTTACAAGGACTACTGTTATTGCAGCAGTCAGCAGATGAGATCAGAAGCAGGACAGCTGCCCACTGCAGCTACATACAGAGCACTGCAGTAGAAGGTAGATTACTAGCCAGCAAAGCTACCTAAGCTTAAATGTCCCTCAAACCCCTGCAGACTTCTGTCCCTCCAATAACAGAGCAGTATCAAAACGATTACTAGCCAGCAAACTTTCAACTGTCCCTGAAATCACTAACAGGCAGCAGCTCTCTCCCTACACTATCTCTTCAGCACACACAGGCAGAGTGAAAAAACGCTGCAGGGCTTCGGTTTTTATAGGGAAGGGGAGTGGTCCAGGGGAGAGCTTCCTGATTGGCTGCCATGTACCTGCTGGTCTGGGGTGAGAGGGCAAAAAAAAGCGCCAACAATGGCGAACCCAAAATGGCGAACGTCGCGCGACGTTCGCGAACTTCCGGCGAGCGCGAACACCCGATGTTCGCGCGAACAAGTTCGCCGGCGAACAGTTCGCGCCATCCCTAATGTTTAATAACTAAGACCCAGTAGTGCACTTCACAAATCTTATATACGGTATGAATTTACTGAGCGAAAGCACAAAAACAAAAAGCGCTCATAACGTCGGTGGGTTTTAATGAAAGGCAAACCAACAACATTGAATTTCCTATAATAAATGGGAAGGAGTAGTTATGTATGGAATTGCCACTGTTTTTATTCTGGCTCTATTTAAAGGCCCTATACATGGAGTTAGCATTATATTTATCCTACCATGTGTTCTGGGATTATTATACATGGAATTGACCCTTGGAGACTATGAAAAAAATCTGTATAGAACATGTCTTTAATTAAACTCCCCAAACCTAAAAATAACCTTCCCCTATGAACCATTAACAAAATATTAAGCAGTCCTATATGTGTAATGTATATGTACTATCTATGTCTGTGCACGGAACCATTCGGCACATTAATTCAGGGGTTAACATAGAGACAATATATATTTCAGTTTATAACAAGACTTTCTCCTTTTTAGCAAGTCTCCAGTTCTAGCTATCGGCACAATGTGCTTCTTTGGGATATTGCCAACAATTCTTGTCTTTGTAATACATCTTGTTTCACATTAATCTCTGGGATTGCAAGAACTCTGACATAGGTGATCTTGTTTTTCTTTATTAGTCTCATCAATACCATTCCCAGACTCCATACGGAATCTTTTCCTTTGGCAGTGCCTAAGGTAATCCTACAAGCCTGTTAATTTGCACAGAGAACGGTGATGGTCAAAATGCCCTTTCCTGACTCTCGTCACCTCCCTTTTAAAAAAAAAATGGGAAATTCTTTGCCTATAGATGATGTTTATGGTGACTGTCAGAACCGCTATGTGTTCATATGATTCCATTGCGGTATAAAAGTCAGGGAAGTTCCAGAAAAGCATTTCACACAAGGGAGTTGGTTCTCAATGAGTGAGGTTATAATCAGAACAGGAATAGTTGATTTAGAGGCCCATTTACTAAGGGTCGAATATCGAGGGTTAATTAACCCTCGATATTCGACCATCGAAGTTAAATCCTTCGAAGTCGAAGGATTTTCTGCAATTCGCTCGATTGAACGATCGAAGGAAAAATCAATTAAATCATCGAAGTTAAATCCTTCGAAGTCGAAGGATTTTCTGCAATTCGTTCGATTGAACGATCGAAGGAAAAATCAATTAAATCCTTTGAAACAAACGATTCGAAGGATTTTAAACCATCGATTGAACGATTTTCCTTCGATCAGAAATTGCTAGGAAAGCCTATGCGGACCTTCCCCATAGGCTAACATTGATGCTCGGTAGGTTTTAGGTGGCGAAGTAGGTGGTCGAAGTTTTTTAAAGAGACAGTACTTCGACTATCGAATGGTCGAATAGTCGAACGCAGGCCCGGACTGGCAATCTGTGGGTTCTGGCAAATGCCAGAGGGGCTGCTATAAGGTGCCATAGAAAGTCAGTATTTAGTGGGCTGGTGGGGGCTGTTTGGGCCTCTATGTGGGCTGATTGGGCCTCTGTGTACCTGAAATGCCAGGGCCTGTTTTGACTCTCAGTCCAGCCCTGGACTCGAACGATTTTTAGTTCGATTCGAAGTCGTAGTCGAAGGTCGAAGTAGCCAATTCGATGGTCGAAGTAGCCAAAAAAATCCTTCACTCGAGCTTAGTAAATGTGCCCCATAGTGTAGTTGATTTGGTGTAGCAGAGCAGAAATCATTGAGCCCCATACTACTTAGCTAACAGTGTTAGCAGGGTTATCATCCCACTACCGGCCTGTTCCACCTGGGTGATGGACCCTATACATTAGTTAGAATCGATCTGCAATTAAAAAACATAACTTTTGACCTTATCAATTTATCCAATACTCAATGACACCTAAATACACAAAAGGCATCCAAATCCCTCCAGTTCAAAGCCCCACTCGTTTTTGTTTCCAAATTGGACCCTCGTGTTTGTCTGGGACCCTGACAGGTGTGCCCAACCAATCCTAGGCAGTAGCAACCTGAAGAGTGTTATTGTTAATTGTTAGGAGTGGTAATCCCCTAAACCCCTATCACCGGGACAGGGACTGATATGTATGTGTAATTGTAGAGATTGTTCACCCTGAGAAATTCCAGTTGTGCTTCAGTGAGCAAAAATCACTGCCTTAATTTTTGAGCACAGTTGGATTTACTTTTTTAGTAACTTGTTTATTTAGCGAACACTATCATAAAATAATTCTATGTGTAGTTGCCCGCTTCTTTCCCTCCCCTGCTTGTTTTTTTTAAGGTCCCTTTTGCATTAAAACTCAGAGGAGGAAGGTGACATTTTTTGGGTTGGCTGCCAAAACAAGGCTTTCCAAGTGATAACTTTTATTTGTATATGAATAGTTAGTCTTTTTTTCCATTTTTGGAGGAGCTAGTCCTCCCTAAATATTTATTCACTTGCTGTATGACTGCAAAAGATACTGCATTGTGGGTAAAAAAAATGGCGAATTGCATCTGGACATTGCACAGTGCACTGCAGTCATATATGACCCATTAAATGTTTAATGGTGGGAATGTTACTATACGATACTTTCCGGATAACCAATGGACACTGGTAATTCTGCACAGACCCTTTAGTTATCTCCACATTCAATATTTGTTAAAGGAACAGTAACAACAAAAAATGAAAGTTTTTAAATGAATGACAGTATGTAGTGTTTCCCTGCACTGGTAAAACTGATGTGTTTGCTTCAGAAACACTACTATAGTTTATATAAACAAGCTGCTGTGTAGCCATGGGGGCAGCCTTTCAAGCACAGGGTACACAGTAGATAACAGATAAGTTCTGAAGAATCCAATTGTATACTACAGAGTTTATCTGTTATCTGCTGTGTATCCTGTGCCTTTTGTCCTTTTTTCAGATTTGAATGGCTGCCCCCATGGCTACACAGTAGCTTGTTTATATAAACAATGATAGTATTTCTGAAGCAAACACACCAGATTTAGCAGTGCAGAATAATAGTACATAATATTTCCATTAATTTAAAACAGAGCTGTGGAGTCCGAGTCTGAGTCAGAAGCAATTTGGGGTATCTGGAGTCAGAGTCGCATAACATTTGCCTGCGAATAACTTTAAATACAAGCACTGAAAATAATCAAATCAGACTTAAGACTTTCTATGAAGGAGGATATGGCAGAAGCAATTCTGTTTCTAAGAACAATACTTCATGTATGTATGTATGTTTATTTTTATTTGTATAGCGCTCCTTGAGGACAAAGCACTGTACAGCAAAACAATAAATTAGTAGTAACAAACAAGGGGTCTCTGCAATAAGTGCTTTAATAATAAGTGCATTATTAGAAATACAATTCACATAAATATAAAACATAATTGCAATACAGATTAAGTTCTCAGTGTTCAGGAGACAAAAAGACCCTACTCTGTAGGGCTTACAGTCTAAATGGTAACGTCACTTACAGACAAAATTCAGAGGGGTATTAAAGTGCTGTATGTTACTGTGTGTGACACTATCATATAAGTGGCAGTTCCCAGTTCAGGTGTTATCCAGGTGCTCCCAGAGGTAGTCTTTGGCTCAAATTCACTAAGCGCGAAAGCGCCGAACGCTAGCGTTAATTCGCTAGCGTTTGGCATTTTCGATACTGCACAAATTCACTAACGAACACTGGCGTATTTTCGCTAGTGTTACTTCGCATCCTTACGCCAGGCAAATTTTCGATAGCAATGTAACTACGCAAATTCACTAACTTGCGCAGTGTACTGAACGCTACCTTTTATGCTAGACTTCCTTCGCCACCTCAGACCTGGCGAAGCGCAATAGAGTAGATAGGGATTGTTTCAAAAAAAGTCAATTTTTTTTCTAAGTCCCAAAAAACGCTGGCGTGTTTTCTACATGATGGGTGATAGGCTGAAAAAGATCGAAAAATTTTTGGGGCTCCCCTTCCTCCCCCCTACATTTCCTGACTCATGGCAACTTACCTAGACAGTGGGCACATGTGTAGGGCAAAATAAAATTTATATTTGCTGATTTGAAGGTTTTCTAGGCATTTGTAGTGCAGATACGTGTTCCTCCATTGAAATTTGAATTTCGCGCCGTATGCAAATTAGCCTTCGCTAGTGTAACTTCGCTTTATATAGCGAATCAACGCTAGCGCAACTTCGCAAACTTACGCTACCCCTGTGCGCAACTTCGGATTTTAGTGAATTTGCGGAGCGCTGGCGAAGTGCGGCGAAGTTGCGCCTGGCGCAACTTCGCATCTTAGTGAATTTGCCCCCTTGAAGGAGGTTTCTCTCCGGTGATATTCAGGTATGGCATTCCAAATATAAGGAGTAGCAAGACAGAAGGGTTTGATGCGGGAAACGGCAATAGTAGTGGGTTGTTCAACCAATCGGTGGCTTTGAGAGGAGCGGAGGTTTCGGCCAAGAACATATAGAGAAACAAGAGATATGTGGTTAGGTGCAGAAGAATGAAGGGCTTTGAAGGTTATAGCTGGCCATAGACGCAAAGATCTGATCGTATCAATCGAGGATTCGTACCATTTTCGGACCGTGTGTGGAGAGTCCCGACATTTTTCGTCTGGCGGAGATCGGTCATTTGGTCAATCGGACAGGTTAAAAGATCTGAATGATTAGTGGCAGGTTGGGAGATGGGGGGAGTCCGATCGTTCGAGGATTCGAAAGATCAGATCTTTGAATCTATAGCCAGCTTCAGAGGAGGAGTTATTCTTTGTTTTATAGGAAGCCATGATAAGGACTTCAGCAGGGGAGGGGCCTGTACCCTTTTGAATGTTAATTAATGAGTTAATTAATTAAGTGGGATTAGTTGATTTTAGATTGTATTTAGCAGCTAATCTACAGCTGTATGCCAGGTTCAGTGAATATATACGTTGTTTTAGGTTTTCCAGTTGTTTTTGGTTGATGTAGTTTAACTTTGATTTTGGTTTAGAATTACCAAAGGATGTGGTTTATATTTTTGACCTTAGGCGGTGATAAAATGCCTTGTGTGTTTTAGACTTAACTTGTTTCAATCAACAAGGTAACCTATGTAACCTGTGTCTTTTCTCCTTTTCTCCAGCTTGAACTGGCTCCACCGCCCTGTTTAAAAAGACCTTTGGTTTTTTTGGTGTTACTGTTCTTTTAAGTCGGAGCTCCCATACTGTTTCCTGTGCTAATATAAAATGTACTTCCTCTCCCAGGCTCCAATGGCAAAAAGATGCAAAATTATGGTGAAAATAAATGTTTTTTGCCTTTATTTGCCATGTAGTGACTCTTGCATGAATTGCCCTTATTTTGCCCAGGAAGAAAAACCCTTGTTATATTGTAGCTCTGTGTTTTTATACATGATACCTGCAGGTTAATGCGCTAATCCTCTTTTTGCTTAATTGTTCCGTTTCACACTGGAAGAGTCATTTTATTGTGACATTTTAAATTACCATCAATTAGACAACAGACTATTAGATTAGTACATAATTTAAAATACATTTATCAAGCATTGCTCCGCTTCTAAAGTGTGCATGATGCAGGCTGGCAGAGAGTATTCCATCAGTAAATCTCATGGCACAGGGTCCTGGTTTTCGGAAACAGATGCCATTCATTGTTGTGTCTCCAGCCATTGTGTTTGTCCTCACATTCAGTTCACACACTCTCAGCTTGAGATGCATTTTTGGTACAGAGAGAAGCTCCACAAGTAGCAGATGACAGCTCTGTCTTTCCTGATGACAGCATCTTAACAGTGAATGGAAGGCAGGTTATCTCAAGTCACAACTACAAGCCTTGGGCAACAGACACAAGGTCTGGTTTCATTAACCCTTCTGCTGCTGTAAGGTATTTGGCAGCCTAATTGGCCTTTGGTTACAGTTAGGAGGAAACCTCTTTTAACTGAAATTATCTCCAAATACACTATGTGGCCAAAAGTATACGGTCAGTTCTGTAAAGTCGACCGAGATGTTACTATAGAGGAAGCAGTTTCCCAGGCCCGGATTTGCGGCAAGGCCGCATAGGCCCGGGCCTAGGGCGGCAAAAAAATAGGGGCGGCATGCCGCCCAGCCGCACTATGGGGACGCGTGCGTCCCCATTCAATTACAGCAGCTGCGCTGGCGAAAAAACGCCGGTGCACTGGGAAGGGGAGGTGAGGTGGGCGCTAGGACCGCGCGGCCGCCTGGTCGGACCGCGCGGCCTAGGGGCGCCGCACATTGAAATCCGGCGCTGCAGTTTCCTCATTAGGCAACTTCGCGGCGACTTTGAAAAACGAATCACATCAATTGCCATCCCGTCGGCGATTTACATTCTAGCCGGCGGGAGGCAGTTCGGGGAGATTAGTCGCCCCAAAGTGGAGGAGATTTGTCACTGGGCGACAAATCTCTCCAAATCTAAGCGTCTGTCTCTGCCCTTAAGGTGGCCATATAATGTCTGATAAAAAGCTCATCTGCACATGTACGGTGCCCTCTGATGGGCCTACCCAACCGTTATCTAGGGAGGTTTGAATATCTTACGGGGGCGAGGACCACATAAGCTCATGGATAGGGTCCTTGCCCTGACAACTTGTATCACTGTCATTGAGACCCAAATACCTTGGCCCTGGGAGATTTGTCACCCAGTAACAAATCTCCTCTTCTTCGGGGCGACTAATCTCCCCGAACTGCCTCCCGCCGGCTAGAATCTAAATAGCCGACGGGACGGCACTTGTAGAGCTTTGTTTTATCAAGTCGCCGGAAGTTTCCTCATGAGGCAACTTCGGGGCGACTTCTGAAAACGAATCACATTGATTGCCATCCCACCGGTGATTTACATACTAGCCGGCGGGAGGCAGTTCGGGGAGATTAGTCGCCCCAAAGAAGAGGAGATTTGTCACTGGGCAACAAATCTCTCCTCCCAGGGGCCTACCCAACCGTTATCTAGGAAGGTTTGAATATCTTATGGAGGCGAGGACCACATAAGCTCATGGATGTGGTCCTTACCCTTAAAACTTGTATCACTGTCATTGAGACCCAAATAAATTGGCCCTGGGGCCAAACAATCAGATCTACTCGATATCGCTGGACTACATCCTCAATCATACTTTAAAGGTGGCCATACATGGATAGATCCGCTCGTTTGGCGATGTCGCCAAACGAACGGATCTCCCTCCGATATGCCCACCTTGAGGTGGGCAATATCGGGCAGATCCGATCGTGGGCCCTAGGGCCCAACGATCGGATCCTAGCATTCGCAAATGGGCGGTCGGATCGCGGGACCGCATCAACGAACAGATGCGGCTGCGATCCGACGGGATTTTTAAACCCATCCGATCGAGATATCTCGATCGGGGAAGACCGTCGGGGGCCCCCATACACGGGCCAATAAGCTGCCGACACAGTCTGTCGGCAGCTTTTATCGGCCCGTGTATGGCCACCTTTAGACTTTATAATATGTTAATATATGCCGGGATTTGCAGAATTGAGTAAAATAAAGGTGAGCCACAGTACCCAGATCTTCATATATATTTGTAAAATTTCAAACGTTATGATTTGACCTTTCTGCATAGGGACATATTTTACCAGGTAAAGCTTACACTGCTCATTTTGTGCTTTTGGGGACTGTATGCAGCTCTGCCTTGAGAGAGCAGAAGTGATGAATAGAAGGAAAAGTGGTTCCCCCAGGCTGATAGTTCATACAATATCATTTATCTTCATTTCTTTGATAAATGTTCTATTTATATTCGTAAATGTTACAGCATGCCCTTTCCTACAACGACAAAATATTTTCCATTTTTAATTATTTTGACAGCTATACCTAGCAATATATATTCATCGAATTGTTAGATCCTCACCCCAGCCTCTCCTCCGAGAGCTCGTCTATAGATAATAAGCACCTTGCTCCCAGATAGTGTTATCTCCTGATTAACCCATCAGATGCTACTGCCACTGAGCTATTGCTTTTGATCTTCTACAGCATAAATATCGCGCTCAGTGGCTGATTTACAAACACGGGTGCAACATTAGCAACCAGCCAGCAAATAGTTTACTACAAGTTGGAAATAGAAAATAGAAAATGAATTAAAAATAAATAATGAAAACCAATTGAAAAGTTGCTTAGAATTGGCAATCCTATAGAATACTAAAAGTTACCCTAAAGTTGAACCAACCCTTTAAGTGCAACTTCCAGTCAGCCTTTGCCAGCCAGTTTAGACTGGTAATAAAGTGAAAAGTCTGGAAATATTTTTAGTGGTGGTGGGGGCCATTATTTATATAAAGTAAGGCTGCTTAGCCTTGGGCCCATTATATATTATTATCACTGCTTTAGGCACCAACTATGACTACTATACCTTTCTTTTATCAACAATTTCTTCCAGAGGCTAATATTTCCATTGCTACAATAGACACCATCTCTCCCTACTATACCTGCTATCCCACAGTCACACTCCCTTCCCAGAGACTATTATCCCCACTGTTACTATAGGCACCGTCTCTCCCTACTATACCTGCTATCCCACAGTCACACTCCCTTCCCAGAGACTATTATCTACTGTTACTATAGACACCATTTCTCCCTACTATACCTGCTATCCCACAGTCACACTCCCTTCCCAGAGACTATTATCCACTGTTACTATAGACACCATCTCTCCCTACTATACCTGCTATCCCACAGTCACACTCCCTTCCCAGAGACTATTATCCCACTGTTACTATAGGCACCATCTCTCCCTACTATACCTGCTATCCCACAGTCACACTCCCTTCCCAGAGACTATTATCTACTGTTACTATAGGCACCATCTCTCCCTACTATACCTGCTATCCCACAGTTACACTCCCTTCCCAGAGACTATTATCCCACTGCTACTATAGACACCATCTCTCCCTACTATACCTGCTATCCCACAGTCACACTCCCTTCCCAGAGACTATTATCCCACTGCTACTATAAGCAACATCTCTCCCTACTATACCTGCTATCCCACAGGTACACTCCCTTCCCAGAGACTATTATCCACTGTTACTATAGGCACCATCTCTCCCTACTATACCTGCTATCCCACAGCCACACCCCCTTCTCAGAGACGATTATACTCTCGAACTGAGTGGTTGTGTGTCTAGTGTGCTGTGTAAGTGAGGTTTCTCCCAGGCCCTTGCGGGTCTGGGGGAGTTTAGTTCAGGGTTGTTACCCTTCCCTTATCTTTTCCCCTAATTGGGAGGTTTTTTTTTTTTTTTTTTTTTTCCTTTTGGCTTAAACATTTCCTTCTTTCATCAATAATGAGGAAGAAGGGAAATAATACCCCTGGTGATAGCCAGAGATCCCGTTTTGGATATGGAAGGAGGGCTGCTGAAGCCAGTATGGCAGCTCCCTCTGAGCGTAGAAGGAGAAGTACGAGAGCAAAGTCTCCAAAGAAAGAGCCAGCGGGAAGTGAGCTGTCCTCATGCGGTGAAGCTGAAGAGAGTAAGAGCTGCGTCTTGGATCAGGCTCCAGAAGTCAGTGTTACTGCGGGGAGCTGCGGTGCAGTGATGGAGGAGCTAGACCTGGAAGTGTGTGAAGTCTCGGCAGCAAGAGGACAGGAGGTACCGCAAGATTTGGAGGCTACTGTGGCAATGGAGATAACGGCTGGAGCAATAGCGCAAAAAGTAGCTGAAACAGCGCTGATGGAATCTTCTGGCCAGAATAATGAAATCCCAACTTCTGAATGTTTGGTGAGTTCTAATATGGAGGAGGCTGGTGAGAACACTGGTGTTACAGAGACTGAGAGGGAAGGGAGCCCTGGGACTGATACAGCCCCAAATGGGGGGCGAGTGGACAATTTTTCTTTTTTTGGAAAGGACACTGCATGTAAGACTGTGAAATCCAACCCTACATTGGGTCTATCTAACCCTCTGGAGAAAGACTCTGGGTGTGGTGCAGTAATTGAATATGATAAGATTATTACGGCATTGAATGAGTTAAAATGCTTAGAGACCAAACAATCTGCACTCACCAAAGGAATTGACTTACTTATAAAAGATCTTAATTTGCTAAAGGGGCAGAAGAGAACAGAGACTATAAGAGACCTGGCCTATTTAAACAAAGATTTAGAGGAGGTTGATATTCAGATTAAATCTATTTTGGAGGTTATTGAACCATGGAAAGAACTATATTATAACAAAAAACGGTTTGAGGAAATGAAAAGGGGGGGGAGGGGATATAGCATCAGAAAGACTATGTAAGATTGTTGAATTACTTAAAGAAAATGAATGTGAAAATGTTTTTTGTGAACAGTCCCAAAATGCAAAAGCAAAGTTATCAGAGGAGAAAGGTGCCTTGTCCATTTCTAAACGAGCCACTAATCCCTCTGCAGCAAATGCAAATGTTCTTAATTGCTCACCTGAGCAGGTAACAGCTGCTGCTTCTCTGGCAATGGGGGGAGGGGCTGATTTGTCTCTCAGTCAATCTGCTAGTGATCTTCCAGCAAAGGAAAATGGGGCTGTTTCTTCTTATGGGACAAAAGGTAATGTTTCTGTATCAAAAGGAAAGGTTTCTGATCTCTCAAAGCAGCTGGATAATGTTTGTGAGCAGGCAGGCAATGCTTTTCCTATGAGAGGGGCAGTTTGTGAACAGACAGAAAGTGTCATAACAGAAAGTGTTTCTTCTGAGCAAGCTGCTAACATTCCTATAGCAAGTGGGGAGGCTTCTGTGTCCTTTTCTAAAATTGTAGGAAGCAAAATGTCTTTTTCAAAAGTTGTTGCGTCATCCACAAACAAAAATGATGTTGTATCTTCAAACAGTGAGGCAGGGAATACACAAGCAGGGGGTGTTTGGGGGAAAAAGAATCTGTTTGAGGAGGTAGAGGATGGAGCAGAAGAAGAATATGGCAAGAGAAAAAATGTGGTTAAAATCAAATGGGTAGGTGAAAGGGAGGACTTTCCAGGTAGGAGATTTGTGGCTAGAAATTTGGTCAAACAAGTTCTAGGTTTCACTGCCGATGATATTTATGCATTGATTGGCATTACTGATATAGAATTTGACTTAAGCTTTAATCTGTCACATGGGTTAGAGGAATTTTGGAGGCAATATAATTTAAAGAAAAATGCTAAGGAATGGCATAATTTTAAAGTGATTCCAATATCCAAACCAGAGCTCAAGAATGTAACAATAATAATAAAAAATGAGACTGTGCATGCAGAGGACATTCTTATTTGGCTAAGAAGGCAATGCACAGTATTATCTCCTTTGGTAAAAATATATGATGAGGAAGATCTGTGGGTAGGAGGGTATAAGGTACAGGTTAAACTTAATACGGAAGGTTATTCTCAAAAGCACCTACCCACTTCTTTCTTTATTGGCAAGGATAGAGGAGTATGCTATTATGTCGGTCAGCCTAAACTCTGTTTCAAATGTGGTGCCAGAACTCATTTAGTAGGGAAATGCAGCGTAAAGAAGTGTGCTTTTTGTGGGGAAATTGGTCACACTGGTAAAGAATGTGACAAACAGATCATGTGCAATCTCTGCCTCAAAACTGGCCATGCCTACAGGAATTGCCCAGAGGCCTGGCGCAATGTTAAAAAATCAGTTCCCAACATAGAGGAACAATTAATGGAGGACATGGCTGGTGGTGTTACAGACTTGCAGGAGGTGCAACAAGTTAATCAAATACATGGTAATGATATAGCCCAGAAGAAAGTGACAACTGTTTCTAGTAAGGAGAAAAAAGCTGAGGAAAAAACAGAGGAATGGAAGACAGTGAGGGAAAGCAGGAAAAGGAGATTCAAGAAAAAAAATGTAGTGGGTAAAATGACTGTTGAGAATCGGAACAGGTACGAAGTACTAGGGGGAAAGTCATGGGCAGAGGAGGTAGAAGAATCAGAGGAGGTGGAAAGGATGGAGGAGGAAGAAGAAGAGAGAGAAAAAAGGAAAAACCAGGTCCAGGACACTAGCAGAAAAAAAAGCAAAAAAGAACTAGATGATGTGTCATTGGATCTAGAATGGGAATCTTTAGATGAACACGAAATGGAAACTGACTTAGGACCTAGGGTTCAAGTGAAGCGATCAGGGGATGGTAGTGTGGTTTCTGGCAAAAAGAGAAATGGATCTGTCAATTAATTTTTTCACCATTAATGTGTGTAGTATCAAGAACAGAAAGTCCCGGTTTGTTGCTTACGAATTTTTTAAAGAATTGACAGCTGATATTATCTTTTTGCAGGAGACTAGACTATCATCTCTAAATGAAATCAGGATAGCAAGGAGGGAGTGGAGGGAGGGTCTCTCTTACTGGTCCATAGCCACAGAACCTGCAGGGGGAGTTGCCATACTGTTCAAAGGTGATAAGCAATTTGTGGTCAAGAAGATGGTAGATGTTCAATTAGGCAGGTGTTTACTGCTGGACATATTGATAGAAGGGAAGTTGGTGAGGCTTATTAATATATATGGGCCCCAGGCAATTCCTGAGAGAAGGTCCCTATTGAATGACATTAAACCATTCCTCTTCACTTCAGTACCTATTATTTTCGCTGGTGACTTTAACCAGGTATTATGTGAGAAGGACAGGACAGGGAAGATAAAAAAATATGAATGTTTATTTTTTAGGGAACTAATCAAAGATACTGGTTTGAAGGATTTAGCAACCTGTGAAGGGAGAGAAGGCCATCACACATACAGGTGCGGTCCTAGAAGCAGCAGAATTGATTTTATTTTTGTTAAAAAAGAAAATTTGTCTTCAAACTTTAAAGAGATAGTGGTTGAGTTTTCAGACCATTTAGGTCTTTTCTTTCATTTTGGTAAGTTGGGAGGTTCAGGCTCTGGTAAGGGCTTATGGCGTATTAGTAAAGGGGTATTAGAAGATGAAGAAGTAAAGATGCGTTTTGGTGGTTTTTTAAAATCACAGATATCAAAAGTGGACTTCTTTGATTCTATTGCAGATTGGTGGGACTCGGCTAAGGATTCTTTCCGGACCTTTTTCACTTCTGCCTCTTTTAAAAAGGGGAGGGCTAAAGAGAAAGAGAGCCAGTCTTTGAGAAGGAAACTTGAAATCTGTGTTTCGAAAGGGGAGGAGGGGGAAAAATTAAACCGGCTTAAGTATTTGTTGAGACAGCATCAGTACAACCGGCTTAAGTCCTTGGTTCTGGAGAGGGACTATGGAGCCTCGTGCTCTCCGGACCCTTGTCAGAACTGTAAAGAGACTATTAAGAGAAAGCGGGTTGATGGTCTTTACAACCTGCAGGGTAATTTAGAAGAATCTAGGGAGGGTATCCTGGAGGTTGTGGGGTCGTACTATGCTGACCTTTACAAAGAACAGGCTTTGGATGGGGAAAAGATTCAAGCTTTCCTAAAGCCGACCCCTATTTCTAACACTGCAAATTTGGACTTTTCCCTTTTGGTGTCAGAGATAACAGAGGAGGAAGTGCGGCAGGCAATTGATAAACAGCAGAAGAAGAAGGCTCCTGGACCAGATGGTTTAACAGCTGAGTTTTACATCACTTTTAGGGAAGATCTGGTTCCAGTGTTAGCCCAAGTCTTTAATGCCTGCCTGTTTGAAAGACATATCTCACCATCTATGCAGTACTCCTCTTTAGTTCTGATATCAAAGGGGAAGGATTCGAGGCACATTGGGAATTGGAGGCCGATTGCCCTTCTCAATTGTGATAGGAAGATTCTGGCAAGGATATTTTCACAGAGGTTGGGTACGGTGGCAGGTTTTCTTCTCTCTGCATCTCAGTTCTGCTCAGTGGAAGGTAGAAGTATCTTTGGAGCTGTTCTTTCACTAAGGGAAGCACTAGAAAGGTGTAAGGCTTGGCAGTGGGGTAAATACTTTCTGTCTCTAGATCAGGCAAAAGCCTTTGATAAAGTCAATCATGAGTATCTATGGGCTGTTTTGCATAGATACGGCATTCCGGTTGAATTTATAGATTGGATCAGAGTTTTGTATGTAGGGGCAAAGAGCTTCCCATTGATTAATGGTTGGAAAGGCAAGGACTTCTGGGTGAAATCTGGCGTGAGACAGGGATGTCCCTTGAGTCCGCTCCTGTATGTTTTCTCATTGGACCCATTTCTGAGGAGGCTGCAGGATTGTGGGCTTGAGGGGGTTCCATTTCCGCTTGGTCAATCCTTCAAGTCTATAGCATACGCGGATGATGTCACTCTGGTATTATCAAAACCTGAGGAGGAGGGAAAGGTTTTGGAGTGCATCAGAAGTTACTCTGAGGCCTCAGGGTCTCAGATCAACCATGAAAAGTCAGAAGCTTTTTGGGCTTTAGATAAAGAACCAGTATTTAAACTTGAGAATTTTCCAATAGCCCCAGGTGTAGTTAGAATCTTGGGGATCAAATTTGGGAAGGGTGATCTGGCAAAGGTAAATTGGGAAGATAAACTGAATGCAGGTCTGGCAAAGGTTCAGCGTTGGAAATCATGGAAGCTGACCTATAGAGAGAGGATTGACATTATCAAGACTTTCCTGGTTCCACTTTTTCTCTTTGTTTCTTATGTCTTCTTGCTGCCAGAATCTTTCTATGCCCGGATCCAGAGCCTGTTCTTCCAAATGCTTTGGGGGAATAGGCTCAACCCAGTAAAAAGGGGGATCACTTTCCTGCAGAGGAAAAGGGGAGGGTTGGACATGCCGTGTCCTGTGGTTTTCTTTTGCACCATCTTTCTGAAGTTTAACTTTGGAGGGGTGGTGCAGGGGAAAGAGTCTCTGTGGGAAGTCAGTGTTAGAGATTGGGCATCGCCTTTTATCAAAGACTGGTTACTCGGTGGCAGAGTGAAAGAGGTAAGGATAAGAGGAGGCCTTATACCCACCTATTTGCGACAAGCAATAAAAATTCTGAAAAAATGGAGTGTCAGTTCTGAGGACCTAAGATCTCTTCAAAGGAAAATTTTGTATTGGAAGATATTAGATTTGCATTTTGTGTCCTCAATAAATATCAGAGATTGCCCGGAGGAGATATTACAAGAGAGTATCAGATTTCTAAATGATAGGAGAATGCCTAGAAAATTGTGGGACATCACATGGTTGTCATTACAAGGCAAATTATTTGTGAGGAGAAATCTGAGTTATTTGAATATTGTAGACAGGGAATGTCCTTGGGGATGCAGAACAGAGGAGTCACAAGAACACTTCTTACTGGATTGTCAAGTTTCACGCTCCCTGAGAGAAAGTGTGGCTAACCGGCTCAGTCTGAACCTGATTAAAAGTTTAAGTTTCTCTGAGTTTTCCTATGGAATCATTGGAAGTCACAGAACTGGGAATCAAGATAGGATGACCCTGTATATTATTATAGCGATTATACGATACCATCTATGGCACATGAGATGCAGGTTGACTACTAGTCAAATTCATCTGTCAGTTGAGACTGTAACAGAGGCGATATACAGAGACATTATGTTTATTAAGACAAGAGAATGTAGATCTTCAGAAACATTTAAAATAATGTGGGATGGTCTTTAATTTTCTGTGATGTTTTGATTTTTTTTTTTTTCTGTATTTGATTGTAACAGTCTGACTGATTGTTTATGTTCATTGTAATTTGAATATTTTAAATAAAATTCTCTCCCTACTATACCTGTTATCCCACAGTCACACTCACTTCCCAGAGACTATTATCCCACTGCTACTATAGGCATCATCTCTCCCTACTATAACTACTATCCCACAACCACACTCCCTTCCCAGAGATTATTATCCACTGTTACTATAGGCACCATCTCTCCCTACTATACCTGCTATGCCTTCCCAGGGACTATTATCCCACTGTTACTATAGGCACCATCTCTCCCTACTATACCTGCTATCTCACAACCACAGACCCTTTCCAAAGGTTGGGGATCGGACCGACTAGTGGCAAATTCATCACTGAAATCTCTGGGGTCAATTGTTTGGCCCAATTTCAGGCTGACCACCATATCAATACCCAACTACTACTAGAGGTGTAGCTGTTCTACCTGCACAGTTAGGGGATGTATGAATGAGATTTCTCACTTCTACCTACAGCTGGTCTGAGGGACCCCCTGTTTATGAGGCCCGGCTCCCCCTGCTCGGATACGTCCAAAAACTGGTGATGTGTTGAAGTCTCTTAATGAATTACACGATGATGGAAAGTCATTTTGATGCTCTTGAACTTTTGCATGTTCTAGTAAACAGAAACAACAAACCATAAAGCTGATACATAGTGCGGAGGAAACTAACTTATAAGTGTTAATTACTCATCTTTCCTATGGGAAATAGTCACAGTCACAATAAAGAAGTCTGCACTTGTTTATCCCACGAATACTGTTCACTGAGCAAAAGCAGAAGATAAGTAGATGGACAGATGGAAGGCAGACTAAAGGTGGCCA
Source organism: Xenopus petersii (assembly GCA_038501925.1). NCBI lineage: Eukaryota > Metazoa > Chordata > Amphibia > Anura > Pipidae > Xenopus > Xenopus petersii. The sequence goes on along the minus strand of CM076685.1, from coordinate 20,797,150 downwards.
TAGATGCAAAGATCCGCTCGTTTGGCGATGTTGCCAAACGAGCGGATCTTTCCCCGATATGCCATTAACAGGCATGGCTATATCGGGGGTAATCTGATTGTTCGGCCGTACGGCCGAACGATCAGATTACGATGTGCCATGAGCTCCGGCGGGATCGGTCGGGTCAAAATCAAACCTGACCGATCGACCAAACGACCGATCTCCGCCGGACGAAAGAAGTCTGCACATGCCACACACGATCCGAAAATCATACAAATCCTCGATTCGTACGATCGGATCTGTGTGTCTATGGCCACCTTTAGAACTGCAATAGCAAAGGTACCCTATTATGCAATGATTTGGCTGTAAATGGAATTTCTGTTGCTAAGTTCTTATCAGGATTAGGAGCCACTACACATGCCACAATGCTTTTCTTATACATGCGAGTGCTGGACCTGGCACAACTTGGGCACTTAGGCTCATTATCACTACAAATGTAACCTTGCCTCCTTTGCACAAATGTTGCAAATAGGGTTGCCACCTTTAGTGAAAAAAATAACCGGCCGGTGGGGGGCGGGTACAAAAAGGAGGCGGTCCATGATGCAAAAAGGGGTGTGGCTGTGAAGTGTGCCGTAAAAAGGGCCGAGCAACATCGCGGCGATGTGAAGAACACTACAAAAAAGGTAAGTTCTGCGCAAATGGGGGCAGGCCGAGGGCTTTTTTTAAAGGATATTACAAATTACCGGCAACTGCATTGACGGTAAATTTGTAATACCGGCCCCAGCCTTGGCAGGTGTTTTACCGGCTAGGTAAAATACTGGCCGGTTGGCAACCCTAGTTGCAAATGAAAACAACCCCATCATACTAAATAAACGTTTAGTATGATGAAGAGAGTGATATTCTGAGATAATTTCAACTGCTTTTAATTGTTTTATTATTTGTGTTTTTTCTGAGTTGTTTCACATTTTATTCAGCAGCCCTCCAGTTTGCATTTTCAGCAATATGGTTGCCAGGGTCCAAATTACCCTAGCAACCATGCACTGATTTGAATAAGAGACTGGAATATGAATAGGAGAGGCCTGAACAGCAAGATGAATGATAAAAAGTAGCAATAATAATACATGTGTAGCCTTACAGAGCTTACATAGCTTTTTGTTTTTTTTCAAGAATTTGAAGATATTGAGGACTCCCTGGAAACAGGTCACACTAATATACACTCTTTCCCATTAAGCTACTGAGCCACAGTATGTTCTATTTTGGTTAAGGTTGGATGGTTGGCCCACACAGGTAATTATTTTACTTTGCACAGCCCTGTCTAACTGAATGAGTCCAAATAAGAAAAAGAAAGAAAGTCCAGCATTTGAGCAGCTGGGAGTTGCAGAGGAGCATGCTGGGAGATAAGTTGAAGTGATATCATTGCTCAAGGCTCAGTCTGATAGGCTGCTACTTCCACATTCCTATCATGTCTGTTTTATGTTCAGCTGCAGCCATAGGTCAGGAATGGACACCGGCTCTTCTATGTTTTCTGGGCAGCTAGCGAGTGTTGCACAAGGGATCCATCAGCAGCCTAGCCCAGCAGGGACAGATTAAGGGGCGAAAGGGGCCTGGCCTGGAGCTAAAAACTCCAGTGCAATTACCAACCATAAGATCTCCACACTGAGTAAGAGACAGAGAGAGCCTGAGAAACTGAGAAGGTATGAGATCAGTTATCTGGAATTCCATAAACCAGAAAGCTCAGAAATACATATCTGTTCCCCAAAGTCCTCCTTTTAAACAAGCCAAATGGTTATTCACTCTGCAATGTTATGTATAATGCTTTTAGTTATGCACTGTGGAATGGCAGACACATTAGACAGCTTCAAGGAGGGGCTGGATGACTTTTTTAGCAAGTGAGAAGATACAGGGTTATTGCAAATAACTCAAAGTACAAGTTGATCCTCTGGATCAATTAACAGTTAGGCAGGTTATATATAGACTTAAAAGGTTGAACTTGATGGATGTGTGTCTTTTTTCAACCTAACTTACTATGTTACTATGAGTGCAAGGAAAGCTGGGGTCAGGGTGTGCACAACCTATTCCATATCAAGCACATAGACTCCAAACTTTGCAAAAGAAAAACTTTCATTTTATTTACAGATTTTTCAACAAATTCGAATAGATACCTGTGTCACTTGTAAATTGCAGCTGGAATAAACTGTAGACAACAAAAATAGGTGGCATGTTGATACTGTTAAATTAAGTTATAAATAAATTAGAATACCGTATGTGTTTGTTTCCTCGCCCCTCTCTGTAAACTCATTTTGTGCTTTGCATGTAATACGGACAAGCTAAATGCTGGCCACATAGGATTTACCAGATCAGCCTTCTCTGGTCTGCACTGGGGTGCCATGATTTTATGTGGGGTGTTATATACAGGGGCAGATTGGTGCAGCCACCTTCTCTTGGCTATTGCTTTGCTTTAACAAACTACAATGTGATTTCAGTGGAGGTGTATTTTCAAAACAGAAAACATGGTTCATCCATGACTCTCATGGGGTAGTTGGCCAGTCAGATGTGCAAACCTACAATGTCTTTAGGTGGGTACAAGCGAAAACAACCACCCTGAACCCCAAAGAGCATTTGTAAATAAATTACAGATAATTGCAAGAGGTTGCAACTGTGGTTGAATGTGCCTAGAATGGTAAGATGATGTCAATTACACTTCATATCAGGGCTGTGCAACATGCACACTGTAACTGTAGTTGCACTGCAATAGCCATCATTCTCTAACAGCCAGACAATGCTGAATATTGCAGCAACAACAGCCCTAAGGATGGACCATTCAGGCTATTTTGCTCTCAGAACTGCCACCACTAAGAACAGCCTTCCCCCAGCTACATATTTGTACAGTCTAAGGGGGTTATGTAATAAAAGGCACTAATGGGGGAATATAATGTTTTCCTTAGTGCAAAAAACTTTTGAAATGTTAGCGACCATGTCCCATTTTTGACTGATTAAAGACTCAAAGACTTCTTTGCAAAGTTTGCGACCAAATTGCTTTTGCGAACGTTCTCAGTGTATGTAATAAAATTTTGCAATCACAAACCATTTTTTCCGACAAAATATTTAACGATACTCCAGAGCATGTGTTAGAGTTCGCAATGCGCAATTAAGATTTGCAATGCGCAATTAAGATTTGCAATGCAATAAAAGCCTAAGGAAGAATATTACATTGCAACAGGTGAATTTTTATTCTCAAAGGTTTGCTCTTTGTGAATTTTTGTATATTAAAGGGCATGTAAAGTCTAAAATAGGATAAGGCTAGAAATGCTGTATTTTGTATACTAAATATAAACATGAACTTACTGCACCACAAGCCTAATCAAACAAATAATTTAAGCTTTCAAATTGGTTACAGGGAGTCATCATCTTGTAACTTTGTTAAACATCTTTGCAAGACTAAGACTGTGCACATTGCCAGTGTGGTCTGGGCTGCTTAGGGATCATCATAAACAAAGCTGCTTGAGTTCTGCATGGCTGGGAAGTAAGGCGGGGGCTCCCCCTGCTGTTCATAAGTATGATTGTTTCCCTGCTCAGCAGTTAGGGACCATCTGACAATTCCTATCTACAGCAGTAAATGAAGGAAGGATTTCACTGCATACAGTCAGGTTTCTTAAAAAAATGGTACACATTTTTTCATTAAAGAAAGTAAAAATGGGATTTTATTTTTTTGCCTTTACATGCCCTTTAAGGATTGAAAAAGAACCTCTTATTAACCAATTAATTGGATTGTAAATCCCTTGTTAGGGTTAAATTCCACATTTATGGGTTCTGTATGATTAGACTCTCACCAATAAATGTGGAATTTAACCCTAACAAATGATTTTTAATCAAATTAATTGGTTAATAAGGGGTTCTTTTTCTATCCTTAGTATACAAATCTTATTGGCACTGACACTCGTTAGAGCCTGGTTTTAATTAAGAGTTTTGAAAGTGGTTATTGCAAGCGGATCTAAATTGCACCAAGTCTTTGCAAATTTTATTACATTCCCCCCTAAGTTTGCCCAGGAGCAGTAACCCATAACAACCAATCAGCAGGTAGCATCAAAGCGATACCGACACGTTCCTATAAAAATCATAGGATTGTGTCAGTATCAAGTAGTTGCTGCAACCGGAATAGTTCCCCTCAAAGCCGCCCTGGGGGCGGCGTGATTAGGGCGATCCTACCCAATTTGCCGTCCGAGGTGGCCTTGATTTTTGCCGCCCCCCGCCTCCCCATGGCACTCACCTTCAGCCCCAGACAGGGGTCGGGGGGTCCACGTCACTAGTGAAGAGAGCGCAATTGTGGTCTCTGCACTAGAAGAGCTGAATTTCCAGGTTGAAACCCGGAAATTTGGCTCTTAGTTACTAGGAGCTGCGGTTTTGCTGCCCCTGGCAACCAGGGGGGCGATGCCGTCTGAGGCGGAGCGCCCCTGGGCGTGATCCTTCCGTAGGCTGATTACGAATGAAAACAGGACTTCAGTCTATGGCAGGATCACTCGGCCCTCAGCAAATCGTCACGGAAAGAAGGCAGAAGATCCATTAGTAGTGTCATCGTGTTGGCTGTGCAATGGTTTGCATGGCTGGGGGGCGGCTTTGAAAGGGGCTTTACGGGAAAATATTCCAGGTGCAGCAACTACTTGGTACTGACATGTTCCTATGATTTTTATAGGAACGTGTCAGTATCACTTTAACTGGTCACCTATTTAAAAGCAAACATCTTATTGGTTGCTATGGGTTATTGCTCCTGGGCAAATGTAGTGCCTTTTATTACATATGGGGGTAATTGTTTGGAATCTGTTCATTTTGTCCACTCGTATCTACAGCCAAACTGCATCTGATCTGCACTGACAACTCAATATGTCTAATCACTGGCAGACAACCCGAAAGTGCCCAATTTAAATTGCACTCTTTTGCCGGCTATTCTTTGTGCTGTGTGGGTTAATATGCTGAAAATATCCACAAAGGTTTTAAAAGATCCTCAACTTTTGCTTTATAGTTTAACAACAGAAATGCAATGAAATAAAATGTATCTTGATTTCCTTATGGAGCAGCACCAGAACATGGATGTGGCAGATCTACTTGGCTTTCTCTTCCAGGACCAGGCCCAGACTGGAAATCTGTGGATTATGGCACATGCCAGAGAGGCTGCTGTAAGATACCATAGACAATCCCTATTTATTGGACTTGGGGAGGGGAGCAGACCTCCCTTAACTGCTACTAGCCCTTGGAACCAGGCAGCTTATGGCACAGGGTGGTACTCAGGCCTGGACTGGCAATCTGTAATGCTGTAAGTTGCCATGGGCTATTAGAGGGGGCTGTTTGGGCCTATGTGTACTTGAAATGTCAGTTTCTGTATTAAATCCTAGCTGGTGGTACCACTGGGTAAGTACAAGGGAGCATGCAATAGTGCTTTGATCACTGCAGTTCTCCCTTTAGAACATCATAATTATCAAAATCCTTGTGTGCCATAACCCTTAGAGATTCAGCTGTGTTGGAAACAGTTCTATATACTGTATATTTTTTTTTTTTTAAAAAAGTGCAATAGATAACCTTGCAGTTCTTTGAAATGATAATGTTTATAAATGAATACCAATTAAATCGAGCCACAACAGACTCATATATGTAAATTATACATTACTTAAAACTGACAACTGTTTCTTATAGTAAACCAGCCCTATTCAATTTTAATGCAGCCCTCTGCCTACAGCTGCCTATTCTCCACAATGAACTCTGGGCGCTGCCAGGCACACATGGGCTGAGCTGGTATTGCTGGCTCAGAATTACAGGAAGGCCATCTCCCATAGACTCCAGTTTAAAGGACCAGTAACATCAAAAAAAAAATTCATTAGTATACATCGAAAAAACCACCAAGACAAATTAAACATTAAAATCGCAAAATCTTTCTTAAGAAATAACTTACAGAAACTCCGCTTGTGCTCCTCTTCAGAAAGCGATCGTGCGATCCATTGTGCGGTGCTCGATTTCTCTTCCCTGCCTTCCTTATAGGAGATAGCCAGGGAGGAGAAACCGCTGCTGCACAATGGATTGTGGCAGTGTCGCCTTTTCTGAAGAGGAGCGGAAGCGGGGCTTCGGTAAGTTAATTCTTAATAAAGACTTTGCGATTTTAAAGTTTAATTTGTCTTGGTGTTTTTTTTTCTATGTATACTAACGATTTTTTTACAAAAAATGTTTTGATGTTACTGGTCCATTAATCAAATAATTCCAATTTCTAAAAATGATTCTCTTCTTCTCTTTAATAATAAAACAGTACCTTGTACTTCAACCCAACTAATATATAATTAAACCTTATTGGAGGCAAAACACTCTTACTGGGTTTAATTAATGTTTACATTATTTTTTTAGCAGACCTAGGGTATGGAGATCCAAATTACCTATATATCACTTATCCGGAAAACCCCAGGTCCCCAGAATTCTGGATAACAGGTCTCATACCTGTAATACTTGCCCTGGCCTCCAACTGATGGACTGAGAGTGCACAAGACTTCTCTAGTGAGAAGACAAGTAAGACATTTCCCCCTTTCCCTTCTGAATAACTGAATGCTGACAAATAATATTTATTCAGTCAGGGCTAGTTCTGTGTTTGATTCACACTTGTTCTGTTGTGGGTGGCACTAGAGCAAAGATGGCCTTTTTAAAAGCATGGGAGACCTGTTCACTGATGCTCAAGCATTCAAGGCTTCAAGAGTATTTGTTATAGTTACATATATGGAAAATATGATGTGAAATTCATAACTGGGTGTCAGTGAGCTTCCATGAGGAAAGTAGATTTACTGAAGTGCTTTAAATGGAGACATATCCCCCTATAGTAAAACACTAGAGGGACAGTGTGTGTTCAGTTAGGAAAAAACTGATTCTGGGTAGGTGCAAGTTGTATCCAAATGCCTTTGTCTGGACTCCAGTCTTGCCTTTCATTGTCCCCTAATCTCAAAATACTATATTGTTTCACAGAAAGGAGGTTTTATGACAGTAATTCCATAGTTTCCATGATGAAATGTTGCTGAGTTACCCGCGACAATTTTCTTTTTTAAAATACCATACTAATGTTCTTTCAAAATAATATATCTGATTTTTGTGCATGTGGGATGGCTGTGAACCCCACTTATCTTCTGAGTTTTATCTCATTATAAATATAACTGTCTTTAGACTGAACTTGCAGAATTGGAATCCAGGGGAGAGATCCGACTGTTCCTTCATTACTGTGCTGTGCTTGCGGGCAGACCTGTTTCTCTCTCTCTCTGGCCGATTTGATTGTGACCCCAAACAGGGGAGTTATACGACCAGGGATGAGTTTCTCTTCCTAAGGAGCCTGATCATGTGGTTTTTATTTAATTTCTGCATAAAATGTAGAAATAGTCAAGCTTGCCAAGTCCTGGGGTGCAGCTGAGCTGTCTTTTACTTATTCACAGACAGAGGCCACTGAAGTGACGCTTGTTATTTTGGATGAATCGTCTGACCAAGGCTGTAGGTTCTGCAGGGCATAGAGGGAAGAGTTGTGAAGGCAGATGGGGTCCTGCTGGAGGGGCTGGTTTATAGTTTTCTGAAAGGCCTCCTGTTGGAGCTGCAGGAGGATCCTGTTTGCCTGCTGCCTCTCTGCTTCCCGTTCCTCTGCTGTCTGTCTCCTGGGCAGATAAACAGAGAGGAGAACGTTAGGATGTCCATGGATATACACACATATCATTCAGCTGCTTCCATTATCTGGAAACCAATTATCCAGAAGCTCTGAAAAATGGGAAGGCCCATCTCCCATAAACTCGATTTTATCTAACTATTTCACATTTTAATCTGCATCTGTATATAACATAGTTCTCTGATACCCCAAATCCTTGAATAATGTGTAAAATGTATCCCTGAATGTATTCCTGAACAATGACATAACAGCATATTATAAAACGATGATTTACCCCATAAAGTAACTATATTAGTGACTTGGGCATTCCATGACCTGTATAAAAGCACTCAGCTTGCAGGCAGCCTTGTATGAACTTTTATAAAATTGTATAAAATGTTTATTAGATTTAATAAATGGTGTAGGAGTGTATAGTAATACTAGTAGTAGTAATGATAATGATAACACGATTACACAACTGAAAGAATAATACAGAATCAGGGGCGTAACTACAGAGGAAGCAGACCCTGCAGCTCAAGGGGGGCCTAGGAGGTATAGGGGCCCCATGAGGACCTAATTAATTAGTAATGTATTAACAGGACAACCTTTTGAGTTTGGGGGCCCCTCAAATTATTTTGCTGTGGGGCCCAGTAACATCTAGTTATGCCACTGTACAGAATAATATAATTAGTATTGCTATTATTATAATTGTTAATAATAATAATACGGTATTGGTGTGTATGATATATTAATAATTAGCAATATTAAATTTCATCTCTGATTGTTTGTTTTCTTATTTCTGCAAAATACAATTACATAATTTGATCCCATAACTGAATATATGGACTACACACAGATTACTACTATTCATAGGAGCAACTTTTGCTTTCCTTTAATAATACCCTTTTAGGTGCATCAAACTTGAGGGTTTGTGTTACATGAGGCAACAGACAGACAGGCCGCGCAGTGCAGGGATGGAGAGGCTGACATGGAGTCTGGAGATGATGCGGAAGAATGGACAAGTGCAAAGATGGAAAGGCGCACGGATAGAGAAGTCAGAAGCGCACTATTCACAATGGCAACTAATGCATTTGATGGATAATGGCTTTGGGTGGTCAGTTATATGCCATGAACTGAAATCTTAGGGAATGAATAGCGGCGAATCAATCGGCATTAGATGGATGGAGAGAGATAAACGAATGAACCTACTGGGGTGGCATGACTAGCAGTCCTAGGAGGTCGAGGCAGAACAGGAACTAAGGGGTAGGCCCTGCCTCTACCCCCTATGACAGCTATCCTACCCCCCTAGTCCGCCACCGAAAAAGGTGAAGTCCTCCTTTGCGCACAGTAACGCATGCGCGTCCTCGTTTACGCGTGTGCGTCCTCGTTTACGCACGGTTGCGCATGTGCGTCCTCATTTACGCACGGTTACGCATGTGCGTCCTCGTTTGCGCACGGTTGCGCATGTGCGTCCTCGTTTACGCACGGTTGCGCATGTGCGTCCTCGCTTGCGCACGGTTACGCATGTGCGTCCTTGTTTACGCACGGTTGTGCATTTGCGTCCTCGGTTACGCACGGTTACGCTTTTGCGTCCTCGGTTACGCAGGGCGCGTGGTTGTGGGGCGGAACGTGCCTGGCCGCTATTGCCCTGCACTGGGTAGAGGTAACAGCTGTGGGCGCTGGTGTAAATGGGGATATTGGTGGTGTCACTGTCTTGTTGCTGCAGGGAAAAATAAGTGGGTGACATTATAGACTTTAAACTAGTGGCAGGGCCTACTGTATCGCTGGCCATTGTATGGTCAGATGTGTAGGTAATAGCGAGTCCTGCTCTATAGATCCCGCAAGTAACACTGACCCTTCCTTCCCACTATTAAATGCGCGGTTATAGGTTTAGCGTTTCCTCGCTGTAGATGTGCACAGGTGTGAAGAAATAGGGAATATCCGCTGTGTAAATATTATCTCGACCTAAGAACATTTATTGCATAAAATATCTCACGAGGAAGGTTGCACGGGCAGCAATGACCTGGGAAAGGACATATCATGACGCATTTACATTATCCTTAGAGCGGCTCCTGATTGCTGACTTCTGTCCTGTTGTAAGGCTATTGCTAAGGAGGGATTTAAAAATACCAAACACTATGACAATTTAGAATTCTAGATATTTGTAGGGTCTTTCCCAGAAAGCTCTCCTGTGCACTTTCACAACAAACTTTTCACCAGTTCTAGTAACCCATAGCAACCAATCAGTGGGTTGCATTTACTGCTCTGTCACTGGAAACGACGCACCTGATTGGCTGTTATGGATTGCTAGACCTGGAGCAAATTTCTTTACACTACCTCCCATGGGCACAGGCACCATAATTGAAAAGTGGGCCATAGTAATACAGAAGCACAATACAACTACAACTCCCAAAACTTCTAGAGAGCACACACATACTATAAAAACAATCTTAAAGGGGTGGTTCGCCTTTAAGTTAACTTACTATAAAATGGCAAATTCTAAGCAACTTTTCAATTGGTTTACATTATTTTTTTATAGTTTTATAATTACAGTATTTGCGTTTTTCTTCTGACTCTTTGCAGCTTTCAAATGGGCTTCGCTGACCCCTTATAAGAAACAAATGCTCTGTAAGGCTACACGTTTATTGTTATTGCTAATTTTTATTACTCATTTTTCTATTCAGGCCCTCTCATATTCATATTACAGTCTCTTATTCAAAAGTCCTGCATGGTTGCTAGGGTAATTTGAACCCTAGCAACCACATTGCTTAAACTGCAGAGCTGCTAAATAAAAAAGCTAAATAACTCAAAAACCATAAATAATAAAAAATGAAAACCAATTGTCTCAGAATATCACTCTCTATATTATACTAAAAGTTATTTCAAAGGTGAACAGCTCCTTTAAAATAGCAGGAGTATGAGTTTGCTTTTATTATAAGAATATCTCCAATCTGTACCAGTGACCTTATTGCAGTTCTCTATTTTAATTATAAAAAATAGTTTTGGTTTATGTACTTTTTCCTTGTTATCTACAATGGCATCCTATTATGGCTTCAATAGCCTCCCTTGTAAGTGTTTCGAGAATATATTCCTCCTAATAAGCACAATATATACAGTATATATATATATATATATATATATATAATTTTTTATTTATGATTTATCTAACATTGCAGTGTTACCAGTATTGGGATGCAAATGCAAAAATATACAATTGCCCAATGAACAAATTCTCAATTTTTTTAAGCATTTTCCCAATTTACATTCAATATACATTTTCCATGGTTTAAAAGTTAGCTTTAAATGTAACTGCTATTCCAAGAAGCATCTGTCCTGTTGTATTATATGCCCTACTGGTTCTGACTTCTGAAAAAATGTAGCAGAAGGCAGCTAGTTAAAAGACCTGTGAAAACCATGTGCGCCTGACCTGCTACATTGTTTCAAGAGCCAGAACCGGCAGTGCAGAAAGAGACAGAAACATGCTGCTTTCAATGTCTATTGGAAAGCAGCTTAGAATAAATGGGCCACTTTTTATTTTATTTTTTGAGTTTACATCCCCTTTAATCAACCTTTGGTACTAATGAGACAATAAATATAGGTTACATTCTGGTAATGCCAAATATAATTAACTCTGTAAAAAAAGCAAAACCAAAAAGGCGGTGACTTGGTTACAATCATTTTTCTTCTGAGCCAAAAAGGGGCAAGATCATTCCACTGATTTAAAAATGACAAAATCAACGTGCGACAATAATATGCGACTGTTTACCGGCGATTTGTAACTGAAGTCAGTCTGGAGCAGCAATTTCCTGATGAATGTGCAGCGTAATAAATAATATACTCAAATGCTTCCCCAGATAGAAATCTAGTTTATGAATATTTGATAGGGGTGTTCCACACACAGCAATCTACTCAGACCATCTATCCAATAATTACATGCATTTATTATTTACAATTGATGCAGATGCCTTTTTTTACATATTTGCCAAGGCGCAAAAGGCAGAGTTAGGAAGCAGAGATCTCATGCACAGGAGACAAGGATAGGGGTTAATTATCTCGATGATTCTGCTAATGATCAGTCATTAAGCTGTGGGAATGAATGGCTCTTTTTCTAATTACTGTCTCCAAATGAAAACAAACATATTCCAGACGAGTCAAAGTAATTGGGGTTTTGTTAGGGACAAATCCAATAATGTTCTTCACTGTGGCCTCATACTGCATGTGTGTCCTCTGCAACTGCATAGTGTGACTTCCACTGGCAGGGACAGACAACATTCATCATCTATTCTATATCTATCATATACACCATACATATATATATATATATATATATATATATATATATATATATATATATATATATATAAAAGACAAGTATTTAGCAGCACTCACTGTATACTCAGCTAAACAAGTGTGGTTGGTGCAGCGCCTTTGGGGAAACTTCCGTGGGCTTCCCATACATATACAAAGTAGACAAGAAAAAAGGCAGCACTCGTTATATCAAAAAGTGTATTTAAGATCAAAGTTCATTACATGACCTGTTAGTGGCAGAACATCTCTCCGCCTGCGACGTTTCGGGCCTGCAGCGTGCCCTTTCTCAAGCATAACAGGCAACAGGGAATTAAAATTAAAGCAAAGGGAGGTGTGGTGGATTCACAGATTGAAGACACTGGCACCATCCGGGTTAAATAGGGACTATGATCTGTACTTGCCTGTTATGCTTGAGAAAGGGCACGCTGCAGGCCCGAAACGTCGCAGGCTGGAGAGATGTTCTGCCACTAATATATATATAAATGAAAGTGGAGATTTATTGGTGATCCAACGTTTCGGCTCCGCACAGGAGCCTTCGTCAGGGCTTTCCCTGAGGAAGGCTCCTGTGCGGAGCCAAAACGTTGGATCAACAAAAAATCTCCATTTTCATTGAATTATTGACTTGATGTATTTCCTTGGAGTGCTGTCAATCCCTGCATTTTGTCTACATACTTCTCAGACTAGCACCCAGGTTTCTGCATACTAATGGTTGTGCATTCCATTCTGTTTGATTATATATATATAAATCTCAAACAAGGGAAAGTTGTGCTCACCACTAATTTTTAAAACCATTAGGCGGGGTTCAATGAGGGTGTGACCACAAAATACATATAGACAACTACAAGAGTCCTCTGCACTCAACCCATTATCAATATATTTAAGACAGAGACATTTTGTGCATTCTGCTACTGAAAAATGCCTCAGCCTTTAAACAAAACAGGGATTGTTTGTCCATATATTGCAATATATTTAAGCTGGCCAACTACGTCAAAGTCATCCCATATCTGGCCAGTCCTATGCTCAATTTTCATCTGATTCATTAAGAATTCAATTGCTTAATTATACATTTTACAAAGGGACTAAGTTTTACCTGCAACTTGCTGCTTTTAACGTAAAACTCCCAAACTTGGCTGCCCTTTTATTAGACAACAGTGGGATCACCTGACTATAGTTGTGTCCTTGATAAAGGCCCCAATGTGGGCCGAAACGTTGGACACAAGAGTGATGTTTGAATAAAGAAAATCTTGATAAAAACTTTTGGAGTACTGGTCCATATTGAAAAAAAAAAAAAATATATATATATATATATATATATATATATATATAATCGATGCAGGGATCAGCACACTCTAGTAAAGGTGAATTAAAGTTTTCATTTGTAACACAGCATTGTCCAACGTTTCGGTCCCACCTGGGGACCTTTATCAAGGATGATGTGCTCTGAGTGAACAATAGTTTAAATACCCTCCCCCTCTTGTGGATTTTGGCTCCCTCGTGACGTCATCAGTCCTTTTACAGTTGTTTGTTTCCAAAATAAGTTCATTCATTGTCAGTTCAAAGTGTCATTCCCATTTTCCACCATCGGGTGTCAGTGTCGTGCTCTAGTGCAAGTCTTTCACGTGTGTGTATATATGCATATACAAGGATACTTTGTTCTTGATAAGAAACAATGTAACAATAAAGATGGAAACATGTTACTTACAGATATTGGAGAACAATCACACTGTAATCATCCTCAGGTTAAAAAGCAATTTAACTGCTTTTAAGTGAACTATTGTTCACTCAGAACACATCATCCTTGATAAAGGTCCCCAGGTGGGACTGAAATGTTGGACAGTGCTGTGTTACAAATAAAAAGACTTTAATTCACCTTTACTAAAGTGTGCTGATCCCTGTATCGATTGTATCATTCTAATTGATCGTGCACCTCCAGCGCCGATCCTGGGGCTGCTGCCGCCTGAGGCAGCAGCCCAGATGCCGCCCCCCTCCTCTCCCGCTCCGCGCTTAAAAATTAGCGTCGGAGCGGGTTTCAGGGGGCAGTATCGCTAGTGCATTGAGCACTATAGCGCTCTTTGCACTAGCTGAGCCGAATTTCCGGATTAAAACCCGGAAGTTCGGCTCTTAAAGTTACAAGAGGCGGCTTTTTGCCGCCCCTTGTAACTGGCCGCTCGCTGCCGCCTGAGGCAAAGGTTTCACCTTGCCTCATGGCAGAAGCGGCCCTGTGCACCTCGCCTGCGACAAAGACAGAGTGCGGACACCCAAGCATCATATATATATATATATATATATATATAATATATGTATTATTAATTATATATTATTATTATATATATATATATAAACACATAAATAAAATATCTGTCATCTATACATTGTTTACTATCCTTTAATGTATACAAGGTGCATGGTTTCTAGTGGGTTAAACCACAATTAATGGTTAAACAATGTTGTCAAACAATGTGAATGTGTAAATATAATTTGTCACTAAGGGGCAGATTTACTAAGCACGAGTGGAGGATTCGAATGAAAAAATTCGAATTTCGGCCATCGAATGGGTCAAATTCGATCGAATCAAATGATGAAGTAAAAATCGTTCGACTATTTGAACGTTCGATAGTTGGTCTCCTTAAAATATACTTTGACTACATACTTCCCAGGTTCATTGTTAGCCTATGGGGACGTTCTCCAGCACTTTTCTAAGTTTTTTGTGGTTGAATAAAAATCCTTCGATCAATCGCTTAAAATCGTTCGAATTCGAAGGATTTTATTTCGCGGGTCCAATTCGACCCTTAGTAAATCTGCCCCTAATTGTGGTGTGCAATTCACAACATGTTTATGTCTATGACTTTACAATAGTTACAGGGGGCAGCCAGCTGTAGGTACTGTACACTTATAAAACACTAAGTCGGTCAAAAAACTGCAAAGAAAGTGATAACGTGAAGTATCTATCACTTAAAAATAAATAAATCCCAATGCATTTTTTATATATTTTTTAGAGAGGCATCAACTGCCTCTATTGCAGTTTTACAGAGAAAGGAGCAAAGCTGATTTCTTCATTTTTTTCCCAGGGAACCCAGTTCCCTGGCACTGTGGCACATTCAAAAGTTAGAATTAATTAGCCGTATATAGAGCATAAAGAGAATTTTGGACATAAACATGTGAGCACAATTTTTTGGAGGGTAGTATTAATACAAAATTGTGCTTGTACTGTAGCTTTAAGTAATGAGATTGTCCGTTTCAAGCCACCACATGCATTCTGCGTGCTCATGTCAGGGGAGATAATATGAACTCTTTAACCCTAGCACGTTGCACACCAATCATCCCATGGAGCTTTGTATGTGTGCAGAACTGTGTTTAAAGGATAATATATATGTGTGTGTATATCACTATACCTATGTGTGTGTGGTTTACTAAATAAATAAGTGTATGGTTAATATATGTTCAAGTATATGTTTGAATGCTAACGCTCTTGTTTAAAAATATGTCTATTCTGTAATCAGATAATGGAATTTGCCACTGTAGTACTGAAAAAAAGAAAAAAAATATATATATATATATATTATACTAGAGACAAGTGAAGTACAGTACTGAACAGGTCTTGTGCTAACAAAAATACGTTTTTTTTTATTTAATTTATTGGTTTGTAAATTAAATTAAAAAAAAACGTACTTTTGTTTGCACAAGACCTGTTCAGTACTGTACTTCACTGGACTATTACATTATTTGTTACCAGCACCCAGGCAGACGATATATTTTTGTTTGAGTGCTCCTCTATGTGGACTAATAACCAATAAATGAAATAAAAAAACGTATTTTTGTTTGCACAAGACCTGTTCAGTACTGTACTTCACTAGACTCATAGTATATAATATATATATATATATATATATATATATAAATATATATATATATATATATATATATCATGCATAATATAAATAATATACTAACCCTGAGTGTGCCAGTCTTTACCATTTGCTTTAAATATTTGTCACTTGGCACCCAGATTTGTGGACTGCACCTATATAACTGTGTGTGTGTATATATGTGTATATATATATATATGTGTGTGTGTATATATATATATATATGTGTGTGTGTGTATATATATATAGATATATAGATATATATATATATATATAAAATATATATATAAAAGTAATATTTTAATTAGAGAGTAAGCAAACTAAACATTATTAAAACAATTACAATACGATACAATGATGATAACTGTAATTTGGCATTAAATACACATAAATATTTTGCACTGTGTGCTAGCGCCCATAATGCTAAAATGAAATAAGCAATTTAATAAGTCGACACATATTAACATTATATTTAGATGCAATTCTGTAGCCAAATGAGCGCATAATAAACGTTGTAGATTCAAACTGGCAGTAGTATTGCTAATACTATATAGAAAACGTTTATACACAAGCTCATTGCCAAAAAGAATTCTCTGCTCCCAATAAATGGGGCGCGTCATTAGTAAGGTTTCCACACAGTCCCCCAGCCCGTTGCTCAGTATAAATAAAGAATAAAAGGCGAATTTGGTTAAACATTCCATAATTCGATCACAGCCAGAAAATGTATTAAAATAGCACACTATCAGTAATTCGGTGCCAAAGTGTAAAGTAAGATGCTATTTTATGGCTAAAAAGAAGGAATTATTCCCTGCTAAATTGCAGTTTAACACTATGGAATACTAAAGGTATTAATACATCTAACCAGTTTCTTTCATTTACCTGGGTCAGTTAATTTGATTTAATTGTTGAAAATCCCTGCTTCTCTGTTACACAAGTTACCCCAATTAATTCTCATCAATCACATTAAAATAACGTGATAAAAAAAAAAAGTGGGTCTGGGTATATGGTACTTATCAAATGAATGGATGACTGCAGTGCTGCTGAAAATAAAATAAAAAAGTAAACAGAACTGGTAGCAGATTAAATCCTAAGAATTTTCTCACCCTAAATAAGGTAAAAGTAAGTTAGCCGTTTGCATTGGTCTCTTCGAATGGTTCTCTAAAGATTAACTCTTTCCACGGTACAAATGTTGGAAACTTGTTTTCATCTGGCCTATTATTCTCTGCGTCTGGCGCAAGTCTGCGGCAAGAACGCAATTGCTACACAATATTAGTTGTTTAGGAACTGACATAGAACTTCTGTAGATATATATTTCATATGAGAGCAGTCATAACCAACAAGGCTCCCAGACAAAAAAAACACAAATAATAAAAAATGAAAACCAATTGCAAATTGTCTCAGAATTCCACTCTAACTAACAGTTATTTCAAAGGTGAATCACCCCTTTAATAAAGAACTGTGAATAAGGATGGTACCTGTGGCCAAGCAAATGACCTACCTCCATTTAGTTCTTCTGTTCTGGAACCAGGTTTTAACTTGTGCATCTGTCATTTTAAGTGCTTTGGCCAGCGATGCCCTCTCGGCTGAGGCCAAGTATTTCTGCCGGTGGAACCTTTTCTCCAACTCGCAGATTTGCAGCCTGGTGAATGAAGTCCTGGGCTTTTTCTTCTTGGGCGGAGTCCGGTTCTGGTACGGGTGACCTATACGGCGTGTTACAGTGAAGGGTGAGAGGGCCACTGGATTGGGAGACAGACGGCAAAAGCAGGCAGGGAAATCAGCACAGCATAGGCCATAGAGAGAGACGCACACAGATATCATCAGCAAAGCCAAATGCATGCACCCTCAAGCTCCACACTGCCAGAAATCCTGTGTGTGTGTATATATATATATATATATATATACACAATATGCTTAGCTGGTGCACTCTTAACAATCCACAGCTGCCTAGGTGCTGGTTAACACATTAGTATACAGTGAACAAACAAGCCGCACTTCAAGGACTTCATTTTGAAAAATAAAGGTGAAGTTTTATTCTCAATGCCGAATTGAGAATTGTTCACTATACACATATATATATATATATATACATATATATATATATATATATATATATATATATATATATATATATATATATATATATACACACACACACACACACACACATATATAGATACAGTATGTATATATAAATAAAAGACTGGGGTTACTAAAGTGCATTCAATTCAGTAACTGTAACAAATGAAAAACATCTTGCGAACTGTACATCTGTGTGTGTGACTATAATTGATTATATATATATATATATATATATCATCATCATCATTTATTTATATAGCGCTATCAAGATACGCAGTGCTTATATATATATATATATATATATATATATATATCAGGATGGGTAGGTAGATATTAGGTAGGTAGATATATACAAATAGGTTCTTTCATCCAATGAAACATATTCCTAGTGTCCCTAATGCATTCTTCATTCATAGCTAGATATAAATTGATTGATTGGTATATAGACAGACAGATAAATATGAATATGTACAGAGAGAGCTAGCTAGACACAGAGAGAGGTATTCGCTGTCCTTTCATTTGATTGCATCTGGGATTCAATGTATTCCTAATTTTATTTAGATGATATGATGAGATTAGAGGCATCGCAAATGGAATAAACCTAATGAAATATTTGGCCTTGCAGGGGACCCAGCATTAAGTGTGGATAATGGTAGAAATCCATATTTTGGGCTGATATTAAAAACTGCAAATGTGTTCTGTGCACTCAGGCTGGAGGATATACCAAAGGACTAAAATATCTTCTCCCTTTGTTTAGCAGTTAGCACTAGTATTTTACATTATCTTTATTTTAGGTAATGCAAATAATAGTGTATATATATATGTGTATATATATATATATATATATATATATATATATATATATATATATATATATAAATAATTTGAAAGGGCCATGTGCCCACATTACAAAAGTGCAATGAGACCTGGTACGAACAGAGTATTATACAGACAAGTTGGAAAAATGCTGGACTTTTAAATAGAATTTTTTTTTTTATCGCATGATCAACGTTTCGCTCCTCACTGGGGCCTTTGTCAAGATATATATATATCTCATAGGACATTTATACAGGCTTGGCTTAAGGGAGAAATAAACAGAAGCAACACTGATAGATTTAGATTGAATTACAGCAACTTGTTAGTATTGATCTTGGCAATAAAATCGCAGGGATTTCCTATGGCTAAAGTGACAGTTAATGCAATTGCCGGTGTTTTATACAATGTACAGTTTAGATCCTCTGCAACTTCTCTGCAATTTGCACAAATAAGTAGAGACCATTCAAATAAATAAATACATTTAAACTATTCCCAAAATCTTTCAGGTAAAAAAGTACAGCTTCCCGGATTATTTCCCTTTGAATACATAAATTTGCCTATTAGCTACTGTACAAAAATTGTTCGGTCGGGCTGTTATGATCCGAATCGACGTTAAGCCTCATCTGACACATTTAGTAGCACCTACCTGGCGGTGCGACAGAGCACGCACTTGTGTGTAGGCCTCACACTCACCACTCTCATCTGACTTTAAGTCCTTTTATTTATATTTAATTAGTGAGTGCAAATTATCACTGGTCTGGGGTATTCGCTAAATGTCACCTGGGCCCATGTACTGCCTCCTAAATCTGCTATAATAGTGTTTATACACGTGTGTGTAGACAACTTCACATTATTCATTCATTCCTTGGCTACTATACACATTATTACATGTATTATTATTATTATTTTTATTATTATAATCATCATTATTATTTTTATTATTATTTTTATTATTACAATAGAACCCCCATTTTACATCCCCTGATTTTAAGTTTTCCCTTATTTTACATTGTTGTTTTGTGGTCCCATCTATATATTATGCAAAATACGTTTCTCTGATTTTACATTTTCCTGGATTTTACACCATGTTTTTCTGGTCCCCAGAAAAACGTAACATGGGGGTTCTAATTATTCTTATTATTATTCTTAATATTATTCTTATTATTATTAGTAGTAATAGTAGTATCATCATCAATAATAACTATAGTAATCAAGGAGGATGACCCAGGGTAGATAGATGATAGAAAGAGGCAAATTAGTAATAAATAAATATAGAAAGATATAGGTACAGACCTTTTTAATCCTTTTAAATGAATCAGCTATCGCTCTATGTTATATATTTGCAGGAAAATGTTTTGTCACTTACCATTATTTTTGACACCATTTACACTAATAATTTTTTGTATATCAAATTATATTTCGTTTTATATTGAAATGTTTCATTATTTTCCCTTAACCATTACATTAAGAACAATAAAAACTGTATTTCCCAAATTAAAAAAAAAAAAGTTTTTTTTTTCCTGGCACAAAAATAGCTGACTGTATTTTATTTGCGGCAGATTTAGAAGAATGAATGCTATTATTAGAACGAAATTCGGCGAATATAATGAGTTACAGGGTAATGGGTGAAACTAAAGAAAACATTACATACTATAAAGTCAGATATAAATATATAGCGGTTGCATATCAGCCAATACACAGTCAATTTCAGAATTCTTGAGATTGTTTTTAACAAAACTTTCAGGATCCTGCCATGTTCCAGGCCCAGGTATTAAAGTTACTCATGTGGGTTTAGGTGCAATGAGTGAAGCTTGACTTGAACTTGATGCTGCCAGTCTGCGCTAGAGTAAGGGGGGCACAGCTTTTTAAGGAGAAGGGGACCTACCTGTGAATCTGTCCTTGGTGTACCTCCTGTTACTTTCCATCCAAGGGAAAGTTAAGCCTGTCAGGTTGTTCATGTTCATAGAGGCCACAGAGGGCACAGTTGGCATGCCAGTGGAGATGGGCTGGTGCACACTAGTAGCCAGAGGTCTGTGTGCTGGGACCCTAATCACCCCGGCAGAGTTGAGGTTATTGCCATTCATACTGACCCCCATGTTCATATTATAAGAGCCGGTGAGAGATGCCATACTGCAGGCGCTGTTGCTGTAGCTTCCAGGGCTGCTGTTGCTGTAATTGCCCGTCATGGTGTTGTAGGCGCTGTTGACAATACAGCCCAAGCCATAGTCTGAGTCCTGAAACCTTGGGCCGGAGATCATGCAACTGCCACCCTGGTCTGGATTATTGAGAATCTGATCAATACCAAAGCTGATTGGCTCAGTGTGGGACTGGTGGAGGTGATGAGCCCCTATGTGCTCCATGCTGTGTCCCCTGATCCTCCCCACGTGATGCTGGAGCCTCAGCCCCAAGCCCTTATCATATCACAGATATAAACGAATCGGCCTCGCTTCGCTTCTTCCCAAAAGAGAGAAGAGGGAAGAGCTAAAGTGGAGCAGTTTTTCTTTGCCTTCTCTGAGTGCAAACTGGGACATCAATCACAATAGCAAGAGGCCAGGACTGGAGGGAGGGCCCATGCTTTCTTTTCTGGCAGCTCATTGGATAAAGGTTGACAACAAGTTTTAGTTTTATCTCAGCCAAACCCAAAAGCTGTGATGTGCCAGGAGCCAGCCTTCCATAGCATGTACAGCTCAGGGTGCAGGGAGGTGAGGCTCAATTATTTTCCATAATTCCATAGACTTCAGCATTTCTGCAACTTAATGAACAGCAACAGCCTAGGGGGGGAGAGAGAGAGATACCTTGCAGATAAATAGAAGATAGAGAGTAGTGATGCACCGAAACCACTATTTTGGATTCAGCCGAACCCTCGAATCATTTGTGAAAGATTTGGCCGAATACCGAACCGAATCCTAATAGGGATGAGAAGGGGAAAACATGTTTTACTTCCTTGTTTTTTGACAAAAAGTCAGGCAATTTCCCTTCCCGTCCCTAATTTGCATGTGCAAATTAGGATTCGGTTCGCCCAGGCAGAAGGATTCGGCCGAATCTGAATCCTGCTGAAAAAGGCAGAATCCTGGCAGAATCCGGAACCGAATCCTGGATTCGGTGCATCCCTAATAGAAAGAGATACATTGCAAATAGATAAATAGATAGACAGATAGATAGAGAGAAAGATAGATAGATAGATAGATAGATAGATAGATAGATAGATAGATAGATAGATAGATAGATAGATAGATAGATAGATAGATAGATAGGTAGATAGATAGGTAGATAGTGATAGATAGATGATAGATAGATAGATAGATAGATAGATAGATAGATAGATAGATAGATAGATAGATAGATAGATAGATAGATAGATAGATAGATAGATAGATAGATAGATAGATAGATTGATTGATATGGGTAAGAAGGATATCAAGTAATACTTATCGAGATGTATTTATTTATTTATATTAATTGATAGCCATGGACAGATGTGGATATAAAATAACTAAATAGATATAGCAATATATATATATATATATATATATATATATATATATATATATATATATATATAGGTTTTTTAAATAAATCCTTCTTTATTTTATCAACGTTTCGGTCCTCTGCTTGAGAAAGGTCCCAGAAGAGGACCGAAACGTCGATAAAATAAAGAAGGATTTATTTCAAAAATTCCTTGTGTGCACCGGCATCTACTTACCTATATTCGAATTTCTGGGAGCACCAGGGTGTGTAACCTATCGGCAAGCGTGTGCAGTGGCCTTGTGATGTATGTATATATATATATATATATATATATATATATATATATATAAAACAATCAAATGACTGATGAACAATAGATACATGACAGATGTATAGAAATAGGTAGGTTGATAGATCTTGTAACAAAAAGACTGCTATTAGTATTTTAACAAATGGCATTTCCTTCCCAATGAAACTTCAGTTTGTATGTACAGTCCAATAAACCGTATAATGTGCGCCAGTAACTTTTTGATTTACCTGCTATTCATAGTCACAGACTACAATGGCATTGCATTTAGATACTAGTATAAACCCCAAACACTTTAATTTCGGAGTATGACATCTAGAAATGTAATGGAGTAAAATAATTGGGGGTATCATGTCGACACTACAGAAATTGTATCAATTCATACGCTGTTATCACTATAATTTGCTTTCAAGGAGGTAATTCATCTTCCATGTGCAATTTATGTCAATTACCTTTCAATTGTGTCATTAAGGTTTGAGCAATGGTTCGTGTGTGAGGGCTCGTTAGAATGAGCCCTGATTTCTTCGCTTTCCAATCTCGTTACCCACTTCCTAATGGTAAATCTTTTCAATTCAGTTCTGCTGGTTTTGCTCTAAATTGCCCCAGACTGGCGCGCGGTGGGAAACGTTTTGCACAAGGCGAGCCAGAAACAACTCGCTAGCTAAATAGGACGCTAACACTTTCTCAGTGTCTTTCATTCAGTTGTTTTTTTCCCTTAATTAGACAATTAAGACTGTTTACAAACAAACTCCTCTAAGTTGTAATGTCTAGTTCCATATCACAATGGGAGTAATCTGAGCCTGCTTTGATTAAAGGTCAGATAAAATTACATTCGCTAGGCGTCCCTACTAAAGCCTTCAGGCAATCATTAGTACTGATCCTCTTCTCCAATTTTAGCTGCACTCTTCTCCTTGTTCATCCCAGTATCTCCCTCCTGTCTGCCCTAATTCTTCCACTTGAACCAGGCAGAATGGGGCCCCCTCTTTTCATTATTTTCCAAATTCTCCTCTTCCCATTAATTGTTGTTCAACTTTGAGTAAACTTTTAGTATGATGTGTAGAGAGTGATATTCTGAGACAATTTGCAATTGGTTTTCATTTTTTTATTATTTGCGGTTTTTGAGTTATTTAGCTTTTTATTCAGCAGCTCTCCAGTTTGCAGTGTCGGCAATCTGGTTGCTAGGGTCCAAATTACCCTAGCAACCATGCATTGATTTGAATGAGAATAGGGAATATTAACAGGGGAGGGTCGGAACAGAAAGATTGGTAATAAAAAGTAGCAATAACAATAAATGTGTAGCTTTAGAGAGGATTTGTTTTTAGAGGGGGTCAGTGACCCCCTTCTGAAAGCTAAAAAGAGTCAGGAGAAGAAGGCAAATAATTATAAGAAAAACAATAATAAATAAATAATGAAGACCAATTGAAATGTTGCTTAGAATTGGCCATTCTATAACATGGTAAAAGTTAACCTGAAGGTGAACCACTAACACCACTCACTTTTTCAGTGTTCACATATCCATGCAATGATTGGCCTGTTCCAGACCCGAAATGTCTCTGCCAATTTTATTAAACCACCGTTGACTCTTCAGTGTTTAAATTACAGCCAATAACACTCAATCTGTGTCTTTATGTGATATTCTCATTAAATTAAGCAAAACCATGCAGGTTTCCCGAAAACCTTATATCTTTATACACTAACAACCAAATAGCTCTTTAGGCTAATGTTGTTACATTCTGTGTAAGACACATGATGAGTCAGTGCAAACAACAACAAAAATGGTGGGAAAATGGAAAAAAAAATTGGAGGCTAAAAATATTCCATGAAAATGGGCAATAATAATTGTCCATTTATTGCACATGTATTCAGTTAAATCATGCAGGTATGAATACTACTACTACTAATATAATAAAAATAATAATAATAATAATATAATACTACTTCTAATAATAATATAATAATAATTATTATTATAATATAATACTACTACTACTATTACTAAGAATAAGAAGAAGAAAAATAATGCAATATAATAATATAACAAATGATAATAATAATAAAAATAATAATAATAATAACAATATAACGAATAATGATAATAATAGCAATATAACAAATGATAATAATAATAATATAATACTACTACTACTACTAATAATAATAATAATAATGCAATATAATTATATAACAAATAATAATAATAATACAACTACTACTAATAATACTAATGAAACATAATAACTTTACAAATAACAAGAAGAAAAATACTGCAATATAATAATATAACAAACGATAATAATAAAAATAATAATAACAATATAACAAATAAAGATAATAACAATATAACAAATGATAATAATAATAATATAATACTACTACTATTAATAATAATAATAATAATAATAATGCAATATAATAATATAACAAATAATGATAATAATAGTAATACAACTACTACTAATAATAAGAATAATGCAACATAATAATATACCAAAGAAGAAGAAGAAGAAGATGAAAAATAATGCAATATAATAATATAACAAATGATAATAATAATTATAAAAATAATAATAATAATAGCAATATAACGAATAATGATAATAATAACAATATAACAAATGATAATAATAATTATAATAATATAATACTACTACTACTACTACTAATAATAATAATGCAATATAATAATATAACAAATAATGATAATAATAATAATAATAATACAACTACTACTACTAATAATAATAATAATAATACAACATAATAATATTACAAATAATAATAATAATAAGTGGTAGTAATAATAATAACAACATTAATAATAATAATAATAATAATTATTATTATTTGAGTATTTTCTCTAGTGGCTAATATAAGTTTGTTAGTCCTTTGCTATAGCTGTACAGATTTAAAGTACTAGGCATATAGAACATTGAATTGTGCAAGACAGAAGAGAAGCGTAAGGTTAGAAGTGCAAAAGGTGCAAACTTACCGATTTGTTGACAAAATAGAATTAATAAAAATATTGCAAAAATGTTATTAAAATGCTACGAAACAAAAGAGCGAGATGGGACATTAGGGGGAATGTATAGAACCACACTGATCCTTGAAAAGTATTATTTATTGCTATTAAATCACATGTGACCCGGTCGGTTTTACCGCTGGATAATTAATCTGTCCTGTTGCTTAAATGCTGGTTGAATTATTGTCACAGGTCATAACATTTTTGCCATTCTGATTTTTTTGCCAACACTATAGCAGCTCTTGTGCTGAACACTGGGGAAAGGTAGTTGTCAAAAAATCATGTTAATCGATTTGTGCTTAGTACATGGCAGAATTATCCAAGCGATTATTGCATAGCTGCTCAGTTTAGCAACGAGCTGGTCTCATTACACTGCCTGACATGATAGAATTGCATTGGAGAGGCTGGAGTATACAATCGATTTGGACAGCAAAGTCTTTGAAAAAACTTAATTATTAGGGTTTCAGGCTGTACAACTGTACAGACAGTTTGGGAAGTCAAAATATATTGTCTGTTCCAGAGAGCTTGCAATTCATATATTGCCACGTGGTGTTCTTAGTGCACAGAAGGTACTTGTGTTGTCTAACTGCTCTTTCTGCCCTCAGGGAGCTCACATATTAACCCTGTGTCTGCTTGGTGGGCCAGTAAGTGAGTCAGTTAAACCCATCTGTCTACTTACTATTGTCCCATCAACAAAACAGAGGGAAGGCAGGTTCCTAAATAAATAAATAAATATCCTGTACTTGAAAAAATAAATATATATATATATATATATATATATATATATATACACTTAATTTATATATATATACACTTAATTTGCCCAATAATACTGTTAACTTAGTATAAAGGTGAATGGAACCAAAAAATCTTTACAAGGCTGCAAGGAAATAGAACAAGTGCAAGGCAGAAATCAAATAAATCTTCCAAAACTGTGAGTGCCTTATAGAGAATTGATTGTGGCGCTTGGGGGCTCATTCTTTTAACATCACGCATTAATATATGAATATTTTATATGAGATTTCTTTTTTGGTGGCCCAGCGATTGACCTACATTAAAATTTAATGGAACGTTCCGCTTCCCATATTTAGAAGCCCATCATTCCCATTATCCAAACCTCAGCCTTTTCTCCCACCGGTAAATACTTTGGAGCATTTCGTTGCCTCTATTAATTCATCCGTTTATTTATATAAAAGAGGTATTTGTCTCCAACCAAAAAGCTTCCATGTATATAATTATTGCTATTAATGTTATAGGTGCCTGTAATGTTGTTATATGGGATACATATAAACATAATCTAATAACAACAATAATATCATAGTAGTAGTAGTAATACAAATAATATTTTTACAATTATTTTATTTTTATCAGTAATAATATTGTTTATATTATTAAAGAAAATACACATACACATTGCTTATTATTATTACTATTATTACTATTAATACTATTATTATTACTATTATTATTAGCAACAACCAGTACAGTTATTAAAAATTCCAATTACTGTTAATTATTTTACTGTTGTGCCCAGTACAAGTACTTTACCAAAGGGTTGTAGGGGTTGCACACATGAGATGGGCCCTAGTGTGTAGCTGCTGTGGTCACGTGTGTGTAGCTGTTACTCATGTAGGAGAGTTGTATATTTGGATGTGATAATATCAAGTCCCACCACAGTTATTTGCCTTGAAAGCCAAGTGGCAGGGAAGGGTTTCAGGGAGAGACCATAGAGCAGCCACTTACATCCCCTGTATCCATAACACACCATGTTCTGCCCATATGGAACCACATATTGAGAAGTAGGTGAAGCTGCTGTTCCATCTGCCATAGCAGAGACACCGCTCACTTCACTCAATGGTAATCCTCCCCCCCCAAAAAAATCAAACTCGGTTATTGACCGCCCTAGGAGTGACAGACTGCCAATTGCTGCACTTAAGTGCTAAATAAATATTTCCTTTCATACTCTGGTAGGTGTGGAGTGCAATCAGCAAAAGCCGCAGTTCTATTTATTTCGAGCAGTTACTGTCAGACTGAAGCAAAGTGAGTCGGTGTGGCCCAGATGGGCAATAAAAAGAGAAGTGCTCTGTACTGTGGCTGTGTAACTACAACCAGCAGGAACTGCCCTGGCTAATGCCATCATAAGCACACTTATTAAACTGCTAGCTCTGCAGCTCAGATATTAAATATTTATTGATTGCCAATATCTATCTATCTATGTATCTATATATTTATTATTTATCTATCTATTTATTATCTATCTATGTATCTATTTATTTATCTATCTATCTATTTATTATCTATCTATTTATCTATCTATCTATCTATCTATCTATCTATCTATCTATCTATCTATCTATCTATCTATTTATTATCTATCCATCTATTTTTTATCTATCTATTTATTATCTATCTATCTATTTATTATCTATCTATCTATGTATTATCTATCTATCTATTTATTCTCTATCTATCTATCTATTATCTATCTATCTATGATCTATCTATCTATCTATCTGTCTGTCTGTCTGTCTGTCTGTCTATCTATTATCTATCTATCTATCTATCTATCTATCTATTTATTATCTATCTATATATCTATCTATCTATATCTATGATCTATCTATCTGTCTATCTATTTATCTATCTATTTATCTATCTATTTATTATCTATCTATCTATTTTTTATCTATCTATCTATTTATTATCTATCTATCTATCTATTTATTGTCTGTCTATCTATCTATCTATCTATCTATCTATCTATCTATCTATCTATCTATCTATATATCTATCTGTCTGTCTGTTTGTCTGTCTATCTATTATCTATCTATCTATCTATCTATCTATCTATCTATCTATCTATCTATCTATTTATTATCTATCTATATATCTATTATCTCTCTCTCTCTCTCTCTCTCTCTCTCTCTCTCTCTCTCTCTCTCTCTCTCTCTCTCTCTCCCCACACATTTAGCTCCATGCTCATTGCTATGTGTTGTTGTTAGTGTTATCTAGAAGCAGTTGACAGCCCCCCCCCCAGGCACCCCCACAAGGTGTCATGTTAATGTAGGGATTGGGCCCAGTGCAATTAGTTCCTGATTTGGAGCTAATGGAAGAAGCAGGATTTCCTTTTCTCTTTGAGGTGCATAAGCAGCATGGCCACTTTAGCCGGTGATAGACACAGTATAAGTGTATATGGGGGTCTGATCAGCTCTCTGTCTGCCTGGATCTCCCTTCCTGAATCCCATGTCTATGAGGATCACATTTCCAGCCCTACCTGCCCAGCTAACTCTGCTGGGAACCCTCTGGCGCCAGCTCCATCAACCAAACTTCTTGTGGTTAGGAAGAGAAGAAGCTCTGAGAGACAGGAGCTGACTCAGTGCCCCCCCCTTAACCATTTCACTCCTAAAGGGACACATGCCTTAGGAATTTGCTACATTACTCCAAAAGTGTGTGTTTGTGTGTATATATATATATATATATATATATATATATATGCTCACTAGGGCAGCACCCTGCTGACGTCGTGTTACCTGGGTGCAAGGTAAGAAATGCGAATACTTCAAGAAAGACCAGCAACACCAGGGTTTCTGTGTATCAAAGCAAAAGTGTATTCAAATAATGCATGAATAGCCTATATATATATAGGATACATGGCTGGTACATTGATACTTTGCATTAAATAATATTCCCTTATTTCATTGTATCTAGTACAGAAAAAAAACAGGGATCATTGGCTCTTTTAGTCTGTATGTGGCACCTTTATTATTGAAAGTGTCCCTCCAGCTGCTACTGGGCTAAAATACCCAGGTTGTCCCCTAAAACCGAAGGAGGTGTAAGTAGTTGAGCTCTAACTGGAGGGTTCCAGGTTGTTAGATATCGCTATCAATCGGTAAACTGAATCCGCTATGTGTATTATTGAATATTAAAGAGATGGCATTGGCCAATTTCTTTGCCAAAATGAATGGTGCCAGAATTTAAACAGCGCACAATTATACAGAAATGATTCTGTGCCATTCAGATGGTTATTTATATCTATGGGACTTGAAAAAGGAAACCGCAATGAAAGCATAGAGTTTGCGCAAAGTGCCTGGAGTCAGTCAGTGTTTATCCAACCTGCCAGGAGAAAATATCAATGTTCTACTGTTTTGACCTCATAGAATGTTTGCGCCAGTAGCGCTACACTATTCTAGTGGTATATTTGGGTACTTTGTTCCTCGCTATAAAGCAATCGATAAGGTTCCAGGTTTCCAGATCTTTATCTTCAGCTGTACAGACACATAATGTCCCAATTGTAATCATATGGTTTTAAAGTTGTTTCTAAACGCAATTGCTACTGTCTTTTGGTTTATACACTCTGCACTGCTGGTTCTGTCCCCTAAAACAATGTAGCAGATTATGTAGCAGATTAACAGTCCTTCTACTGTGTTTCTTCTTGTTTACACACTCTGAACTGCTGGTTCTGTCCCCTAAAACAATGCTACTGTGTTTCTTCCTGTTTACACACTCTGCACTGCTGGTTCTATCCACTAAAACAATGTAGCCAATTAACAGTCCTGCTACTGTGTTTCTTCCTGTTTACACACTCTGAACTGCTGGTTCTGTCCCCTAAAACAATGTAGCAGATTAACAGTCCTGCTACTGTGTTGCTTCCTGTTTACACACTCTGCACTGCTGGTTCTATCCATTAAAACAATGTAGCCGATTAACAGTCCTGCTACTGTGTTTCTTCCTGTTTACACACTCTGAACTGCTGGTTCTGTCCTCTAAAACAATGTAGCAGACTAGCAGTCCTGCAACTGTGTTTATTCTTGTTTACACACTATAAACTGCTGGTTCTGTCCCCTTAAACATCGTAGCAGATTATGTAGCAGATTAACAGTCATGCTATTCTGTTTCTTCCTGTTTACACACACTCTGAACTGCTGGTTCTGCCCCCTTAAACAATGTAGCAGATTAACAGTCCTGCTACACTGTTCTTCCTGTTTACACTCTCTGCACTGCTGGTTCTGTCCCCTAAAACACTGTAGCACTAGTACGCCTACTACGCTTTGTTTCAAGAGCAAGAATCAAAAAAGCAGAAAGGGGTGCGCAATTCCACATTTCAACTGAAATTATAACCAGATTGAATAAAACAAACCGCAGAAACGAATAATGCAATCTTGCTTATAAATAGCATTGTTCTTTTACTATGCATAAGAAAAAGCGCAAGAAAAAACTCAACAATTTGTGGATAGATAAAAAAAAAATAGCCAAAGAAAGGAATAAAGTTAAACGATTCAACAATTTTATTAACCCTGAGTCCCAGAAAGTCACACTGTATTAACTTTGCCTTTACCCTATTTAGCAATAGGTTTTATAGATTCGACTTCTGCCTTTGCTCCTCCATCTGTTCGGGACTACAACTCCCAGCTGAACCCCCGCCAGCAATGGGGTTAGTAGTTGTGCAACAGCTGGAGTGCCAAAGGCTGCTAATGCCCAACCTCTAGCTAAATAATTGATCACAAGTGCAATAAAACTATCCTACTGTTAATAATACCTGCCCCCAGCTATCCCACCTACTGGCAGAAAGTTTTGCCCCTGGTATAATACGTTATAGATTTCTCAGGATTGTATCACTATGGGGGTGGAGTATTTACAATGCATCTGTTTGTGAGTCCCATATCCTGTACTGTACGTCGGATGGGGGTTATAACGCTTCCGGCTCTGTGGCTCATTGGAAAAAGAATCAGGGGTATTTGCTAGGGATGCACCTAATCCACTATTTTGGATTCGATCCCCGAATCCTTTGCGAAAGATTTGTCAGAATACCAACTGAATCCAAATTCTAATTTATATATGCAAATTAGGAGTGGGAAGTGGAAAACATTTTTTGCGTCACAAAAAGTTACATTAATTCCCTCCCGCCCCTAATTTGAATTTGCAAATTAGAATTCGGAAGGATTTGACTGAATCCGAATCCTGCTGAAAAAGACTGAATCCTGGCTGAATCCTGAACCGAATCCTGGATTCGGTGCTTCCCTAGTATTTGCAGCAGGACTGTGGCCCCACCAAACAGCGCTGCCTTGTGAATATATGTTATTTCTATGGGAATATGCTCAAGGGCCGGGAAATTAATTTTCTATGGAAACAATAGGATAACAGTTCCACAGAAACCCAGGATCTCCCTGCACCTTCCTTCTACCCATGCTAGTGCTAACTGCGCTGGGGATATTATCTGATATACCTGATATATATTAATAATAACTATAACTAAATAGTTAGTATAGGTATGGGTAGATAGAATTTGATTAAAAGTAGGGAGGGGTGTATGTATGGATGCTGGGTTTTCATTTGGAGGGGTTGAACTTGATGGACTTTGTCTTTTTTCAACCCAATTTAACTATGTAACTAGGGATGCACCGAATCCATTTTTTTGTATTCGGCTAAAATCCTTTGTGAAAGATTTGGCCAAATACAGAACCGAATCCGAACCCTAATTTGCATATGCAAATCAGCGAGGGGGAGAGTAAATGAGAGCGAGCACAGGCAAAAAAATTTTTTACTTCCTTGTTTTGTGACTAAAAGTCACATGATTTTAAGGATTGGGGTTCGGTTCAGCTAGGCACAAGGATTCGCCGAATCCTGCTGAAAATCCTCGTCGAATACTGAACCGGATCCTGGATTTGGCGCATCCCTAATAATAACACATAGCTAATAAATAGACTTATTTATAGGGGAGCGCTGGCTGTGGCTACAAAATCCGAGTTGGCACCTTAAGTAGGGTGCTTTATATGAAGTTTTCACCATGCCACAGATTATTAACCAAATTGCAAATGAGGGAAAATTAAAAAAATGTATGTTGCTTTATACTTGGTCCTAAACCCATAATACAAATAGGAATATTATCAAGTTATAACTGTTTGTACCTAACCTGGTAAAAGCAATATAACATAAATGTCACACAGTTTATTCATGTCAGGGTTGAAGGGCTCACAGAAAAGCTCATTGAGGTCCCTTACATGAGACCATTATGATGCAGTTTTAAGAGGCGGTACTAAAGTGATATGATACTAAATATAGTCATGTAACCTCACAAATGAAATAGTTTCAGGCTCCAGAGAATTTACTTGGGCTTCAGTAAAAGTGATATTTTTTTTGTAAGAAAAAAAACAAAACGATTTATAACTTCTACTTTCCAAAATGCATTAATTTTCATTATTTTTAAAGCTGTGTATAAATGTAATTGTTCCTGTTTCTATTCTCTGTCTGCCTAAAACAATGTAGCAGGAGCTGATTAACAGACCTGGGGGGAAACTGACTGCTGCTACATTGTTTCAGAAGTCAGGACCACAGTGCTGAAAAGAACAAATACTGCTTTATATAGCAATTACATATACAAATAACCACTGCTGATTTTACATTCATACATATTGGACAATTGTTTGGAATCACATTTTATTTTCACTCTCTCTTCTATCTATCTATCTATTTATCTATCACTCTCTTTCTCTGTCTTCTATCTATTATCTATCTATCATCTATCTCTCTCTCTCTCTCTCTCTCTCTCTCTATCTATCATCTATCTCTCTCTCTGTCTTCTATCATCTATCTATCTATCCATCCATCTATCTATCTATATTGCTCTGTCTTCTATCTATCTATCTATCTATCTATCTATCTATCTATCATCTCTCTCTCTCTCTATCTATCTATCATCTATCATCTCTCTCTGTCTCTCTATCTATCATCTCTCTCTCTGTCTTCTATCTATCTATCATCTATCTATATTGCTCTGTCTTCTATCTATCTATCTATCTATCTATCTATCTATCATCAGTCATCTCTCGCTCTGTGTCATCTATCTATCTATCATTTAGCTATCTGTATATCTAATTATCTATCCATTTATCTCTCTCTCTCTCTCTAATTATCTATCAGTCTATCTGCTTCTCATATAACCAGTAAGTTGTGGTTTGAGTTCAACACGTCTGACCCACTTGAAAACATCATTCTCATTTCCTTAGATAAAACATACATTCACACATTCAAACAGATGCAGGGCTGGAACTAGGGGTAGGCATAAGAGGCACATGCCTAGGGCGCAAAGCTTGGGGGCGCCAGGCAGGTCCCTCACAAGTAGCCTACCCCTAGTCCGCCACTGGAAAATCTTCTCTTTTGCGCACGGCCGCGCACACGCGTCCTCTTTTGCGCACGGTTACGCACGCGCGTCCTCGTTTGCGCACGGTTACGCACGCGCGTCCTCTGTTGCGCACGTTTACGCACGCGCGTCCTCGTTTGCGCACGGTTACGCACGCGCGTCCTCTGTTGCGCACGGTTACGCACGTGCGTCCTCTGTTGCGCACAGTTACGCACGCGCGTCCTCTTTTGCGCACGGTTATGCACGCGCGTCCTCGTTTGCGCATGGTTACGCACGCGCGTCCTCTTTTGCGCACGGTTACGCACGCGCGTCCTCGTTTGCGCACGGTTACGCACGTGCGTCCTCTGTTGCGCACGGTTACGCACGCTTGTCCTCTTTTGCGCATGGAGGTGCCGGAAGCTGTATTGATCGCCACTGAACAGATGAGAATGTTATCAACAAAAGTATTGCTCCAGTTAGGGGTCCTCTGGCTCCCAGCAGGGCACAGATCTTCTGTTTATTGAAATATGACATCATAATGTAAAGCCCAATGATTATTAGAGAATTGTCTGCAATGCCGACTGAGTCATTTAACTGTGACACAGATAGGAATCATACTTTATAATGGTGCCAGACAGGCTCACAGTTAGCGCAGAATAGCTGCACATCCCACACTGTATTTGTGACAAACAGGGCTTACTTTATGTGTTTGCAGTCTGAGCCAGTCTGAGTACAATTGCTGAGTAAAGTTACTTCCATCATTATCTGTAGCTGGAAGCACTGGCCTGCTCTTGTGTACTGATATCATCACACCTTTATTCATGTCGAATTTCCTGGCTTAACCATAGACATTGTCATTTTTATTATTTACCCTGTACCCTGTATTTCACTCTGCATTTCAGTTTCACATGTATCTGAGTTATCACAGTCCTCCTTTAAAGGGGAACTCCAGCTTCAAAATCAAAATTTGATAAAGATGCCCACATAACACAGAAACCCCTAATATACCCATCACCGGTTTTCTTTTCTCAAAAAGTATCAATAAATGCCATTTTCTATGCTGAAATCCAGCTGTTTAACAATTCTTCTCTTTCTGTATCATTTGAAATCCTGGCAGAAAAGGAGGGACTAAACACTGATGTTACAAACAAACTTGTAACAACTTCTCTAATGCATTGCACTGTGATGTTCTGTTCCTTATTGAAATCACCTGCACAGGGAATTGTGGGGTTTGGCGGATGCAGTCTAAGGACAGATGACTGTTGATACAAAGTAACAGTAGTCAGCCAGCTCAGCAAAGTAGTCAGACAGATCAGCAGGAGTGCAGGAGACTAGGCTTAGGGAACTGTCAGAAACCATAAAAAATCATGACAAGTCTGCATATTTCTTAAATGATGTATATTGCAAAGCTGCTTGAAATATGTTTACTTTTCAAAAAGCTTAAGTTATGTTTTTGTGGAGTTCCCCTTTAAGGGATCCATTTCTGCAGGGATTTGTTCATCCCTTTCTGTTCACTGTTCTGACTCTCAAAACAATGTAGCAGCTGGCTTCTGCTTTATACTTTCAGGAGTCAGAACCAGTAGTCAGACATATACTCCTTTTGACATTTGCCAATATTTTAATAAAAAAAAACAGTTATTGGGTGGAATTTCCATTTAATCTTGTAATTAATTCAATCAACCCCGGCCATTATTCCCAGCACCCACTCACCCATAGGGACTAGCGTACCCAGACTGCTCTGGGCCCCTCTGCAAAAAAATCTTTGTAGGGGCCTGGCACAACTTAAATTGCTACCTGCTCACACTCCCAGCAGCCCGCCTTCTTGATGTCACTGACTCTCCGCCACTTACGATGTGGCTGGGGAGCAGAATATTTTTGAAAGCTATAGAGGAAAAACAGACCACATTGTCTAAGCCCCACTGTTCCCTGGGCCCCCTTGATTGTGGTCTCAGCTTCCTCTATATTTACGCCACTGGACTCTCCCACTTGCCCTTACACCAATGCCATGGTAGATTTAGGGCAGTGGGAACAGAGAGAATGGTGCAATAATGTTTTTTTGGGTGGTGAATTGTACCCCCTCCCCACCCATATTGCACCATAGTCTTGCTTCTGCTTTTGGCCCTGAATATGGGTGAAAGTAATGGGGTGTAGGTGTACTGACAGAGAGACCCATTTGATTTTACTGCAGGCATTGGCCAATTGGGATTGGCCACTTGTTCAAACCGTTACTAAAATCTGTCCATAGATAATACTGCAACATAAGCAATACAGGTGGGTCGTTGGCTGATATGGCTACCCAAGTGGTTGGCCAGATCAAGTTTTCCTAAGTGTTAGATCTTGTGCTAACCATTTCATTTTGTGGGGTGCATGCATTACAGCTTGTTGGTTGTTAATCATGTATGGATGTGGCTCAGTTCAGAAAATAAAAAATTGGCACCATTGCCCAGGTCAGGACTGGCAATCTGTGGGTTCTGGCAAATGCCGAGGGTCTGCTGTAAGTTGCCATATACAATTACTATTTATTGGGCTGGTGGGGGGCTGTTTGGGCCTCTGTGTGGATCTGCTTGGGCCTCTGTGCACCTGAAATGCCGTAGCCTATTTTAATTCTTTGTCCAAACCTGCCCCTGCCTAGATATGATTGATTAGTGATGGGCAAATTTATTCGGCAAGGCGCATTTTTTGCCCGTTTCACTGCTGCTGAATAAATCAGTGAATTTGCAGCGAAAATTTGATGCAGGTGACGCCCTTGTCAAAGTTTTTTTGACACCAGCGACAGTTCCGACGCTGGTGCCCATTTAGATGCGTGAATTGTTGCCGGCGCCAAAATCGACATTAAGCTAATTTTTCCGAGTTTCGCGAATTTCGTGGAAATTCGTCGCGAAGCGAAATGGGACAAATTTGCCCATCACTAGATATGACTTCAAGTCAGCACTCTGTGTCTACTAAAATGCAAACATGAAAGGGTTTTATCTTATACAGTATCTATTGTGCTGAAAGGAGTGATAAAATGCTTCTAACATAAACCCAATTGGGCGCCACCTCTTTAATATGCAGATTGCAATCAAATCATCATAAAGGGGCTAATAATATTCATTAACGGCTAACATAACTATAAATATGATATATGTATGTGTAAATTATTGCCATTTTATTCCCTCTGAGATTCCATTTCTAACCTCTGTTGAACCAACAGCCTGGAAAATATTGCAAAGAAATGGATCGTGTGCTCCGGCAACAAATTGGTTTATCTCTTTGATTCCGACCTCTGCGCTGGATGATATAAGACACTTTAAATGGAAGCCACCTGTCATGGCTTTGCGTGTCAGACCACTTGATTTAAAAAGCGACAATAAAGTACTTGTATCGTTTTAGAGCAGCACTGTATTTATTAGTTTTTGTATATCGTGGCAGTACATTAACTGATAAGATCCTTTAGTTCCTGAGGGGGTGTTTAGACTCACTCCTTCAGTCTGGATTAATAAAGTCACTGGAGAAGGATATGTCAGTTTGATTAAGACAGCATTTGAAAGAGCTTTCATTGAATTCCCCTCTCTGATACGGGGAAAATCACCAAACCTACTGCTTTATAAATCAAACGGATTGTCATTAGAGACCAATTTAAACGGAAAAGATCATGCTGAATCTACGGAGTAAAGAGCAGCTGAGAAGTTCTGCCTTTGTACACAATCCTGTTTGGATTTTTCATTTCTGCAGAACCCTGACACCGCATTGACCTTGGAGACACAGAGAGACATGCTGTAATCCCTTAGCCTGGACACAGGAACTTTCTGTACCAATTTTGTCTTTAGGACTAAGCGTGAAAGTTGTAGAATCGCAAACAATGCACAATTATTTTCTCTTTAAAAAAAGTATTTTGAGACAAAAGATTTTGTTTTACTTTCAGCATAATATAAGCTGAATTTTTACCACTGTCCCTTGTTATGACCCACCTTTTTGTCATTCTTGAGGAATTTTGGACTGGGGCCCACAATAAAACATTATAGAAACCCATTCTCTAAACAATTGTTCCTCTCCCAAATTTTTCCTCTTAGTGTCTTCTCTTTACATACTGTGATTGGTCCTTCTCTCCATTCACCTGGATATTCTCATGCAGAAATGGGAAATGAAAATGGTATAGCCATAAATGCCAAATGGTTGAGTGAGCAGTAGGGCTCACTGAATCCTTGGCACACTGGGAGTATTCCTGGTACCCTGATTGGATAATCTAGCACTGCTTTTGGTTAACACCATGTATTTTTATTTGCCAACCTTGGATTTGACCATGGGTCTATTCAGTCTAATCATTTTTTAGTTTTGGTGGAGGTCTAATGCAAACGTGTAGCTGAGCCATCACTGTGGTGTTGTAATACTAGTTCGGCTATACAAGATACTAATGCTACCCAGAAAGCTGTTTGGGAAAAATGTGGACAAATATGTGGACCAATGATTATATAAACAATATACATGAATACAATATATAAACAGATGGCTAGCCTGAGTTTCATCTTGAGTTTAGACACTTCAAGTCATTAGAGAGATATAGATGGCTGCATTAATGAGGCCGAGGCTCAGTTCTTGGCTCACTGCGTTGGTCTGGTGCCAGGATTATGTGATCACCTAAAAACTGTTTTTTCTGGGTGCCAAGAACACTTTATTCTTTGCTGAAGTGGCCAGTGGTATCATGTTCCAAAGGCCAGTTCAGCACTCTATAAGTAGTTTGAATGTGTAAAATATTTTATCATAGGATTTTTGCTGTTCTCCGGTGATTAATGCATACGATATTTCTTTTTGAATAGTTTGTAGTTATATTTTGCTTAAACATAGGACCGTTGATTTTAATTTCAGCACTGAGGGGAAATAGACTTACCTAGGTCTGTTTCATCTGCATTCTCCACCATTTACTCTTACGCCTTCTGACTTTAATATGTTTATGGTAGCAATGGGTAATGCAGCTTACCTAGAGCAGAGGTCCCCAAATTATGCAAATAGCCCTATGCCAGTGGGTGCCCTGCCTGAAAAACAATCAGGGTGAAACTTGGATAGACAGTTTATTTACTATTTATAATACTCCTGATACGATAGCATTTTCATGCTATTTAAATGTATTTGAGCTAAGGGAATTTTGATGCTTGACTGTAAAGAAGGGTTTGAATCCATATTCCATAACCTGTAATTTAGAGGATTATAGTAAGCGCAATGGGTCAGCTGGCATTTGCATTGCTTGCATTTTTTGCAGAGTCTACAAAGAAA
The DNA here is from genome assembly GCA_038501925.1 of Xenopus petersii. Classification (NCBI taxonomy): domain Eukaryota; kingdom Metazoa; phylum Chordata; class Amphibia; order Anura; family Pipidae; genus Xenopus; species Xenopus petersii. The sequence goes on along the minus strand of CM076685.1, from coordinate 20,758,294 downwards.
TTTTATATAACTTTTGTGTTTTTTTTTTTTTAAAACATAAGTATTAATAAAACAGCTGTAACCTGTATAAATAAAGATAATTGGTAAAAAAAAAAAAAAAAAGAAGACATATTGTCGTTTAAGTGGAGGTACATTTCAGGAGGCTCCTGAAATAACACAACAACAGTAAAAGCCAAAACAATATGTAAAGACCTGGTATTTCTGTTAAAGATGCACTTGAAACCTGAACAGCTATTGCAGAATGTAAGAGGCAATTAACAGCATTTGGGGAATTTTTAATTGTTCTATAAAGTATAGTGTAAATAATTAGCCCCAGCTCATTTGATCTGACGATTTTCACTTGACAGCTGTAATTTATGACTGGTAAAGTGCTTGTTTGGTTTCTCTCTTTATTTCCACTTATTAGCGTAATTACTTAACATTGTTCTCATAGTTTTTCTTAATGAGTTTCAGCAAGAAATGCTGTTTGGATGGGCTTGAACTTTGCATTGCTGGAATCATTATCTGTAAATAGTAAATGAATATACTAAATTATAAAGCAGATATTTTTATGTTTATTAATGAATATATAGACATTTACTATGCCATGGGGGGGGTAATGATTTAAAGGGGAACTCTACCCAAATAATCAATGACGTTTTGCATACGTCATGTAAAAATACATGTAACCTTCATCAGCCACAACCCCAATTCTGAAAATGCCTGGCCTGCTTCTGTGATTCTCCTTCTTCACAGGTCTGTTAATAACAAAGTAATAAAGGTATTGTTAGTAATAGAATTTTGGCTGGAGTAGAAATGCTTACTACTATATTGTGGTTGCTGAAAAATATCCTCACTGTTAATGCATCAATATAAAGTATTGGCCATGCATGCATCAATATGTTAGCTTTGTAGGTTAATGTAGGCACTTGTTACAAACTTCACATGGCAATGGGCCTGCCTGGAAAAAAAAATATATATATATATATATATATATATATAAATATATGTATGTATATATATATATATACACACAAATACAAGAGGTCCTCTGTACTCAACCCAGGACATTTTGTGCCTTAAGCTACTAAAAATGCAAAACAGGGATTGTTTGTCCATATATTGCAATATATTTAAGCTGGCCAACTACATCAAAGGCCATGATATAGCCAGTCCTACACTCAACTTGCAACTGATTCATTAAGAATTGTATTGCTTTATACAGGGACTAAGTTTTACATTCAAGTTACTTGCTGCTTTTTAAAGTAAAACTCCCAAACATGGTTGCCCTTTTATTGGCCACCACTGGGATCATCTGACTATAGCTGGGAAGGTTGGGAGCTACAACATGGAGCTGGTCACTGCTCCTGTATAACTATAACAAACAAGGGAAAGTTGCAATGAGGCTGTGACCACAAAATACACGAAGACAAATACAAGAGGTCCTCTGCACTCAACCCATTATCATTAACAATTATTTAGTAAGTTGTGGCACAAAATGTCTCAATGTCCTAAATATATTGATAATGGGTTGAGTGCAGAGGACTATTTGTATTTTGTGGTCACTGCCTCATTGCACCCCCGCCTAATGGTTTTAAAAATTATAACAAACAAGGGAAAGTTGTGCTCACCACTTTTTTTTAAAACCATTAGGCGGGGGTGCAATGAGGGTGTGACCACAAAATACATATAGTCAACTACAAGAGGTCCTCTGCACTCAACCCATTATCAATATATTTAAGACAACGCCATTTTGTGCATACTGCTACTAAAAAATGCCTTACCCTTTAAACAACACAGGGATTGTTTGTCCATATATTGCAATATATTTAAGCTGGCCAACTACGTCAAAGTCATCTGGCCAGTCCTACGCTTAATTTTCATCTGATTCATTAAGAATTCAATTGCTTAATTATACATTTTACAAAGGGACTAAGTTTTACCTGCAACTTACTAGCTGCTTTCAAAGTAAAACTCCCAAACTTGGCTGCCCTTTTATTAGACACCAGTGGGATCACCTGACTATAGCTGGAAAGGGTGGGAGCTACAACATGGAGCTGGTCACTGCTCCTGTATAACTATAACAAACAAGGGAAAGTTCTGCTCGCTGTGTTAAATATATTGATAATGGGTTGAGTGCAGAGGACCTCTTGTAGTTGACTATATGTATTTTGTGGTCACACCCTCATTGCACCCCCGCCTAATGGTTTTAAAAAATAGTGGTGAGCACAACTTTCCCTTGTTTGTTATAGTCAGTTATGCAGTTCCAGTAGTGGCTGGGGTATCAGTAATCACCTCTTAAGTTATCCCCCCGAAAAAAATGTGAATGTGGTTAGGTTGGGCGGCTGTTGTTACAACAAGACTTGTACATCCTTCTATATTCACATTACTCCTGTTGTATCTCTCATTTACTCACTCGGAAACATCTTATAATGTTTGTATGCATGGCTAGAGAAATTGCAATAATATGATATAATGAGAACTATAATAATGTGAAGGCAGATGTGTCACAGTGATGCTTTTAAGATTATGGGGCCCATTTACTTAGTTCGAGTGAAGGAATAGAATAAAAAAAACTTCGAATTTCAAATGTTTTTTTTGGCTACTTCGACTTCGAATCGAACGATTCAAACTAAAAATTGTTCGACTATTCGACCATTCGATAGTCGAAGTACTGTCTCTTTAAAAAAAATTCGACCCCCCTAGTTCGCCACCTAAAACCTACCGAACCTCAATGTTAGCTTATGGGGAAGGTCCCCATAGGCTTAGCAATCTTTTTTTGGTCAAAGAAAAATCGTTCAATCAAAGGATTATAATCCTTCAAATCAAACGAATTGCGGTAAATCCTTCGATATTCAAAGTCGAAGGATTTCCATTCAGCAGTCGAATATCGAGGGTTAATTAACCCTCGATATTCGACAATAAGTAAATTTGCCCCTATGGGTTCCTGTTGATTATAGCTGAACTTCTATTATGCTTTAGGATACACAGAACTTAGCCACAAAACATTTCTGTGGTCAGCAGACAAGGTAAAAGGGAGGATTTAAGCACTGATCATGGTGTAGCTAATCATCAGCATACTTTTGTCTCAAGCTACTGAGATATTTATATCCAGCCTTCAACATGCTTCCATCATTCAGCTCCTGCATCTAGGAATAGCAATATTTATATATTTAAATCCATGTAGAACCTGTAACCTTTCCAAATGTCCCATCTCCAATCCCAGGGGAAAATATATTTTTACTGTACTTTTGATGGTATAAGTAAGATATTTTCTGCAGCCCCTAAGGTTACTTAAACATTTAGGCAATTCCAAATATTTTTTCATTTATTACAATGCTGTCCCAAGTTTCCCATGTAGTGAGCCATGAGTGAAAGGGGCTTTGATTTGGTTGAGTTCTTTTTTTAAAGGATGACCTGGCTTCATTTAATTTAGTCCTAAGGATCCTAGAGAATGGAAAATAAATAGTGAAAAGTTATAACTGATACAACTGAAACAAAGCTGATTCCTGCGCCAATTTAGAGCTCAGCACCGTTTAGTTGTATCCTATAGTTATGTCCTAATTCAGTGGTGCCCACACTTTGTTACCGTGGGATTAGTGATGGGTGAAAACGGCGAAAAATTTGTGGTCAATTGAAGTCAATGGGCGTCAAAATGATTTGGTCCAAATGCATTAAAGTCAATGGCATCCAAATAATTTTATGCACATCAATTTCTATGCGGTAACTATTTTTTGATGACGTGAATTTGTGTCTGGAAAATTTATTTGCCCATCACTACCTTGGATCTACTCTTGCCACCTGGCCTCTGTCATGAGATTTATCTCAATAAAAATAGTGCACCGTCTACCGTATGGCACAAGCCACAAGAAAAAGTGCAAATGCTGAATACATTATTCATCCAATTTTGGCATAATGACCTGCTGACCAGCACAAAGTTACATTTTATATATCCATAATCTCCTGATCTCAACCCAGAACTCCTAACTCGCGTCTCCTCCTGCCTTTCCGCTATCTCTACCTGGATGTCGCAACGCTACCTTAAATTAAACCTCTCTAAAACTGAAATGGTTCTCTTTCCTCCAACTAACACCAGTAGCATCCCCGAAGTATCCATCATAGTTAACAATTCCACTATCACCCCCTCTCCCCAGGCCCGGTGCCTTGGGGTTATCCTAGATTCTGCCCTGTCATTCACTCCTCATATCCAGTCACTTATTAAATCATGTCACTTCCACCTAAGGAACATATCTAAAATACGATCATTTATCACCCAAGACGCTGGCAAAATTCTTATTCACTCTCTCATCATATCGCGTCTAGACTACTGTAACTCTCTTTTAATTGGCCTCCCCCTCCAGAGACTGTCACCTCTCCAGTCCATAATGAACACTGCTGCGAGGCTCATACACCTCAGCAACCGCTCCTCCTCTGCCTCGCCATTCTGTCAATCCCTGCACTGGCTTCCGTTACCTTTCAGAATCAAATTCAAATTAATGACACTGACTGTCAAAGCACTTCATAACTCTGCCCCACCCTACATCTCTGAACTCATCTCTATATACTCGCCCACTCGCTTACTACGCTCCTCTACTGACCTACTACTCAACTCTTCTCTCATTACCTCCTCACATGCTTGCATTCAAGATTTTGCAAGGGCTGCACCCCTCCTCTGGAACGCTCTCCCACGGTCTGTCCGACTTTCTCCCAACCTTTCTGCTTTCAAAAAAATCTCTGAAAACTCACTTCTTTCGAGAAGCCTACCCTCACTCTGCTTAACTACCAAACGCAACACCACATACAATGCCACATTTGTCACCCACTTAATTCGATCTTGCCCACTCCCACACCTTGTGTATTACTCCCTTCCCTTTAGACTGTATGCCTATGCATAGGGCCTTCCTCACCTTTTTGTACCTGTATTGATTGTGATGTTTGTTACTCCATATATTCTATATATGTAATTCATGTGATGTAGTTGTATAATCACATTTACTTTACAGTGCTACACAATATGTTGGCGCTATATAAATACATGTTAATAATAATAATCACAACAAATGGTCCTGATTAAAGCTGAGACCAGCTGAGAGACCACATACTCTGTTCTGAGATAAATAAGCAATAAATCAGCAAAAAAATATGAAGAAAGAAAAGAGAAATTATAAAAAAGAAAGAAAAAGAGCTTAACCACAAAGATATGCTGGGTCCATAAAACAACAGCAGCCACTTTCTGTGGATCGTCCCAACTGTGACCATGTCCAGTGACTCAGCAAAACCTTTTTCATCCCCCAACCTTGATCAGGTCCAGCAGCAAGCAAGTGGCACAACAAGGCCTCTTTCATCTCTGCCCCTAGCACTGGTTTTCCAAGTTGGCACTAGGTACTTTTTGGGGAACTTACTCCCCTTTATGCTCTTGCACTTGTGCCCAGTACCAATGTAATTGGTACACTTTTCACACTCTCTGTACTTTTGTATCTATAAGAGCACGAGGGATGCACTGAATCCAGTATTCGGTTCGGGATTCGGCCTTTTTCAGCAGGATTCGGCGAAATCCTTCTGCCCAGCCGTACTGTATCCGAACCCTAATTTGCATATGCAAATTCAGAACGGGAGGTAAATCACGTGACTTTTTGTCAGAAAACAAGGAAGTACAATTTTTTCCCCTTCCCACCCCTAATTTGCATATGCAAATTAGGATTCGGTTCATTATTCGGCCGAATCTTTCAAAATAGAGATTTGGTGCATCCCTAAAGAGCACACAGGTATTTTCTTTAATTCTCACCTTTAATTGTCTTTGGAATGAGCCCCTCAAGCCGCTGCTTCATGCCCCACTATTTGGACCTTCATAATTTAAATCTACTAGAAAATAATGTAAAGATTAAATAATCCCAATAGGCTGGTTTTACTATCAATAAGGGTTTTTATTTTTAAATTATAACTTAGATCAAGGAACTGTTTTATTATTACAGAGAAAATCTAAATCATTTTTAAAAATGTGAATTATTTGATTATAGGGGAGACTATGGCAGATGGTCTTTCCATAATTTGGAGCTTTCAGAATAATGGGTTTCCAGATAACAGATCCCATACCTGTATTTAATTTTTTACTAGTAGCAAGTTTGCTAAACCAAATCTAAGATATCAATCATGTTATTCCAAAGCATATATAGAATGCATATTTATTTCAGGCGTGCCTATGTAGTGATATTTTAATTGACATTATGATCACAGTGATTGTTACAAAACCCTGGAAGTCATCGCATTCATACATCATGCAAATGTGGTTTATTTAATATATTGCAGAAATAATTAACTACAGTTTGGAGTAACCTCTCATTTCCCTCTTCTGACAGATAAAAAAAAGAGAGACGTTACTGGGTCACTACAAGGTTCCACGCAAGTCACAAAATCAAAGCATAAACATTAAAATAAAGTGAACGTAAAATGTTTTAACACCATTTCACATCAAGCGATTTGCCTTGCCGATAAGGAATTGCTTTTTATTCACACTTATTTTGCAAATGCAGACAGGCAGTTGGTTTTATTAAGAGAATATTGGGCAGGTTACACAATCTGTGTCTGGTGAGTGAGATTTATGGAAGGGCTGATAAATATTTATAGGTCTTCTTCTACAAAGAGCATCTGCCTGAGGACTTATTGTTTTGTGTGTGTTTTATACAGCTCCACTCCACCATAGAAAAGAGCAAGTACATCTAATTTAATTATTGGTATTTGTGAATGCACACCCTGCACAGCACCAGTCAGCATTAATGGACAAAGTCTGGACTTCATTCCACCAGGCAGTGCCTAAGGCAGCACTGATTTCCTTTTGCTTTGCTAGGTTTTTTATTATTTTTTTTCCTGTAACAAATTAAATTTGTCCCATTGAGTCCAAGACAATTTAGTACCAATGAGCCCCAATCGGACAGGGACCTTGTGATTAATGTGCACAGTAATAGTGTTGACACAGGAGGAAAAAAACACATCCTAAGCTTTGCCTTCAGCTGCTGAGCCACATCAGGTGCTGACTACTATTCACCATTCTCTCCACTTTCACGCTTCCTCAAAGAAAAGGAGATTGATGACTCTTCTTGGTAATATTAAGTGTCTAACTAAATTGCTTTCTCTGCTGATTTCTGCCTTGCTGGTGCGTCGAAGTTTTGCTATGACCAAAATAAACTGGATTTTCATCTATTTCACATCTCACACAAATTACAAAATCAATCTATCAGTCTATGTATCTATCTATCATCTATCTATTATCATCTATCTATCTTTCCATAAATCCATCCATCTCTTATCTATCTATAAATCATCTATCTATCATCTATCAATCTATCCATCCATTATCTATCTATCTATCTATCAATCCATCCACTATCTATCTATATAGCTATCATCTATCTATCTATTATCTACCTATCATCTATGTTTCCATAAATCCATCCATCTCCTATCTATCTATCTATCAATCAATCCATCCACTATCTATCTATATAGCTATCATCTATCTATCATCTAGCTATCTATCTATCTAGCTATCATCTATCTATCTATCATCTATCTTTCCATAAATTCATCCCTCTCTTATCTATCTATCTATAAATCATCTATCATCTATTTATCAATCTATCTATCTATCCATCCATTCACTATTTATCTATCTATCATCTATCTATCTATCTATAGATTATCTATCAATCCATCCATTATCATCTATCTATCAATCCACTATCTATCTATCTATCTATCTAATTGCATTTAATTCAAGTTTTGTATGTATTATGTTTCAGGCCCTTGTATTAACCACTGCTTTTTTTTAACCTACCCTGTTATAAATTGGTGATTGCAATCACCAGCAGCACTAGCACTTTTGGAAACAACTTTTTTAATTAATTCTGTATGTACTATATTGTAATTAATGCATTATATTGTAACTGATGAATTTGAACTAAGTTCAATTTATTAAATGGCACATTGCACTTTTAAGACAATTCACATTTAATCAAGCACAAGCACTTTTTGTAATTATTAAGGTTCTGACTAATTGGTAATGAACTATATTTATTAGTACATTGCAATTTGGGAATGGAATAATAGTTGCTTTCTAGCAGTTGATCAGTGAACAACACTAATATTGGGATAAGCGGTGGAGAGAAGGAGTTTTTACTATTTTTCTTTAATCTCAATTGAGTAAACAATACCTCTTTTTCTCCAGGAAGTGAACTTTTCAATAAGTTATTAAGGGTCCTTTATCTAATTTCTTTTCAAATTAGTGACGACCCCTAAGCTTAGCTTCTTAACAGCTGCTCAGAGCCCACTGAGCATGTGAGTGTCACAGACACTTTCTAAGATGGTGACCCCCTGTGACAAGTTTGAAGTCCTGGATCATTGCTGCTATTGACAAGCTGAACTTTAGGCTGGTGAAATTTGTTCACTATGTAAAATATGACATTTTTAGCCATATTCATTTTTAGGGTTTAGTTCTCCTTTAAGTTCTCCATGTCTAACATAAAACTTCACCCTTTTTCCTTTCTAAGCACACCTTCTGTCTCTGACTAAAGGTGGCCATAGACGCAAAGATCCGTTCGTTTGGCCACATTGCCAAACGAGCGGATCTTTCCCCGATATGCCACTAACAGCCCTATGGGCGAACGATCCGATTACGATGCGCAATGGGCTCCGGGGGGATCGGTCGGGACAAAATCAAACCTATCCGATCGACCAAACAACCGATCTCCGCCGGACGAAAAATGCCGGCACTCTCCACACATGATCCGAGGATCTTTGTGTCTAAGGCCACCTTAAGACCTTAAGAGGTGTCTACTGCACATGCCTGGTTTATTCACAATGTAGAAGAGTCCGTGACTAGGCCCTGTAAGCACCTTGAAGTCTTGAAGAGAGAAGTTAGACAAGTAAGTAAGTAAGAGATGTAGTTGAGCTGCTTGTAATAGAGAAACAAAATACATCTGAATGTGGGGAGAAATTCTTCTATGTTCTTTCAACATCAAAATACTGTGAGAAAGTTGTCTGTCTGTCTGTAGCCTTATATAAACCACAAACAGTATTTCATTTCATGACCACAACATTCTATCTCCCCTGAAGTGTAGCTGATAGCAAGTAGCAGAAGGCAGTTCAACTGGGTTACCAGCCATGTTACTTGGGGCTATAGTACATCACAATGTAATTGAGTTTCTCTGAAGAATAACTGAAGCTGTGTACTTCTCTATACTATATATAATATGTGCAGGTCATGTTGCTAGGTATGTTAGTAACAGAACAATGTACAAATGCCGTGAAACATTAGAGACAAATAAAGACCTACTTATTAATCTTCCTTTGATCTTTGTAGCATTTGAAACTCATATCTGTGAGCACTTTACACAGGTTATAAAGAGGAAGCCATGTATATTTACTTGACATTGCTGAAAAGTTAAATATGTGACGTCAGGTTAGTGAATAGACCTAGTGTCGGACTGGCCCACAGGGATACCAGGAAAACTCCCGTTGGGCCAAGGTGTCAGTGGGCCCTCCTGCTTCTAAACATTTGGCCTATTTCATGGTCATTCCCTATTTCTATGCGAATAAAGAGGCTAAATAGATGGAATAATAGGTTATTGTATGTAAAGAAAAGAGACTAGGAAAATAGAGGTTGAGCAAGGAAAGGAAGAAAATAATACTTTGAGTGGGCCCCTGGTCTCAAGGTTTTTGGATGGGCCTCTGGTCTAAGGGTTTTTGGTGGGCCCGTCGTGTCCCAGTCCGACACTGAATAGACCAATATTAGGAAATTTAGCTTTTGTGCCATGCTTCCCTCATCTCAATGCTTATGTAAAAATGGCAAGGCAGTGTGCGCTATTGTTTAGTAGCTTGGCTTGGCTTTAAATTGTGTGATTTTTTTATTAGGGTGATAGGGTATGAACGACAAGCTTTCTTTGATTTTACAATAGTCGGGTGTCACTGGGCATCTGCATGGTCAGCATCCAAACAGTCATCCTTCTGCTCCTTTACATTTTTAGAATGTTCCAAAAGCATTTGCAGTACTCTTTATCACCAGCAGGGGCTCAGCAGTAACTCTGCAGGGTTACTTGTAGGGCTCATTTACGGCCACAAGCACAGTTGTGCTCCTGCAATTTTTCCCACAGTGGGTTGTGCGTTAATCCCTATTATTTAACTTGCGTTAATGTGTACTCTTTGCATTCCTGTATAGTTGTACTTGGCACCACTCAGTCCTTCCTGCCTTCAGTTCTGAATTGAGCACTGCTGCTCCTATTGACGTAGGGCAACCCTGGAGCAACTGCCACCTCTTCACTAGGCAGTTTCCTTCAAGTTCAGTATCAATAGGTGCAGCACACTATTAGGCTAGATATGGTGGCAGACTTTAGTTCAACTGGGTCTGATTTATGATTAAGTGCACAAGGCACAGCACAATTGCTTAAGGCGCAGCACCTCATTGTAAACACAAGAACACTGGAATTTTGGGGGAAAACGCTGCATTGCCCTCATGATAGTTGTGCTCAAAATTTCACTTTGCTCACTGCACTTGCAAAAGTTAATGAGCCGTATTGCATTTCTCCATCGGCAGAAGAATTCCTGTTACTTTTTCCCATGTCTCCTATTGACTTCAATTGGAACTATGCATTAGTGCAAGTGTGAGCTCTTTGCCACCACAAAAATGCCCGTTTTGGGTGGAAAAGTGATAACACCCAGGAGCATCACTTGGGATCAACTTCGCCAAGCAAACCCACCCCCCCCCCCACAGCAATCCAAGTACACGTTGTGGATAGGAACAATGAATGTAAAAGTGGAAGGATGGGGGGGGGATCATTGGTTCTTACAGAGGGCCACCCAATCTACTCTACTATAGTTATACAACTGTTGAGACTTTCACATCTGTCAATGGGAATAGTGGGAGGCAGTTGCAGCAATCCAATACTACTGGAGAATCAGTCCCCAATAATGGTAAAAGAGTGCCCAAAATAAAAGTCTAGAGCAGTGGTTCCCAACCAGTGGCTCATGAGCAACTTGGCTACCAACCCCTTGGATGTTGGTCTCAGTGGCCAATGCAGGTAGAAGAATTGTCACAGGTTTCTGCATTTGACAACGGATACCTGTGATCACCCTATGAATACAGTGCTGCCTGCATTCAGCATCAATGTATTCATGAGGGGAGAACAGGGGGGGGCATGTAGGTTAAACCGTCTAGTGCTCCTGTAGTTATTTCTAGGTTATGGCTGCTGTTAATATTATGGTTCCCTCACATTAGCACAAGTTGCTCAGTAGCATGTATAGATACAATTTTGTCATTTTGCATAAAAAAATTTACATTCATGTAAGCAATTTGCTGTTGTGTTTGTAAATGAGCTCTTCAGTGTTAACAGATGCATAGAATTATTCAAAAGAATTGGCTTGTACAGGTATGGGACTGTTATCCAGAATGATCTGGACCTGGGGTTTTCAGGATAACAGATCTTTCTGTAATTTGGATCTGCATACCTTACTAGAAAATCATGTAAACATTAAATTAATCCAGTAGGCTAGTTCTTCTGCCAATAATAAGGATTAATTGTATTTTAGTTGGGATCAAGTATAAGCTACTGTTTTATTATTACAGAGAAAAGCCATTTTTTTAATTTTGGAATATTTGGTTAAAATTGAGTCTACGGGAGATGGCCTTTCTGTAATTTGGAGCTTTCTGAATAACAGGTTTCTCTATAACGGATTCCACACTGGTATCCTCACCAGATTTAGAAATGATAAAATTGTTGATTAACAAAGATCCCTTCCAGAAAAGCAAAATGTTTGAATGATCGAGTTATGACATAATTATTAGTACAAATTTCTTATGTTGAGATATCTATTTCTCATTGTGCTAGGTAGACATGCGGCTATGAAATTCACATTATTTCTGAATCCTAACTCAGGAACATTGATTACATATCTTCACAGAGTAAGCTCCAACCCAACTATCTAGGTCACTGGTTTCTCCCAGAATACCATTGTTTTAAATGGTGGCCTAATTCCCTGAGTATACTACTGAAGTTGTAGTTGGAATTTATTCTCCAAACAATTTGATATTGCCCTGCCATGTGGACCCTTTGCCCTATGGAAGATCAGTCCGACTGCCTGTGGGGCTAATGTGACCCTCCAGCATGCACAAGATGTCCACAGACTTTTTGTGATAAAAGAAGTTTATGCAAAAAAATAAAACTTGCAAAAGAGTAGACAATATGCCTACAGCAGTGTACATTTTAGCCAGCAATGCCCTATGGTAATAGTTCTGCTATATAATGGCTTATTGAGTTTGGGCCTGGTCTGTTCCACCTGCTCAGTGTTGTGTCTGCAATGAGGTTGCATGACAACTTTTATCAGTTTAACTACTATACAGTGCCGCAAGCTCTCTCTGACCCCCGCACTTTCCTATTCCTTCACGTGCAGCCGCAACCGGGGACAGGGAGGTCAGGATAACGAGAGAGGCAAGGAGGGAGGTAAGGAGAGGCGTGGTTAGGGAGCGTGTCTGGCCCGGCGAGACCCAGTTAGACCCTACTACTATAGCTGTGTATATGCCATATTTACCATGTTTGCAGCTTAAGTAAATTGGACACAAACGGGGCACAAAGATGGGGTATTCTTTAGAACATAGACTTTGAGAAGAACATTTCTATTAAATGTTATCACTTATATGAGGGTCTGCATTGGCTATATGTTTTTATGCTTACAGATTAGGGTTCATTCCAAGGCAGTGGCTTATGAGCAACATGTTGCTCACCAACCTCATGTATGTGACCTCGAAGCAGGTGCTTATTTTTGAGTTGCTGGCTTGAAGGCATGTTTTAGTTGCATAAAAAACAGGTGCACTGCCAAGTAGAGCCTCTTGCAGACTGCCAGTCCATATACTGTATAGAGCCAATCAAAGTCCTTATGTTTTCTCTCCAACTCTTTTTACTCTTTTTTTCTGACTGTGGCTCATGGGTAAAAAAGTTTAAGGACACCCATTCTAAGGGTTAGGTGCAAGAGAATGAGCAATTTGTTTTTCATCCATATGTAAGCAAGTTTAGCAGAACCAACATGTTTCAATAAGAAGTAGTATAACTGAAATAAGTAAGAGTGTACAGGGTGCAATGTGGGCCCTGGGTGCACATACCCCAAAACCTTCATCTAAATGAGACAAACAACATCCACGAGAATGGGCTGGCACAGATCTCACAAACATGTAATATAAGAATAAAACTGTGAATTCTATCATAGGAACATTCAGAGGCCCATTTATCAATGGTCGAATTTAGAATTCACGTGATTTTTTTTTAACTCTTAATAAATTCGAATATATTGGAAATTTGATTGAGAGTGTAATAAAAAAAAATAGAATATCTAAAACTCAAACTAATATTAACTACTGAAAACACAAATCGAATTCAATCAAATGAGAATAAACTCGAATCAAGTTTTTTTCTCCAAAAAAACCTTGTCAAGAAGGCTATTAACATCTTCAAATGGGTCACTGGACCTCTCCCGTTGACTTATACATGAACGCGGCGGGTTTTAGGTGTTGAATTCGAGTTTTTAAATGGCCAGAGTGTGATAAATCTCAAAATTCAAATTTGAATTAAAACTCAAATCAAGTTTGGATAATTTACAATTCGAATTTGAGAGTTTTAACATTATCGATAATTTTAAATTCGAATTTTCAATTTGACCCTTAATAAATCTGCCCCATAATATACAGTGATTGTTACATGTTTCATGCTCTCAGGCACTTAGAACATACATGTAGTCAGTGATAGTATTAGATTGTTCTCAGGGCCGGCCACCTTGAACCCACAACGACTAGAATTATAATTCCCAGTCTCATTTTGCATTATATTTTGTTGCTTCATCCCCTGTAACTTAAAGGAACAGTAACACCAAAAAATTTAAGTGTTTTAAAGTAATGAAAATATCATGTACTGTTGCCCTGCACTGGTAAATCTCATCTGTTTGCTTCAGAAACACTACTATAATTCATATAAACAAGCTGCTGTGGAGCAATGGCGGAAATTGAAAAACGTCTATATGGCACAGGTTAACTAATGGATAACAGATAACACCATTAGACAGACAGAGCTTATCTGCTATCTGCTGTGTAACTTGAGCTTTTTCTCCTTTGAATGGCTGCCCCCATTGCTACAGAGCAGCTTATTTATATAAACAATAGTAGTGTTTCTTAAGCAAACACAGCAGTTTTACCAGTGCAGGGCAACACTGCATTATATTTTCATTAGTTTAAAACACTTTTATTTTTTGACGTTACTGTTCCTTTAAATGAATAAATAATGCCAGGTCAAGAGGATACAATGTATTCATGATCAAGCAATTAAAAACAAAATCCCTGTGTTATTTTACATGACCCTGCAGAAATTCAAGCAGATAAAAAGTTCAGATGGGATTAAAGAGAGAATTGCCACAGGGGTTCAATATTTTATCTATTATAAGCCTGTAAAATACATCATCATGGGTTTTTTTTTTGATTATTATTCAGCCTCTCTAAATACAAGTAGTTAGAAAATGTTAAAAGCCTCTGTTTATGTCCCATTCTTTAATTGTTTCTAGTGGTCCAGCATGGAAACCACGCTAAAAGAAGAAGTATTTTACGATAAATTGATAAATTGTTCTAATAATTTTGTGCAGGGCTACAGCTCCAAAAGTCACCTTTAGTCTTCAGCAAAAGGATATTAGTACAATTCATCACTTATGGGCTAATGTCTATATTTAGACCATTTCCTATCTGTATCCTATTAGCAATTCATAAAGGGACTTGTGTTGTGTAGAGAGAAAGGTCGACTGGGTTTTCATACTGGTTACAGATTAATCTATTTCACCTGATATCAGGCCATCGGTAATTCTCTTATAACCACATTGTATGCATAAAGAGATACAAGCTTCCAATGGTTTATTCTTCTTGAACCCAAAAAAAACTGTGTTTTAAAATATCTCAGCTGCTGCATGAGCCTTTCAAAAGTGGAGATGTCAATCACTTTTTTCACTCAAAGTGTAAAATCAAGAGAGGGACTAGTAGCCAGCAATTCTTCTTCCCAAGAGGTTTGGCAGCAGCTCCAGGCTTTATTGACTGTCTGATAAGTGACTACACCTTATGACCCCATAGCATGATAAAACAAAGGTTCCTAGGGAGAGCATTTTGTTGTTCCTAAAAGAACAATGTCGATAGACACAGTGGGAAATGTTCTAAAAAAGAATGTCAGATTCAAATGACACAGAGGTCCATATTAAGTTGGTATCCCTACATGCGGGCCACAGAAATTTAAAAGGGGCCAACTATATGGTTTTATATGGTTTATTGTTCATATGGTTTATTGTTCATGTTCCCTCCAGAGCAAATCGGCAGCCTATTGGAACAGATGTGGTCCTTGACCAATAGGATTTTTTAAACTTGCCTGATAGACTCAGACTATCAGGCTGGACATTTGGAGGTCCGCATGCACAGGCCAATATACTGCTGACTAGATCAGCTTTAAACAATCTCAAGAAAGCAGTCAAGAAAGAAAGTCAAAACCATGCCTGATACATAAATCAAGGTCTAGGTTTGCCTCCTTTTCCGGGTGACTAAACCCAAACAAAAGGGGGTGGGGTTTCTGGCATTGAGGTGGGGCAGTAATCCTGGGGGTGGGCATGATGATGTCAGGCACAGTGGGTGTTGGGTGGGGTTATGATGCCGGGGTTATTGCATCACATTGACTCAACTGTCTGAATTTATGTCTAGTTTTCTCAAAGTTTTAAAGGAGAAGGAAAGGTTAAAACTAAGTAAGCCTTATGAGGAAGGTCCACCTAAATATACCAGTACCCCCTCAAAGTAATGCTGCTCTGAATCCTTTGTCAAAAGAAAAACTGCATTTCTTTCCTTCTATTATGTACTCATGGGCTTCTGTATCAGACTTCCTGTTTTCAGCTTAAACCTGCTTGCCCCGGGCGTGAGCATGCTCAGTTTGCTCCTCTTCCCCGCCCCCCTTCTCTGCTGTAATCTGAGCCCAGAGCAGGGAGATACTGTAAGTGATGTCACACCAAGCTAATACTGCAGCTGCTATCATAAACAAACAGAGAGCTTCTCGAGCTTTTTACTCAGGTATGGTAAAACATTCTAATAAAGAATAAATATAGCATTCTAGCTTGCACTATTGCAGCTAATCTATTGGCAATAAAATGCCTCTGTAGTTTTCCTTCTCTTTTAAAGCAGACAGAAAGTTTTGAACCAGGGTGTTCAAAACTGGACAGGTTGCAATCCTAGCCTATATTCTTTCATTTATTTTGATTTTTAGTAAAAGAATGGCATCAAAAAAGCTGAAATACAGCAATCCCAATTCCTTATTTTTGACTGATTTGCTGTTTACATCTAATAATAAAAAACTGAGCTTGATGATAACTAAGCCATAATGTGTAGATGTTTTTCATTTATTGGCCAAATTATTGTTTGGGTTTCCCAAGACTGAAAACTGAACAGACAGTTGAGATCTAAACAGGCCTAAGAAAAAAATAGCTGTTTGGGTCAAAACCGTACAGATGTCCAAATGTCCATATTTGTGTTTTGGGGTAGTTCATGGTCTCCAAACATGGTCTGCAGTTTTTATTAATTCCGTAGCTCTCTGTAGGTCCAGCTGTATAATGTAATTGTTGGTCTGAGGGCCAACAGTTGGATCAGCCCAATTTGGACTATAGTGTGGGTGGTCAATCCTGGCAAACAAGCTCACCAAGCAAACATATCTAAATGTGTATCCAGTGGAACCCTTGGACCAAAACTGGAATCTCCCTGACACATTTGAAGTTGTATTGGGTATCAGGGTGTAACTTGAGGATACTGAAACTAAACAGTTTCAGTACAGATATGGGACCTGTTTTCCAGAATGCACAGGATCTGGAGCTTTCCGGATAACGGAGATTTCCGTACTTTGGGTCTTCATACCATAAATCTACAAGATCATCATGTAAACACAACCCCAATAGACTGGTTCTGCTTCCAATAAAGATTAATTATATCTTAGTTTAGATCAAGTACAATGTAATGTCTTATTATACAAGGAAAAAGGAAATGATTTCTAAAAATTTGGATTATTTGGATAAAATGGAGTGTACGGGAGATTTCCTTTCCATAATTCAGAGCTTTCTGGAAAATGGGTTTCCAGATAACTGATCCATTACCTGTATAAGTCTATAAAAATAAATGTCTTAATGCCAATGTTTAGGGGGTCCCTACATTTATATTGCTGCTGAACCCTGTAATTTGTAGTAGATTTTTTTATGGCAAACTCTGAGGCAATATTTTCTTCCAAAATTTAAAAGTCTAGCAAGGAAAAATATTCCTTGCAAATGCATATGATAAATCTCTACCTTTGTACAACACTTTTATTCATAGTACACTATATCAATAGTATAAATATATGACTAAGAATACAAAAAGTTCAAACAGATAAAATCCTCCAAACTGACATATTTATAACCACAATAACCGAAGCAGCCAGGCTTATGAATTCTATAAATCAAATGATAAAATATCATCTGATAATTATCCTGATAGGTTTACTGTTGAATGAAATCATATTCACCTCTAATTACAGAATTGTACACAGTAAATTTGGTGTTGTGATGACATGACAGTTAATGATGAAAGCATTTCGGCAGTCATCAAATAGCGCTTGCAGGGTTTTACCTAGGTTCACACGTTTTAAAAATACATTTTATTTTTTGAGACCATGAGACCTTTTAATAAAACATCAAAATAGGAAAATTGAGTAAAATTTGAATTTCATCTCCAGTGTTTTTTAAGTTATACGAATGGAACAAAAGTAATGGAATTTCTATAACATTTTATGTTTTTAATTCTGATATTAGAAATGAGCAATTCTGAAATCAATAAGGGGTGGCAGACACTTAGGGGCAGATTTACATAGGGTCGAATATCGAGGGTTAATTAACTCTCGATATTCGACTGCCGAATGTAAATCCTTCGACTTCGAATAACGATCGAATGAAAAATCATTCGATCTAACAATTAAATTCTTCGAATCGTTCGATGGGGACCTTCCCCATAGGCTAACATTGATGTTCGGTAGGTTTTAGGTGGCGAAGTACTTGGTCGAAGTTTTTCTTAAAGAGACAGTACTTTGACTATCGAATGGTCGAATATTCTAGCGATTTTTAGTTCGAATTGTTCGATTCGTAGTCGAAGGTCGAAGTAGCCAATTCGATGGTCGAAGTAGCCAAAAAAATCATTTGAAATTCGAAGTTTTTTTTACTTTTTATTCACTCGAGTGAAGTAAATGGGCCCCTTAAGGTGGCCATACCCTCAACACTTTCCCAATATGGCCACAACAGCAGGTATATGAGCAAATATAGTTCATAGAAAGATTAAACTTGCCCAATCAAGATCTGGCTGATTTTTGCCCAGTTATCGGTGAGTTGGGCTCGTCGGAGGTCACCATAAACAGACAGATAAACTGCTGAATCGGTCTAAAGGGCCTGAACCATGTGTATGGCTATGATTATTGATTCCCAGATGTATCCAAATACTTCCCAACTACTCCACACACAGGTCAGAGAAGAAATATGGAACACCAGTTCTTTATTTGCTTTTACTTGCTGTCAAGCCCGGATTTCTCGGGCAGACGCCCCTAGGCTGCACGGTCCTAGCGCCCGCCCACACCGCCCCCGCGCGCCGAGAGTGCACGCGCCTGCGCATAAGCGCCGGCAAACGTCGCTATTGAATGCGGCTGGGCGGCATGCGCCCCTAATTTTTTGCCGCCCTAGGCCCGGGCCTATGTGGCGTCGCCAGAAATGCGGGCCTGCTTGCTGTGTCCTAGACTTAAGGTGTCCATACATTATAAGATCTGCTCATTTGGCAAGGTTGCCAAACTAGCGGATCTTTCGCTGATATGCTCAAAGGTGCCCAATATCGGGATAATCTATTTGCTTGGCCCTAGGGCCAAACGATTGAATTAAAATGAACAGAATAGGGGCTGTTGGGGAGAGGACTGCATTTACAACTCAATGCGGACATCACTCCAATGTGTAAAACAAACCAGCCCGATCGCAATTTTTTGCGATAGATATTGGTAGGGTTGCCCCATTGGAGGGCCCCATACACAGGCAGATAAGCTGACAAATCAGTCTAAAGGACTCAAATCGGCAGTCGCCTTAAAAGTGGCCATACACGGCCACCCAAGATGGGCCTGTCAGAGGAAGGATTCACTTGTATGTCAATATGCAAATCTTACAGTTTATTGCCTACCTTGCTCAGTTCCTCTTCTAGCCCTTTGCAGCTACAACTTCTGGTTAACCCATCTGTCCTTGTGCTCATTTTTGGAACCTTGTTCTAAACATCGGTAATGGCTACAAGCTTCCTCCTGAAATAAGTAAAGTGGGTGGTTACGGTTAGAAGAGTGCATTTAGAACTATGTTCATACTGCTTGGTCATGTGGAAAATTCAAAAGTTCTTGACTAGAAAAAATGTCCAGATAACTGGACATTCCCAAACTGTGGACATGGACTATTGGGTGAGGATTGGGGATAATAGCCATTGACTTATTCACTTAATCACTGAGCATACCAGTGTTTCTTGTGTGTCTACATTTTGATATCTCTGTTTAGATCATAGGTGTGCATAGGTGCACATGGGTAAGACATTTCACATGGACATATCCACAGTTCTTGGAAGATTTTGGATAGACCTTCAGCTGACTCTAAAGTTACAATTTGGAAATAGGATCTAATCATATCAGTAGACAATAGAAACAGTTAGTAGTGTTCAGCTTGTGAATGTCTTGTTTTGCACATGGAGGAACTGATATTTATTTACCATCATCAAATGAAAGGGTTCTCTATGCTGAGGCATTGAACTGGAATTCTATGATTATTGAGATGCTAATGGCAGATACAGTTGCAAAGTATTGGACGGATCTACCAAGTTTATTGATTCAAGGAGAAATATTGTTGACATCAGGAAGGAATGAATTATAAAACCTTTTGCCATACTTCCATAATGTTTCATTATGATTTTCTGATTGCTTTTATCTAGACCAGGGATTTTCTGTCCAAGAGGAGCCATTTGACCTGGTTGGGTCCTTCCAATGGATTTTCGGTTCTCAGACTTTTAACATTTCCATAGACTTTAACATTTGAATATAGTCTAAATTGTTTCTCAAGGCTATGTTGCTTATACAGTATTACATTCTATTTACTAGGCAGAAGTGGATATCCCTTTAATGCTTTGATGCAAAAAATATTCACCTAAAATTCCCTGCTACATACTGTACAAGAGTAAAGGGATATGGTACAGTCTGCTCTATGTCATATTTATTGCCCTGGGAGTCTGATTTGGCAGAACATGAATAAAAACAAAATAACAGAAAAATCTCCCCATAAAGGAAAAGAAATACTTGATAAATCTCCATAGATGTCACATCTAACAAACACATTTGGGAAGTCTCATGAGCCCCCAGCAGCTATGGAAACGTTCTCATATCAGAACAGAAAGTTAACTGGGGTTGCAGAATGCGACTTATCTTCACAGGTCAAGAAACATAGATGTAAAGAAATTCCTTTATTCAAATGAAATTGCTTGAGGTATTGCTTACTATGACAGATGAATATAAGAGATATATGTTATGTTTTTGGCACGGTTACTGCCCCTCTGTGTTCAGACAATTTAGAAATGTTTGCCAAGTGTTTTGTTTGTTCCATTTATGATACTGGATTGAAGGCTGCCTTGTGTACTTGATCTGACACCACTGTCGGATGCAGACGCTGCACGCTACGTCTGCATCCGACAGTCGTGTTGCGTCGCATGAATGCTGCAACTTCATTCGACATTTCTATCTCTTACCTTATTTCCGTTGCATGCCATTTATCTCCGGCATTTTGTCGCAGCGCTTCGGATCGAGCCGAAAACGTCTGTGTAGTCCTACCCTAAAGCTCCCCATAGACGCTACGATTCTTCTTGCCGAACGACCGATTTTAGCGAAGTCTGACCAATCCTTCGAAATTATCGTGCAGTTAGTGGGATTCGAACGATCGTACATCTTACAATTTTTCGGCCGACATCTGTCAGGAAATTGATCGGCCAGGTTAAAAAATCTTTGTCGGCCCCAGTGCAATCTATCTATGTTTGCAGCTCCCCTTTGTTTTCCTGGCAAATTAGTCGTACGATCGTTCCGAGAAAATCGTGGTCTCACGATGAGGATCAGATCTTTTAAAAATCTATGGCCAGCTTTAGAGTCACAGGGCATTTTTTTTCTTGCATTTTTCTTATGTCAAATACATTGGCTTTAATGAGACTAATTCTCATGCCACATGCATTAGAGTTAATGCACTTTTTTATTAGGGATGCACTGAATCCAGGATTCGGCCTTTTTCAGCAGAATTTGGATTCATTCCTTCTGACCGGCCGAACCGAATCCTAATGTGCATATGCAAATTAGTGACGGGGAGGTAAATTGTATGACTTTTTGTCACAAAACAAGGAAATAAAAAAATGTTTTCCACTTCCCACCCCTAATTTGCATATGAAAATTAGGATTTGGTTCGGTATTCATCCGAATCTTACACGAAAGATACTACAACTTATCAAACACAATGAAACTTTATTGGAGTAAAACGCAACTCAGAATGCTCATGAGTACAGCCAGGCAGAATATAGTGAAATAAGTTTGCAAATGCACTTACAGTAGGTGTGCTCAAACCTGCATCTCAAACACATGTTAAACACGCATCAAACTCACTAAGGGCTCTTACAGACGAGCGTTTTTAGCTGCACTCCCCTGCGTTCCGGTTTCATGCATTCAGCCGCAGGGGAGCGCAGGAGTAGACGCATTGAATTCTTTTCAATGTGGCTGTACTCACACAGACGCATGTAAGCGTCGAACGCAGGCAAAATGCAACATGCTGCGTCCCAACCTGTGTTGGGCGCTTACATGCGTCTGTGTGAGTACAGCCCCATTGAAAAGAATTCATTGTGTCTACTCCTGCAGCTGAACGCATGAAACCGGAACGTAGGGGAGCGCAGTTAAAAACGCTCCTCTGTAAGAGCCCTAAAAAAACTTCAGTGTCTAAGAGCCCTTATAGTCAATGGACATTTTATATCACTTACAAAAATGTAAAGTTCCCCAGTGGAACAACAAAACCCTGGTGAAATTCTAGAGCAGATTCACAAAAATTTTAACATTCTGATGGAAAACTGTATCAGGGGGAAAAAAAATCCAATCATTAACAATGGGTTGTTGATTTAGTGCATTAAAAGCAGTGGAAAATCAGGGCATTGTGGACATAAACCAGGTTTGTGAATCAGGGCTAGAATTTTCATGTGTCTTGTTTCACCTGCAAAAAAGATGAAAAACTGTTTTCCTGTGCAAAAAAATGCCCATCGGCTCCAAGAAAAAACAAACATTGATTCTAATTAGGGATGCACCAAATCCAGGATTCGGTTCGGGATTCGGCCAGGATTCGGCCTTTTTCAGCAGGATTCGGATTCCGGCGAATCCTTCTGCCCGGCCGAACCGAATCTGAATCCTAATTTGCATATGCAAATTAGGGTCAGGAAGGGAAATTGCATGACTTTTTGTCAGAAAACAAGGAAGTAAAAAATGTTTTCCCCTTCCCACCCCTAATTTGCATATGCAAATTAGGGTTCGGATTCGGTTCGTTATTCGGCCGAATCCTTCGTGAAGGATTCGGGGGTTCGGCCGAATCCAAAAAAGTGGATTTGGTGCATCCCTAATTCTAATAAATTTGACGTAAGGAAATACACAGAAAAAAATGCCTATTGACTCCAAAGCATTTGGCACAAGAAAAAACACCAATTAACTCCAAAGCATTTAGTGTGAGAAAATTGTTTGGCTAATTTTTTAGGCAAGGCAAATTGAGATTGGACATCAGTCTAACCCTGCTAGACATCAGAACATTTAAAATAATCTAAAATAATATCAAATATCTGAAATGTTTTACGTCACAATTCATTTTCCATGGAAATCTGAGCAAACGAGTCAGGCATTACAGTAATTATCGGGATGCTCTGGGTTGGAATTTAAGACCTATAGCAAATCTACAGGACTAGCAATGAGTCCTTGCTCAAAATGAAGTCTCTCAAAAGACCAATTTACCTGCCTAATAGAAAATAATATTATAATAATAGCAAAATAAAGAAATGGGCAAAAAAATTTCAACTTTAATTGCAATCACCTGCCGGCTGCATAAAACCTGAAAGTGTCAGGCGTCTCATTTATTTTGCTTTGTTGTCGGTTTTCTCCCACTTGCTCCTTTCACCTTTTGCTTTCATTAGTCTCGCTCCTGAGATGAAACGAGACCTCTAAACAAAAACACAGGAAAACTCCATTATACTA
The DNA here is from genome assembly GCA_038501925.1 of Xenopus petersii. Lineage (NCBI taxonomy): Eukaryota > Metazoa > Chordata > Amphibia > Anura > Pipidae > Xenopus > Xenopus petersii. The sequence goes on along the minus strand of CM076685.1, from coordinate 20,734,937 downwards.
AGCTTTTGATTAGGGCTGTTTGGTATCAAACAGAGTGACATATTTACAAGAGCCAGTCAACACTCCGGAGTAATTGGTTTATTAGAAAAAGAAAGGCAGCCTTAAACACCAAACAATTGGATACCACCCTGAACCTTGTCACAGAAGCCTTTCAATTAACAGCTTAGAGACAATTAACCCTGTGAGCACCCAGAGTGATATGAAGCAACATGGTCAGCTTAGTTTCACAAGGTTCCACTCTTCGAAGGAAGATATTTTAACTGACTAAGGGTCACACCCATTTATTCTTTAACTTCCTATCTGTTGATATTTCTTCTGGATGAATCTTTTTAGGGCAGAGACCCACGGTCAGATTCGGGGAGATGAGTCGCCCATCGACAAATATCTTCTTCGGGGTGACTAATCTCACCAAACTGCCTTCCCCTGCCTTCCTAGAATGTAAATGAAACACGGAATTTTCTTCATTTTCTGAAGAGGCCCTAAGTTTCCTCGTGAGGTAGCTTCGGGCGACTTTGGAAAACGAATCACTCCAAGTGCCTTCCCGCCGGCGATTTTCATTCTAGCCCTCTGGAAGGCAGTTTGGGGAGATTAGTCGCCCCGAAGAAGTATCAACTAAGGGGCAGATTTATCAAAGGTAGAGGTGAATTTTTCGAGCTATTTTTTGTGTACTTCGACTAGTCCAAATTCGAAAATTCGAATAGCGAAATTTATTATGTATCATTCGCCATCTAAAACCTGCCGAATTGCTGTTTTAGCCTATGGGGGACCTCCTAGAACCAATTTGGAGTCAATCAAAGTTTTTTTGGGGAAAACCCGCAATTCATTCGTACGATTCGAATTCGGCTGAAAACGAACCTATTCGACCAAAAAAACTTTGACTTTTCGATTGGTCTTTTTGAATTAGAATTTCAGCGTTTTTTCAATTCGAAATTCGACCCTTGATCAATATGTCCCTAAATGTTGCAAAATTGTAACAGTTTAGAACCTGCACCTGAATTACTGAGCTGCCAGACTCAAACACCAGAGACAGGAACGTTAGACCTTAAACTTAAATTTTAGAAAAATGGTAAAAGTAACCGGAAAAAGTCTTTATTTCTGGCAAACTATCTGAAACTAACTTAACTGAAAAAAGTTTTGGAAGGTGAACAACCCCTTAAGGGCTGGGACACACTGGGCGATTTGGGGAGATTTAGTCGTCTGGCGACTAATCGCCGCGACTTTCCATGACCAATCTTCCCCGAATGCCTCCCCTCGCTCTGCGCCTGGCTAAAATGAAAAATCGCCTGCGCTGATCACACGCGGCGATTCGTTTTCCGAAGTCGCCACGAAGGCGCAGACGATTTTTCATTTTAGCCAGGCGCAGAGCGAGGGGAGGCATTCGGGGAAGATTGGTGGAAAGTCGCGGCGATTAGTCGCCAGGCGAATAAATCTCCCCAAATCGCCCAGTGTGTCCCAGCCCTTAAAAAACCCATGTTTTTGTCTGGAAGTAATACAGTGAATTTTGAAATCTACTATGTCTTTGGCAGTTTATTTCTACACCCTGTATAATACCCACATGAGACAAACTATGCCAGGTGGAAAGTCCTCTTGGGGACTGAAATATAATGTGATCCTGGGTTGGTATGTGCCAGCTGCAGCTTGACATGTTTTGGTTCTGTCTTTCTTGGAAGCAGAATGTATAAATGGCAGTTCAGCATGTCTGGGTGAGGGAAAGGCAAGTGCCTATTGGTTGGGATCTGCTGCCTAAGCAAGAAGAATGGATTCGAATGCTAAAATTATTCACAAGAGTTGATATCCATATCTGCCATATTTCCACAGTGACAGTGTTACTTACATTGCCCACAGTGTTCCTTTATCCAACTTACAGAACCATGAAAGACTTGGGGACAAATTCACTAACCTGCAGAAATTCGCCAGCGACGGCTTTGCTCACATCGCCACACTTCGCCAGGCGAAAATTCGCCAGGAAACCGGTAATTGACTAAAATGTGAAGTTGCGTCCAGGGCGCTGAATGATGGAGAAGTTTTGCTAGCGTTAATTCGGCAAGCAGATCAAAGTTGGCTAATTTGCATACGGCGGGAAGTCAAATTTCAATGGACGTATATGTTGCAGCCAATACATTACACTACACAAGCCCAGGGAAGCTTAATAAAATAGAGTTGTTATATTGCCCTACACATGAGCCCAGTGTATAGTTTATGTGCCATATGTTAGGAAATGTAGGGGGGAAGCTGGGTACCCTAAAAACAAATTACGATCTTTTGCAGCCTATCACCCTGAAAAACTGAAAAGTTGTCAGCGTTTTTTCGGACTTGGACGAACTGCTATCTAGTTTATTGCACTTCGCCTGGTCTGAGGTGGCTGAGGCAAGTCTGGTGCAAGAGGTAAAGTTCAGTAAAATCCGCATCATAGTGATTTTGCGTAGTTACGTCCATTCGCCAGAGCGAAAATTCGCCTGGAGGGTGCTACAGTCTATCTCCTTCGCTAGCGAATTTACGCTCGTTAATTTTCATCAGCATTAGTCACTTCGCCCTTTAGTAAATTTGCCCCTTGGCGAGAACACAAAATTCACTTTTTTTAAAAAAAAATGATTTCCTTTTTCTCTCTAATAATAAAGCAGTACCTTGTACTTGATCCCAACTAAGACATAATTAATTCTTACTAGAGTAAAAACTGTACCAATCATTTTTTTGCTGAGCATGATCTAACAGCTGGAATTGTAAAACACAATATATAAAAGCCCATCCAACCCCTCAAAGTTACAGTAGTTTGGCCCTATGAATTCTTATTCTTATAACAGTCTTATAACCACCAAAGATCTGCAGCTGAATAGCCTTATTAAACATTATTATTATCCAGTTTACATCAGGTTTTAGAAGAGAGTTGGGTACTTTTCTCCTGTTCTCCTCAAAAATACAGAGGGGTAATTTGTTCCCCTCTGATGGGCATAATGCATATTACAAGTTCACCAGAATAATGTACATATATTAACGTTCAAAGTCAGAAAATATATAATTTGGCTATTGCAGTCCAGGCAAGTTATGATAACCTTTTATTTTTATTTGTGCAGCACATTCTGGCAGCCTTCATATATGTAGGGATATAGTGACAGCTATGGTATAATATCCAAGGCTATTATGATCTTACAATCTGCAGTTAATTAACTATAGTTAGCAATATAATGTAAGTATGTCTATAGATAGTATATAGCTAGGTCTGTACTGTATAAGTAAGTGTGTAGCACTGAGGCTCATTTGGAAAGGTTGAACTTGATCTGTGCCTTGTCAACTGAAACAACCTATGCAACTATGGAAGAGCAAAGCAATTGCCGTGACATAAAAATAAACATTCTTCAGTAAAAATAGAGATATAACAGTAGTATTTTCATTTTTATGGTAAAAGGGTTCACGGAAATGTAAAGAAGGGCACTTATCTAGATTCTACAGAATGAATGTGGGTTATTGTTGTGTTTCCAATACTCTGTTGGCAGTCATTGGTTTACAGAGGCAGGTTTGCAGAAGAAGCTTAAAATCCTAATGCAGTGGGGTGAGTTGATCTTTGAATGAAGTGCTGAATGCCAAAAAGCAGAGACAGCTCCTGAAGTGTCAAGATAAATCCCTCTGGACAAACAATGTTAGTGCAACATTAACTCATTATGAGATCATGTTACCGACTGGAGCAAAATAAGACCCAGTAGCATCAATTCCTAATTAGTGCTGAAACCTGCCACCGTCTGTCTCATTGTAATCAGCGCCTTCAGGAGAGTATTTTGGTGGGAGACTGGCACTGTTGCTGTGTATGTTTGGCTATGGCTTTTCCCTGACATTGCATTTACATAACACAGATTCTTCCTCCTAATGAATAAACAGCAATGAGTGAAATCTTGCACACAGTCCCTTGTTGGTCAATTTCGTAGATTAAGGATATGCAGAGTAAACAACAATAAAGAAGACTGTATGCCCTTGCATTCCAGCAGGTTTATTTTAAATTTCCTTGGCTGCAGCAAACCAGAGTCTTCCTCTTCTTCTGGGCCTTTGCGTGTCTTCCCATCCGCTATAATGAAAAGTCACCTGCGCTAAAGAACACGCGGTGCTTCGTTTTCCGAAGTCGCCCAAAGTTGCCTCACGAGGAAACTTCGGGCGACTTCGGAAAATGAAGCACCGTGAGTGCCATCCCGCTGGCGATTTTTAATTATAGCCGGCGGGAAGGTGGGGGAAGGCAGTTTGGGGAGATTGTCACCCCGAAAAAGAGGCGATTTGTCGCTGGGGCGACTAATCTCCCTGAATCTGCCTGTATGTCCTTACCATAAGAGTTTGAGTTAGTTTTAATCTGCACCCACTGCTCTTGGGCCAGGGTGGCATACCTGGGTCTCACATATACTCTAGCAACATTATACATTTAGAACTTTGGTGTCTGCCCCATATGACTATAACATATTAAAGGGATACTGTCATGGGAAAAAAATGTTTTTTCAAAAATCAGTTAATAGTGCTGCTCCAGCAGAATTCTGCACTGAAATCCATTTCTGAAAATAGCAAACAGATTTTTTTATATTCAGTTTTGAAATCGGGGTAGACATATTGTCAATTTCTCAGCTGCCCCAAGTCATGTGACTTGTGCTCTGATAAACTTCAATCACTCTTTACTGCTGTACTGCAAGTTGGAGTGATATCACCCCCTCCCTTTCCGCCCCCAGCAGCCAAACAAAAGAACAATGGGAAGGTAACCAGATAACAGCTCCCTAACACAAGATAACAGCTGCCTGGTAGATCTAAGAACAACACTCAATAGTAAAAACCCATGTCCCACTGAGACACATTCAGTTACATTGAGAAGGAAAAACAGCAGCCTGCCAGAAAGCATTTCTCTCCTAAAGTGCAGGCACAAGTCACATGACATGGGGCAGCTGGGAAACTGACAAAATGTCTACCCCCATGTCAGATTTCAAAATTGAATATCAAAAAAAATCTGTTTGCTCTGTTGAGAAATGGATTTCAGTGCAGAATTCTACTGGAGCAGCACTATTAACTGATGTGTTTTGAAAAAAACATGTTTTCCCATGACAGGATCCCTTTAAGCTCTTACAAACATTTACTTTAAAGGGGTTGTTCACTTTCCAAAACTTTTTTCAGTTCAGTTGTTTTCAGATTGTTCCCCAGAAATAAAGAGTTTTTTCAATTTTTTTTACTATTTTTCAAAATCTAAGTTTAAGGTTTAATGTTCTTGTCTTTGGTGTTTCAGTCTGTCAGCTCAGTAATTCAGGTGCAGATTCTAACAATTAGTTAATACATTTCTCAGCAGCATCTCTGGAGTATTAGCAACTATTGTATCAATACTAACAGCTGCCTGTAATGAAACCCAGAGATTGTGCACAGCAGGGACAAAGATTAGAAATGTATCAACTGAATGTATCAATTTAGAATACTTTACAGGGTCGGCGACCCCCTTCCTGAATGAAAGAAAAAATTGCCATCCAAAAATATCCATATCCATCCATAAATTACATTCTACCTACAGCGACTGCACCCTAAATTTTTTTTTTCAGCCTGTGCAAAAAGATACCACTCATCTACCAGTGGGTATTTCCATTTTGAAAGGGCAGTTCTGGAAATTGAAGGTATGGTGCTTTAAAAGACCACTTACATAGTGCCTAGAAGAGAATGCAGGTCCAATAGGCACTTAGGGGCAAATTCACTAAGATGCGAAGTTGCGCCAGGCGCAACTTCGCCGCACTTCGCCGCACTTCGACACACTTCGCCAGGCGTATTTTCGCCAGCGCTCCGCAAATTCACTAAAATCCGGCGCCAAATTCAAATTTCAATGGAGGAATACGTATCACCACTTCAAATGCCTAGAAAACCTTCAAAACATCAAATAAAAATTTTATTTTGCCCTACACATGTGTCCACTGTATAGGTAAATTGCCATGAGTCAGGAAATGTAGGGGGGAAGGAGGGGAGCCCCAAAAATATTTTCGATCTTTTTCAGCCTATCACCCATCATGTAGAAAACACGCCAGCGTTTTTTGGGACTTAGAAAAAATTTTGACTTTTTTTGAAACAATCCCTATCTACTCTATTGCGCTTCGCCAGGTCTGAGGTGGTGAAGGAAGTCTAGCGTAAAAGGTAGCGTTCAGTACACTGCGCAAGTTAGTGAATTTGCGTAGTTACGTCGCTAGCGAAAATTCGCCTGGCGTAAGAGTGCGAAGTACCACCTTAGTATCGCCTTAGTATGGAAGTATATTTATCATGTGCCGCCCACAGTTGTGCATATAAAGAACTAATCTTGCACTGGGTGCTACTTCAAGCTAATCTCACATGTAGTTCACCTTTAATGCAAGGTACATTGTTTATAAACATGTGTTTCCATAATAAATGTGAATATAATACATGTCAGTGAAAGTTAAATCAAGGCAAGCAGTTCATAGTGCTGAGATATGTTGGCTCTGTTTCCTTTTTAAACAAGATCTGTATTTTGCACTCGGGCGATGGAGTTCTTGTCAGAATGATATGAATGGTTGTAATAACTATTTTAAAGAATGGAGGTCTCTACTGGTTCATACCCATTAATTACATTCTTGACAGTTTACCATCATTTTGAAACTCATCACAGTGATGAAGTACATTTGTTACAGAGATGTATCTGTTTCTGGAGGTAACCCCATATCTTATGATAGCTCTTGAATATGTACTTGCACGATTGATTGCCCTCATAGGACATGTTTGTACCTGTTGAAGGGCCTAAATATATAACAGGGATTACTGCACGTTGTGAGATGCAAAAGGCCTATGCACACTGACTATCAATAGAGCTTGTCTGTTTAATAGGTTCAGTATTTGCATTTCAAAATGCAGATAAAAGATTATGGGGCAAATTCACTATGATTCGTAGTTGCACCAGCGTGTGCTTCGCCGCACTTCGCCAGGCATATTTTCGTTAGTTTGCATACGGCGCCAAATTGAAGTTACAATGGAGGTATATGAAGCATCACTACACAAGTCTGGGAAACCTTCAAAACAGCAAATAAAATTTTTGTTTTGCCCTACACATGTGCCCACTGTATAGTTAAGGTGCCATGAGTTAGGAAATGTAGGGGGGAAGGAGGGGAGCCCCAAAAAAAGATCTTATTCAGCCTATCACCCATAAAAAAAGAAAAAACGCCAGCGTTTTTTGAGATTTAGAAAATTTTTTAACTTTTTTTGAAGCAATCCCTATCTACTCTATTGCACTTCGCCTGGTCTGAGGTGGCGAAGGAAGTCTGGCGTAAAAGGTAGCGTTCAGAAAAATTAGTGCGTCAGTGAATTTGCATAGTTATGGCCATTGCACAAATTCGGCAGGCATAAGGGTGCGAAGTAACACTAGCGAATTTACGCCAGCGGCAAATTAACGAAAATGTGATACGCTAGGGAATTAACGCTAGCGTTAGGCGCTTCATCGTTTAGTGAATTTGCCCCTATGTGTGTGTGTGTGTGTGCGTTTTTAAGGAATTAATTATACTAAAAAAATAAAAGATTTAAAATTTAAATGGCTATTACACCACATCATTTTTTGATCTGACATATTTGTTTAAATAATGGTCCCAACATATTGGCAGTTGTGGCAAAGCATGGGAAGTCCATAGGGTCGCCAACCTTTTGTAAATGTGCCCTCCTGGGTGAGGTAGTAACGTGATGGGGGTGGAGCTATGACATCATTTTTTTGTCATGTGCTATAAAGTTTTGTTTCACTAATGTATTGCAAAGCATTCTTAATTAATCATAAATTGCAATTGGGACAAAAGAACACTGGCTTTTGAGGATGTGTTACAAATGAATTAGCCAATGCAAATTGTAAATCATCCACTGTGCACAAAGCTTACATGGGTTGTGATGAGCGCTCAATCGCGTGCCCCTCCTCTTCGATGCTGCATCCAAGATGGCGGCACCCATAGTCCACGTGACATCATCACGCTGGAACATAACATCAAAGCGCTGTGATTTGGTACCAAATTCAAAATAACAGGATGCCAGAGACCTGGGTTCAAGGCCCAATATACTGTCAGGTCCTTGCAGCTCTAGTTGGTTGGAGTCGGGACAAAGACGGTAGTATGAGAGATGGGCACCACCATCTTGGATGTGGTGCCAAAGAGGAGAGGAGCGCCATTGGGCACACCGAAGGGTAGACGAGAGACATTGGTCACACTGAAGAGTAGAGGAGTGCCATTGGGCACACCGAAGAGGAGAGTCATAGGGCATTCCTCATAGTGGTCTAATAAATCAGCAGGATGGGACTTGAAGTACCTGCAGGATACCAAAATGTTAGGCACCCCCCAGTAGTTATAATCACTTACCTGATACCCAGTGCCAGTGCTCCGGGTACTTCTGTAGGAGCATCACTTTGCCATCTTCTTCCTGAATTGTCTCTATGACCCAGTCTGGGTGCAAATGTGCAGTAGAGTGAAATATGAAATTAGTAGCAGAAAAAAACAGCTTTCCACTAGACTGCTGCACCCAACTCAGGGCTACAGCAAACCTCCTAGAAGCATACCTTGTTGTTTTAATAGAACAATATTGCCTTCATGCCAGTGGGAGCTGCCATTTTTGTGCATCATGTGAGTATAACAACACCATCTATCTTTGATCATGAGATGAACCTAATCCAAGAATCTTTCAATTGTGTGTATTTTAAACTGTATATATATATATATATATATGTATTGCGACAGGGTGTTTGGAAAACACCCCTATCTTGCAGGAAAGTACATGGAAAAGAGTACATTTAAACTGCAAGATAGGTGTTGGCTCAGGTAGGGTTCAGCCAGTTGGCAGCTGAGAGAGGATCTACCTGGCAATGTAAAAGGGCTGTGTTCCCATAGCTCAGGGCTCTCCAGGGAAGTGAGAGGCTGTGAGAGACAGAGCTGGGCAGAAGGAGCTTTGCTGCCAGCAAGAGAGTTCCTGAGCTTGGAGCCTAAATCCCTTGTGGGGAAAGAAATAGAAAAGGACTGGCAGAGATTAGTGAGTGTGAGTCCCAGGAGGGTAAGCCAGCAGGGCTGAGTGTGAAGCCCAAATACTTCAAAGTGCAAGAGGGTGAGAGTATACCCTTGATGGTGAGCGACCAGAGAGGGGAAAACCCTGAATGTTTTGCAGTGTATTTGCTGAACTGTACCCTGCATGTTCTACAGTGAAGTTGTTGAACTGTAACCTGAACGTTTTTCTGTTGCCTTATTGTTGGGAAAGTCCAGTGCTTAATAAAGCTGTGTTTTGTCCTAAACCTTGGTGTCCCTGTCTCTAAGCTCCAAATCCTACGCTACCTGCCTACCTGAACATCCAATTATTTATTAATTAATGATGGCCCTCTCCCTAGTGATTTATTGGAGAAGAAGCATTGTGACATTTTTGCAAGCCCAGACTCTCTAGTAGGGAGGCCTTTTTATCAGTCCCTAAGGCCATTCCTGGCACCAGGCTGTCTGAACTCATGCTGTACATTTGGACCCTGTAGCGTGTTTGTTTTGGTACAAGACTGATCGTAATTGGCGTGTGAAAAACAAAAAAACAAATGGTGCAATGACAGACGATTCTATGAAGTCAGGGTGAAGAGAGAGATCTTGTGAGCTACTGAGAGGGATTCCAGCACAAAGAGACAGCTGAAAGGGTGGGTTTCTGTCTCAGGGTAAGAGAGTAATTGTTACAAAAGGGCAGGACTTGCTGTCATCAAGAACTGAAATCTCTATTTTATTATAGGATCAATGCTATGCACTATTGCTCTGAATTGGCACTTGTGGCTAAAATCAATATCGGAGGAGTGACCCAGAAGAAGCGATTAATACAAGTTATTTCAAACACAACAGAATTAATTTCCTGACCGGGCAAAGCTGCACAACATTCTTTTATATGACCCATTAGTCAGAAAATGCAACAATTACAAATAAATAAATCTGTATCCAATATTATACATACAACTCAATTTTTCAGGCAAGTAAAACTGTGCAATAGCTGGAAACTTCTAGCTATGCTTATATATAGCTTATATTTATATACAGTATAATAATAATTAAAGGTAATAAAGCTTTGTATTTATGGTATATAAAGCCTATTTATTTATTTGGCCCTCAGCTCCAGTTATTGTGAGACTAATTGGTCAGTAATAGGTGGAGGAATGCCGGCTGGGCAGGATAAACCTGCCTTTGGAAATTCTGTTCGAAGTAACCCCCGGTGACTCGGTGACAGCCATTCTGCCCCCTTTGTACAAAAAAGTAAAATAGATATAGAATTCTGGGTAAAATAACACCCTAATTAGGACATATCTGTCAGTTTCCCAAGAATATTTGTGTGTGTGAAAAGAGGAAACTTTAAGTGGTTTCCACGAACCCTGTCTATAGCGAGAGGCCACTGAGTGTGCGCAGTCATTGCTTCCACTTGTAGTGAGTGGGAGGCTCAAGTGAGAGGAAAAAATAAATTATCCAACGCAAAGGAATCTTCCGAACCAAATGAATCTTCCTGATGAATAGATGTTTATGGCTTGGGAAAAGCTTTATAATTATTCTTTGAGTTTTGATGTATTTGTCCATTAATATCACACTGATTTCTCATACATGGAATAAAATCTATTTCTCTAACAACATTTATTCAAAGTGCCCTATACATTTGGTCACAATGTTTAACTTATTCTTTTAATCTTTACTTTGAATTTCTTTTGTGTATATCTGTTATGTTTTAAGAAATTTTATTCAGGGGAAAAAAATGTCTGGATATATGTGTCCACAAAATCCATGATTTGGTTAAAAATTCGGCCAGATCTTTGCAGTTTACGCAGACGAGCCATATCTGAAGCCTTTAAATCATTTGACTTTAATAAAATTCTGATTGTGACAATTTATGGTTCAGAAAAGATATAATTTTTATATCATTAGGGTTCAGATTTGGTTCAGTGTTCTGACAATTTTTAGGGGCATCTCTAATATGTACTGTATGCTTAAAAAATACTTATTTACAACAGAGATATTTTGAATGAATGGACAATGAGATTGCCAAGCACAACTGCCTTTTTGGAGAATGTTATGAAGCATACTAATGCCTGTTAGGTGCAGGTTGTACACCAGTTGCCTAGGTCTTTCTAGTTGGATAGAATAAGGTATTACAACATACAGTCTATGCTCAAGAGTGATATCTGCCATAAGAGAAAGGTAATGGATCTCCAGTTGCACTGGCAGTGTAAAGTCCCATCAGTGATTGCAGGGTGTTTATCTTCTCCTGCTGTGCAAAGCATCTTTAGTCACCTCTCATTGTTTACAGTTAAAAATGCAGTGGATAAAGGCTGCTCTTGGCTGTGGGCTGTGGCCACTCTTGTTGCTTCCGTGGAGAACCTTGCCTTAGGCGGCAACCAGTGGCCAGTTACAAGGGGCGGCAAAAAGTTACCTCTTGTAACTTTAAGAGCTGAATTTTCTGGTTTTAGGGTTGTGGCAGAAAAGTCTACTGGGGGAGATTAGTCGCCCAGCAAAAAATCGCCCCTTCTTTGGGCGAATAATCTCCCCTAAATGCCTTTCCGCCAGCTTGAATGTTAATTTGCCAGTGGGATGGCACTCAGATCGCTTGGGCTTTCTGAAGTCGCCCGAAGTTGCCTCAACTCCGCTAGTGCAGGGAGCGATATTGCGCTCATTGCACTACCAATGTGGCTCCCCCTTTGACCCGCTCTAATGGCAATGGGTGCGGCAGGCCTCAGGTGGCAGCAGCCCCAGGATTGCCCCTGTTCCAAATGCAATCAATTCAAATGAAATAGGTATATATACGAATCCCCAAGGGGTGACACACCAACACAGGTGAGGTTTTTGAAGTGGTGGACAAGGATAACTACTCACAATGGTGAATATAACACCCTGTAATCTGTATTGTTGGTTACTTTAACCTCAATCAGTTACCAAAAAAGTGCAAACCCCAAAGCTTCTGGGCATCTTGGCTATATTAATGATGGGTGGTTTTGTGACCTTGAAACTCTATATAGGTACCGATTCCTAAGTCACAGGGGTAACCGACTGTCCACTGATTCCAGAAGCCAAGAGAAATTTAGATAATGGCCATGGTTCTTTATATGACCTTCTCTACCTAAGATCGGGGTAAGTATTTGGGTTTAATACTATGATATACAATTAAATCTTTCTTTACTTCTCTATTACCGTAATCTTTCTTATGCACCTCAGCAATCCCATACACAGCTTTTATTGTCTAAAGAGAATTGCATCTTGAGAGGTCCTCTCAGGAGGTAGTTGCTGGAGCAGAAGTAACATAGAACATACCTAGCAAAGCTAAAAATTGCTTTTGGTTACCGAACTTCAGGCCCGGACTGGCAATCTGGGGGTTCTGGCAAATGCCAGAGGGGCTGCTGTGAGTTGCCATAGAAAGTCACACCTTAGTGGGCTAGTGGGGGGCTGTTTGGGCTCTGTGTACCTGAAATAGCAGGGCCTATTTTGATTTTCAGTCCAGACCTGCTGAACTTAGAAGGTTTTGCCCAAAGGTAGTAAATGAGGAATAAAAAATTCTGTGTCTGCTTTGCCCAGGATAATGTACAAACCTTTTCATCAGAATCTCTCTCTTATTTTCATAACCCTTTCCATTTCATTGTTCAACTTTATTTGTATCCTAAGCATTCCTTAAATGGCATTCCTCATCTGATACCCGTCCCATCTGAACATAGTGCTCGCTTGTTGCTCTTTGAAAACCTGTTAGCAGAATGACACTTCAAATGAAAACAGTTTTTCTTACGTGCGTTACAGGTGACTCCGGCTCTTTACCTTTCCACCAGCCATTTACTTAGCTACGTCAACATAACAAAAGTAGCTGCTTTCAAGAAAGGTCACAGAGAAACAAATCATTTCTCCGACCCTGTTCTTCTGTATTCAGTATTCAAACACCAAGGCAAAACACAGTTCCGAGCCAAACATTCCTCAGAAAAAATGATTGATATATCACAATACATATCGGGCCCTATTCATGAAGCTCGAGTGAAGGATTCGAATTAAAAAAACTTCGAATTTCGAAGTGTTTTTTGGGCTACTTCGACCATCGAATGGGCTACTTCGACCTTCGACTACTACTTCGACTTCGAATCGAACGATTCGAACTAAAAATCGTTTGACTATTCGACCATTCGATAGTCGAAGTACTGTCTCTTTAAGAAAAACTTCGACCCCCTACTTCGGCAGCTAAAAGCTACCGAAGTCAATGTTAGCCTATGGGGAAGGTCCCCATAGGCTTGCCTGAGATTTTTTGATCGAAGGATATTCCTTCGATCGTTGGATTAAAATCCTTCGAATTGTTCGATTCGAAGGATTTAATCATTCGATCGAAGGAATAATCCTTTGATCGTTCGATCGCAGGATTTGCGCTAAATCGTTCGACTTTGATATTCGAAGTCGAACGATTTTAGTTCCTAGTCGAATATCGAGGGTTAATTAACCCTCGATATTCGACCCATAGTGAATCGGCCCCATCATGTTAGAGTGAAAGATGATTGGTGACATGCAAATACTTAACGCTACTTTTACTTTGTATACTGTGTTTACTTATATTTGTTTCATTTAAATGTTACATCTATTAACCAGATAATGGTTTAAATGGAGAAGAAAAGAAAATGCAATTAAGGGCAGAGACACACGGTCAGATTCAGGGAGATTAGTCGCTCTGCGACATATCTCCTCTTCTTTGGGGCAATCTCGCCTGAAGTTTCCTCATGAGGCAACCTCGGGCGACTTCGGAAAATGAAGTGCTCCAAGTGCCACCCCACCGGCGATTTTCACTCTAGCCGGCGGGAAGGCAGGAGAAGGCGACTCTAGGAGATTAGTCACCCTGAAGAAGAGGAGATTTGTCGCCGGGCGACTAATCTCCCCGAATCTGACCGTGTGTCTTTGCCCAAAAGGATCAGCTAATCTTGGAATCAACTTCTAGTTTAGGGTAGACATCAGGACTTTAACCTTTACAATTTAACATAGACCTTTAAAATTTAATTCCCTGTGGTGAGTGCGAGCATAAGGTTTTTGCTTTAAAAAATTAAGATAGAATCAAAGACAGAATCAAAAAGATAAAGAACAAAGTTGAGTTTAGTTGGAAGGAAGTGGCTTCGTTCTTCTAATAACTATTCTAGTAACTATTCTGTTACTGTTTTGCATTTATGCAAAATAGAATTACAATAGATGTGCCTAAAGTTTAAAAGATAGCAGTTTTATAGTGCTGCATGGGAATTGAGCAGGAATGTTATGTTTTTTGCTTCTGAAGTTAGCAATGTACTTATTTCTCTCTTTTGGTCCAGGGTTATCTGGCAGCATCTTTAGAGAAACATCGCTCTGCATATTGCTTCCTCCTGGAAAAAATCATTATGCAGACTGTTAGGCATGTGCTTATCATATTTTAAGTTAATTTTCACAAATCTTCCAAGGGTGTCAAACTCGTGGTCCTGCATTTGTGGGAAACAACAATCAGCTGAGGAAGAATGTTTAAACTTATTGTGGACAAATACTGGAGGCCACTTTTTTCACAGCCTGGCTTTAAAGGGAAAATACATATAAGAATTACCATTTACAGTTTATTCAATCATTCTTCAATACGATGTTCAGTGAATAACTGAATCCCTGGCTCCAAAGCAGGAGCAGAGGTAAATAAGGGCATGCTGAAAAGCCCAAACATGCCCCTGTGTAATCCTCAATATCTCGTGTTATGATGAGTTACAACTTGGGCTCCAGCCCTCACATTGGTTTTCTTATTAAAAAGATCTCCTGCCCCACTGAGAGTGACAGAGGGAACAGGAGTTGATATGTTATTAGTATAAGTATATCTTACCAGGAAAAGGGATCACTGGTAAATGATGAAAGTGATGAAAGTGTTGGGTTGATAGAGAAAATTCTGATACAGGGCAGAGAAAAAAATGTGCTTCAAGATTCAAAGAATATAACAGTGGATGTGGTGGAGGTCATTCTGTAAATAACACATACAGAGAGGCCAACATAAGAGAAAGCAGCCTCGGTGTCTTTGTCATTCTAGGAGAGCCAGGTTTCAGTTAATCACAGAGTTTAAAAGACTTTGAACAAACCACATTATGGATTAACATGGATTTATTGGTTTTAGGACAGAAATTGATTCCGGCACAACAAGGGAAGTTAAAGTGCAGTATGGAAATCTGGATAAGCTTAGATGGGCTAGAGATGTAAAAGAGTGGCTACCTTCGCCCTCCACTCCCTCCACCCCAAGGAAATGCTCATTAAATGGTATGATCCACATTTTATCATTTCCATGGGAAATTAATTCTGGATTAGGATTGCCTAACCCACAGCGTTCTTATAGGATCTACTTAAATCAATCCAACTGCAAACTGAAACTTTGTTCTGAAAATTGGAACACAAAATGCTAACGTTAAAGAAATCTTCATTGTAATTAATATGAGAAATGTTTGTCCATATTTGCCAGTAAATCCGTTTCACTTTAGAGTGCACAAGTATCAAGGAGGGGCAAGGTCTGAAAGTGCAAAAAGCACAAAGTACAATTTTCTTTCACCCTTTTGCCTGGTACTGTAAGGAGCAATTGTTTTTCTCCTCTATTACAGTATGTAGTGCAAACAGGTACTCCTGGGAATTTGCAAATGTCATGTAAGTGGCACATGGTCATCTACATGCATTTTCTATTCACATAACTTTTTTGTTTGTCATTCATGGTTTACTTATAAAACACATGACTTCTTTCCACTACTGGACACTGCGTCTACGCATTAATGATGCCTTGGGAGTCTGAGAATGCAAATGTGGCCTTAGTCTGCAAAACAGTTACATGGGATCCCCATAATGCTGTAATGGAACAAACAGTTCAGAAGTCCATATGGGCATTATAAAATTCTATGACTTCTTTAATTTGAATTGTAAATATACATTGGACCACAGGGCTTACTTACAAATGCAAAGCTATACAATGGCTATACAACTGGGCAAATAAAATGCCTATATTGACACCACCTGCAGTAGCTCCAGAAGTAGTGCCATCCCCACTCCAAAACTGTGTGTCACAACTTACACATTTATTAGGGGGGATTTGCTGAAAAGTTGGGGGAAAAGTTGCATTGCATTATTAAAAAAAATGTCATCCAGATTTTGCATTTTGGATTTGCTTAGAAATGAGCCTTCTTGTGCACTCTTTTCTATCTTTCTGTATCTGGCAGTCATTACCTGCAGAAGGTTAGAGGCAAAGCAAACACTGCTGTAAGTCAGGGTGCATGGCATTTGTACTGTGGATTTTCCATATGAAGTGATGGAATGCTTTAAAAGTTTTCCCTTCCGAGTGGAATGTGAGTCAGTTCACTTTTCATGCCTTTGCAAAGGATCACAGTGAAAAATGCTTCTCTCTAGAGATGTCTCAGCTGATAGGCAGATCCTACATCAAACAGAACAACATTCGTTTTTAAAGCTCACTCTCTGATTTTAGATATTTTTGTTAAACAATACTACTGTGGTACAGGTTCTCATTTTTTATAGAGAAGTAAAAATGATGCTACAATGAATTAGGTCTGAGTATAAGGGTAGCGCCAAAAGGTGATGGATGAAAGTCATCTGAATGCTGCCTTCCCAACTAAAGCTCCCTGTTTGCCCAGTATACAGACAGTCAAACATGATGGGTCAGCTGTGACCATAGCGTAAGTACTCTTATATCTTGTCCAAGGTGGTAAATGATTGATCCTCATCAAGATTGACACCAATAGGCCAGATATGCAACCCATGCGGATGGAGAGATAGCCTGCCTGATATATCCTTCTTTTTTTGCAACCAGCTGGATGGAGGATTAATATGATATTCGTAAGTAGTGACCGAATCTTTATATCAAGTAAAACTGGCAAAACATAGGCTAAGTCACACCATCAAGACCATGTCTGAAGCTTATTGGCTCATGTAAGGTCCAGTGATCTTCTTGACCACAAATGTGCCAGATATCTATTGGGCACCTACAAATCACTTGTAGAATATTCGATTAGCTGAATGCGCCTTGTACATTGATGTAACATTCGGTTGCTGCAGTTAAAGGGTTGACACGCACACCCAGTCCCTAAAGGTGGCCATACACTGGCAGATAAAGCTGCCAATATCGGTCGTTTGGACCAATTTGACAGCTTATCTGCCCGTGTATGGGGGCTTCCGACGGGTCTTCCCGATGGATATCTGGCCACGATATTGATCGGGAAGGTTTGATTTTTACCCGACCGATCCGTCGGAGCCCCTTGGCGTATCGTAATTCGATCATTCGACCATACGGCAGAACGTTCGAATTGCCCCCGATATAGCCATGCCGTTAGTGGCATATCGGGGAAAGATCCGCTTGTTTGGCGATGTCGACAAACGAGCGGATCTTTGAGTCTATGGCCAGCTTTAGGATCACTCTTGTGCTAAAACAATAGGACTGTAGAACTGTAGAATCTGGTCAGTTACTGATGGTTTGAAGTGTCCCTGACGCTGACTCATCATGGTAATTAGCATATACACAGCAGCTGCTGAAAATAAATGCCCCAATCCTTTTCTCTATCCCTCATCTTCCTTTGACTCCTATACCATTTTACCCCCTGCAGCTCTATTCTCTTTCTCAAACACCCTGTTCCCACCTCTTCTGTTCTCTTCTCCTTCTTTTTCATGCAGGCAGTCAAACAAGCTGATTTTATCTACAACCATGGGTGGTAAATGTTGGAATCTCATCTGCAGTGCTGGTAATACACCACATATGCAGCCCAAGTAGATGGAGACTTAGCCTACAATCAAGATACTTTCTTTGCAGCCAGCTGGATGGAATATTTCTATGATGTTCAGTATTAGTATCTGATGCTTACACAGCTGCCTGAAATTGGCATTATATATGATTGTTGACCTGGAGGCCAGATATTTGGATCATCCCAATTTGGCCAAGTGAATTGGTGGTAAAATTGGACCTTCTTGTTTGACAACCTCACCAAATAAACAGATCTTATGGTGTTTGTCCAACTTGATTCTAGTTGTCTCTGAAGCCCTTGCCTAGAGTTAAGGACACAGGACCTCCTTTTCTGTTCTATTAACGATTGTGTTTGTTACCAAAAGTTCTCACTCCATATTAATCTTTCTAATTTCAGGCAGATAAATATAGATAGGTCGGTAGATAAACTGATCTGCATAAGGTCACAGGGAGCGGACACATGAACTAAAGCAGGTATCATGTCACCCAGCTAAATGTCTCTTCTCTAACATGTAAGTGTTCCATCATACTTCTAAAGCAACACCAGGAAATGCGACTACCCTTATTGTATTTGCATATACTGCAAATACTGCTCTGAATTATTTCTAGAAAAAATCATATACTTCAAAAACCTGAGGTGTGCAATTTTTAGATTTTTTTTTTACCCATAATGCATTGTTTGTAGTAAACATCAGTTAAAAAAAAATGTTTCTGCCTCTGGATTTTGTTTTTTTTTTTTTTTGTACAGATTTTTTTACCTTCCATTTTAAATTCACCCTTAAGGGTTAGTCCACACAAGGAGATTCATGGGGGAGATCTGGTCGCCTGTCGACTAATCGCCTCTTCTTCTGGATGACAACGGAACTGCCTTCGGGTGGCTTCGGAAAACGAAGCGACGCGTGTGCGTTAGCACAGGTGACTTTTCTATATAGCGGATGGAAAGACACGCAATTGCAGTTCGGGGAGATTGTCGCCCAGAAGAAGAGGCGATTAGTCGCCAGGCCACTAAATCTCCCCAAATCTCCTCGTGTGGACTAACCCTAACTTTCTTGTCCAGTGCATCTTTCATGGAGGTTAACACTGTTGTTGTCCTGTATGTGGGCTTGTATGTTTATATGTGTCAGCACTGGTTCACCTGATACCACTTTTGCCATCCCTAATTCACCCAAACATGCAGTGATCTTTTTATCTTCCTTTTTTAGTTAATCTGCTGCTGAAAGCAAGTTTGTTTTCTTTGCTGTGTCTTAGTAGCACTATCAGCATTAACCTTTAACCCTTACTATAGTCTTCTAATCCCCAGGAGATACCCGAATACAAACAATTGTGCCGTATAATCCTCATAAGAAATCCTTCCCAGTAACGCCAGCCCTAAAGGGAAACATGCCTGATGTATTTCATTATCTACTTTCTTTTTAATATATGTTCTGCAAAGCATTTTTGGCACAGGTTATTCTCTTTATTGCATATTTTAGTAAGGGCAGAGACACACGCTCAGATTCAGGGAGATTTAGTCACCCGGCGATAAATCGCCTCTTCTTCTAGGCTACTAGTCTCCCCGAACTGCCTCCCGCTGGCTAGAATCAAAATCACTGACGGGATGGCACTCAGATCGCTTCATTTTCCGAAATCGCCCGAAGTTTCCTCGTGAGGCAACTTCGGGCGACTTCGAAAAATGAAGCAAACCGATTGCCATCCTGTCGGTGATTTACATTCTAGCCTGCGGGAGGCAGTTCGGTGAGATTGGTCACCCCGAAGAAGAGGAGATTTGTCGTTAGGCGACTAATGTCCCCAAATCTGAGCAGGCGTCTCTGCCCTAACAGATTACAGGGAAAAAAAGAAGTGTTGAGTTCACAGCTTGTATGGAAATTTATGGAGCACAGTTTCCTGCACTTCCAACAGGTGATCTGGCAAATACATGCAACTTGATTGCACCAATGTGCAGCTGATCTGCCAGCAAGGAGATTGGACATATGCACCATTCCTTCAGTCTTCCAGTCTAATTGCATCCACTGGAATTAGGGGCAACATTTTGCGATATGTACATTAAGCACGAAAATGTGTTATGGTTAATTAATTGCAGCAAAAGGGGGAAAATTGCAATGGAAGAGATGTGGGTATGCAATGACAAGCTCTTTAAATGTATTTAATTCAGTTAGCACCAATATGCTCAGCTCACAAAGGGAACACCAGAATGTGTTGCCACTTTGTCAAGGCAGGGGCTTAAAATCTTGTGCAGGACCACTAACCTTGTACCTTGTAACCATGTACATTGCCAGAGTGTTCTTTTTTTAACCCAATCAAGTGTGTTTTTGTCTGTTCCAAACGCAATGTACAAAATAGGGGTGTGGAAGCACTCTAAAGGCTAAGTAATAGTATATTTAAGTATAATGGAAGTGCTAGTTTTAATGCACATTCCCTGGTCCCCTGTCTCAAAAGTAAGTTTACAAAACAGGGGTTTTTAGTTACAAAGTTATGATCATAAAGTTAAAAAAACACCATACCACGTCAAGGTAAACCCCATATGGTGGTCCCTAACTTGTTTGCCTTTGGGCCATAGTATAAAAAGTCTTACTGCATAGTAGCATTCAGTGTAATCAGTGTTTGTTGAACCTTGGTTTCAGTGAAAAGGATCTATCCTCCCCTGCCAGTATGCGGCTTTTAAGGGAGAGGAATTGTCCAACCAACACCCATTTTTAAAAGTATAGGGCCCCATTAGTTTAAGCCAAATTTAGCTCCTGCACTCATGTGGGCAAGCATTTTGGGAATAGTGATCATAACTTGGCCTTCTTTTAAGATTATGTGCAAAGACAATTTAGGTAGAGTGGCAAAGGCAGCATGGAGCTCGGCCCAAACCCGCCTGTGGCCTGAACATTTTGACCGTCCGCACATCACTATTGTACTTACTTTAAATATTTTTTTGCACAAGAATCAAATATATTTGGCATGATAAAAATCTAGGCAGACATAATCTAGGCAGAAAATAATAGATGCAAAGTGAAAGACCTTTAGGCCGTGCTATAGTTTCTCTTCTTCAGGGTGTCTGACATATTCAAATTGACATTAATGGTTTATTCTGGACTCCCACTAACGGAAACTAAATTTCACTTTGAAGAATATATTTTTATCCCTCAGAAAAAAACATCCCACTGTACTCCAGTAAGATATTGAGAGTATTTCCTTACTGATTTATTTCCGCTAAGTGGGAGACGCTCAGTTTCTGGTGCTGAGTGATGCATTAGGAAATAGGCCCATCTCAGGTGGCGAGAAGCTTTTATGTGGAATTCAGATAAAATAACATTACCTGAGGCTCACATGCTAACAGAGGTGCTTTTAATACAGGGATAGAATGAGTATTTTGCCCTAGGCCCTAAGCATCACAGGGGCCCCAAGAGGGAAAACATATCATGGCTCTACTACCACTTTGCCTTTGGTCTCCCAAATGGAACACGGAAACCTGCGTCTACCCCATCAATATAGTGCTCCCTGTATTCTGCAGTGATGTATTCATGAGGGGCAAGGTATGCAGGGGGTTATGCTATTATAACGCTTGTGGGTTGCTGGTTGGACATACCCAAACTATATTTACATTCTGAATAGATGTTACCACCAATCCCTTTTCCCCTTGTGCTCCATTGCATTCAATATTCTAATGGCCTTAGGTCAGTAAATGTTCACTTCTAACTGGTTTCCATGGGATACTGTGGTGTTCAAATTTGCACTAATCTAAGAAATGATCCAATTAGACCGTCGCTAGCGTAGTTTGCAACCTATCACTCAGGCGAACGATTACTAAAGTGAGAATTTTACAGAACGTTACCCCTTTCGCCAGAGTTTCCTTCGCCACCTTAGACCTGGCGAACTAATAAGATGAAGCTACATCCTCCTCAATCTTATGTCAGTGACATCATATCCTGTATGCCGGAAAGTCATAACAGTTCTAAAAAAAAAACCTGGCATTTTTTATTATATTTTAAAGTGGGATTGCCTTCAAAAGTTGTAACTATTAAAGATTTTTGTGTTAAAATATTTTTCCTGCCATATGAGGGGGATGCCACATTTGTTGTAGGGTGGTCTCATGTCTAGGACATTAGAGGATCTCTTTGGTCTTTATTTTGCTTCCTTGGACATTTGTGATAATTAGGGGCAGATTTACTCGAGGATGAAGTGGCTAATGCTTATGTCAATTCACTAGCGTTACCTCCCGCACGAACATTGGCAATTTTCTAATGGGCGCAACTCTATTTTCTTTATTAAGGTTCCCTGGACTTGTGTTATGTAATGTATTTGCTGCAACATGTAACATAAAGAAGTCCATTCAACTTTAAATTTCCTGCCGTATGCAAATTAACCTGAGCACAAGAGCTCTAGCGAATTTGCGCTCGGCAGAAATGAACACTAGAGCATCTTCGATTTTAATTGCGTGCATTGCCAAAGCGAAACGTCACCAGCGTTCGGTGCCCATGATGAAACTCTGCATTCAAGTGAATTAGCGCTGTCTGAGCAAATTTTCGCCTGGCGAGGTGTAGCGATAGGTGCGAAGTGGTTGCTGGCGAATTTTCGCCCTCGAGTAAATCTGCCCTTAGGTGGCCACTTCAAGCATTTGCTCCAATAAAGATGTCTATACGACCTATATGTACCCACCCTATTCAAATTGGCTTAAAGGAAAACTATACCCCAAAAAAATGTAGGTCTCTATAAAAAGATATTGCATAAAACAGCTCATATGTAAAATCCTGCTTCATGTAAATAAACCATTTTCATAATAATATACTTTTCTAGTAGTATGTGCCATTGGGTAATCATAAATAGAAAATTGCCATTTTAAAAAATAAGGGCCTCCCCTGGGATCGTAGGATTCACTGTACTTACAAACATACTAACAAACCATACATGTTAGGTCACATGAGCCAATTAACAGACAGAATTGTGTCTTTTGCTTCCACACTTCTTCCTGTTACAGTTAGAGCTGCAGTATTTCTGGTCAGGTGATCTCTGAGGCAGCACACAGACCATCACGAAATGGTGGCTCAAGGCAAGAGATGTAAAAGGGCAATATTTACTTAAATATATATTCCCGTTTGGTAAGATTCTTTAATATGCCACTTAATATGATATGAACTATCTGTTGCTTAAGTGTACATTTTGGGGGTATAGTTTTCCTTTAAGAGTATTAACAAAGTTTTGCTTGGCAGAATTGAACAAGCGAAAGATTGCTAAGAAATGCTTGTGCTGACCAATTAACACCAGCGTTCCGCTGCTGAGACGCAACTTTGCATTTTAGTGAATTAGTGTAGTAAAGTAATGAATTTACGCCTGGCGAAGTGGCGTGAAGTGTAGCGGAGCATTTGCTGGCAAAAAAATTGCCCCTTTGGTGAATTTGCCACAAAGAATCATGCATATCATTTTAATGCAAAGTGCTGCCCACTCACAATTTTGTTTGCAACTGGTGCCTGATTCATAAAACCCTGAATGTGTTATTGTGCATGGCTGCACTGTGCAAAAAAAACATTTGCTCTTTTATACCCCCTTTACTTTACAAACTGACGTTTGCATTTCTTCAGCTCCTTTGTTAAACTGCAGATAAATCCCAGCTAAACAAATGCATCATTTTTTTATTGCAATTCAACTTCACTTTTCTTCTCAGCATCCTCCTTGTTTATGGTTCCCGGGATCTAGATGTAGGATTCCCTATTGGGAAGTGATAAAAAAAAAACCCAGAATAAAAGCTAAAAGGAAATTATGAGCACAATAAAAGAGAAAAGGGCTTGAGAGGAGTCATTTTGAGATAAATTAAAAAGAGCTCTGTATTAGAGTGCTGCCAGGTAACTGTTGCTGCTGATCTGCGTGACATGTGCAAGATTGATTACCAGGATACACGCTCTTATAACTAGATCACGCAAATTAATCTCTGACCGTGGGACCATCTGATGCCTGGTGTCTCGGAATTAATTTGGAAGCAATGCTTTGTGTTGTGGATACACATGCACGGATATGGTGTGAATGGAGAGGCTCTTGGTGGATGACTATCAAGACACAGGCCTCCAGCCATCCTTTGGGGAATGACTTGCCAGGTAATTCCATGCCACACGCCCGAAGAGGCTCTACTAGACACTAAGTAAGACATATTAATGTACTAAAGACTTAATGAAGTTCAGGGGGAGGGGAGAAAAGCTTTGCTTTATTAGTTTATTGTGGATTAATGGGGATGCTCATTACAGTGATGGAGATAGATGACTTCCTTCAAGATGTGCCTTCCTTTCCCTTTTTTTGTCAGGTAGTGACAAGTTAAATGTACCTCTACCTCACTTGAGGTCTGTAAATTGACCTGTACATGTAAGGCTGCTGCGGCGTGAATGGTGGGATCAGGGCCGTCTTCCTTCTGAGTACAGGAATTTTAGAGGCAGAATATTTTCACTTGCTTGCCTACTGCTTTAAGGGATGGCCACTCAGATTTGTTTGGTATAAACTATATAGAGACTATAAGGATCCCACTATAGTTGTGGCTGCTGATGCTAAGAAGACGCCCCACAGCTTGGCCTTGAAGTTACACTCTATTGACCAGTTATTTATTTTCAAGAGTAAAGGATCCAATGTATTATTATTATTATTATTATTATTATTATTATTATTATTAACATGTATTTATATAGCGCCAACATATTTCGCAGCGATGTATGTGTGTGAATGTTTAAGCAAGCATATTGATAATGGGTTTGCCCCATAAGGGAGCTTAATATCTGCAAAACCTGCATACTAGGGGTTGTATGATTGCTCTGATAGGGGAACCTTATTTTAATACTCTATAGCAGGGATCCCCAACCTTTCCTCCAAGCCAAGAATTCAAAAATAAGTATCTGCTTTGAGGCCATTGGGAGCAACATCCAATGGGTTGGTGAGCAACATGTTGCTCATGAGCTACTGGTTGGGGATCACTGCTCTACAGTGGCCAAATGTACTGTACAGGGGCCTGTACATGGGTTTTTCCAGATAATATATCTTTCTGTAATTTGGATCTTCATATCTTAAGTCTACTAGAAATAAATTTAAACATTAAATAAATCTAATAGACGGATTTTGTCTCCAATACTGATTAATTATGTCTTCATTTGGATCAAGTACAAGGTACTGTTTTATTATTACAGAGAAAAAGGAAATCATAATAAAAAATTTGTATCAATTTATTATAATGGAGAAGGCCTTTCCGTAATTCGGAACTTTCTAGATAACTGGTTTCAGGATAACGGATCCCATACCTGTGTATATAAAATGTGGGAATGTCTGAAGTGTTTCATATCTGAATAGTTTTTGAACAAATCGAGGGGTCCGTTTACTAAGGTTCGTAAAAATTTTCTACAACCCATTGTCTGTTATCGTTGCAAATATTCTTGGGACAAAATTAACGTTACTCACGTGTTTGCTAAAGTGCTATGAGACAAATTTGTCTTGTGATAAGTGGCGTTAGTTAAGCAAAGGATAGCAGTTAGTACCTGTTACCTGGTACCTTGTTTACTACACACAAGATCAGACTGGATTTATTTGGCCCCAGCCTTGGACAACTGCCTTCAGCTCATCCTTATTTCCAACACAGGCTTATATAATGACCTATATCATTTGGCACTATCTATTTCTTATTGCTGTGAGTTTTGGCTTATGGTGCAGGCAACTGGCACATTTTGAACCAATGGATGAATTTAGACAGAATTCAGTCAGGTAGAAAAAAACTATGTAACTTGTGTTAACTTACGAATGAACCTATGTAGAACCATAGAAAACTTCTGTATCAAGCAATGCTGTGACAAGGGAAGAGGCAGGAGTGTAGGGTTTAAATGTAGGGCAAACTCTACTAACTTCTAATAAATTAAAAAGCTTACAGTAAATTCTATTGACCCTCCCAATGAACTAAATGCCTTATTAGGACTTACCTGTTATTGGGATCTAGTTTTGAATACTATGCATGTAGTGGAGTGACTAGTTAATGTGCCCCACAGGGAGATCATTTGGCCCCTAATTTTCAATAAACATCTGCTGCAGCTGCTTATTAGTCCCACTG
This sequence comes from Xenopus petersii, assembly GCA_038501925.1. NCBI lineage: Eukaryota > Metazoa > Chordata > Amphibia > Anura > Pipidae > Xenopus > Xenopus petersii. Next base: position 20,709,187 of record CM076685.1, on the reverse strand, counting down.
GCCTCCAACCAGCTTTTCAGTTAACTAAGTGGGGGTGTATCCTCCATCACACATCCATCAAGTTCAACCTTTTGTCTTGGAAAAACCTACATAACCACTTTTTTTGTAGCACATATTTGTTTGTAGCACATACAAGCGGTGTGGCCAAAAAGTTTTGTATGGGGCCACAAGATTTCAGTGCACTTTTTTTTTGTTGGGCTCTAGGATACCCAGTCCAACAATGACCACACAAGCACTGGACCTATGGCTTGGAGGAAAAAGTCTGTGCTGTAGGATCTTAAGGTGGCCATACACGGGCTGATAAAAGCTGCCGACAGGCTGAGTTGGCAGCTTATTGGCCCGTGTATGGGGCCCTCCGACGGGCTTCCCCGATCGAGATCTGGCCGAAAGTCTGGCAGATCTCAATCGGATGGGACTGTTCGTTGATGCGGTCCTGCAATCCGACCGCCCGTTCCCGCTCCCTAGGACCCACGATCGGATCAGCCCAATATTGCGCTCCTCAAGGTGGGCATATCGGGGAGAGATCCGCTCGTTTGGCGACATCGCCAAACTAGCGGATCTCCCTGTGTATGGCCACCTTTAGAAGGCTAAGGTGGCCAAAGATGCAGAGATCCGCTCGTTTGGCGATGTCGGGCCCACGATTGGATCATAATGCATTCAAAACAGGCGGTCGGATCCAGTGTTGGACTGGGACACCAGGGGCCCACCCAATAACCTTAGATCAGAGGCCCACCCAAAAACTTTACACCAGGGGCCCACTCTCAGAACTATTATGCTTCCTCTCCTCACTCAACCTCTTTTCTTTACATACTATAATACTATAATCTATTATTCCATCTATTTGGCCTCTTTGTTCTCATAGAAATAGGGAATGGCCATGAAATAGGCCTAATGTTTAGCAGCCTGAGGTCCCACTGACACCTGGGCCCACCGGCAGTTTTTCTGGTATCCCGGTGGGCCCACTGGTCGGATGGTGGGACCGCATACACTAGTGCCAGGCCAAGTCAACCAGGTGCCCTAGGCAACCCAGCATCTACGCCGCCCCCCACAGTTTGTGCATGCGCCAAGGACGCGCCGAGGAGCACAAGTGTGCATGCGCCGGGGAAGCGCAAGTACACATGCAATACACATTCTTAAGTGCGCATGCGCAGCCAATACGCAGAGGACGGACACGCAAATGAGCAGGCACAAGAAGAAAAGACTGCTGCCACTGCTTCTGGAACTAGGGGAAGGTGTTGGAAGAGGTACGTGTTTGGCGCCCCTCTACCTTTGCGCCCTAGGCACGTGCCTCTTCTGCCTACCCCTAGTTGCGGCCCTGGCATACATGCATAGATGTGGCCGTGATCTGACGGGATTTTTTAACCTGCCAGATATCGATCGGGGAAGCCCATCGGATAGCCTAACACACAGGCCGATAAGCTGCCGACTAGGTCTGTCTGCAGCTTTCATCGGCCCGTGTATGGGGGCCGGAGTTGGTTTCTACTGGAGGATCCTAATAGGTGTGTGGGGATTGAACAGGAATATTAAACTAAAGAGTTTTAAACTAAAGAATCTTAAACTAAAACACAGCTAATTGTGGGATGGAATACAAAAGCCCTATGTCATGAAACTAATAAAAAAATCTTTATAAGTTCCTTTCAGTACTCTTTAAACACATATCTACATGGAAAATGCTGTAACTTAACCCAAACCCAACAAAACTGTGGGCAACGGCAAAGGCTCTGGCACAGGCTATCAAAAAGCAGAGTCCCTTTTATACCTGACTCTAGATAATTGACACCAGTTGTTTACATTTGTTTAAATTATAGTCGTTTTGTCATCGCTCTCCGTTAGTATGATGGATTTTACTGCTTGAACAATGAAGAATTGGATTATCTTTGTATAAACATGTGGTTAACCTGAGATGATTAAAAATCCATCTGTTCGTGCACAGTATGGTCCTGAGGAGATAATAAGAATCTTTTAAACTGTCATTTCCAGTAAAGAGACTTTAGCTCTCAACAGTTGTTCCCTACCTGTCATTGTGCTAAATTATCTCTCAAAACTGCATTGATTCCTGGCTTAATTAATGACACCAAGGCGGCTATTTTGTACTTATCTCTATCGGAGGGAAAGATCTGTGTTGAAAAGGGTGATATTATTTCACGTTACAAAACGGTGGTGCTCAGATAACATAAAGCACCTAAAGACAGATGCCTATTTATTTAATGCATGTCATTGTAAATGTGTCATTGTACATGTGTCTAAAGTTTGCATATTTCCAAAGGTAGTCAAGCTTAATTAGTCAACTCTTATAGTAGCCAACCTTCAGCAGAGAAATTGATTAAAATGGGTTGTTCCCCTTTAAATTAACCTTTAGAATGACATAGGCATTTTTATTTTGAGATATTTTGCAGCTGGTTGTCATCAGGGGTGTACTTACATAGGAAGCAGGCCCTGTGGCTGCAGGGTCCAGGATGTAAAGGGGCCCCATGATGCCCTAAATATTAAACAATTTCAACATATATTGGTAAAAAAAGGACAACCTCTGGTTATGTTGGGCGCCCTAAAATCTATTTGCTGTGGGGCCCAGTAACATTTAGTTACTCCACTGGTTGTCATGTTTTTATTATTTGTGATTTTTCAGGTATTCTGCCTTTATTTGTTCAGCAGCTCTCCAGTTTGGAATTCCAGCAGCTATCTGGTTGCTATGGTCTTGTTTACCTAGCAACCAGTGGTTTAAATGAGAGACTGGAATATGAATAAAATAGGGAAAAAAGTATAAAAGGTAACTTTAAGAACTGATTGGAAAAGATTGGAAGCTCCCAGAGCAGTTGCATGGCTTCCTGGGTCAGCAACCCCTATTTGATATCTGGAAACGTAGAAAAGGAAGGAAAATAATTTAAAAACTGTAAAAAATAAACAATGAAGACCAATTGCAAAGTTAATAGGAATAGGGTATTCTATAACATACTAAGGCGAACCACCCCTTTAACTCTGGTGGTATCAGTAAAGCTGCCCAGACACATAAATATTTTTTATTGCTTTTCAAGACCTTTACCTGATGGAGTCAAATAGAGCTGATCCGATGTCATCACACTGTCGGCTTATAAAAACATCATTTTGTTTTAACTGACTGGGTCTTCAAACCCGCCCAATAGAGCAGCTTTTATTGCCTGTGTATGGCAGCTTCAGCTTATAGGTGAGAGATAAGAAGCGACTTCTGCGACTGCTGTGCTTACAGGTATAAGTCACCTGTTCTGCTGAAAGGAACCATTAGTGAAAGCTGTTACCCACCGATATGGAATAAACCGGCATAAAAAACAAATACCAATTAAGAAATGCTGTTTGTTAAAATCCATTATAAAATTTAACTGTGTAATACAGTTTATTAAAGAGGTTGTTCACCTTTGAGTTAACTTTAAGGGGCCGATTCACTAAATTCGAGTGAAGGATTCGAAGTAAAAAAACTTTGAATTTCGAAGTGTTTTTTGGGCTACTTCGACCATCGAATGGGCTACTTCGACCTTCGACTACGACTACGACTTCGAATAGAAGGATTCAAACTAAAAATCGTTCGACTATTCGACCATTCGATAGTCGAAGTACTGTCTCTTTAAAAAAACTTCGACCCCCTAGTTCGGCAGATAAAAGCTACCGAAGTCAATGTTAGCCTATGGGGAAGGTCCCCATAGGCTTGCCTAAGTTTTTTTGATCGAAGGATATTCCTTCGATCGTTGGATTAAAATCCTTCGAATCGTTCGAAGGATTTAATCGTTCGATCGAAGAAATAATCCTTCGATCGTTCGATCGAATTTTCTGCGCTAAATCCTTCGACTTCGATATTCGAAGGATTTCAATTCCTAGTCGAATATCGAGGGTTAATTAACCCTCGATATTCGACCCTTGATAAATCTGCCCCTAAGTATGATGCTGACAATTTTCAATTGGTTTTGATTTTTTTATTATTTGTGGGTTTTGAGGGTTTTTTTTTTATTCATCAGCTATCCAGTTTGCAATTTTAGCAAATTTCCATTGCTAGGGTTCAGATTACCTGAGCAACCATGCATTGATTTGAAGTAGCAATAACGATGCATTTGTAGCCTTACAGAGCATTGTTTTTTAAAAATGGGGTCAGTGACCCCCATTTGAAAGCTGGAAAGAGTCAGCAGAAGGAGGCAAATAATTCAAAAACGATAAAAAATTAATAAATGAAGACCAACTGCAAAGTTGCTTAGAATAAGCCATCGTATTACATACTAAAACTTAAAGGGGTTGTTCACCTTCCAAAAACTTTTTTTAGTTCAGTTGTTTTCAGAGTGTTCTCCAAAAATAAAGACATTTTTTCAATAACTTTTTATTATTTTTTACTGTTTTTCCAAAATGTAAGTTTAAAGTTGAATGTTCGTGTCTCTGGTGTTTGAGTCTGGCAGCTCAGTAATTCAGGTGCAGACTCTGAACTGTTACAATTTAGTTGAAATATTTCTCAGCAGCATCTCTGGAGTATTAGCAACTATTGTATCAATTCTAACAGCTGCCTGTAATGAAACCCAGAGATTCTGCTCAGCAGGGACAAAGATAAGAAATGTATCAATTTAGATCAGTTTACAGGGTCAGCGACCCCTCCTCCCAGAGATGCTTTAGAAGGTGAAAAATTACACTTTACACTTCAGTATTAGAAAAACTGTCAGAAATAGAAAATAGAAAGTAATTGGAAAAAGTCTTTATTTCTGGTGATCTATCTGAAAACTAGTTGTTTAAAGGTTAACTACCCCTTTAAAGATGATCTTCAAATCAGATTGACAGTGACACTTACCTGCAGGCACATAAGGAATCTGCAGAAGCAATTGATCCTTTCTTCCCCATTCACAAATGAATAGGTGCTTTATACATGACCCAACCTGCAATCCATTGGCCTTCCAGAAACCAGATGTAATATCATCTTTTCCAGACAGCTCTTTCACTTTCAATGGATTTGATCAATCAATGATCAGCTCTTGGATGTCATTGTTGAATTGCTGCGTGCACGATATTGCATCTTTGCAAATGGACAATCTTTCACTTTGGCTGTCGGCTTCTGGTACATAGCAATAATATTTTCTGTCACATCTCCCTCGGCACCATCACTCTTTGCTTCAGGAACAGCAACTCCAAACAATACTGCTATCTACCAGTTATCCAGCATACAACAGGGTCATGGTCAGATCTCATTAAAACGATCATTGTGTACAAATACATTTAAAGAAGAGGTTGAGGGGGATAAAAAGACATCAGAGAGCTGCACTTTGTTTGGGCAGAATTGCGCTTTGTTTCAACCGGGCAAAATATTGCATATTTTTGCTCCAAAAAAAAGTAAACCACAGGCAAAAACACTAATGATATTACTAGAATGTTTCTATACATTTTGTATTGCCAGATAAAAACACTACTGTGCTGAGAAAACAAATGCTTCCAGTGCATACCTCCCAACTGTCTCGTTTTCTGTGGGACAGTTCCGATTTGACAGCTCAGCCTGCAGTCCCGGACTTTTATTAAAACGTCCCAAGTTTCTCTTTGATTGTCTACAGTACACTGACACCATAAAAAGATACAAAGTTTCTGAAATGTAATTAAAAAAAGAGGCTTTTTGGCAGAGAGCCCAGAATACTCAGCACCTGCACTGAGATACAATTGTAACCAATAAGATAAACCAATCTCTTGGGGGAACTGAGATTCACAGTTTAATGGGCAATTTCAACATCGTTGGCAAAATGGAAATAACACAAAACATGAATGTTGTATTTAGTGGGTGTCGTCAAACATTTTCACAGCGATACATAAGGCCAATGTTTTTGTCCCTCTTTCCATTTTCTGAATGTTGGGGAGTATGCCAATGCATTTGGCAAAATATGAAAATTTTGGTGGGCAGCCCTAGTCCAACCCTACACCTGCCTATTATTCCAAAACCAGGTGTATTTATATGACATTGGTCCTCTTTCTTGCTGCTAAAATAGCCTTTACCCTCTACTCTTCTTAGAAGTTATTCCACTTGACCTTGCAACATTTTTTATTTCCATTTATACATAAAAGGTTGGGCACTGTTGTTGGGCATTCAAATCTGCATGGACCTCGATTTGTGCGTGTGCTCAAAGTAGGAAGCATGGAATTGTCAAGAATATCATTGATCAAGAATGAGTAGGACTTAAATAGCCAATTCACATAATTAGAAGTATTGTACAAATATGGGATCTGTTATCCAGGAACAAATTATCCGCAAAGTTCCGAATTATGGAAAGGCCGTCTCCCTTAGGGGTATATTTATCAAACAGTGAAGTTCCGCCACTAGAGTGAAATTCTGCCACTCTCCATTCATTTCTATAGGATTTTTATAGGAGTATTTATCAAAGGGTGAACTTTCACTTTCACCCATTGATAAATACGCCTTTCAAAATCCCATAGAAATGAATGGAGAGCTGCGGAATTTCACTCTAGTGACGGAACTTCACTCTTTGATAAATTTCCCCCTATAGACTCCATTTCATCCAAATAATCCAAATATTAAAAAATGATTCCCTTTTTTTCTGTAATAATAAAACAGTACCTTGTACTTGATCCCAACTAAGATATAATTTTATAGTTTTGGAGGCAAAACCAGCCTATTAGGTTTATTTAATGTTTTGATTTTATTTGGTTTATTTAATGATTTTCTAGTGACTTCGACTCCCGTAGAACGACCGTACATCTTACGATTTTTCGGCCGACATCTGTCAGGAAATTGATCGGCCAGGTCAAAAAAACTTTGTCGGCCCCAGTGTAATCTATCTATGTTTGCAGGGCCAAGCAGGCAGCTCTCCTTTGTTTTCCTGCCAAATTGGTCTTTTTTAGTTGATGGTAAATTCATACGATCGTTCTGAGAAAATCGTGGTCTCACGATCAGGATCTGATCTTTTAAAAATCTCAACATCTGTGGCCAGCTTTTATTGTAGAGACCCTGAGGTTTAGGTATATTTAAACCCAGACTGTTTCTGCTTGTATTGGACACCTAAGCGTCCTTTGATTCACCCAGGTAACTATTTTCCTGGGTCCATTGTAGTTCAAGGTTTGCCCAATAGGTGGGCAGATAAAAAGGGAGAGCACACGTGTGCTCAGAGCTCTCTTTCGGGATCCATGTCTTGCTGTGAGGTGGGTACAGGAGTGGGTCTGAATAGTATCAGGCCCCAAGTTAGGTAAAGTTTATTTATTGAAAGAAGTTTGTGTTACAGTCGCTCTAGAAAGATTGTGGCAGATTATTTTAGGGAGCAGCTTTCTGGCTCCAAAATTGAGAGTAATTGGGGTTAGCACCCTTGCGGTGATCAGGCCACCAGACAGGACACAAGTGGGTGAGCTCAGGAGCAGGGAAAGTGCCAAGGAGCAAGATACCCCGTGGGATCCATAGTACTGGGGAAAATCACAAAGACAGGTTACACTACCTCTGGCTGAGAAGGATCTAGTGGCGATGTCAGAAAGTGTGAAGATTTTCCACTGTGTGTCGTGGGTCTATTTGGAGAACTATACTGCCTGACTGCTGTGAGCCATATCATCTGCCATTGTCCAATAAAAAAGTTATCTGTTAACCTGGACTGCTATTACTTTCATCCTGATTGATCTGTGCACCAGGAGACACCAATATGATCCACCTGAGGATAAGGTGTTTTAAAGGAACCACTACACACTGCTGGGAGTTGCAGGGAGCTGCCCACAGCCTAAGGGTATCAAGGGTACACTGTCAGCAAGTCACACTACTCGGGCCCACCCACGGGTGTGCTACATGAAGATTCAAATTACTGAAACATCTGTTACCCAGAAAGCCCCAGGTCCCAAGCATTCTGGATAACAGGTCCCATACCTGTATATACTTTTGACCATGTAGAGCAGGGATCCCTGACCTTTTGAACCCTTGAGCAACATTCAGAAGTAAAAGGAGTTGGGGAGCAACAAGTATGAAAAATGTTCTTGGGGTGCCAAATAAGGGCTGTGTTTGGCCATTTGGTAGCCCCTATGTGGATTGTCAACCTACATTGAGACTCTGTTTGGCAGCACACCTGGTTTTTATACAACCAAAACTTGCCTCCAAGCCTGGAATTCAAAGATAAGCCCCTGCATTGAGGCCACTGGGAGCAACATCCAAGGGTATGGAGAAAAACATCTTGCTCACAAGCTACTGGTTGGGGATCACTGATGTAGAGTATACTTTTTCTTTGGCATGATTTACTACATGGATTGGGAACCTTTGGGACTGATTTACTAAGCCTCCTAAAACTCACAAGTGGTTTCCATATCCGAATACCCCGGCTTCCCGCCAATCGTTTTTTTTTTCCCTACAAAAAATGAAAAGCTTGGCAGCTTTTAAAAAACCTTCTCGGGTAAAAAAAAACATTGTCATTAAGTCGTGGCATTCGATTGCAGAAACAACACGTGAAATTAAGAATGCACGTGCGGTTTAAATACCCGAATCAGTGGCGGAACTACTGGGGGAGCAGGGGGTGCGAGCGGGCCAGGGCCTGCACCCCCTCAGGGCCCCCAGGCAGCCTGTGCGCCACTGAAAATGCGGCTGTATGGAGGGGGGCGGGGCCCAGCTGTGCGTCACGCACCAGGGCTCGCCCCCCTCTAGTGACGCTACTGACCCGAATGCATGAGTCCGGTGGCTCAAGCATTACTTAATCAACATTTATCACTTTAAACAGTTATACTAAGCTGTAACCTTATAAGAAATCCCGCAACTCCCCAAGCGCCTTATATATTCCCTTAATGGTTTCTAAAGAAACAGTGAAAGATATCCTGAAAATATTCAATGACGCACAGAGCCTTACCTCAGGCTGGCAGGGAAACAATGGAGGGAGTAGAGAGGGTCCTTCTATTTCAGCTTGATAGGAACACAGAAAATCCTACCTTTTAGTATAAATGCTACACATTAGTCTATCTACCTACATACCCATCCCACATGAATTCTAATTTCCATGCCAATAAGTGGTTGATGTCTTCTTGTCTCATCCCAGTCTTCTGTGTCTTGCAGGAGGCAATAAAAACATCAAACCTGTCCGGTGATTGAGGAGGACTTTATTGGGAAGAGGCAATACAAAGGTTAATCTTTCCTTTCCTCGTTCTCCGTGCCTGGGGAAGATGGATCGGAATGTCAGACATAGGTGGCAGATGAAGATGAAGAGCAGGTACATCTCCCTGGCCTGCTTGTACAGTATTAGCTGAAGGAGCAGAATGGAAAGTAAAACGGCAGGGTTGCACAAGAATAGCTCCGAGCCAAGAAAACATGGGCTACTGGTTAATGTTTCCTGGTCTCAGATTGAGAGTGGTGCTGTCACTACAAGCAAACGGAATCAATAATATTTGTTAACTAACAGCATGTTCCACATTAACATGCCTTTATATATAACTTCTCTGAATGGAAATCTCAGTGGACTATAGATGCTCAAGCGCAGAAGAGCCTGCAATGGATTTCAGACATTTTCAAGAGCCAGTAATGCAAAAACATCCATGACCGTATACTGTATACATGTAGATTAGATTTAGAGCAGAAGGGGCAAATTCACTAAGCGCCGAACGCTAGCGTTACTTCACTAGCGTTTGGCATTTTCGTTACTGCGCAAATTCACTAACGAATGCTGGCGTAGATTCGCTAGTGTTACTTCGCACCCTTACGCCTGGCGAAGTTTCGCTACGGATGTAACTACGCAAATTCACTAACGCGCGCAATGTACTGAACGCTACCTTTTACGCTAGACTTCCTTCGCCACCTCAGACCAGGTGAAGCGCAATGGAGTAGATAGGGATTGCTTCAAAAAAAGTCAAAATTTTTTCTAAGTCCCAAAAAACGCTGGCGTGTTTTCTACATGATGGGTGATAGGCTGAAAAAGATCGAAAAATTTTTTGGGGCTCCCCTCCTTCCCCCCTACATTTCCTGACTCGTGGCAACTTACCTAGACAGTGGGCACATGTGTAGGGCAAAATAAAAATTTTATTTGATGTTTTGAAGGTTTTCTAGGCATTTGTAGTGCTGATACGTATTCCTCAATTGAAATTTGAATTTGGCGCCGTATGCAAATTAGCCTTCGCTAGCGTAACTTTGCTTCACTTAGCGAATCAACGCTAGCGCAACTTCGCAACCTTACGCTACCCCTGAGCGCAACTTCGGATTTTAGTGAATTTGCGAAGCGCTGGCGAAACTACGCCTGGCAAAGTGTGGCGAAGTGCGGTGAAGTTACACCTGGCGCAACTACGAATCTTAGTGAATTTGCCCGAAATGTTTTGTATAGTTTATATAAGTTATGTGCTGCATAAAATGTCTACTCTATATAAATAACAGACATTACAGATATGGGATCTTTTATCTTGAAAATTATCATTCAGAAAGCTCTGAATTACAGGGAAGGAATCTCCCTTCTCTTTTGTCATAGGCCTTCAGTTTTACTGGGGTTCCTAATTTGAAAAATAAATCCATTGTAACCAACTGCAACTGTTAGGAGTTCGTTCATTTTGTTTCTCCTTCAGATTAGGGCACCAGCATTCCTGTAATGCCCAAAATCTAAAATGTGTCCCTAATTTCTTATCCATGTTTAAGAGCGAACCTTTCTTCTTACACTTAGAAGTGGTTCACCCTTAATAATAATAATAATAATAATAAAAATAATAATCGTAATCTCCCAGAAGCTCCCACAAGTGGTCACAATGAAATCCTTTTTGCTCAAGGCATTTGGGGCTGCTGGGATTTGTAGTACAACAATAGCCCGGGGGGCTTATGACAGTTTGGACATGCCTTGGTTACATTAATTTTTCTCTGCAGAGGATTATTTACTAATTGCACAAAAGGTGCAAAAAAATACAATTGATTGTGATATTTTAGCTCCTAAAAATCAGCTGCATTGAGACGGACGGTGGGGCTCATTTATAAGGGTAGGACTACACGGACATTTTCACCGTGATCCAACGTGTCGCAACAAAAATGCCAGCGTCAAATCGCATGCAACAAAATAAGGTAAGAGATAGAAATGTCGGATGAAAGCTCAGCATTGATCCGACGCGACACGACTGTCGGATGCAGACGCAGCAGGCAACGTCTGCATCCGAGAGTCGTGTCGGATCAACGCTACAACTTCATCCGACAATGCATTCACTTCTGTCGCAAGCAATTTTGACGCCGGCGTTTTGCCGCAGCGTGCCAGATCGCACCGTAAACGTCCGTGTAGTCCTACCCTAAAACTAAGCAAATTTGCACCAAGGCAGTAACCCATAGCCACCAATCAGTGTTTCAAAATAATGTAAGCAAACGTCTGATTGGTTGCTGTGGGTAAGTGCCCAGGTGCAAATTTGCCCAGTGTTTATAAATGATCCCCAGTGTGTATTAAATCCTTGGATTATATACCATGTGACTTGGGTGCCACCCTGACTCAAAATTATTGTCCACGCAACAAGATTTTATGAACTTCTTCAAATAAACGCCCTAAATTGTGAGTGTTTTATTCAGAACAAGGAATTGGTTATTATAGTTGTACCTTCAGGAATAGGTTTCAAGGAACATTCTTGGCATTTAATCAATGTGAATTGTTTTGCTGTGTATTGTTATTAATTTGAATGAATTATGAGTAGTAGGCTGGTCAAACACTGTGTTTATATTTTAATTAAATGTAGTTACAACAAATTATTGAGACCCCAACACAGCAGTTTTGTTGGCTTTAATTTCCCTCTTGTTAGGCCTGAGATTTAAAATAGACTCTAGCACTTCACATACACAGGGGCCCAAACAGCTCCCCACAGACCCAATAAATAGGGACTGTCTATGGCATCTTACAGCAGACTCTGGACCCAAGTGCATTTAAAATAAGCATTAGGGGGTGCTCTAGCACCCCTCCAGTATCCCTGCAGTATATTGGGTATGAACAAAAAAAATTGCAGTTGGTTACTCACTCTTACCCAGTTTTTAGTTTAAAATATGACAACACTATGTCAGGAATGGGTTGGGGCAGGTCCTGGTATATAAGTCAGCAAAGTGTCAGGATCTGCTCAGGTTGGGTTAGGGTCTGTCTCAAGTTGAATAATTTAACTAGATGTAAAGGGGACCCAAAGCAAATTCATTTTAGGGCTCCCAACATATCCAGAGGTTGTCATGTTTTACTAATGCAGGTATGGGACCGTTACACAGAATGCTCTGGGGTTTTACAGATAAGGGATCTTTCTGTAATTTGGATCTTCATGCCTTAAGTTTACTAGAACATAATTTAAGCATTAATTAAACCCAATAGGCTGATATTGCTTCCAATAAGGATCGATTGTATCTTTGTTTGGATCAAGCACAAGCTACTGTTTTATGGTAACATAACATTTGTTATATAAATTGCTCATTAATAAGCGGCTCATGGGTATAGGGGTCAGTAGTTACGGCCCTGACCCAAGCTTCCCTAGTATGATGTGAACATTTCCAAAAGCATTTTTTTCCCGATTCTAAATTGTTTCAGCAGCATCAACATAAAGACTATAAATCTGACACATACAAATACAAGACTGTATTTAATTACGGCATTTAAATTTACAACTAGACTGTATTTAATGTGACAAACCTCCTTGCACCCAGCATACCAATAGTCTCAGAAATCACTTTCAAATGCTGAACTCACTGCTAATGGTTTATGTCATCCCACTCAAGGCTGGGTAGGAGTTTTTTGTGCAGCCATTATTTCAAATCTTATCTCCCTCCAATAACCTGACTGGTCCCCATCACCGTGCCTGGGCCAGACTGAGTTCCGGCAGGGTAAAGCTCTGTCACATATCAGATTGGACAGGGGAGATTTCTTTATTTTATAATTTCGTTTTGTCTGGGCTGTAAATGTGATATTATGTCACTGTGCAAAATATTCAGCTTGAGAACTGAATACAAGAAGATCTCAGAGTGACTGAGCTGCTCGATGCTCTAGCATTCTATGAGATTTCTGGCACCCTTTTCTTTACTAAGCTGTACAGACCTAAGAGCAAACAAGCATCATTTATCTGTGCTCAGCACCCTAACACTGTCTGTGCACAGGAATATACAGAGGGGTAATTTAACCTCAGTCCCCCAGCACCATAGAGGCCTCTTGCACTTAAGCTGAATTGTCCGATATACATATAGAAACAATAGAATTGTAAATTTGTGACGGCCCCTAAGTTTAGCTTCTCAACAGCTTCTCAGAGCCCACTGAGCATGTGAGTGTCACAGACACTTTCCAAGATGGTGACCCCCTGTGACAAGTTTGAAGTCTTGGATCATTGCGTCTATTGACAAGCTGAAACTTTAGGCTGGTGCAATAAGTTCAGTATATAAAATATGGCATTTTTAGCCATATTAATTTTTAGGATTTACTTCTCCTTTAACACAGTGACATGGTGCATAGGTGCATTCAAGCATTTGTGCTACACCCTATGTTCCCTAAAGCTCATACTGCTGATATATTTGCCAGGGCCGGAACAAGCTGACAAGGCGCCCTAGGTGCTCGGTCCACTACCCCTGCCCCTCTCCCTTGTAATCTTGCTGGTGTGCGTGCGTGCGCAAGTGCGCATGCACAATAGGGAAACTTAAAGGAAAGGGCAGAGTCATGACGAGGGGAGGGAGTGACGAGGAGAGTGAAGGAGGAAGGAGAGGAGCAGGGGAGCGAACAGCCCGGACTAGGGGTAGGAACAAAATTCTTGAACAGGCACCTGCCCAGTGCCCCCACAGCTTTTGCGCCCTAGGCAGGAGCCTCTTCTGCCTACCCCTAGTTCCGGCCCTGATATTTGCCACACCATTGACATCTAAATAAATGCGTTTTAAGAAAAAGAAACAAGAAGTTTAGAAGCTCTGTATGTGTGTGTTTGCTGGTAGCATCACATTAACAGTATGGGGATAAGATGCAGTGTCAATTTGTAGTGACATTGCACAATAAGGAGCAGAAGCAATTGCTCCAAGTACAAATTCCTTTTCACAGCTGCAAGTACTGCTGCCTTCTGGGTAAAAAGACGTGGTGAATTTTCTCCACGTCTTTTATCAGACTTGGTGTAGCCTGCCTTCAGCAATGGACCATACACTTAACAATTACAATCTTACCTGCAACCACACTGTCAGATATACAGGTGGAAACAATAAAATTCTACCTCCATCTGATGATTCAGCAATAAACCCTGGCCAATGTTTGGGCACCTTTCAAAATTTTCCATCTTGGCCAATTGATAAGAGAATCAATATTCAAGGCACCATACATGCACCAAATATCACAAAAAAACGTTGTTTAATAATAATATCTGTGCATGTATGGCCCCCTTAAGGTCCTTGTCTTAAGGTGGCCATACATGCTAATATTACGATCTTTTCCACGATCATTGGGACTATTGTCCACGACCATCATCCACTCTACTAATGTTATGAGCTGAACCGTCCGATATGGAGGTAAAAACAAAAATAATTCTTAAGCTCTATCTGATGATTCAGCATTAACGTTACGATGTCGGGCACCTTCAATGGTGCATGATCGAGGCGATGACTGATATCCCAGGCTTTTTACTGATATCGGACAACCAGTGTTATGATCAGATTGATTTATGAACCATGGGAAAGGGCTTTTTCTGTTCTTTTGAGCCTTTTTTGCTTTATGTCTCTTTTCAGATTGTAAATTTTATATACTTACAATATGATGTTCATAATAAAATCTGTGACATAAGGGAAATTCTCCTGACCTAGCAGTTATAAATTCTGTTTGTTGTGGCAAAGGGGACTGGGTAGCAAGCAAGGAATAAAAGAGTAAAATCTCACATGTACTTAGAAAAGCTTTTGATAACACATTACTGCAGACAGCCACATAATTCAGTGAGATAATTCAAGGTAGGTGTCAAAATGACTGTAGCCAGAATACTGGGAAATAAAACATGAATGGCAACATGGCTGATTTCAGGGCATCAATAAAACCTACTCATTTCATAAGATCATCATTCAAAAAAAAAACCTGCTGACAGTTTTTGCCATCTGCGGGAAGTACTCGGCATCAAAAAGTAGGCTAGGGCTCCATATCTTATCTAACGTCTTCCTGAAAACAACCCACAGAGCTGAGACAGAGTGCAGAACTATTGTCCCTTGGGAAAGTCTTTCATCCCCTGGAATGCTTTTCAGCATGCAAGTTACAATCTTAGTAAAGAAAATACTGACTGCAAATGTATTGGATTTGATCAGAACAGGACAATTGCATGATCTATTCAGTGTAGAAAGAAGATGATGATGCAGTGTCATGTTACTTCTTGCCATGGTGTAATGTTACTTCTACCATGGTGTAACTAGTAGCCTACCTGCAAAAGGTAGAGATAGTGAAGGAGCTGGGCAATGTGGTTGAACATGGACTAAAATGAAGATCAGTAATGGTTTGCTTTCATTGTCATGAACCAGGAGATCAAATCAGACAATTTAGCACTGAGGGTGATTCAAGCACTGGAGAACTTTGCCAACAAGCTATCGAGGTCTTTGCTTTCATTTGGTACAAAGATTTACCGGACTCCTGCTTGCCGTCCTTTGGTTTGTTGTGTCCCATTATGATTCAGTCATTTATGTTGGCAATATCTTTCCCAGAAGTCCAGTGTAATTTCAGTCATAAGGGCCGGATCTAGTTGCGATGTTCCTGTGTGAAAGTCCTCCCGGCATCATTTCCGGTGTTCAGCATGAGAGTGATATCTGAGCACAAGCGGAACCAAGCGATGCTGAGCACAAGCGGAACCCTGGAGGTACAGCCTTGTCAGATCTCCAGCAAATACCATTAATGAATAGGCTTACTGCTAGGAAATGTGTGGAAGCACAACTGCTGACCCCTATTGTCCTTTGTCTACTAGAGAAGTTGGGGGTTTCAGAATGTAAAAACTCGAAAAATATGAGATTTTATACTATAACATCAGAATATATATATAATGGGAAAGAATTTTTCAAGATTTTTTTATACCCGATGCTGCAAAAAGTCAGAATCCGAAAATCCGCCATCTCAGAACTGCCGAGGTTGTATATAAGTCAATGGGAGAGATCCCTATCCTATGTGGAAGTTTCTGTGGTATGTGCTGGAATTAGCCCGAAAAACTATTTTGCGTTTTCGTGCAAAAATCAAAAAAAATCGGTCTTTTCTGGAAAAAGCACAAATAATTTTATAATTCGGGAAAAAAATTTAAAAAATTGTACAATTAGGGTTTTCACTCGATTTTATTGAGTTTTCCCCCAATCCGATTAAATAATAAATAAGGTCAAATTATAGATTCTACTTTGGTTGGACTTTTTTATTTTAAAAAATCAGAAAAATTTAGATTTTGATAAACAACCCACTGAAACTATAGGGAAAACAGATTCAAAGCAAATTTTGACCATCTTTAACGTGTTCATGTACAGCTGCCAACCGGTCATTGAAAAACACCCTGGTGAAAAAGAGCAATATAGAAAGGCTGCATTTAAAATGTGACAATTAGGATAATAGTATGGGTTTTAGCCATGTCAGAATTATAGTACAGTATAGGAGAATGAGTTGGCCTAGAGTTTAATGGGGTGGTTCACCTTGGATATAAAATGTATGCTATCATGAAAAACTGCTCAGCTCACTCCTGGCCTACGTTCGGCGTTAGAAGACGGACATGACGTCACTTTGATGCGACTCCGCCTGCAAGTGAATATGCGGCTATAAAAAACCACCGGAAGAAACTTTCTTCATACTTGCCTTTTGAGAAAGCTGTGGCGAAACCCGCGTTAGGGCAAGACTTGACTCTTGATTTTCTTTTAATAATTATTTCACTTCGGTGAACAGAAATTGCACTTTTTAAACAAACAGGCATCTTTCCTGTAACTTTATCTTAAACCTGTTTTCTCTCCATGAACTGAACGGTCTGCGTTTTTTTAGGGTTAAAAAGCCTCTCTCTTCTTAGACAGAAAAGATTAACAAACGAGACCGCAGCCCTTCAGTTTCTGCCTTCTCCCACTTTGTGGTGCTCCTAGGGACTTAGAAAAAAAAAATTTAACTAGAAATCTTGGGAGCAACTCCACCAACTATCTATTTTCACAATTCCTCACTTATCCTCAAGGAGCGGTTGGGTTAATCTGCAACTGAGAAGTACTAATTTAAACTTACTCAATCAACCTTTTTATTATTAGCACTGGTCACTTTTCGTATTTACTACGTCAATTATCATGATAAATATGAATTAAGAGGTCTTTTATCAATTAATACAGCACAGGCACTTTATAACTTATATCAATTAATTACAATTCATTTTTTAACTAATATAATACTATGGATTTGCTAATCTAATTGGTACCAACGTTTTTGATAAAATACACACAGAGCCGGTGTAGTGACAATCAATATTTTATTGGTTGTATTTATTTAAGCACTCTCACTTAATATTTAAGGCATAAGTTGGGGAATTTACATATATGTATTAACTGATTGGTGAATGAAAAAGTTGGTCGCTCAAAGAATTGACACACGGTCTATAGAAGTGAGGGTTAGTTTTAACCTTTGAAGACAATCCGCAGTCACAAAACAAGGTTCTTTTTTCTCTTCTCTTTTCTAGAATCTGTTGTTGTTGTGAATTATACAAACAACAGTGGTGATGCTTCCATAACAACAAGGGGAGAGCAGTAATTTAATTAGTGGAAATAATTTACATGACACCATATAGAATGTCAACAGGTCTTATAAAGGACAATGGACTACAAGTGAACAATCTCAGTGACAGTCAACAAAACATCAACTAACTGGCATCTTCATAAGTTCTCATGATTTTTTATTTCCCTTCTTTTCTATCAGGCAGCTGGAGACAGCGAATGCCCCAAAACTGAGGTTATAACCATAGCCACGTTTTGATTTTTGAAAAGGTGTAGCTTATTCTTACTTGAAGATTCCAAATTTTATGTACACATTCGTACTGCGTGTTACATTTTTTTTGTTGTTGCTTTTGTATGAATTGAATTTAGCCTGCATTGTCTGAAAATATTGCACCTTAAATTTTTTCAATCACTTTTTTGGAAAACCACCCGAGGGGCCTAGTCCCTTACCCACAGGCAGATCTACACACTAGGCAAACTCTTCTGGACTCATGAGATTCCCCCCCCACGCATCGGCAAGTGATTGTATTGACTTAACAGAAACCCCGGGGCCGGTGTTCCTATCAGCATAAAACCGCACCAGCCTGGAGTTATTCCAGTGAGCACCATGGAGCGATTCTCTTCCGTCTTCTGCTTTCTTCTCACAACTGTGCATATATATATATATATGTACCAGTATGAATAGCCCCAAACATCCCGGACACCCTATGGATTTTAATGCAGGTCATTTGTATATGTAGCATCACTAGATTCTATGGACTGTGCTGCTCATTTTCCAGCCTTACCAAATAAGTGCAACATAGATGTGTCCTTCTGTAACATTTTATATTGTTCCTTAACAAATAAAGACTTGCACACACAGTTTGGCAACATCTAGCCCACTAATGCCATCTAGTTTAATAGTATCAGAAGGGCCACAAGTTACCCAAACCTTGCATACACTGCACAAACATATATTATATATTATATTGTCATTTTCTGTTCAGCTTAACACTAGTGAAAGACACATATAAAAACTCCATGTTGCTGTAGAATAGAATTGCCTGCTGCTCTGCAAACCTCCACCTGACTTGGGTGATACACGACAGACTGTTGTTACACCTTGCAGAGCTGCATAGAAAATATACAGACTCTTTTATTAAACTATCCTGCCCATTATCAGGGAGAATTCTGGAACCTTCAAGCACATGCCGGTAGCTCTGTCCTGTTCCATAGCAGCACACCAAGGGGGAAATATTCACATTCATTCTATAAAACCCTCAACATGGTGCCACACAGTTATCATCATTACAGCTCATTATAACGTTATCAGGGTTTAATCAAGTCCTGGCAATGTCTTGCAGAATATACGTGGCCATGATTTTGGGTGGCCACCTTGAGGTTGTTGGGGATTATGGGCTTTACTATGTCTTTTTACCTTCATGGTCCAAGATTGGCAATCTGTGGATTCTGGCAAATGCCAAAGGGCTACTGTAAAATACCATAGACAGTCGCTACTTATTGGGCTGGTGGGAGGCTGTTTGGGTCTCTGTGTACTTGAAATGCCAGGGCCTATTTTGAATTACAGTAAGACTCTGATGAAGTATCAGGTTTGCTGACACGAAACGCGTTAGTTGTTATCCCCCTCCACTGCAATTTTAATGCGCTTAATAAAGCCAACTTTTTGATATCCAAACGCCTGACTCCGTAACTGCTTTGATCGGCGCTCCAGAGCGGTACCATTGAAGTATATGTGAAGCCGGCTAGAAGGAGCCGATGTATCGCGAGAGCTGCGACTCAGCAGGAGCCGGCGTGTTACGGGTGAGCTCCGCCATTAGCCGCATCGTCCTTTTGTGAATTACAGTAAGAGCCTGCCCCTTTGTGCTTATCTCTCCTGTGCTCAGATGAGGCAGGGAAGGTTTTGCTATTGTAGAGAGCACTGCTGCACTCCAGGAATATGTGTTCTTGTGGCTGGGCTCTGTCCAAGGAGATTTTGAAGGGGCTCAGTATTTATATAAAGTAAGATTGTGCATTGCCCAATGTTGGTGCACCAAGTGAAACAAATTCTGCCAATGAAACAATACATCACTCACACTCTCAGCATTGGTTGAATTAGCACATGTTTATACATGTGAGCAGTAACGCCACGTCAAGGCTTCAACCTTGTTACCGGCACGCCGGGTGTAACGCCTCACACAACAGGACAAACGTGACAAACAAAGACAACAAACGAGGCTTAAACTGCACGTGTCTATGTCCCACCCTTTGCTCAATTAACATCA
Source organism: Xenopus petersii (assembly GCA_038501925.1). Classification (NCBI taxonomy): domain Eukaryota; kingdom Metazoa; phylum Chordata; class Amphibia; order Anura; family Pipidae; genus Xenopus; species Xenopus petersii. The sequence goes on along the minus strand of CM076685.1, from coordinate 20,689,351 downwards.
AAACTTAAAGGACAAGGTAAAAACCCCATCTTACTTCAGATGGGAAAAAAACCCTTGACCTGGATTTCTACACAACTATGAGAACTACAGAACTATATACATAACTAACAGGGTATGGCTTCCATAGACATGATGTGCAGGAAGACAAAGCAGGCTGTGATCTTAGACTCTGCTTTGCCTTCATGTTACACCCTTATCCTTTCATATCTCACGTTCACTCACACATTCACTCACATAAAGATACCCACCTGATACTTACATGTACTGTGCCAGATGAGTGACTGCCCCTCATAATTCTAGGCCTGATGTTACCCGGCAGTCTCATACCCTGGTAGATGGAATCCCAGGTGAAGGTGGAGCCGATGGTCGACACAGGAATCGCAAGAGATGATCTGGCCTTTACGTAGCAGCTGGAAAACTCTTGAAGCCCACAATCATGTCCACTGTCCCTTGATGTTTTATACCTGCACTATATGGAATAGCATGCTTTGCTATTGGCTGGATTACACGCCTATTTGTACTTACGTCAGCCAGGTGGAACTTTGAAAAGAGAAGCCGGGAACATTCATACTGTCCTCTGGTGTTGCCTCAGGCTTCTGGGGCTCGAGGAATGACAGCTTCCCCTTATATGGCTGGAATAGGTCAGGTGATGGCTGCATTAAAAGGGGAAAATCATTTTAATCAACATGACAAAAAATATATTTTATGAACAAGAGAATGATCGTTGTATTTGCCATATGAAGTGTTTTGCTTCTGTAAATATAACAGTTTGTGTTTCAGTTTGCCATGTATTTCACATCACTGTAGAATAAAGATGACAATGGCAAATGTGCAACAGTTCTAGAAGTGCTATATTTGCCTTTGCAGAGACTTTTTCCATAGATGCCGATGCTACAACACCCCTAGTGTCATTAATATTCAGAACTTTTTCTTTTGTATGGAAAACTCGGCTCTCATCTCAGTGCAGGGCTGATTTATTAGAGATGAAACTGAGGAATCCAGAAGGTTCAGTGATTTTAATCATCTCATTATCTGTACCCATAGGGGTAAATTTATCAAAGAGTGAAGTTCCGCCACTAGAGTGAAATTCCGCAGCTCTCAATTAATTTCTATGGGATTTTGAAAGGCGTATTTATCAATGGGTGAAAGTCAAAGTTCACCCTTTGATAAATACGCCTATAAAAATCCCATATAAATGAATGGAGAGTGGCGGAATTTCACTCCAGTGGCGGAACTTCACTATTAACTTCACTCTTTGATAAATATACCCCATAGAGCATCCCTTGTGACTTTTGTGTATAGGTTTTATTATGGCTGTGTGAGTATGGGGAAAATCCACTGCTTTCTGATTCACATATTTCACTAGTCAATGTTATTCACCCAGGGCTCTGATTTCTAAATAATGTACTTACTGTTCTCGGCTGGAAGGGGGGTTGTAATCCTTTCTCTTCCAGCAGCACCCAATCGATGGTTTTGTAGAATGGGTGGCATCTGATGTTTCCTCGAACACCAAGGCGTTTCTTTGGCTTTCTTTTAAGTAGCTAAAGAATCAAAGGACAATTATTTGGATTCCAGCACCTGAGCAGAAATGGAGCATAAATATATTTTTGAATGAGGCAATACTCACTATTCTGTTGCACTCACCTGTCTCAGAAGATGTTTCATATCTTCATCCAGCCAGTCAGGTATATCAGGTTTATGGACTTTGATGCAATGAGCGAGCTCCTTGGTGTCACTGCCAGTGTATGGTGTGAAGCAAGTGGCCATTTCACAGATGGTGACGCCAAATGACCACCAGTCTACTGCTGCGTTATATGCCTTTCTCTTTAAAATCTTAAAAAAACAAAAATCATTTAACATTTTGCAAAATGGCACCTGTTAAGTAAGTCTACAGGGATGATTTGATGCTGTTAAGCTGATTCTTTACATTGGTCTATTCTGATGTGTTGGTTAGCATGGCTATTTCATATGTCTGTCAAAAAATAACCTGTGAAAGTGAAGGCTAACCTGCAGGTATATTGTGAACATAAAAAAAAGTCCCTTGAGATCAAGAAGGTGCAACTTCTGTTGGAAGGATCCATGAGGTCTGAATCATGTAGTGCGATGCATCTCTAAATAAACTACACAGAAGTTGCACCTGCTTGCTCTCCAGTGAACTTTGTATATCTTTATGTTATATGGTTAAATGGACCTGGCAAACCTAAACCAGTCTGATTGAGCAACTAAATGCTTTACAATTCAGTGGCATTAAACAGCTTATTATTTCTTGCAGATATACCTCATAGATACAAAATAAATGCCCATATAAATATGAATGTGGTTGTTAACTGCATGGAAAGTATAATACACTGTGTGGTTCATTAGGAACCCTGAGTGTATTCAATTGTAACTCCCCCCCAGACTGGTGCTCCTATTCCTAAAAAACTATATCAGTCTGGGGATCTTTCCTCACCCCCATTTTCTTAGTAACACCCAAGCTTCTCTTGCACATGCACAGTTTGGTAAAATCAGAAAATGTCTATGAGTTTGAAGAAGCCACAAGGGAGCATTAGGAAATATAGGTAACATGGCAGTCTGGCGCTTATAAAGAATCATCCCTGCAATTTCTTCCACACTGGAACATTGGGTCTAGAAAAAAAAAGTTCAAAATATATTGGGGGACGTCTAACCCCCTCTTTATTTGAAAGGCATCAACTAGAATGTGTATTCTGTTCTGTTGCCCTCCTATACTTCTTGCTTTTATTCTAAATAATCTGTAATTGCATATCTCACCTCCGGGGCCATGTATTCTATGGTTCCAGCCCAGCCAGATGTTAGGTGGGCATTAAAGAGGCTCTGCTTTGCCAGGCCGAAGTCACCGATTTTAATGTGTCCTTGATGGTCCAATAGAACGTTTGCGGGTTTGATGTCTCTGTAATATAAAGATAAAAGGCATTACAAAAAGGATGAAGGCCTCTGATTTGCAGAGCAACCTGTGTGCAGAAATGAAGAAATCTATACTCACAGATGGATAATCCCGAGGCCGTGCAGGTATTGTAGGCCGCAAATCATCTCCGCAGAATGGAACCTTTAAAACAGGGAAATAATGGTTAACTCCATAAAGGTTTTTATGTAATACATTTGCTTAATTCTTTTAACAAAAGGAGAAAATAGTTGCCTACTAAATTTAAAAATAAAGTTATTCATATATTTTTTTTTTTTTTGCAATATGATTTTTATTGATTTTGAAGAAAAAGAAATGTACATGAAGAAAGAAACAAAATAAATAAATAATAATTACATAATTAAAAAGGAGAGGGGGATACAGAAAGAAGAAAGGGGGGGAGGGGGAGGCAAGTCAGCATCCAAAATAATGAACAGTCATTTTTACGATGCCATTACATATTAGCGCAAAGCAAAGTCGTTTACAGATAGATGATATCGTCAAGAAAGGAGAACTTGAAACTGAGCACTGAAACATAACTTACGTGATATCATGCCCGTATTACTTCGGTATCAAAAGATGCCCAACTCATAATGAGGGAACCAGCCCTCAAAAAGTGTTCTAGGAACTCAGTTATTATATTCCCTATCCTTCCCTATCAAGACTCCAGCAATAGTTTGTAATCGTCTGTATCTCTAAACAGTAGCCATCTCAACCAGGTGTCTCTATACTTAGAGTATTGCTTACTGGAAAAGGCAGATAACTCCTCAAATTTAGCTATCTCATTCACTTTATCTACCCATTCCTTAGCGGACGGTGGTTATTCATATATTGATATTGTACTGGTGCCGTGTAATACTTACAGTACTCTGTCCATTTTCATCCGGCCGTATCGGCTCAGCTCATACTCAAGGCTTCCCCCACTCAGGTACTCCATTACATAGAAGGCATGCCGCTGGTTACACAGACAAATGGAAAGAGTGAAGGAGAGAAAGAAATGGCATTTAAAATTACAGGATATTATTCATTTTATTAATGGCATTAATGTAAAGCCAAATAGGAACAAGTTGGAACAAGAAATCCTCTATTTTATTAGTAATAAGTACCCAATCTTGTACATATACAGGTATTGAATATATATATAGAGGGGAAGGGTATTTAAACTATTGTTCACTCAAAGCACATCATCCTTGATAAAGGTCCCCAGGTTGGACCGAAACGTTGGACAATGCTGTGTTACAAATAAAAACACTTTAATTCACCTTTACTAGAGTGTGCTGATCCCTGTATCGATTGTATCATTCTAATTGATTGTGCACCTCGCCTGCGACAAAGACAGAGTGCGGACACCCAAGCATCTTATATATATATATAAATATATTATAAATATATGGCACTAGTTCATTAATATTGTGGGTAGTTGGTGGGTATCCTGTATGTTGTTATAAATCCCTGCAGGCAGAATACAGTACTGAATATATATATAAATCCTGCATTAACATGTAAGGCAGGAGTGCCCATACTTTACTAATGCCAGGTCTACGTTTAGAGATGTTGTCCCATTAAGATCTAAATCCATAAAATCATTGCTAGACTTCTGTTCCATGGAAAATATTACTTAAATAATGATTTATCAGAAGATGTATATTGCTATATTTATTAAACAACTATTTCTTATGTAACCTTAACATAATAAATATCTGAATGAAAAGCATGAAACAGGATGGTCATTTATTTAAGCTGTTTGCTGACAGTGTCTTGAGATCTACTGATCCCCAGCTAAAGGTCTACTGGTAGATCCCGATGTACCTTTTGGGCACCCCTGATGTAAGGGGTATACAAGGCAAGGAGGCCTTATATAATGTGTAGGAACTGTACTGTATAATCAGTTTAGTTGTTATATGGGTCATGTTATTTGTAATGGTTATAATATATATAATATATGGGGCATTATGTAAGGGGATTAGATGTATAACTAGAGCTATCATCTAGGGGACACAGACGAACAGTATTACAAACTAAATGGCAATATGGAGTCAATGTTGTACCTGGGTTTGAAAAGCGGCATAGCCTTGGCAAAGGAAAGGGCTGTCTCTGGCGATGTTCAGCACTTGAGACTCTGAGAGAAGGCTGATGTAATTGGTCTTCTCTGTTTTCCTGATGGATTTAACAGCCACATATGGCCTCCGGTCTCCTAACGAAGCCAACATAACCTGAGAAAGGCAAGAAAAGAGTTACTATAACTGTGTATTTAATGTACATACACAATTGGCTCACGCCAGACCCTGAGAATCCATTCACGGCACTGCATGCCACTATGGCGGGCTCCCTAGAAGCGTTGCGGACGCACCCTATATGAAAACTAGAGATACCCCGGAACTGCCACCCGTATTGTCGACTCCACAGAAAATATGGACGCTTGCTATTAGAACAGTATCCAAATCAAACCACCAACCTTCGCCAAATGAACCACTTTGGAGAAATTCTAATTTACCAAATTTTATGCAAATACCTGATTTTCATTACTGGCCCAAAATGGGAGTCCGCCATTGGAAAGACCTACTATTGGAAGGCAACTTTTCGACCCTGGCCCAACTAAGAGCGCACTTAAATCAACCCAATATACAAATATTCAGGTATCTCCAAATACGCCATACATTTACCTCCCAGTTTGGTTCCCTGACACGTAACACAATGACCTCATCCTACGAAAGTAGATTATGGGACAGAGACCCAAGCAAGCTAATTACTGTAATATACAAGTCCCTGATTCCTAGCCTGGGGAAACCCTTTGATAGGGCAAGAAGCAAATGGACTGTGGACATGCCCCATTTAAATGATGAGATGTGGGCAGAGGCAACTGAGGGACTACATGACTACCTAATCTCCACCAAAGATAAGATGGTGCAATACAGAATAATTCACAGGACATATATCACGCCACTAAGGCTAAAAGTAACGGGTAGGAACCCTACCGCATTATGCCCCAAATGTAACTCTCCAGGTTCTTTCACTTGTTACAGGCATGTCCAATGGTATATAAGTACTGGACAGAAGTAGTGAAATACATTAATGAACAAGTCCTATTACCTGGCATTCTTGCCCTGGAGGTATGCTTGCTGGGAGTAATAGAGGTGGCAATGAAATGGATGAGCCCCCTCTCTCCACAGGTTCAGCAATGGGTCCGACTAATAAATAGTATGTTGCCAGTTATCAAACTAACCTACCTAGCCAGACGGTGCCTCCAAAAGTTTGACAAGGTTTGGGACCCGTGGCTGAATGTCAACCCAGTGGTAGATCCCTAAATCCAACCTTCCAATAAACACTAGTTTCCCCTTTAATTTTCCTCCCATTGACTACTGGTGTATGTCCTACTAAATATTCCTGCTGTGTATAACTCACGATTACCCAACAAACATGTAATTTTATTTGTTTGGTCACAGCAATGCAAGTTTATGTATGTGCTGTTGTGTTAAGAAAATGTTAAATAAAAACCTTTAAAAAAAAATATTACCGTGTACTATGGAAATATTGGAAATATTATTCAGCTTTGTATTTTTACCCATCATTGGAAATAGTCCCCTGATCACTCAACCCTTTTGCTTTCTACCACATTTAGGATTCAAACCCTGCAAGAAAGAGCTGCACCCAATGGGAACTAATCACTTACGTTGCCATATCCTCCTGCTCCCAACATAGAGTAGAAGTTGTAATTGGAGATACTGAGTGGGTTCAGCCTTGAAGGTTGAGCTTCTGCGCTCACAGGCCCAGCTTCTCCTAGAAGGGAAAAGAGATTTTATTTTCAGTTTATGGAAAAATAATAGTTAATATAGCACTCCCATAGTGAATGGTTAAAAGACACATTGTGGCCCAAGTGTGCTGCTACCATGAGACGTGGAAAAAACCCACGTTTAGCAGTTTAGTATTTACAGTATCTTTGTAAATCTAACCTATAAGGTTAGGTAGTAAATAGGGCAAAGTTGGTACAGGTCTCATTACTTATACCAACCAATAAGCAGGAAGCATTTACTGGTCACCTAAATTAAAGCAAATGTCTGATGGGTCCCTGGACCTAGTAAAACTTAGTGATTTGTATTACACTTAGGGAATAAGTGTTAAATTGCACCAGTGTAGTTACCCATAGCAACTAGATATTTAATTTCAATATATTGTTCCTAGTTGCTTATTGATTGGTTGCTTTTGGCAAATGACCTTCTACAATTGGTTATTATTATTTTTATCATCAATATTATTAAAAAATATTTATAAAATGCCAAAATATTCTCTAGCGCTGTACAATAAATGGGTGTTTACATTAAACATACCGGAATACATACAAAAACAACCCAATACATGAGTTAAAGCGGGCCCTGCTCAAAAGAGCTTGCAATGTGAAAATGTAATTTATGTTCTTTAAATTTTCAATTAAAATAATAATAATTAGAATTTGTGCCCTAAACAATCATTGCCCCAGTAAATTAGGGGCAGCTGGCAATAATGTGGCTTCTTCTTTTTGTAGTTTAGATATTTTGAGAAATGTCTTACCTTTATCGGTCTCCTCCCTTCTCAGTTTTTCCTCCCTGCAGCACTCATCTGGCAGCTGTTCATACACACTCCTCTTTCTCTTCTTCTTCTGGTTTCCTTCTTCTTTATCATGGTCTTTTCTTCTTGCCTTCTCCTTTGAGGGCTGGGGGTATGAATCTTTGAAACCAGAAGGTATCCTCTCCTCCCTGCAGCCCTTATCTGGCAGATGTTCCTCCAAACTGCTCTCTCTCTTCTTCTTCGAATCTCCCCCTTGGTCTTCTTCATGTTCTCCTCTTCTTTTCTTCTCCTTTGAGGGCCGGGGGTCCAAATTTACGGAAGTAGTGTGTAATCTCTTCATCTTCTCATGTGGAAACCTCTTCTGCTTCTTCTCTCTCCAACGTCTTCGCACCAACTGTCATTCCCCAACGGTTGAGGTCACATGACCTGCAGGTGCCACACAGTGACATCATCACCTGGGCACAGGCTGGAAGATACCATTGTAGCGCAGAGCCAGGTACATATCTCAACCTGGGTACAGGCTGGAAGATACCATTGCAGTACAGAGCCAGGTACATATCTCAACCTAGACACAGGCTAGAAGATACCATTGCAGAGCCAGGTACATATCTCAACCTGGGCACAGGCAGAAAGATACTATTGCAGTACAGTCAGGTTTATATCTCATCCTGGACACAGGCTGGAAGATACCATTGCAATGCCAGGTACATATTTCAACCTGGGCACAGGCTGAAAGATACCAAATGCAGTACAGATCGCAGGTACATAACTCAACCTGGGCACAGGCTGGAAGATACCATTGCAGAGCTAGATACATATCTGAATCTAGGCACAGGCTGGAAGATACCATTGCAGTACAGAGTCAGGTAGTGGTATATATCTCAACCTGGCCGGAGGTTGGAAGATACCATTGCAGTACAGAGTCAGGTACATATCTCAACCTGTGCAGAGGTTGGAAGATACCATTGCAGTATATAGTCAGGTACATATCTCAACCTGTGCAGAGGTTGGAAGATACCATTGCAGATCCAGGCACATATCTCAACCTGAGCAGAGGTTGGAAGATACCATTGCAATACAGAGTCAGGTAGTGGTATATATCTCAACCTGGCCGGAGTTTGGAAGACACCATTGCAGTACAGAGTCAGTTACATATCTCAACCTGTGCAGACGTTGGAAGATACCATTGCAGAGCCAGATACATATCTCAACCTAGGCACAGGCTGGAAGATACCATTGCAGTACATAGTCAGGTACATATCTCAACCTGATCAGAGGTTGGAAGATACCATTGCAGTACAGAGTTAGGTACATATCTCAACCTGTGCAGAGGTTGGAAGATACCATTGCAAAGCCAGATACATATCTCAACCTAGGCACAGGCTGGAAGATACCATTGCAGTACATAGTCAGGTATATATATCAACCTGTTCTTTTCTCTGTTTTCCCCTTCTTATATAGCGATTTATAGCTACATTGCTTAAACTCCTGGCGAACATGATATTGCTTATGTCGACTATATTGTCTTGCTTACAGTATACATGAGGCTCCAGAGCAATGTAATCTCTAAGTTTGTGCTTTTTATTTCTTTTGGAAATTTAATAAAAATCTTCTGAGGAAAAAAAAAAGGTTGTTGTTTGTTTTTGTTTGCAGAACTAGTGCTGTTATATTTTGCAGTGGTTGAATCAGTAATTCAATGCTATTGTAAATTATACAAACAACAGTGGTAATGCTTCCACAACACCAGGGGAGAGCAGTAATTTAATTAGTGGAAATAATTTACATAACACCATATAGAATGTCAACAGGTCTTATAAAGGACAATGGACTACAAATGAACAATCTCAGTGACAGTCAACAAAACATCAACTAACTGGCATCTCCATAAATTCTCATGATTTTTTATTTCCCTTCTTTTCTATCAGCCAGTTGGGGACAGCGAATGCCCCAAAACCGAGGTTATAACCATAGCCACGTTTTGATTTTTGCAAAGGTGTAGCTTATTCTTACTTGCAGATTCCAAATTTTATGTACACATTCTTACTGCATGTTAATTTTTTTTGCTGTTGCTTTTCTATGAATTGAATTTCGCCTGCATTGTCTGAAAATATTGCACCTTCAATTTTTTCAATCACTTTTTTGGAAAACCACCCAAAGGCCTAGTCCCTTACCCACATGCAGATCTACACACTGACTAGACAAACTCATGAGATTCCCCACCCACACACACACACTGTAGTTCTTATTATATGGGCCCCTTCTTAAAGGAGAAGGAAAGGCATCCTGCACTTGGGTAGGATGCCGATAGGAGCACCAGCTCTGGGTTTCGGATAAGTCAATACAATCACTTGGGGGTGCCTAACATTTGGCACCCCCAAGCGCACAAATGTTCCTTCTTTAAACCCACCCCTAGGTCAGCACAAACAAGCATGGGGTTCCTTCCTGGTTCTCACCATAGAACAATCAACATAATAAAGAAAGCAATATATATGTAGTGGCCCCTATGGGTATGGGTTAATCTGCCCTGCAGCTTTAAGGCCCCCACCTTTTTTTCTTAGAGTGATCTGCCAGGAGAGAATGACACTCCCCTGCTACACTGCTATATAGTGTGTGTAGGGAGTGGCCACTTCCTCTTTGGCCTGTGGATGGTGATCCAGTTGGGTGTGCTCAGGGGAGCCTGGGCACAGCTAGGCCCAGAAAGGCCCATGTGCTTTGGAGAAGAAGTCGGGGACCAGGTAACCCCGTGAATGAGGAATAGTTACACTAGGGCAGACTTGTCATAGTCTCTCTAGGAGAGAAAGGCAGAGAGGTGAGAGAGAAAGAGCAGCTGAAGCTCCAACGAGGATTTGCAGTAAGGGAGTAGCTTCCCAGAGGCTTTATGTGTTGCCTCCAGTCAGGGACCTCAGTGAAGAGGGACTGTAGGGTAGAAGCTGCTTTCCTGACAACTTCCAGGAGGGAATGTGTGTAATACTGCAAATGCCTAATGGAGACCTTTCCTCTGTGAGAAATGCCTAATGCCTGCAGCTCGGTGTGAGAAATGTGCTATTGCCTCAGCTCCTGCGTGACTACTAAACCTGTGGTCACTTGCCTCGTGCATAGTTAAATAAACCGTTTTTGTTTTACTGCAAGAACCTCCTGGCGCCCAATTTGTTTGTTGTATGCACAGTAGCCTGGGGGATGTAGTTGCACTACACCATAGAGGGAACACTTCCACTTGGCGAAGGCCCTGACCCTGTTGTGTGAAGTCACATGTAACCCATGCTTCTACTGCTAGCTGGACAGTTTAACTATTTGTGTGCTATGCGGCCCAAATAGGTGTTACATATATATACCAGTAAAGTACCAGTATGAATAGCCCCAAACATCACAGACACCCTATGGATTTTACTGCAGGTCAACAGGCTGATGTTACTATTAGGGCAGAAAGATGACAGATAAAGGAAGGCTGGTATTTTTTTGTATTATGGCATCACCAGATTCTATGGACTGTGCTGCTCATTCTCCAGCCTTACCAAATAAGTGCAACATAGATGTGTCCTTCTGTAACATTTTATATTGTTCCTTAACAAATAAAGACTTGCACACACAGTTTGGCAACATCTAGCCCACGAATGCCATAGTTTAATAGTATCAGAAGGGCCACAAGTTACCCAAACCTTGCATACACTGCACAAACAAAACATACGTTATATATTATGTAATTTTCTGTTCAGCTGAACACTAGGGAAAGACATAAAACTCCATGTTGCTGCTGCTCTGCAAACCTCCACCTCCACCGACTGTTGTTACACCTTGCAGAGCTGCATAGAAAATATACAGACTCTTTTATTAAACTATCCTGCCCATTATCAGGAGAAATTCTGGAACCTTCAAGCACATGCCAGTAGCTCTGTCTTGTTCCATAGCAGCACACCAAGGGGGAAATATTCACATTCATTCTATAAATCCATCAACATAATGCCACACAGTTATCATCATTACAGCTCAGTTAAATTTTAACTGGAGAACTTAAATTGCGGGCAACAGACAAGACTTATAACGTTATCAGGGTTTAATCAACAAGTCCTGGCAATGTCTTGCAGAATATACGTGGCCATGATTTTGGGTGGCCACCTTGAGGTTGTTGGGGATTATGGGCTTTGCTATGTCTTTTTCCCTTCATGGTCCAAGATTGGCAATCTGTGGATTCTGGCTAGTGATGGGCGAATTTGCGCCGTTTCGCTTTGCCGAAAAATTTGCGAAATTTGCGAAACGGCGAATAGTTCGCGAAATGGCGCCGGAATTTTTTCCGCGAATTTTCACGGGCGTTTCACGAATTTATTCGCTGACAGCGAATCGCGCGAATTCGCGCCTGGCAAATAAATTCGCCCATCACTAATTCTGGCAAATGCCAAAAGGCTACTGTAAAATGCCATAGACAGTCGCTACTTATTGAGCTGGTGGGAGGCTGTTTGGGCCTCTGTGTACTTGAAATGCCAGGGCCTATTTTGAATTGCAGTAAGGGCCTGCCCCTTTGTGCTCATCGTTCCTGTGCTCAGATGAGGCAGAGAAGGTTTTGCTATTGTAGAGAGCACTCCAGGAATATGTGTTTGATCCTCGAACGATCGGATATTTGCATCTATGGTCAGCTTTAGTCGGGGAGAGAGGGGACCGGACATGGGGTAGGCGACTGAGCAGGTACATGCCTGGCAACCCCCCAGCTTTACGTCCTAGGCATGTGCCTACTCTGCCTACCCCTAGTTCCAGCCCTGTGCTTTAGGCAAATCTGGTGAGTTGTCCCCTCTCCCATGCATTTTGAATTGATTCAGGTGAGCGGTGTTTATTTATGGTCATATTGCTGGAATATTTTTAATCCATAAATCGTCTGAACATCAATAAAGGGTTTGTTCTCGTGAACCTTCTCGGGATAATGGATGGCCATGGAAGTGTTTCTCCTGATTCTGGATCTACAACATTTTTGGTATATTCCCTTCCTTTCCCAAAAAGAGAACAGAGAGTCCTTTCAGATTTCAACCAAAAGAAGAAAGAAAGAGTGAGTGAGAACAGATAATTAAGACCATTCTGTTTGAATAATAATTTCCTTGCTATAATGGTATCACTATAAAAATGAATACAGGTTTTTATGTAATCAAGTAACTGCGGTTTTTAAACTTCAAGATTGTTTCAGTTTCAGCATTAGTATATTTTTCTTTTTCTGAAATCCATTCAATAATATACTGTATGTAATATTGAATACATTGATTGAATAAAATGGTGAAAAAACCTTGAATACATTTATGGCTTCATTCCTTACCAGCACCTCATTTTCTTGTTGCTTGGTTAAACCCCATGTAACCATTTCTACTTATTTACATACCCAGTTCATTGGTCCATAGACAGACAGACGGACAGATATAGATATGATCAAGATAGATCGATAGATAGATAGATAGATAGATAGATAGATAGATAGATAGATAGATAGATAGATAGATAGATGATAGATAGATAGATAGATAGATAGATAGATAGATAGATAGATAGATGATAGATAGATAGATAGATAGATAGATAGATAGATAGATAAATAGATAGATAGATAGATAGATAGATAGATGATAGATAGATAGATAGATAGATAGATAGATAGATTTATGATTATGACAATTTTTCTCCTTCCTGAAAATTGCACTGACATTACTTTATTCAGAAAAATACTTTCTTTTAATAAACTTTTGTTTTCTAAATTACAGCGTATTTATTAAACTCTCTCACCTTCCTTCCCTTCTTTTACTGTGTCACATTATTGCCGTTTTATTAAAAACTAATGGCGCTGCTATAAAATACATTCCGAGCTTCAGATCTTCAGATCGCAGGCAAATAAATTATTTATAAACGGGTCCGTTCTGGGCTGTTTGGGGAGAAAAGCATTTTCTTTCCGCAGCTGACGATGTAAGTGAAAAAGAGTAATTAAAGTAATTTAAAATCAAATCTTATGCCAAACCGACTGTTCTGCAATGTTTATCGGCGATAGTCCTGGTATTTCATAAAATAAAAAATCTTAGCACTAAACAGACAACATTTTCATCTTTTTAATGACAATTTAAAAGTGCTTTGCAGAATTTAAATATTCTGTTGCTCAAATAGAATATTTACTTCTAGCAAATACAAGACATGTCATGGCTCAACTGACTGTGTGCTGCATCTAGTGTAGGAGAGTGTACAGGTCCAATATGCACAGTCAACCAGGCTTCTGAACACTTTGGAACGATGATTGATTGGGTCAGTATCTGATAATTGTATTGCCCACATAATACAAGCAGGAGTCATTTGATTTGATTTGGAAGCAGGTGTGCTTCCCTAATGTGTAATGTGATAGAATTATGACATTGGTAGAATAGTAGTTGTATATAGTAGTATATAGTCATTTTTGTTTTCGAATCCCCTTGGAAGTTTGTTGCATTGGGTGAAGCAGCGCCAGGCCAGCCAGGCTCCCTAGGAAACCAGGCCGGTCACATAGGCAAGTAGGCGCGTATGCTACCATGTCAAAAAGGGTATGTGTGTGTCAAAAAGGACGTGCGTGTGCAAAAAGGACACATTCACCGGGGACACAGCGGCGAGAGTGGACCAGACTAGGGTATGAGGCAAAGAAGGTATATGCCTGGCGCCGCCCAGCTGTGCACCCGAGGCACGTGCCTACTCTGCCTATCCACAGTTCCTTCCCTGGGGTGAAGTCCTAGGCCCTAAAGCCTACATATGATATAGAGAAGGAGCATCTTTGACCTCATTAAGATCTTGGATGGACACCATAAAACAAGCAGCAGACTCTTCTGTTTTTTTGGACACGATCTGGTGGGTTTAGGTGGTCCCTATAGGTATGCGAATATAAATAACTTTATTCCTCGATTGTCCACTGATACTTTGATTAGAACACTTATGCGTAAAAGATAGACATGTAAACTTCTTCTTGTGTCACAGGAATTGTATGTACAATAAGGCTGAAAACAGACCAATACCTATTAATTTCCTTTTCTCCGATGTTAGCTTCTTTTCCACCAGTAGATGGTGCTAGTTAATGTCACAACTCGAACGGAATTTCAGCCAGCAGCATTTTATACCACCCAGTTCAGCAAATCTCATGCAGATGTGATTAGCAGCTGTATAAGTAACGTAAGACAAGATTGAAATGATGATGATTACTCTTATTACTGCAGCATTCATTTTTTTATGCTCTAGCAAAACCTCCTTCAGATGCGGATGTTGTTAGATACAATAAATTTTGAATATATTTATATGCCTTCTAAATAATATGGATTAAGTATTACTGATATGACTGTTACACAATTAATCAAGGTAGGCATAAGTGAGTGGCACATCATCCAGCGGGTTTAGTTCTTGTTCCAGGGCCAGTGGTCCCTTAGTTACTCCAATGCATCTGTGTATTTCTTTAGCCGCAAATTATTATTATTATTATTATTAACATGTATTTATACAGCGCCAACATATTTCACATGAGTTTTGATGCAACACACAGTAGGAACCCTGGAATTGCCACCAGTGTAGTGCAATCTCATCTGGGCCAGTCGGAGACACGATAAGGGGCACATTTACTAAGGGTCGAAGTGAATTCGAAGTGAATTTTCGAATTTAAAAACGCAGAATTTCGAAGTAATTTTTGGGTACTTCGACCATTCTTTAGGCTAAATTCGACTTTGACTTCAATTCGAAGTGAAAATGCTTTGACTATTCGACCATTCAATAATCGAAGTACTGTCTCTTTAAAACACTTCAACTTCAAAACTTCGCCACCTTAAAACTTGCCGAATTGCTATGTTAGCCTATGGGGACCTCCTAGAATCTATAGCCAGTATTTGGCTAAGTTTTGAGAAGTCGAAAGATTTTTTTGTAAAATCGCACGATCGTATGATTAAATCGTTCGACTGCGAATGTCGAACTAGCCTATTCGATGCTTTTTTCATTTCAAAATTCGAACCTTGATAAATATGCCCCTAAATGTTGTCATGGGTGGCAGGGGAGATTTTTGCGGCATGTGCCAAAAGCTCACCGACTTGCAGTTTGCACGGGGCAGCCATAGTACAGTAAAGTAGTAGGGTCACAAGAAGAGTAGGTTTGGGGCAGAAGAGAGCTGAAACCCAGAACAGCACGAAAGGCTAATCAGTTTATGGTGAGTAATTACTATAGTTCTTATATTATTATATTGACAAAGTTGCACTTTGCAAATAAACACAGCAAGGGCTTGTCCCTGCTTGATTTTGGACCCGTGTATTATACTTACCTGTATTGGAGGATACCGAATCCTTCTTCACCGAGCACCGGGCTTTCAAGACACGGAGAGCCAGGGTGTGCAAGCTGGTATTACTACACTATTCTACAATGTTTATTAAAAACTCCCATAAATTCGAAATTCGAAAAAAACACAACAAATGAAATTTGTTAAAGAATTTCGAATTTTCAATTCAACCCTTGATAAATCGGCCCCTTAATGTTGTTTTCAAAATTTCCCCCTAATTTTTTGTATCTTTATTTTTATGCAAGAAATTTTATTTATCAGATGCCTGTTAAAGACCAAACCTTCTTGACTGCGCTTGGATTTGGACTATTAACATAATCCAAACTCAGGAAAAAGATCTTCCTGTCCTGTTTAATTAGAAACAGAGATTATTGGATACCTTGTGATATCAGTTTATACAGTTTGTAGAATATGTAATATGTCTGTAGTTCTTATGAGCTATTATGCAGTAGAAGGGCATTGGAGACGCCATTGAAAAAAATGTGCGGCATATGGTAACTTATTGCTTTGCCCTCATTATTAACTTTGAACAATTATACTATACAATTATACTATACAGATACCAGACCAATTGACATCAGTCTTGCATCTCAGCCCACCTGCCTTAAGGCCCCCATACACGGGCAGATAAAACCGAGTCGGCACCTTATTGGCCCGTGTGTGGGGCAATCCCGTCGGATCTCGGCCGCATCTGTGCGTGTATGCAGTCCTGCGATCCAACCACCCATATCGGATGCATTATGATCTGATTGTTGGGCCCTAGGGCCCACAATCGGATCAGCATATCAATGTGGGCATATCAGGGAGAGATCCGCTCGTTTGGCGATGCCACCAAACGAGTGGATCTCTCCCCTATATATGCCCACATTGAAGTGGGCGATATGGGGCTGATCTGATCGTGGGCCCTAGGGCCCAACAATCTCTATGTCTATGGCCACCTTTACAGTAAGATGTGAGTGTAATTGGCCCAGTGAGGGTTTACAGTGAGGCCTTTGCTTAGTAAATGGGCTTCCCTGTTTGCAATATTTAGTCCCATTGCACCCTTGGGGAAAAGGGTCAATGCTTGATACCTTACATGTGTATGCTGCTGATAAAAGGCCCTCTACTGCCTTTGCCAGTACAGTCTGTTAAAGCCCTGCCACATGTTCCTATGAAATGTGTAACCATGGCCATATTTATATAAAGGTACCCAAGGGCCTGTACCTAGGGAAGCAGCTTTTGGGGGGCAACCCTTGGGTGCCTATATAATTGAGAAAATTTAAAATAAAATAAAAAAATCCCAACTATCCCAAACCCACATAAGTGCGCACAAGTGCATAAGTGCAGTCATTATACATTACAATTGAATGATGACATTCTGGGTGGGTATTTTCATGCTTCCCTATATATTTTTATAATTTTCTTGCTCTCTCTGGCTAATAAACTGTTTACCTATCACTGGAAGTTCTTTAGCCATTTGAAGAATACGCCGCTGGATCATGTGATATATTTTGCCAACCCAAGCCCATGCCGAGAGATATACAAGCTACCAGGGGAAGGGCAGCCTAGAAATATTTCTGCACTAAACCTCTTATTGAAATCACGGGACACAATGTTTTATTAAAAATACATATATAAAACCAAAAATGAATCTCCAGCACTTCCACAATTACGACCACACCTAAATAAAGGAAGTGCTGGAGATTCATTTTCATTTTATATATGTATTTTTAATAAAACATTGTGTCCCGTGATTTCAATAAGGGGTTTAGTGCAGAAATATTTCTCGGCTGCCCTTCCCCTGGTAGCTTGTATATCTCTCGGCATGGGCTTGGGTTGGCAAAATATGTCACATGATCCAGCGGCATTTTTTTATTGGAAATCCAGCACACATAAATAATTGATTTCACTTCTATACAGGTACAGTCATGTTGTTAGAAATTGTATATAAGTGCATGTTAATTTTTAGACATACAGTACATATATGAACATATCCAAAAAGGAAGGCACATTAGCTGAAATCTAAAATCTATTGGGATGGGGTGGCAGTGTTCACACTTCCACAATTACCACCACACCTAAATAAAGGAAGTGTGAACACTGCCACCCCATCCCAATAGATTTTAGATTGCAGCTAATGTGCCTTCCTTTTTGCATATGTTCATATATGTATGTCTAAAAATTAACATGCAGGAATTCAGCAGCCAAGATGTAGAGGCAGGAGGCCTCTGAGGCTGGGGTAGGCGACCCCATGCCTGGGAGCTGGATCAGGAGGGTCTAAAGCTCCAAAACTGAATGTGGAAATGCTCACGCTATAGACAGTGCTGGGAGCTACAGTTCATCTATGGATGCATCAAAGCTACATTTCTTGGATAAAGATTCTCATCGCTGTGGATGCCTGCCAGCTCTGTGTCTGAGCCCTTGGGTGAGTCTACCTGGGGAGAGTAGAGGAAAGGGAAAGGATCCAGCGGGGTTTCTATTGTGTCACAGGCTGTTTGTGTGCCTGCCACGTGGGAACCAGTACCTTGTCCATCGGATACTTGGGAAAATAGCACTACCTGGGACTATTTGTGCTATTGTTGGGAAAAGGGACAGAGACTCTTTGTCACCAAAGGAGTAGTGCGGGACTTTGCCTGGTAGGGAATTACCAGGATAGGACTGGCACAGGGTCACCAGGGTAGTGGGTCATGCTTCTAAATGTGTACTTTTACTGTTTATTTCCCCTTTAATCTGCACTTCCTTGAATAACGTTGATACTTTTATAAAGCAAGTGTATTGAATGTTTTCCTAATGGGGCCACCCACAGGTGTATTCCCAGATCCCATTTCGTGGAGGCACTGCCAGAGAAGAGTTTTCACAGTAGCCTTTCACCTCGCAAAGGTGGACCTGTAATTGGTAAGAAATGGTATAATGTATAACCTTTGGCACAGGGGGGTTGCCAAAAAGGGGTTACATATATAATATTCCATATATATTCCATGTAACAAATATAAGAAAGAAACAAAATGAGGATCTGATTAGACCTTGCAACTCATCTAATGGATGTAACAATGTCAGGAAGCTGTTTGACTGGAAACATGGCCAGTTTTGCATGTCACTTTGTTCTAGAATTAAGCAGTATGTTTCCCCAAGAACAGAAGATTTTTGGCTGCCAGAATTCTGTACAAATGTCTTCTAAAGAGACTATAATTCGCTCCAGACTTGCTTTCCTACTTTCATAAAACATATAGTACTTTTGAGGACAATGCTTCTACAAAGTTGGCAGAATGCCGGATACTGAAGGAAAAACCTCATCTCTTTGGTGGTCCAGTAACACTGTCTATCCAGTCTAACCTGCAATTACCATTGCTTATTCCAAGGCAATTTATAGTAATTAGGAAACAATGCGCATCAGTGGCCAGATAAATGCAATGGCTGAAAAAAATGAATGCATTTTGATGTTTTTGTTTGTGTCCATCCTAACTCCAACTACCTCTTGTCCTGCATAGTTGCAGAGGTCAAAATTTTGCCCTTTATTCAATGTACTTTTTTTTATAATTAGTCCCCTAGGTATTTCATGCTGTGTCTCTAATTCCCTTAGACAGCAGCGTTAGTATATAAGCAGATCTTTGCCTTCTTTATTCTTGAAATAGTTTAGGTAATTTCAACCACATTTAATATTCTTTTGAGGACAAGTTTAATAAAAAATAAACACTGCTGCCCACAAGCAATCCCGTGAAGTAGCTTTTTGTTTTTGTGTTTAATTTTAGAATGGTTTGGTGAAATGAATGCAGTTTGCAGGAGCCAGTGATGAAATGCTTTGCGCTCACATTTGATCGTTATGGTTGGGCTCTGAATGGTCTATTCATCCATTGGGAAGCAATAATTACACAAGAGCATTATAGGTTAGATTAACCACCACAGATGCAGATGTAACATTCCCCACCTGAATTAGTAAAGCAAAAGGTTTCACATCCGGGGGTAGAGAGAAATGTTATTATGTAACAGAGTTTCTTAATGTTTCTCTTCTGGGATGCAGATTAAGGGGCCAATTCACTAATTTCGAGTGAAGGATTCGAAGTTAAAAAACTTTGAATTTCGAAGTTTTTTTGGGCTACTTCGACAATCGAATGGGCTACTTCGACCTTAGAATACGAATCGAAGGATTCAAACTAAAAATCGTTCGACTATTCGACCATTCCATAGTCAAAGTACTGTCTCTTTAAAAAAAACTTCGACCCCCTAGTTCGCCATCTAAAAGCTACCGAAGTCAATGTTAGCCTATGGGATAGGTCCCCATAGGCTTCGCTAACTTTTTTTGATCAAAGGATATTCCTTCGATCGAACGATAAAATCCTTCGAATCGAACGATTCGAAGGATTTAAATCCAACGATCGAAGGAATAATCCTTCGATCGTTCGATCGTACTATCTGGGCTAAGGATTTCAATTCCCAGTCGAATTAATAAACCCTCGATATTCGACCCTTAGTGAATCAGCCCCTTAGTCTGGGAATAAGGTTCGCAACAAAATTGTCAGAAAGCCATGTTATAAGTTGTCACCTGACCAATTAAAATTTCAGTAACAATAAATAAATGCACATAGAGGGTGAAGCCATTTATAAGACAGAAGGAATTGATTTTTCAGATTTTACATTTACATCATAAATTAAATCAATTGACAAAAAAACACATTTCCATAATTTTAGAAAAGTTTAAATTTGTCTTTCTTCAGATTTTTTCATACTCACTAGTCTTTCTACAGCCTATGAGCAAGTGCACGAAATGTGTAAGGCCTTTTATCATGTCCTAATAAATTATTTTTGATTTTTATTAATTTTTTTAGATTTTTCCCACTACAATTTTCCTGTTCATTCTTTCGCTGTTGGTGTATTTTATATTTTTCATGTTTTTTGAAAAATGTTTTTAGAGCTTTTTTTCCTCCAAAATAATTTTTTTTATTTTTTTACCAATCAGTTATTATTTTAAATTCTTTTCCTCCAGACAGACATCTGAAAATCTCCAAGACTCACCCCCGGGCCAGTGCGCTCTCCTACCTTTTTGCATACCGGCCCGGGGGCGCATTCCAGATCCTCGGCATGCTGGAATGCATGTGATCGCTCCGATGCATGCCAGCATGCCGAGCGTGGTGACATCACTACCATTTGGCGCACTCTGAGGCCATAGGTAGCATCTTTGTTTAGGGTTCTTTTGTGTTCCTGCTGTTATCTCACTTCCCTCTCCTGTTTTAGCACCAGTGTCGGACTGGGACACTAGGGGCCCACCAAAAAGCCTTAGACCAGGGGCCCACCCAAAAACCTTGAGATCAGGGGCCCACTCAAAGTATTATTTTCTTCCTTTCCTTGCTCAACCTCTATTTTCCTAGTCTTTTTTCTTTATATAAAATAACCTATTATTCCATCTATTTAGCCTCCTTATTCTCATAGAAATAGGGAATGGCCATGAAATAGGCCAAATATTTAGAAGCAGGAGGGCCCACTGACACCTTTGTCCACTGGGAGTTTTCCTGGTAGGTGGGCCAGTCCGACACTGTTTGGCACCAAAACTCCCTGTTTAAACCCTTTCTATCATTCCCTCTTTGCACAAGCTGGCTTCTGGTTGTGTTAAGATCCTGCTCAAGCCTTAATTCCATTCTGTATTTCTGGTTCCTGATCTCTGTCTGTCTGATGTTGATACTCACCATCTGCCCTTGACCACTTGCCTGTTTTTAACCATGCCCCTTGCCTGATCCTAACCTGTACTGCGTATTTGAAGTCTGGTCTCTGAAGTTTGTGGGATCCCAGCTAGAATTGCAGCAGAAAGTTACAGAGCCCCAAAAGGGTATTGGTGAAAACCGTGCTCTCCACTTTATGGAAGAGTATGATCTGTGCCAGCAGTCTTTCGCCTTGGTTCCTATCTAACTAGTACGTTACAGCATCATTCTAGCAGGACCCTTTCCTTATTGTTTCCCAGCAATATGTAAATGTAACTGTGATTCGATTCTGATGAAATATTTGCCTGTATTTGTATACGGTTATGTTAATGTGCAATTGTATCCCTATACTATACAGATATGCGATTGTATCACTATATTGCAGGAGATGATGGCGCTATATGGTAAAAGACCTACTTTTCGCCTCATTTCACTGATTTTGGAGCAGACTTTTCAGTGTTTATAGAATAGGATAATTATAATGTAATCGCCTATAAAGGAAATTAAATTTTGCCTAATTCTCCCCTTTTCCATTAAAGGGTCTAGTATCTAGTTAGATGCATCTACAACATTGTGAGGCACATTTATCAAGGGTCAGATTTCGAATTCATCCGAGTTTTTTTAAAACTCCCATAAATTCGAAATTTGATTAGTCGAAATGTATTATTGTTATAAAATTTTCCAAGTCGGGTGAATTGAAACAACCTGAAAACTTAAATCGAATTCGATCAAACTCCGAAAAAAACTTGAATGTCGGGAAGGCAGCAAAACATCTCCAAATTGATCCCTGAGCCTCTCCCACTGACTTAAACAGCAATTCGGAAAGTTTTAGGTGGCGAATAGTCAAAGTCAAATTCTTAAAGGGCCAGAGTATGATAAGTCTCGACAATCGAATTTGAATTTTTAAAATTGGATAACTCCCTAGACAAATTTGACAGTTTTGACCATAAAAATATTTAGAAAATTCGACCCTTGATAAATTTGCCTCTGTATGCTTGTTTGTGTGTTTGGATCTATATGAAACAACTAATAAAATATTTGTAATTTTTTATGTCTGTTTTGTTCCCATAGTTCTGAAGAGGCCATACTCACTGTGGATTCAGTCACACATTTTAGTTATGTCATTATATATATTCCCACTGGGTTTTCTATACCACATGGATGGCTATGACCACATAAACCACATCAGAGTCAAATATGAAAGCTCTATTTTCAAACATAAACTCTCTCACACACACAGTATAATTAGGAGCTAAAGCAGGTATGTGTAATGAAATCTCATTGCATTTTATGGCAATGAAACAGAATTCCCTCTGTGAAAAACACGCACCAAATGAAGCACAGGTTAAAGCCATGTGCCCCTGCCAAAGTCAGCAAACAGCTCCCTGCCAAATCCGAAAAGTCACCTTGGCACTTGTAGCAAATCCATAAGGGATGAGGAAAGCCAAAGTCTGAGCAACATGTTCCAGAAAGGAAATAGGTTTTAAACAAAAAGCATGTTTTCTGCCTGGATTTTACACATCACCTCCATACACCTTCTTCTGTTCCACTAGCGACACTATATCATGGCGCTGCCCTCAATGCTTTTATGCAACATCCATACTCTCCTTCTTCTGTTTGCCCTCATCCCAGATGCACCTGTCTATTTATCAACTTGAATGTATTACAGATATCTGATCTGTTAACCAGAACGCTTGGAAAATGAGTTTTTCCAGGGTTTGTTTTCCAAATATGGATTTCCATACTTAAGTCTACTAAAAATCATTGAAACATTAAAAAACAGGATTATTTTGCCTCCAATAAATATTACTTAGGGGAAGATTTATCAAAACGTGAAGTTGGAGATCACCACAGTCCGCAGAGTGAAATACCGCCTCTCTCTGTTCATTTCTATGGGATTTTTTAAATCGTATTTATCAAAGGGTGATAGTGAAAGTTCACCATTTGATAAATACGCCTTTAAAAATCCCATAGAAATGAATGGAGAAAGGCGGTATTTCACTCTGCGGACTGTGGTGATCTCTAACTTAATTTATATTTACTCACCCATACAGTATTCTGCTCTGAACTCTCCCTCAGCAGATATTTCTTTATTCAATTATACAAATCCCCATACTTCTGTGTTATCTTCTGGATTTATGTGCTTTGCGCATGCAGGTCTTTGGAACTGTAAGTGACTCATTTAGGGGCCGATTCACTATGGGTCGAATATCGAGGGTTAATTAACCCTCGATATTCGACTAGGAACTAAAATCGTTCGACTTCGAATATCGAAGTCGAACGATTTTGCACAAATCCTGCGATCGATCGATCGAAGGATTTTTCATTCGATCGAACGATTAAATCCTTCGAATCGAACGATTCGAAGGATTTTAATTCAACGATCGAAGGAAAATCCTTCGATCAAAAAATCCCAGGCAAGCCTATGGGGACCTTCCCCATAGGCTAACATTGACTTCGGTAGCTTTTAGCTGCCGAAGTAGGGGGTCGAAGTTTTTCTTAAAGAGACAGTACTTCGACTATCGAATGGTCGAATAGTCGAACGATTTTTAGTTCGAATCGTTCGATTTTCGTAGTCGAAGGTCGAAGTAGCCCATTCGATGGTCGAAGTAGCCCAAAAAAACTTCGAAATTCGAATTTTTTATAATTCGAACCCTTCACTCGAATTTAGTGAATCGGCCCCTTAAAGTATGCTATGTATTGTACCCTAAACTTAACAATTGTTCATTATGCCAAGAAATATGGCCATCAACATTATAAAGTCTCAGATTGGCAAAAAATAAACTGTGTTTCAAAGAAATTATACCTAAAGTAATTCTGCCTTTAAAATTAATTCATTCTAATGTTCTAAACTAATCCTTTGTGTGGTTTTCGTTGGCCTCTAAGACAAGTACAATGCAGATCTCTGAGTGCCTGGTAGTGCCCCCAGTGCCATTACACAGTATGGAATTATGCCTGCTACCGAGGAGGTACCAATTACTGATTCCAAAAACTGAAAATAAAGGCTGGAGTAGACAAATGCAATCGGATCTTTACATATACACTGAAATGAGTGAGAAGCTAAATATCTAGAAGTCTCCATTCATTAAAAATCACATTCCTGCAGCCAACCATTGTGGCGTCACATAAACAGTTACACTAATGACCGACTTGGTTCCAACAACCATTGCCAAAAAGCAATAAAACAAACACAGTCTGTGACTTGCAAAGGACGCTGGGTTCTCACCAGAAATTCCTTTGCCTTTTAAACAAACCAATATCAGACATTTTACTAAAATCTTTTATTTGATATATACATATTTAAAAAACATTTCTCCATCACAGCTCCTCATTAAAGCCCTTTGATCTGTGTGCAATTGAAACTGAGATTTCACGCCACTGCACTTATACATCCAAAAACCCTTCATGAAAAAATGGCAAATTTATAAAGCTTGCGAATGCTTATAGAAAAAGCTGGTCCAAAAAATGTAAAGTGCTATTTTTTTTTTTGTCTCTCAATCCAGAACTCTGCTGCATTTAAATATGTGTTCTACTTTAAATGGAAATATACATTAAAATTAATATAACAATGGCATTAGTGTTAGTAAGCTTCAGTAATAATCTGAATCCTCATTGTCGGTGTCATCCTCAAATAAATGATTGCGCGGCTTGGGCAGAGACAGGCCAGTCATGTTTAACTGATCTGAAAGACAAAAGTAAACGATATATAAGAATATCAGAAGCTGCTAAAAAATTCCATTTCACAACAGGGGGTACATTATTTATAATAAAACACACACTGTGTGAGTTATGCGACACGAATGACATTATTAAACACTAGTTACAGGATATTCATGGCTTCATGGTGTATTATATATAAGGGGTCATTTACATTACAGAAGTCAGTGTGTAAAGCAGCAATTGAGGTTTCTGGTATTTTGGATTGCTGTTGGTCTCTGTTCTCCCTTTCGGAGACCTGTGTCCAGAGCCACAGATACAGCAATGCTTTAATTAGTCAGCACTAGTGATGTGTCCCGTGGGTTTACACACGGGTTGGTCGAATTTGTGGTGAGATGAAAAACTCTTCTCGCACTCCCTGGCCTTCGTGTTGATTGCCCGGTGCACGATGACGGGGGGGGGGGTCGGCACCCTCCAACATCAAATGGGTAAGAAATCACTGGCACTCAAAGGGCAGGTGCAAGCAGGGACAAGCCCTTGCGTTTATTCACAGAAAAAGCAACGTTTCTGGGTCAGACCATGCTTGATAAAGGGGTCTGACCCCGAAACGTTGCTTTTTCTGTGAATAAACGCAAGGGCTTGTCCCTGCTTGCACCTGCCCTTTGAGTGCCAGTGATTTCTTACCCATACGAATTTGTGGTGAGGCCACAATGGCCTGGGCCTAGGGCGGCAGAACAAAAGGGGTGGCATGCAATAGACAGCATGCAATAAGCACAGCTCCCCATCGCTCTGGTGCAGGTGTTCATGTGTGCATGCACCAAAGGGGGGTATACGGGCCCATTTTCAGGTCTGGGTCAAGCTCTTCTTCCTGCTCATATTCCTGCATTCCCTGCCCGCCACCTTACACTGCCGGCTTCCGATTTCCACTTTTATAGCCGCACACCTGCTCACCCCTTTTGTGACGCCATCGGCTGGACTGGTCGGCGCGGGTCTATAAAAGGATCCCAGAAGTTGGGTTAGGGCAGGTGGAGGCAGGGCGGGTTTGCGTTGGGTGCGGGTTGGGTTTTACGCACATCACTAGTCAGAACTGTATTGGTGAAGGGCAGGGGTTCACAGGTGTCCCCCCACCTACCTTGCTCCTAACTTGTGCATCAATCAGACACAAATTAGGTGCAGTAGTACATGCAAGCCATAACCGAGACCCTGTTCTTACTGCCTGACATGGACAAAACTGGGCTGGCATTGAGCAAGTACATCTTGTTCCAGGTTCCACTTACCCCCTGTACATCAATTTAACCTGCCATGATATCAACTCCTCCTCCCCACTGTGGACCACTTCCCGCTCACCCATTTCAGAACTTAGAGCAAACCAGGGCAGACTGGTCTTCTGCCTATTCTAGTTCTGGCCCTGGCCCCACCCGATGTTATTAGTAATTTTTATTAAAAAAAAAATAGTTCATAAGGGACCAACATATTCCATACTCTTGGGTACTGGTAATGTGTGATTATACTCAAGATAAAAGATACTACAAAAGCCAATTCCAAAATGTGTACACTGTTGTCAGAATATACAGTTCTTTCATGAGCAAATACATGGTATGCATGCAAAGTATAAGGTCCAGCTGTGAGTAGCTGAACAAGAGGAATCTTGAAGGAGATATAATTTAATTTTGGGAAACAGACAGAGCCAGAAAGACATGCTGTATGTCTATGAAACCTAAGGAGATTGCAAAGCCCACATAACTATTTACAGAATAAGAGGTGAAGAGGGAAGACATTATATCCAGCAAAGAGAACATGGCTCCAGGCAGCTTGCTGTGGGGAATAAACGATATGGGGACCAGACTGGCGCTAAATGCCTGCATATTAAATTCAGGTATCCTTCATCCCCAGGGAAAAGGGCACACTAGACCAATTTTTTTTAGAGAAAAAAGAAATGACTGTGTATTACAAAAATGCTTCTGTGAGCGCTTCCATTTTTTTCCAGCCTTTCCTAAAAAATGAAGTACCGTTCTCATATTCCGTTTATCCTGGAAACCGGATTGCCTGATTTCAATAAATAAACATAAGGCTGCTGCCCTGGAATGGACACTGTAAATATTGCAACTTAAATTGGTAGCCAATAAATGAAAAGTGTTCATTGAGGTTTTGTTAGGTTGATTTCTGACAAGAACCATTCTTCACTACTAGAATTGTAACATACTAACTATTATGCAATTTACAATATAGGTACCCAAGGGCCTGTGCCTACAGAAACTTTAGGGGGCAGCCCTCTTGTTTAGTAAAGGAAAATATATATATATATATATATATATATATATATATATATATATATATATGGACACCAAAATTACAATCCATCATTGAAAACTCACCAATATGAAACAGTGGTTTAGGTGCTGCAGACAAACGGTAAACAAAACAAGAACATGTAAGTGCTGGATTCCACAGATCCAACAAAAATGACCATAAACTTAGGCTTCCCTCTGGTGCCTGTATGGTAAACACACACCTGCTTGGAAGAATTACATAGTTGTTTGTACATTACCGTTCTAATGGTAGGCTATATAGGCTACCATATAGTTGTTTGTACATTACCGTTCTAATGGTAGGCTATATAGGCTACCAAAGGTCAGTGCCTAGAATGGAAGTTTTAGCAGGACAGCTCTTGGGTTCCTGAGGAGGGCTACCTGGTTCCTCTCTAGTAAGTTCATGTGCAGTACAACCAACCCATCTGTGTATGTACTGATTGCTGGGGGCAGGCTGAGGTTCAATGCCTAGGCTAACATCAGACCTAAATACAGCCCTGCTTTCAAGTTTGATGTTCCAATGAAGTAAAGTTTGGGAAAATGTTATCAGATGGTGTCCAAACTATTGCCCTTTCTCTTCTTGTTAATGTAAAACACAACACAACGTATCAGGGAGCAATATGGAGGTCCATGCTTTCTAACCCAATAACCCATCTTTTGTTCTTCTTCTTCATATTTATATATTGTACATCTGCATGGGACGCATACAGCTGGGACGCCTTCATTTTACCTGGAGTAAGAACCATGAGAGTTGCTCCTGCCATTACTTCCCCGATTTTATTCTTGGCGAGGCATCTGTAAGTTCCTTCATCACTAGTACGAACTGATTGAATCTGCAGCCAGCCAGTCACTTCATACTTCTGTGGGCCTCCCCTAAACTAAAACATAAACTGCATGTCAAGCACATGAAACGTATTGTGATAAAACATAATCGATTCCTTCCTCGTTACTTTTTAGAACTTTTGGTGAGATGGGCATAATCCTATGCATACATGGGAAAAATACTCACAAAAATGCCAAGCCACAATAATACATAAAGGTAATATGTATGCATAGGTCCTAAGGTTGCCACCTCTCTGTATGGTTGCATTTCTTGGGAAAAGTATTCCTTGAGCATCGTATTGATCTGGCAGGCTGATCACCCCCCCGACTGTTGATCTTATAGAGCAGTGATCCCCAACCAGTGGCTCATGGGCAACATGTTCTTCATGTTTGGTCCTTGCAAGGTAGATAATTATATTGCAGGCCACAGATAATCCCCCTGCGTAATGGACTCCTGTTTATCTTTAAACCAAAACAGTCATGAGCTACAAAACAAGGAAGCTGACTTTCTTACCTGCATAATAACTTTATAAAAATACCAAATATGACCAAAGTGAGAATGTTGTTGGACAAAACAGTTTTAAACGCACAAAAAAGGGAACTGAACAATAGCTATTCCCTGGCCCTGTGTTGTATTAGTAATGCATATTTTGCATGTGGTCGCATCTCGCATGTGTATGTTTTGAATTACAAAGGTTTTAGGTGCAATTTTATGATCATAATGTTACTAAGCTGCCATACTATGTCTTGGAGAACCCCATATGGTAAGGAAATGTCAGTCGAAGAAGATTATGTAATCTGTCCAACAGGTATTTTTATATGAGAAAGTAGTAAGTTATACTATATGTTGGCATATAAAATCCAACCACATCACATAAGTAAATATTATTAAGAAAAATAACCAATTGACTAGTGAAAAAAATAGAGAAGCAATAGTGATCCCTTTAAAATAAAGCAGAGAGAAAATCACCCAAACAACCCCCTCCACCAAGTGCCTCCTATTGAATATACCGTGGCTTTATGAAACTGTGCAAAACGCGTGATTCTATTCAAAGAATGGGTACTGTGGGAATACGCTCTATTTTTCTTACTTCCACATTCTACCACACTAACTGACTTCAGTGGAAAGACAGAGACTCCACATTTATGTTTCCAGCTGTACAAGAGCAAACCATGGTGACCCACAAAAATACGAGACATATTTAGGATGAATTTACTTAAAAAAGGCAATTGTATTCAAAGATCAGCAGTAGCACATTAGATGCTTTTAATATATGCTCTCAGTGGTGGTATCTATGGCTCACCCAAAAATGGATTGTTGGATTTATGTTGGCAATAAAGATCATAAAATTTTTGGGGCCGAACACATTGATGGCAAGATCTCTTCTCTAAACTATGGGCATGTCCATTATTTAAAACTTACTTGCATTGAAATCACAATGCAATTCGTTGAACCATGAGATTTATATTTTTGGATCATGGCCTGAAAAAGTGGTTCCAATGCTCTTTAGAATGGGTCACCACAATCCCCCTTTATTGAAATACAATTTCTTCCTACAACGGTAATTAAACTAAGATATGTAATTTAGTCTGTATCATATTTGAATTCTAAATGTCAGACATGTTCTGGGTCTCATTCAAATTAATAAACATTGCTGAAGTACATTAAGGTCATAAGTAGGGATGTCGCGGACTGTTCACGTGAACATCGACTGTTCGCGTCCGCCGAATGTTCGCAAACGTCGCGCGACGTTCGCCAATTTGGGTTCACCTTAGCTGGCGCTTATTTTTGCCATTTCTCCCCAGACCAGCAGATACATGGCAGCCAATCAGGAAGCTCTCCCTCCTGGACCACCCCCACACCCCCTGGACCACTCCCCTTCCATATATAAACTGAAGCCCTGCAGCGTTTTTTCATTCTGCCTGTGTGTGCTTGGAAGAGCTAGTGTAGGGAGAGAGCTGTTTAGTGATTTGAGGGACAGTTGATAGTAACTTTGCTGGCTAGTAATCTACTTGATACTGCTCTGTATTGTAGGGACAGAACTCTGCAGGGATTTGAGGGACAGTGAGTTTAGATAAGTTAGCTTTGCTGGCTAGTAATCTACCTTCTACTGCAGTGCTCTGTATGTAGCTGCTGTGGGCAGCTGTCCTGCTGCTGATCTCTCATCTGCTGACTGCTGCCTGTAACCCAATAGTCCTTGTAAGGACTGCTTTTATTTTCTTTTTTGTTTTTTATACTTTGCTACTGTAAGAGCCCAGTGCTATTAGTCTAGCTGTGTTGGGGAGTGGGACTGGTGTGCTGCTCCTCCTAGTAGTTCACCACTACCAGCACCAACCAGAGTCAAAATTGTTACAAAGTATCTTATTTGCACCTGTTAGCTGTTCTGAGCTCTCTGCCAAAAGCTAATTAAGTTAGAAACTGTTTTTTTTCTGGCTGTTCAGTGCAGAGAAAAGAGGGACTGGTGTGCTGCTCCTCCTAGTAGTTCACCACTACCAGCACCAACCAGAGTCAAAATTGTTACAAAGTATCTTACTTGCACCTGTTAGCTGTTCTGAGCTCTCTGCCAAAAGCTAATTAATTTAGAAACTGTTTTTTTTCTGGCTGTTCAGTGCAGAGAAAAGAGGGACTTTCCAGTACAAAAGAGGGACAGGGGGTTGAGTGGTCAAAAGAGGGACAGTTGGGAGGTATGCAAGTGCCACCTAGCTGTGTGAGCTTTTTTACATTCTGTCTAAATAACAATAATAATTCCGTGTCCGTAAACATCATATGATGTTTTTACAGCAGCAATAATATATTCCGTATCCACTACTGTATACGTTGCCCTTGCAGGCATTGTTTGCCCAGTCTTTAACCAAGTGCCACCTAGCTGTGTGAGCTTTTTCACATTCCGTGTCCAGAAACATCACCTGAGGGACGTAGTGTGATTTCTGCCCTTTTCAGCACAAAACGCAGCGCTGTGTCAACAATATATTTTTCAGATACATTTTTGCCCTTGATCCCCCTCTGGCATGCCACTGTCCAGGTCGTTGCACCCTTTAAACAACTTTAAAATCATTTTTCTGGCCAGAAATGTCTTTTCTAGCTTTTAAAATTCGCCTTCCCATTGAAGTCTATGGGGTTCGCGACGTTCGCGAACCGTTCGCATTTTTGGACGCAAGTTTGCGAATAGGTTCGCGAACATTTTTTCCGACGTTCGCTACATCCCTAGTCATAAGTCAGGGATCTACTGGATCTTCTCTACTATTGGACAGCCATTGTGTCTTCTGCTACAATTCTTACACCCCTGAACAGAAGGTAAATAGGACTTCCCTAGGTATATTGCTGTTGCCTAAGAAATAAGAATATTAGGGGTTGTGTTTATGGCAATGTTAATGTAGAAGAATGCATTTACATTATCTGCTTCACTTCCAGTCCCAGTAGAAGACAATGCTGTAGGGCAATTCTGGCCTGGCACTATGGGCTGTACATGCCAAAGCCTTTCTTTTGTCTTTCTTCTGTTGCTTTTTGAACTCTTCTCTATGGTTGATGGACTGCAGTTCATAACATGCTTTAACCCCTAAAAATATGATTGCTGGAGGTTGTAGTAGCAACACTAATATAGAAGACACCCCCTAGGCATCACAAAATGTTTTTTCTATAAAATCCATTATACATAAAAGGATGTTCAGCTATATATGAAAGATGGAGACAGTTTATGATGTCCTGTCTGCTTGTAGAAGAGAAATAAAGTCTGGTCATGGCAAGAAAACAGCTTCATGGTGGTCTCTCAGACCTGAAAACGCAATATTTAGCATGATTTATGGGGATGATGGGTGTTGGGATAGATTAGGAGAACATGGCAACCCATCTGCACATGGCTGCACATGTGATGTCTGCAATTCCTTGTTATTAATACGGCATGAGCTTACTTTGACTAATGTGCTTTTATGCAAGCACAAAATCCAGCCAGAGATGTTAATAATCACTATACACCTTTGTTTATCATGCAATTATATGCAAGAGCAATGAGAGCATTTTGATGCAAATACCTTTAATGAAAGTGGTGCTATGTGAAACTGACTGCAAGGACCACAACTGTACTCGTGGACCTACATGAGCCCTATTATGTTTGTGGCTCATTCATTAATGCAAAATGTGCAAAGATACATTTCCATAGTTTTCCAGTTACCCATTCACAATTAGACATAATTAAAGAAAACAGTGGCTAGTTTTGCTTTAAAGCAACACTGTCATGTTCCTATGCACAAAATATTTGCAACCAAAAGCCAGCGATCCTTCCATAGGCTAAAAGCCTACAGTGACTGAAACAACTGCGGAAGATCCCATAGCTGTGCCGGAGGGTTGCCTTCACTAAGGTTCATTGGGCTGGGGGAGGCTTTGGGGGGCTTTTGACTGTAAATATTTTGCATGCAGCATCTCTTCATTGATATGGACACGTATCTATGATTTTTATATAAACATGTCAGTATCACTTTAGGTAGCAGAAATAGACTAACTCCCTATACTCTCAATAAAACAGGTTATTTCGGATTTTTTTTGGAAAGTGCTCAACTCAGAAGTAAAAATGGCATCGCTGGGCCAGAGCTTGCGTTATTGCTTCCTGATCATTAATCAGTAATGCACTGCCAAGGTGCCTTTTGCCACTGACTGAAAGCAGATGATGTCCTGGTGTATACATAATCACAGCGTCCGTAAGAAAGCTCCTCCAGTCAGAGGCACCTGGCAGTGCATTACCGAAGTAATGGCCAGGGTGAGCAATTTTGCCATTGGTTTTCTGCTGCTCTTTGTGTTCTTGACTGAAAGAACTGAGAATAGAGAATTCAGCCAACTTCAAGAGTTCCTAAAAGAAGAGAAGGAATTGGCAGTGACCAAGTTGTTCATCACTCAGCCATGCACTACTGTATCTACGTTTCCTCCATATACTGAGAATGATATTTCCAGCACTGAAGGACCTGGTTCTCACGTTGGAAGCCTTCAAAGTTATATTTGTCTATTACTAGTCATGCTTGCCCTTCCTTTGATTACTGCTGTTCCATTCGGAGTTCTCCTGTGGTGCTTGATATGGGAGTTCATTAAGGAACGTTTTAAGCAATACAAAACAGAGGAGGTCGATGTGGAAATGCAAGAATTGAATCCAAACCCTCCAGTTGACTCTGATGCTACATCTCTATTCCGCATCCAACAAGAAAGGAGAAGGTAACATTAATCAGAAACGTACAGGAGACTGACAATCTGAATGACTTTGTAACTCATTGTCTAGCTTGTTCTTAACATAACTTACACTTCATGCTGCTTTGTCTTCCCTAATTATGCATTGATGTGACACAAGAAATACATTAAAGAACACCAGCTTGGACCAGTTTTTCTGTTTTACTGCATAAGCTTTATAACCATGCCAAAAGTTGTATATTCCTAGTATATATTCCTATTATTTATTCCTATGATATGTACTTTAGAGTTGGAGACAGGATCACACAGGTACCATACAGTGAAGGCAGCTTTGAATAAGGCATATTTGTAGCCACATATTTTATTATGGTTTAACAAGTTAATATATATAATTATATGATATTATAATGATGGACTTTACACACACCTGGACAGATATGTGGGGATCATCTCCTGGAAGTAGCATTTCTGCTCCTTCCTTCCTCCATTCTATGGATGCCATTGGATAAGCAAAGACTTCACAGCCAAAAATTGCATCCTTTCCGGTAATGTTCCATATATCATATGGTGGAGATAGGATCTGAGGTGCTGTGTTTGGGTAAAATGTAAACAATTAGGAACAAGATACAGGTGCTCCTAAATATTACAACTTTTCTTTATGTAAATAATATCTCCATAGGATACAAAATCACAATAGTTTGCTCGCCACTTTTGAATAAAGTCTCGTGGGCTTCTTGAGCCATCGGGACTGCCATCAAAAATCTACTTTTTTAAAAATGGTAGCTCATATACAGGTATTTGAGTTCTTCATGTGCAGTACAGTTAAGGTGTTGCGTGTATTCAATATCCACCTCACCTATTTGTATTCCTTACTAAAATGGACATATTTTCAGTTGCCCCCAGACATTATGGGTGTAGGAATGTTTGTGTTCCTTGAGCAATTGGATGTTTTTGTTACTCATTTTTGACAAGTATTTATAAACTGCAAAAATATGATGCATTACTATACAGCTTATAAATAGACTCTAGATACATTTTTCTGGAACGGGAACAAAGTTATGTTTTACACTTTTTATAGGCTCATTGTAATTGGACTTCATCAGATATGAGTGAGCCTTACAAAGCTGGCTGCACAAGTTAAGAAACCGTTTTTAGTGGCATTCTGGGTTGCATTAGATCAGTGGTCCCCAACCTTTTTTACCTGTGAGCCACATTCAAATGTAAAAATAGTTGGGGAGCAACACAAACATGAAAAAGTCCCTTAGGGTGCCAAATAAGGGCTGTGATTGGCTATTCGGTAGCCCCTATGTTGACAGGCAGCCAACAAGGGGCTCTACTTGGCACTATACTTAGTTTTTATGCAATTAAAACTTGCTTTCAAGCTTGAAATTCAAAAATAAGCACCTGCTTTGAGGACCCTGAGAGCAACATCCAAGGGGTTGGAGAGCAACATGTTGCTCACGAGCTACTGGTTGGGGACCACTGCAGTAGACTGTATGTATTTCTGCAATGTGGACTATAGAGTTAGGTAGGCAAAGAATATATTTAGAACATTTTACATTCCTGGACAATAAAAGTAAAAAAAAAAAAAAAAAACATTTAACTGAAGGTGGCATAAGGAAAGTGCAAAAACATGCAAAACATTTTTTTGCTCCTTTTGTACTTTTTTGCCCCGTATCTGCCCTTTATTAACACTTACTTTACATGAGCACCTCTGAATACAAGGTTTGAGTGGTGTCCTGTATTTAATGCCAACATAAGGCAGGTGCTGAGTTTAGGGTTCCCTTTTACTGGAGCTTTAATCTGTCCTTTCCACCGGTTGCACTGTTAAAGGTACAACTGTGCCAACTGGCAGCTAGATTGGGTGCAAGTATTATGCATACTGTATATCAGGGGTCCCCAACATTTTTTACTCGTGAGCCACATTTAAATGTAAAAAGAATTGGGGAGCAACACAAGCATGAAAAATGTTCCAGTGTGTGCCAAATAAGGACTGTGATTGGCTGATTGGTAGCCCCTATATGGACTGGTAGCCTACAGGAGACTCTCTTTGGCAGTACATCTTTTTTGATGCAATCAAAACTTACCTCCAAGCCAGAAATTAAAAATATAAGCACCTGCTTCTATGCCACTGGGAGCAACATCCAAGGGGTTGGTGAGCAACATGTTGCTCACGAGCTACTGGTTGGGGACCACTGATGTATATGATCCATACATTAGCCATTTCTAAGGACTTCATAACTTGCATTACAGTCACAAGCAGAATACAAGCTTGTTAGAAAATAAAATAGTAATCTGTTGTATTAACCACAGGCGTTGCATTATTAGGCCAGAAACACACAGAGGTATGGGACCATTATATACAGTGCTTGGGGCCTGGGATTTTCCAGTTAAGGGGTCTTTCTGCAATTCGGATCTCCATAACTAAAGTCTACTTAAAAATAATTTAAATGTTACATAAACCCAATTGGATTGTTTTGCCCTCAATAAGGATTAATTATACAGTATCTTAGTTAGAGTCGAGTACAAGGTGCTGTTTCATGATTACAGAGAAAAGGGAAATCATTTAAATATTCAATAATATTCAATTCAATAATTTAAGTCATTTAATTATAATATGGAAGATGGCTTCTCATAATTTAGAGCAAACTCAAACCCTATTGACAAGTGTAAGTGAAAAGCCCAAGCTACTGGAAATGACAGGAATTGTGCATCTGCAAATGATTAGAAAAAAGTTACTATATGTCAGATACTTAAAGAAGAAAACCATTCATTTGTGAAAATAAATATGTACTGCAAATATTTTACATTTTGCAAGGAGGCGTATTGTAGGTGTCTTTTGGCAGCCGTAATTAATACCTTAATACCTGTAGTCTACAGTTTAATGGCTGGATGTGCCAGGATAGAGGATATAAATGACTGGAAAAAGTAATGTTACTGATTTCTGTTTCCTAATCCAGTTCCTAGACGTGTGAGGCTCCTCAATGCAGTCGGCATTATTTTTTTAAAGGGACACTGGGCCAGACTCTACTCAGTGAGAAAAATATCCACTGATTCAGCTCCAGTTCCCTCTCTCAGACCACAATGATGTTTTTATGAGTTTTGCCAAGATTTTGTTTTTAGAGTCTGGATCTCCATCAACTAGTAGAACGGTGTAATAATTTTAATATTCAATATTTTTTATATTTGTTATGTTCTGCCACAATGTAGTCTTCATATCACATATCTATGTAACTCTATAACAGTTGTATATACTGTAAATGTATACAGTACATTATAGATGACATGCATACAACGCATGCATCTCAATGCACATGCCCTTCAAAAACACAAAAGGGCAAAGCATAGGGCAACATTTGCATGCAATGCGCCATGTAGTGTTTTTTGTGCTACACACGTATTTCCTCTGGAAAAATCTACAAAATATAGACAAAATATACACTAACTCTATCTTTGATTTAAGATTGTCCACATGGAAATTTTTGACTTTTTGAATTTTTGAATAGCACTTAAGAGATGAGGATTCTGGGTAACTGGAATATATCCTACCCCCCGCCCCCACCCTATCATTCATTAATTTTGTTCTAAGCTTTTGTGAGTTGTGTTCTGAAAATAGAGGAGAAGCAACTAGATTGTCATTATTCTCTAGCCTGCAGGGTCCAGAGGAAAATAAGATATGTCAGTGCTGCTGAACACATATACAGTATATATGCATTAAGGGCTCCCCCAGATTTAGCCCACTTCCCAGTATATCGTCTGTAAAAGCAGAGCAGCACAACGGGTCACACAAGGTGGTTGATGGTCTGTCTGGTCATTCAGTGTCCAAGGTCCATGGTGATTGCTGCCAACTAAGACCATGTTCAATGGCAACCAAGATTAGAATTAAAAGTGAAATCTGTTCATGGGAGGCAATTTTTCACACTTTGGTATAGTGAGCGAGAAGGGGTGACTCTTCCTCTTTGGCTCCTGGTGTCTGACTGAGCTGAATGTTTCCAGGGAGCCTGGGTACACCAAGGCCCAGTATAGCCACGTTGCCCTAGAGGGACCTGAACCTCTAGTGTGGAAGTCGGAGTGCAAGGACCCCGTGAATGAGGCTAATGAGTGGCAGGAATATAATGTTATAGACTGTCTAGGAGAGTAAGACAGTGAGGGAAGATAAAAAGAACAGCTTTGTGCTCCATCAAGTAGGTATAGCAGGGAGTAGCTTCCCAGGCTTTAAGATTTTCCTACAGTGAAGGGACCACCGTAGATAGGGTGTCAGGCATTATGTTCTCCTCCCTGACCACTCCACTGGGTGAGATCCAGACCACGTGTGAGGTATTTCTGCCTGGAGGTGCTGTAATGCCTTGACTACATCCTAAGGGAATACACCTGCATTCACCTCTGATATACTGTCTGAGCTGTGTGCCTATATATCCTGCAAATGCCTCTTTACTGCAACCTGTGGATCATTTCTCTCTGACAAAATGTGTTTGATTTGCGAGAATCTCCTGCCACCCATTTCTTTATTGGTTAAAGCACAGTAGCTTGTGGGAGTTGCAGTTGCGCTACACCATACCTTCAATAGTTTCCTTTTGCGAAGGCCCCTGCCTTAAGTGGGTCCAGTGTAACCCATGCTCTAGTATTCCAGCTGGTTTTTGTTAACCCCGTTGTCCTGGATAGTCCAAAAACGTGTTACATATACTGTAGTTATGTGTATATTTTCCAATGTATTAAGGCTCAAGTAAGCATTTTCTACCTACAATTTCCTGATCCTGCACTAAAGACTGCAAGTAAAGCCTATGCATAAAGCAAATGCAATCAAAGCCACCTGTATGCATATTTTTAGCAGAACAAACAGCTTCCAGAACTCAAGCAAGACTTGAAGTCACAACAGAGATTGGAACTGTCCCCACAGAACACACAAGTATTCTGTTTAGCCATATTGTGTCCTTTTTTGGTTTGTTTCTTTTTTATTATATTTTTTGGCTTGCATTCAGGGCAGAATCTTGGCCCTCTGGCAAGACACATATGATCCTTCTTGGGACAAACTGAAACTCTGTTGTAGTCTGTAGTTGTAGGCTATAGTCTCCTGCTTCCAAAATAATGTTAGGTTCTGATTTGTTTTGAGACTAAACAGAAAAGCAAAGTAGAGTAAAACAGAAAGCTGTCTGTAGAGCCAAGGGACACATTGGTTCGGCCCAAATGCCAGATGCCACATGGACAGCCTGTAAAAAAAAGCTCTTGCTACAACAGCACAAAATACAGACCCCAAATGTCTTTCCATTGGCTCTACATTTAGCTGATAAGTTCTAGGTATTATAAAGGAGGGGTAGAATAGCATGCAAAGAAAAGAGACAAGACTAATAAAGAAGTTGAGTAAGGACCAGGGCGGGAAGTAGGGTTGTGATGTGGAGTGGGCGGGACCTAGGGTGGGGCTTGGCCGCTAGTGTGGGTGTGGCCCAGGAGGCCCGAGAATTTTGTTGTGCGGGGCCCCGTGATTTCTAATGGCGGCCCTGGGCGGCACTGTTGCCTAAGTTGGCTTGGCCTGGCCCTGGTGAGGACAGGAGGAAAAATAGCCTATGATCTAAAGTTTTTTATTGGACCCCTGTCGTCCCAGTCCAATTCTGATCTTACTTAATAAGAACTAGTGATGGGCGAATTTATTCGCCAGGCGCAAATTCACGGCAAATTTGCGCAATTCGCCGTCAGCAAATAAATTTGCGAAACGCCCGCGAAAATTCGCGGAAAAAATTCTTCCAGCGTCAAAAATTTTTTTCGAAAAACCGGACGCCGGCGCCAAAAACGGGCGCAAATTCGCCCATCACTAATAAGAACCATATAGATTCTTTGAAATATGCATAGGGTTTTATTTTGGGGTTTGTTGCTGCAAGGAGAGTGGAATTAGGATAGGAGGGATAGTGATGGCGGGGGGGGATCAGTTATGCAGGGTTCTGGTCTCCAGAATCTTTCCAATGGAAAATACATGCATACAAACATATCCATTAACCTGCATGTTACCAATGGAATATGTAAAATACAAATTTGTTCAGTATGACAGAAAGGTATTTGATTCATCTTCTAGAATAAAGAATCATTTAATGTCTGCACGGAGAATAAATGGCTGCAGAATATTAACCACTAAGCAAACGAGCAGGCTGTGAGTTGAAGTCAGTGCATGTGCATATAGTAAATATAGCTTTCTTATGCTACTACTTCTATTGATTGTAGTTACTTGAACCAAGTATCCTGGTTCTTTAAAGATGTACGTCCTTTAGTGGGTGTACAACTCCAATGCTATATATATGAATGGGACATGTTTACAGATAAGGGATCTTTCTTTAATTTTGATCCACCTTACCTTAATTCTACTAGCAAATGATTTAAAGGGAAACCCCACACAAACATAACTTTTTTTTTTGAAAAGTAAACATAATTTCAAGCAACTTTGCAATATACATCAGTTAAAAATATGCTAATGGCTTGGAACAGTTCCCTAAGCCTAGTCTCCTGCTGATCTGTCTGACTACTTTGCTGAGCTGTCTGACTACTGTTACTTTGTTTCAGCAGCCATCTGTCCTCAGCCTATATCCTCCAAACCCCACAATTGGGGTTTGCCTCCAGTAAGGATTGATGAGGTGATGTTATTGGTGTCACATGACTCATCAAAATGTGTACATTATAACACATATAGTGAATAAAGTACCCCTCTTGTAAATTATAAGGATATTATAAGTTACCAAGGAGTTTCATGACCATTTAAAAACATGCGGCCGAAAGCCAAGTGTTTTTATACAGGTCATGGAACTCCGAGGTTACTTCTAATATCCTCATATTTTGCAACAGGGGGTACTTTATTTATTATAATACACAAGTTTTAGTGAGTCATGTGACAGAAATGACATCACTACTCACCATTTATAATTGATGACATAACTACTCACCGTTTATAAGGATATCATTTACAAGATATTCATGGCTTTTGTGTATTATATAAAGCTATAAGAAGACCCCTCAGAGTTCCTGGAACTATGTAAAAGTGTCCGTCCTCCTTATAAAGGTCTGGGAATCTGATCTATCTAGAATGTATTCTATATTTGGGAGTACTGGCGTTATTTGGTAAAGGTATTTGCATCCAAACAAACACCTTGTACTTGAGTATAGTTATTCCAAGCACCATTGCGTCTCCTGCCTCTGCTGAATCACATGCAACCCTGGAGCCACCACCACTCTTTACATGGCTGTAATCCAACTTCCCACTTGTGCCCAGAGAATCATGTGCAAAAGTAATTTTAATGCCAAGCATAGGAAATTACACAATCCCCACTCTATCAATTTTGACTGCAACTTGCATGTGATTCGTAAGACCACGTGCTATTTTGACATATTCGGTAAAATTGCAGTAGTCACAAATCTGGGCTGGAATTCCCTGGAATTGTAAGAAAAAAATGGCAAAATTTGTCCAAAAAAGCACTTACAAACCTACCACCTTGGCATTTGTAAACGAGCCTTATTATTTATAAACACCACAATAGCAGGCAATATAGATCAGGCAGAGAAACTGATCTTTGGCTCCATATATTCTACAGTTCCCGGCCTATCTATTAGCAATTACTAGGTGAGCTAAAGGCATCTTTGAGTGCTCTTATCTGATTATCCATACACTTTGGACAGGGGAGGAAATTAAAGCTGGCCATAGACGCAACGATCCGATCGTACGAATCGTGGATTCATACGATTTTCGGACCGTGTATGGAGAGTCCCGACATTTTTCGTCCGGCTGAGATCGGTCGTCTGGACGATCGGACAGGTTAGAAAATTTCTGTCGGCTGCCGATAATATCTCTGCATGTATTGCCGATCGTATGATATTCAGTGGGAGATTGTCACTAGCTTTGTCAGACATAACTATCGTACGATTGCTGTCAGGGGCAGAACATCGGCTGATCTGTTCTTTAACTACTTTATTTGATCGAAATGGTAAGACTTTGATCTAATTGGTTAGTGGAGGGTCGAGAGATGGAAAATCCGATCGTACATTGATACGATCGGATCTTTGCGTCTATGGCCAGCTTTACACTCTTTTTCTCAACTTGTATTTATCAGTGTCATTTTTACACAACAGTTCATGGTGACTTTGCATTGGATAACTGTACTTTACACGCTGCAAACTACGTTTTCTGTATATAGTTTACTAGATGTTATTTTAAGACTGTCATTTATATAAACAATGAACTATTAAATTAGAATACATACTTTTTATGCACCAAATAAGGACATGTATTTACTGCAGCTCTCTATTCTTCCCAGACCTCCAGAAATCTGATCACATTCTTCAGCAATTATCCCAATCCAAAACCATCTGGCTTTAATTCAAACACACAGCCAGTTTCATTTTTTGACACAAAGGGGAACTTATATAATAAGGTATTCTGCCCCTGAACCAGTAGCTCAGTCTAATTATATTTGGCTAACAGAAAACATAGCGTGTAACTTAATACCCCCCTCGCAAAACGTATGTCCCCTTTTGACAAATGCCTCTCTGCACCAATAAGTGGTTATTAACAGTTTGAGTGACCTTTCTCTGGTCTCCTGGTGGGACAGTGTGCCCCCTCAACAGTGCAAAACAAGTGTCAGCCAATGGCTGAAGCAATGCCTTGTTATTCTAACACCATGCACATTTGTTGCACACACTGAGGCTGCCCATCCCATTGATGTTCTTTTAGGCCAGTGTCACATATAGCAATTGCATCACTGACTTTTCTGGAAATGAGTTAAGACAGCTAAAGGCCTATTCACAATGCATGACCTTTCCAGATTTTTGTAGCCACAACTTGCCCCTGGCAACGTATTGAAGTTAAACATCAACTTGTTCATCCTGGATAAATCACCCTGGGATCCCTTGTAGAGCTTGGCTTGAGTGATGGGCGAATTTGTCCCATTTCGATCCACAGAAAAATTCAGAAATTTCCAGCGAAATTCACAAAACTGTGAAAAACTCGCAAAACGTGCATCAATTCTAATGCTCGTGTCAATTTTGACGCTGGCATTAAAATCAATGGGTGTCTGAATAATGTCGACGCATGACAGTTTTGACGCAATCGACTTTTCCGTCGTGTGGCCAAATTTTTTTGTATTTGCCGCAAATTTGCGCCTGACGAATTTATTTGTCCATCACTACTTGGCTTGCATTTGGGTGTTTATTTAAATGCAAGCAGCAAGCTGTGGAAGAGTTGTTACTAATTTGTTCTACTCGCAAGACCCATCATGTGTTCTGTAACCTAATCAAAATACATTTTAAAGGTTATCATTGCCGTCCCTAGCCTCAGGCCTGGTATTTAAATACTCATTTTAAACTCTCTGCTGTTGAATATTTGCTCCTTCATAGATAGGAAGTCACAGTTTGTTTTCTGACAAACAAGAACATGATGGCCAAATCAGAATGATCAAGTAAATTGTTATTGTTGTGTTTGTTACTTTGATGAGGTATGAAATAGAAACAAAAAGAAATGCGGGGCTGTTTCACATATTTACTATACCTGATTCACAGGGCCCGTCATGTGCAACTGTAAGATTGGCTCCAGGGTAAGCACTGGCCACCTCTTTTAATTTACACAGCTGGGAATAAGTTTTTCCATCTGATCCACAGACAGCTGTGTTAAATAGACACATACACTGGGGTTCAGGGACCTCTCCATGCCTGAGGTCTCCCATGTCTAGCTGACATTCTAAGTTATCACCACATTTCCCATAGAAGTGGTTGGTGTTGTCCAAGTCACAAATCTGCCCTTCCAAATTGGCACATTCTAAACAGCAGTCACAGTGGTCCCGTACAACTCCTGCCAGACAGCCCCTTGGTAGCGGGCATTCTTCTGGAATACAGTCTGTGCAGCTCTCCCCTTCATCCAACAGTCTTTGCCAGCCTCGTTGAAGGTAGTCAGCCCCACTGGGACGGGACCAAGCTGGGAATATTTGCAAGTAGCTGACATACAACAAGAAGAGCAGTTCAGCGGAGATCCAAACAGCATGGTTAAACATTTTCAGAAGGTTTTTTGGGCAGTGCAGCCAAAATCCATTACTTGTGAAGGCATTACTTTGATATCTGTGTTTGGTATCGGTAAGTCATGCACCTGGCTCCGTGGGACTGAAATACAAAAATACGTTGATTTTAATATGATGCAACAATATTCATAATAAGATACAAATGGAAATGCATAAGTAAATTTTGCCTTTAAATACTTTGTGATGGGCAAATCTTACCTGTTTCGATTGGGCAAAAATTCACCGAAATGCATTGAAGTCTATAGGTGAATTTGATGCAAAACACATTTTTTCACCCATTAGAGTCTATGGGCGTCATTTCTGTGGCGAAATTTGGCCAAAAATATAGCTCATCACTAGTTTTGATTCATGTTGTCTAGGGTGTTATATTTATCTTCGTGTTTTAAAGTGACCAGTTATATAAAGAGGGAGACTATACTTTCAAATAGAACATTTGCCCATTTAAGATCAATCTCGTATTTCATTTAATTGACCTATAACTATTTGAAAATGTTAATAGCAACCTTTGGGGAAAGTCCATTATTTCTGGCAGTTCATAAAAGCACACAAATATCACAGATCATTTGTTTTTTGCAACTTTCTGCCTTTGAGTGGTGGGTAAAATATATGTCTCTACCCAGCCAGTGTTTTAGCCACAGTGCTGGAAAGGCTGCTGCAAGTTGTAAAAAACATGAAAAGAATAGGAGGAGTGTCTAAAGGTGGCCATACACGTAGAGATCCACTCGTTTGCCGATGTTGCCAAACCAGCGGATCTCTCCCAGATATGCCTACCTTGAGGTGGGCGATATCGGGCTAATCCAATCATGG
The DNA here is from genome assembly GCA_038501925.1 of Xenopus petersii. Classification (NCBI taxonomy): domain Eukaryota; kingdom Metazoa; phylum Chordata; class Amphibia; order Anura; family Pipidae; genus Xenopus; species Xenopus petersii. Next base: position 20,645,122 of record CM076685.1, on the reverse strand, counting down.
GCCCTAGGGCCCAACGATCGCATCATAACGAAGGGCAAATGGATGGTCGAATTGCAAGACCGCATCAACAAACAGATGCGGTCCGCGATCCGACGGGATTTTTAGTCCTGTCCTATCAACATCTGGCCTACTTTCGGGCACATATCGATTGGGAAAGCCCGTCAGAGGTCCCCATACATGGGCCAATAAGCTGCTGACTCGGTCTGTCAGCAGCTTTTATCGGCACCTTAAGTTGCTCCCAAAATGAATGGATGAATGCAATAGATTCCCTACCACTGAACGTCCCCAGGCCCAGATTTCCTTGCATCTGCTAACAAAAGAACCTGGCCATGCCCTTATTCCATTAAGGTATATTTGATTTTGAACATAAAAAGATAATGTACGGTAAATTAATCCATACAGTAGCAAATGTTAGAGGACAGACAAATACAAAGCCTGACACCCAAAAAAAAAAACCCTTCTGAGATGTGACCTCTAGGTACTTAGAGACCTTCACAGAAGCCTCTCCTTCCTATTTACAGTATCTGCTATCTGATTTGCCAAGCAAATGTTCAAACAATTAACCTGGCCATGCACTACTACATTAATAAATAGCTGAACATAAGCAAAACTTGACACCTAACAAAAAAACCCTCCAAATGTGACTTCAAGACGATTAGACGCTTAGATACCTTCAAAGAAGTCCCTCCTTTCTGTATATCTATCTACGGGGTCATTTTTGCAAGCAAATCAAATGATTTTAAGTTATGAATCACCTCACATTGCCTCTACAGATCTCACAGTATGAGAACAATCTGTAAAAGACAATTTTGGGATTGTAGCATCTAGCTGTATTTGCTCTTCTCTAAATGATAATCCATTGTTAGACATAGTATATTCTGTATATTCCGTTGCCTTTACAAAGGGCTATAAATAAAATGCTTTCTGTTTTCTGCAAGGTTATGGGGGGTGGAATAAATAACAGGTGCACACATTGTTTCTGCTCATGTATAATATAGTAACCAATCAGAAGCTTGCATTTACTTTTCAGATGTTCAGATGGACATTGGTTGCTATGGGTTTCTTGTGAAAGCTTTGAGAGTTATTATACTCCCCATGGGTTTCATATAAAAGGGATTTAGACCAAAAGTCTTTTGTGATTATGTGAATGCATGATGTTCAGATAAAGTTTTTAATTTCATAGATATTTAAAGATACCAATGCACCTTAAAGATATTTAATGGTGTTTTCATTTGAAGGTTTTATTTCTCCTTTAAATTCATGAACACCAGATGACATTGTGCAGAGACTGCAGGTATAAGGCGTCTTTACATTTATGCAAAGGCTTCCGTTTATGACCAGACCAGATGTGGAAAAATTCTTCTGCATTCAAACAATATCCCTGTCTACGTCTTCAAATGCTGACAGAAAGAAATTCTATCAGACAACACTGACATCCAAAAGGCAACCATAATTATAGTAGAACGTGCCAGGCAGCAAAGGTTATAGCAAGTGTATGGAAAACAAGATCACTTTTTCCTATTATATATTATAATATCATATTATTTATGTGTTGATGAATTTCCAATTTAGAGCGCAACTTGGTGTCAGTTCAAAGAGGGGAGTTGAATGCATAGACTGACTATGTGGTTGACATCCTAAAGACCGGTTTCCTTGTTAATTTCCTCAGTGTTGTGTCTGGTGATCATTAGGAAACCTATAAGGTAATATCGCAGTGGGGCTACTCTATCCAAGCTGGCCCCTTCTCCTTAGGTTTCCATTTTCTGACTCAAGAAATACCCAACACAGCAAATTCCTTTCAGTGATTAAAATAAAAGGAACGGCCCCAGTATCCACAAAATCTCAAAGCATTCAGCATTGATCTGCATATATTTGTGCTTCACTAGGAGACCATTTTTCTTGGAAACCCTTTCAACAACTTAGGTCTCCTATGCTTGCATGGACCACAAGCACGCTCCTTTTGGTGGCAGGTTTTATAGTAAGTGCACGTGCATTAAAAAGCTCTCTCCTTGTTTGCTTTCCTTGGTTTGGAACGCTTGAGATCTCTGGATTTCAAGACTGTTAGTGTACTCTGATAGTAAAGAGAGTCTGGTTTCAATTGAGAGCCCAATAAAAGGCAGCACAAGCAGCTGTTGGAGAACAGGCTCCACTCACTTGTTTAGATTGTATCTCTCCTATGCACCTACGGATTCCAGATGAACACTCACATTCAAATTTATTGTTTTGTCCTGACTTTATTACCATTGATGGGAATCTTTCCATCAGGCAGTCCTTTAGATTTACAGCAGTAGGTGAGACTATTTAAGTGACGTTTGAGTGGAGGCATCAAGATCACAAGGCTGTGGAACTCATTTTGAACTGATGTACATTCAAAATTTTGCATGCAATTTGCAGATTATCTATCCAGGTGTACATGGATCCAGATGACATCAATTATATCTTTGCTGTCTTCCCAGACAAACAGAATGTAATCTAAATAGGACATTATTGTACATGGACCACGGTTGCGATAGTTACAATGAAAGAGTGGCACATATTTCAGGGGAATAGTATATGTATTATCTTACAATATAAGAACCCTATGTCAGGCAATAGGAGCAGCTCATTTATTAGTATCTTTTTTAGAGTAGGAATAAAGGAGAACACCTGGAGGAAGTCCAAACAGAACATTCAGACATTGGTTGGAATCAAACCCAAAGACCCCAGCACTAAAAGGCTGCAATGCTAACCATCGTGTAAGCAAACTGACCACTGTTCCACTATGTCTCTGAATAGGTCTGTCACTTGTCTACCTCGTTTCATGGCTAACATATTTAAGGGCATCCTGTAATAGTTTCATCCTAACCCCTATGGTCCAACCACACTCAGCGAGGGTTTGCAACATGATACACTCCTAGAATTGAGTAACTTCAAAACAGCTGCTGTACAAAGACTACCAGATTTAGTGTTACTCTCCAGAGCTTTGTCTCTGTATCTAAACCAGCAGCATGTTTGCCTGGAATATTTGCATTGATGAAGGGGATACAGACCACATCTGAGAAATAAAGGGTGTTTATTTTTCCATTCCCACTTGCCGGATGGAGTGGCTATGCTGCTATCATTTACATTCTGTGAGCATGGAGGTTCTCAGCCACATCGTAAATCACTATCACAAGGGTCCAGCTGTTACAGAAAACAATTCTCAGTTCTTTCTGTCAACTATTGGCTTGTTCTTTATACTGGGAATTGTAATTTGCAAAGGTTATGAGCTCCAAAATGCTATATTTCTAATCCAAACTTGCATAGGTTCTATAGATCTAGATGTGTCCCTTCTCCATCCTTAGCTATCATATGCAACAAATACAGAAAACAGAAGTCAGTGTTACAATATCTAAAAATATATGAGTGTAATAGATATGTATGGAACATGTTTTTGCTTCAGTAGGTTCCATATCCACAGCTGCCCAACACATTCATTATACATTATGCTAAACAATCTTTTTCATAAAGTAGAAGTGCCCCTTACCTCCTTTAACATCCTTGTCTGGAGATCATGGTGAGAAACGAGCAGCTGACAGTTAGTTGGTGAGCAGTTCCCTATAGTGCTGGCAGCTGGTGGGTTCCAGAGTGCAGTAGCTCTCCTGCTCGCTACTGTATGTGTTGAAGGGTTGCAACCACTGCAGTGTACGATTGCTTTTCCAATAGCCTTTATACTGTCTCCTGTTTGAATGAGAACCTGTGATGTCAAGCTGAAATGTGATCTCTCCCAGTCCCATCCCCCTATCCACAGACCACTGCTAAGATTTGCCACTTCTTGCCTCTCTCTCTCTCTCTCTCTCTCTCTCTCTCTCTTCGGCTTCCTAATGCTAATTCATTCAAATGCAAAACCTTACCACCATATGTCTCAAAGCCTTTCAGACAGTTGCAAATAATATTGGGATAGTTATTGTCACATGTGACCATTTTCCAGGCTCCACTCCTGCCTTGAACAATCACAGCAAAACTGCCAAAGGCATCTCAGGGCTGTTTTCTCTGCTTAACAGAAGGGTTATATAACAAAGCAATAAATAATTTGTACAAATTCAGTACTATGTTTTTACCTAGTAAATTTCAATTATCTTCCAATTATATTTTCCAGATAACTTTAATCCCCAACGGGATCTTCTTCTGATGGACTTCAAAACTGATATCTAACCAAACGTCATCTAGATACCTATAAGGAAGATTGGAAAATCCCATCAGATAAGGACTGCAACGGCACAGTGATGCGGTCCTCTGCCGAAGGGTCTGCATACGCTGCTATAATGATCCAATCATTGGCTTGGGGGGGGGGAAAGCTCAGATTGGCACAATTCAGCCAATCAGTCAAAGTTCTGCTTGTTTGAGACCTGACCAGAACTGAGCAGATCTATTTGTGTATTGCAAACTTAAAGGGATCCTGTCATCGGAAAACATGTTTTTCTCATAACGCACCAGTTAATAGTGCTGCTCCAGCAGAATTATGGAAATGCAAATATTTTCTTTAAAAATATTGTAAAAAACTACTGCAGCAACAAAGCCCCAAAATGGGACATTTTGAAATTCTGCTCCTTGCCCTATATGTAATAAAGGGCATAAGGATTGCCCTTGTGCAACCAATCAGATGATAGTTAACCGTAAATGCTATTTAAGGAATAATTGCTATGGGTTGCCTAGGGCGCCTTGCTGCCATGGCCCGGAGATGAAAGCATTCATCTATTTTATCTTCTCCTCTACACCTACTGTATAAAATTGTGTTATGCACGATTGTTCTTTTCACACAGTTTTGTTTACACATTTATCATCCGACTTCTGCGCAATTGCCTCCATTTTGCTTCAAACTGCACATGGGTTGTGGTAATTTTGACAGAGTGCCACACTTTCGGGAAGTGTAGAACATTTGGAGAAATCGCATTCCGCCCTTGTGACAGCAGATAATCAAATCCTAGAAACAAAATTGCTGCATTGTGGCATAAAAACATGTCGATTGCACTCGAAATTGTACTTTGCTAACTGCACATGTGGATGTACATGAACCCTGTTACTTTTCCATAGGTTTCCTGAAGAAATGAGTGAACAACAAGCAGGAGTGAGCATGGCAGGGCTTGTAAAGTCCCAGGTAGAAGGTTACCCATAGCCAATGTGCCAGTGGCGGAACTACCAGGGGAGCAGGGGGTGCTACAACCTACCTTAATGTTGACTAAGTCCGATAATGCAAAAATATCAGAAGAAAGAAACTCTTTGGGGCAGATTTATCAAGGGTCAAAGTAAAAAATTAGCAGTAAAAAAAAAAAATTTCAAGCTATTTTTTTGTGTTCTTCGACTATATAAATATGCCCCTTTATGTAGGGCATACAAATCTCCCAAGTGGCAGTAAAATTAATTGAATTTTCCCCAAAACATCCAGATAACAGACTAGTGGATAATGCATTCCCTTATTCTAGGAACATGTTTAAGCACACATATGCTTTACTGTCATACACCCCCACACTGCATATTCTCTCCTGTTTGGAGGCAGCATTTGGTTGGGGCGGGGGATAGTGAAAACTGGCACATTCTTATGCCCAGTGCCCAAGATTACAATATTGTAATTGAATGCTGTACAAATAGGCAGGTTGTTTAATTTGCTGTTGGTGGCATCTATATGCCTACCTCTGCTCTTGCCAGATTAGACGAACAAGTAGAATATAGAGATCTTTTATATTTCTAACTCGTTGGTTTCCCTGCCCTGTAGCCCACCCTACCCTGCAAGATGTGAGCAGCAGATCCTTCCAACTGGTCTATTCCATCTCTCATTATTTCCTACTCATGCAAAGCAGATTTGTTTTTAAAGGGGGATGGGTCTTAAATCATTGAAACAAACCATCATATTTGTAAATCTAGCATTTTTACATGTGAAGGAAGTATGGCAATGCGACTATTACTGTCCATGTTTGATCTTTAAGGCAAGAGCAATTCGTTTTTATAAGTTTCTGCCCCTCGCCGTTAATATCAAACGTACCGTAGGAACACATTCCTTTTCTTCTTCCATATTCTTCCATGCACTTTTGCTTTCAGTAACCCCGCGTACTTGTAAAAATATATCCGCAATATTAAAAACAGATGTTTCAGAAGCCGCGCATCATTATAGGTTAGTCAGGGGGAGTAAAGTAGTGGCTTGAGTGAATTAAGAAATAACTATCAAAGAAATTGAAAGATCTACAGAGCAAGATATGCTTCTTAATGCCTACATATTTCCTACTGGGTTGTTCAAAGGCCAATTAGAGCTTGAAATTATGTGTAACCATAAACGTGTCTTGTGTGGTACTGTTATACGATCTACCATGTAACTTATTGACATTCTTCCCACTTACCAACTCTTGTCTAGCTGACCCACCAAAATGTCTAGGTGACCCTGTGCATGAGCAAAGATGCTTTTGGCTGTAGAACAGTCTAGTACACTTTTTAAGGAGCTGGGATGGAAATGTACATGATATTTCCTGAAAAGGGACCAACCAATAGTTCTCCTGTGGTCTCCTACGGTCATACCAATGTCTACCTAAAGCAAAGTTGCCACCTTGCCCCATGGCAGGAATGATCCTGCCTCCAAGGAATGCAAAACTTTGGAGACAACAATATTCTTGTCTCCAGTACTGTCATATGATAGCAAATTGCACTGACAACAATGTTGCCTTATTAAGAAGAAAACACAGCAAGAAGTCGAACAACTGGTGAAAGAAGTTGGTAACTTTTGGTGGCTCTGTTGCTCAGATTTATCTAAGGGGCTAGTCTAGTGAATAGTGTTCAGTAAAACAAAAATGCATCTCTTTCACTTTCATAGGTTTCCATTCCAGAGCCAAATCCACACAGTCGAAAATTTGACTCCACCTATAAATACATTGACCATTTTTCTTTTTTTTTTACTTTTATCAGAGTGGTTGCTTCTTATTCATTGGAGATTGCTCATGAAAGCCAAAGTGAGCATACTAAATGGATTACACCAATGAGCAGCAACATCAAGGGGCACATTTACTTAGCTCGAGTGAAGGTATAGAAGGAAAAATACTTTGAATTTCTAATGGTTTTTTTGGCTACTTCGACCATTGAATTGGCTACTTCGACCTTCGACTAAGACTTCGACTTCGAATCGAACTATTCGAACTAAAAATCGTTCGACTATTCAACCATTCGATAGTCGAAGTACTGTCTCTTTAAAAAAAACTTCGACCCCCTACTTCGCCAACTAAAACCTACCGAGCATCAATGTTAGCCTATGGGGAAGGTCCCCATAGGCTTTCTAGCAAATTTCTGATCGAAGGAATTCCGTTCGATCGATCGATTAAAATCCTTCGAATCGTTCGATTCCAAGGATTTAATAGTTCGATCGAACGATTATTCCTTCGAACGAATAGCGGTAAATCCTTCGACTTCGATATTCGAAGTCGAAGGATTTAACTTCGATAGTCGAATATCGAGGGTTAATTAACCCTCGATATTCGACCATTAGTAAACGTACCCCCTAAACTAGTCATAAATGGTGGCTGTAGAAAATGGTCTTTTGACCCTCTATGAATCTTAAAAGTCTGCTATCACAAAAGAAAACCATTCATGTACAAGATAGAGAGCACCAGTTGTGTTTTTATCCTGGAATTTTTATGCAGGTTTACTGAAGGGGACATACAATAACCTTGGTGCCGTTTGTTCTTAAGGGATTGTGATAAAACTAATAAAACATAACAGAGCATATTGGGAACGGATCCAGGAGTGGAGACTGTGGTGGGAGTAAGGTCTGGGGAGGATCCAAGACTTTTGAATGTTTTTTTGGATATGGACTGAGGGCCATATAAGGATCTGGACTATATAAGCATTTAGGCTTTATAAGATCTTATTGAACTTAAGTAATATGCATCGTAGACAAATCTAAGCAGACACATTATGTCCCAAAACCGGCACAACATATGAATTGTTTCTTAAGCTATAGTGTTGGTATTAAGTGTATATTGTGATGAAATGTTTGCTGATTTTTTTACTTGAGTTATGACATGGTCTATGAACTTGAAATGCAATATGTTATGATGGTAATAAAATACATTAGGTATAGTAAATGCTGTGGACATAAAGACATCAGTATTACAATTTGTGGGTGCAAAAACCAAGGGGCAAATTTACTAAAGGGCGAAGTGACTAACACTGGCGAAAATTTGCCAGCGTGATGTCATTTCGGTACTTCACCGATTTACTAATGGGCGCAGGCATAACTTCGATAGCGAAAGAGACTGACGCTGACTCAATCACCAGGCGAACTTGCACTCTGGCAAAGGGACGTACCTGCGCAAATTCACTACGATGCGGATTTTACTGAACGTTACCTCTTGCGCAAGACTTGCCTTCACCACCTCAGACCAGGCAAAGTGCAATAGAGTAGATAGGACTTCCTTAAACTTTAGTTGAAAAATTTTCCCAAAAAGCGTTGGCGTCTTTTCCTTTTTTCAGGGTGATAGGCTGCAAATTTTTTGGGGTAACCGGCTTCCCCCTTACATTTCCTAACATATGGCACATAAACTATACACTCGGCTCATGTGTAGGGCAATATAAAAACTTTATTTTATTTTATTACGGTCCCCTGGGCTTGTGTAATGTAATGTATTGGCTGCAACATATACGTCCATTCAACTTTAACTTCCCGCCGTATGTAAATTAGCCAACATTAGTGCAACTTCGCTCTGCTTGCTGGCGCCCTGGATGAAACTTGTCATGTTAGTGAATTAGTGTTGTCTGAGCGAATCTTCACTTGGCCAAGCTGCTTTTAAACCCATTAATGGTTTATTTAGTTTGGAAAAGCAAAGCGGAATGATGTGGTTTGGCTATGATATACTCTCCCATTATTTCATGGCTAGAATGTGCCTCTATTCATATCTTAATGGCAGGTTTTTTGAACCAAAGCACCCGCCTTCCAGCTTCTATTGAGAATTCACAGACTATTGCAGAATACTCCAGGTCAAACAGTAGTCATGCTTTGTGTAAGGAACAGAGAACTTTGACTGACGTGTTTTTAGAAGGACACCAAATCTACACAGGTTTGTTCCATCTCATTTGTCAGTTGGAAGATATAAATCAAGCTGCAGAAAAATTTCAGGAGTCAAGACAAAGTCTGAGTTTATTTTTCTATCCAGACAAGCTGCTGAGAAATGGATACAGAAAAGACTCTTGTATAAACAGGGGCTACTGTCATATAAAAGCAATTCATATATGCACATCGGTATACGAAAAAAAAGCTCCACATTCTTCAAATAACTCTTATATGTGAGTGTATATTTTTATTTACAGCCTGTTACTTTTATAATATATTAATTGTACAGATTGGGAAGCAAATATTGCAATAACTAAAAATTATATAAAGTCAAAAAAATGAACTGGCTTTGGTTAGGAGACACAGGATTAAAGGGTTGTTTCACCTTTAAGTTAACTTATAGTAAATTATAGAATGTCTCAGCGTGGCTGGACACTTGCAGTAAACCTTGATCTTACGCCCCTATTTCCTAGATTAGTGCCATACTGATCACTGGGAAGTTACAGACTTAAACAAGAGAAATGGACCTTAAACTAAACTTTGTGCATCTTAACATACAGTATATTCTTGATGAACTCTGTAATTGTGGGCATGAATAATATGTTGTCACTAGCGAAGAACTGCTGTGAAATTCCACATTTCGCCACCTGCAAATGTTTTTGCCAAACTGCGGGAAAAAAAGGTGCAGAGAAAAAACAGTTGCCATAAGAAAAACACCCATTGACTTTATTGCATTTGGAGTGAGAAAAAAATTGCCCCAATGCATTTGGACAAAAAGTTGCTGAGACAAAAAATGAAAAATAAGAAAAAACAACAATTGACTTTAAAGGAGAAGGGAAGGTTAAAACTAAGTAAGCTTTACCAGAAAGGTCTATATAAATACACCAGTAAACCCTCAAAGTATTGCTGCTCTGAGTCCTCTGTCAAAAGAAACACCACATTTCTTTCCTTCTATTGTCTACACATGGGCTTCTGTATCAGACTTCCTGTTTTCAGCATAAACCTAAAGGGCAGGGCATGAGCATGCTCAGTTTGCTCCTCCTCTCCTTCCTCCCCTCCCTGCTGTAATCTGAGCTATGAGTGAGCAGGGAGAGACTCAGACAGGAAGTGATGTCACACCAAGTTAATATGGCAGCTGCTATCCTAAACAAACAGAGAGCTTCTAGAGCTGTTTACTCAGGAATGGTAAAGGATTCTGCAGAATAAATATAGTGTTTGCACTATTGTGGCTAATCTATTGACAATAAACTGCTTCGGTAGCTTTCCTTCTCCTTTAATGCATTTGGATTGAGAAAAAATTTGAGAAAAACACCCATTGGCTTTAATGCAATTGGACACCAAGAAAAAAAGTTGCCCTAAGAAAAATGTCCACTGACTTTAATGGGGGTTATTAACTCCGAATGCAAAATTCCCGAAAAATTTGTGTTTTTTTTGATAAAATCAGACTATTAAAGAATCACAAATTTTTCAGAATTTATTAAAACCGGAGGATGGAAAAGTCAGAATCTGAAAATCCGGCATCTCAGACCTGTCGAAGTTGCATATAAGTCAACGGGAGGAGTCCCAATGATTTTATGATGAGCGCTGGATTTCATGCAATACCCAGAAGTTTTCGGGCAAAAAGCTTGAGAAATCAGATTTTCTGGGTGAAAAATCATAAAAAAAAAACGTGAAAATCTGATTAAAAATCAGAAAAATCGTGAAAATCAGATGAAAAGTCAGAAAAAATCATGAAAATTAGATTTTTTCCCGCAAAGCAAATTTTTGGGAAAATTTAATAATGAATAAGGGTAAAAAACCTGAGCAGATTTGATCGGAGTTTGCAGCAGAAAATATCGAGATAAATTTGGACTTTGATAAATACCTAATGCATTTGGACTTGGGAAAAACGCCCATTGACTTTAATGCAATTGGGCAAAAAGTCGCCGAAACAAACAAGCCACAAGAAAAAAATGCCTATTGGCTAATGCATTTGGAGTGAAAAAAGTTGTTTGCGTAAAAAATTGTCATTCATGAAAAAAATGTTGTCATCTACTGACTTCAATGTGCGAATTGTTTAACAGTTCCACAAAGTTTTCGGCTAAACGAAACATGACAGATTCGCTCATCACTAGTAATCACATGATGCCTGCCTCTGCTTGCTTGGATAGCTTTTGTTTGAGAATAATATTATGCATAGCTGCTTGAAAGCCCACTCAGCATTTCCGAACACTTGGGAATGATTATCAGATAAGATGTTTGAAACCCACACATTAGATTTATAATACTATAATATACTAATTGGAATGCTGAAAATGTGGGATAGCTAACACCCTTATATTATCCCCCCTCCCATACAAAAGCAGTTTCTCATAATAATAATAATGTCATGATTCCTCAGTACTGTGCAGTAACAATAACTTTCTGTAACTGCTTTTTATTCTCCTAGATTACTAGAAATGTGTCACAATTAAAAGTTAGTTGCTCCCTAGTGCATAACTGCTGGAACTGTGAGACTAAAGTCCCCCAAGAGTTCCTTCTGCTGTTATTATTGTCCTAGGGACTAAATCCAAGAGCAAAATCGTATTATTCTTATTATCATTAATATATATTTATAAAGCTTCAGAGGAAGGGACAAACTCATATTTTAGGATTGTAAAAATTACATGAAATTCTCAACTGAACTTGGTGAGCCTCTATAGAAGTCAATGGGAGGTGTATTTTCAACATTCAAGCTCTTTTATAAGTGCTCTAATAAGTTAAAACCCAAGTAACATTTGGTAAATTATTTGCATACCCATTTCATATGCCCTAGGTTGATGACCATATCCTGCATCACTGTAACAAAGTGCTTTGCAGGGGGAGGTCCTTCCTTGGCCTATAGCAGTTGATCTGGGTGGAGGTGTCCATTGAGCCTGGAGTCAACAAGGTCCCAGAAGTGTTAGGCCCAAAAGGGACATTTCCTTTAGTGAAGTTGTGGTAGAGGTACCCGTGAACGAGGTGAAGCCAGTGTGTAGTGTAGCTCCTGTAGAGTGAGTGAGACAGTAAAGCTTAGTCAGTAAGAGCAGCTCAAGCTCCACCAAGGAGGATAGAAGGGAGCAGCTCTCCCCAAGGCTCTGCTTGCCTGTAGTAAAGGGACCACAGTACAGTACCACAGGCTATGTTCTATCCCTATACAAAAAAGGGGAGTTGTGGGGGTATGGTGGCTTATCAACTTTATGATCATAACTTTGTAACTAAAAACCCCTGTTTTTGTAAACCCATGCACGTGCATATATACTGAATTACTTATGACACAGGAAATACATTTTAACTTGGAGTGTACCCACACCCCCCTTTTTTTGGTTTCTTTTAACCCTGTTCCACGTCTGCTGTAGGGGATCAGGACCACACAAGGTGCTGAAAGGTGATCCTCTCAACTCCCTGTGCTATTCCTCCTAAGGTGTCTTTATATGCTGTGTCTGTTACACCTGTGAATGTACTTGGAGAATGAACCTTGACTACTTCATGTGTGAGTATGATAACCCTGTGGTTTTTATGCCTGAATAAAGCCTGTTCTACTCTTTTTGCAAAGAACCCGTGGCATCCAGCTCTGTTCTTTTACATCTTTGGCAGTAGTGAGTTGTAGTTCAACAACATCAGCACGTGATCTTTTCATTTAGTGAAAGCCCATCCTGGCGAAAGAGGGTCCTGTGTAGTTCATGTTCTATCACACTAGTTGGTAATTGTCTATTTCAGCCAAAAAGGGGGTTACATACAGTTCCATAACCATCACATGGTCGATTTATTGCGGTTTGGGTGAAAAAATGTAAAAATAAATGTGAGTTATTTGAAATTTTTATGTTTGTTTCCAATTTTTTTGTTTGTAAAATAAAAAGCATTCCAGGTTCCCACACAATTGTGGAAAAAAAATCACTTTTTTTAAACATTGTTTTACCAAAACACAAACCTGGAAGCATCATAAATCAGCCCCACATATTCCCCATACAGGAAAGCAGCACGAGCTGTGACCCAGCAAACAATGGCCTGGTCTTTTATCACTTTGCATATGCCCCCCAACCAAACACAGCTGGTAATGGCATTGTAAAGGTAAAGTTGCAGCAGGATCAGCTCTTATAAAGAAGAATACATAAAACTATGACAACATAGCACTACCCTCTATACAAAAAGAAATGTCACTTTGCAGCGACTCTTTATGGTTAAAACCTTTGCAACTAAACTTTTATATATGTTGTTATGATACATCTCAGTGCCTATTCCCAACGTAGCTTTTATTACAAAGCATAAGTATCCAAAGGGCAAAGAGACAAAATGCTGTTTTGATTTCCCTAAACAAAATAAAAACCAATATCGCTTAAAATGTTTATATAACAGGCCATTCTAAATGTACAGAAAGCCAAATGAAAATGATACGGGCAGCTTCATGTTTCTCCTAATCTCTGAAACTGTTCTGGAGCGCCACAAAAACATAACAGGCTTGTTTTGTCTGCCCTAAGGATTATAGGGAATGAGACAGTTAGGGGCCGATTCACTAAATTCGGGTGAAGGGTTAGAATAAAAAAAACTTTGAATTTCGAAGGTTTTTTTGGGTACTTCGACCATCGAATTGGTTAAATTCGATCGAAGTCAAACGAAATTGAACGATTCGAAGTAAAAATCGTTCGACTATTCGACCATTCGATAGTCGAAGTACTTACCCTTTAAAAAAAACTTCGATCCCCTACTTCGGCAGATAAAACCTACCGAAGTCAATGTTAGCCTATGGGGAAGGCCCCCATAGGCTTGCTCAGCTTTTTTTGATCGAAGGATTTTCCTTCGATCGTTTGATTAAAATCCTTCGAATCGTTCGATTCGAAGGATTTAATCGTTCGATCGAACGAAAAATCCTTCGATCGATCGAATGTTTAGCGCTAAATCCTTCGACTTCGATATTCGAAGTCGAAGGATTTCAATTCGAGGGTCGAATTTCGAAGTATTTTTAACTTCGAAATTCGACCCTTAGTGAATCTGCCCCTAAATGAATGCATCAGAGACAAGAATCTACTGACAGTGTCCTTACCTAAGTGTAAGGACACACTGGACGATTTGTTGCCAACGTTTTAAAAAAGTAAATCGCGGCGACAAGACAATCGTCTTTTTTTGAACAGACGATTCACAGCAACTATTGGCACAGAGCGATTTGTATCCCATTACTCTGTGCGGTACGTGCTCCACCCAAACCGGAAACGGTTTTTGCTTCCCGCTGTAACCTGGCGTCTTTGCGTCATTGCGTTCGCATTGTAATTTGAATACAATTGCTGCTACTTATCTGTATGTGTGTGCGTGTCTAGGAGATTTCAGTGCTTTTCTAAGTACATGCTATTTCTGATAAATCGCTCGGAAAAGGGTCTCGGTGCGTTTTGGAGCTACAGGCGATTCACAAACGTGCTGTGGGCACAGGAGCTAGCGTCTTTCATTTGGTTTTGTTCAGAGACAAAACGAGCGATATGTCGCCGCGATTTGCTTTTTAAAAACGTTGGCGACAAATCGTCCAGTGTGTCCTTACCCTTATCTCTCACCATAATATGTACCATCAGACAGTGTAGCAAAGGGCTGCCAATGCATCCCAACATGTCACTGTATATAGCAGGGGTGTCCAACCTGCGGCCCGAGGGTCGTATGCGGCTCAGGATGGATATGAATGCAGCCCACCTTGAACTTCCGCCAATCCAGGAAACGTCATGTTGCAATGTCACACACAGAGAGCGTCTGTACGCGCTCGCTAATTGTGTGCTTTAAATTTTACATGGGGTGTGCGGTGTGTAGCTTCCTAGAGCAGGAAAAGCAGTTAACAAGTGAGCATTCAGTTACTTACAAAGGCAGGTAAGCATTCTTCAGCGACATCGCCCGCTATGCTAGGGATATACAGTATGCAACGCCTGCATTTGTGAGCAACTTTTTTCAAGAATGAACACACTAAGGGGCAGATTTATAAAGGGTCGAATTTCGAAGTAAAAAATACTTCGAAATTCGACCATTGAATTAAGATACTTCGAATTCAAATATCGAATTCGAACTTTTTTTCCATCGAATTTGGCCATAGAACGGTTGAAGTACAATCGGACGATCGAACGATTAAATCCTTTGAATCGAACTATTCGAACAATTTTATCGTACGATCGAACGATTTATACTTCGACTTCAAAAACTTAGAAAATGCATTAGAAGGTCCCCATAGGCAAACACAGCACTTCGGCAGGTTTAAGTTTTTTTTTAAAGAGACAGTACTTCGATTATCGAATATTCGAATATTCAAACTATTTTACTTTGAATCGAATTCGAAGTAAATTCGAAGTCATAGTATTCTATTCGATGGTCGAGGTATCCAAAAAATTACTTTGAATTTCTAATTTTTTTACTTCGAAAATTCCCTCCAATTCACTTCGACCCTTGATAAATCTGCCCCTAAGAGTAAAGTTAGAACCAAATTATCTGATGAGCACCTTGAGAATTCACTGAGAACTGCAACTACTTCCATTCAACCAGATATTGATACATTAGTTTCTCAAACACAATGTCACAAATCCCACTAGGTTTATGATACCCTCTTTTCGTTTACAAAAAAATAAATCCAAAATTAGCGTTAGTGTTTGCGTGTATATCGAGTGTGGCCCCAGAACATTTTTCTTCTTCCAATGTGGCCCAGGGAAGCCAAAAGGTTGGACACCCTGGTATATAGTATCAAATGCTTGACACAATACCAACCAAGCTATTTGTAAATGTGTTTAAACACTGTACCTGCCCAGTTGTTTTTATTTTCTGCACTGCTGGTTCTGACTCTTGAAATAAAGTAGGAGCTGGTTAACAGACTTGGAAGAGGACTGACCTCTGATACATTGCGTCAAGAATCAGACTCCGTCAGGACTACTTGCAGGTGTTGAACGGCTGGTAGAAGTCATGTAACCAATATGTTAGGGCTTGATGAAAAACAAAACCAAAGTGTGGTTTAATGATATAACTGAATAAAGGCAAATAGCAGTAAGGTAAAGTGCCAGGCTGAGAGACAAGTCCAGAAATCAGCATCAGAGGGCAGACTAATATTAGTCCACATGTCAGACCAGAGTTCCGGCAAGAGCAGGAACATGTCAGTGGAACATGCCAAAGGTCAAAACCAGAAGATCAAATAATGGAGGATAAGGACAGGAAAGGAACACACTCATGGACAGGTCTCTGAACTGGACAGGATTGGTCTAAGTCAATCTTCTGAGACTCAATTGGACAGACCACTGGCCAGTAAATATGAAGTCCCCTAGCAGGTCTTGACAGAGAACAGAAATTAAAATATAGAGCAGCCAAGAATGAGCATAGATTCTTAGTTGTCGCACAGAAGTTAGCCTGCCTACATCTTCCAAGTTAAATGTTCCAAGACCCTTTTAAACAGGAAAAGGGTTAAAGCAATTTTTCTGTATTTTTCTATTTACATAGGCAGCCAGTGCTTGCAAGCTGTAACATGGAATGAAATTAGAACTGTATGTAACATTGCTGTTAAAGGGCATCCATATAAAAATAGTTTCCTCTATTGGAGGTGTGGGCTAACAGAGCCTGAACGTAAGATGGGGGGGAACACTAGCATTTCTTTTTTTAGAAAACACCCCCTCTTGTGAGCACTGTGCTTCGCCCCCCCCCCCCTCCCATGCAGGCAGCCATGTTGGGGCAGAAGTATTTCAATGGTTTGTAAAGTTATTTGCAAACGTATTTGTGATTTGAAAGCAGAGTTTCCATTCTGCTCTCTATGTCTAACTCTTACAGCAATGTAGCTCAAGTGATTTCTCCTCCAGGTCTGTTAACTAGCTGGCTTCATTGTTTCAGATCTAGACAGGTACTGCTTTTAATTGCAATTTCATTTACAATAAAACATTGAAAAGATAATCTAGACTGCAAGGCCAGAGCTACTGATAAGACCTTCAGCATAGCCCTATCTCATGTGCAGTAGATACCTACAAATGGAGACTGAAGCACAGGGTAAAACTGGCAGGTGGTCTGTTATGCTGAAGCTCAGTGTCGGACTGGCCCACCGGGATACCTGGAAAACTGTTGGTGGGCCCTGGTGTCAGTGGGCCCTTTTGCTCACCGGACTATTTGTTTTCGTAACAATTCTCAAACTTACTACATTTGAAAATGGTTTTGATAGAACCTCCACTTGCATGTCCTTACCATAAGCCCCAGAACAAAAGCACCAGCAGCTGGGACATTAGTTCGATTAATTAGGTTTGAAATGCAATGACGCTAAAATGAAACATCCCCTAGAAATGGCAGAACTCCTCCTTTCCATCAGAACAGCATTACAACATATCCTGTTTTACTAAAGGTACAGCTGTGCTACTCCTTTGGGTCACGTTATATAAAGTCGTTATTAATTCCATAATAATGTAATTTCCTCAGTAATCAGACATGTAGGCCTTGGAGTGTGTTTTCAGTAGTGACAAAAAGTGTGATGTGGATAGAGACAATGGCTTCCGCAATGCTCAGTGCTTTGTCTCTGACAATTGTTACCAATAAGAACCCAAAAGCTTTTCTAATTGTTAGTAGTGTCTCATTTATAGAAAGCTAAAACAAACCCACTGAGCATTGTATTATGACCATATTCAGATATTGAAAGTTCCTACATATTATAGAACTTTTGCCCTACTCTGGAGAAGACAAGAAAAAATTTTATGTGATGTGGATGTGATAGGCCTCCAATGGACTGATATACCCAAAAGCATGCAAAGGCAAGACATCTTGGTGCCAGGTGGTTGATAGAAGGCACATTCAAGAGATAGATATGGTGTCAGGGAGCAGCAGGGGCATAGTGCTCCCAGCAAGATATAAGGACACTGTTGTGTCTTCCCAGTGTTGGACTGGATCTCCTGGGACCCACCAGAGAACCTGACTTCAAGGATCCACTCTCACAACAATTTGATGTAGACAGGGCTAAATGTAGACCTGTGGTGGAAATAAGACAGAACTGATGGCAATTTTCCTTGGCTGGGGGCTTACTAGGACTGAGGTCCACTGGGAGATCTTCTAATACACTAGCAGGCCAGTCTGACCCTGTGTTCACCCAGTCAGGTAAAAAGCAACCTCATTAGCCTTGTTCCGTTACTCCCACTCTTTATTATTATTTTTTTCCCTTTTTTCAATTTTCTCCCTCTGCTGTTTTCCCTTCTCCTACTCTCTGTCCCTCTTCTTTCTGTAGAACCCTCCCGTATGTACATAGCCACAACCATGGGACTCCCTAATCCTTCACCTCCCTCTTCTCACTGTTTCCCATGTTTATACCAGTCACACCATCTACAGGCCTGACTCCTGCCCCAGCAGCTCCCATTCCCATGCAAACAGCCACATCATCCAGGAAAGTCCCTGCTCCCAAAGCTTCTGGCACAACCCGGTGCCCATTTCAGTCACTCCCTCTGTGCATTACATAGGGCAGAACACATAAGGGAGCTCCATCCAAATGGCAACTGAATACCATTTTTTATTTCTGGTCAAAGAGAGGCAGAACAAAAACACTTTAAATTAAATATGGAAAATGAAGGGTAACTTTCAAGGAAAGTTGGAAGAAACTAAGTAATTGTAGAAGCAGAGAAGAAAAGTAGTAAAATGTCATTCAAATCCCAAGATTTCAAGGCATTTCAGCAACTTAGTCCAGATTTTTTTCCCGTTCGTAAAATGTTAATGACAAATGGAAATGATTTATCCTCCCGCAGGAAATAATATGACTTGGCTGGATCTGAGCTGGGAAAGTAATTTCAGCTTTATTTTGGAAAAAATGCCAAAATTGACAAATGTCTGTCAAAAACAAATCTATGGTTTTTGTTATTTCTTGAGCTAAACAGGGAAATTGAAGCTTCTCCATGTTTGATCCTTGCAAGGTAGATAATTAGACTACTGGTGCACAAATAAGGAGTTGTATTGTGGTAACCTAATTATCTACTAAGCAAGGATCTAACATGGGGTAGCTTCAGTTTTCTTGTTTGCCCTTTTTAGCCCAAGAAATAACTAAAAACCAATAAGAAATAATAGACAAAAAGTATGGTGGACATAAGCCCTATTCACTGCCCTCGTGCTGCAAGGAGGGTACTCTGCCTCTTTAATATTTTTATATATTTATTTGCCGTTTCTGCTATCAAAGCTCGTTCAGTTTGAAAATTTCATAAAGAAAAGTTAAGTAGAATATTGTGTTGCAGAATGAAACACTCCAGATTAATAAATTGCTTCCATTATTTCTAATAAGATACAATGAGAACTCTACCTCTAATTAAGGGGACTGAAACTGATTAATGGGAATAACTAAAGGATGTCCCAGCTTTGCTAAAATGAATAAATAAGTATGTGGTATGTACTGGATTAATAAATACTTTTAATTGGTTTCAGGGACATAATAGATGGGTGATGTGAGCGCTGTTAGAAAACCATTTAAGCCGTAGCAGTGTATAGCTACTAATTCAGCAGCATCTGACAATGCGCCACAGAGATTTGGAGTGAGCCTCTCGGATCTTCACAAGGGCCTCTTGGGTTTCACTTGCTAATTCTTTTAAGTATAAAAAAACATGGCAAAGTCTCTCAAATGGAAAATACTTTAAATTTTAATATTTCACATAATTATATATTTCCTAGTGTAGTGACTCTAATGAAAAGTCACGATTCTATTCCAGTGTCTATCTAACGTATAATTTGTTATGCTGGTGTTGAGTGTTACTGTCCCAGTCCTGTAATCTTCTTGATGTATTTCTCTTTATGAGACATTTGTTATGCCCAGGGCAAATTTATTGCCTGTCTCCATCAACCACAAAAATGGGGAATAGGCACTCAAAAACCAAAAAGGTCACCAGGAGAAATCAGTTAAAAACAAAAACACTTTATTGGAACAACATCGCTAATGTCTTATGCATTTCGTGCTCCATGGCCACTTAATGAGAAGCCCATGATAAGTGCCCATGAAGCATAAAATGCGTATGGCATTAGAGATGCTGTTTTAAACAAATTGTTCCTGGTGACCTTCAAGATTTATGAGTGTCTGTTCCCCATTTTTGCGGATGATGTATATGAGTATTTCTGCACCTCTTGCCGAGGGTCTGGTGTGCCTGGACCAAGCTTTATTTATACTAATGATAATACTGTGGTTAAAGTTTGGATGTCTTTACTGTTCATCACATATACTTTGCCTGCCCTAACCTACAATGACATTAAAGGGATAATTTTTCAAAATGCATCAGTTAATAGCACTGCTCCAGCAGACTTCTGCACTGAATTCTGTTTTGCGAAAGAGCAAACAGATTTTTTTAGATTTAATTTTGAAATTTGACATGTCCGTTTCCCAGGAGCCCCCAGTCATGTGACTTGTGCTCTGAAAAAACTTCAGTCACTCTTTACTGCTGCACTGCAAGTTGGAGTGATTTTGCCCCACTCCCTTTCCCCCTTCAGCAGCCCATCAGCAGAACTCCTTTAGTTACACTGAGTAGGAGAAACAACAGCCTGCCAGAAAGCAGTTCCATCCTAAAGTAGTATCACTTTTGCTATTTTTGCTCTACTTCTTTTTGAAAAAGCAAACTGTTTAACAGAATATATCCATATCCAACAAAAGTACGGCCGAGTATTTTTGCAGTGCAACAGGACACTCCCTCATATTAATATATCTTTAAAAGGTGGGAACTTGAACCCATCCTTTCTGATATATTCATCATGTTAGTGATTAAATGATAAAGTGAGCCTAAATCTAAATTAACTGTAGTGTGATTGTAACCTGGGTTAGTATACTGTAGATAGCCACAAGAAAGGAAAACTTCAAGTAGATAGTTCAATATTCTAGCTCATTTTAGTAATAGTTTATTTCCCTATAATAAAATAATCCCATCACTACCAGCCACCTAACACTGATGAAGTGTATATACAGATGACCTTTTATCCAATATGCTAGGGAATATATACACCTTCTGTACCTCTGATACAACTGTCTCTTAATAAAGGGAAAATCTCCAACTAAAACATTGGCTCGAGTAAGCGTACAGTGGCGATGCCAAGCAAATTCTGCCAAGCCTCTTCTCTAATTATCCACAGAAATACTCTGAGCACAACCAAATCCAGACTCACCAGCGCCTTCTCGGAAACACTGTTTGATTTCCTTATGTTTGTTTTAAGCAATGCAGCTCAGATAAAGTGCAAATAGACATTTTTAATTTGGAACATGCCAGAAATTAATAACCTGTTTGAGTCAAGAAATATTGTCGTTAAAGTGAATAGCTCTATATCATATGAGCCTAAACTGTTACAGTATGGTAATGCTCCCAATCTCACACTCAGTTAACCATGCTATATATCCCCATATATATATATATCAGTATATATACACACATTATATATATATATATATATATATATATATATATATATACTGTATATATATATATATACTGTATATATATATATATATATATATATATATATATATATATATATATATATACAGTATATATATATACACTAAGCTGTACAGGCAGCACTCACAGGGCTTTTGAAAACAAGAATTGATTTATTGTGCAGATATATATATGTATATATATATATTGAATCTGGACTAAAGTCGGATGGAGTCTTTTGTTCATGCGTTTACATCCGACAGCCAATGAACTTCAATGAAAACAAATCTCTCCGAGACAATCAGTTTTTATCATGTCGGATGAACACACAGCAGCAGCGTTCCCAAAAGTGTGTCGTGGTGGATGTAAAATATTTCTTTTAGTAGTTTATTAGATTTTTCAACCCCATTATATTTATACCACGCAACTACATCCGACTTGTCGGATGAGTTTTGTTGATCCGACTATCCAACAAATGTGCTTGTGTAGTTTAGCCTTTATTAGGAGGCAGCGAGAGAGGTGGTCACATATAGGGGCCGATTCACTAATGGTCGAATATCGAGGGTTAATTAACCCTCAATATTCGACTAGGAATTAAAATCCTTCGAATTCGAATATCGAATTCGAAGGATTTAGCGCTAAACGTTCGATCGATGGATTTTTCATTCGATCGAACGATTAAATCCTTCGAATCGAACGATTCGAAGGATTTTAATAAAACGATCGAATGAATATCCTTCGATCAAAAAAAGCTTAGCAAGCCTATGGGGACCTTCCCCATAGGCTAACATTGAGTTCGGTAGGTTTTATCTGCCGAACTAGAGGGTCGAATTTTTTTTTAAAGAGACAGTACTTCGATTATCGAATGGTCGAATAGTCGAATGATTTTTCATTCGAATCGTTCGAATCGTTCGAATTCGATCGAATTCGATCGAATTTAACCAATTCGATGGTCGAAGTACCCAAAAAATACTTCGAAATTCGAATTTTTTTTCATTCGAATTCTTCACTCGAATTTTGTACATCTGCCCCTTAATATCAGCCGTATAATGCTAAAAACGGAGCCATAAGGTAAACCAGAGTAACTGCATTTAGGGGCAGATTTACTATGGGTCGAATATCGAGGGTTAATTAACCCTCGATATTCGACTGGGAATTAAAATCCTTCGAATTCGAATATCGAATTCGAAGGATTTAGCGCTAATAATTCGATCGATCGATCGAATTATTATTCTATTCGATCGAAGGATTTTTCATTCGATCGAACGATTAAATCCTTCGAATCGAACGATTCGAAGGATTTTAATAAAACGATCGAATGAATATCCTTCGATCAAAAAAAGCTTAGCAAGCCTATGGGGACCTTCCCCATAGGCTAACATTGACTTCGGTAGGTTTTATCTGCCGAAGTAGGTGGTCGAATTTTTTTTTAAAGAGACAGTACTTCGATTATCGAATGGTCGAATGGTTGAATAGTCGAACGATTTTTCATTCGAATCGTTCGATTTCGATCGAATTCGATCAAATTTAACATATTCGATGGTCGAAGTACCCAAAAAATACTTCGGAATTCGAATTTTTTTTCATTCGAATTCTTCACTCGAATTTTGTACATCTGCCCCTAGGGGTGTTGTAGCATCGGCATCTATGGAAGAAGTCTCTGCAAAGGCGAATATAACACTTCTAGAACCGTTGCACATTTGCCATTGTCATATTTATTCTACAGTGATGTGAAAAACATGGCAAACTGAAACACAAACTGTTATATTTACAGAAGCAAAACACTTCATATGGCAAATACAACGATCATTCTCTTGTTCATAAAATATATTTTTCGTCATGTTGATTAAAATGATTTTCCCCTTTTAATGCAGCCATCACCTGACCTATTCCAGCCATATAAGGGGAAGCTGTCATTCCTCGAGCCCCAGAAGCCTGAGGCAACACCAGAGGACAGTATGAATGTTCCCGGCTTCTCTTTTCAAAGTTCCACCTGGCTGACGTAAGTACAAATAGGCGTGTAATCCAGCCAATAGCAAAGCATGCTATTCCATATAGTGCAGGTATAAAATGTCAAGGCACAGTGGACATGATTGTGGGCTTCAAGAGTTTTCCAGCTGCTGCATAAAGGCCAGATCATCTCTTGCGATTCCTGTGTCAATCATCGGCAAAACCTTCACCTGGGATTCCATCTACCAGGGTATGAGACTGCCGGGTAACATCAGGCCTAGAATTATGAGGGGCAGTCACTCATCTGGCACATCTAGGGTTGCCACCATTTCTGGAATAAAATAACGGCCTTCCTATATATTTATGTTATTAATAACATTGGGATCAACCATAATTTTTTCGGCCAGGCCGGTAAAATACTGGCCAAGTGGCAACCCGAGGCACATCACACGTAAGTATCAGGTGGGTATGTTTATGTGAGCGAATGTGTGAGTGAACGTGAGATATGAAAGGATAAGGGTGTAACATGAAGGCAAAGCAGAGTCTAAGATCACAGCCTGCTTTGTCTTCCTGCACATCATGTCTATGGAAGCCATACCCTGTTAGTTATGTATATAGTTCTGTAGTTCTCATAGTTGTGTAGAAAACCAGGTCAAGGGTTTTTTCCCATCTGAAGTAAGATGGGGTTTTTACCTTGTCCCTTAAGTTTTGATGTTAATTGAGCAAAGGGTGGGACATAGACACGTGCAGTTTAAGCCTCGTTTGTTGTCTTTGTTTGTCACGTTTGTCCTGTTGTGTGAGGCGTTACACCCGGCGTGCCGGTAACAAGGTTGAAGCCTTGACGTGGCGTTACTGCTCACATGTATAAACATGTGCTAATTCAACCAATGCTGAGAGTGTGAGTGACGTAATGTTTCATTGGCAGAATTTGTTTCACTTGTTCAGCACCAACATTGGGCAATGCACAATCTTACTTTATATAAATACTGAGCCCCTTCAAAATCTCATTGCATAGAGCCCAGCCACAAGAACACATATTCCTGGAGTGCAGCAGTGCTCTCTACAATAGCAAAACCTTCCCTGCCTCATCTGAGCACAGGAGAGGTGAGCACAAAGGGGCAGGCCCTTACTGTAATTCAAAATATCAAGTTTTGGCATTTCAAGTACACAGAGGACCAAACAGCCTCCCACCAGCCCAATAAGTAGTGACTGTATATGGTATTTTACAGTAGCCCTTTGGCATTTGCCAGAATCCACAGATTGTCAATGGGAAAAAGACATAGTAAAGCCCATAATCCCCAACAACCTCAAGGTGGCCACCCAAAATCATGGCCACGTATATTCTGCAAGACATTGCCAGGACTTGTTGATTAAACCCTGATAAAGTTATAAGTCTTATCTGTTGCCCGCAATTTAAGTTCTCCAGTTAACACCTAAGGTTATATACTGAGCTGTAATGATGATAACTGTGTGGCACCATGTTGAGGGTTTTATAGAATGAATGTGAACATTTCCCCCTTGGTGTGCTGCTATGGAACAGGACAGAGCTACCGGCATGTGCTTGAAGGTTCCAGAATTCCTCCTGATAATGGGCAGGATAGTTTAATAAAAGAGTCTGTATATTTTCTATGCAGCTCTGCAAGGTGTAACAACAGTCTGTCGTGTATCACCCAAGTCAGGTGGAGGTTTGCAGAGCAGCAGGCAATTCTATTCTACAGCAACATGGAGTTTTTATATGTGTCTTTCACTAGTGTTCAGCTGAACAGAAAATGACAATATAATATATAATATAAGTTTTGTTTGTGCAGTGTATGCAAGGTTTGGGTAACTTGTGGCCCTTCTGATACTATTAAACTAGATGGCATTAGTGGGCTAGAGGTTGCCAAACTGTGTGTGCAAGTCTTTATTTGTTAAGGAACAATATAAAATGTTACAGAAGGACACATCTATGTTGCACTTATTTGGTTAGGCTGGAGAATGAGCAGCACAGTCCATAGAATCTATTGATGCCACATATACAAAATACCAGGCTTCCTTTATCTGTCATCTTTCTGCCCTAATAGTAACATCAGCCTCTTGACCTGCATTAAAATCCATAGGGTGTCTGTGATGTTTGGGGCTATTCAGAAGAGTTTGCCTAGTGTGTAGATCTGCCTGTGGGTAAGGGACTAGGCCCCTCGGGTGGTTTTCCAAATAAGTGATTGAAAAAATTCAAGGTGCAATATTTTCAGACAATGCAGGCTAATTTCCATTCATACAAAAGCAACAAAAAAAATTAACATGCAGTAAGAATGTGTACATAAAATTTGGAATCTGCAAGTAAGAATAAGCTACACCTTTTAAAAAATCAAAACGTGGCTATGGTTATAACCTCAGTTTTGGGGCATTCGCTGTCTCCAGCTGGCTGATAGAAAAGAAGGGAAATAAAAAATCATGAGAATTTATGGAGATGCCAGTTAGTTGATGTTTTGTTGACTGTCACTGAGATTGTTCACTTGTAGTCCATTGTCTTTTATAAGACCCGTTGGCATTCTATATGGTGTCATGTAAATTATTTCCACTAATTAAATTACTGCTCTCCCCTTGTTGTTATGGAAGCATCACCACTGTTGTTTGTATAATTTACAATAGCATTGAATTACTGATTCAACCACTGCAAAATATAACAGCACTAGTTCTGCAAACAAAAACAAACAACAACCTTTTTTTTTTCCTCAGAAGATTTTTATTAAATTTCCAAAGAAATAAAAAGCACAAACTTAGAGATTACATTGCTCTGGAGCCTCATGTATACTGTAAGCAATACAATATAGTTAACATAAGCAATATCATGTTCGCCAGGAGTTTAAGCAATGTAGCTATACATCGCTATATAAGAAGGGGAAAACAGAGAAAAGAACAGGTTGATATATATACCTGACTCTGTACTGCAATGGTATCTTCCAGCCTGTGCCTAGGTTGAGATATGTATCTGGCTCTGCAATGGTATCTTCCAACCGCTGCACAGGTTGAGATACAGTATGTACCTGACTCTGTACTGCAATGGTATCTTC
This sequence comes from Xenopus petersii, assembly GCA_038501925.1. Lineage (NCBI taxonomy): Eukaryota > Metazoa > Chordata > Amphibia > Anura > Pipidae > Xenopus > Xenopus petersii. Next base: position 20,618,717 of record CM076685.1, on the reverse strand, counting down.
CAACCTCTGCACAGGTTGAGATATGTACCTGACTATATACTGCAATGGTATCTTCCAACTTCTGCACAGGTTGAGCTATGTACCTGACTCTGTACTGCATTGTTATCTTCCAACCTCCGTCCAGGTTGAGATATATACCACTACCTGACTCTGTACTGCAATGGTATCTTCCAGCCTGTGCCTAGGTTGAGATATGTATCTCGCTCTGCAATGGTATCTTCCAACCTCTACACAGGTTGAGATATGTACCTGACTATGTACTGCAATGGTATCTTCCAGCCTGTGCCCTGGTTGAGATATGTATCTGGCTCTGCAATGGTATCTTCCAAACTCTGCACAGGTTGAGATATGTACCTGACTCTGTACTGAAATGGTATCTTCCAGCCTGTGCACAGGTAGAGTTATGTACCTGACTCTGTACTGCAATGGTATCTTCCAACCTCCGGCCAGGTTAAGATATATACCACTACCTGACTCTGTACTGCAATGGTATCTTCCAGCCTGTGCCTAGATTCAGATATGTATCTAGCTCTGCAATGGTATCTTCCAGCCTGTGCCCAGGTTGAGTTATGTACCTGCGCTCTGTACTGCATTTGGTATCTTTCAGCCTGTGCCCAGGTTGAAATATGTACCTGGCATTGCAATGGTATCTTCCAGCCTTTGTCCAGGATGAGATATAAACCTGACTGTACTGCAATAGTATCGTTCTGCCTGTGCCCAGGTTGAGATATGTACCTGGCTCTGCAATGGTATCTTATAGCCTGTGTCTAGGTTGAGATATGTACCTGGCTCTGTACTGCAATGGTATCTTCCAGCCTGTGCCCAGGTTGAGATATGTACCTGGCTCTGCGCTGCAATGGTATGTTCCAGCCTGTGCCCAGGTGATGATGTCACTGTGTGGCACCTGCAGGTCATGTGACCTCAACCGTTGGGGAATGGCAGTTGCTGCGAAGACGTTGGAGAGAGAAGAAGCAGAAGAGGTTTCCACATGAGAAGATGAAGAGATTACACACTACTTCCGTAAATTTGGACCCCCGGCCCTCAAAGGAGAAGAAAAGAAGAGGAGAACATGAAGAAGACCAAGGGGGAGAGTTGAAGAAGAAGAGAGAGAGCAGTTTGGAGGAACATCTGCCAGATAAGGGCTGCAGGGAGGAGAGGATACCTTCTGGTTTCAAAGATTCATACCCCCAGCCCTCAAAGGAGAAGGCAAGAAGAAAAGACCACGATAAAGAAGAAGGAAACCAGAAGAAGAAGAGAAAGAGGAGTGCGGATGAACAGCTGCCAGATGAGTGCTGCAGGGAGGAAAAACTGAGAAGGGAGGAGACCGATAAAGGTAAGACATTTCTCAAAATATCTAAACTGCAAAAAGAAGAAGCCACATGATTGCCAGCTGCCCCTAATTTACTGGGGCAATGACTGTTTAGGGCACAAATTCTAATTATTATTATTTTCATTGAAAATTAAAAGTACTAACATAAATTACATTTTCACATTTCAAGCTCTTTTGGGCAGGGCCCGCTTTAACTCATGTATTGGGTTGTTTTTGTATGTATTCCGGTATGTTTAATGTAAACACCCATTTATTGTACAGCGCTAGAGAATATTTTGGCATTTTATAAATATTTTTTAATAATATTAATGATAAAAATAATAATAACCAATTGTAGAAGGTCATTTGCCAAAAGCAACCAATCAGCAAGCAACTAGGAACAATATTTCAACTTTAAATGAATTATCTAGTTGCTATGGGTAACTACACTGGTGCAATTTAACACTTATTCCCTAAGTGTAATAAAAAGCACTAAGTTGTCCTAGGTCCAAGGACCCATCAGACATTTGCTTTAATTTGGGTGACCAGTAAATGCTTCCTGCTTATTGGTTGGTATAAGTAATGAGACCTGTACCAACTTTGCCCTATTTACTACCTAACCTTATAGGTTAGATTTAGAAACATAAGTACTAAACTGCTAAACGTGGGTTTTTTCCATGTTTCATGGTAGCAGCACACTTGGGCCACAATGTGTCTTTTAGCCATTCGCTATGGGAGTGCTATATTAACTATTATTTTTCCATAAACTGATAATAAAATCTCTTTTCCCTTCTAGGAGACGCTGGGCCTGTGAGTGCAGAAGCTCAACCTTCAAGGCTGAACCCACACAGTATCTCCGATTACAACTTCTACTCTATGTTGGGAGCAGGAGGATACGGCAACGTAAGTGATTAGTTCCCATTGGCTGCAGCTCTTTTTTGCAGGGTTTGAATCCTAAATGTGGTAGAAAGCAAAAGGGTTGAGTGATCAGGGGACTATTTCCAATGATGGGTAAAAATACAAATCTGAATAATATTTCCAATATTTCCATAGTACACGGTAATATTTTTTTTTAAAGGTTTTTATTTAACATTTTCTTAACACAACAGCACATACATAAACTTGCATTGCTGTGACCAAACAAATAAAATTACATGTTTGTTGGGTAATCGTGAGTTATACACAGCAGGAATATTTAATAGGACATACACCAGTTAATGGGAGGAAACTTAAAGGGGAAACTAGTGTTTCTTGGAAGGTTGGATTTAGGGAGCTACCACTGGGTTGACATCCAGCCAGGGGTCCCAAACCTTGTCAAACTTTTGGAGGCACCGTCTGGCTAGGTAGGTTAGTTTGATAACTGGCAACATACTATTTATTAGTCGGACCCATTGCTGAACCTGTGGCGAGAGGGGGCTCATCCATTTTATTGCCACATGTTTTTTGTCATAGAAGTATAGCGTTTTTAGTAGGGTTTCAGTGGGACCGTGTCCTCTATTACTCCTGGCAAGCATACCTCCAGGGCAAGAATGCCAGGTAATAGGACTTGTTCATTAATGTATTTCACTAATTCTGTCCAGTACTTACATACCATTGGACATGCCTGTAACAAGTGAAAGAACCCTGAGTCTGCAGAGTTACACTTGGGGCATAATGCGGTAGGGTTCCTACCCGTTACTTTTAGCCTTAGCGGCGTGATATATGTCCTGTGAATTATTGTACTGTACCATCTTATCTTTGGTGGACATTAGGTAGTCATATAGTCCCTCAGTTGCCTCTGCCCACATCTCATCATTTAAATGGGGCATGTTCACAGTCCATTTGCTTCTTGCCCTATCAAAGGTTTTCCCCAGGCTAGGAATCAGGGACTTGTATATTACAGTAATTAGCTTGCTTGGGTCTGGGTCCCATAATCTACTTTCGTATGATGAGGTCATTGTGTTACCTGTCAAGGAACCAAACTGGGAGGTAAATGTATGGCGTATTTGGAGATACCTCAATATTTGTATATTGGGTTGATTTAAGTGCGCTCTTAGTTGGGCCAGGGTCGAAAAGTTGCCTTCCAATAGTAGGTCTTTCAAATGGCGCACTCCCATTTTGGGCCAGTAATGAAAATCATGTATTTGCATAAAATTTGGAAAATTTGAATTTCTCCAAAGTGGTTCATTTGGCGAAGGTTGGGGGTTTGATTTGGATACTGTTCTAATAGCAAGCGTCCATATTTTCTGTGGAGACAATACGGGTGGCAGTTCAGGGGTATCTCTAGTTTTCATATAGGGTGCGTCCTCAACGCTTCTAGGGAGCCCGCCATAGTGGCATGCAGTGCCGTGAGTGGATTCTCAGGGTTTGGCGTGAGCCAATTGTGTATGTACATTAAATACACAGTTATAGTAACTCTTTTCTTGCCTTTCTCAGGTTATGTTGGCTTCGTTAGGAGACCGGAGGCCATATGTGGCTGTTAAATCCATCAGGAAAACAGAGAAGACCAATTACATCAGCCTTCTCTCAGAGTCTCAAGTGCTGAACATCGCCAGAGACAGCCCTTTCCTCTGCCAAGGCTATGCTGCTTTTCAAACCCAGGTACAACATTGACTCCATATTGCCATTTAGTTTGTAATACTGTTCCTCTGTGTCCCCTAGATGATAGCTCTAGTTATACATCTAATCCCCTTACATAATGTCCCATATATTATATATATTATAACCATTACAAATAACATGACCCATATAACAACTAAACTGATTATACAGTACAGTTCCTACACATTATATAAGGCCTCCTTGCCTTGTACACCAGTTACATCAGGAGTGCCCAAAAGGTACATCGGGATCTACCAGTAGACCTTTAGCTGGGGATCAGTAGACCTCAAGACACTGTCAGCAAACAGCTTAAATAAATGACCATCCTGTTTCATGCTTTTCATTCAGATATTTATTATGTTAAGGTTACATAAGAAATAGTTGTTTAATAAATATAGCAATATACATCTTCTGATAAATCATTATTTAAGTAATATTTTCCATGGAACAGAAGTCTAGCAATGATTTTATGGATTTAGATCTTAATGGGACAACATCTCTAAAAGTAGACCTGGCATTAGTAAAGTATGGGCACTCCTGCCTTACATGTTAATGCAGGATTTATATATTCAGTACTGTAATCTGCCTGCAGGGATTTATAACAACATACAGGATACCCACCAACTACCCACAATATTAATGAACTAGTGCCATATATTTATAATATATTTATATATATATAAGATGCTTCGGTGTCCGCAATCTGTCTTTGTCGCAGGTGAGGTGCACAATCAATTAGAATGATACAATCGATACAGGGATCAGCACACTCTAGTAAAGGTGAATTAAAGTGTTTTTATTTGTAACACAGCATTGTCCAATGTTTTGGTCCCACCTGGGGACCTTTATCAAGGATGATGCGCTTTGAGTGAACAATAGTTTAAATACCCTTCCCCTCTATATATACTGTATATTCAATATATGTACAAGATTGGGTACTTATTACTAATAAAATAGAGGATTTCTTGTTCCATCTTGTTCCTATTTGGCTTTACATTAATGCCATTTATAAAATGAATAATATCCTTTGTCATTTTAAATGTCATTTATTTATTTCCCTCTTTCCATTTGTCTGTGTAACCAGCGGCATGCCTTCTATGTAATGGAGTACCTGAGTGGGGGAAGCCTTGAGTATGAGCTGAGCCGATACGGCCGGATGAAAATGGACAGAGTACTGTAAGTATTACACGGCACCAGTACAATATCAATATATAAATAACTTTATTTTCAAATTTAGTAGGCAACTATTTTCTCTTTTTCTTAAAAGAATTAAGCAAATGTATTACATAAAAATCTTCATGGAGTTAACCATTATTTCCCTGTCTTAAAGGTTCCATTCTGCGGAGATGATTTGCGGCCTACAATACCTTCATGGCCTCGGGATTATCCATCTGTGAGTATAGATTTCTTCATTTCTGCACACAGGTTGCTCTGCAAATCAGCGGCCTTCATCCTTTTTGTAATGCCTTTTATCTTTATATTACAGAGACATCAAACCCGCAAACGTTCTATTGGACCATCAAGGACACATTAAAATCGGTGACTTCGGCCTGGCAAAGCAGAGCCTCTTTAATGCCCACCTTACAACTGGCTGGGCTGGAACCATAGAATACATGGCCCCGGAGGTGAGATATGCAATTACAGATTATTTAGAATAAAAGCAAGAAGTATAGGAGGGCAACAGAACAGAATACAAATTCCAGTTGATGCCTTTCAAATAAAGAGGGGGTTAGACGTCCCCCAATATATTTTGAACTTTTTTTTTCGAGACCCAATGATCCATTGTGGAAGAAATTGCAGGGATGATTCTTTATAAGCGCCAGACTGCCATGTTACCTATATTTCCTAATGCTCCCTTGTGGCTTCTTCAAACTCATAGACATTTTCTGATTTTACCAAACTGTGCATGTGCAAGAGAAGCTTGGGTGTTACTAAGAAAATGGGGGTGAGGAAAGATCCCCATACTGATATAGTTTTTTAGGAATAGGAGCACCAGTCGGGGGGGGAGTTACAATTGAATACACTCAGGGTTCCTAATGAACCACACAGTGTATTATACTTTCCATGCAGTTAACAACCACATTCATATTTATATGGGCATTTATTTTGTATCTATGAGGTATATCTGCAAGAAATAATAAGCTGTTTAATGCCACTGAATTGTAAAGCATTTAGTTGCTCAATCAGACTGGTTTAGGTTTGCCAGGTCCATTTAACCATATAACATGAAGATATACAAAGTTCATTGGAGAGCAAGCAGGTGCAACTTCTGTGTAGTTTATTTAGAGATGCATCGCACTAAATGTTTCAGACCTCATGGATCCTTCCAACAGAAGTTGCACCTTCTTGATCTCAAGGGACTTTTTTATGTTCACAATATACCTGCAGGTTAGCCTTCACTTTCACAGGTTATTTTTATGACAGACATATGAAATAGCCATGCTAACCAACACATCAGAATAGACCAATGTAAAGAATCAGCTTAACAGCATCAAATCATCCCTGTAGACTTACTTAACAGGTGCCATTTTGCAAAATGTTAAATGATTTTTGTTTTTTTAAGATTTTAAAGAGAAAGGCATATAACGCAGCAGTAGACTGGTGGTCATTTGGCGTCACCATCTGTGAAATGGCCACTTGCTTCACACCATATACTGGCAGTGACACCAAGGAGCTCGCTCATTGCATCAAAGTCCATAAACCTGATATACCTGACTGGCTGGATGAAGTTATGAAACATCTTCTGAGACAGGTGAGTGCAACAGAAGGATAGACGTATTGCCTCATTCAAAAATATATTTATGCTCCATTTCTGCTCAGGTGCTGGAATCCAAATAATTGTCCTTTGATTCTTTAGCTACTTAAAAGGAAGCCAAAGAAACGCCTTGGTGTTCGAGGAAACATCAGATGCCACCCATTCTACAAAACCATCGATTGGGTGCTGCTGGAAGAGAAAGGATTACAACCCCCCTTCCAGCCGAGAACAGTAAGTACATGATTGGGAAATAGAAATCAGAGCCCTGGGTGAATAACATTGACTAGTGAAATATGTGAATCAGAAAGCAGTGCATTTTCCCCATACTCACACAGCCATAATAAAACCTATACACAAAAGTCACAAGGGATGCTCTATGGGTACAGATAATGAGATGATTAAAATCACTGAACCTTCTGGATTCCTCAGTTTCATCTCTAATAAATCAGCCCTGCACTGAGATGAGAGCCGAGTTTTCCATACAAAAGAAAAAGTTCTGAATATTAATGACACTAGGGGTGTTGTAGCATCGGCATCTATGGAAAAAGTCTCTGCTAAGGCGAATATAGCACTTCTAGAACTGTTGCACATTTGCCATTGTCATCTTTATTCTACAGTGATGTGAAATACATGGCAAACTGAAACACAAACTGTTATATTTACAGAAGCAAAACACTTCATATGGCAAATACAACGATCATTCTCTTGTTCATAAAATATATTTTTCGTCATGTTGATTAAAATGATTTTCCCCTTTTAATGCAGCCATCACCTGACCTATTCCAGCCATATAAGGGGAAGCTGTCATTCCTCGAGCCCCAGAAGCCTGAGGCAACACCAGAGGACAGTATGAATATTCCCGGCTTCTCTTTTCAAAGTTCCACCTGGCTGACGTAAGTACAAATAGGCGTGTAATCCAGCCAATAGCAAAGCATGCTATTCCATATAGTGCAGGTATAAAACATCAAGGGACAGTGGACATGATTGTGGGCTTCAAGAGTTTTCCAGCTGCAGCATAAAGGCCAGATCATCTCTTGCGATTCCTGTGTCGACCATCGGCTCCACCTTCACCTGGGATTCCATCTTCCAGGGTATGAGACTGCCGGGTAACATCAGGCCTAGAATTATGAGGGGCAGTCACTCATCTGGCACATCACATGTAAGTATAGGTGGGTATCTTTATGTGAGTGAATGTGTGAGTGAATGTGAGATATGAAAGGATAAGGGTGTAACATGAAGGCAAAGCAGAGTCTAAGATCACAGCCTGCTTTGTCTTCCTGCACATCATGTCTATGGAAGCCATACCCTGTTAGTTATGTATATAGTTCTGTAGTTCTCATAGTTGTGTAGAAATCCAGGTCAAGGGTTTTTTCCCATCTGAAGTAAGATGGGGTTTTTACCTTGTCCCTTAAGTTTTGATGTTAATTGAGCAAAGGGTGGGACATAGACACGTGCAGTTTAAGCCTCGTTTGTTGTCTTTGTTTGTCACGTTTGTCCTGTTGTGTGAGGCATTACACCCGGCGTGCCGGTAACAAGGTTGAAGCCTTGACGTGGCGTTACTGCTCACATGTATAAACATGTGCTAATTCAACCAATGCTGAGAGTGTGAGTGATGTATCGTTTCATTGGCAGAATTTGTTTCACTTGTTCAGCACCAACATTGGGCAATGCACAATCTTACTTTATATAAATACTGAGCCCCTTCAAAATCTCATTGGACAGAGCCCAGCCACAAGAACACATATTCCTGGAGTGCAGTAGTGCTCTCTACAATAGCAAAACCTTCCCTGTCTCATCTGAGCACAGGAGAGGTGAGTACAAAGGGGCAGGCCCTTACTGCAATTCAAAATAGGCCCTGGCATTTCAAGTACACAGAGGCCCAAACAGCCTCCCGCCAGCCCAATAAGTAGCAACTGTCTATGGTATTTTACAGTAGCCGTTTGGCATTTGCCAGAATCCACAGATTGCCAATCTTGGACCATGAAGGTAAAAAGACATAGTAAAGTCCATAATCCCCAACAACCTCAAGGTGGCCACCCAAAATCATGGCCACGTATATTCTGCAAGACATTGCCAGGACTTGATTAAACCCTGATAACGTTATAATGAGCTGTAATGATGATAACTGTGTGGCACCATGTTGAGGGTTTTATAGAATGAATATGAACATTTCCCCCTTGCTGTGCTGCTATGGAACAGGACAGAGCTACTGGCATGTGCTTGAAGGTTCCAGAATTCCTCCTGATAATGGGCAGGATAGTTTAATAAAAGAGTCTGTATATTTTCTATGCAGCTCTGCAAGGTGTAACAACAGTCTGTCGTGTATCACCCAAGTCAGGTGGAGGTTTGCAGAGCAGCAGGCAATTCTATTCTACAGCAACATGGAGTTTTTATATGTGTCTTTCACTAGTGTTCAGCTGAACAGAAAATGACAATATAATATATAATATATGTTTGTGCAGTTTTTTTAAGGTTTGGGTAACTTGTGGCCCTTCTGATACTATTAAACTAGATGGCATTAGTGGGCTAGAGGTTGCCAAACTGTGTGTGCAAATCTTTATTTGTTAAGGAACAATATAAAATGTTACAGAAGGACACATCTATGTTGCACTTATTTGGTAAGGCTGGAGAATGAGCAGCACAGTCCATAGAATCTATTGATGCCACATATACAAATGACCTGCATTAAAATCCATAGGGTGTCCGGGATGTTTGGGGCTATTCATACTGGTACATATATATATATATATATATATATATATATATATATATATATTGCTTTCTTTATTATGTTGATTGTTCTATGGTGAGAACCAGGAAGGAACCCCATTTTTGTTTGTGGTTACCTGGGGGTGGTGGGTTTAAAGGAGAAGGAACGTTTGTGCGCTCGGGGGTGCCAAATGTTAGGCATCGCCAAATGATTGTATTGACTTACCCAAAACCCAGGGCCGGTGTTCTACTGTGTATGCACAGTCGCGAGAAGAAAGCAGAAGACGGAAGAGAATCGCTCCATGGTGCTCACTGGAATAACTCCAGGCTGGTGCAGTTTTATGCTGATAGGAACACCGGCCCCGGGGTTTCTGGTAAGTCAATACAATCACTTGGCGATGCATGGGGGGGAATCTCATGAGTCCAGAAGAGTTTGCCTAGTGTGTAGATCTGCCTGTGGGTAAGGGACTAGGCCCCTCGGGTGGTTTTCCAAATAAGTGATTGAAAAAATTTAAGGTGCAATATTTTCAGACAATGCAGGCTAAATTCAATTCATACAAAAGCAACAACAAAAAAAATGTAACACGAATGTGTACATAAAATTTGGAATCTGCAAGTAAGAATAAGCTACACCTTTTCAAAAATTAATACGTGGCTATGGTTATAACCTCGGTTTTGGGCTATTCGCTGTCCCCAGCTGTGGCGAAACGCGCGTTAGGGCAAGACTTGACTCTTGATTTTCTTTTAATAATTATTTCACTTCGGTCAACAGAAATTGCACTTTTTAAACAAACAGGCATCTTTCCTGTAACTTTATCTTAAACCTGTTTTCTCTCCATGAACTGAATGGTCTGCGGTTTTTTAGGGTTAAAAAGCCTCTCTACTTAGACAGAAAAGATTAACAAACGAGACCGCAGCCCTTCAGTTTCTGACTTCTCCCACTTTGTGGTGCTCCTAGGGACTTAGAAAAAAAGAAATTAACTAGAAATCTTGGGAGCAACTCCACCAACTATCTATTTTCACAATTCCTCACTTATCCTCAAGGAACGGTTGGGTTAATCTGCAACTGAGAAGTACTAATTTAAACTTACTCAATCAACCTTTTTATTATTAGCACTGGTCACTTTTCGTATTTACTACCTCAATTAGCACGATAAATATGAATTAAGAGGTCTTTTATCAATTAATACAGCACAGGCACTTTATAACTTATATCAATTAATTACAATTCATTTTTTTAACTAATATAATACTATGAATTTGCTAATCTAATTGGTACCAACGTTTTTGATAAAATACACACAGAGCCGGTGTAGTGACAATCAATATTTTATTGGTTGTATTTATTTAAGCACTCGCACTTTATATTTATGGCATAAGTTGGGGAATTTACATGTATGTATTAACTGATTGGTGAATGAAAAAGTTGGTCGCTCAAAGAATTGACACACATTCTATAGAAGTGAGGGTTAGTTTTAACCTTTGAAGGCAATCCGCAGTCACAAAACAAGGTTCTTTTTTCTCCTCTCTTTTCTACAATCATTTTTATCCTTGTGTGTACTGAAGTATTACGAGACACTTTAATAAAGAAAGTAAGTGAAACCCTATTATAACAACAGCAGATTCAGCCACTGCCAAAATATAACAGCACTAGTTCTGCAAACAAAAACAACCTTTTAAGTGAAGCTTGTTGCTATAATTGGCTACACAGTTTATCCATTTAGAATTCTATTGGTCATCTGACTGAGAATGGGAAATGATTATGATAATATAACCTCCCATGAGAAGAATATATATGCTTTTTAAAAGTACACCATTGCTTTTATTAGAAAGAGTAAAGCATCACAGTTCCAGTATTATCTCAATATAGAATGCCCTTGCAGCACGAACATTGGTATCACCTGTATTATGAACCGTTATCACCTTTAGAAATGCCATAAACAAATACAAATCTATTTTTTCCAATATCTTCTCTCTCTGACTCTATAACGTTCGATGCATTTATTGTTCAAGGTTTAATGTATAAATAAAAGCTACATTATTTATATGCACTTTCACATGGTGAGGTTGACATTTGATGTATTTTAGCTTTATTTCGTGGTGCAAATATTACATGCAGGGTGTATTTACTGTAAGGAGAGCAGGAAATAACACACACAACATGTTTAAAATGAAATCTAGGTGTTGTGAATTCAAAATGATTCATTTGGAGCAGGTGGTGATGTTTAATAAATGCAGCTTGTTTGCTCTGTATCTTAACCTTTATCTTTCTGAAGAGCACTTCATTTGATTTGCAGAGAGTTATGGTCACAAGTAGACATAGTGCCAGTTGTTTTTTGCACTGAAGAAAAAAAATGCAGCCAAAACGGGCCATTCTTTTGCCCTCTGCTTACTGCGTTCGGCTGTCTGTCAATGGGCACTGGCAATTTCAGAGTGAGGTCAGCTTTTGGATCCAGAGCAATATGGGGCAGCACAGGATCCATGAGAAAAGGCAGGGGAGGCACATAGGCATCCACTAGTCATGTCCCTAGCTGGCCCTACCTTGTGCATCATTCCCTTTGAAGGGGTAGAAGAACACATTATAGTATGCAGAGAAAAGACTAGAAGAATAAAGAGGTTGAGTGAGTAGTGATGGGTGAATTTGTTCACAGGATCCAGCACTGAGGGAGGGATGACAATGAATAGTAGAGCAGTAAGTGCAACAGATTTGGGATGGACGTTGTGATGATTAGGGCGAGGGTGAGAAAGGAGTTTTGTAAAGACACCTACTGATTTTTCACATGGGGAAAGGAGAACAGCCAAACACGTAATATACCGTGTAATACATGATTATTTTAAAAGCATTTTTTTACAAAGGCCAGGAGTGAGCTGAGCAGTTTTTCATGATAGCATAAATTTTATATCCAAGGTGAACCACCCCATTAAACTCTAGGCCAACTCATTCTCCTATACTGTACTATAATTCTGACATGGCTAAAACCCATACTATTATCCTAATTGTCACATTTTAAATGCAGCCTTTCTATATTGCTCTTTTTCACCAGGGTGTTTTTCAATGACCGTTTGGCAGCTGTACATGAACACGTTAAAGATGGTCAAAATTTGCTTTGAATCTGTTTTCCCTATAGTTTCAGTGGGTTGTTTATCAAAATCTAAATTTTTCTGATTTTTTAAAATAAAAAAGTCCAACCAAAGTAGAATCCATAATTTGACCTTATTTATTATTTAATCGGATTGGGGGAAAACTCAATAAAATCGAGTGAAAACCCTAATTGTACAATTTTTTTTGAGGTTTTTCCCGAATTGTAAAATTATTTGGGCTTTTTCCTGAAAAGACCGATTTTTTTTGATTTTTGCACGAAAACGCGAAATAGTTGTTCGGGCTAATTCCAGCACATACCACAGAAACTTCCACATAGGATAGGGACCTCAGCAGTTCTGAGATGGCGGATTTTCGGATTCTGACTTTTTGCAGCACCGGGTATAAAAAAATCTTGAAAAATCCCATTATATATATTCTGATTTTATAGTATAAAATCTCATATTTTTCGAGTTTTTACATTCTGAAACCCCCAACTTCTCTAGTAGACAAAGGACAATAGGGGTCAGCAGTTGTGCTTCCACACATTTCCTAGCAGTAAGCCTATTCATTAATGGTATTTGCTGGAGATCTGACAAGGCTGTACCTCCAGGGTTCCGCTTGTGCTCAGCATCGCTTGGTTCCGCTTGTGCTCAGATATCACTCGCATGCTGAACACCGGAAATGATGCCAGGAGGACTTTCACACAGGAACATCGCAACTAGATCCGGCCCTTATGACTGAAATTACACTGGACTTCTGGGAAAGATATTGCCAACGTAAATGACTGAATCATAATGGGACACAACAAACCAAAGGACGGCAAGCAGGAGTCCGGTAAATCTTTGTACCAAATGAAAGCAAAGACCTCGATAGCTTGTTGGCAAAGTTCTCCAGTGCTTGAATCACCCTCAGTGCTAAATTGTCTGATTTGATCTCCTGGTTCATGACAATGAAAGCAAACCATTACTGATCTTCATTTTAGTCCATGGTCAACCACATTGCCCAGCTCCTTCACTATCTCTACCTTTTATCTTTTGCAGGTAGTCTACTAGTTACACCATGGTAAAGAAGTAACATGACACTGCATCATCATCTTCTTTCTACACTGAATAGATCATGCAATTGTCCTGTTCTGAACAAATCCAATACATTTGCAGTCAGTATTTTCTTTACTAGGATTGTAACTTGCATGCTGAAAAGCATTCCAGGGGATGAAAGACTTTCCCGAGGGACAATAGTTCTGCACTCTGTCTCAGCTCTGTGGGTTGTTTTCAGGAAGACGTTAGATAAGATATGGAGCCAGCAGGTTTTTTTTTTTTGAATGATGATCTTATGAAATGAGTAGTTTTTATTGTTGCCCTAAAATCAGCCATGTTGCCATTCATGTTTTATTTCCCAGTATTCTGGCTTCAGTCATTTTGACACCTACCTTGAATTATCTCACTGAATTATGTGGCTGTCTGCAGTAATGTGTTATCAAAAGCTTTTCTAAGTACATGTGAGATTTTACTCTTTTATTCCTTGCTTAGCAAGCCTATGGGGACCTTCCCCATAGGCTAACATTGACTTCGGTAGGTTTTATATGCCGAAGTAAGTGGTCGAATTTTTTTTTAAAGAGACAGTATTTCGATTATCGAATGGTCGAATAGTTGAACGATTTTTCATTCGAATCTTTCGATTTCGATCGAATTCGATCGAATTTAACCAATTCGATGGTCGAAGTACCCAAAAAATACTTTGAAATTCGAATTTTTTTTAATTTGAATTCTTCACTCGAATTTTGTACATCTGCCCCTAAAGGAAAAACACATATAAACAGAGTCAGCCACTTGAGTATCTTTGTGTAACTTGTTATCTGTTGTCTGTGATTGACTTGGGAAATTGATTCCTTCTCCAAGAATAACAAAAGTGTAAAAGATTTGCTGTCGCTCAGCCCAGTTACACAATTGGAGCCATGTTCAGAAGTCTGCTCTCCAGATGACAGTTTAGGAAATGAGGGCAAGTGATGCGCATCTACTCATTTGGAACGTTTATGTTTTCAGTTTGTTTGGGGCCATTCTTTGGCTCAATCCCTTGTCTAGGAATGTTTCTATAATAATATGTTGTAAAGTAAAATCAGTTCCAGCTACAATGTTGACAAAATATATACACGATAAATATAATTTTATATATTATATATTCACAAAATAAAAGGGGTGCAATAAATTTAAATTTCTTTCTTTACAATTCTATCAGCAGAAACCCCCAGGTCCCTAGCAGATCCCAATGGATACAAGAACGTTTTTATTACACTACCCATTGAGTTAAGCAACAGACAAGGCCAAATCCTTTTGATGGACAATTATGGGGGAAGGAAATTGCATTTAAATTAACTTGTGGCATATTATTTTTTTTCCTTTATTTTTGTTTTATTTTTTGGCAGTAAAGAATATGGACAGACCTAAACAGAATCTATGGGATATGTCCTTCCAGTAAATTGGAGCTTTCTGGATAACAGGTTTCCAGATAACAGATTCTATACATGGATACTGCTAGGCAGATGGAAGGGGAAAAAGTTAAAGTTGTATAAATAGGTGCCCTGTGTGCCTATGTGTTTAAAAACATATATAATTTATAACTATTTAACTTCACAAATGCTGTCAAAAGGTAGGCTACCTACCATCAAAATGCCTGCTGCCTCCTAAAGCCCAGACACATTCTAAAGAGCAGTGGGGACGCGTAGTGCTGTACGTATAATCCTCAGTGCTCCAGTGTATGTGCATGCGGGTGCTAGGACCATGCGGCCTTGGGACACCAAAGGCCGAAAACCGGTCCTGATTATATTGTGGAATGCTCTAAAGTCATAAATATACAGGTATGGGACCTGTTATCCAGAATGCTCTGGGGTTTTCCGGATTAATTTCTTTAATTTTGATTTTTGTACCTTAAGGCTACTAAAAAATGATTTAAATATTAAATAAACCCAATATTCTGGTTTTGCCCCAATCAAGTACTTATATCTTAGTATCTTGGATATTTATATCTTGAATCAAGCAGCCATCACAACACTTTGCCAGGTGAAAATTCGCTCAGACAACGCAAATTTACTAAGTTGCATCTCGGCCGACAAGCGCTGGCGAATTTTCGCTAGTGTTACTTCGGCAGTGCGAGCAATTCAAAGCGCAACTGCCTAGCGCAACTTCCTTCGTGGTCTTGCGCTCAGGCTAATTTTTTGATACTTTTGCAGCCTATCACCCTGAAAAAAGAAAAAGGAGAGAGCGTTTTGAACTTAGAAGTTTTTGCACTCAAAAAATATGATGTAAGTAACAGAAGATTGAGGTAGTCTTATGCACTCCATTGCACTTCGCCTGGTCGGAGCTGGCAAAGACAAGTGTCGACATAGGTAACGCTCAGTAAAATTCGCATCTTAGTGAATTTGCGGAGTAACGTCCATTCGCCAGAGCGAAAATTCACTTGGCTATAGAGTGTGAATCAACGCTAGCGTCTATCTCCTTCGCTAGCGAAGTTACGCCTGCGCCTGTTAGTAACTTCGCCCTTTAGTAATCTGCCCCTATGGGAGATGGTCTGCATGTAATTCAGAGATTTTTTTTTCCTTCCAATAAAACATAATAGAATAATATACTGTGTAGCACGCACCCCAATATTGAAAATATGTTTATAACTTTCTTTTTCCTTTCGAAGTTGGCCTACTCAATATATATACATTTTACTGCTTTCTATACTAGATACCAGCTTCCATGAATAGAATGCTTCTTATACGTTGTGATGTACAGAGAGCACCACCTGTTGCTGACAGTATAAGGGAAGGAACTGACGACGCGATTGGAGCCGACATGCCGCAATGCGACTAAACGAATGCGACGTGTCGGATGTTCTAAAGAAAACGGAAGTGAAGGAGAAATCGCAGGTAAGGTGCGTGCTGTGTTTTCATCCGTCAGATAAATGTAGTTTTTACCTGCGATTTCTCCTTCACTTCCATTTTCTTTAGAACATCCGTCACGTCGCATGCATTTAGTCGCATTGCGACGTGACGGATCCAATTGCTTCATCAAGTCCTACCCTAAGGAAAACAGGGAGAAAAAGGGTTAAACTGTTATGGTACAATATGTTCAGACCGCTTCCATTTTTATTTGCAACCAAGAATATCATACACAAGGGGGCAGATGTACAAAATTCGAGTGAATAATTCGAATGTAAAAAAATTCGAATTTCGAAGTATTTTTTGGGTACTTCGACCATCGAATTGGTTAAATTCGATTGAATTCGATCGAAATCGAACGATTCGAATGAAAAATCGTTCGACTATTCGATAATCGAAGTACTGTCTCTTTAAAAAAAAATTAGACCCCCTAGTTCGGCAGATAAAACCTACCGAACTCAATGTTAGCCTATGGGGAAGGTCCCCATAGGCTTGCTAACCTTTTTTTGATCGAAGGATATCGATCGTTTTATTAAAATCCTTCGAATCGTTCAATTCGAAGGATTTAATCGTTCGATCGAATGAAAAATCCTTCGATCGATCGATCGAATTTTTAGCGCTAAATCGTTCGACTTCGATATTCGAAATCGAACGATTTTAGTTCCTAGTCGAATATCGAGGGTTAATTAACCCTCGATATTCGACCATTGGTGAATCGGCCCCATGGTGTATTCACAGCGCTTCCAACAAAGTCGACCTTCTGGTTACCCCTTGACAGTTCATAAGAATTCTCATCTTCAAGATTTATTGACAGACTAAAATTGAATGTACCGCAGATCATCTTGCAATGAGTTTATGGAATTCATCAACGCCTCAGTCTGATATTCTCCTTCCAGTTGACTTCATAAAATAAAAACTGATATTTAATGGTTTTATTAGTTTCTTTACAAACTTGTTTCCAAAATCAAGCCTAGAGTCCATATACTATATTGATGACTCCATGTATTGCTTCCCAAGAGGGTAGTAGTAGTGTTTATCATAGTGTTCCAGTGTTAAGAATCGTCTTCTGTGATAAACACCAGATGTTCCTTGGCTTTATAGTAATTAGCACAGCTTTTCATTGGGTTAATACTCATGGCAACAAAGCAGCCCTGCAATTACAACTTTAAACTTGGTTGCAAAATGTCTTTAAAGTCTGCAAGTTCCAAATGGTAAAGCTGGTAATTAAAGTCACGATACCTTCTTCTTCCATTCCATGTTTCTCATGAATAGTAGGCCTTAAATATGAGCAAAACCTGAACACCTACATTTAGTGAAACAGTGACTTCATACAAAGATCAAGCTACCAAAAAACAATTATTGTCATACCATCATGAATTTGTTTACCCTTCCTGCTTGTACAGAACTGTATGTACAAATTGTGGCTAGTGATAGGTGAATAAATTAGCCAGACGCGAATTTTGCAGTGAACGTCCTTATTCCGGCTCTGGCGAATAAATTCGCAAAACTCCTGTAAAAATTCGCAGGCGGCAAAAAAATTGGAAGCGCGTCGGAAAAGTCGATCGCATCAAAACCGTTGCAAGTCAACACTATTCGGACGCCCATTGACTTTAACACTGGTGTCAAAATTGCAGCTGGCGTCAATTTTCGAGTTTCCAAGTCTAACACTGGTAAAAACCCCAATTTACGTTTTTCTGGGCACCACAAACTGATCTCAAATCCAGGGACATTCATTATGCAATACGTATTAATGGGGCCACAGAAAAGCAGTGTTAAATGAGGGAATCTTTAAAACAGGGACTGATATTTCACTGTGTTACTCTGCATTCTTAGAAAATTCTCAGAACGTACAACACTTTAGGACAGATCGTCATTCAGTAGTTTCCTTTTTGTATATGGATCTTAAATTAGGAAATGGGTGCTGTATTGACAGGTAGATTTGTTCATTTTCAGATGCATTTTATAATAATCTATATTCACTTTTGTGCCCTGTGTGTCTACATGTAAATGTTAAATTAAGCAAGGTTAAATAACGAGTAGCTAATCACACCAGCAGAACATTTCCAGTGCTAGATGAGTTTGTCACAAAAGCCATTAGAATGTTTACAGTTCAAAAGCGAATGCTCACAGCTACTGGAACAGCAATAAAACTACAGTGTGTGTGAATATGAAACCCCTCCATAAATCCAGCAGAGCAGTTTTAATCCTGTAAAGATGGCCAGTGTTGTTGTGTACATTGACACCATTCAATAAACGTATCGGTATGAGACTTGTTATCCAGAATGCGGACCTGGGGGTTTCCGGATAACAGATCTTTCTGTAATTTGGATCTTCATACCTTAAGTCTACTAGAAAATCTTTTGCTTCCAATAAGGAATAATTATATCTCAGTTGGGATCAATTATGAGTCACTGTTTTGTTATTACAGAGAAAAAGGAAACCATGTTTAAGATTATTTGAATAAAATGGAGTCCATGGGGCAAATTTACTAAAGGGTGAAGTGACTAACGTGGACAAATATTACCCAGCGTGACATCACTTCGGTACTTCGTCACTGACGGTCACTGGCGTCACTTCACTATTGAAGGAGTACTTCGCTCCCTAACGCCTGGCGAATTTGCACTCTGGCGAATGGACGTAACTACGGAAATTCACTAAGATGCGGCATTTACTGAACGTTACCTCTTGCGCCAGACTTGCCTTCTTCACCTCAGACCAGGCAAAGTGCAATTGAGTAGATAGGAGTTCCTCAATAAATAGTTGAACATTTTTCTAAGTCCCAAAAAGCGCTGGGGCTTGTGTAGTGTAATGTATTTGCTGCAACATATACGTCCATTGAACTTCCTGCCGTATGCAAACTTCGCTTCGCTTGGCACAGTAACGCTAGCGCAACTTTGCCAGAGTTCAGTGCCCTGGCCGCAACTTCGGATTTTAGTGAATTAGCGTTGTCCTGGCGAATCTACGACTGGCAAAGTGTTGCAATGTGAGCGAAGCCATCGCTGGTGAATTTTCGGAGGTTAGTAAATTTGCCCCCATAGGAGATGGCCTTTCTTTAATTGGATAACGAGTTTCCAAATAATGGATCAATAAAGTGAACAACATTGATGACATTGATGGCCCTTTGTACTCCTGACTACCATTGCTTGCTAGAGGTTTATCATCGACAAGTCTCCTTTGGTCCTTCTCTATCTAAAATTTGCCTGAATTACTACAATTCAGGGTATAAGTTGCTAGCAGTGTTAGTTTAAAACCCAAATGCATAAGCTTACCTTTAGCAACACTGAATCTCATCTGCCACTTAACCTCCCAAATTGCCAGTTTGTCTAGATCCACCTAAAAAAAGGCTAAATCCTGGATGGACTTTATTGGCCTGCATAGGTTCAAGTCATTGGAAAACACAGGTACTGTCCATTGCTTAACACTGCCCTCATCCAAGTTCTCAATAGCCAAATTGAATAAAGTGGTCCCTATACAGAAGCCTGCAGAATCCCAAAAAAAAAAACTCCATTTAAAGAATATATAATTGACATCAACCATTAATATATGATCACAGAAGTTGATCATGTCCGTTTTCAATCCATGTACAAACAACTTTACCAGGACCAACAGCCAGTTTATAAAGGTCTATTGGTATTGGTAATCCAAGCAGGTCACAGCTACTGCAGCCCCACTGCCTAACTTCCTACTTACTTCGAGATTACTGTGATGCCATTCTACAAAACATACTGTTGAGTGCGCTGCCTTAACAAACCTTCAAATAATTTGCCTACCACAGATGTCAAACTAACAGGCCTATACAGGGCCGGCCTTAGGCCAATTGGGCCCCGCACCTCTGGGGGCCCCGCACCACAGGGCAGCACAGATAATATTTTCCTCAGCACATGATGCTGCCTGGCCTGCCCCCAACTTTGAGAGTCCAGCCCATCCCCAAATCCATAGGTCCAGCCCACCCTCAACTCTGATAAGCCAGCCTATCCCCCAACTCCATATGTCTAGCCTGCCCCCAACTCTAATAGGCCCAGCTTTCCTCCAACCTTGATAGGCCCTGCCTGCCCCCAATCCAACCAAGTCTGCTCCCAAGCTGAATCGGCCCAGCCTGCCCCAAACTAATTGGCCCAGTCCACTCTTCTATTTCCTCCCTCTCTCTCTTACCCTGTGTGCCCCTATTATGTGCCCCTATTTCATCCCTCTCACTCTCTTACCTTGTCTGCCCCTTTCCTTTCTATTTTGTGCCTGTATGTCCTTATTTTCCTAAATACTTGCTGTGTCAGTAGCCAGCAACACTTTGTCTAGGGGCCCCGCCAACATGGTCCCAATTGGGCCCCACATTTAATAGGATCAGCCCTGGGCCTATAATTGCCAGGCTGAAATTGTAATGCCTTATTAAATATTGACATTACATCAGCTTTCCTCCTGTTTACTGGTATCAAACTAAATGAAAGGTCTAACAAAATTAGAAAAAGCAAAAACTGAATCAAAAATATATTTAAGAGTCTGATATAACATTATTTCTGGATCAGTACACTCTAGACTTCCACTTTAATGCCAACACCAACTGAGCTTATCGAAGTACAAGAGTCGACTTATCTTCTGGACAGTTCAGACCCTAAGAACTAAAGTATTTCGACTAGTCTTGCAGTTTCAGAGCAGGACACATTTATCCTAGTTTTTTGTGCATCATAGGAAGACATACACAATTTTGCTATACAAAAAAAAATCTAATCTTGAGCCTATTTTATCCCTATTGGAATAATTAGTACGTTTAAGCGAGATCAGGCATGCCCTTTGGTTTTTAATCAAAAGTGACAGGATCCTCACAGGATATCTTTAATGAAATTTGAAAAGCGAGTCGGCTTCACATCACATCTAACTGGACAGGTCACTAAAAATATCTTAAAATGTTCGAGACTGCTCTATTAAAGAGGATGGTGCCATTTCTTACAGCAGCAAACTCTCTAGAAGTAATTATTTGAATCTATTATTTTGGTCCCAATGCCCCTGGCTTGACAGAATGTCCATAACATTATTGCAAATATTGATTTTCAATGGGCTATGACACAGTTATTACTTTTGGTCAGGGTTCATAATAAAGACTACCGTGTTTTTGTAAAGAACTACATGTGTTTGCAGCACTGTATGTAGGAGGGACTTGCTGGAGGTATGTAGGTGTCCACCACTCCCTACCTGCCATGTCCATACTTAGTGCCCTATGGTAGTCCAGCCACCAACTTAGCCATGCCAAGACTCTAATGCACCATGAATGAGCACTTCTCTTGCATTTGAAATTCTCTCTTCTTTCCCTTCTAATGTAAATGAATCTGTGTCTGCTGCTAACTGAGTGAAACAGTGGGTAACAGATTGCCACCCTAGCCTTGGGTACCAAATATATTTTACATGGCTTTGATAACCACAAAGGATCTTGTTGTGAGACTGAAAACATCAAAGAACTACTATTAACATTGCATGAAGCTGATGTATCGCCTAAAGCATACACCAATGAATACTGTCCTTTACACTTGTCAGGATGTCCTTTAAAATTGTTCGGACAGCATCATAACTGCTAATATTATAGTCAGAGATAGAAATGTTTTATGATTTGCTTTCCCCTTAAATCTGCAGCCTGAAAAACAACATTACATGGCATTTTATAAATGATCATACACATGACTCGAAAAGAGGAAAGCCTTGTTAGCTCTTCCCTGTTCAGCAGCAGTGCTGGACTCTTTCACAAGACATTTTCTGTCTCTGAGCAGATGTCTTACACTTTAATGAGGCATCGCCAAGTTTAGCACCTTCAGTGGTAGATTAGCACACTTTGGGCAAATAGGACACGTGTCAGAATTCATCAATTTTTTTACAAGATTGGAATAAATCAAAATAACTTATGAGCATATGCGCAGTAAAATAAAACGCTGATCTTTCAGCCATCACTTTAGTAGGACAATAGAGCTGTGCTAGAATCTCTTAGGTGTAGGTCATGCAAATGAACTGTTGCCCCTTTGTCACTTTCTTAGACTGTCTACTCCATCCCTAATGTACACAGTCATCAAGTTGGTGTCCCATGCGCATGTAAATGTCACCAACACACTGGGACCCAAACCTAGTCTTGAGATGCATGATATGTTTAGGTGGTCAGTGCTTTACTTGCCAAACGAGGGTGTGGGAAGGGAGAAATACAGCAGTTTACTGCAAGATGAATTATTAATCTGGAATCCAGATTCTTTATTAAAATAAGGGTAGAACGTTGTCTGATCTGTTCTTTTACTACATTATTTAAACTGAAGGTTAGTGACAGATTGGGAGATGGGGACACCCATTTGTCCGATATTGCAGGTAATCTGCACGTCTATGGCCATCTTTATCAGGCTCTGGTAGAAACAGCCCATCACACCCCTGGGAGAAGCTACAGACGTGTGGTTGGAATTTCCCATGACTGTCTTCAAATACTGACAGCTAGAATGGCCCTCAAAGGTCCTCAAAACTGGATCTGATAAAAATGGAGGATTCTTTGATTAAAGCAACATTTGATGACTAGAACACCTGTGACAAAATATCAGTGAATCTGACCAGCTTGGCTTCACAGAAAATCTGTGAAACGGCAAAAAATTTGCCAAAATCATTGGTCCAATTGTTTTGACGCACAACAATTTTTTTCATCCATTCGAGTCTATGGGTGTCTTTTTCATGGCGAAACCTGGTGACAATTTTTTCTCATCAATACAAAGTACATGTATCTGAGGATGACGGTGTTGATCAGGCCCCCCATATACTTCCATATGCAAATATTTACCACCCGATGTCATACAACTGACTGAGAACAAAGAAATTTCACTATTTTAGCAGCTGAACCCCAAGGACATCATTATTGGCATTCCATACAGTCTCATAGAGACTGATTAATTGTCATCTAATATACAGGTATGGGATCCGTTATCCGGAAACCCATTATCCAGAAAGATCCGAATTACAGAAAGGCTGTCATCCATGGACTCCGTTTTATCCAAATAATTTAAATTTTTACAAATTATTTACCTTTTCTCTGTAAGAACAGAGCAGTACCTTGTACATGATCCTTACTAAGTTATAATTAATCTTTATTGGAAGCAGTCTATTTAATGTTTACACGACTTTATAGTAAAAGTAAGGTATGAAGATCTAAATTACAGAAAGATCCGTTATCCGGAAAGCCCCAGATCCCAAGCATTCTAGATAACAGGTCCCATACCCAATAAAATAAAAGGTACCTAGTTTGACAGTACCAATCAGCATACCACATTTACTGGTTGGCAGTGATGGGCGAATTTGTGCAGTTTCGCTTCGCCGAAAAATTCGCGAATTTCGCGCGAAATTCGCGAAACGGCGAAAAATTCGCGAAACGGCGCTGGCGTCTAGTTTTTGACGCCGGTGCCCGTTTTTTTGACGCCAGCGCCCGTTTTTTGCGCCGGCGCCCGTTTTTGCCGCCGGCGTCCATTTTTTCGAAAAAAAAATTTTGACGCCGGCGAATTTTTTTCCGCGAATTTTCACGGGCGTTTCGCGAATCGCGCAAATTCGCCGTGAATTCGCGTCTGGCGAATAAATTCGCCCATCACTACTGGTTGGCTGTTTGAACACAAACACCTGATTGGTTGCTCTGGGTTACTAGACCACTTTTAAATGTTGTGCCTTTTATTACTTTATCCTGTAGACCAGGAGCAACAATTCTAGTCTCTCTGACTCAGATGGCAAAATAGTCAAGTGTAACTCACAGGCAGTCAGATTCATGAGTGTGTCTCACAGCTGACACTCATTTGAGAGATTGACCCCATATTTGGTTACAGTGTGATGACTGTCCTGTACTAAATACTAGCCATGGGAAAGTCACGTGTGTGGAGCAAACACTGCAACCAAAATTTGCTTCTATCTGTCAAAGCAATAATAATTCTAAGAAGCAAGCAACTGGAGCTTTCAAAACTGATGTATTAAAGTGGACCCGTCACCCAAAAAAATTATTCAAAATCTTATTTTATCACATTAGTCAAGCAAAATGAACTTTAATTACACTATATAAATTATTTGAATCTTGTTTCCATCAGTCTGGGAATTCATAATTATAACAAGCAGGCCGCAGCCATTTTGTGGACACTGTTATCAAGACAAGCCTTGTATCATCTCAAAATCTTGTTTATGCACCAGAATGGGGGACCTGATGTCCACCCCCATGTCCTGGCTACACAATTAAATGGTGAAGAAAACGGGGGAATGTGGGGAGAGCAGTGACATGTAGGAAGTGCTGAATGGAAAGTGAAAGTAATTGTCTGCCCCGCCTCTATGCCTAGGCATAGAGGCGGGGCAAACAATATTTGATTGACAGCTGAGATTTTTAAATGAGTTTACAACAGCTATGAATGCTTTAATAAAAAATAGAAATTGGATTTCATGTTTAATTTGAAAAGGACTTTTATTATACAGATTTTTGTGTCTGGGTAACGGGTCCACTTTAATTGAATAAATGCAAGAAGGGTGTTTATACTTGAAGCCTTTCCTTTGTAGAACACATCCACGACAAAGACACACAGAAGAAACAGCTGAGCCAAGCAGCATATTTCCACTATATGTCACTTATAACTTTGACTGCAGCTGAATCAACAACAATCTTTTGTATCCAGAGCCATAAGTAGAATCACCAAGCAGTTTGCCCAAGAATGTACTTAGAGATATTGTAGGTTCTGCTAATTTTTATTTCTTTATTCATTCAGCACAGTCACATTGATAACTCTCTTTGCAATGGCCTAGAAAGCAGTTATTAAATAATGTTACATAATTACATAGTTAAATCGGGTTGATAAAAGACAAAGTCCATCCCCTCAACCCCTCCAAATGAAAACCCAGCATCCATACACACACAGGCTGAGTGATTTTATATGAGGCATGTAGCTCAATGGTGGTCTCTTATACATTAAAGTAGTATATATGACCCATTGTCATATACATGTTATTATTTGTAAAACAAAAAAAAAAATACACAGTTAAACCCATTTCCCTGCTTACTTCACAGAGACTGGCGCCAGACAAATATACATTAAGAGACCTGAAATCTGCTTCATAGGTCTACCACAGCATACTAGTGGTTGCACGTAAATGGTTTTATCTGAATGACTAGATCACTGACTGGGAGGACCCATGCTTTTTGTATGCTGATGGAAAACATGCACCGGATACAGGTATGGGATCTTTTATTCGGAAACCTTATATCCCCAAGGTTCTAAAATCCAATTTACAGAAAGACCCCTTATCCAGAACATTCCTATATCCTAAGCATTCTACATAATAGATCCCATACCTGTAACCGATTGTTACCTCTACAGATCTATGTGTTATGTATCTCCAGGGCCGGATTTACATACAGGGCACCCCTAGGCCCACTGCCGTTCGTCTCCCCTCTCCCCTCCCCTTTATTCGTGCAAATTTTCATCATCAATGGGAAAATTTAAAAAATGATCGTATCTCCAGCGCATCCCCAGTGTTTTTGAACCAATGTGGGTGTGGTTGGGCAACATGCTGCCCCCCTAAAATCCTGCCGCCCTAGGCCCGTGCCTAGGTGGCCTTTCCACAAATCCGGGCCTGTGTATCTCCCCTAAAGTCCTGCAAGGGTCCAATTTTTAAAACCCAGACCTTCAACCCATGACCTAGAGCTGCATTTGTAACCACTTGGATCCACTGTCTGACCTGCAAGTGCCTTATCTACAATTCACGGCCCTCTGATCACCATTAAACAGGAAGTATTGTTGCTGCAAACCAGATATAGCATCATTGGAAGTAGACAGAAAAAATGGTAAAATATAGATAATATAAGATAAGAATCCACAACCCAACCCATGACCCGCAGATCCACATCCACAGCCACATCCAAAAGTCTGTCCTGCAACCCACAGTGTACCCATTTTTTTGCTGGTAACCTGCGGGTACCTGACCTGCTGCAGGACTCGAATCATCACCCTGTATGGCCCTTGCCCAGCTAAAGTCATTTCAAAAGTAATTTCCTTCATATAATAAAACTAATTTCATTACATTCACTGCCCGCTAAGAAAAAGATGAGAATCAACCATACAGATGTAAAGGCATACCCTGCAGATCTCTAGTATGAAATCTATAACCTTGACTTGAGCCCACAGCCGAGATATTGTTTTACAGGATTTATGACCCTTGATGTACAAAAAGCAAGCGACTTGTCCTGTAGGAAACATTACAGAATCTGCCAAGAATTTTAAATACTCTGCTTTCAAGGTTTCTTTTCTTGGGCGAGTTCCGAGCTCAGCGTTTCCACTTCGTTTTCCATTATCTGGAGACCTTCCCTACTGGGCACGTTGAATTAACTCAGGAAGCAGATCAGCTGCACTTACACAGAGTGGCTTTTGTACCCAACTATTTCATCTTCTTCAGAAGAATCTGCTGGCTATTCCAAACATCATTTGCTTGTCTAAGACACAGAACAATCAAACAATTACTTTCTAATTGAAATGTGAATGCGTGCATCGAGTTTCTTGGCATTGCTTATTTAAACCGTGGAAAAGACCATTCTAAATTGTCGGATTACAAAGGA
The DNA here is from genome assembly GCA_038501925.1 of Xenopus petersii. Taxonomy (NCBI): domain Eukaryota; kingdom Metazoa; phylum Chordata; class Amphibia; order Anura; family Pipidae; genus Xenopus; species Xenopus petersii. The sequence continues at coordinate 20,591,784 of CM076685.1, read as the reverse complement.
AAAGGATAACAAACACTGGGATATATACATTTATAGACGACTAATACACTTACCGCCATATGTAATATAAGGCACTACGTTTGCCCAGTAGCAGTAACCCATAGCAACCAATAAGATGCTTGCATTTAAACAGGAGGCCGGTAAATTCTACCTTCTGATTGGTTGCTATGGGATACTGAACCTGGGCAATCTTTGTGCCTTTTATTACATAACCCCCTTAATGTAAATGTATTTTGAATCAAGTTTGCAATATTTCATTCATAGTGACCTAGTTCTTTATCCTAAGATACATTTATGGGCCTGTATGGCATCCTTATATACTGTAAATTAAACTGAGTGGACACGCAAGCATTAGGGAGGGTTCTGAGCTACAACTTGATAAGTGGAGAATGCAGGCTTGATAATCTTCTGTGAAGGATTTTGAGCTGTAACATCAACAGCACATCATAGATTTCCGGGTAAGGATAGTAAGGATAATTAAGATGCTGGGAAATGTACTCTGTTAAAACCAGGGTATTGTTACTAGTGAGGAGCGAATCTGTCCCGTTTCGCTTTGCAGAAAAAAACGCAAAACTGCGGAAACAATTCTCAAGACATCAAAATTTCACAAAACAAATTGAACTCAATGTTTGTGTTTTTACGTGCAACAATTTTTACTCGTGCAACAATTTTCCTCACTCCAAATGCATTAAAATCTATGGGCATTTTTTCTTATGGCGACTTTTTTGTCCTAATGCATTAAAGTCAATGGATGTTTTTTTTGTATGGCAACTTTTTTCTCCTACTGCATCAAAGTCAAAGGGGCATTTTTTCTTATGGCAATTTTTTTTTTTCTCCAAATGCTTTAAAGTCAATGGTCGTTTTTTTATGGGCTTTTTTCCCAGCAAATTTTCCGTGGTGAATTTTCGCTGCAGTTTTGTGAAAAAAATTTGCACATGGCGAAATTTGGAATTTTGACACAAATCCATGGCTGGCAAATACATTTGCTCGTCACTAAGGGGCAGATTTACTTAGGGTCGAATATCGAGGGTTAATTAACCCTCGATATTCGACTAGGAATTGAAATCCTTTGACTTCGAATATCGAAGTCGAAGGATTTAGCGCAGAAAATTCGATCGAACGATCGAAGGATTATTCCTTCGATCGAACGATTAAATCCTTCGAATCGAACGATTCGAAGGATTTTAATCCAACGATCGAAGGAATATCCTTCGATCAAAAAAACTTAGGCAAGCCTATGGGGACCTTCCCCATAGGCTAACATTGACTTCGGTAGCTTTTATCTGCCGAACTAGGGGGTTGAAGTTTTTTTTAAAGAGACAGTACTTCGACTATCGAATGGTCGAATAGTCGAACGATTTTTCGTTCGATCCTTCGATTCGAAGTCGTAGTCGAAGGTCGAAGTAGCCCATTCGATGGTCGAAGTAGCCCAAAAAACACTTCGAAATTCAAAGTTTTTTTACTTCGAATCCTTCACTCAAATTTAGTGAATCGGCCCCTGGATGTTACTAGTGATGAACGAATCTGTCCCGTTGTGCTTCGCCAAAGAATTAGTGGCGACTTTTTTGTCTCTATGACTTTTTTGTCTCAGCGACTTTTTTGTCTCAGCAACTTTTTTGTCCAAATGCATCAAAGTTAATGGGAGTTTTTTCTTAAGATGACTTTTTTGTCTCTGCAACAATTTTATCTTCGTGACTTTTTAGTCATGGCGGAATCCTCCCATGCAAAATCATACCTCCCAACATGAAAATGAAAAAGGGAACAAAATGATCTGCCGCGCTACTGGCTTTGAAAAATTTTACCACGTCCATTTTTGTGGCAACACCCCCTAAATACTGAATACATTTTACAAAATTTGGCAGGTAAGAAAGTTTAAACATATTTCTGGGGGTTTAAGAACCATGTTTTTTGTTCACTTTTGCTAATGAAGGTTTGACTCTTTAAGAGTCTCTGTTCCCCCAAGAGACTTGCTTATCTTAGTTAGTTAGAATTGTATCTCAGAACAGGTGCTGAGTATTCTGGCCTCTCTGCCAAAGAGCCTCTTATTTAATTAAGTTTCAGAAATGTTGTATCTTTTTCTGGTGTCAGTGCAGGAGATCAGACTGTGGGCTGAGCTGTAAAAATTGGGATTGTCCTGTGCACTGTCTTTGCTTGCTATGCAAGTTAGATATATTCAACGTTAAGTTCCTCGGCAAGTCAGAGCAGGTTGTAGGTGCCCCACTTCACTGCTTAACCCTCATGCATGTGTAGCACCCTTAAAGGAGAACTAAACCCCCAAACTAAAAAAAACCCTACCATCCATAGTCCCCCCTTCCTGCACCCCCACACAGGTGTTATTCTTAATACCTGTAAATGCCCCTAAGTCTTTAATTACCCCTCAGCAGAGCTCACGGGCGCCATCTTTACCCCGTCGGGAATCTTTGGGTCCATTCGGCAATTATCGTGGCTTTCGGCGCATGCGCAGTTGTTTGGGGCCGGAATATTGCTACAACTGTGCAGGCGCCGATATGCCAATTGCTGATGAAGATGGCCCCTGTGAGCTCTAATGCGCTGACTTGAGGGGTAATTAAAGACTTAGGGGCATTTACAGGTATTAACACCTGTGTGTGAGGGTGGGAACAGGGAGGGGGGACTATGGGGGGTAGGGGTTTTCATTAGTTTGGGGGTTTAGTTCTCCTTTAATGTTTTGCACCTGTAAGACTGCAGGTTACTCTGTGGCATGCACTACAGTTTACAGAGGAACTAGTTAAAGGGTACCTGTCACCTTAAATTGTTTCCCCGACGAGAGGTGTGGGCTAATAGAGTCTGCACTATGGTTGGGGTTCATAATAGTTTTTTTTTTTTTTTTAATTGCCCCTGCCAGCGTTAGGCTGCCTGTACCAGGAAGGAAGTTCGTGCGTAGGTGTTCATGCTGGGGCACAAGCATACACATAATAAGTGCCGCGAATTGCTCATTATGTAGGGGACTTCAGCTTGTGAGATGCTTCTGGCAGAAGCTCATTATGAGCATGGGTCTCCTCCCAGGGCCTCCTCCCAAATTCAGAGTTTTGCGCTTCACAGTGGAATGCACACGCTGAGACTCATCAGACACCATCTTGGATTTTCAGAAAGAGTTAGTTAGTAAAGTGGAGACATCATGAAAATGCTATTGGATCCAACGCTAAGTGACCTGTCACCAAGTGACCCTGCCCAACTGTACACTTGAAGAAAGACCGGAACACAGGATCTGATGAGATCAGGCCATTATTGGGGGGCACGTGTAGCTGGAAAGAGAGGAGGTGTGGGGACACCCCAATTAGGTGTGGGGATGCCACAATTAACCCCTTCTGTAACCTTCTCTACATATCAACACATAATAAGTTTTGACAACCCATTTGGGAAAATGGCCTCTTACTTGAATATCAAATTGGAGAACTATAACTCACACTGTAATACTCCCAAGTTGGAGAACTGTAACTCTACATCATTGTTGTTGCAAGACTGGGGGAATCATTCAATACAACCTAGGAGATTTGGAAAATTCATATTACTGTGATTTTAAGTGACCACCTACCTGAATCATTTAAAAAAAAAATATATATATGTTTTATTTATATTGTTATATGTTGGGTTCCTGGCCGGCCAGGTTTTACATAACATTTTTTATAGTAAAATAAAATTCTTATACATTCACATTACTTTGGTCTTTAAAGACACCTTTTAATTAATTTATTCTTCCTCCCAGTGCGGCAGCAGGAGCAGTTTAAAAAAAAAAAAAAAAAACAATTGTTTTCACCAACCATCTGGTGGGGGAAACTCTTTTAAGGTGATAGGTGCCCTTCTGTCTGCAGAAAGAACATATTAGGATCCAGTGAATGATTCTACATTACAGCACTGACAGCACATGGTCATGGCGTTACATCATCTGGAAAACAATCTGTATTCGATGTAGAATTGATGAAAGCTAACAGATGTTTTGATCACGTATGTGTCATAAAATGCTCTCCTCTGTCATGGAAGACTTGAGGAGAAAGCGTATCCCCAAATGTGTACATCTGTCTGCACCTGGCAATGTCATGTTACTTTAATCATCAGGTAGGGAGCTGCTAATTTATTACAATTATACATGAACACTTATTAAAAAGCTTAATAAAGGCAAACTGAATGAGAATAGTGGTTACCATACTTTGGGACTGCCATTCTGGAGGGTATACAGTAGATGCGTCAGATACATCTGAAGTCCCAGTTTCAAGGCTGTCTTGAGTACCAGTATTTGGTGTTCTAGATTCTCTGTGAACTGTACTAAAACACAGGCAAGGACATTGCCCTATGGCTGTACCCATTTTCATGAGCTAAGGGGGGCCCTGAATAAAGTTTGAACCTTCAAGGGTTGGACATCTAAGATGGGTTTGAAATGAAACAAATCTTTGCCTGATCTGGTTAAATTTGCCCAATATGATTATTTGACTACCCCAGGCCAATGTTCAGCTTATAAGAGAGGCTTATGCATGTCAGTCAGGGGAGGACCACATCAGTGCACCATTGTAGTTCTCAGCTTAAAGGATTTTTAAAACCTGCGTGATGGATACCTGGTCGATTTTCACCCAGATAATTGTTGGGCACGCAGTTGGTAAGAGCTCGTATACAGGCACAAAAAGCTGTTAACTCACTCTAAAAGAGGGAGACTCTTCAGTTTAAATTTGCCTCTGCATAGCCAGCTTAATAGTACAGGTATGGGACCTGTTATCCAGAAGTGAGGCTGGAACTAGGAGCAGGCATAAGAGGCACCTGCCTATAGCACAACAATGGGGGAGGGGTGCTGGGCAGGTACTTTTTAAAGGGTTTTCTGGCTACCCCATGTCCAGGTTCACTTGCTCCCTCTGCTCCCCTATTCTCACTGCACATCTGTGTGACATCACTGCACCCGTGTGACATCACTACACATACACAGGGGGGGAGGTGTCTGGCAGGGTTGTCCAGGGCGCCCAGTCAGCTTGGACTGCCCCTTTCCAGAATGCTCGGAACCTGGGGTTTTCTAGATAATGGATATTCATACCTTAAATTTACTAGAAACTCATTTAAACAGTAAATAAAAACATGGGATTGTTTTGCTTCCAATATAAGTTACTGCGTTTTTATTACAGAGAAAAAGGAAATCAGTTTTTAAAACTGTGGATTATTAAAATAAAGTCTATGGAAGATGGCCGTTCCATAATTTGAAGCTTTCTGAATAATGGCTCCCACACCTGTAATGTGAACGCAAGATGCCCTTAAAATGCTACCTATGCCTGCCCATGTGTTATTTATTAAGGAATCTAATTGTTTAACTTGTTGACAAATAACTGGATCACAATTGAAATGGTTTTATGGAATACAAACTGGGCCATTTCCAAAACGTGTTGTAGGTTAGTGCACCAAACTGTACTAAATCTGCCAAGGATGCTGTAATAGGTCATCATATAGGTATCATAGATCACTCTGCTCCATGTAATCCCTGCTAAGTATTTATGAGTAACTCAAGACATGTATTTCCAGACAAAACTTTAACTTTATCCCTGTGCTTATTGGATTACCATATGGTGTTTAACACTGTTCATCATTGTGAAAGAGAGGTCACAGTAAATGGCTTCTACATTGAAAAAGGTAGTGTATTCTTTCATTTATTGTCCTTTTAACCCGCCATACATTTTCTTAAACTTAAATTCTTCAGTTTCAAAACTGCACTTGATTCTGATTATGAATAATTATCTAACTCCCTGTCTCTCCCCAGATGCTGACATTAGTTTCCGAGCCCGGCTCACTATTAATCTCTGACTTAAAGGGAACTTAGCTCAAAAAAACAAATGTTAAACTATTAAATATTAGAAATATATTAAAAAGACAATTTGAGGATTGTTTTGTTCATTCAGTTAGTGTTGAAGCAGCTGGTGTCTCCAAGTGATTTTTACCTTTTGTTATCTTTGTAATTTTAGTGATTATAAGCAAATAAAATAAAAACAGAACATGTACCAGTTGCCTTGTGCATCCATTAGTCATAAGCGGGCCGACATGTGGGTCGGGTGGGTTCAGACCGTCTTCCTCACATTGTTTGCAGACTGCGGGCAGGGACCTTCTAGTGCCCCACTTTCTCCCGGATGTGTGCCTATTATATTGTCACATTGGCATGCACCTCTCCCTTCCATGACGTCACAGTGGGGGACAGGGGCGGGCATATAAATAGTAGAGAGCACCGGGTTAGGGTTGGGTGCGCATTCTCAAGTGTCTGGTTATGGCACGACACTGGCCTTCTGTATAAATATCTGCTTCTTATCTTACAGATTAACCCTCAGCTTAGACAAGGCAGGGGTTGTTTATACAGAGGGCTTCTCTGTGATTAGTGATGAGCAAAATGTTTTGCCAGGTTGTGCCGCAAAAAAGGTGCCCATAGACTCCAATGGGTGAAAAAAATTGCCGCCCATAGACTTCAATGTATTTGGCCAATTTTTTGCCATTTTGTGAATTTTTGGCCAAAGCGAAATGGGTCAGATTCACCCATCACTACTGGAAGTAGAAAGTGACTTTACTTTCCCTTTGCCTATTTGCCCTGTAACAAGATGATTAAAACAATAGCCAACGGTTTATATATAAGATATAGGCTGAATATACATGGAAAAGTATGTACGGTTCCGCCCTATCTATTGCACTATTAAATAAGGGGCGTGTACGTCGTAGTGTTTGTACCCTTATTTTACATTGAACGTCTCACAGAGGAAGGTGTTGCTACATTTCCTGTGCCTCTTGGAAAATATTTATTTTTTGAGGGGGTGAAAGGATAATTATCTCAGCAATACTGCTAAAATGTATTTGTATTATTTCTGTGTTGCCTGGTAGAGTGCGTTGATAGTGTTACAGCAGGATATTCTTGATGACAGAATGCCTTTTCCCATTGTCCTGAGGTTTTTGGCCATTTCCCTACAGAAACCAGGCTGGGTGTCTACATTTCACAGAATCGTTACCAAATGTCACAGAATATTTGCTTGCCAAGGACCACTAGGGTGTATTCTTGATAATACGAAATGAAAGCCAATCAATAGCTGCTTGTTTTCGCGCAGCTGCCTATTCAGATTGCTGTATGAACACTGTTCTCTTGAATAATAGCTCTGCATTCCAATTTGTGAAATTTCTTGCTGAAGTCATATTCGTTTAAGCAGGTATCACATCCACCTGTGTCCCTCCAGCTGTGCAAGAATCATGGGAGTTGAAGAACATCTAAAACCCCCAACCTCCATTTCTAAGGTGCACCAAATCCACTATTTTGGATTCGGCCGAACTCCCGAATTCTTCATGAAAGATCCGGCCGAATACCGAACCAAATAGGAATCCTAATGGTGAAGGGCTAAACATTTTTTACTACCTTGTTTTGTGATCAAAAAATCATGCGATTTCCCTCCCCGTCCCTAATTTGCATATGCAAATTAGAATTCGGTTTCGGCCGGGCAGAAGAATTCGACCGGATCCAAATCCTGCTGAAAAAGGCCGAATCCTGGCTGAATCCAGAACCAAATACTGGATTTGGTGCATCCTACATTTATTAAAACATCACAATATAAAAAATACAAGCATGGGATTCATTACTCGGAAACCCATTATCCAGAAAGCTCTAAATGACAGAAAGTCCTCCTCCCAAAAAAATCCATCTTTTTTAAAATGATTTTTTCTCTGTAATAATAAAACAGTAGCTTGTACTTAAACCAAACTCAGACATAATTAATCCTTATTGGAAGCAAAACCAGCCTATTGAGTTTATTTAATGTTTACATGATTTTCTAGTAGACTTACAGTATGAAGATCTAAATTACAGAAAGATCCTTTATCCAGAAACCCCCAGGTCCTGAGTTTTATTGATAATAGGTCCCATACCTGCACCTTGAAAAGCTCTAAAACTTTTCCACACAAAAAAAATGTGAAAACCTCTAAAAGTTCGAATGACTAAAAAATGGACCAGTGGGATCAACGTAGTTCCCAGTGACTTATATAGGACCTCAAATGCTTTAACTTGCTGAAGTTTTGACCATAGTCCAGCATTGTATATTGTAGGGGTCATTTACAAACATATGTGAAGTGAGCAAAGTGCAATTTAGAGCACAATACCCATTTTTCCCCTCCATAATGCAATGTTCTTTCCCATAATTCCAGCACTGTTGTACACATCAGGGGGAGTTGCGCAAGACACAATGCTAATTAAAGTGGACCTGTCACCTACACATAACAAGTTGTATAACGAAAGTCCTTTGCAAATTAAACATGGAACACAAATTATTTTTTTCATTAAAATATCCATACCTGTTATAAATGTGTTTAAATATCTGAGCTGTCAATCAAATATTATTTGCCCCGCCTCTATGCCTGAGGCATAGAGGTGGGGCAGTCAATTACTTTCACTTTCCATTCAGCAATTCCTATATGTCACTGCTCTCCTCACATTGTCCCTTCCCTCCTCAGGCTCAATAATTATATAGGGCACTGTGCATGGACATTAGGCCCCCCATTCTGGTGCATACACAAGATTTGGGGGTGATATACAATTTGTCTTAATAACAGTGTCTACAAAATGGCTCCTGCCCGCTTGCTGTGATTGTGTAATTCCAAGACTGAAGGAAACAAAATTTAAATAATAAATATAGCATGCGTAAAGTTTATTTTGCACAACTAACGTGATAGAAAATTATTTCGTAGAGTGACAGGTCCCCTTTAACATTAGAGAAATTGGAGCAATTTCATGCAAATCAGATGCAATTGCGCTAAATATCATTTCCAGTATTTAACATGCAAGTGATGTGCACACCCTTGATACAGGGCACTGTGGGAGCCCTAGTGGCACTGTCTGGTTTAAAGGTGCCTCTATCATTCCTTTGTGTCAATAGGCTCAACTGCGCGCAAATTACCCCATCTAGGGGGCACATTTACTTAGCTCGAGTGAAGGATTAGAATAAAAAATACTTTGAATTTCGAAGTATTTTTTTGGCTATTTCGACCATAGAATTGGCTACTTCGACCTTCGACTACGCCTTTGAATCGAACTAAAAATCGTTCTACTATTCGACCATTCGATAGTCGAAGTACTGTCTCTTTAAAAAAAACTTTGACCACCTACTTCGACACCTAAAACCTACCGAGGTACAATGTTAGACTATGGGGAAGGTCCACATAGGCTTTCTAATATTTTTTTGTCGAAGGAAAATCGTCCGATCGATGAATTAAAAGCCTTCAAAGGATTTAATCTTTCGATCAAACGATTTTTCCTACGATCATTCGAACGAACGAATTGCGGTAAATCCTTCAACTTCGATATTTGAAGTCAAAGGATTTTACTTCGACGGTCGAATATCAAGGGTTAATTAACCCTCGATATTCGACTCTAAGTAAATGTGCCCCTAAGTCTCTATGATCTGCTAAGCAGGCCTGTTTATTTGCAAACATGCAATAACCGCCGGCACTAAAATGGTTAAACATTTGCCAGATTCTCAGATGTAAACAATCACAATGACGCTCAAGTCAACCATTAAAAATAATAAATTACATTTTAAATGATTCTATATGTTCACGGTGCTTGCAATCTACACTGTATATTTAATATGGGGAAAGAAAAACAATGGAGAAGCAGTAGCATAATGTACATGTGTTCCATACGGGTTCATTTATCCCGGATTTTTAAACGTTCCTTGAATGCTATACAAATGCTAGGATTGAAAGTAAATCCATCTGCTGGAGACAGGCACGCTTTGATTGCACACAATCTCCCTACAAACATCACAGACCTTGCTCCCTTATAAATAGAATATAAATCTCCTGATGTGGTATCTTTAATTAAAGCAGTTCTCTAATACCTGCAGCAAAGCCGTCCTATCATTGGTTCAGAGATGCTAAACGTTGTCCTAAAATAACTTCAGAGGTACTAAATTTAGTGCAACCCTTCTGTGAGTAAATATCTGTTTTAAGTCTGCCCAGTTTTCACAGATAATTCAGTGGTTTGGCATTTAAATGTGAATCCACCAAAGAATGCAATTTTCAGGGACATAAACATAGGGTGAATAAACAGATTTAGAAAGAAGCCATTATCCTCTGTTCTTCGGTTAAAAATGGATACCCGAGTCAGATCCACACATGACACAAATTAAAGGTTACCACAGGAAAATAACAACAAGATTGCACTGCGGATTCTTTGGTGGAAATAGCAAAAAAAAAAAAGGATATCTTCCAATGCTAGAGAAGAAACCAGATGTTGTGTTCATTGGTTATATTAGGAGTCCAAAAGAGGAACAAGGCAATAGGATCCATCTACTTGTGCTCATTATTTCAAGGGGCTGAAATGTGTTGAGACACTTTCTGAGAACTAAAAGAGCAATTAAACACTGAAGAACATTTTGAGGTATTGCTTGAAATGTAGAAGTAGTACTGAAGCTTCGAATAAATGTAACTCCTTCTATTCCAAAAACATTTAGGGGCAAATTCACTAACCTCCAAAAATTTGCCAGCGACGGTATCGCTTACATCGCAACACTTCGCCAGGCGTAGATTCGCCAGGACAACGGTAATTCGCTAAAACCTAAAGTTGTGTCCAGGGCGCCAAATGCTGGCGAAGTTGCGTAAGCGTTACTGCGGCAAGCAAAGCGAAGTTGTGCTAGCATTGGCTAATTTGCATACGGCGGGAAGTTAAAGTTGAATGGACGTATATGTTGCAGCAAATACATTACACTACACAAGCCTGGGAAACCCTAATAAAAGAAAATAAAGTTGTTATATTGCACTACACATGTGCCCACTGTATAGTTTATGTGCCATATGTTTTAGCAGCAGAAAAAAAAACAAAAGAAAACTTAATTTATTTGTTTTAAGAATTCTTGGCATTTGAGGCCGTCCAAGAAAGATAATTTTACTAGAACCTCAAAAAAAACTTTGTGTATGTTCAAGTCACTTTGCCTGCATCTGATTATTTGCGTCATATTCTCTCTGGTATTGACACACTGGCATTACTATCCATTACAGCAGTAATTTGCTTCTTATTGCCTTATGTTATAAGATCAGTTTATTGTATGATTAGATTTAAGTGCCAATGTGTTGAAGGAGAATAAAAGATTAAAACTAAGTTTACTTTATAAGAAAGTTCTACATAAATACACCAGTAAACCCTTAAAATAATACTGCTCTGAGTCCTCTGTCAAAAGAAATTCCATAATTCTTTCCTTCTATTGTGTACACATGGGCTTCTGTATCAGACTTCCTGTTTTTAGCTTAAACCTCCAGGGCTAGGGCTTGAGCATGCTCAGCTGCTTTCCTAAACAATTCTAGAGCTGTAAAGCAGTCTACAGAGTAAACACATTGTTATAGCGTGCACTATTATCGCTAATCTATTGGCAACTGCCTCGGCAGCTTTCCTTCTACAGACGACATGATGTCAACTGGAAGGTTAATTACAAGGAAATTTTGGCTACTCACTGCCTGATTTGGCAATGGTTCCTAAGCCTGGAACTACCTAATTGTATTAAATATTTTTTCAATATGTATCTGTGCATTGCGCTCCCAAAGGGGCAATTATGATATTTAGTATCTACACAGTGATTTTGTGAACGTTGGCAGAGAGAAAGACAAGCTGGAAGTAAATATGCCCCATTATCTCAATTGGATGGCTGAGTCTATAGCAACTCATAGATTACTGCAGCATAAACATAAAGAAACAATATAGGTGAGTGCAGCAAAAAGTGGTCAGGTTATACCCCTTAGTGCCCTATAGGCACAAATAATTCCCCTAAATTAGTTTGCTCTCTTCCAGTGAAGGGCAAGCACGATTTTGCAGGTAACTTCTGTAATCACACGGCCTCTCCATTATCCGAATTGTAACAGGGCTCTCCCCTCCCACGACAAGGCCTCCAGCTGCTGTTCCTGCATCCTTGTTTCATTACACATGCCTTAACCCAAGATGATACATTTCCCACATGCAACTTCTACAGTTCTACCAACACTCTACAGATTAGCAGCTATGATATAATCTATGCAATCATGACCATCAGGCATCTTTAAGATGAACAAACAAACCACATACGATAATAAGATTTTCCAAGCAGGCATGACATGAGTATAATTATCATGAAGAGTGACAGGAAGGAGACACACCTAAATGACAGGGATAAGACATCAACCAATCATCCATTCCTGCCCACAAAGTATTTTTACTTGCAAATGATTGTACAAAATAAATGTTTAAAAAGATGGTATGGGATCCGTTATCCGGAAACCCATTATCCAGAAAGCTCCAAATTATGGAAAGGCCATCTCCCATAGACTACTCCATTACATCCACATAATCTAAATTTTTTAAAATTATTTTCTTTTTCCCTGTAATAATAAAATAGTAGATTGTACTTGATCCAAACTAAGATAAAATCAATCCTTATTGGAAGCAAAATCAGCCTATTGGGTTTATTTAATGTTTACATGATTTTTTTAGTATATTTAAGGTATGAAAATACAAATTACAGAAAGATCTGTTATCCAGGTCCCGAGCATTCTGGATAACAGATCTCATACCCGTTTGAAGAAAAAATAGTCCAGCAACCATTCATTAAGAGAGAGGTTTCCTCAGGTTCCTGAGCTCCTATATATAAACGTATATCACGTGATGGAGATAAATAAATCACACTGGACATTTAAATTAAGCAAGGGCACATACCACTTTATAATTTGACACAGGCGCTGTTTTAATAATGTTAATTTTTTATTTGTTTAGAAAAAACCTGGAAAACACTAATACAAAACATTGCCATCTAAAAGCTGTCAGGGTCATATTGAAGTCAATGGGATATGTCCTTTTTTTAGTTGTAAAATATTTAATATCTTTAATTCGAGCTTTTACAGGTTTTCAGGTTTTTTATCGTTTATAATGGCACGATTCATTTGAGGATTTCAAGGTTTACGTTTTAGTATTTAGATTAATAGTTATTTGTTTGTGTGTTTTATATTAGGCTTTTTTAATAAATCACTTGGGATTCGTGGTTTTAGAGAAGATTAGTTTGATTGTGGTTTCTAAAAACTCTGAAACCACTAAAATGAGGCTGTTGATAACTGGGCCTTAAAATTAGTAACCCAATAGGCTGGTCCTGCTTCCAACAGGGATTTAGTATACCCTAGTTTGGATCAAGTACAAGGTACTGTTTTATTATTACAGAGAAAATTACAAATTTTAAAAATGGAGTCTATGGGAGATGGCCTTTGTGTAATTCAGAGCTTTCTGGATAACAGGTTTCCGGGTCCCATACCTGTATACCTGTATGAATTGGAATAGGAGACAGACCAGATCCGAGCACATCTATTGGAAAGTGCAAGGAGCATCTTTGGACAAAAGTATCTTTAGTAAATGGTTTCTACAAGTGCATCAATTTTTTTTATAAGGCACCCTTATACCTTACCTTAGTGCAATGACTTGGGTGGCCACCTTAAAGTGGTGATTAGTGATTGGTTGATCGCCATGTCAATCGAAGGGGATCCTTCTAAAAACCGGGCTGTCTGGGTGGGAACCTTGGCAATGACATATCATAGAACTGTTGATGGTATGAGTCTAGAAAGCTGTGGAGTTGGGCATTACCCTAGATATACACTTTCTGGAAGTGGGATGAGAAGCACTGAGAGGTTTTATCAGGAAAGACATCTGATTAGTGATGGGCAAATTTATTCACCAGGCATGGATTCCCAGCTAATTTCCGCACTTCGCCACCTGCAAATTTTTTGGTGAAACTGCTGCAAAAATTTGCAGTGGAAAAATTAGCTGCAACAAAAAAGTTGCATGCTTTAATGCATTTAAGTCGCACGTTTAAAAATTGCCGCTTGCGTAAAAATCGTCACATGTCAAAATTATTTTGACGCCCATTGACTTCAGCAAAATCATTCATCATGACCCTAGCAGAGAAATTCAAAGGGGCTAGAAAAAATCAAAAGTCACCGCACTGATTATCTTTTTCAAACCCTTCTTTTGAATTTGAAGAAAACGAATATTATGGTTAGAAGTATTAACAACAGGAACTCTGTACAACGTTATTCTTCATAACATGGTGCATAGCAAGGCTTTTGTCAACTTTGGAGTCAACAGGGTTGGCAGATGCAAGCAGGCAAATGTTGTGTCTTTTTGGAATGTCACAATAAAGGCTATCACAGCAACATTACCTTGACGTGTGCTTGGCCCCATTTTTTCTGTAAACTTTCCAAGTACACCATGGACATATGTGAGGGAGTCGCGCCACCACTATTATGAATTCTCATTGAACTATTAACCATTTCTGGTGGCACACAAGACCAAGTAATGGTGGCACACAAGACCATCCTGATGAAGGGTGGGTGTTTCACGTTGATGTTTGGTGGCTGAATAAAAGGGGATAATCCCCGACTGCACTAATCGGTGTGTGTGCGGATCCGTTTTCTTTTACACATTGGTTGCTAAGGGACCCGGCCGGGTCAACGGAAGGAATGCACCACCGGCTTGCAGGAGTGGTGAACTACAGGTGTGCGGTAGGAGAATTACATTGTACACAAGACCAAGTGGCATTGCCTTCTGGGCCAAATCTGCATGGCCCACCTCTTTCCATACTACATATTTTAATGCATTTGGTAAAAATTATTCCTTTTTTCTATAGACTCCCTTATTTTTAAAAATAAGGAAATGTGTCCCCTAATTTAAGTGCTGGGCACAGTATTCCATTCAACAACAAATCTGCATTGTGGATTCCAGCATTATATGGCCTACAGTGTTCCCATCATGGGAAGTATTTGCACATTGCTGGGGAATTTGTAGTGTATGCATTCTTTGATCTCTATCTCTATCTCAGACCCTCGATATTCGACCCTTGATGAATTTGCCCCTAAGAGTTGAGGGGGGTAGTGGGTGTTGGGTCCGAGTCGTGGCAGGAGTGATGTTATGAGCATGCACAGTACATAGTGACTTCACTTCCACTAATGCCAAAAGCATGCACAAACAGGACTGTTAGGACATATCACAGCCAGCCACCACAAATCAAATGGTTTATAGACATATGGTAAATAAACGGGCAAAATGAGGGTATGCCAGTCAAACAGACAGAAAAGTACAAACGCTACGTAGCTACATAGTTAATTTGTGTTGAAAATAGTCATGCACCGAATCCAGGATTCAGTTCGGGATTTGGCCAGGATTCTGCCTTTTTTAGCAGGATTCGGATTTGGCCGAATCTTTCTGCCCAGAAACCTAATTTGCATATTAATATTGCAAATTAGGGTCAGGGAGGGATATCACGTGACTCTTTGTCACAAAACAAGGAAGCAAAACATGTTTTCCCCTTCCCACCTCTAATTTGCATATGTAAATTAGGATTCGGTTCGATATTCGGCCGAATCTTTCGCAAAGGATTCAGGGGTTCGGTCGAATCCAAAATAGTGGATCGGTGCATACCTAGTTTCTTTTATCAGTTTAGTTTCACACCCAAGGTCGGACTGGGCTGCCGGGACACCGGTGAAAAACCTAGCGGGCCCCTCTGGTCCAGACCCTGCTCCTTGCCCTTGCTGGGGGGGGCTGAAAGTGGGTTGCGGTTGCAGCAGGGGTGTTGTGCCTGGGGTTGGAGGACCCTGAGACAGCCGTCCCGGTGGGCCCTGGACCTCGCAGCTGTGTGCACTTCTGCCCTCATTCTGAAGGACTGGAGCCCAAAACTGCATCGCAGACTCAATGTAAGGCCTTATGAGGGACCTATAAGGATGCAAAATTATGTTTTCATTCCTTGAGTTAATGTCCTTTTTTATGCAAGACTTAATTTCCTTTAGTGGCCACAGAATGACACTGTCTAGTGTTACACAGCGTGTTATCCACAAAAATCCTAAAATCCTTAATTAAATACGCCAACTACGCCAACACACTGCCATGTAATGTATACGGTAACTCACATTTATGTTATTTCTACAAAAGTGCATTTTCTTGCATTGTTGCTTCATTTTCCAATTCCCCAATTTAGTCAAATCTCTCTCTGCTTAGTGGCAGCATCCTGCATGGAACTTATAATTATGTACAATTTTGTATCATCAGCAAAAATAGAGACAGTACTTATAAATCCAACCTCTTTTATAAGCAAATTAAAAAAGCAAAGGACAGACCCCTGCCTTACACCACCGGTCCAATTAGAAAATATTTAACTTACCACCAGTATTTGTCATTTAACCTTCAGCTAGTTCTTTATCCATGCACAAATATTATGTTCCAGGCCAATTTTTCTTAAATATAAACTACAAATACAATGTGTACAAAGTGTGTGTTATGCAACTGAGTTCACATATAGGAATTTAGGAATGGTCAGTGTTGTACTCAAATGTCTATACACAAATGGCTGTGTTCTTTTATCTAATGAAGACATGTTAAACCAAGTATTGTTCCACAGGGCCAAGATTTTTTCCCTTTAGTGTTCTTTTAATTGGACACAAACCTGTTAACATATTTTCACCATGAAGAAGAAACAAGTAATAGCTAACAGACATGTACCAGACAATAAAATGGATGAGGAGGGATGTCCAAGCTTTTTTGTTGGCCAACAAGTAATCCTCATCCAAAAATAAGGATTGCACTATTATTAAACCAAGATATGAGATGATGATGTGCCAAAAAAGGCAATTTCCAAAAACTTTCTAATGATAACAATTATTTTGTTTTCTCTCTCTGTACATGTGCCACAATGAGTCACATGGAATTCTTAAAGCTTTAACAGAGAGAGACTATTTGCATTAAATGCACAGTTAACTCAGGGAATAAACCGTATTTGTTCTTGTTTTAAAATCTTCCTCCAGAGTGTTACAACTGTAGAGAGGCTTGAACAGTTATTTAGTTATACACTAAATGGCAGTGTATTGGGAGTTTCCTTAAATGAGAAGGATCTAGGGGTCTTTGTAGATAACACGTTGTCTAATTCTGGGCAGTGTCATTCTGTGGCTACTAAAGCAAATAAAGTTCTGTCTTGCATAAAAAAGGGCATTAACTCAAGGGATGAAAACATAATTATGCCTCTTTATAGGTCCCTGGTAAGGCCTCATCTGGAGTATGCAGTGCAGTTTTGGAATCCAGTCCTTAAGAGGGATATAAATGAGCTGGAGAGAGTGCAGAGACGTGCAACTAAATTGGTTAGAGGGACGGAAGACTTAAATTATGAGGGTAGACTGTCAAGGTTGGGGTTGTTTTCTCTGGAAAAAAGGCGCTTGCGAGGGGACATGATTACACTTTACAAGTACATTAGAGGACATTATAGACAAATGGCAGGGGACCTTTTTACCCATAAAGTGGATCACCGTACCAGAGGCCACCCGTTTAGACTAGAAGAAAAGAACTTTCATTTGAAGCAACGTAGGGGGT
Organism: Xenopus petersii; assembly: GCA_038501925.1. Lineage (NCBI taxonomy): Eukaryota > Metazoa > Chordata > Amphibia > Anura > Pipidae > Xenopus > Xenopus petersii. Next base: position 20,574,419 of record CM076685.1, on the reverse strand, counting down.
TCTTCACAGTCAGGACAGTGAGGTTGTGGAATGCACTGCCGGGTGATGTTGTGATGGCTGATTCAGTTAATGCCTTTAAGAATGGCTTGGATGATTTTTTGGACAGACATAATATCAAAGGCTATTGTGATACTAAGCTCTATAGTTAGTATGGGTATATAGAATTTAATTAAAAGTAGAGGGGTGTATGTATGGATGCTGGGTTTTCATTTGGAGGGGTTGAACTTGATGGACTTTGTCTTTTTTCAACCCAATTTAACTATGTAACTATGTAACTATGTAACAGGACTGATTTATGTGATAGCACTGTCTGACTCTGTACATTCCATCTGAGAGAGATTATTGCTTTCTGTTTGTGTGGGGCAACGAGTAGAATTAACGGCTTTTTTTTAACTTTTTACCATTTCTGTTTTATGTCTTAACGGTATAGTCAAAATATCTATATACTGGTCTTTTTTATTTCTTAATATCACAGAGAGTTTTGTTTTTCATTAATGGAGAGTATCAAGAACAGAACATAAAACCAACCGAATCCAGGCATATAAAGGAGTTTGTGTGCTGGGAATGGTTGTAGGATTCTGCCACATTGTACTGTACATGGTATGGTGGTGGCCAAATCAGAAGAACAGACAGTAGCGTTCGTTGAGGGGGGCGGGCCCTGGTGCGTGACGCGCAGCCGTGCCCCTTCCCCCTCCGTACCGCCGCATTAACCCGCATTTCTCAGTGGCGCACAGACTGTCGGAGGGCCCTGAGGGGGTGCGGGCCCTGGCCCGCTCGCACCCCCTGCTCCCCCGGTAGTTCCACCACTGACAACAGAGGCGTATTGGGGAATAGCGATGAGCAAATCTGCTCCATTTCACTTTACTAAAAAAATTGCGAAACAACCAAAACTTTGCAGAACACAATGTCTAAGGGCGACTTTTAAGTTGCACCGATTTTTTTTTTGTAGCAAACTAAATAAGAGTCTATGGAGACTTTTTTTGTCATGGCAACTTTCCTGTAGTAAAATATATTAGAGTCTATTAGAGACCCCCCTCCAAATGCATTAATGTAAATAGCATTTTTTTCTTACCTAATTTTTATTTTTATTTGACACACAGAATTTTGCCACAAATCCATGTGTGGCAAAAAAAATGAGCAGGCTAAAACTGCAGATATCTCAGAAACTGCTATTATTAGAGAATTCATGGAAACTAAACAAGTGCTCAGAGAAGCACTTTAGAAAATGGAGCTCAGCTGTGTTTGCTCAATTTACTCAAGAATATTTTCCATCATCCTCTAGGAGAATTATAAAATATCCTTTTAAATATGCATCTTACCCAATGGCGCATACTACAGATAGGGGATCTGTTATCCAGATGCTGTCTCCCACATACTCCATTTTATACAGATAATCCAAATTTTTAACAATTATTTCCTTTTTCTCTGTAATAATAAAAGAGTAGCTTGTACTTGATCCAAACTAAGATATAATTAATCCTTATTGGAAGCAAAACCAGCCTATTGGGGTTATTAAATGTTTACATGATTTTCTAGTAGACTAAAGGTATAAAGATCCAAATTACAGAAAGATCTATTATCCAGAAAGCCCCATTCTGGATAACAGGCCCCATACCTGTACTAAAAAAGTATATTATTATGAAAATAGTTTATTTACATGAAGCAGGCTTTTACATATGAGCTTTTTATAGAGACCTACATTGTTTGGGGTATAGTTTTCCTTTAATATCACTGTTGACCAATATAAGTCATGGGACTGTATGGATTTTATCTTATTCACATAGATCTGAACATTATTAGTAATTTTGGTATAAATCTTTTCCTCATTATAAAAGTCTCCTTCAATGGAGTTTGTTATAATTTATTATAGGAAACTTTCCTAACTCCTAAATATTAATATGGTTTTCTGCAGATGACCCGTGCTATTAGGGCAGACAACAATGATAGCTTTATCCTGCGCATGGGAAATGTTTCTTCTCATTGAGTGGTAAAAATAACAATATGATCCTGGTGTAATTCCCGTCATGTCATAAATCACTGACAAGTTTAGAAACAGGACCTGACACCAGCATAGGAGGGAATATTACACTGATTTAGGGTACATTTACTTTGGATTAATCCCAGATTTCAAGATTCTAGATGGAAATGAATGCATTTTAATCAACTCAGCTGCTAGTATGTTGATTAAAGAAATAGTTGACGTTCAAGACACATCCGTCTCACAAGAGTGTATATAACCTCATGTAATATATGATTTATTTGGATACTGGTATGTTTTAACATACTGATTGTAATACAGGTCATGCCTCAGGTCTGCTAACCAATTAGCAAGTAGGGTATACTAACTGTCAGTTTGAAAGCAAACATCTACTGCAAACTTTGAGATGTTTATTACATTACACTAGAAATAATATTCAAAAAGCACTTGTATCCAGGATTTTGCAATTCTCTCCACCTACCAACACACTGGAAATCTGCAGCTATTGAACATGCAGAAAGCAGCTTCGTTGGGTGCAGGGCTCTGCCTTAAAGGAAAACTATACCCCCCAAACAATGTAGGTCTCTATTAAAAGATACTGAGTAAAACAGCTCATGTGTAAAACCCTGCTTCATGTAAATGAACCATTATCATAATAATATACTTTTTTAGTAGTATGTGCCATTGGGTAATCATAAATAGAAAATTGCCATTTTAAAAAATAAGGGCCGCCCCCTGAGATCGTAAGATTCACTGTGCACACATACAAACCACATGTAAGGTCACATGAGCCAATTAACAGACAGAGTTCTGCCTTTTGCTTCCTCACTTCTTCCTGTTACAGTTAGTGTTGTAGTATTTCTGGTCAGGTGATCTCTGAGGCAGCACAGATAGAGTCACAAAATGGTGGTTCAAGGCAAGAGATGTAAAAGGGCAATATTTATGTAAATATATATTCCAGTTTGGTAAGATTCTTTAATATGTCATTCAATTTGATATAAACTATCTGTTGCTTAAGTATTCATTTTGGGGGTATAGTTTTCCTTTAACACAGGTTAGGGTACAGGTAGTGGGTAGGAATGCATACATACCTCTACCTGTGCCTCATGAATACATTGCTACCTGAATGCAAGCAGTGCTGCATTCATAGATGGTTGCAAGTATCTGCAGAGACCTGCAGCAATTTTTCAAGGTGCAAACTGAAAAAAGGATGTCGGAATTGTGCTCATTTTTTGCACTTTGCACCTTGCACTTTATAAATGACCCCTCTATTGCTTTGCACTGGGGCCTTGTTGTGGGTTGACTTGCTTTGCTCCTAGGACTATTACTTTTGTGCCTGGATATACATTGCAATCCCAGACATGAGTAATTGAGGTATATGGTTGTGTTAAATCGCTTGTTCCTGGGGTTTTGGGGGATCTAAAATTAATTTATTGTGGAGCCAAGTAACTTCTAAAAACTTCACAGAGTTTGAGAGAGCAGAAGCTTTGATTTCTGTTCTATCTCTGCAACTTCAGTTCAACCCAGTTGCTCTTAATGGTGTTGCATTCAAAGCCTGAGTGTTCTTTAAAAGGGATGACAGATTTGATGTGTCGCCAGTATTTTTAGTATACAGCTCTCTGGCCTGTTCCCTTTTACAAAGGAAAGCTGGTGATCCCATTCACTGTCTGCTCTAACCTTGAGATCATTGTACATTTGTGCTTTGCATTGTTTTGGGTTTCTGCCAAAATATCTATGTGTCTGAACACCGGCTCCTGGTTAAAGTTCATGGCAACTCTCTTTGTAGATTTCTAAGTTCTGATTCCATCACACCCAGCTCTCTGCAATCATCTGTATCCAGCACACTGGGTCATTGTCTGTGATGGCAAAAATGTTGTTTATGCACAAGCAAAATCCACCAAAGGCCAGTATGGGTACAGTCTGCTTTCTGTTTGCAAGAATCAGATCCACAGTTCATATAGAGACAGTGAGACAGATAGATGGATTATTGCATAGGATCTTCCAGTGTGTCCATTGGCACTGTGTCCAAACATGCTACTTCCACTTCCATATAGTGTCACTAAGCATCAATGTGCCCACTCAATCTGCTCTCATCAATTGCTCCCAAGTGCACCTGTTAACACTGGGAAACCCTAAAGCTGCCACCACCTTGAATTTGGCAGTAATACCAGGGTTCCTATAGCAGGTTTGTCAATAGCTCTACAAGGCTTGTGCCAAAAGAATCATACACTAATGATATTTTACTGCCTCTAATTGTGTTAGGTTTGCAAAAGCATTTCGTTTTGATGTATCAAAGCACAATAGTGGCAGACACAACTGGAAAATCACTGGGTAAAAAATGGAGACTTGGGTTAAACAATTGCACCCTTTACAGTGATTGCAATCATGCGTTTTTATGCTGCTCAGATTAATGAACATACGTATGTTCTGTATAAATCTGTTACTCATCATTTAGCTTTTTGTAGCAACTACTTACTATGTCACTTTCTTCAGTTATAAATACATGCTTTCTCATGAGGTTCTCCATCTTGCAGTCAGTGCTTTTCACACCTCTTGGTTCTCCAACAGGAACATTTCATCCACGGGAAACGTTCATTTTAAAAGTCTACATAAACTGTTTTATCTGCTTTATAAAAGTACCAACTGCCGGCGAACCTGAAGCTCCTTACCTACTAAGTGGAACAGAGAACAAATGATTCAAATGTTGGTCCAACTATGAAGATTTCCATCCATTCATTCATTCATTTATATCTAATATACGTAATTCTAAGCCAATGAATACTCAGCAAGTCCAGTTGTTTTATAGTTTGGTCTGTTTTTGTTGTGTTTCTCTATGATTAACTTGTGTCTAACTTGACCGTTTGATACATTATTTGGAGAGGTAGTAAGAATGGACTAAAACTGTTTTTCCTTCAATAGCTTGGAATTCATTGCATTTAGGACATGGAAAAGAGGAAAGAACAACCAGCTTCTACAAAATTTATGTTAGCTTGTATTTGAATGTCCGACAACAATCTTCTCTATCACTTCTCTTACTTCTCCTACTGTGTTATAATACCATTTCAAGAAGCCGCTGGAGCACATGGACTATCCAGCTAGATTGGTGCATTGACTTCATGGGGATGTGGACAACCAAAAGGACATCTTAATGGACTTGTCCTTATAATTGTTAATTCCCTACTTTTTCAAATATCCTGTACAGAATGATACTATACAATAAGCCATGTCAAACTGTTTGGTTGGTCTTTACATTCTATTTTGTCAATTTAAGGATAGTGAAGCTTTTCCAACTTATCAGTAACATCTCAACATCCCTTTAAAAAGTTGGCCTCCCTGCAGACCTTGATGCCTCCAGAGGTGGGACACAGAGACAAAGGGTGGCAGGTCATATTCAATGCCAGTCCAGCTCTCTGCAGCCTCTCTGTGTTGTCCCAACCTAACTAGTGACAAGCCAATTTTTGTTTATATACTCACCCCCACCTTCTCCAGTCATGTCAGAGAAGAGGCAACCCTACTATCCCCTCTGAACCCGCTGGCCCAGACCTGCTACCTGCAGAAATTATCTTCCAGTGGCCCAAAAACAAGTACCAACTCGCACAATTGAGGCACGGCGCACTTGCCCTCCTACATTTCCGAGCGTTGGAGTTGGGCAAGAGGGGCCACATTGCTAATTGTCATAGGTTCAGGATTCTCTGCATTAAATGAATCAGGCGCACATTCATTCTTACAACGGACACCAGAAATAATGTCTACCAGACTTAGAAGATTCTCGAGGCAGTTGAGGCTTATTCAGTCACAATTTGTGAATTTTAACACATCAGCCGCAACTGCATAAGACGCAACTCCCTCTGGCGACCGCAACAATGCTAAAATGGAAACATTCTGCATTGGCAATCATGGAACAAAGGGCATGGTGTGATATTGTTATGTTGCCCTTTCAGGAGGGCTGTGGACGAGAGCACAGCCCTCCATTTCTGTAAGAAAGAATGCTGGGATTGTTAACAGGCCTGCCTGGTCAAATGGCTATAAAAAAAAATTCATACTTATATTATTCTATATCATACACTTCAATTATTCATTTCCGTGGCCTCTAGAAGAGCAGAGACCAACTTCTCTAGACAAAGATGCAGTAATGGAAGTGCAAGACGCTCTGTGGTTAGATAGTTCCAGCAAGCCCAAATTTAATAGCTCACTGGAATAAATCAATGGCGAATCAACTATACATTACTTTACATTAAACAGCGCTGAGCACTTCTAATTACCAAAAGATACTGGATAATTAAAAGTATTCTAAAGACTGGTTTGTTTTGTGTTATTAAATAACATAAGGAGCAGTCAGAGGGACAGAACAAAATTGCTCTTCGGGTTTTATTGATGTTCGGCATCCCAGGTCTCTCAAGCTCTGATACGCAAGAGAGACGTATTATTGTACTAATATAACAATATCTTATAATGCTAATATGCTGTTAGTCTCTGAGAATGGAATGTACGGCTTTGATTTTCTCTGCAAAGCTTTTCACTTATTTTAGAGATGGTTGTACTCAACATGATGAATTCAAAGAAGTCTATTTTTTTATAATGGCAAGTAGTTCTATTTAAAGTACAAAGAAAACGTTAATTATGGGGTGTTGTTTGTCCCAAATATAGTTTGAATACAAAAATTATGCCTAGTATAAAGAATGAATGCCTCTCAGGGTACATTAGTATTTTTCACCATATACACAGCAAAATTGCAGATCACATCTAGGGGCCCATTTACTCGAGTGAAGGAATAGAATAAATAAAACTTTGATTTTCGCATTGATTTTTTTGGCGTCTTCAACCATCGAATTGGCTACTTCAACCTTCGACTACGACTTTGAATCGAACGATTTGAACTAAAAATCGTTCGACTATTCAACCATTCGATAGTCGAAGTACTGTCTCTTTAAAAAAAACTTTGACCCCCTACTTCGCCACCTAAAACCTACCATGCCATGTTAGCCTATGGGGAAGGTCCCCATAGGCTTTCTATCAATTTTTAGGTCGAAGAAAAATCGTTCGATCGATGGATTAAAATCGATTTAATCGTTCGATCAAACTATTTGCGGTAAATCCTACGACTTCGATATTCAAAGTCGAAGGATTTACATACGGCAGCCGAATATCGAGGGTTAATTAACCCTCGATATTCGACCCTATGTAAATCTGCCCCTTAATATAGTTGTCAACAGATGTCTAAACAGTCCAATAAAGCAACTAATAAAGGTTTGGCATCTTTTAAAGCAGCTGCGGTATTGAAGCATTTAAAGCAAGATTTTGTCCCTACTAACACACATAGAGCAATCATGCAGTATTTTGTAGACAGATTTGACTACAAAGTTCCTCGAAATTATACTGTAAAGTTATAAAAACATTAAAGAATCACAAAAGTTTGATGGATGAGCTGACACATGAGTAAACAGTGAGCAAGTATTGTTTGTTGACATAAGAAAGGAGACACTGAAGAAGGAAAATGACCCAGACACACGTGTTAGTAACAGATCCTTCAAATAAACCTGTCAGTCAAGTGCAGTATAAAAGACCCAAGGACGTCCTTAGATTTCAATGAAATTCAATTCCAGTATCAGCAAAAGACTGGAATTGGCACATTTCGGGCAGTAAGGTTATGGTATTACTTGCCAAGGAATGTGAGGCTGCAGATGTGTTCAGCATGATAGTATGGAAAGTATTCTTCATTTTCTAAAATATTATCAGTATTAAAGGAGAACTAAAGCTTAACTAAAGAAGTAGGGCCGAAATGTTGTACATTATGTTTTGGGTTCTGTGCCAGCCCAAGGCAACCATAGTCCTTTAGCAGTAAAGATCTGTGTCTCCAAAGATGCCCTAGTAGCTTCCCTGTGAAGACCAAATATAAATTGTCTCAGATTATCACTATAAACATGATGCCAATTTAAACATGAACTACCCCTTTCAGTACCTTTCAAAGTTGTCACATTGCACAATTTTAATGGATAATATACACAGTATAATCTCTTTTCGGTGACAGAGAGAAAGCTTAAATTATTTTTGACACAAGATATCAATAGTCAGCATTTGTGTGTGGAGTAGGTTACTGGTGTGTTGTACTGCCCTCTAGTGGATTCCATTAGAATGATAACACACCATTGAATGCTATCTATCTATCTATCTATCTATCTATCTATCTATCCATCTATCTATCTATCTATCTATCTATCTATCTATCTATCTATCTATCTATCTATCTATTATCTATCTATCCATCTATCCATCTATCCATCTATCTATCCATCTTTCATCTATCTATCTATCTATCTATCTATCTATCTATCTATCTATCTATCTATCTATCTATCTATCTATCTATCTATCCATCTATCCATCTATCCATCTATCCATCTTTCCATCTATCTATCTATCTATCTATCTCCGAAAACTTGGGGTATTGCACGAAACCCAGCACACATCAAAAAATCATTGGGACTTCTCCCATTGACTTATATGTAACCTCGACAGGTCTGGGATGCCGTTTTTTTTAATTTGGACTTTTCCATCCTCAGGGTTTAATGAATTCCGAAAAATTCACGATTTTTTTAAAAAAATAAAATCACTAATTTGTTGGGATTTTTGCATTCGGAGTTTAGTAAATAACTCCCCAAGTGTAGTAGCAGTCATGCAACATTAGGCACAGTCATTGCACAAATCAGTGCAATTTATTAAGGGGACTTGTGTCAGAATTGTGTTAATTGAAATCCAGCATATTTTGCATCAGCTGCAATTCTGTCACCTGCATCGTTACCTCACTATTGCACTGGAATTATAGGGGGGGCACTGCACTGTGGTTGAAAAACATGGCAACTTGCACTTTGCACTTGTGCTGCAAATGAGCCTCATAATGCTACTTGGAAGTTCAGCCATTTAGGACAGATTATTTGACCCAATAATGCAGCCCCGGAGCCTGTCATCCGTTTCCAACAGCCGTTCTACATTCTACTTCTGCCTGGAACAACCTGCATTGTAATTTAACTGGTAATTTTAAGTGAAAATTAGCGAGGGGCGAATAAATTTGGCTGGCACAAATTTGCGGCAAATTTCCACATTTCACCACTGGCGAATAAATTTGCGAATCTCCCGCTTCAAAATTTTTGGGACGCACGTCCAAAAAGTTGCTCACGTCACAATCGGCGCGCTTCAATAATATTGAGATGCCCATTGACTTTAACGCCAGCGTCAGCTTGGACACGGGTATCAGTTTCCACTTTTCAAAAATTTTCGTGAAAATGTCCATATTTCACGATTCTTTTGTGAAAATGTCCGAATTTCACGATTCTTTTGTGAAAATGTCCAAATTTTAAGTTTTTTTCATGAAATTTTAGATTTCACGAATTTTTCGCCGTGGAGAAATTCTCCCACTGGTGAAAACCAATATAGGCCAATATTATTGTATGTATTAGTGTAGGAATCAGTGTCGTAACTATAGAGGAAGCAGACTCCACTCCATAGTTCTAAAAATTCCTCTCTCCCCAGCCACTTTATTACGTACTCTGGCGCAAGCAGCTGGGGAGCGACAGTCACAAGTGGAAGGGGGGTCGGGGCTGCTGTGTCCCTGGGACCCTCTGAAGTTTGCAGGAGGGCCCAGTGCACTGCTGTTACACCTCTGGTATGAATTCAGGAGAACTTTAAGGATTGCAAATTCACACCTCACAGCATCTGAAAAATGTAATTAGGGATAAAATTATCTGCTGCACAAAGCGCGGCAAAAATTTGCTTGGCCATGCCCATTTTTGTGACCACACCCCCTAAATACTTTGTCCATTTTACAAAATTTGGCAGGTTATGGAAAGTTTTAACAAGTTTCTAGGGGGTTTTGGGCCATATTTTATGTGTTATTTCAGTTTTGCTAATGAAGGGGAAATTGCTCTTTAAGTTGTGAGTCTCCATTCCCCCAAAAAACTTTTATCTTTTTAGTTACAATGGTATCAAAATGCAGGTTCTGAGTATTATGGGCTCTCTGCCTCTTGTTTAATTAAGTTTTAGATACATCGTGTCTTCTTCTGGAATCCGTGCAGGAGATCAAAGAGAAACCATGGACATTTCACTAAGAATCCGGGCTGCGGGCTGAGCTGTCAAAATTGGGACTGTCCCGTGCAGATCAGGACAGTTGGGAGGTATGCCAATTTTAAATAAAACAGGAAAATGCATTTAATGTCAAGTTAAATATTCCAAAAACCCAGCAAACACTCATTTCAGTATTTTACAGCAATGACTCCATAGCATGACATGGTCTCCTCTGATGACCAATAGCATTATCACACTTATCTTATACATAAGGCTGTTGCTGCCAAGAAATATCTTCTTTGAAAACAACTTTAAACAAAAAAAAATAATTTCTGTTTCGTTTTCACAATCCTTGCTACTGAACAACTGAAATGACATAAATGGAAAACAAATCTCAGAAATACGGGGTGGAGCAGGTGATGTTGGGGGACAAATAATAAAATTTGGGGCAGGCCAATGATGTCAGAAGATCCATCGGTGATGTCAGGGGGTAGAACATGCCTTCATAGCCTGCAATTGGCTGAATTGCGGGTCAATCAGGGCAGAGTTACTCGACTAAGAGCATCTGTAGTGCTTGAAAAATTTTAGAATGCTCATCGTCAGATTTTGGGGGAGTGGGAGAAGGCACCTGCATAGACTGCAGCTATTTTGGGAGAAAAGGGAACAATTCTACATATAAATATAATAAATATATAAATATATAAACAAATACTGTCCAAATCAAGCATAAATAACATTACTGCATCTATGGACTGCCCTTGGTGTTCCACATGCTTCTGATCCACATGGACTCCCTGCATCTACACATCCATCTAGGGGGTAGATTTAGTAAAGGACGAAGTGGCTAACGCTAGCGACAATTTGCCTGCAGGGACATCAGCAATTTACTAACGGGCACCAATTCGCTAGCGACAGACATAGGCGCTAGCACTCACTCTGGTGAATGGTTTTTACTCCACAAATTCACTAAGTTGCGGATTTTACTGAACGTTACCTCTTTCGCAGACTTGCCTTCGGCAAACTCAGACCAGGCGAAATGCATTGGAGTACATAGATATTCCTCAATCTTCTGTCACTTACTGTTACTTACTTATTCTGAGTGGAAAATGCATCAAAGTTTAAAAAACGCTGGCGGCTTTTCCCTTTTTTCAGAGTGATAGGCTGCAAAAGTCTACAACATTTTTTTTGGTGTTTCTGTATTAAGGTTCCCTGGACTTGTGTAATAAACAGTGTAAATGTAAAGTATTTGCACATGCAACTTTAAATTTCCCGTCATATGCAAATTAACCTGAGCGCAAGATCTCTAGCAACTTTTCGCTAGGCAGAAATGAACATTAACGTATCTTTGTTTTGAAATGCTCGCATTGTTACCAGAAGTGAAAAGTCGCCATCGTTCGACGCCCGGGACGAAACTCTGCATTTTAGTGAATTAGCGTCGTCTGAACTAATTTTCGCCTGGCGAAGCGTATGGGTGCGAACCGGTCGCTGGCGACTTTTCGACGATTAGTAAATTTGCCCCTAGGTGGGGCCTCATAAGCCCCTTGCATCACGCCCCCCCAACTTTCACAGTGGGGGGGGAGCACAACCCTCCCTCCCCTAAAACACCCCTTAGCCCCCCACCATCTAGCAATGGGCCAGGCAATTTCCTATTCACTGATAGGGGTGCCATTACATCACAAACATTGACAGTGGAATTTCGCATATGGATAGATAGACATGTATCTATGTTAAATAAAGAGTAGAACAAGCCTGCTTGAAGAATAAGGGCCCTTACTCACGGGCGTTTGAAGCTGCGTTCCGGCTTTATGCATTTAGCCGCAGGGGAGCGCATGAGTAAATATGCTGAATTCTTTTCAATGCAGCTGTACTCACACAGACTCATGTAATCGCCAAACGCAGGTTGGGACGCAGCATGTTGCATTTTTCCTGTGTTTCAGTGCTTACATGCGTCTGTGTGAGTACAGCCACATTGAAAAGAATACAGCGCGTTTACTTCTGCGCTCCCCTGCGGCTGAACACATAAAACTGGAACGCAGGGGAGCACAGCTTCAAACGCCCGTAAGTAAGGGCCCTAAAGGGAAGCAGGTGGTCATCCCCATTATTATCTCATAATTTTAAATTAATTGTTATAAACGCAGCGCCAATTAAAACGTTACGAAGATGAACATTTTGAGTTTAATTTTCCAAAAATGCTTCTCTAAATTCAAGTACCAGCTAGCAATCTTAAGTAATTAAGGATTAATTTAGGGTAACGTCAGTTTCATTTTATAAATACAGAGCTTAATGGATAGGTGATAACCATTTGATTAACACGATCAGTGCTTCTCCATGCTGAGATTTTACAATCTCTTACCCAGCCTTTCCATTTCACTAGAGGCGGCACATTATCAGGCGTCGTTAAAGAGCAATTAGATGGAAATTAAGATGAGAACAAGTATTGATTAGGTCATTAAGAAAGGGGGAGTCTGCACTGTCAATAAGAATTACTGCTGCTAACCCCATTATAAGCAAGGTTAAAGCCTGTGGTTGGTGCTCCTCATTAAAATCCCAGTGATTTATTGATCTCTCACTTACTGCCCTCTTCTCCTTAAAAATGTTTGTACTTTATTGCTTGGAAGTGTCACAGATGGTAGATACTTTACCATTTAACTCCAAAAGGTTCTCTCCAAACTGTTTAACTCTGTGCCTCCATCCACACAAAGTAGAGAGAGGCTTCCCCAATAGTTTTTTGTATCTGGAGGGCTTTTTTGCCCACATTACTGATTCAGCTGTTGTCTATAGGAATCAGGGATGTATAGTCTGGGGCCTTCCAGCTCTTGTTGGACTAGAATTCCAAAATTTTGGCTGTAGAGCTCTATTTCGTAAAGGAGAATGAAACACTACCTACAACCCAAGACCCCTTTAAATGCCACCTCTGAACCACACCACCCATCTCACAGAGGTTCCAGTTGCTTACCTTCTATACTGCCTTCTACCTTTCCTATTTCTTAAAGAAACAGGGCTTTAGAAGAATGCTGGGAGCTGTAGTGCAACAACAACTGTACTGGAAATCTCACACATGAGCAGCCAGAGTCTCGGCAAACTAAACACTGATCGTTTGAAAGCAGTGTAACCAGGAGAATACAGTAATTACTCTTAGATTTCCATTAACTACGATGCTTCCTTCCAGGTAGTTAAAAAAGTGTGAAAGTGATGAATTTGCAGCTTGACTACATTAGCAAATGAACCAGAAGCCTGCCAAGCATTGAGGCCCTCGATGAGTCCAGATTTGTCTAACGAATGGGCATTATATCTAATAACTGGGGAGTCTGTGTAGACTATTCCTGGGGGTACTGAGAGAGCTTTTATATTAAGCTAAAAAATATATTGTGTGTAAGTAAATGCAAAGCAGCAGTGCATATGTGTTTCTGACTATTTGGCCACAGAACCTGGTGTTGATATTTAATTCTAACTTGGCAGTTCTCAGTCGTGTTTAAAAAATATGTATGAATGTATATTTCCGTTTAATGATAAGAATAAATATTGTTCTGCAGATTTAAAGCAATGGACCGGAGCTTTCAGACCCTTTGGATTCAAGTCCCTTTTCTCAGCATTTGCTAAGCCTTCCCAAGTAGCTACAGGTTAGTAGGAGGATGTATGCATGCAAGGACCTTTTGAGAATGTGCATTCAATTTTGCATTTAATCAATCACATTGCAATTGAGTTTGTAAATTAGTCATCTGGGCTCTGATGGGGCCTACATCAAGTGATCTAGTGAACTTATTGTACTTCAAAGCCCATCAGAAATCCTTTTACTATTGAGTCCTAGTTTTTACTGGCCCTTGCATTTGCAACATGATTGAATTTGCAATAACCTATAGGCCTGGATTCGTGGGAAGGCCACAAAGGCCAATGCCTAGGGTAGCAAAGTTTTAGGGTGGCATGCTGCTCTGTTTCCTACAAGAGGAGGTAGATATAAGAATTCACAGTGCAGCTCCATTCTTCCTTTTTAGCAGTGTAGAGGGTGATGGCAGGCAGGGTATAGAGTAAGTGTGGTCGTCTGGAGGGAAGAAAGCTTGGTCACTCCAGGGGAAGTGAATGCATAAGTGAGGAAGGGACAATAAGCATAGACATGGCAGAGGGTGTGATTTGGGGCACACTATCATCACACTATCATCACCAGTCATGGGGTAGATAATTTTAGTGCATAGCCCTGATAACTTTAAATGGACCTCTTGGTTCTAACCATTTGGCCTATTTCATGGTCATTCCAAATTTCTTTAAGAGGCTTAATAATGGAAGAATAGAGTATATAGTATGTAGAGATAAAAGACTAGAAAAATAATGAGGTGAGGAGAGGAGGAATAATATAATAATAAGGTTTTCTGGTAGGCCTCTGGCATCCCAGTCCAATGTTGATAAATGCAAGGTTATGCATTTTGGTAAAAATAATATAAATGCAAGTTATACACTAAATGGCGGGGTGTTGGGAGTTTTCTTAACTGAGAAGGATCTAGGGGTTTTTGTAGATAACAAGTTGTCTAAATCTGGACAGTGTCATTCTGTGGCTACTAAAGCAAATAAAGTTCTGTCTTGCATAAAAAAGGGAATTAACTCAAGGCATGAAAACATAATTATGCCTCTTTATAGGTCCCTGGTGAGGCCTCATCTGGAGTATGTAGTGCATATTTGGACTCCAGTCATTAAGAGGGATATAAATGAGCTGGAGAGAGTGCAGAGACTAAGTGCAACTAAACTGGTTAGAGAGATGGAAGACTTAAATTATGAGGGTAGACTGTCAAGGTTGGGGTTGTTTTCTCTGAAAAAAAGGCGCTTGCGAGGGGACATGATTACACTTTACAAGTACATTAGAGGACATTATAGACAAATAGCAGGGGACCTTTTTACCCATAAAGTGGATCACCGTACCAGAGGCCACCCCTTCAGACTAGAAGAAAAGAACTTTCATTTGAAGCAACGTAGGGAGTTCTTCACAGTCAGGCCAGGGAGGTTGTGGAATGCACTGCCGGGTGATGTTGTGATGGCTGATTCAGTTAATGCCTTTTAGAGTGGCTTGGATGATTTCTTGGACAGACATAATATCAAAGGCTATTGTGATACTAAGCTCTATAGTTAGTATAGGTATGGGTATATAGAATTTAATTAAAAGTAGGGAGGGGTGTGTATGGATGCTGATTTTTTATTTGGAGGGGTTGGACTTGATGGACTTTGTCTTTTTTCAACCTAATTTAACTATGTAACTATGTAACTGTACGTAAATATAGCTCTTCTTGCTATGTCACCATTTAAGAATCAATCAATAACATCATGGGGGTACAGAGGTATTGCAGTCATGGGCCCCAGTGGCAGAGGAGGAGTCTGAGATGAAAAGGAGTCACAAAAGAAGTGGTGGATAGTGGGTGGGGTTTTGGCAAAACTGGGGAGTTCCTGGGGTGGATAAAGGGAGTGATAGTGATGAGCAATTTTTTTTTGCCAGACATGAGTTTGCTTTGAAAAAAATCGTCATTTTGAGAATTTTTTAGCAGTTTCGAGAATTTTCAGCGCAGCAAAACGAGACATATTCACTCATCACAAGGGAGTGGTGGTGAGCAGGACTTTTTATTTTTGTTACGGTCCCATTTTGCTTTTTGGAGTCACTCCACTCCAAGTGGATAAAAAATTGGGACTCTTGGTGGGAGGGTTGTCTAAGTTATTAGTATGAGGTCCTAAGATTACTGATGGCACCCCTAGAGTTTCAAGTATACAGAGGCCCAAATAGACCCCACAGACCCAATAAATAGTGACCATATATAACACCAGCAGCCACTCTGGCATTTGCCAGAATCTACATTCCAGGCCTGATGATGAGCTTATTACAAAGACGGACTGTAGCATTCCAGAGGCTTATCTACAGGCAGAACAGTGGCCTAAGCCACATCTCTTGGCAGGAATAATAGCACAGCATCATGTCATTCTTAAAGTCACAGTATTACCAAAAAATTAAAGTGTATTAAAGGAATAAAAAATATATGGTACTGGAGCCCTGCACTGGTACAACTGGTGTGTTTGCTTCAGAAAGACTACTATAGTTTACATAAACAAGCTTATGTGTAGTTTAGGGGGCAGCCATTTAAGCTGTAAAAAGGAGAAAGGCGCAGGTTACACAGTAGCTAACAGATAAACTCTGCAGTATACAATGGCATTCTGCAGAGCTTATCTGTTATCTACTGTATACTGTATGCTTGAATGGCTGCCCCCATAGCTACACAACAGCTTGTTTATATAAACTATAGTAGAGTTTCTGAAGCAAACACACCAGTTGTACTAGTGCAGGGCAACACAACATTATATTGTCATTACTTTAAAACTTTCATTTTTTGGTGTTACTGTTCCTTTAACAATATCCAGCAAGTGCAAAGCAGTCCATCCATTGTGTCATCCATCCATTGTGACATTAGCATAAAACTACTAATGGATGCTTAGCAAGTATATGATTGCCATTTATTTGCTATCTGCTCCTTTTGCACATCACTTAATCAAAATCGCTTTCAGGTTTGTTTTGTGTAAGTAAATGATCAATACGATGTTTGTATCCTTTATTAGTTATAATGTTTCAGCAGAGAAAAGCAGTTCAATATGCTTATTCTATCCCAATTCCCATCTATTCAATGCATTCAATTAAAAACACAATTGGCAGTGGTTAAAAGCTGCAGTTCATTATCCGTTCATTTGCAAAATGATTTCTAGTCCATTAGAGAAAAAAAATCCAGAAACACTCAATATTCCCAAGGAGGGAATAAATCCAGGGCAGTAAGTGAGTCATATTTATTTCTAGAAGTCGAAAGGAGAAATTGCAAAAATTGAATGTTTGCGTTCAACCGATTAAAGTAAAAAGGGCATCTCTTCAGGGAGTGGAAGAGGCTCAGTGCAGACAGTCTGATGTTTCTCTCCTCCCCGAGGGGATTAGATGATCCCCAGCCACATGCCGGACACTTCTGCCCAACATGTAAGATTATCTGTTCATCAATGTAAAGGTTTCTAACTTCAACCCTTGAGTATAAATGAAAACCGCTATCTGATTGCTAAGGGTTTGGAGAGAAAGCAGATGATTCTTACACAGACCTTCTGGTATTGCACTCGAAACACCTCCCTGGATGATTTAACCCTTACAGAACTAGATGTGTAAAAAAAATTCAAATTTACACTTTAAACAAATTTAATTTACAAATAGTGGGAGAAGTACTAAAACTTGCCAAAACGTATATAATTTACCATGTTTTCACCCACAAGCCAGAATTTGACCTACGATCCCATCAACATTGCAAAATTTTCATTATTATTGGCGGTTGTATTTTTTTTTCCATTTCCCTAAATCAAACTTTTAAGAACTAAAAATCTTGTGTTTTAATAATTACTCTAATACAAAACGTTGCTACCTAAAACTGGAGAGGTCATGTAGAAGTCAGTGGGAGCTGTCTTTATCAAATTGTGAAATCTTTATTTATATACAAGGTTTTCAACATTTTTTTTGCTTATAATCACAAGAAAATTCCAAAAAACTAGGGTTTTTTGGTTGTCGTATTGTTCGGTGTTTTTATTTCTTCGCGCTTTTTACATCTGAATTTTTTAATAAGACATTTGGTCTTTTTTTTAAATGAGAGTTTAGTTGAGGTTGGGAAAAAAAAAACCTTTAAAACTACACAAATCTAATAAAGAAGGCCCTAGGAAGCAACTATGGGACAATGCTTTAAAGAATAACATAATAATACTGTCTTAAAACTGACAAGTGCCTATGGTATGGGATCCGTTATCTGTAACCCATTATCCAGAAAGTTCCAAATTACGGAAAGGCTATCTCCCATGGACTACAATATAATCAAATAATCCAAATAATAAAACAGTACATTGTACTTGATCCCAACTAAGATATAATTAATCCTTATTGGAAGCAAAACCAGCCTCTTGGGTTTATTTAATGTTTACATGATTTTGTAGTAGACAAAAGTTATGAAGTTCCAAATTACAGAAAGATCCGTTATCCGGAAAACCCCAGGTCCCAAGCATTCTGGATAATGGGTACCATACCTGTACAACATACCTCCCAACTGTCCCGTTTTTAGAGGGACAGTCCCTCTTTAGACAGCTCAACCCGCAGTCCCTAATTTGTACTGGAAAGTCGTTACTCCGCAAATTCACTAAGGTGCGAATTTTACAGAACGTTACCTCTTTCGCCAGAGTTTCCTTCGCCACCTTGAACTGGTAAGCTGGTAAGATGAAGCTGCATTCTCCTCAATCTTATGTCCGTGACATCATATCCTGTATGCCAAAAAATTATTACAATTATAAAAAAAATACTTTCATATTTAAAAGCGAGATTGCCTTCAAAACTTCAAGATTTTTGTTTTAACATTCTTTTCCTACTTGAGGGGCATGCCACATTTGTTTTAGGGTGGTCTCATGTCTAGGACATTAGAGGATTTCTTTTGTCATTATTTTGAAATAATAAGTGGCCACTTCAAGCATTTGCACCAACATCTCCAAAAAAGCTGTCTATTCAACCTATATGTACCACCCTATTCAAACTGACCTAAGTGTAAGAGTACTAGCAAAGTTTCGCTAGGCAGAAATGAACGCTAGTGAAAGTTCACTATGAAACGCTCGCTCTGACGAATTAACGCTAGTGAAACTTCGCCAGCATTCGGCTGTTGAGACAGAACTTTGCATTCCGGTGAACTAGCGTAGTGGTAGCGAATTTACACCTGCTAAAGTGATGCGTAGTGTGACGGAGCCTTCGCCCTTTAGTGAATTTGCCCCATAGAATCAAACCCCAAATGTTGTCTCACCCCACAGTTTTAGAGGGGTGACACTGACACCGCAGTGGGCATGGCAGGTATGTCAATTGGTTTTTGTTTATAATAGTTGCTGCTGATATTTTAGTCTTTGAAAAGCCATATCAGATACATAAAATTATGGTTAGCGATGAGTGAAATTTTTTTGCTTCGCATAGAAAATGCCAAATTCCACATTCTGCGGCATCAACAAATATTTTCATGAAACCACAGCCAACTTTCACCTTTGAAAAATGTTTCCGCAAAAAGAAAATAACCTCAACATGAAAGCGCCCATTGACCCAATGTGTTTGGTACAAAAAGTTGCAATAAAAACACCCGGTCAATACAATGTATTGTATGCAGAAAAACTTCCAGCAAGGAAACACCCATTGACTCCAATGTATTTTGCTTGGCAGAAAAGTCAGCTAAAAAAAGTACAATGTTTTTTTAAGTGTTTTTTTCCTGCAGTTTCACAAATTTGTGGCAAAGCAAAAATGGACAGATTTTCTCATCACTAAAGGTGGCCATACACGGTTCGATAAAAGCTGGCGACAGACCAAGTCGGCAGCTTATTGGCCCATTTATGGGGCCCCCCAACGGGCTTCCCCGATCGAGATCTGGCATCTCAATCGGATGGGTCTAAAAATCCCGTCGGATCGCGGCGCATCTATTCGTTGATGCGGTCCCGCGATCCGACTGCCCGTTACTATTCGTTAGGATCCAATCGTTGGGCCCTAGGGCCCACGATCGGATCAGCCCGATATTGCCCACCTCAAGGTGGGCATATTGGGGAGAGATCCGCTTGTTTGGCGACATCATTAAATGAGCGGATCTGTCCGTGTATGGCCACCTTAATTATGATTAACTAACAAATTAAAAATTGTTTTGAAAGTGGGGATGCACCGAATCCAAAATCGTTCGCGAATACCGAACCCAATCTGAATCCTAATTAGCATATGCAAATTAGGGGTGGGAAGGGAAAAACATTTTTTACTTCCTTGTTTTGTGACAAAAAGTCACGTGATTTCCCTCCCCATCCCTAACATGCATATGCAAATTAAGATTCGGATTTGGTTCGGCCGGGCAGAAGGATTCGGCCAAATCTTGCTGAAAAAGGCCGAATACCGAACCAAAATCAAATTTATTTCCCACTATAAACAGAAGACCTATGTATGTTAATTTTCATATTTTTGTGTTGCCTCCTTCACCAAATATTAAAAAAGAAAATCTTGCAAACTGAATGCAAATATGAATATTTTCAGAATTCCTGGAAACTTTTAATGAAAATCCTCCAGCCTGAAGTTGTTGAGCTGTTAATCAAAGATGCCGACAGTACAGCAAACGCATGCCAGCGTATCAACAGAGGCAGAACCAGGGAGAAGGCATAAAGGGGCTCAAGAGACATTTAAACAAGGATATCTGCAAATACGTTACCTAATGTTATTCGCTTGTGGTATCTTTTGTGTCACTGAAGCAGAAAGCTATCAATCACCCTAGACTGAGTCACCCATCAGCTGTTGCTGGTAATAGTCTTTTTAGTAAGTAACAAATGTCAGTTTCGGTGCACTATGGCAAGAAATGACTGAGTTAATTTATGCTACATATTGATTATGTTTGTGTATATGATGCTTCTTCTATATATTTAAATTGACAGGTTCCTTTCTATATAGGCATCCAATGGTCTGTGTCTAAGGAAGCTTTAGAGGAGGAGCATATATAGGGGAAAAACAGACCACCATTGGACACATCTGTGGTTTAATCCAATGGCAAAGATTTAGAGAGAACATTTAAGCATTCGCCATTGTAATTCACAAACATATTTCCACACCAGGACCATGGGTGTCCAGAGAAGATTTTCCAGGGATGGGGGCAAGTCAGCTAATATCACATAGGGTAGCATCCCACTGAAGATGAACCTATTCATGAAAATGCAGAATATAATCTAATTAAGGCTTGACTTGGGGTGGGTTTAAAAACAGGTTAACAGGTAAAGTGATGCAAAGGAGGAAGGTGGGTTCTGGCTGTTATATTAGATATCTGTTCATTCCAGCTTTTATAGATTACATTTTTGGTTAACCAAAATAAATGTTTTTTTTTTGAACAGCTTATTTATCTAGCTTATTTTTTTTATACGTTTAAGACCTAGCTGCCCAGTTTGGCTCTTCCCTTCCCTGTCACCTGCTAAATAACATACTATGGTGCTCTAATCGCTTCAGCTAAAGGGAGCAACAATTAGGGTAGGACTATGCGGACGTTTTCGTCGCGATCCGACGGGCTGCGGCAAAACGCATGCGACACACCGCATGCGACACACCGCATGCAACGGAAATAAGGTAAAAGATAGAAATGTTGGATGAAGTCGCAGCATTGATCCAACGTGACACAACTGTCGGATGCAGGTGCAGCGTCTGTGTAGTCCTACCCTAACAGCCTTTATTTGCCTTTCCCACATTGAAGTCGTCATTGTGTTGCTCCCATTCAGTATCTTGAGTTAATGGGGCCATGCAGTGCATGTAGTGCAAGAGCCCCAAGGGTCACAAATAGAAGCATCTAAGTGCTCATGTATAAATGTGTGGCTCTGGTCCAAACCTTGCACTAGAAAAAAAGTTCTATTCAAGTGCAGCTCTGGTCCATTTCAGCATTCCCTCTGCATCAGACACACAAGTTAGAAGTTAGTATGGGGTGGAAGGGATGGAACCTACATATCTGTCCACACTCCTCGTGAATATAGCACTGCCGAATGCAGGCAGCACAGTATTCATGAAACAAATGCAAATCTTTGCTCTCTGTTTTGAAGCACAGAAACCTGCAGCAATTCTTCTACCAGCAGGGCAGGGTGCAAAGTGCAATAAAACATGGGTGATTGCACCTGTTTTTTTTTTTCATTTCACAGCATGAAGGTAGGTAATGACCCTAACTATGTGTATATACTGGAAGCACATTATAAAAGAAACATTCTATTATTATAGAGTTCTAATGACATCTCTGATATTAGCTCTGCTATTTTACTAATCTGTCACTTGATCTGTCAGTTGATGCAGAATTTGTAATACCCAGCCCCAGATTCACTCACATGCAGTTTATTATTGATGCATACAGCAGGTTAAACACTCAAGTAAATGAAGTATAAACATTTACAATAAGATTGTTGTCCCTTGTTTATAAGAACTTGTACAAAACGTTCAATCCAGATCATATATGGTTAATATGATTGCAGGTATTTGATCCATTATCTTGAAACTCATTATCCAGAAAGATCTGAATTACCGAAAGGACGTTGCACATAAACCCCATTATATTCAAAAATTCTAGATTTTTTAAAATGATTTCCCTTTTTTCTGTAATAAAAAAACAGCAGCTTGTACTTGATCCCAGCTAAGATATAGTTTATCCTTATTGGAAGCAAAACCAGCCAATTGGGTTTATTTAATGTTTATATGATTTTCTAGGAGACTTAAGGTATGAAGATCCAAATTACGGAAAGATCTGTTATCCAGAAAACTCCAGGTCCCGACCATTCTGGATAACAGGTCCCATACCTGTATAATAATTGAATGTGTATTTATTTTGCTTATTGCTTTTCTCCCCAAGCTTTTATGAAACTATTTATTGATTTGCAGTTTGCCTAACACACTTCTTCATACAAGCAAAACAGATTATTCTAATCTGATAACATGAAATATACTCCACCTAATGTACACTTAAACATTATTATCGGGCGCAATATTGTTTTTATTATGATGGCCGAACCCGTTTAAATAGCAGCTATCCATTCTCATTAGATACTAGGATGTTTACAAGGAGAAATATCCAGGGTATAAACAAGAGACACGCATGAGCTAATTTCCTATCTCACCCTAACAAATACTGATGTGGATCTAGAAGGAAGTCATCTCAATCATCATCACATATAAAAGTCAGGCTTCAATTGAAGCATTTATGGAAGGAAAGGTTAACTTGAAACATGAGGTTCTGCTTCTTGGATATGTTTACTGTCGTAAGTATGACAAATGCTTTTTGGAACCGATGATGAGCTCCTTAGAGAAGGCTGGCTCCATCAAATGATTTCTCAGGCAAGGGCAAGGGCTGACCGAAATGGCTGCAATTATAAAATGTGGTTTCCATACAGTTTGTTAGGAAATCTTCCTTTATGCTAATCTAACCATTAAAGGCATTCAGTCCTATTTTCAATGTTTCAGGTTTAGGAGTCACTTTCATTTTACATTCTACCATTTTTGACCATTTTTATTCTTTGTATATTTTTAAGCATTTCTTAACTTTCCTCACATTATGTTCAGCAACAATGAACCTTTAATTTGCATTATTTGAAAGAGTCACTTTTAGGGCTCTTACTCATGAGCAGTTGTAGCTGTGCTCCCCTGTGTTCCGTTTTTCTGCCTTCAGCCGCAGGGGAGCACAGGAATAGACGCATTACGTTTTTTCCAATGGTGCTGTACTCACAGAGGCGCGTGTAGGCGTCGAATGCAGGAAAAATGCAGCATGTTGCGTCTCAACCTGCGTTCGGCGCCTACACGCGCCTGTGTGAGTACAGCCCCATTGGAAAAAATGTAATGCGTCTATTCCTGCGCTCCCCTGCGGCTGAACTCAGAAATACGGAAACCAGGGTAGCGCAGCTACAACCGCTCGTCAGTAACAGCCCTAAACTTGTTTATGTTCAGTCATGCATCATGCATCTAAATGAATTGCTAATTAGCCATGCAGGCTGTGGATATGTGTTCAGTTTTAAAGGGGTGAGGTGGCAACCCTACATTACATGCTTACTATAGTGGGATCAGATTTTGTAGCATTGTACAAAATCTTGTGCCGTTGCATGGCATGATCAGATAAAATCTCTCGTGGAGTTCAGTCCTAACAGTTTAAAGTTGCACCCACTAGTGCACAATTTTCTTAGAAGCCCATGGGGTAAATTTACTTACCTGTAAAAATCCGCCAGCACTGGCTTTGCGCACATTACAACACTTCGGCAGGCGTGAATTCACCTGGACAACGCTAATTCGCGAAGATCCGAAGTTGCACACAGGGTACCGAACGCTTGCGAAGTTGCGCTAGCGATAATACGATGAGCAGTTCAAAGTTACTCTACCGTTGGCTAATTTGCATATGGCGTGCAGTTAAAGTACAATGGACGTCTATGTTGCAGCTAATACATTACACTACACAAGCCCAGGGAACCTTAATAAAATAAAATAGAGTTGTTATATTGCCCTACACATGAGGCCAGTGTATAGTTTATGTGTCATATGTTAGGAAATGTAGGGGGTTACCCTAAAAATATGTATGATCTTTTGCAGGCTATCGACCTGAAACAAGGAAAAGACACCACCGTTTTTTTGGGACAAGTAAGTCCTATCTACTCTATTGTGCTTTGCCTGGTCTGAGGTGGCAAAGGCAAGTCTGGCGATAGAGGTAATGGTCAGTAAAATCAAAAATGTAGTGAATTTGCGTAGTAATGCTTTTTCGCCAGAGCGAAAATTCGCCTGGCATTAGAGTGCAAAGTTGCGCCAGAGTCTTTCTACAAAGAAAATAGGGGCACGTGCCCACGGTAATTAACATATTATTGTTATTAACATTTATTTATATAGCGCCAACATATTGCGTAGCACTGTGCATACATAAGATGCAATAGGAAGTTAAATTATTGTCATTGCTTACACAAACAGGCAGATAATCATTAAATACTATCGTAACAGGAAAAGACAGACAGAAATATGCTTTAGGGCTCTTACACACAGGCGTTTGTTTGTGCGATCCCCTGCGCTGCGCTTTCTTCCGTTCAGCCACAGAGGAGCACAGGAGTAGACGCACTGATTTATTGTCAATGGGGCTGTATTCACACAGACGCATGTATGCGCTGAACGCAGGTAAAATGCAACATGCTGCATCCCAAACGTTTGGCGCTTACATGCGTCCCCAATGACAATAATTCAGTGAGTCTCCTCCTGCGTTCCCCTGTGGCTGAACGGAAGAAAGCGCAACGCAGTGGATCGCACAAACAAACGCCCGTGTGTAAGAGCCCTTAGTGACACATGCAGTATAAATAATGGGGTGCAGGACAACTATTAATGCACACTGAGCCCTACCAGTAACCTGCTGTCAGTACCCAAAGTCTATAATAATGAACTTATGTATCATAACTGCCAATATGTATAAAGTTCTAATTAAGAAGAGGGCAGTAATCCATGTAAGTCTAAAAGAACAAAAACACATTTTTTAATCATGGACAAGGTATTGCCAAGTATTTATAGTCCCTGGATTGTATATCTGTAGAAACATATTGTAGCTATTTTGTGCCAGGCTAATTTGCACCTCATCTACGCTAAGTGGAAATGAGATGGCACCGTGATGATGAGCATTACCTGTGAGCAATTAGCAGGTTCATACACAAATTTGCCATTATCCTGATGAACCCAAAATACTCTTCAGCTGCTGCTCTGCATGTTAACTCCTCTTTCCCTGTAATAGTTGTCTCTGTGGCAATTTAACGATGCAAAGTGATCTTCGGATGGTATGTAAAGTAAGGGCCTGATTTAGTAATGGGAGGCACGCCCGGACTGGCAATCTGTGGGTTCTGGCAAATGCCAGAGGGGCTGCTATAAGGTCCCATATAAAGTCAGTATTTAGTGGGCTGGTGGAGGCTGTTTGGGCCTCTGTGTGGGCTGATTGGGCCTCTATGTACCTAAAATGCCAGGGCCTGTTTTAATTCTCAGTCTGGACCTGATGGGGGGCATAGGCAGCTGTGTTTCACTTACAGCTTCAATGGGTGCAAGACAGGTGGTAAGGACAGGGCCCCAATGAGACAAGCCTCTCTGAATAATGCACAAGTTTGGGGACCCCTCTTTAACAGTGATGCCGAACACAGACAGTGATGTCATCAAGTGTTTCATGAGGTCGACCACAGGTCGCTGTGCTCCATTTTGGAGAAACCTAAAGCACTTCTTCTAGGCCGGAAAGAGTGCTAAGTGCAAATCGTATTGGATGGTGCCTGTTTTTTTTATCTTTTACTGTACCTTGCACTTCAGAAATGACCCCATTTGTCCTCTTACTTGGAATGCTGCTGTTGGTTCATTTAAAGGAGGCCATATCATTTGCATGTGTTTTTTTATCTTTGCCCCACTATTAGGGCACAAAGTCACCCTTTCAGTATTTATGGATTCCTGTTTAATATGGTCAGGTGACTATGATCATGCAGGACAAGCTGCAATCTTATTATTAGTTCTGGCCTGCTTAGTCCTGAGCTCAGATATAAGCCAACAGGTTTGCAATAAGCAGTTCTAGAACTTGCCCAGTCAAATAGTTTATTATGGCAGAGGAGGTGCTCAATGTTAACACATGACAAAGTAATACAGTTTGGAATGAATTTATCATCTGGATAAATAGACAAGTACAGGAAATCACCTCTAATCGGTTAATAACAGCTCAGTAACAACAAAAAGAACACTTTAAGGGTAATGTAATGCAAGCTGCAAATTTTGCATCAGTTATAGTAGCCCATAGCAACCTATGAGCTACCTGGAGCTACCGCCACCCTGAGCATAGGGGTTATTGAAGATTTGCTCCAAAAGAATTATATTCTATTTTATTTTTCATACATGACCATGCATTCTGTCTAACTGAGCTATGCTCTGCAATTTGTCCCGTGCTCCAGTGCAGCTTGTGCTAGCAAATAGAACACAGTGCAACAAACAGAACGCACTGAAGAATACAACTGTCTACACAGCATTAATCCTGAATCTTTCTTATTGGAAGCTGCCACTCTGGTTTCTGTGATATCTCTACTTATGTAATATTTCCCATAAATTTTGGTGAACTGGAATCCACCCGGTTGTTACCAGGCATTTAACCAACAATATTAAAATCCGAGCCCATTTGAGCAGGATTTCCATTCGGCCAAATCCAAGACCCCTTGCTGAACTACTGTAAATCCAAATTGTTAAAACCACAATTTTAGGTCATTCAAATTTTTAGGGATTCAAATGTTTTCCTTGCACATGGACTTTTTTTTCCCTATTTCATTCTCTAATTTGAATATGCAAATTAGGGTTCTGATTCAGTTATGGATTTGCCTGAACCCCAAATATAGGGATTTGGTGCATCCCTAGTTTTTGAGCTCCCTAATATTTCATGGGCCATTAATATTAGGGATGCAACGAATCCACTATTTGGGATTCGGCCGAAACCGTGAATCCTTGGTGAAAGATTCGACCGAATACCGAACCGAATCCTAATTTGTTTAGGGACAGGAAAGAAAAAAGTGGAAAACAGTCTTTTGTGATGAAAAATCACATGATTTCCATACCCGCCCCTAATTTATATATGCAAATTAGGATTCGGATTCAGTTCGGCCAGGCACAAGGATCCTGCTGAAAAAGGCCGAATCCTGTCCGAATCCTGAACCAAATCCTGAACCGAATCCTGAATTTCAGTGCATCCCTAATTAATATCAGATTGTGATGGACCCTTTGTACACCAGTCCAACAAATAAGCATCAGAACACAGGCACTGAAATAAGTACTGGCTCCATGTCTTTTTATTGGCCTCATCACAGACAAAAAAAAACCCAATCCCAGTATGGTATACCAGCAGGCCAGTCTAGACACTGCTCACTCCACTGCTCATTATGCTGACAGTTACCTTTCCAAGGTCCATTTATGAGTGACCAATCAGAAGGCAGAAGTGACATGTGATCAAGCAGATCAAATAAAGCCATTTGTGTCACATGACTCATTGTGTATTATAACATATAATGTATAGGTATGGGATTGGTTATCCTGAAACCCATTACCAGGAAACCTGATATTCAGAAAGCTCCGAATTAAAGGAAGGTCATCTCCCATAGACTCCATTTTAATCAAAAAAATCTAATTTGTAAGAATGATTTCCCTTTTCCCTGTAATAAGAAGACAGTACAGGTATGGGACCTGTCATCCAGAATGTTCTGGACCAGTGGTTTTCCAAATAACAGATCTTTCTGTAATTTGGATCTTCATACCTTAAGTCCTCTAGAAAACCATGGGCTGGTTTTGCTTCCAGTACGATTTTATTATATCTCAGTTTGGATCAAGTACAATCTACTGTTTTATTATTACAGAGAAAAAGGAAATCGTTTTAAAAAATTTGTATTATTAGATTTTAATGGAATCTCCGTAATTTGGAGCTTTCTGGATAATGGGTTTCCAGATAACTGATCCTATACCTGTACCTTGTACTGGATCTAAACTAAGATATAATGAATCCTTATTGGAGGCAAAGCAATCCTATTGGGTTTAATTAATGTTTAAATTCTTTTATATTAGCCTTAAGATATGGAGATACAAATTACAGAAAGATCCATTATCCCAGGTCACAAGCATTCTGGATAACAGGTCCCATACCTGTACCTCCTGATCTAAAATATCACAATATTAGGCGTCACCTTGGAGATCCATGACTTATTTAAAAGCACTCAGCCTTGTTTTTACAATCGGAGCTATATTATTCTTTATGTTTGCACCACACATAAAAAGAGGATCATTCAAGGGTTTTCTATAATGAAATATTTGAAATATTCTTCAATCTAATATATATATTTCAGTAATACTGATACCTAATGCTACCTTCTGCTGATCCTAACAGAATTAGGAAGTGGATCTTATTTTATTTGTACCCACATTTATTTCAGATGGGTTTATTAATGGCATAACCACCAACAAAACTTGCATTTGTCTACTAAAGGTTCTTCTTGTGCAATTACAGCCATCAATGTTATAATTTAAATAACCATATATTATGAGGAAACTAATAAGTGCTTAAGTATAATTAATTAATTCTGAAAAGCTTTAAATGTATTTACTTAGTTATGTTGGGACCCATCAATGGAACTTATCATTCAGACAGCAGATTGCTCATTATTGTTATGACTAGAAATCCATTTGCTGACATTAATTGATTTTGGTTGTAGCATTTCCAGTAGGTTGCTTTCTCATTTTCATCTCTACTCAAAATGATCGTCTGCTAAACTTTATGCTTTTTCATCCACTTAACCAACTGTGGAAAATGGGGCCCATAGTACTGGGTTTAGGGATGACACCAGAGGAGTAACTACAGAGCAAACAGACCCTGTGGCCGCAGGGGGCCCGAGAGGTATAGAGGGCCCCATGAGGCCCTAATTAATGAGCAATTTCAATATAAAAGCTGCCGACAGATAGAGTCGGCAGCTTATTGGCCCGTGTGTGGGGCCATCTGACGGGCAGTCCCGATAGATATCTGGCCGAAAGTCGGCCAGATGTCATTTAGGCAGGGTAAAAAAACCTGTCGGATCATGGCTGCATCTGAGCATGTATGTGGTCCTGCGCCCGTATCAGTTGCATTATGACCAACCGAAATTTATTTAAAAAAATTACATTTTTTAACTTCGGTTGTATTCGATTGTTCGATTCGAATTAGGATCGTATTTGACCGTATTCGAATCAAAGAAACTTTTTTTTATAGTCCACCAAATGACTCCAAATAGGTTCTAGGAGGTCCCCCATAGGCTAAAACAGCAATTCCGCAGGTTTTAGATGGCGAATAGTCAGTCGAATTTTTAAAGAGACAATACATGATAAATTTCGATATTCGAATTTTCTTTAACTTTGATTCGAATTTGGACTATTCCCTAATTACCTCATAATTCAAATTTAAAAATTAGAATTTTCACTTCCACCCTTTATTAATCTGCCCCGAAGTGTACTGCCAAACAGACCCACCTGCATTCTCTCAATACACATAGGGGCTACCAAATAACCAATTACAACCCTTGTTGGGCACCCCCCTAGGACATTTTTTCATTCTTGTGTGGCTCCCCAAGGTTTTTCTTCATATTTAAATGTGTGTCATGGGTAAAAAAGGTTGGGGACCTCTAGCTTAAAGGGAGCATTGCATGTGATTGAATACAATTGTAAACATTTTTCAATTACATGCCGAGTACAGAACCATCTTGCTTATAAATAAATATACAGCATATATTAGGGATGCCACCGGTCCGATCTTAAACCAAAGCCCTGCCCCCAACATCACTGCCTCCCCCCCAACATAATTTTACCAATTTGTCTGGCTTTAGCTGCTGGCAAAGATGGCAACCCTACGTTTTAATCCCTCAGCGGGATCTTCGTTTGTACACTCCTGATGAAGATCCTGGTGAGGGATCGAAACGTTGAGTCTGAAGAATTTTGATATATAAATCCTGTGAGTGCCGCAAACTCTCTTCTACTATAGTACCATAAATTGCGGACACCCGTGTTGTTCCAGTGTCAACGCTGTGCTCCTTTGGGATTTGGATATATATATATACCCACTGTATATATATATATATATCCTTATGCAATTCAATTATGATGGGGGATACAGGATTTGAACTTGATGGACAGTTATTGACTATATGTAACTATGATGAGCATGAATTTTAAATTTATGGTCTTTCCAAATCATGACACTTTCAAACATTATTCCACCATGCATCAAATACGATGGTTTGTAAATTTTCTATAAGCTCTATCCATTTCGTTTATTGCACATCTCTCGTGCTTTTAGTTCACTCACCGTTCAGACGTAGTGGTTCGGGTGCAATGTGCCCCGAACCCTGCTCCTATTGGTGCCCCAAAGGGGGAAAAAACCTTGTATCCAAAATGTATTTTTTCACATATAAAATGATACGGATAAGCTTACCCTTTCGGTAATTTGACCCGGGTGCTGCCGCCCGAGTCCGTCGCTAAGGAGACAATGAGCCGTGTACAATCCCAAAGTATGGGGGTGCACTTCCAGGGCCACAAATCGGTTGCTTCAGTTTTTCGGTAAAATCACTTTTATTTAAAAATTGTTAAAAAGGATTACATCACACTTTTTAACAATGTTTAAATAAAAGTGATTTTACCGAAAAACTGAAGCGACCGATTTGTGGCCCTGGAAGTGCATACTTTGGGACTTTCCAGATCATGAAACCACCTTAGGAAGTGACCACTTAGATGACCATACCCTAAACATATCAGCAGCCACTCAGACGTCAGTAATCTAATACACCCAAAAAGCCACAGTCCAAGTGTGACTAACATACAATTATATGAACATAATTCCTGTATTAATATAATTTCCATTTGTATGTTGCTTAAAAATTATCCCATTTGGTAATTATAAATAGATTGGAATATCTTTTAATCTGCGCTTTAAAGAGCTCATTATAGGTTATATTTGGAACATTTAACTTGATTATGATAATTCTCTAATTAAAACCCTAGTGAACCGTACAATCTTTCTCAATGGGAGCTCATTTTCTAAATTACCAGGGAGAATATTATTGGAGGCGAGCTATCATCTCATTATTTTACATTGTTTTTAGTGTTTCACATTTATTTCTTTTAGAGTAATGCCTTAAACAGAGCTGTCTATTTTCCCCAAGAAATCCAAGTGCAGGACAAATCCATAGCAGTTTTCTTTGACTGCAAAATTGTTATTGGGAATGTGAAGAACAACATGTTTCGGGCTAGGCCCTTTATCAAGTGTCAATGCTATGCAATGGGATGTTCACTTCAAATGTCTCTCTGTCCTGTGTCACTGTCACGGCCGGCACCCAACACCAGAACAAGTGCTCGAATCCTGGGTCTGAGCTAAGCTTCACCAGTGGTGTGACCACCTTTGAGCTTCGGGAGGAGCCCTCAGCCTAATCGGGTGCCACCTGGTCTTACGAGAGGTTCAAGCAAGTGTTCTGGCAGGCAATGGGGCACGGCTGGTAGCTAGAGTCTTTTGGACCGAGGATCACGGTAACAGACAAGGATATGGCAGAAGGATCGTCAGACAGGCTGGGTCGTGGCAGGCAGAAAGCAAGGGTCGTCAGGCAGGCAAGGGTCAAAACCGGGTATCAAGCAGGAAGGGTACAAGCAGAAGAGTAGTCGGATATCAGGCACTGGTCAGGATTCAGAATTCGGGAGGGTCAAGGTACAGGCTGGGTCAAACACGGATAATCAGATTCAAACAGACAAAATAGCACAAGGCTTCAGAACAGAGCACCAGAAACAAGTTCTATCACGGGCAGTTTGCTGGGAGTGGAAGTGGCCTATTTATACCTTGTTTGGGCGCCAAAGTTTTCGCGCCAAAATCGGCGCACACGCGTCAGAATCGACGCGCGCGCGTCCGCGTCAATAAAGGAAACGAGACGCGGGCGCGCGCGTCCTAAGGAGGCAAGATGGTGGAACCACGAGGCGGGCGTCCCCGCGGCTGGCGTGGCGGGCGTCCCCGCGGCCGACTTACAGCACCCCCAATCCCAGGTAATACAGATTTCCTTACATTGCCCCCCTCTCTAGGGGGGGACACCGGACCCCCAGGCTTCCCAGGAAACTTTAAATGGAACTGCTTCCTAAGACGATCAGCCTTGATGTCATCAACTGAGACCCAGGAGTTCTCCTCAGGACCGAATCCCTTCCACCTAGTGAGGTACTGGAGTTTGTTACGTACCATTCGGGAATCAAGGAACTCCTGGATCTCAAATTCAGGCTGACCGTCAACTTGCACTGGAGGGGGAACAGAAGTAAGGCGAGTATTAGCGGCAGGTTTAAGCAAAGAAACATGAAAAGAATCAGAAATCTTGAAATTAACAGGCAATTTAAGGCGAACAGAAGAAGGGTTGATAACAGTAGTGATGGGGTAAGGACCAATGAAACGGGGACCCAGCTTAAGGGAAGGAACCTTTAACTTGATGTTTTTGGTAGAGAGCCACACCAAGTCTCCCACTTTATACTGGGGTGCTTCTCTACGTCTTTTATCAGCAGCCCTTTTCTGAGCAGAAGTAGCAGTAGACAAAGAATCATGTACCTGGGACCAAATCATGGAAAATTGTTCGACAGAGGAATTAGCGGAAGGGACAGAAGAACCAGAATTAGAGAAGGAAAAAGCTTTTGGGTGTAACCCATTAACAATAAAAAACGGAGACTCCCCAGTGGAGGAGTGAGTAGCGTTATTGTAGGCAAATTCTGCCCAGGGTAACAGTTCTGCCCAGGAAGATTGATTTTCGGACACATAACATCTTAAAAATTGCTCTAAAGACTGGTTCACTCTCTCGGTTTGCCCATTGGTTTGTGGGTGATAGGCGGTTGAAAAAGAAAGATCGATCCCCACTAACGAGCAAAATGCGCGCCAGAACTTAGAGACAAATTGAACACCTCTGTCTGAAACAATATTACTGGGAAAACCATGCAACTTAAATATATGTTGAATAAAAAGTTCGGACAAAGTTTTGGCAGATGGGAGGTGAGGAAGAGCAATAAAATGACCCATCTTACTGAATCTATCCACCACCACCCAAATTACTGTTTTCCCCTGGGACACAGGCAACTCCACAATGAAATCCATAGAAAGATGGGTCCATGGTCTTTCAGGAATAGGGAGGGGAATCAGTAACCCTTGGGACAAATTTCTAGAAGTCTTGGAGCGTTGGCAGACAGGACAAGAATCCACAAAAGATTTAACATCTTGTTTACAGGTCGGCCACCAAGCACTTCGAGTAAGTAATGAAATAGTTTTACTTACACCAGGATGTCCTGCCATCTTGGAATCATGAACCTCCCTTAGAACCTGTTCTCTAAGATCTTCAGGAACAAATAATCTCCCAACAGGAGTGTTAGAGGGAGCGTCTGTCTGAACAGGGGATAACAAAGAAGAGAGGTCAGATTCCAAAGTAGCCACAATGACTTCACCCGGAATAATTGTACTACAGTCATCAGTTTCAGAATATATTGAGTCAAAGCTTCTGGAAAGAGCATCTGCCTTGACGTTCTTTGTACCAGGCCTAAATGTCAAGGTAAATTTAAACCTAGAAAAGAACAAAGCCCACCTTGCCTGTCTAGGATTTAGACGCTTTGCTGACTCAATATACAACAGATTTTTATGGTCAGTGTAGACCGTAACCTGGTGTTTAGCCCCTTCTAGTAGATGCCGCCATTCCTCAAAGGCCCACTTGACAGCTAACAGTTCTCTATTCCCTATGTCATAATTTGCCTCTGCAGGAAGAAATTTTCTAGAGAAAAATGCACAGGGGTGTAACTTATTAGTTATCGGGTGCCTTTGAGAGAGAATTGCCCCTGCTCCCACCTCAGAAGCATCTACCTCGACTATAAAAGGTAGTGCTGTATCAGGATGGCGGAGGATTGGGGCAGAACTAAACTCCCTTTTGAGGAACTTGAAAGCTTGGATAGCTTCCGGAGGCCACATACTGGGGTCAGCACCTTTCTTAGTAAGATTTGTGATAGGAGCCACAATAAGTGAAAAATTTTTAATGAATTGCCTATAATAGTTGGCAAAACCTAGGAACCTTTGGGTTGCACGTAAAGAATGAGGTTGGGTCCACTCCAGGACAGCTCTCACCTTGTCTGGATCCATTTCGGGACCCTTGGAAGAAATATTAAATCCCAAGAACTGTACCGAAGCAACCTCAAAAGTACACTTCTCCAATTTCGCATACAGGTTATTAGCTCTAAGCCTACGCAATACCTCACAAACATGAAGACGATGATCAGACAGATTGGCAGAGAAGATGAGGATGTCATCTAGGTAGACCACTACGTATATCCCCAGCAGGTCCCGAAAGATGTCATTGACAAACTCCTGAAACACTGCTGGGGCGTTACATAGACCAAACGACATAACAAGGTACTCGTAGTGGCCATCCCTAGTATTAAAAGCCGTTTTCCACTCATCCCCCTCCCTGATCCGAATGAGGTTATAGGCACCCCTCAAGTCAAGCTTGGAGTAGATCTTAGCATCCTTGACCTTGTCAAATAGTTCGGAGATTAATGGTAAGGGGTAGCGGTTTTTTACAGTGATTTTATTAAGCCCCCTATAATCAATACAGGGGCGTAAACCACCGTCTTTCTTACCCACAAAAAAGAACCCTGCCCCCGCAGGGGAACAAGAGGGCCTAATGAAGCCCCTGTCAAGATTTTCTTGTATATACTCTTTCATTGCCTGGGCTTCGGGCAATGAAAGGGGGTAGGTTCTACCACGTGGAGGAGTTGACCCAGGAACTAAATCAATAGGGCAGTCATACTGCCGATGCGGAGGTAAGGTCTCAGCTGCTCTTTTAGAGAAAACATCAGAGAAAACTGAATATGCTGTGGGTAACCCCTCAAGAGAAGTAGTGGCTACTACTGAGGGAAAACAAACCCCACTACATCCTGTACCCCATTGAGTCACCCCCTTAAAAACCCAGTCTATCAGAGGGTTATGCCTCTGGAGCCATGGTAAACCAAGAATAAGAGGAGAGGAAGCTCCCTCAATGAGGTATAGAGCTATCTCTTCACAGTGCAGATTATTTACACACATGGAAAGATTTGTGGTCTTTTGGGAAACCACCCCTGATCCCAAGGGTCTTTTATCGACAGCCAGAATTCTCATGGGAGGATTGAGGGCAACCAAAGGAATTTTATTTTTAGCAGCGAATGCTGCGTCCAAGAAATTACCCTCCGCCCCAGAATCAATGAAGGCTGACAATTTGACAGTGCCCATAGGCCAGGTTAATTTAACAGATAATAGGACCTTGGAGGCAGATTGGGGAGAGGAAACGTCTGCACCCAAATGGAGCTCCCCTTCTCCATTTAGGCTAGGGCGTTTCCTGGCCTCTTGGTACACTGATTGAGGAAGTGACCCTTCTCCCCACAATACAAACACAACCCAAGAGACCGCCTCCGTGCCTTTTCCTCAGGAGTAAGGTGAAAGATGCCCAGCTGCATAGGCTCCTCCTGAGGTTGAGACACAGAGGGGTTTGACAACTTAGCACTAAAATTATGCTTATACAAAGAAGAAGTACCCTGTTCCTCCCGATTTTCCCTCTGTCTCCTATCTACCTGGATAACCAGAGACATTAGGTCATCCAGATTGGTAGATAGGGGGTAATTGACCAGGCTGTCTTTGACAGATTTGGCTAGACCGATGCGAAACTGGCTCCTTAGAGCTGCATCGTTCCAACCAGTTTCCACCGCCCACCTATGAAACTCTGTGCAGTAAATCTCCACCTCCCGTTTACCCTGGCGTAGTTTGCGAATCGCGGAATCGGCCGAAGAGGCGCGATCCGGGTCATCGTAAAGAATGGCCATAGAGCGGAAGAAAATATCTAAAGAGTAACGGACAGGGTCAGTGGCTGGCAATCTAAGTGCCCAGACTTGGGGGTCACCCACTAATAGGGTCATTACGAACCTGACCTTTTCCTCGTCAGAGGGACATGAGTGGGGGAAAAAGCTGAGGTACAGCTTACAGGCCTCTTGAAAAACAAAAAACTGGCTTCTGTCCCCACCAAACTTGGCAGGAAATGCAATCTTGGGTTCCTGGGGTCTGAATACAGCACCCCTATCAGGCAGGGAACCCACAGAAGGAGTAGAAACAGAACTGGCTGGCTGCTGCGAGGGTCCCAGCTGGCGTGTTAGGTTATGGAACCCCTGGAGCAAATAGTTCTGCTTTCGCTCCTGCTCCTCCATACGTTGCAGCAGAGTAGTTAGCAACAGCTCGGAAGAAGATGGGAGTGGAGCAGCGGCAGCAGCTTCGGCGTGATCGTCGTCCTCCATGGCCCGTGATAATGTCACGGCCGGCACCCAACACCAGAACAAGTGCTCGAATCCTGGGTCTGAGCTAAGCTTCACCAGTGGTGTGACCACCTTTGAGCTTCGGGAGGAGCCCTCAGCCTAATCGGGTGCCACCTGGTCTTACGAGAGGTTCAAGCAAGTGTTCTGGCAGGCAATGGGGCACGGCTGGTAGCTAGAGTCTTTTGGACCGAGGATCACAGTAACAGACAAGGATATGGCAGAAGGATCGTCAGACAGGCTGGGTCGTGGCAGGCAGAAAGCAAGGGTCGTCAGGCAGGCAAGGGTCAAAACCGGGTATCAAGCAGGAAGGGTACAAGCAGAAGAGTAGTCGGATATCAGGCACTGGTCAGGATTCAGAATTCGGGAGGGTCAAGGTACAGGCTGGGTCAAACACGGATAATCAGATTCAAACAGACAAAATAGCACAAGGCTTCAGAACAGAGTACCAGAAACAAGTTCTATCACGGGCAGTTTGCTGGGAGTGGAAGTGGCCTATTTATACCTTGTTTGGGCGCCAAAGTTTTCGCGCCAAAATCGGCGCACACGCGTCAGAATCGACGTGCGCGCTTCCGCGTCAATAAAGGAAACGAGACGCGGGCGCGCGCGTCCTAAGGAGGCAAAATGGTGGAACCACGAGGCGGGCGTCCCCGCGGCCGGCGTGGTTGGGCGTCCCCGCGGCCGACTTACAGCACCCCCAATCCCAGGTAATACATATTTCCTTACAGTCACATTGAACTTCTTTACATAAATGACAAACATGCTCCAGAAAACAAGTACGGTGCAAAAAAGCAATATAAACCTGAACAATAAAACAAAAGGAAAGCATAAATGTGACATATTTTACTTTTGGTGTTTGACTTTTCACTCTGCTGCTCATAAGCCCCCAGACTGAAATGGAAAAAAGTTAGAAAGAAGAAAATGACAGCACAGTGCTCCCTCAATAGGACCTCAGCTGGGGTCTCGGGTAGGCAATTATAATTACAGGGTGGTGCCAACATTTTGGACCCCCCCCCAATAATTATACCATTTTGTCTCCTTTAAAGGTTTTTTTATACAGAAAATTTGATGATGTTCCTGGGAAGTCTTGGGGGCCACAAGAATACCTTTGATGACCATATCCAGCTGAATCCATCCAGCTCATGGGCCTCCAAATTGGCACCACAGCTTTATATTGTACTTCCTTTGAATACAGTTTCTTACACTGGCAGTTACAATTGCCATTGTAAAAAAAAAAAGGGCAATAAACGCCTTTTTAAATCGCACATTCTGAGATCTTCATTATGAAAATAGACCCTTGACTGAAATGCTTACATATTTCATTAAAATACTTACATATGGAGCTCATTGCCCCTAGAACATTTGCACTTCTTTATTTTAGCCCCAAAGTTCTCGGCATCCACAATTTAGCTCCTCAACTTATTTTCCATTCCTTTATTATTGCCTACATATGCCCAATGGGACCTTTAAAATATTGCACCTCTAATGATGCTCCCCAGGTTTGTTCTTTACAGCCTTCTTTCCCTGTTGTACTTTGTATCCATGTTACTGAATTATGTTAAGCTCCTTTATCCCCCCAAGTGGCAAACCCAGTAGAGCACAATGTGGAATAGATCACCAGCACACCCTAGTCTCATTTAATATAAGCCTGGAGTTCAATATGGAGGGTCAGCACCTTCCCCAGGTGCATGATAGCGGCACAATAGAACATGTGAAAGCAGGTTGAACCCCTACATGTTTATTACTTATTAAGAATGAAATATTTCAGTGGTATACTGCTTCATCAAGACTTCTTCTGGACTCCCAGAACTCATACAGTAGATCTAAGAAAACCCGCCAAAGATAGAAGTGGTATACACAAAGTCGTTTTATAGGCTTCATTTAGGAGAATAACCCAGGAACCCAGAGGGGGCCAAATAATGTTCTCTCAGAATAAAGACCTTTATTTTAGTTGCAGTGTCACTTTAAGAGAATGGTCCTATTTTTCAAGTGAAGAAAAGGAAAAAAAATATATTTAAAAAAAAATCACTGCCATATTGATGACAAATGAGTTCAATACATCTTTCCCAACTTGATTCAATGCATTGCCATTCATCTTGGTTTTAATGCATGTCATAAATGGATCCTAATGAAAAATTAATAATTACCGGTCAATTGACATTGACAGGTCCCATTCTCTGGAATGAGATGTTTCTGTTAATATTTTTCATGGAACAAGACACATTTATTTGAAAAGGCTAATTCATTTTCTTATGGTTTGTAATTTCTCTCCCTCCCCCGTATTGTTCTTTTTTTTCCCAACCATCTACAGATGATGCATAAAAATGTCATTAACCACTTAAACTATTATCATGCTAAACTGAAAAACAATAGCTATTAAGGACCTTATCTCTGTTGCATTCATTGAGTTTAAATAGATTTTGCCTCCTTGAGGCAATAGCAATATAAATACCTCATTTGTGCATTTTGTGCTCTTTTGACTCCTTCCATTAGTATTTTGTGGATTAGAAATTCCACATTGAGAGTTCTATGTAAGCAAACTATATTTCCATTACATTCTTTCCCAAAACTATAATAGGTCTTCTACCATGACCCTGGCAATCTTAATAATAAAGTGCCTGATATCAATTTCTCATTTAGAATACAGTTAGAATTGCAACAGAGGTACAAAATTCAAAACACTTCTTTCCGCTTTTAGGGCAATGGCACATCAGGAGATTAATCGCTAACGATAAATTTTGGATTCTTCTGGCGAGGAATCTCCTGAAATCTCCAGTAAAAGCTTGTCCATAGACAATAATGTAAATCGCTGGTGGTAAAACCCATGTGTAGTGGTGTAACTAGATATTACAGGGCCCCACAGCAAATTAATTCTAGGGCCACTACCATATCCAGAGGTTGCCCTTTTTTACCAATATATGTTGAAATTGCTCATTATTTAGGGCCATATGGGGGCCTCCTGGGCCCCCCTGCAGCAGCAGGGTCTGCTTCCTCTATAGTTATGCCCCTGCCCATGTGTAACGTCAGTCTCCCAAAATCGCTTGAAGTTGCTACAAGAGGAAACTTCAAGCGATTTTGGAAGACTGAAGAAACACATGGGTTTTACCACCAGCGATTCCCATTTTTGCCTATGGGAAAGCTTTTACAGGAGATTACAGGAGATTAGTCGCCCGCAGAAGCAGAGCTTTATCGGTAGCGATTAATTTCCTGGTGTGCCATTGCCCTTATATATTCAGAAAAGTAATTTATGTATATTGATAGGAGATGCTCAATGTTAGCCCTGCTGCAGATAAGAGCTTCTGTAGATATACACAAAAATAGGAACAAAGGCACACTCACTGCAATGCTTCTGCAAAAACTTAAATCTTTTTCAATTTTATTTCTGGTGAGATCTCAGCAAACGTTTCGTGGCCAAGCCCCTTCATCAAGTCCTACTTATAAAACGTGTGCAAGGAAACAGGGAAGGTCAATGTGCAACCCAACCTCCTGTGATTAAGTGATGCAACAGAATTGCAACAGAGCTTGATTGCCTTTACTGCTAATTTGGTTGTTTAAAGAACAGTTTCAAATACAGGTATGGAATCTGTTATCCACATACCCATTTTCCAGAAAGCTTCGAATTACAGGAAGGCCATCTCCCGTAGACTCCATTTTAAGAAAATGATTTTTCTTTTTTTATTATGATTTACTTTTTTCTCTGTAATTATAAAACAGTACCTTGTGCTTGAGCCCAACTAAGGTATAATTGATTTTTATTGGAGGCAAAACAATCCAATTGGGTTTATTGAATGCGTAAATTATTTTTTAGTAGTCTTAAGATGGCCATAGATGTGCAGATTTTATTCTCGTCTACAATGAATGATCGTTCATTGCAATCTACCGACCTGCCACTAACCATTCAGATTAAAGTAGTAAATGGCCAAAGATGTTCTGGCCGTGACAGCAATCATACGAAAGTTATGTCGGACAAATCCTAGTGACAGTAACCCATTGATATAGTCAGATAGGTAATACATGCAGAGATATTATTATTATCTTTTGACCTGTCCGATTGACTAAACGGCGATCTACATTGTATGAAAAATGTCGGGACAATCCACACATGGTACGAAAATTGTACAAACCCTCGATTGGTACAACTTTATCTTTGCGTCTATGGCCAGATTTACAGTATGGTGATCAAAATTACAGAAAGATCCCTTATCAGAAAACTCCAGGTCCAAAGCATTCTGCATAACAGGTGCTATACCTGTATTCAGAAATGTTAAGTAAAAGATGTTATGTTCTAAATAACTTGTGCTATTTTTTTTACATTAGGTAGAAATAAGCAAGGTCAACTGTAGGGTTGTACATGTACATGTACTATAAGGGGCAAATAAAAGTGCAGTGGGCCCAGGAGGTATACGGGACCCACAAGGCACTAATTCATATACAATTTCAATAAATATTGTTAACGCAGGTCAACTTCTAGACATTTTAGGGACCTGAAAAATAATTTGCTGTGGGGCCAAGTAATATCTAGTTACGCCAGTGCCCCTATAGATTAGATAGTGTGTGTGATATGTTCCTGATACTGTACTACACTATTACAGGCTACAGATGTAATTATTATTAACATGTATTTATATAGCTCCAACATATTGCGTAGCACTGTGTAATAGGAACTTGTGGAAAAAGAAGAATTCGATGAAAAAGAGCCATACATATATTAGGGTAATATCAGCCACCGTATCACTCTCAGAAATCCATTTGTACTTTCATAACTTATTTTATTCAGGGAATTATTTTGATTTAGCGTCTGATTAATATGGGTCTGGTTGCGTCTTCATTTGATCAGAGGGTTGAAACAGAAAACAAGATTAAAATTTCAGGTTAATTAAAATGATGAATAGCTAATAAGAACACTAATCAAATGACAACGGAATGAAATTAAGCTGTTTGTACATTTACCAATTTACTTTTACCCTGATTAGATCTCAATGAAGCTCCAAATATGCATTGGTCTCTGTTCATTTCATTCTGTATGGATAATGCTCATGCAGGGCAGTAGATAATGAACCTAATCAGGATTATATATCTTCTTGTTGACAGTGGCAGATCATCTTATAATTTCTCATTAAACAGGATAATATAAACTCTTACATGGATTGTAAACTGGATGCTCTGTAACAGGAGTGTCCATACTTTACTAATGCGAGGTCTACTTTTAGTGATGTTGTCCTATTCTGATCTACATCCATAAAGACATTGTTAGTATTCTGTTCCATGGAAAATATTACTTATATATTGATTTAGGGGAAATGTATATTGCTATATACAAACCACTATTTCTTATGTAACCTTAACATAATGCATATCTGAATGAAAAGCATGAAACAGGAGAGTTGTTTGCAGTGTCTTAAGATCTACTGCTCACAAGCTAAAGGTAGATCCCGATCTACTTTTTGGGCACCCCTGTTCTATAAAAATGCCAGGGGTGGGGTATGTTCAAACACTGACTGGTTTTCTAGCACAATGCATTTTACCTAATAATAATTCAACTAAATCACATGATGAATAAAAATAGGCTCATGTCATTACTACAATAATATAGTAACACTGGTCAAATTTTAGTCCTTGCCTTAAACCCACCCAATCAGATACTGTATTTAGCCCCTTAAGGTGGCCATAGACACACAGATAATATCGTACAAAACAAATTTTCTTACAATATTCAGTGTGTGTATGGTGGGAAACGAGCCGACTGACATCGGCAGAAGACTTGGATATCGGTCGGCTCGTCGATCTGGCTGGCTCCCAAACATCAGCCATTGTTAGTGCTGAATCGTCAGATACAGGTACAATTCTATTGTATATACCTGTATAGCTGACGATTCAGCTCTACACATGTGTGTTGAAACGAACGATCTTTCTTGGAAATAACTTTTCCAAGAAAGATCGTAATTGTTATGTCTATGTCCACCTTTACTCTTGACTACAGCAGACCAATCCTGGTTAGTTACATGAGTCTGAAAAATCCAAATATAAAGGACATAATGGGGGTTATGAAGATGAAGGCACTAAATTCAAGAGACTGTTTGAATTACAGCTGAATTGCAGCATTTTACTTAGATTGGGCTGATAAATTAGGATATATTCAAACTAGTCTGAACTGTTGTGATGTGATGTGTCAGTTTTGATGTTTAGATCAAAATAATAAGGGACGGATTCCAAACTGAATAATGATGTGTCAAACAGAGGATTTTTAATCATCAAGTTCGGTTTCCCTATATGACAGCATATTATAGTGTCTTCACAAACATTTTTTCCAGATTTAAATACCCCAAAAATGTCAGGAATACCTTGTCTCTAACCTCCTCTCCCACTAACTCCCACTCAGTAGCTTACTCTCTAAATTACTCTCTAGGTTATTGTGGACAAATACAGGTATGGGATCCGTCATCTGAAAAACCTGGTAACCAGAACGCTCTGAATTACGGAAAGGCTGTCTTCCTTAGACTCTCATCTCATCCACAAATCATATTTTTTAAAATAATTAACTTTTTCTCTGTAATAATAAAACAATACCTTGTACATAATCCAGACAAAGATATAATGAATCATTATTGGAAGCAAAACCAGCCTATTGGGTTTATTTAATGTTTACATGATTTTCTAGTAGACTTTTGAATGAAGATCCAAATTACAGAAAGATACGTTATCCAGAAAGCCCCAGGACCCTAGCATTCTGGATAACAGGTCCCATAATTGTATTACTTAATAGATTTTAATTGACTAATGCTCTCTCTCAGCAGCTAAAATTATATTATTTAATTATCCCTTGCATTCCACAACCTCCCTGTCCTGACTGTGAAGAACCCCCTACGTTGCTTCAAATGAAAGTTCTTTTCTTCTAGTCTAAAGGGGAGGCCTCTGGTTCGGTGATCCACTTTATGGGTAAAAAGGTCCCCTGCTATTTGTCTATAATGTCCTCTAATGTACTTGTAAAGTGTAATCATGTCCCCTCACAAGTGCCTATTTTCCAGAGAAAACAACCTCATTTTAAGTCTTCCATCCCTCTAACTAGTTTAGTTGCACTTAGTCTCTGCACTCTCTCCAGCTCATTTATATTCCTCTTAAGGACTGGAGTCCAAAACTGCACTGCATACTCCAGATGAGGCCTCACCAGGGACCTATAAAGAGACAAAATTATATTTTCATCACTTGAGTTTATGCTATTTTTTATGCAAGTACTTTATTTGCATTAGTGGCCACAGAATGACACTGCCCGGAATTAGACAACATGGAAGCATCACACACAAGCACACACTGTACATCCCTTATACATGCACCAAGTCTCAGATTCATATGCAAAATCAGAACTTTAGACTGCCCAAAACTATGGGCATGAGGTACGTGCCCAGCTCCCCACACCACAGGCATATGCCTGGTAGCCCCTACACTGGCCAGTCCTGCCTGCGCCTGGAACAATTGTGTCAGCCCAGGTGCAGACATACTTAGCGGTTTTCGGCGAGTTTGCATTCTCGCGGTCACTCTGCTTTCTTTATTCTCTAATTTCATCTCACACTAAATCATACTCCATCTCCTTCTTCCTTCTATTGTTACAGTTCCATTCATATACTATGGCTTTCTTTTC
Source organism: Xenopus petersii (assembly GCA_038501925.1). Classification (NCBI taxonomy): domain Eukaryota; kingdom Metazoa; phylum Chordata; class Amphibia; order Anura; family Pipidae; genus Xenopus; species Xenopus petersii. The sequence continues at coordinate 20,530,343 of CM076685.1, read as the reverse complement.
ACTGTCATCCCTTCCCACTCATCTTTTTTCGCTTTTAGTCTTTATTTTTAATGTTCATTACTTCTCTGTTTCTCTTTCACACCCCTTTGCTTTCTTATTCTACTTCTCTCTGCTGTTCCTCTATCGCACTCAATTTATACCCTCCCTTCTATATGTGTCTTGGATTCATCTGTTAATGTACTCTCCCTTACAGTTTATAGATTAGCACATATTCCACGTTTTCCTGGTTGCATATGATCAATGCATCAGTATTTCAGTAAATAATGCTATTTAAATAAATAATCTTTTCTGCATTTTCCTCTTTCCAATCCTTCTTCTTTATTTACGAGCAGTAAAAAAGAAAATCAATAGAAAACCATCAATCGGCGTCAGATAAATAATGTAGGAAACATACAAGACGATTTGTCAGTTGGTGTCCTGCATTCATAAATTAAATATGAAATAACAGGGCGCAGCGCCAAAAAGAAGACAGATTTTTAATAGCAATCTGAGATGCACTGAGAAGGAATGCAATAAAAAATGAATTATGTTTTTATTATGTGTTTCATTATGTCAGAATTGAACTAGATTAGTTAAAAACACAATATTTCACAAATCTGTGTGTAAAAAAGACTTGCTTTGGTAGCACAGAGCAAGGATATATTGCAGATAAGCAAAATCCTAGACTAAAGTGTGCTGGGCTGTGCAATATTTTCTTTAGGTTGGGGGGAGGGGAAGGTAAAGGTTTTCTAGTGACTCTCAAAAATTAAAAATCGTAGTTATTTTGATGGGGTGTAGCGATGGGCGAATTTATTCGGTAGGCGCGAATTCTCAACAAATTTGCCCGTTTCGCCGCAGATGACGGTTCTGACGCCAGTTTAGATGATAAACAGACGCCCATTGCCTTTAATGGGCGCCGCGTCAACTTTGACACTGGTGCCCATTTTGACGCTGGCAAATCACCATGGGTGCTATTTATTAGAACTATTTGATTGCATACAAAGATGTACTGGCAACTTGAGTCTTCTCAGGTCTTCTCTTACTTGTTCTTACTGATATTTAGGGGGTTATTTATCAAAATCCAAAAGTTATCACAATTTTCTGAAAACTACTCAGCCCAAATGCACATGGAATTTTTCCCCTATTTATCAATACATTTTTCTGAAAATTTCTTGTGTCTGAAAAAACTTGATAAAATTGTGAAAAGATCTGAATTGTACGTTACTGTTTATGCTGCACTGGTAAAACTGGTGTATTTGCTTCTCAAACTCTACTATAGTTTATATAAATAAGCTGCTGTGTAGCCATATGGGCAGCCCCTGTCTAAGTAATTCAGTATATGTGCATGTGTTAACAAAGACAGGGGTTTTTAATTATGATCATAAAGTTAATAAGCCACCATACCAAATCAAGGTAAACCCACACGTGGTCCCTAATTTGTTTACCTCTGGTCATATTATAAAAGGTCTTGTGCATAGCAGCATTAATTGAAATAAATGTCTGCTGAATCTTGGTTTCAGTCTGAGGGCTAGATCCTCCCCGCCACTAGCTTGCAGCTTTTAAGAGAGAGAGAAATTGCCCAAACCACATTTTAAAAAATGTGATAATGGAAAAACAATAGTAAAGGCAAAGTAAAGTTGTATGTATAGGTGCACACTTAGAAAGTGTGTATATATATATGTGTTGTAATACGTGTGAGTATAGGTAAGAATATAGGCGTCAGCAAAAGTAAGTAAAAAAATAAAATTAAATGTAGTAGTTGGTGTAGTAAGTGTACATAGGTGCAAAAATGTTATTTAGTAACATAGGGTAGGTATGGGGGTGCTACAACCTCATGAAGCTCAGTCGCATCTTCTGGCTACATTTCAAATACAAAAAGGGGGGTTGTGGGTGCACTCCTAAGTCTAAGGCCTAATTCTGTACTAATTGATCTTCCTGATGTGTATCTAGGAGAAGAAATGGGCTTGCTATCTGGCCTTGTGCTCTAGGCCCACCAAAGAGGGGCAGCCCAACAGTTTACTAAAAGGTTTACTAAAGTTTAATTTCATCTTTTATTGAAATTGCATATAAATTAGGGCCTCATGGAGCCCCTACACTTCCTGCCTCCCTGCAGCCACAGGGTCTGCTTCCTCTCTATTTGTGCCCCTGCTCATAACCTCCTTAAAAAGTGTAATGCTGAACCCAAACCCCCGTCTTCTGTGCTCAGCTCTCCTCTATGGGGATTATTAATGTCATCTAATGACCAACAGTTTCATAGAAACAATCACATATCACATTAATACAGCATATTTACTGAATAACAGTCTTAATTTATATGCCGTAACAAACAGAAGAAAGGAAGAATAACCCTCACTTTGGTTGAACAGGCGAGTAATGAAAATCCCAGATCTAAGGATATTTTATTGGAAAAAACATATTTAGTAGAAACTCATTTGATAGCCTCTCTGGGGTATTGTTTCTAAGCCATCCTCATGTCCTATCCTGTAAGATTTACTGAATCAAACTGATTTCAGAATAGGATTCTTGGCGCCTCCGTGATCAGATTTAATCCATACAATGTACTTCTAAAAAGAGGGTGGTATCGCAGACATCCCAAGTGAGTGACACGTTATAATGTGAATTGGACAAGCCCATTGCTTCTATCTCCTGCCAGTAAAGCCCAACACTTGCAAACATAACACCAGTAATCCTGTTTGTGTATCATCTTTTAATTCACTCTCAGAGCTTGACTTGCATAGACATAGCAAATGAAGAAGGTGAGGGTTTTTCTCAATCATCCCAAAGGAAGGGATTCATCATTCCACGCTACAGCAATGCCTTAGATTTCAGATCTTTGTTCAGCTCGCTGGATGAGGGCTTTCCTTCTGCTATAGCTCGGCAGCCGATAGAAACATTATATTTGTGCCGTTGACTAAATGCCTGGCTTAAGTATGCTATGGGGCAAAGTTCAAGTAGTTGTATTGATTCTGGAGAAATGCAGAATGTTTGTACTTTATGATGTACTTTGAATAGACCATCAAGGGACCTCTTTATAGAGGCAGCAGTGTGTAGAGTAAGATTACACATCTGTCTCTCTCCAATTGGGCAGGTGAAAAGGAGGCGATAAAAGCTTTACTGCATCTGTTTAGAGCTCACATTCCTATCCATCAAACCATATCATATCCTCCCATACATGAAAACATAGTAGCTGAGGCTGAATGAAAATATAAATCCATTGAATTCAATGTTACTCTGATGTCATCTATATCCATCCACAGGAAGGTGAATAAAAACACATCTGTATTAACTATATGGCTCTTTAAAATGAACTGTATACATTTCCCTCAGCTATAATGGTTTCTCCTGAGGTCAGACTCTATTTTATTGTGTAGCGCTATAGTAAACTGCTTTGTATTTAGCAGTTATAGCTTTCCTTTGTGGGCTGATACCACAGATGAGCTCTATTTCTCAGGGGCAAGCCCTTGCAGCGGGGTGGAGGTAGGGTGCAGTGTAACTGTAACTGTGTGCAATGCACAAGAGATTTGGCGCCAGTAGTTTTATTTTGCTTAAACAATAAACTGAGTTTATTAACCAAAAACAGAGTTCACAATGGAGTATGGAACATAGAGTAACACATAGATCAATCAATGTAACAAGGTATACTCACTGAATTAAACATAAAATGACTCTCTGCAAAGTAAAGAGTACACGTAGAGAGCTAGGCAGCATGTCAGAAGGTATTTCCCCAATCTTCAGGATTAACTTAGGTGGAACTCAGAAGACTACATACTTCCCTGAGCCTAACACTTAGGCCCTACTATGGGGTCAGTAATACCCGGGATCTTAATCCCTCTAATATCCTCGTCGGAGCTTTGAGCTGCTCAACTACATACCCTATCTATCACTCCTAGAGTGATCTATTAAAGGGTATAACTATCACTTCCTATACTCAGGCTGAGTTCCACCACCCCTAACCTCTGTGGCCTAACAGAGGAAAGGTTCAGCAGCAATGGCCCTGACCTCATGGTTCTGAAGTCTTTTATATTATGCCACAGTGCCATCTAGCCTCCACTATGAGAACTGCAGGGATTACATAATCACAAGGCCCCCATAAGGACCCATTTAGGCGTCAATATCACTAAGAATGTGCCTGTCAACAAAGAGTAAGGGTGTCTAAATTTTCACATCCCTACATATCTGTGCTGGTTTTTGTACAATAATCCGAATAAAACCTGAGTGGTTTTCAGGTGATAATTTGAAAAGAACAGAGTTTTTGAGGGTCAAATCAGAAAAAAACTTATGATTCGGATTTTCCCATGATTTAATTGAGTCTTTTCCCGCACCTGAATTTTTCAAGTTAATTTATTGATAAATACGGTAAAAATGTGCACAGGAGTATGGTCGAAGTGGTTTTAAGAAAAAAAATTTTTTTCAGATTTTAGTAGATAACCCCCTCAAAGTCCAGTTGCCTTTGACTTAATCTATTAGAAACTATATATCATATAAACAGGCAAATGAAGTGAAGCAAGCCCCCTGCCCTCCATGACAAGTGAGGAGCTTGTCACCACTGAGAGCAAATCCAGCCACTCCCTCAAACTGCAGCCATATTAACAGAAAGCCAAACTTTGGCTGACTACCCCTATTTATGGCCCTAAAAACCCACCCTGTATAAACAAAAATTATAATCAATTTGTTTTCTCCTTGGAATTTTTTTTTCTACAAATTAATTGAGCAGAAGTAGCGAATGTTCCCTTCTCACTACACCATACTATTAATGTCAACTGGGTGGCTGCAATGTTCAGTGAGTCCTTATATTCGGATGCATGAGTTACCATCATCATTACATGTCTAAGGATGCATTTAACAAGCACTTATACAGACTTGCCTATTAGTACACTATGTAATCCCTTAAATAGGCCCATTATGTGACTTTTGCCTTAGGACTTTTGTTGGAATAATAATGACGAGAAGGTTTATTCACTAAACAAAAGCTACCAGGACTTTGTGCCTGAACTTGCCTTTTACTGTACTTTAATGACGAGGATATCACAGGTTCTTAATCCACAACTCATATTTTGTTACATGTGAAATCATCAAGTGAATAAACATGTGTCCTTCACACCAATCACTTCCAAGTTAAACATGTAACTGCCTCCTTTACATGAAGATGATCTCCCCTGTTTGGTTTGTTTTTGTGACACCAATTACTTTTTCTTTATAGCACTTTAGTAGCTTTACTGATGTCTGGAAACCCAGGGCGGCCATCAGGGGGCAGAGAGGGTAAAAGTGTACTGGGCCTGAAGGGGGCCCGGCCTTGCTGCGTTTTTTTTTCAATAGTCGGGCCCCTTGACAGCGACAAAACTGTGCCACTTAAGTCCCAAAGCCGCGAAAAGACCTGAGCCGAAGTTGAAGTCCTGAAGTGGCAAAAAGACCCAAAGTCACGAAAGGAGCCGAAGCTGAAGTCCTGAAGCCAGGAGTTCAATTCTACTGAACACCAATATGTGATTATTTTAAACCCTTGGCCACCAATGTTTTATTTTAAAACTCTATAGGCCCTTGCCACCAATGTTTTTTTTTTTTTTTTTTTTTTTAAATATTCTCTGGGGGCCCAATTTTTTTTAACTTGTAAGGAGGGCTCTGGTGCCAATGTTTTTTTGAAAAAAACTTTCATGGGGGGCCCTGGCACCAATGTTTTTTGTTTTTTTTTAACTTATAGGGCAGTCTTGGTCACCAATTATTTTGTTGGGGGGCCCTGACCACCATTTTTTTAAAAAAAATAACTTTTATGGTTACAGGTTTTTTTTAACTTATAAAGTGGCCCTGACCATCAATAGCTTTTTATAACTTGTGTGTGTGGGTGTTTGTGTGGTCTTTTAACTGTGGTGTGGAGTGGGCGGAATCTGGGGTCGGCTTGGGGTTGGGGTGGACGGGGCCCCAAAAATGTTGTTGTACAGAGCCCGTGATTTCTAATGGCAGAAACGAAATGAACCATCTAGGAATGAAAGTGGGCCAATTTGGAGGAATAACATCAACCAAAGTAAATAAAGTTCATTAACTGCTCCCTTCTTGGTTGATCTTCTCCTGCTGAAATTCAGAAGTAGACATATAATTCTAGTTTGGATTTTAAAGACTTGTGGAAATATAAGTTGCAATACACACAACAGATAAATTCCATTGAATACAATGGCTTTAGTTCTTACACATGCATCTAAACCTGTGTTATTCTACAGAGCGTATCTACCATGTAACCTGTGCCTTTTCTCTCTTCTCAGACTAATAGCCACCCCATAGCTACACATCAGCATATTTATATAAACTATAGCAGCGTTTCTGAAGCAAATACACCAGTTACATTGTATTTTAATAACTTTGAGACTTTTTTTGGCTTTACTGTTCCTTTAAAAAGAATGGTGTTCGACAGTGGTCAAACACATTCTGACCAATTGACATTGGTGTGTTGTTTCTTAAATACATGGTTGTGTACATGGTTGTGGTTTATTTGTCTGATGATCAGGGTTATACTTTATATAGGCACCCAAGGGCCCATGTAAAAAGGGCAGGTAGCAGAACATCTTCCTAATTTCTCGAATGCACTGAACAAACCAGGATGGTACTTTATTGTGTTGGGAGTCATCGCTGTAGCCATTTCTGGGGGCATTTACCCAACATTTGCTGTGATGTTTGGAAAGATTATTGGGGTAAGCCATTATGGTATTTGTACTACTCTATCAGGGCTGCCATCAGAAATCACGGGGCCCCACACAACAACATTTTCTGGGCCCCCCTCGCCACGCCTCCCCTAACCATGCCCCCAACCACGCCTCCACCAGTACAAAGGTCCCATGGACATTTGTGGCTAGTTAAGAAAACCAGGCAGGGCCCAAGAAAAAAAAAACTGGCGGCCTACTAAAATTATATATAAAAACACGCCATTCAGGGGGATGTCGAAAAGCTACATTGGTGGCCGGGGTCACAAAAAAAAAACACTGGTGGCCAGACCCTTCTGCAAGCCAGGGGGCCGCAAGGAGGGTCAGGGGCAATCATTGGTGGTCAGTGACTTGCAGAAGGGCCCTGCCACCAGTGTTTTTTTGTGACCCCTGGCCACCAATGTAGCTCTTTGGTATCCCCCAGAATGGGTTAGGTGCCCGCATTGGGGGTTCAGGGGCCCTGCATTGGTGGTTCAAGGGTCCAAAGCCATGCAAGGGGTTCAGGGGCCCTGCATTAGTGGCTCAGGGGCTCTGCATTGGTGGTTCAGGGGCCCTGCATTGGTGGTTCGGGGGCCCACAGCCCTGCATGGGGTTCAGGGGCCCTGCATTGGTGGCTCTGGGCCCTGCATGGGGTTCAGGGGCCTTGCATTGGTGGTTCAGGGGCCCACAGCCCTGGATGTGGTTCAGGGGCCCTGCATTGGTGGTTCAGGCGCCCGTGGCCCTGCGTGGGGTTCAGGGGCATGCATTGGTGGTTCAGGGGCCTGCGTGGGGGTTCAGGGGGTCGCATTGGTGGACAGGGGCAGGCATTGGTGGTCAGTGGCACTTACCTGTAACTGGGGGGTCTCTCTTACGCAGCCTCACATGATGACTTCTTCTTCTGTGCGGTCTTCTTCATCTGCGCTGTCATCTTCTTCTGCGCTGTCTCCTCCTGCATGCGGGGTCTTCCGCATCATCGCCGTCACCCGGAAGGTTTAAATAGCGTTGTGCCCGTGTGTACTGACGTCATGTGTACGCACGGGACGCAGCCAATAGGAATAAGCCGCTGACACCAATGAAAGTTTCGCCGGGCCTGGTTTCTCTATGTGAAGGGGCCCGGCAAATCAGTGAAGTGCGGCTCGGCCGGGCCCCCCTCACAGCTTAAAATCCTCCGGGCCCAGGAGAACTGTCCCCCCTGTGACCCCCTGATGGCGGCCCTGTACTCTATACTTGTATTCATTAATGTTATTCATTTGCTGGCAATTCTATATGATTTAGATTGACACAAAAATTCACACAAAATTCACTAGATTATATTTGCAAAAAAGTTACAAAAAAGGAAGAATCCATTGAGTATTTTATAAAATGTAAACAAATTCAAACAGCACATACAAATGTAAATACATACAACCTTAGTATATTCAACAGAAAATTTTGCATTAGGAAGCGGATAAGATGGCCACAGAATGAGAATTACCCAGACGTTTCAGCAATAAGCCTTTCGCAAGGGGAATTCTGACTACAAGCCTCTCTCAAGGGGAATTATGTGCAAACCTTGTCAGTCAAAATTGTATTCATTTACCTGGTATGGGGGCGCACTTTGACTTTTTGCACCTTTATCTTAATTGAATAGATCAGTAATTGGTACCTTAGAGTGCCCTCCACTTATTTGTATCATTGAATCCTATATGATTTATACATTATAGTAACACAGCCATTACCTAGTGGCAACTACAGTTATGAGACCTGTTATGCAGAATGATTGGGACCTAGGGTTTATTGAATTTCGTTCTCCTTATAATAAGTCTAATAAAAAATAATTTAAACATTGATTAAACCCAATAAGAGTGTTTTGCCTCTTATAAGGGGGCAAATTCACTAACCTCCGGAAATTCGCCAGCGACGGCTTTGCTCACATCGCCACACTTAGCCAGGTGAAAATTCACCAGGACAACGCTAATTCAGTAAAATGCGAAGTTGCGTCCAGGGTGCCAAATGATGGGGAAGTTTCTATGGCGTTAATTTGGCAAGCAAAGCTACGTTTTGCTAGCATTGGCTAATTTGCATTAAGTTAAATTTGAGTTGGCTAATTTTGCATAAGTTAAATTTCAATGGACGTATATGTTGCAGCAAACACATTACACCACACAAGCCCAGGGAACCTTAATAAAAGAAAATAAAGTTGTTATATTGCCCTACACATGAGCCCAGTGTATAGTTTATGTGCCATATGTTAGGAAATGTAGGGGGGAAGCCAGGTACCCTAAAAAAAATGTATGCTCTTTTGCAGCCTATCACCCTGAAAAACAGAAAACTCCTATCCAGTGGTGTAACTAAATATCACTGGGCCTCACAGCAAATTATTTTATAGGCCCCAAAAATGTCTAGAGATTGACCTGTTTTACCAAGTTGTATTGAATTTGTATATGAAGTAGAGCCTCGTGGGGCCCCTATACCTTCTGGGCCCCCCTGCAGCTGCAGGGTCTGCTTCCTCTATAGTTACGCCCCTGCTCCTATCTACTCTATTGCACTTCGCCTGGTCTGAGGTGTCAAAGGCAAGTCTAGGGCAAGAGGTAACGTTCATTAAAATCTGCATCTTGGTGAATTTGCATAGTTATGTCCATTCGCCAGAGTGAAAATTTGTCTGGCATCAGAGTGCGAAGTTGCGCTAGAGTCTATCTCATTTGCTAGCGAATTTAAGCCAGCGAAAAATTTTCGCCAGCTTTAGTCACTTCGCCCTTTATCAAATTTGCCCCAAGGTTTCATGTTAACATAGTTGGAGTCAAGTACCAGGTACTGTTTATTATAACAGAGAAAAAGGAAATATGTTTTAAAAATTTGAATGATTTGATTAAAAAGGATAATGTATCCCATGCGAAGGGGATCCAGGAAACTTAGCTACTTATATAGAAAAAAAAAGTTTAAAATAAAAAATCTTTAAACCCTGCAAGCCTGACACTGGCATCTTGGGGTGAAATCCAGCAGCAGAAGTGAAGGTGAGGGTACTGCTCTCAAATGTGAACGGTACACTCCCCAGTCTGATCAGAGAGGGGTGGGCAAGGGGAGTAGAGTCTAGGGTGGCACTGGATGGAAATCTGGAATGATGATGACCTCAGTAGTTTTTATTTTACAGCCGCAAAGTCCTCTCTGCACTCCGCCCTCCCCCGGAGCATGCACGCACACGTGTACCTTTTTTTAAGCATGTCAGCGCTACCGAGTTCAGGGAGGGAGAGCAGGGAGCAAATCTGGGCCAGCAGGGCAAAAAGAGCAGGGGCCCACCGAGTTTTTTCCCGGGGTCCCGCCAGCCCAGTCTGACCCGGACGTTACCTTCCTATACAGATTCAATCACACAACAACTTTAAACGAAATCTACTTTTTTGTCGTTCTGAAAAGTGGTTGAACACAAGCGTTTCCTGATAACTCCAAATAAACAACCGTTTCTGTTGGCCTTCAGCAATTGCTTGATGTTCAGATTTGACTTTTTATCCAGGAGCAGATTTACTGAAGACAATGTGGATTTTAAAATCATACATATGCCATTTCTGCAAAATTTTTTCATAATTACCCAAACTGTTGGCATTCAGGTTCTAAGCAATATCCAATCACTCTCAGAAGTTTGGATAAATTGATGCACTACCTCATTTCAGGGATAATGCAATAAGCTATTGGCTGCCTGTGCTGTGACTCAAATGAGGTTGCTTGATAAATGATTTGTTAAATTATCCTTGCTTAGCATGTGATTAAAAATATTGTGATTTATGGCAGGGAACATATATACGGCTAGGCTTTATTTCACATTGGGTCTTACTTTCTACTTTAATTATCTGAAGGTTGATAGCTGGGGTGTTCACATTGGGTGCCTTGTACCTAATTGTGTGATTATATATAATTTTATAACTGTAAAGCTGTTTGCATGATGATGTGGTAGCATTGTTTGTAAGTGCACTGATCATCAATTTAAATCCTGTTCCTAGATTCCTGCAGCCCTTCCCATGTTTTCAGCATTTGAATATTTGTAGTGTAGACAGCACCCCAAGAGAATCTTCTTTAAAAGCCTTTATTTAGGCATTGACTGTGGCCTAAAAGCAACAACATTTCAGATCACCTGGTCTTTGCTCAAGCTATTGGGGTGCTGTCTATTGATTGGTGTCTTGGGCTCCTTGCCACCCCGAGTTGGCCTTTCTAATGCTGCCCCCCTTGCACCCAGCGCATTCCATTTCCAGCGCTGGAACGAGTGTAGAGGGGGCCACATCACTAGTGTTTAAAAAACACCAAAACACCAAATGCTAGCATTATACTCTGGGTGGGTGCTGCTATTGAATTTCTTTTTTGTAGTCACAGTTGATGGTTGCCCATTAGTGGTCTAAATAACATATAGAATGTCCAGAATTCATTCCTTTATTAGTTACTGATCCATACTTCCCAGCATCCCTCAACACTGTTGCAGTTGGAGGGATACAAAGAGACAACCTTGCCTTATAAAAAAAAAAATAGTGTGGCCATATATTGTTGACCATTAAATAATCATGTTAAAACCGCAAGTGTAGTGAGCAAAGTGCAATTCTGAGCAAAATCACAGTGTTTTTTTTCCACAATGCAGCTTTTTCTCCCCAGAATTTATCATTGTTTTTGTCAAGAGGGGAGTTGTGCCTGGCTCAGGCCTGGATTTGTGTAAAGGCCACCTAGGCCCGGGCTTAGGGCGGCAGAATTTTAGGGGGCGCATGATGCCCAACCATACCCACATTGGTTTCAGAAACATTGGGGATGCAAAGGATATCCAATAGTTCTTTAAATTTACTGTGCACCAATCCCCATTTCTCCGGTCCCAATGAAAATTTGACTGAATAAAAGGGAGGGGACGGGGGCGACAAACAACAGCGGGCCTAGGGGTGCTCACTATGTAAATCCGGCTCTGGCCTGGCTCAATTGCAGCTGATGCATAAAAATTAGCACAGTTGCACTCCCACAATGCAAATTGAAAGCAATTGCACTGGAAGTTCTAGAAATCTGGTTGCTGTCATTTCCAGCGTTCTCCGTCAGATAAAGCATGTGCCTCACTCAAGTGAGTTGTGTCTGGTTGCGGTAGCTCCATAGTTCCCCTGTGTCAATAGACACAGCAGTCAGTGGCGTAACTAGAGTGTGCCGGGCCCCCCTGAAAAAAAATCTTCAGAGCGGCCTGTGCACTCCGATCCCCATCCTCCTATCCACTTCCATGTCCCAGCCTCTGCTCTGCCCATATCCCACCCAGACTCCAGCCACTCCCACCCAACTTGCTTCCCCTTCCTCACAGTTAAGAGGGAGCAGCTGGGGAAGAGGGTTTTTAGCAGAGCTTCCTCTATAGTTACGCCACTTACAGCAGAGTTTTAATCGGAGCAGCGGTGGTGGTGAGTGCAACTATCCAGAAGAACAAGACGCACATACTGACACTAATACTTTTAATTATGGGGTTTTGCGCACAATTAAATACAGGGAAATTTGCCGGAACCCAGTTGTGCTTATAGCCATAAATGACTTTTCATATAGATCCAGAATTCCAGCCATGATGCAAGAGATGAAAATAATTTTCCCATTTTTATAGTATGGAACATATAAGAACCATGAACTTTACATCTACAGTTCACCTCAAACATTATAATCATTTTCCCAAAATGTCACTGCTTTACTTATATTGCACCTCCGTCCTGGCATCAGAAAAGCCTTATTTTTTTCCACAACACAGCGAATATTTAAGCAGAGCCTCCTTTCCTCAAATCAGAATGGGTGATCTTGTGTCTGCTGGAAAGACCTACTGGTAAATAAAGCATTAGAGAGATTATTATATGGTCCCCTTATCTGAAAAACAACTGAACTGAAAAGCATTGGAAGGTGAACAAGCTCTTTTAAGGTAAATGAAAGCTTCCTTATCCGTTCCTTCTTCTACAAGATATGGCTTGCAATATAGTTCTCCTGCTTATTTTTGTATTTTTGATTTGAGTACACTAGAATGGATTAAATATGTATTAAATACTTGGTATTCAACGAATCCAGGATTCTGCCTTTTTCAGCAGGATTCGGCATATGCAAATTTGGGGCGGGGAGGGAAATCACCTGACTTTTTGTCACAAAAAAAAAAAATCCCCTTCCCACCCCTAATTTGCATTTGCAAATTAAGATTCGGATTCAGTTCGGTATTCGGCTGAATCTTTTACGAAGGATTCGGGGGTTCGGCCGAATAAAAAATAGTGAATTCGGTGTATCCCTATTAAATACAGATGTATCCTTTTAAGAACACATAATGGGAATAAGTAGTTTCCATTCAAAATTAAATGATTTGTGAAGCGTTGACAATTTTTTATTACCCTCCCTCCCAAGTGACATACAAAGGTTGAACCAAAGGAGAGGCTGTTTTTATTATGTGCACGCTAGGCTCACTCATAAAAATACTTGTGAGTGGAAGGCCTGTGAGTCCATGCACACGGGGTTCATTTGCTCTGTTTTACAGCTTTGAAGAAGAATGCTGTGAGATCATTCTAGATGCAGAGGGTCAAAATAAGAAATATTCAAAATATTTAACCTAGAAGCTAAAATTGATGCCAATGTTATTAATACAAAATAACAATACAAATATGGAAAATACGATATTTTTTTCTGAAATTCAAAGGAATTTTGAAATCATTTTGTCTTAAAAATGATACTGGTACCACCTAACCTGACAGCAGCATTTGCATTCTAATGCAAAACTGAAGCAAAAGCAGATAGTTTACAAAATCTTGTTGTAGCCCTAAAACTTTTGCCTGCAGTTTTTTCTTTTTTTTATTTGGGTTGCTGAAAGTAGTTATGGGTTGGGTTTACTCTTGTACGCTCCTGGTGAACTGGGCCCACCTCTCACAGACAGCATCCCTAAGCTGGTTGTTTCCAAACTAGGGGGCCTGGAGCAGTGGCAGAGGCGCTCAAATTGAATACCAGGTAGGGTGAGAATTAAAGAGAATGGTCATTTGCTCTCATAGTGCTTGTGTAATGGCCCAAAAGTCCCCTCCAGACATTTGAAAACTGTAAAGAGGGACTAAAAGATCTGCCGCTTTAAACATATTTGACCACGTCCATTTTATGGCCACACCCCCTAATTACCACGTCCATTTTACAAAATTTGGCAGGTTATGAAAATTTGAATACATTTCTAAGAGTTTTAGGGCAATGCTGTATGTGTTTTACTAATGAAGCTGAAATTGCCCTTTAAGCTGAGAGTCTCAGTTTCCCCAAGAGACCTGCTTATCTTCAATAGTTACACTTGTATCTTTGCTTATCTTAAATTGTTACAAATGTATCAATGAGCAGTGACTCAGTGTTCTGGGCTCTGGCCAAAAAATCCTCTTATTTTAATTCAGTTTCAGAAACGTTGTATCTTTTTCTGGAGTCAGTGCAGGAGATCAAAGAAAAACTCTGAACTTTGCAGTAAGAAACCTGGGGCTGCGGGTTGAGCTCTCAAAATCAGGACTGTCCCACTGAAAACGGGACAGTTGGGAGGTATGCAAAAGTTATGATCCCATACCAGCATTAGCCAGTCTTTTGATTCCAGCAAGCAGGTGGCAACACAAATGAAATTGCCCCTCCTTTGACTTGAATGATAATCACATGGACCCTGCTGACTTGCAGCCCAGATGATTTTCGGTTAGTAATGCAATATTTAGGGGCATATTTATCAAGGGCCGAAATTTCTAATTGAAAAAAATTAAAAATTCAAAAAGACCAATCGAAATTAAGTCAAAGTTTTTTTGTCAAATAGGTCCTTATTCAGCTGAATTCAAATCGTTCAATTTAAATTAATAGCGCATTCAATCAAATTCGGTTCGAAGTTTTTTCCAAAAAAAACTTAAATTTTTCAAAGTCCACCAATTGACTCCAAATGGGTTCTAGGAGGTCCCCCATAGGCTAAAACAGCAATTCGGCAGGTTTCATTCAAAAAGTCACCCCGACCTTTGATAAATCTGCCTCTTATATTTGGAAATAACACAGGTCAACTCTGGACATTGCTCTAAAAATGCACTTAAGGTGTCTCACAGGAAATATGATGTATGTTGAGGTTTTTAGGAACCTTTGGTAAAAATGAAAGTCTGGAGAAAATCTCAGTCATTATTATATCATAATTGATTTATTCTGACCTTCAGTTACAGATGAGCCAAAGGGGCAATTTCACTAAGGGACAAATTTTCACAAACGAACGATTCACCACAATTCATTACCACTGCGCTAATTCCCTAAAATGCAAAGTTGTGTCTCAGCAGCCAAACGCTAGCGAAGTTTTGCTAGTGATAATTCATCAGCGTGAGCATTTCATAGCGATCTTTACCTAGCTTTCAATTCTGCCTTGCGAAACTTCGTTAGTACTCTTACACTTAAGTCAATTTGAATAGGGCGTATAATAAAGCTATAAGAGATCCTCTAGTGCCCTAGACATGAGCCCACCCTAAAACAAATGTGGGATGACCCAAAAATGGTTGGGGGGAAAAAAACAGAAAAATCTTTTATAGTTAGGACTTTTGAAGACAATTCCGCTTTAAAATACACCAACATTTTTTAGAACTTAGGGGCATGTTTACTAACATTGGAGATAAATATCTGGAGAGATTTCTGGAGATGTTGCCCATTGCAACCAATCAGATCTTTGCTTTTGTTTTCTAACTTGGCTGTGGCTGTTTAAATCTAATTGCTGATTGGTTGCCATGGGCAACATCTCCAGAAATCTCTCCAGATATTTATCTCCAATGTTAGTAAACATGCCCCTTAATGATTCCAGCATACAGGATATGATGTCAAGATTGAGGAGGATGTAGCTTCATTTTATCAGTTCGCCAGGTCTAAGGTGGCGAAGGAATCCCTGGTGAAAGTGAAAGAGGTAACATTCTATAAAATTTGCACTAAAATTTACCTGGCAATAGGGCGCGACGGTCCCTTTTGCTAGTGAATTGTCCTCTACGCCTGTTAGTAATTGGCGATGTCCCAGCGGATGGGATTTCTCTTGAATTTTCGCTAATGACGACCACTTTGCCTTTTTTTAAATCTGCCCCAAAGTTGACAGGTCCACGTAGGCATCGAGTATGGATCTTGCGTTTGATTTCTATCCACACATTATACAAGGTTGCTTTCACTATAGTTCCAGAGACCAAACTTGCATAAGGGCACACGTGGAGATTTAGTCGCCTGGCGACTAATCGCCTCTTCTTTGGGGCGACTAATCTCCCCGAAGGGCTTCCCCTTGTCTTGCGCCAGCTGTAATGAATAGTCGCCTGCGGCATGGCACACGCTTCCGAAGTCGCCTGAAGATTCCTCGTGGGGCGACTTCGGAATGCGAAGTGCTGCGTGTGCCATGCCGCAGGCGACTTTTCATTATAGCTGGCGCAAGACAGGGAGAAGCTGTTCGGGAGGCCAGGTGACTAAATCTCCCCGAATCGCCAGGTGTGCCCTTACCCTACAGCTACGTAACCGCAGTGTACTATTTTAGAATGATCCTCTGATCACTAATTAACTTCCATGATAAAAAGTGACTGCTATGGAATTAACAGACAATTACAACATGGATTGATTCAGAACTTGATTTTCATTGTGCCTGTTAGTAAGAAGGGATGGAAAATATCTTACAGACATAGTTGCCTTTACATTTCTGGCAGGGTCGGGTTATGTCACTGACAGGCCCGGACTGACCATGTGCCCATACGGGCAATTGCCCGAGGGGCCGCTCTGTTTCTAGCTAAGTGGGCCGCTCCTGATCTGCTGTCCGGGAGTCACTGATGCAAGTCCCCTTCCCTCGCCCTTTTCCCTGACTGTGTGGAGCAGTGAAACAGACCTCTCTGCAGCCGTGCTGTCTCCTGTTGTATTTCTCCTAATAATCCGCTCTCTGCTAGCAAGGCTGCAGGCTGCAGACAGCAGACATGATCAGTGGATTGCAGAGTGAGCATCAATTAGAAACGGTCTGCTGTTTGCAGCCTGCCAGCAGAGAGCTGATTATTAGGAGAAGTACAACAAGAGACAGCACGGCTGCAGAAAGGTCTGTTTCACTGCTTCACACAATGAGTGAAAAGGGTGAGGGAAGGGGACTTGCTGGGGCATTTCTCAGAGTACTGAAAATTACAAGTTGGCAATACAACGAAAAGGGTGTGAGGCTTGGGTGGGCTGAATAGTGAATCAGAACATTACTGTGTCTATTAAAAATCACATTTGAACATTTTGCCACCCACTCAGCTGGGAATCATACATGTGTTAAAATGCTGGAACTGGCACTGTGTCCTTTAGGTGATTACTTATTTACTGTTCTGGATTCTCATGGAACTACAGCACTTAGGGGCAAATTCACTAAGATGCGAAGTTGCGCCACGCGCAACTTCGCCAGGCGTAGTTTCCCCAGCGCTCCGCAAATTCACTAAAGTCCGAGGTTGCGCACAGGGCTAGCGTAAGGTTGCAAAGTTGTGCTAGCGTTGATTCGCTATGTATATCGAAGTTACGCTAGCGAAGGCCAATTTGCATACGGTGGAAATTCAAATTTCAATGGAGGAACACGTATCAGCACTACAAATGCCTACAAAACCTTCAAATCAGCAAATATAAATTTTATTTTGCCCTACACATGTGCCCACTGTCTAGGTAAGTTGCCATGAGTCAGGAAATGTAGGGGGGAGGAAGGGGAGCCCCAAAAATATTTTCGATCTTTTTCAGCCTATCACCCATCATGTAGAAAACACGCCAGCGTTTTTTGGGACTTAGAAAAAAATTTTACTTTTTTTGAAACAATCCCTATCTACTATTGCGCTTCGCCAGGTCTGAGGTGGCGAAGGAAGTCTAGCGTAAAAGGTAGCGTTCAGTACACTGCGCAAGTTAGTGAATTTGCGTAGTTACATCGCTAGCGAAAATTCGTAAAAAATGTTACTGTACTATAATGTAATAATAATAGTTTGTTAATGACTGTAATATTTTACATTAAGTGCCGTTAAGCGAGAAGGCAGCTCTTTATGCACATAACTTTTGCAGTTTTACCCCAATATATGTATGAATGAGTACAAAACCATTGTGTGTTTACACATGGGCTGCTTTGATTTTTTTTGCCCGGGCTGCTTTTTACTCCCAGTCCGGCCCTGGTCACTGAGAAATGAGCCCCGCTTGATATTATCTGAAGAGGCAACACTTGGGGAGAGAACTGATTATTTCTTCAGCTCCCAGTAAATATTACATCTCATGACCTTTAATTTGTAATTTCTTTTGTGGCAGTTGCTACCCTGATGACATTTAAATAAGTGCTTGACACTCCTGTGACATTTCATCCCAGCCTTGTCACATGAAATGACACTGACACGTATAAAATGGCTCAGATCAGACCACTAGGCCATTCAATTAAAATCTAAAATTCCTTCTTAGTACCTAGCTGAGCCAGAAGAAAGCTCGCAACACATATGGAGATGTTTCCAATTTTCTGAATGCAGAAAAATCCTTCCGGACCTCAAAATGACAATCAATCATGACAGTCCAATGAAGTGTGAGCAAGATTTAGAAATGTTTTCACTTGATAAGATCCAAGCCTTTTCTTATAGGTGGACAATAAAGAAGATTTAGGAAGCCTTAGCCACTCAAAAATAGATCAACTGACTTTTTAATAAACAATTACAAGTTCTCCAATGAAAGCTTTCTATTACTAGTATATATATATATATATATATAAACCATATACAGCAATGGGATCCATAATCCAGAAACTTGTCATCCAAAAAGCTCTCAATTACAGAAAGGCCGTCTCCCACAGACTTTTTTATCCAGACAATCCTGTAATGTTCGCAAAGGTGTTTGTGAAAGTTTTTTGTGCTAACTAAACACAGTACATTCCCCTTTTTACTTAACCCTCGGTGCAGATTCTGGGATCGCAGTTCACGGCAGCCATCTTCTGTGTCCTTGGTAATCTGAGTGTGAGACCGGCGAAGCGGTGCATGCGCCAAAATGGATGAAAATTGCTGAATCGCCGGAAGAAGACCCGGAAGATGGCTGCCGTGAACTGTGATTTCTCAGAATCTGCACCTAGGTGTAAGTAAGTTAGGGGCATTTCCTGGGGGGGGCAGCTAGGCTGGGGGGAGGAGGGAGGGGATCTACGTAGGTGGTTCACCTGTAAGTTTGTGGGAGGGGCTTCCTGATATTAAAGGGGACCTTAACCCACTTTCTTACTCACCACACGAGACTTGATGTAAAAATGAAACAGGAGATATTTATTTGGAATACGAACACCAGGACACTCAACAATCACTCCAGCACACGCTTGTTCAAAACACTTCCAGTTCAATTACTTCAAGGAATCACTGCAGAGTAGGCACACCTGCCATAGGATCTTGGATCACACCTAACCGACTAGTGGTCCAATATATACTCCACCCGTATCCCCCCACTCTCCAATAGTGGCCCGATACCTCTTGGGTGATATCCCTCCACTCTTCCAGGTAAGGACCCTTTCCCATCCAATTCCTGTCCAGAAACTCAGGTGTTCTTTCCTACCTTGTCCTAAACTATCACTGATTCCCTTACTTACGGAGTGCCCGTAGGAAACTTATTCCACTTCCTCCTTGATGGGGCCACAGCTGCCCTTACTAACTATCTTGTGCACCTAGTGCTTACTTTACTTAAGATCTTTCCTATTCTAGCTTTTCCTATCTATCCATGTTGTCTTCACTCACCGATCAGCCGATGTCCTTCTGTCATGCCCTCCCATCAAGACTGCTCACCTTGGGCGGGGCACCTCCTTTTATAGCCCTTGTGTGCTCTATAGTGGCCTCTAGTGTCTGGGGAAGAAATTACAACTAAACTAAGAACTAATCCTCCAACTCCTCCTACTTCACCAATGTGAACAATTCAAAGTGAACATGCGCTCGCGTTCATTTCTGCCTATCGCAAATTCCCTAGAGGTCTTGCGCTCAGGTTAATTTGCATACGGTGGGAAATTCAAAGTTGAATGGACGTCTTTATGTTACATGTTGCAGCAAATACATAACATTTTCACTGTTTATTACACATGTCCAGGGAACTTTAATAAAGACATTAGAGTTGTTATAATGCCATACACATGAGCCCACTGTATAATTAATGTTCCATATGTTAGAAAATGTATGGGGGAAACCGGTTCCCCCCAAAAAAATTTCAAGGACTTTTGCAGCCTATCACTTTGAAAGGAAAATCAGATCTATGCGCTCCAGTGCACTTCACCTGGTCTGAGCTGGCGAAAAGAAGTCTTGCAATAGAGGCAACATTCAGTAAAATCCACATCTTAGTGAATTTGCGGAGTAACATCAATTCGCCAGAGCAAATTGTCGCCAGGCGATAGAGTACGAATGAGCACTAGCGCCTAATTGGTGCCTGCGCCCATTAGTAAATCAGCAGTGTCCGTGCAGTCGGTAACTCTGGCGAATTGTCGCCACTTCACCCTTTAGCAAATCTGCCCCTATCATAACAAAAGTTAGTTTAAAACTGAACAACCCCTTTAAGATTGTCAATCAGGATACCCATATAACCTTCCAATTTCTATCTATTCCCTTATGTTAACAGGCCGCATTTAAAGAAAACAAAATCAAAAACCTTCCATCGAACACTTCCTTGTCCAATATAAACATCAAATACAAACACGGTCAATAAAAAGCCTTTTAAGTCTCCAGCTAAACGTGTTTGGCCTTCTTAGAACAATTCAATAAATGGTTTCTCACTTGATTTGTATAGACCATAATGAAAATCTACTTCCCCTGAATAATACATCCAGAAGTTTGCTGTGTGTCCTAGAGAATTAGACATTGAGATGAATAATAGTGTGTGTCCTGGTTTCTTCTTGGTATTCTCCTGAGTACAGGCATGTAACTGCAGGGGAAGCTGAGCTTGCTATTGCTAGTGGGCCAATATTAATACTTTGTGTCTTACTGGGGGGTTCAAAGTAGCACCTCCTTTTAGAATGAAATATTTAGTGATGCCTGGTCAATTCAGGGATATCAAGCAATCAAGGGAATGCACAACGCTTTAATACAGCTACTGGACCGGTTATCCAGAATGCTCGTGGCCTGGAGTTTCTTTAATCTGTAATTTGGAGCTCCATATCTTAAAGGAACAGTAACACCAAAAATTAAAGTGTTTTAAAGTAATGAAAATATCATGCACGGTTGCCCTGCACTGGTAAATCTGCTGTGTTTGCTTCAGAAACACTACTATAGTTCATATAAACAAGCTGCTGTGTAGCAATGGTGGAAGTTGAAAAAAGTCTATATGGCACAGGTTAAATAATGGATAACAGATAACACCATTATGTTCTATAGAGCTTATCTGCTGTGTAACCGGAGCCTTTTCTCCTTTGAATGGCTGCCCCCATTGCTACACAGCAGCTTGTTTATATAAAACATAGTAGTGTTTCTGAAGCAAACACGGCAGTTTTACCAGTGCAGAGTAAAACTGCATTATATTTTTATTACTTTAAAACACTTTAATTTTTTATGTTACTGTTTGTCATGATTGAACAGTAAGTTGTGGGCGGTACCATGGCCCAGTAATATAAATTCTACCGTTTGTATCCAAACTCAAAGATATAAAAACAAGTAATGAAAAAGTTTGTAAAACAAAAAGAGCAAAAGAAAAGAAGGCCTGCCCTGGCGGGAACTCCTTCATGATAAAGGCACTTAGACGCAAATTCACTAAGCGCCGAAGCGTCGAACGCTAGCGTTAATTCGCTAGTGTTACTTCGCACCCTTACGCCAAGCGAATTTTCGCTAGCGACATAACTATGCAAATTCACTAACTTGCGCAGTGTACTGAACGCTACCTTTTACGCTAGACTTCCTTCGCCACCTCAGACCTGGCGAAGCAATAGAGTAGATAGGGATTGTTTAAAAAAAAGTCAAAATTTTTTCTAAGTCCCAAAAAACGCTGGCGTGTTTTCTACATGATGGGTGATAGGCTGAAAAAGATCGAAAATATTTTTGGGGCACCTTCGGATTTTAGTGAATTTGCGGATCGCTGGCGAAAATACGCCTGGCAAAGTTTTGCGAAGTGTGGCGAAGTTGCACCTGGCGCAACTTCGCATCTTAGTGAATTTGCCCCTAAGTGTGGGATACGGGTTATACATGCGGCTGGCTGCATTGCACTATTTCGGGCAATTGGATCACTTTGGAAATTCCAGCAAGCTGTGCCCCACTCATCCAAATGGCAGTCTCATGGCACTGGGGAGCAAATGTCACACCAGTATCTGAGCTTTCAATGTGTTATTAACGTGTGCCACAGGAATTCTGGGCTATTTCACTGCTGTGACGTTATTCATATAAAGCAGAGATTCCTTGCCCTTAACAAACAGTATAACAGCAGCCTTGGGCAACATCAACTAAACAAAGGAGTATGGTAATAAAATGTAACAGCAATATAGTGGAGTACAACCATTTAAGTTTATTTAAAAATAATGTAGACATGAATAAAACATACTGTACAAACATTCCCCAATTTAATGTGCCAGTGAGGTCTTTCTCCTCCACCAAAACCCCCCAAAATATTTGAGGGCAGTGACACATAGGCAAAAATTCAAAATATTTTTTAAAAAAAACTGATCGGCAGATAGTAATAGTGACGGCGATATTTACGCTCCTACTGTATAGATTTTGCGGATAGTCATGGATATTCGCTCAAAAAAGGTCCAGTGGCGACTTGGAGCAACAGTGGCCCCAGAATAGAGTTTTTTTTCACATGTGGTGACTTGAATTTTTTTGGATGGGAGGGAAACTTTAGTGATTAGTTGCTGCGATCTGGTTTTTAAAACTTGTGACAATTAAATGCCCCCCCCCGTGTGTCTTTGCCCTAAATGGGGGAACTTCATCTTAATTGCTTCAAAAATGTGACACATAGATAACTAACAATTCTGTATAGAAAAAGCCCTATTGGTTTTCCTTTACAAAACAAACCTAAGATGCACTCCAATTAACTTTTTTTTATCTTCATCTTTTAGAATTGCCATTTTAATTTATTTCCTAATGAAACAGTTCAGGGGTTTTAGAGGTTCTATGGTTCAAGTCTCCCAAAATGTGGTCATTTTTTTTTCTGTACTTGGCACCTTGCTCCGAAAGAAAAGAGCTCCATCTGAAACAGAATGCAGTGCTGCCTGTGTTTGGTGGCATCGCATGCAGTGGATGGGGGGGTGTAAGTGAGTGACACATGGGTCTCCGCTGCAAAACCACTATTTTGTTCAGCATTCAGATGCAAAAGTAAGGAAGTGCTTGAGGCCTGTACTCACCACCAGCAGAGAGTGTAAGTGCTCATTGATGTGATAGCACTTGTGCCTGTGCAATTGAGCCACATTACTCTGTACTTGGTAGTAGCTAAGCCAGCATCTCTACGTCTTAAAGGATAAGTAAACCTTTAAAATAAGTCAGTGTAAAATTGGTGAGGGTGCTATTATAAGAATTTTTGCAATGTACATTCATTATTTATTCTTTTTTCATTCCAAGATATTAAGGAATACATTAGTGATGTGCGGGCCGGCCTGATACCCACAGGTTTACCCACAGGCTGGTGTTCTTCTGCTTAGGAAAGATTTGAGAGGGGTATCTAATTCTAATCCTAAGCAGAAGAACATCAGAGCAGCCTCTTCCTCCTGACAATTTCCTTGACTACTTGCTGGTCAGACTGGTTGGAAACTGACCAGCAGGTGGAGCTGTTAGAACACAATTCATTCATAATAACAGTACATGTTTTCCTTACTATCTTGGAATAAAAAAAGAATAAATAATGAATGTTTATTGCAAAAGTTCTTAGAATTGCTCATCAATATTACATTCACTTATTTTAAAAGTTTACTTATTCTTTAACGGCAAAATTATGCTACCGTTTTTTTCATGTTTAAATGCTTTTTAGTAGCATTAAGGCACCACCAGGAAAATGTGGCTGAGATTATATATTATACACATCACTACCTGCACCTGTGAAGCTTACAATCTAAGATCCCTACCATATTTACATACAGTAGGGGCATTTTTTTTCAGGAACCAGTGGATCCCACATATGAAAGTTTTTCAGATATGTTCTGTTCTGCGCATGAAACATTTCCATCTCCAGAAATGCAGCCCTTTGCAATTCAATGGAAAGCACCAGACGCCACCAGAAGGAGAGAACACCTGTGGGCACACATCAAACTCCAAACCTGCAGCGACACAATTGCTATTTAAATAAGGACAAATTGCTATTCATTGGCATAATGTTAACAGAGACAGACGGAGCAGAAAGACAGATTACTCAGAATTCACCTAACACAGCTCAAATATTAAATTAGCCAGTTACTGTACTCTGCATTGATTATTGTGAGAATCTTTCATCTGTACCACAGCGCCCTCTTGTGGCAAAGAGAGATTATTACTCTCCAGGGATGGTTGGCGTGGAGGTTATGAAAATGACTTGCTGATTTTGTAAAATGTCTGCTATTGACTTAATGTGATTTTATGTGACTTAATGGCCAAATGCCACTTCTCAGCCGTGGAGAAGTCAATGCTGCAATTAACGCAGCTGCTGCAAAACCTCTTGGGAGGCAGAGATGTAACTTACCAGAACTAGCTGACCATTCTAGCACTCTGCAATGGAATGTTTATATATGGGACAATCATTTTATATTGCATAATGCATTGTACTTATTATCGACACATGTATTTGCAAATTACTAATCTCTGCAAATAAAATATGTTATTTATAGGAGGCTTTCCTATATTACAAGATTCCCTTTATTATCTTTCTTCTCAATAATATTAGTATCAAGCATCATTGTACCAGCCAGGTCGGTAAGATATCAGCCAGTTGGAAACCGTATACCCGACCCGACTAACTGAAACCAGTGTATACTAAAATGTAATGTACCCCTGCTGTAAAATATGAGAATTTTGGAAGTCAGCTGTATAAAGGCATAATGCCTATAGTGTCCTGGATTAAAATGATCACTGAACAGCCAGAGACTGCTTCAGGCTGTAATTTGGGAGGGGGTGGACACACAAACTGGAATAACCTTATGGGGTCTATTCAAGTAGCCATCTTGAAAATTTCAAGGTTTGTCTATATTTCTAAAAAGCTCTAAAGCCTAACTAACGAAGTAGGCTAGAAATGTTGTATATTATATTTTGGGCTTCAGTACCAGCCCAAGGCAACCACAGCCCTTTAGCAGTAAAGATCTGCGTCTCCAAAGATGCCCCAGTAGCTCTCCATCTTCTTTTCTGCTGATTCACTGCACATGCTCTGTGCTGCTGTCACTTACTGAGCTTAGGGACCCACTCACAATATACAGTACACATAGAATAGAAATGTCACAATATAAGGCTGATTAGTAATTCATATAGATAATTACTACATGGCAGCACAGAAACCAGTGCAATTAGCATCAGAATTTAATAATCAGCCCTGTAGCATCAGCTTATATTACAGACCAACCTCATTTTCTGCTGGATAATTAGCGACGACCCCTAAGCTAAGCTTCTCAACAGCTGCTCAGAGCCCACTGAGCATGTGAGTGTCACAGATACTTTCCAAGATGGTGACCCCCTGTGACAAGTTTGAAGTCCTGGATCATTGCTGCTATTGACAAGCTGAAAATTTAGGCTGGTGCAACGGATTCAGTATATAAAATATGGCATTTTTTAGTAAGTTTTAGGGTTTAGTTCTCCTTTAATGCCAAATTTCACCAAGTAAAAGATGTCAAGGTGCTATAGAAGTCAATGGGATGTATGTTGATCCTACAAGACCATCTGAGTTTTTTCCCTCTATATATTATATATATATATATTAGGGATGCACCAAATCCAGGATTTGATTCGGGATTCGGCCTTTTTCCGCCGAATCTTTCTGCCCGGTCAAACCGAATCCTAATTTGCATATGCAAATTAGGGGCAGGAGGCAAATGCGTGACTTTTTGTCACAAAACAAGGAAGTAAAAAATGTTTTGCCCTTCCCACCCCTAATTTGCATATGCAAATTCAGATTCAATTCAGTATTTGGCTGAATCTTTCGCAAAGGATTTAGGGATTTGGGCGAATCCAAAATAGTGGATTCGGTGCATCCCTTATATATATATATATATATATATATATATATATATATATATATATATATATATATACTGTATATATATATATATTTGCCTGGGTGCTATCAGCAAAAGAGCATCATGAATATCCGGAACCAAAGCAAGCACTCTCAGGTCTTATTAGTCCAATAAAAGTGTTTTAGAGTGCTCGCTTTGGTTCTGGATATATATATATATATATATATATATATATATATATATATAGACACACACACACACTTTTTATATTTGGATCTTAATATCTTATATCTTAATAAATTCATTGACAATAACCACTAAAATCTGACCTCCAAATGTGTGCATATAAGATCAAGTCACATTGAATTCTCTTGTATTAGTGAAGACCACCTTATACAATTTGTCTACATCGACACACCCAGATTAGTAGGAATGCCACACAGGATTTTAGGGGCCGCATGCTGTCCAGTTGCATGGCTCTTAAAGTCTCCTTAGTGCCAATCCCCAATATTCCAGACCTGATGAGAAAAGATACACATTTCGGGGGGTTGTGGAAGCACTCTAAAGGCTAAATTAAAGTACATTTCAGTACAATGGAAGTGCTACTTACATTGCACTTCCCTGGTCCCCTGTCTCATAAATAATTCAGTATAAATGCAAGTGCATGTGTTTACAAAACAGGGGTTTTTAGTTACAAAGTTATGATCATAAAGTTGAAAAGCCACCATACCACGTCAAGGTAAACCCCATATGGTGGTCCCTAACTTGTTTACCTTAGGTCATAGTATAAAAAGTCTTAGGAGACAAAAAAGGAACACCAAGAGCCCCAAATAGTGTAATATGTTTTTACAGGGAGTAATGGTAGAGTAAACAAGTTAATACTCACAAACCAGGGTTACCGATAGGCAACCACTGTATAGGCAGGTGGGGAGATTATCCTGACCCCACTCAGGAATAAAACGTCGCTCTCTGTAGAAAAAGAAAAAGGGGATGATACCCCTCCACTCGGGGTGGACTCGATATAGTAGTAAGACAAAACAGAGGCGCCAAAAGGATAAAAATAGCTAAAAGCACTTAAAAACCCAATGGGTAATTCAGAGGAGGTAGTAATGAACTTACCTCCTCCAAGCAGACACCAACGAAAGTGGTAATTTTCAATAATAGTTTATTCACCAAACGGTATTGCAACGCGTTTCGCAGGCATTTCCTGCTTCATCAGGCAATATGGAACGGGAGCAAAAACAACAATGTCTTTGTATAAACACACCAGGCGCCTGGCTGAATCCACCCCCGCCGGTAAGCGGCTTTTAAGAGGAGAGATTGCCCAAACCAGTCTGAAGGGGGGGCCTCTGGTTCTGTGATCATTTCTATGGGAAACAAGACCCCAGCTATAATGTATCTATAACGTTGTCATACTTGTAAAGAGTAATCATGACCCCATCACAGGCGCCTTTTTTCCAGAGAAGACAACCTGAAATCTACAATGATTTTTTTCCTGCAAAAACTCACATTTTCCAGATTTAATAAGATTCCAGTGTTCTTATTCCTTCATTGTGTTGCTTTCTATTTTTCAACCAACATGATTTACCTGTAACACTAGGAAACAGAACTTAATTGGGAAGCATGTCTAGCAATTAAAATATCAACATATCCAATTCCTTCTATTTAAAAGACACATCTACCTTCATAACAATGATACATGCTACACATCTACACAGCAAAGGGGGAACAATTCATTAGCTGTAAATCAAATATTATGCTACCAGAAGGTGATAAGGCTCTACCTATTCTATCTATTTTATAGGCGAGGGGCCTGCAAGATCTACACTTTAGCACAGGTATGTGGACACATATTTATGTAGTATATTGATAGGTAATTATACTTATATACAAGTATGGGATTTTTAAACTGGTCATACAGTATTATTATTCTAAAACAACAGCGTCACCTGCTGGTCATTCCACCTTCTCGGGTGGGCCCACCTTACTTCCCAGCCATTCAGAACTCAAACAGATTTGTTTGTTTCCCTATAGAGCAGTCGGCGACTGTATAGAGATTTGTATTTTTTTTGCCTCTACATCCCCATTACTGTTTCCAACTCCAGCTGCGGGGATTTTATTTGGAGGATTATTTTGCTGCAGTCACTGGTTCTGCAGAGTTGGAAAAAGTTTGTATCAAACAAAACAAAAACTTATTTTTAGATTACATGACAACACAGGAAACAGTGCAGTCTGCATATTCTGATTATTAATCAGTCTTGCTGTATAGGCTTCTGGCAGATATTATTTGACTTGTGCCTTTTTTGATAATTTATGATGATCCCTAAGCAGCCCAGACCACACTGAGCATTTGCACAGTCTTGGTCTTGCAAAGATGTATAACAAAGTTACAAGATGGCGACCCCTGTGGCCAACTTTGTGTGCAGCTTGTGGTGCAGTAAATTCATGCTTATGTATACAAAATACAGCATTTATATTTCTATTTTAGACTTTACTTCCCCTTTAAGGGGTTGGATTCCATTTGGCTAGGTGCTCAGTATCACTTTTATTAAAGGGGTTGTTCACATTTTGGTTAATTTTTGTATGTTATAGAGCAGGGGTCCCCAACCTTTTTTTTACCTGTGAGCCACAATCAATTGTAAAAAGAGTCAGGGAGCAACACAAGCATGCTAAAAGTTATTGGGGGTACCAAATTAGTGTTGTGATTTTATATCTGGTAGCCTCTATGTGGACTGACACTCTAAAGGAGGTTTCCTTTGGCAAAACATTTGGCTTTATGCAGCCAACACTTGTCTCTAAGCCAGGAATTGAAAAATCAGCAGCTGCTTTAAGGCCACTGGGAGCAACATCTAAGGAGTTGCTGAGTAACATGTTGCTTGTGAGCCACTGGTTGGGGATCCATGTTGTAGAGAGTGATATTCTGAGACAATTTGAATTGGTTTTCATTTTTTATTATTTGTAGTTTTTGAGTTATTTAGCTTTTTATTCAGCAGCTCTCCAGTTGACAGTTTCAGCAGTTGGGTTGCTAGGGTCCACATTACCCTAGCAACCATGCATTGATTTGATTAAGAAACTGTGATATGAATAGGAGAGGGACTGAATACAGAGATGAATAATAAAAAGTACCAATAACAATAAATCTGTAGCCTTACAGAGAATTTGATTTTTAGATGAGGTCGGTGAACCCCAATATGAAAACTAGAAAGAGTTAGAAGATGGGAAATAATTAGAAAACTATAAAAAAAATAATGAAGACCAATTGAAATGTGGCCATTCTATAACATACAAAAGGGTAACCATCCCTTTAAAGCCAAGGACACACAAGGGTATTTTTCCAGTGCTAAAAACACAATGTCAAACTGCACAAAAACACCTCTGTTAAAAGTACTAATTTAAGAAACCGCAGCGGGTTAGGACTATCGATTCCACTCCATTCTTTCTATCGTTAACAACACCGGTGCTGTCTAGAAAGGCCTAAAAAGAACTGGAGAGCAGAATCGAACTGAAGAGATAAAAGCAAACGTATAGTGCTTTATAGAGCGCATGAAAACGTATGTAACATGAAACTAGAATATTCTTTTAATATCAAAGAAATGTCAAGGATTAAAATGTGATAACAGAACTTACTAAGTACTACTCATAAAGTGTGCTACTAGTAACTGTAATGTCTTTATTCTTCCTCAAAATGAGATACACTCACAACAGAGTCAGAAAGGATTACCTGAGAAACCATGACTCCAAACACAGAACAATATCCAAAGGCTTTAGCAGCTGGATAGAAGAGTATAACCAAAAATGCATAGTAACCAAAGAACAAGAAAAAGTTGCCATTTTGTTAGATACCATGTTCCAAAAGATGCACTCAGTATTATAAAAATGATAAAATACATACAAAAGCAAAGATCGGATTGGTTGCTATGGGCATCTCCAGAAATCTCTCCAGATATTTATCTCTAATGTTAGTAAACATAACCCTAGGATTTACTACAGTTGCTGTACTGTGCCTTCCAAAAAATAGTTAGGACTGAGGAAATATGGTGGCTATGCTCTTCCCAGCCAAGTACCCAGGGCTGGTGTATCTTTATAGAAGAGGTGTAGGTCATTTATCACTGGGGAGCAAGGCCACCATCAGAAATCATGGGGTCTCATACTACTATGTTAGCAAGGCTATTCCTCCCAAGGGGCTCCCAATTATTAACCCACTGATCCCCCGGACAGAGGACCCCAATGAAAAAAAAAACAACACTCTCATAACTATGCCACTAATCCATCCTGACCATGTCCCATTATGCTAAAACCACACCTACCCTCACAAAAGAAATGTACTCCTCTTGGGGTCGCCTCTGCCATGGGGGCTCTGACAAGAGTATTCCTTGTACCCCATAATGGCAGCCCTGCCAGGGGGGACCTAACATATTGGAACTCTGCCACCCTAGTCATATATCCGTTCCTTGGCCTTTAATTTGATTATAGTTATTTGATTATAGTTATATATCTAGCTCACTGACCCCCTCTAAAAAACAAATGTTTGGCTACAAATGTATTGTTATTGCTACTTTTTCTTACTCATCTTTCTATTCAGGCCTCTCCTATTCATATTCTTATTCAAATCAGTGCATGGTTGCTACCAAATTTGGGCCCTAGCAACCAGATTGCTGAAACTGCAAACTGTAGAGCTGCTGAATAAAAAGCTAAATAACTCAAAAACCACAAATAATAAAACATGAAAAACAATTGCAAATTGTCTCAGAATATCCCTCCATACACCATGCTAAAAGTTAATTTCAAGGTGAACCACCCCTTTAAAGCAGGTTATTTTATTTTAAGAACAGAAAACTTCTGTCACTCAGCATTGGATATTCTACGCAATTAGATTTGGAACTCCTGCACTGTCCAGTTAGTCTCCCACTGCAGAGCAGATTTACCATGGGTGACTAATCTCCTCATGTGCCATCACCATTAGAGAGAGAAATGCTTCCATTTGCCAAAATATATTTTAAGGGATTCTGTCATGATTTTTATGATGTAGTTTTTGTTTCTATATTACACTGCAAACAATTCACTGTACAATATAAATTGTTATTCCTGAACCAGCAAGTGTATTTTTTAGTTGTAATATTATATATTATATAATGTGTGTAGGCAGCCATCTCAGGTCAATTTGCTTGGTCTTTCAGAAAGAACCAGCACTTTAGGATGGAACTGCTTTCTGTCAGGCTGTTGTTTCTCCTACTCAATGTAACTGAATGTGTTGCAGTGGGACCTGGATTTTACTTTTGAGTGCTGTTCTTAGATCTAGCAGGCAGCTGTTATCTAGTGTCAGGGAGCTGTTATCTGGTTACCTTCCTATTGTTCTGTTGTTAGACTGCTGGGGGGAAAGGGAGGGGGTGATCACTCCAACTTGCAGTAAAGCGTAACTGAAGTTTATCAGAGCATAAGTCACATGACTGGGGACAGCTGGGAAACTGACAGTATTTCTAGCCCCATGTCAGATTTCAAAATTAAATATAAAAAAAACTGTTTGCTCTTTTGAGAAACAGATTTCAGTGTAGAATTTTGCTGGAACGTCACTATTAACTGATGTGTTTTGGAAAAAAAACATGACAGTATCCCTTTAAGGCTTATTTCCACAGTGTGTTAGGACCCTAACTAAGTAGACCTGTAGTTATGTATAATATTCTTTGCTTCCTCTAAGACTTCAGGCCCAAGCAGGACATTTCGTGGATCGGTCACTGTGAAGAAGTGCTTTGCTTTGCTCTTCCCTCAAAGGTGCTCTGATCCCATCGGGGTTCTTTGATATTGATGTTGAAGGGCAAAACCTGAGACATAATCTGAAATAAAGGTACAAAGCATATAGGAGAAAATTGTTTCATACTTACCGTAATTTTCCTTTCCTGGTCATCCCCACGGCAGCATAGTAAAAACACACGGGTTATGTCTCCTCACTGTCAGTTACCAGAAGAAAACGCCCACTCTCGTAATAAATACTCACCCTCCCTTCTCTCACGCGTCTTTGTTCAAAGCTACAAAACAAACATACACATTAGGGTGGGTATGCTGCCGTGGGGATGACCAGGAAAGGAAAATTACGGTAAGTATGAAACAATTTTCTCCTTTCCTGGTCATCCCCAGGCAGCATAGTAAAAACACACGGGTAATACCAAAGCAATAACATCTTAGAGGTGGGAATAAAGAAAAAACAGACTATAATGCTGAATCTCTTTTATTTTCATGATGCAGACAAAACAGCCTGCCCAAATTTTTTGTCTGAAGCTGAAAACACATCCAATTTATAATGTCTTATAAATGTGTTGGATGATGCCCAAGTAGCTGCCTTGCAGATTGCCTCAGATGAAACTCCTGCCTCCGCCGCCCATGAGGCTGCCATACTTCTTGCTGAATGTGCCCTCACTTCTCCAGGTGATGCTCTACCCTGCACCTCATAAGCTTTTGAGATAGCTTTCACAATCCACCTGCTAAGGGTTGGTTTTGATGCTGCCTGACCTTTCCTTGATCCTCCAGGTATCACAAACAGCCTCTCTGATTTTCTCAGAGCTCTAGTCTTCTCGATATACATCTGTAGGCATCTCTTCACATCCAATGGATTAGCCTCCTCCTCAACCGGAAACGCAGGTAAAATGATTGGTTCATTAATGTGAAATTTTGTAACGATCTTCGGAAGAAAAGCCTGAACTGGTCTTAAAACTACTTTGTCCTCATGGAAGACTGTATAAGGTTCCTCCGCTGACAGAGCTTGCAGCTCCCCCACTCTCCTGGCCGATGTCAGTGCCACCAACAGTGCTGTTTTCAATGACAGTAGCCACAACGATATTTCCTCAATAGGTTCAAATGGTACCACAGAAAGACCTTGTAAAACTAGGGGCAAATCCCAAGGCGGTGCCGACTTCTTTATCGGAGGTCTAATTCTAATTACTGCCTTGAAAAATTGTTCAATCAAAGGCTCTTCTGCCCATCTTTTACCCAACACTGCTGATAAAGCTGATACTTGCACTTTTAAGGAACTCAAACTTAATCCATGTTCCAGGCCTGATTGTAGAAATTCTAGTATAGAAACAGTAAAAGGAGAAAAGGGGTTGACCTGACAACCACCTGCCCATGAGGAAAATCTATCCCAGATCTTATGATAAACTACTGCAGTACCACTCTTTCTGGCTTTCATCAACGTATTTATCAATGATCTGGAGCATCCTTGTTTCTCCAGGACTGACCTCTCAACCTCCAAGCCGCCAATCTGAGGGAATGAGGATTCGGATGCAGGTATAGCCCCTGGATCAGCAGATCCTCCACTGCTGGCAGCAGCATTGGCTCCTGGACTGCCAGCCTCCTCAGTAGAGGGAACCAGGGCCTGCGCGGCCAATTGGGAATAATGGCTATGACCTCCATCTTCGACTGTAATATTTTCCTGAGGATCTTGAAGATTAGGGGAAAAGGGGGAAACACATAGGCCCAAAGACCCTCCCAAGTCTGGGAGAATGCATCCACTGCTATTGCTAATTTCGATTGGTATCTCGAAAAAAATGATTTGATTTTGTGATTCTTCTCTGAGGCCATGAGGTCTACTCTGGGAAGACCCCATCTGGAAGTTATCCAATCGAAGATCTGTGGGTTCAACTCCCATTCCCCTCTCTCCAACGGGTGCCTGCTCAACATATCTGCTTGTTGATTTTGGATCCCTGGTACATGGACTGCTGTTATGTCCAACAGGTGACGTTGTGCCCATTCCATGATCGGTAGAGTCTCTTTCAGTAACTTGATACTGCCAGTTCCCCCCTGTTTCCTTATATATGTCACAGCTGAGGCGTTGTCCGATCTTATCTTCACTGCGCCCCCCAACAGGACTGGCTGTAAGGACTTCAGGGCCTCCTTGATTGCCCTCAACTCCAGGACATTCGAAGGTAAGTGAGACTTTCCGTTCTTCCAAAACCCTTGCACTGCCCATTCCTCCACATGTGCTCCCCAGCCTACTCCAGATGCATCCGTGTACATCTCTAGCCAGTCTGGCTCCTCCAAGGGAAATCCCCTCCGAAGGTTGGCTGCATTCTGCCACCAGTGAAGGTGACCTTTTAGATGACTGGGTATCTGAATTTTCTGGGACCAATCTCCCCTGTTCCGGTCCCATGTCACAAGAAACCAATTTTGAATTGGCCTCATATTCCATCTCGCCCATCTCACCAACTCTAAGGTTGAGGTTAGTAGGCCTAGGAAACTCATGAATTGTCTTGCTGGAATGAATTGGTGACTCTCTAACATTTTGGCTTGTGTGACTATATGTTGGATTTTCTTTACTGGAAGAGATATCATCCCTAATCTGGTATCGAGAAGGGCTCCCAAATAGATTATCCTCTGTGTGGGATCTGGCTGACTCTTCTTCCGATTCAGAACCCAGCCAAAATGCTGGAGAACAAGTTCCACCCTTGCTACCTGCTGCAAGAGAATCTCCTTCTCCCTTGCTACTATCAATAGATCGTCCAGGTAATGATAAATTTCGATCTTCTCCTGTCTTAGTTTCGCTATCAGAACTACTAGGACTTTGGAGAATGTTCTGGGTGAGGTTGACAGGCCAAAGGGAAGGCAACGGAACTGATAATGATTGCTCTCCCAAGCAAATCTGAGGAATTGCTGATGCTCCTCTGCCACAGGCACATGCAAATATGCATCCTTCAGATCCAGGGATGCTAACCAATCTCCCTCGTGAACTACTGACTTGATAGTTGCCAATGATTCCATCTTGAACTTTTGCGTCCTCAAAAACTTGTTCAACCTTCTTAAATCTAAGATTGGCCGTAATTCTCCTGAAGCCTTTGTTACAAGAAAAAGTGGTGAGTAAAACCCCTGACCTTGCAGCCTGGCAGGGACTGGAACAATCGCCTCCTTGGCCAGCAACTCTTCTATGTATTGCTGAAAAAGCAGATGATCTGAAAATTTTCGAGCTCTTTTTGAAGAAATAAAGTGGCTTCCTGTAGGTCTTCTGTGGAACTCTAAGAGATATCCCCTTGAGACCACTAAATTGACCCATCTGTCGTCTGTTTCTCTGGCCCACACCTCCTGATATTTCAGAAGCCTTGCTCCTACTAAGGGGGGTGGGGCCGGCCTCATCTCATTGGGGCTTGGACTGCGGCTTTTGAGCATTCTTACCCTTGGGGAAACGAAAAAACCCAGTCTGCCCCGATCGCCAATTTGATCTGTACTCTCTCCCAGGCCTATAAGCCTTGGCTTCCTCCTTTCGTCTTGACGGATATCTGTCATACTGTCTTCTAGAGACCTCTTGAGGACGCTTGGTTTGTGGCAATAAGGTGCTCTTACCTCCTGAAGACTTAGAAATCAATTCATCAAGGGATTTGCCAAATAGACGACCTCCTTCAAAAGGTAGTCTGCAAAGTGTACTTTTAGATGCCGTATCTGCGTACCATGTACGCAGCCACAGTGCTCTACGAGCAGCCACATTATAGGCCATACTACGTGCCGACAATCTTGAAATATCCACTGCTGCTTCCAGACAAAACTCTGCTGCTTTCTTGATGTCTGCTAGGGCCTCACAGATATTCTCTTCCTGTGATTCCTCTCTAACTGCCTGATCTAAATTATCTACCCACAAGGACATCGCTTTTGCCACCGATACTATTGCCACCGCTGGTTTATCCCAGATCTGCATGTCTTCGGCAAGAAAAGGATACAGTAGAGATAATTTTGTCTCTACTGGAGTCTTCTTATATGTCTTCCATTCCTGACTCATTAGATCCTTAATCTCTGGATGAACAGGAAAAGTTAGCTTTCTCTTTTTAACAAAGAGTGATTTTGAAGAATTCTCCTGTTGCTGATCTTCCAGACTTAAAGTCTGTCTTATGGCCTTTATAAGCGAAGGAACTAACTTGGTGTCAAATGTCCCTTCCTCATTTTTATCTTCCTCTGTTGAGGACAAATATTCTCCCTCAGAGGATGAATCCTGCAGCATAGCAGATGTAGAAGGTTTAGAAGCCGAACCTCTATGTTGTTTCATGGTCTCACCCACTGCTTCCTTTATCCACTTCATAACAGCAGCTTGATCTACAACTGTAGCAGGGGCAGCAGGCTGGACCTTCTCCTTACTATAACCTTCCTCCCTTGAGGCATAGCCATCTAGGCAGTCACGGCACAGCTTTTTGCCTTTTAATACTGGGTTATCACACGCCCTGCAGGATCCTTCTTTCCCATGGCGTCTCTTACTAGGAGGATCTTCAGCCGGGGTAGAATCACTGCAATAGCAGGAAGATAATTAGCAGCAGCTTTTTTCGCAGAAAAATAAAAATTAAAAATTAAAATCCTAGGTTAACCACTCACCCTGAAGGTTTAGCAGCAGCACGTTTTAGGGCAGCCGGTTCCATCTCCAATCGGCAGCTACTGAGAGCAGTGCGCTCTGTAACCGGCAACTTTTTTAAAACTCCTGAACGCTGTGATGACGTCACTACCGGTGCGACACGCACCTTGCCCATAGCGCTAACGCTGAAGGTGCCTGAGCGGCATATATGTTATCCCCTGCTGCAACGGGATCCCCAGACACACAGCTAACGCTGATAACGCCAGAGCTTCGGGTGGAGAGAGCTGCCAGAAAAAAACTGCACCCGGTAATTGGATCCCAGAGGATCGATGAGTGGCCACCCGGAACTGACAGAAGAAAACAAAGACGCGTGAGAGAAGGGAGGGTGAGTATTTATTACGAGAGTGGGCGTTTTCTTCTGGTAACTGACAGTGAGGAGACATAACCCGTGTGTTTTTACTATGCTGCCTGGGGATGACCAGGAAATATTACTTCGATAGTATACTTCTATATTATTTACTATGAATTTAAAGCACCAGGGAAGTTTTGACACAGAGAAAAGAGAAAACACAGGGAGCACTCACAGACCTGTTAAATCATTCTCCTGCTGCGCTGTCACGTGCAGAAACGCTCCCGATACATTCAGCCTCCAAGTACAATGTATTTGAACACGGAGCTACAGCAGACTTTAAAATCCATAATTTATTAAGTCTTCATTTAAAAATTAGAGCAGAACATACATTCCTAAGCACGCTTGATGGGTTTTGTGGGCTAAGCCACTTTATCAAAAGCTTTGGGAAGTTTTGGTTTGGCTGTGGGGGATTTTCCACTGGTTTATTAAATTTGGAAGCTGGAGTGAAAAGGGGGACGTTACACTTGAAGTCTTTTTACACCAGAGTTGGGCTCAAGAGTGGCATGTTGAGAAAAGACTTTATTTGACTTGACAATTTAAACTTCTTGGAATAGAATCTTGAACTGGTCTCTAATCTTAGCTAGCATTTCATTATATAAACACATATAACTCTAAATAATATGGCATTGAGTTTCTTATAAAAGCTGTAAATAATATACTATACCAGTGAGCTCAGGGCACTCTATCCATTAGCAAAAGAATAATATAGCCAGTAGCACATTAAGTTTTGTTACTTCTCAATAGGCAAATCTTCCTTTAGCAGATATTACCACTCTCATAATAGTACTCTAATATGATTGGCTGCCTTACTCACAACCCCTAACACATCCCTCTGTCCGTATAAAAGCATTGCCTAAAAATCATTCAAGTGCACATTTAAGTAACTGGCCTCTTATCACTCAGAGAAAAAAAAAGGTTAAACTTTTTATGTTAAAAACAAGCTTTCAGCACAGGTAAAGTTTGAATGAAGCAAAATATGATACACAGGGCTGGACACACTTTTTTGCAAGTGAGCAATACAGTTCAGTGTCGATCCAAGAACTGGTCCAAATGCTGTTATGGAATAGGCAATGTACTTCCAATGTATTTGGAATATACTGGCATTTTGATGTCTTTATTGTCAGACCCTTGCAATCTATAAAAGTACAGTCTAGCACATACTTCAGCCTCAGCCTTTAAGGTGGCCATAGACTCAAAGATCCGCTCGTTTGGTGACATCGCCAAACGAGCGGATCTTTCCCCGATATGCCACTAACGGCATTTCGAACGTTTGGCCGTATGGCCGAACAATCGAATTACGATGCGCCAAGGGGCTCTGACGGGTCAGTCGGTTAAAAATCCAACCTTCCCGATCGATATCGTGGCCAGATATCGATCGGGAAGACCCGTCGGAAGCCCCCATACACGGGCAGATAAGCTGTCAAATTGGTCCAAACGACCGATATCGGCAGCTTTATCTGCCCGTGTATGGCCACCTTTATTTGCTCTACTCTGACAAGATCACACAATTTCCATTTCTGAAGCCAAAACCTGGTTCATTTCAAAATCTCTGCTGACAGCAGGTAAACACCACCATTTATTTACAGGTAATTCGCCAAATGGAGTCAATGAAATGTTTTATTAGCAAGCAGAGGAGATATTAAATTAATGGGGCGCTGAGATTTTATCTCAAACGTGATTTTTACTTCAGAACAACCGAGGGCAGCGAGTGAAACGGAGGTTAAAAAATACATAAACGTTTTCAATGTGTCCTGATAAGCGAGTGCACGGGGATTATGGGAAAAGTGTTTTCAGTTTAATTTAATCCCTTCATTCAGACCTGCCCAGACATATCAGGATGAACATCAGCAGCATCACTGATAATATACTTTTATACTGTGTGGCCCTTTAACAACTGACAGCAGCTGGGATGTGTAGTTGTAAAAAACCCCGCTGGAGGGCAATATGTCCCCACTGTAATGGTCAGGCAAACATACACACAGTACAAGTCCCTTCACCATGACACGAACAGGGAATGACACTGCCCTCCCTCTCAGCTGGTAATTAATCACATAACAGAGCGCTGAGTGTCTGCGGCTCAGAGACTATCCAGCCCACGCACGTACAACTCGTTTGTTTCTATGAACGTTTCCAGCACAGGAGCCATTCCCACACATATCATCCCCATTCCCCCGTATTAATGCAATTGCAGGTGACACTTACACAGCGCTGTGTCCTTACTCAGAAGTCAAAAGTTTTGCAGCATCCACTGACAACAGTGAACTCTCAGTGACATCACAAGCAACCTTAGCTTGATGGTAGTAGAGAGGGATACACTCTAACCTCCTATTTTCCTCACTGTTGCTTAAGCCAATGAAATCATCGTTAATCTTAACAAATAAAAGCTCCGCCCATGGCTTTGGCTTTTGTCATTACGCAGTTTGTGAGGGTGCGGAGAGATGCTGGTGGGGTGGGCTGACTAAGAATAACTGGTTAGGGGATTAAGCTGGCTGGGGCCAGTTGGTGCCAGAAAGGAGATGAATAAAGTGAAAATAAAGTTACAGTATGTGTAGCACAGCAAGCTGGTGAATGACAGAGTGGGCTCACATGAGACATAATCAACATAATCAAAATATGGCCGTCCCCCCACCAAAGTTACATAACAGGATACAGACCTGCCTAATAATGGCCTTATTATTTATTTATATACGGTAGAGCCAACGTATTCTGCAGTTAGTTACATATATTATCTGTAAGTCATATCAGCCCATGTCCAAGTACATTCACACACACACACACACACACTGAGGAGCCAATGAGCTGCCTAGGGCCACCGTCACATAGGGCCGTACAACGACATTTTCTCTGCCCCCCTACAGATTAAAAAAAATATTGGTGGCCGGGAAAAGATACAAGTAAAAAAAAAAACATTAGTTAAAAACCAGGGGCCCCATGAAGCCCTTATTCCTATACAATTTCAATAAATATTGCTAAAGCAGGTCAACGTCTGTGGACTGAAAAATAATTTGCCATGGGACCTAGAAATAGTATCTTATAACGCCACTGAAAAATTCATGTGATAATTCAACCACACACCTGTAGTTCACTACTGCACTGGTCGTGCTGGCCCTCCGTTGACCCGGCCAGGTCCCTTAGCAACGGCAAACGTATTTAACTTACCCCTTTTATTTTGCTACCAATAGTATCAACGTTTTGAGGGGGAAACCCTCCCTTTATCAGGAGGGTCACGCTTCTGAAAACCACAACACAAAAAACATACTTCGGCAGTTCAAGGGGCGCTTGGCTAATCCAGGAAACATAGCATGGCCGGGCCCCCCTTAACATATAGAAGCCATCGGGCCCGGGACAATTGTCCCCCCAGTGCCTCCTGATGACGGCCCTGGACCAGCCTGTATGGG
The DNA here is from genome assembly GCA_038501925.1 of Xenopus petersii. NCBI lineage: Eukaryota > Metazoa > Chordata > Amphibia > Anura > Pipidae > Xenopus > Xenopus petersii. The sequence goes on along the minus strand of CM076685.1, from coordinate 20,490,541 downwards.
TTTGGGGTGTGTGAGGAAATTCAGTTTACCAGGAGGAACCCCATGTATGGTAACTTGTGTGGAAGCCATATTATACTACTGGAATTTTGGGAATGATGCAGGCCTGTCCGGTGCCACCATTATGGTGCACTTACCTGTCTTTTTTGTAAACTGCCAAACTCACTGGAATAGATTTACTAAAGGGCGAAAGGGCCGTCACTAGTGAAAATTCACCAGAAATAACATCTGCAGGGACATTGTCAATTTACTAAAAGACATAGAGGACAATTCGCTAGTGAAAGAGATAATTGCTAACGAAGATTCGCGCCCTTTCGCCAGGCGAATTTTCCCTCCCGTGATCGATCGTTACTCCACAAATTCACTCAAGTGTGAATTTTCCTTTATATTACCCCTTTCTCTAGAGTCTGCTTCACCAGGTTATACCTGTCGAGCTCATAATATAAAGTTACATCGTCCTCAATCTTATTTCGGTTACATCATACCCTGTATGCCGAAAAGTGATTTAAAAAATGTAAAAGAATTTGGTGTTTTTTTCATATTTGAAAGTGGGATTGTGTTGAAAAGTTGTAAAAGTGTAATATTTTTGTTTTAATATTCTTTTTAACCATTTGAAGTGCATGTCATATTTGTTTTAGGGTGGGCTCATGTCTAGAACAATAGAGGATCTATTTTGTCTTTATTTTTCCTTGGACATTTTTAATTGTAGGGACCCTGAGTTTTAGGTATAGTAACTCAGGCACTTCCCTCTTTGTATTTGGACACCTAAGTGGTCCTTTAATATACCGAGGCAGCTATGTCTCCCTTCCTGGCTCCACTGGGATTTACTCTATGGTTTGCCCACCAGGTCTGGACTGAGAATTAAAATAGGCCCTGGCATTTCAGGTACACAGAGGCCCAATCAGCCCACACAGAGCCCAAACAGCCCCCACCAGCCCACTAAATAGTGACTTTCTATGGGACCTTATAGCAGCCCCTCTGGCATTTGCCAGAACCCACAGATTCCCAGTCCGGGCCTGTTGCCCACTAGGTGGCAGCATGTAAATGTATAAAAGGGTTTAGCCCCATGTGCTCAAGGTCTTTCCTGGGACCTCACCTCTCTGTGACTGGATCCTTTGCTACACAGAACTACACAAGGTACCGGTAGTTGCAGGGAGTTGCACAGGTACATGTAAGTCATTGGCATAGTAGAAGCATCAGTACTCCTGTTTACACACTACAATACACACAGGCAGGTGCCAACCCCTCTCAGTAATGAGAACCAGAGTATAACTATGTTGAGAGGTTGGGTGTGCCTGTGGGTTCTCTAAACTAGGCCCTGTACTAGTACCACTTAAAGGAGAACTAAACCCTAAAAATGAATAGGGCTCAAAATTACATTTTTATATACTGGATTTGCACCAGCCTAAAGTTTCTGCTTCTCAATAGCAGCAATGATCCAGGACTCCAAACTTGTCACAGGGGGTCACCATCTTGGAAAGTGTCTGCGACACTCACATGCTCAGTGGGCTCTGAGCAGCTTTTGAGAAGCTAAACTTAGGGGTTGACACAAATTATCACACCAGTTTTACCAGTGCAGGGCAACATAGCATTATATTTTATTACTTTAAAGCACTTTATTTTTTATGTTACTGTTCCTCTAACTGCAGTAAATTATATAGATTATCAAAATAAATAAAAAATCATGAAATAAGTTGTACATGTCATGGAAGAACCAAGAGAGGGCAGTACTGTGTCATGGTTTGCCTTCTACCTTATACAGACTTTATGTAATATGGTCATTAGAAAACATTGTAACATATGGACATTAGGGTCAGATATCACTTACATGACATCTTAAATGTTTGTTTTCTTCAAGAGATACAATAATGTTTATCTTATATAGAATACTGCCATCTCTCTCTATAAATTGCTGCTCTTTATTAGCATGAAGCCGTGCTACCGTGTAGCCTTTGGTTTGGGATAATATTTTTTGGCAATGTATGCCCTTTAAGTTGCTCTGTTCAAGTCAAACTGCTTGGAATTCTTACTGCTCATCATCAAAATCTCTCTACTGTTGGGATGCTTTTACCGCATTCCTTCTGTTGCCAGTTAGTTTGAGGCGTATTATTACATATGTGCAGCCGCTCGCTAAACATTGGCTTCCACCATACTGCAGGGGACATACTTGCTGCAGGAATCCTGAATTCTATCCCATTATGTGCATATTTACTCATTTTTATTTGATACTCACATCATCAATTGCTACTTTCCTTTTCCAGTTTGCATAAAAATTCACCAGTCTGTTTTATTGTTATTCATATGTTATAACCTGTCGAAAATTAGCAAACTTTCTAATATTAGTATATTTGATGGCATTTAGAGCCAAGATCTGAAGAGCCGAAGACTCGAAGCTGGCGAACGGAGCTGAAGCCGCGAAAAGACCCAAAGCACCGATGACCCAAAGCCATGAACGGAGCCGAAGCTGCGAAAAGACCCAAAGCCATGAAAAGACCCAAAGCCAAAGTTGAAGTCATGAAGCAGCAAAAAAGACCTGACGCTATTAAAGAAGCCAAAACTGAAGCCGCGAAAAGACCCAAAGCCATAAAAGGAGCCTAAGGTGAATTCCACTGAACGCCAATGTGTTGTTTTTTAATTTCATTAAAGGAGAACTAAACCCTAAAAATTAACATGGCTAAAAATGCCATGTTTTATATACTGAACTTATTGCACCAGCCTAAAGTTTCAGCTTCAGAATAGCAGCGATGATCATCTTGGAAAGTGTCTGTGACACTCACATGCTCAGTGGGGTCTGAGCAGCTGTTGAAAAGCTAAGCTTAGGGCTTGTCACAAATGATCAAGCTGAAAATGAAGTTTGTAACATTAGCTGATGCTACAGGGCTGATTATTACATTCTGATGCTAATTTCACTGGTTTCTGTGCTGCCATGCAGTAATTACGTATCTGAATTAGCCTTATATTGTAACATTTATATTCTATGTGTACTGTATATTGTGAGCGGGTCCCTATGCTCAGTAAGTGACATCAGCAGAGAGCATGTGCAGTGAATCAGCAGAAAAGTAGATGAGAAGTCTGTCTCTGGACCCTGGTCGCATCAAAAAAGGTACATGCATGTGCATGGGGAGGTCATGCTAAAGGTGGCTGTAACTGTGGTCTGGGTCCAGAGGGGAAATTGCGGCAGAGTCTGGGCTTGGGAGAGCCCTGAGACAGCAGCCCCACTGGGCCTTGGATCCCCCAGCTTGACTCTGGATGTTGCTCTCAGTGGCCTCAAAGCAGGTGCTTCTTTTTGAATCCTAGGCTTTGAGGAAAGTATTGTTTACATAAAAACCAAGTGTACTGCCAAACCTCCTGTAGGCTGTCAGTCCACATAGGGCCTACCACTCACAGGCCTTGGTGACCCCTGATCTAGAGGGACATGTAGATAAACATGGAGTCACATAACCAAAGGTTAACACTGTGCCATCATCATATTTATCTTTTGAAGGACCCCTTATTGTATTGTTTATTCGAACTCTAGGTACTAAATTGAAATAGGGAGTGGGATGTGACTGACCTTATAATAATTCCTGTAATGATGCTGTTTCATTTTCTTACCCTGCACTTTGGGGTATGTAAATACCCCACTATGGGGTAAATCCATTTCATGCCAGTGATGCTAGAGTTTAATGGGTGTGATTTCCCTTATTCACTGTGTAAGAAGCTTTACACTGTAAGGAAGAGAGAGTCTGCATTTTGGGCTCATGGCAACTCCCACATAAACAAATGACAATAAATTACTTCCCATGCTCATAAAAGCCAATGTGAATTGACTTTCATATATTAAACAGCTCTGACTGGACAAATGGGATGAAATATAAGAAAGCTGATAAACTAACATAATGGGTGGGGGTTGCTATCTGCACATCCTACTCTTATGGATGTACTGTAGATTTGCTGAAGTACTTGCACAATTAAATCAAACCCCATTTGAGCCCATACTGTATATCCCTCCCAAGGAACCCCTAATAAGAGTTCACTGTAACTATAACTGACTGTACCTGGCTCTGCGCTGCAATGTTATCTTACAGCCTGTGCCCAGGTGATGATGTCATCAGATGGTACCTTACACTAAGCAAGAGACCTCAACCGTTATGACAGTTGGTGTGACAGCGTCAGAGAGAGAGGAAGCAGAAGCGAGAGCTCCAGTGGATTTTAAGAGAAAATGAAGAGAAAATATTCTAATTCTGGAGATTCTGACCCCCCACCTTCAAAGGAGAAGAAAAGAAGAGAAGACCATGAAGAAGAGGAAGAAGAAAACCAGAAGGAGAAGAGAGAGAGCAGTTTGGAGGAACAGCTGCCAGAGAAGTGCTGCAGGGAGGAGAGCATACCTTCTGGTTCCAAAGATTCAGAACCCCAGCCCTCAAAGGTGAAGAAAAGAAGAGAAGACCATGAAGAAGAGGGAGAAGACAACCAGAAGGAGAAGAGAGAGAGCAATTTGGAGGAACAGCTGCCAGATGAGTGCTGCAGGGAGGAGAGTATACCTTCTGGTTTTGAAGATTCAGACCCCCAGTCATCAAAGGTAAAGAAAAGAGAAGACCACGAAGAAGAGGAAGGAAAAAAACAGAAGAAGAAGAAGAAGAGAGAGAGGAGTGTGGATGACCATCTGCAAGTTGAGTGCTGCACGGAGGAGAAACGGAGAAGGCAGGAGACTGATGAAGGTAAAGACAAATCACTTAAAAATGCCTAAATAGCAAAAAGGAGTAGGTCCCATGATTGCCAACTGCCTCTAATTTACTGGTGCAATTGCTGTTTAGGACCCAGATACTGACATAAGTGTAAAATTAAATTAAATCTATAGATCGAGGGCCCTCTTTACTTCTCATATTGGTATTTGCTTGTTTCTGTAGGATTTTTGGTACTGTATGTTTATTATATACACTGGTTTATTTTAAAGCATTGTGTCTTTTGTTGGTGTTTTATAAATACATGTTGCTCTAATAATAACTAATTATAAATTGAACAAAGGCAACAGTCAAAGGGAACCAATCAGCAAGCAGCTTGGAGCAGTGTATTTGAACTTGAAATTAAATATCTGATTGATTCTTATGGGTAATTGCTCTGATGTAATTTAGAACCTACAGTATGTTCTATATGTAAAAAGTTGCCTTTGTGCAATAGCCAATGAGATTTTTGCATTTATTTAGGTGACCAGTAAATACTTCCTGTTGATTGGTTGGTATCAGTGACTAGACATGTACCAGTTTTGCAATATTTACTACCTAATCCTATAGGGCAAATTTTCTTCATAAGTTCTAAACTGCACCAGTGGCGATACCCCACATCAGCTAATAAAAGAATTGCTTTCATTTTCTAATATTTACTAACTAGTAGTCGATTGTTTAAAGTTAATTGCTAATTGGTTGCTATATTTAGCACCTATGTTAATTCATGAGCTTTTTATAAATCTCCTCTGCTTTCCTTCCTATAACATTTGGGGGGTCTGCCTGCATAAGGTCTTTAAACATCTGCAGATGGTGGATCAGTTAACTCTCATTTTATATATAGGCTTATGTTTGTAATATGTATGCGCTAATGCAGAACACATAGACCCTGGAATAATCTTATGCACATATATCATCAAGGACACGTTAAAATCTGTGACTTCGGCCTGGCAAAGCAGAGCATCTTTGATGACGACCTATTAACTGGTTGGGCCAGAACCATGCAGTGGCCATAATTTGTCTTTCAGACATTTGAAAATGTTCTCCTGTGCTGGGAAAGAAGAGTTACAGTTTTATGGTGCATTAAGTGCAGTACATGGGAGCAGCAAAATTCATTATTAGCTGTTGAACTATTAATTATAGGAGCTCTTTATTAACCATTATTATTCAAAAGGTGAAAATAAAATGCATTTTCCTTTCTAGGAGAAGCTGGACCTGTGAGTGCAGAAGCTCAACCGTCAAAGCTAAACCCGCTCAGTATCTCCAGTTACAACTTCTACTCTAAGTTGGGAGCAGGAGGATATGGCAAAGTGAGTGATTAGTTTCCATTAAACACAATATTAGTGCTTAAAATACACTGTGATATTAACTATTTTCTTGCCCTTTTCAGGTAATGCTGGCTTCGTTAGGAGACAGGAGGCCCTATGTGGCTGTAAAATCTGTCCGCAAACAAGAGGCCCCAAATTACAGCAACATTCTCTCAGAGTCTCAAGTGCTGAACATCGGCAGACACAGCCCATTTCTTTGCCAAGGATATGCCGCTTTTCAAACCCAGGTACAACATTGACTCCATATTGCCATTTAGTTTGTAATACTGTTCCTCTGTGTCCCCTAGATGATAGCTCTAGTCATACATCTGATCCCCTTACATAATGCCAAATATATTATATATATTATAACTATTACAAATTATATGACCCATATAACCAGGGCCGCCATCAGAAATCGCAGGGCCCCATACGAAAAAAATTCCTGGGCCCCCTGGGCTGCGCCCACCACAAGCCCCACCTACAGGTCCGCCCACCCCACAGGTCCACCCCCACCACACACTAAAAAAAACAAAAAAACTTTGGTGGCTATGGTTCCCACATGTTAATAAAATTATATTGGTGGTCAGGGCCCCCATTGAAAAAAACATTTGTGGTCAGGGCCCCCCATTAAAAAATATTGGTGTCTAGGATCCCATATGGGGGAAAAAAATTGGTGGCCAGCCCCCCCCCATGTTATAAGAAAATTGGTGGCCAGGGCCTCCCTTAAATGTCCATGTAAAAAAACTTGCCCCCCCAGAAGTTTAAAAGATTTTTGTGTGGCCCACCTGCTGTCAGTGAGCTGCCAACTACAGAATGGAGGAGGGGAGCACAGGTGCATCTTCTTCCAATGACAGCATTTTCCCTTATTGGTCATAGAATTTCAAGTCCTGGTAAAGCTGCATGGTGATTGGATGAGCTGGAGGAGAAGTTCAAACCTCAGCTATCCATTCCCTAAGCAGCTCAACCAGGACTTAAACTCAGTGACCAATAAGGGGAAGTAATGGACAGAAGATACCTCCGCTTGTGCTCCCGCCCTGCCTTCCCGAAGTCAGCAGCTCTCAGAAAGCAGGGGAGCCTTTATAATAATGAAAGTACGGCGTGGCCGGACCCCCCTTACCCTCGGGGCCCCCTACAACTCTGCCCCCTGTCCCCCCCTGATGGCTGCCCTGCATATAACAACCAAACGGATTATAAAGTACCGTTCCATAAACATTATATAAGGCCTCTTGGCCCTGTACACCCCTTACATGTTCATGCAGGATTTATATATCCAGTACTGCATTCTGCCTGCAGGGATTAATAACAACATGCAGGATACCCACCAACTACCCACAATATTAATCATCTGATGCCATAGATTCATATTTTATATTTTGTTCTATTTGTGCAGCAAGTACAAAAACAGATATTTTGGCCTACTCTTTTTGACTTTATATTAATGTAATTAATAAAATATGTACTGCCCTATGTTGTAAGTGTTTCTTTCTCTCCTTCACTCTTTCCATTTGTCTGTGTAACCAGTGGCATGCCTTCTATGTAATGGAGTACCTGAGTGGGGGAAGCCTTGAGGATGAGCTGAAGCAACACGGGACGCTGTCCATTGACAGAGTACGGTAAGTATTACATGGCACTAGTACAATATGACTTATAGATACAGTAGCTTTATACCATTTGTACCTATAAGAAGGATGGATTATAAAATGTGTACACTTTTGCACTAGGGAGCAGTGTCGGACTGGCCCACTGGGATACCAGGAAAACTCCTGGTGGGCCCAGGTGTCAGTGGCCCTCATGCTGCTAAACTTTTGGCCTATTTCATGGCCATTCCCTATGTCTATGAGGACAAAGAGGCTAAATAAATGGAATAATTGATTATAGTATAAAGAAAACAGACTAGGAGAATAGAGGTTGATTGAGGAGATAAAGAATATTAGTACTCAGAGTGGGCCCCTGGTCTAAAGTTTTTGGGTGGGCCCCTGGTGTCCCAGCCCGACACTGCTAGGGAGCATCATATTCAAATTTAGTACTTGTTTTCTCATTTTCTTACAAGAAAGGTAATGAATTACAGTTCATTTAACCATTATTTCCCTGTTTAAAAGGTTCCATTCTGCGGAGATGATCTGTGGCCTACAATACCTGCATGGCCTCGGGATTATCCATCGGTCAGTATAAATTTCTTCATTTCTGTAACATTACAGCAGAGGCCACACACAGGTTGCTCTGCAAATCAGCAGCCTTCATCTTTTTTTGTAATGCCTTTTTTCTTTATTTTACAGAGACATCAAACCCATGAACATTCTATTGGACCATCAAGGACACGTAAAAATCAGTGACTTCGGCCTGGCAAAGCAGAGCCTCTTTGATGGAGACCTAACAACTGGCTGGGCTGGAACCATAGAATACATGGCCCCGGAGGTGAGATATGCAATTACAGATTATTTACATGGGTATTTATTTTCTGTCTGTGAATATACCTTCATGTGAGCACTTTCACAGGCTGTATTTATTACACACATTTAAATGTACTATAGGTACTGGTAGCTAATAGGCCCGTGGAGAGAACCAGCTTAACAACATTTCTTTACTTGACATGACAAACATTTTTATTACTTGCTCAGCTTTACATAGAGCTTTGGTGCCACTCACATATTGCCAGGCATTATCCATATTTGCTGACACAGTTTATTTTACCTGTGGCTGAGTTATACCCATACAGCACTTACTGGGCTCTGGCAAATGTGACAGTTCTGATCCACACTAGAGAAACTAACTGGTCACATGTATTACTCACTGTACTCCATATGCTCAATGGGCAGCTGAATCTGTTAAACTCTGTTGCCAATATTATCCCAGTAGACTTACTTAAAAGCACCATTTTACAATTTGGTAAATGATTCTTTTTCTTTTCTAAGATCCTGAACAGAAAAACATACAACGCAGCAGTAGACTGGTGGTCATTGGGCATCACCATCTGCAAAATAGCCACTGGCAAGTCACCGTTTCATAACAGCGGGAACAAGAATCAGCTCATTAGTTCCATCAAAAACCATGAACCCAAGATACCTGATTGGCTGGATGAAGATCTAAAAGATCTTCTGGGGCAGGTGAGTAATGACAGAGGGATAAAAGTATTGACATATTTACTAATAAATGAATTGCTGGGATTTAAATAATTTTCCATTACTCCTTTAGCTGCTAGAAAAGAATCGGAAGCAACGCCTTGGTGTTCGAGGAAACATCAGATGCCACCCATTCTACAAATCCATCGATTGGGTGGCGCTGGAAGAGGAAAGATTACAACCACCTTACCAGCCGAGAACAGTAAGTACATGGTTGGGCAATAATAACCACAGATGATTATAACATTGACTAGTGAAATCAGAAAGCAGCAGCTTTAGTTTGTAGAACTTGTATTTAATCCTATAGGAAAACCTATACAAATAAGGCAGAAGGGATGCTCTGTGGGTACAGGTAATGATATTATTAAAATCTCTGAACCTTCTGGATTCTTCCAAATCTGTTTTAAATTAGCCCCACAATATCCCAAAAGAATGGCACAATATAGTACTGTCATCTACAAATGTTGTATGTTGCCATTGTAATCTTTTTATGTAAAAAGATGTGAAATACATGGCAAACTGAAACACAAAGTGCTATATTAATAGAATCAAATGCTTCATATGGACTTCTAAAAGCAAATCCAGTGACTGTTCTCTTGCTCATAATATATATTTTTCATTGTCTTGATTAATTTTAATACAGCCATCACCTGAGCTATTCCAGCCGTGTAAAGAGAAGCAGTCATTCCTGGAGTACAAGGAGGATGAAGGAACATCAGGAGGCAGTGACACCATTCCCGGCTTCTCATTTCAAAGTTCCACCTGGCTGACGTAAGTATGGATAGGCGTGTAATCCAGCCAATAATAACAACTATTCCATCAGCACAGGTTTTAGCAGATAGTGGACATGATTGTGGGCTGCAAGAACTTTTCCGCCTGCTGCATAAAGGCCAGAGCATCTCTTGCGATTCCTGTTTCAACCATCGGCTCCACCTTCACCTGGGATTCCATCTACCAGGGTATGAGACTGCCGGGTAACATCAGGCCTAGAATTATGAGGGGCAGTCACTCATCTGGCACATCACACGTAAGTATCAGGTGGGTATCTTTATGTGAGTGAATGTGTGAGTGAATGTGAGATATGAAAGGATAAGGGTGTAACATGAAGGCAAAGCAGAGTCTAAGATCACAGCCTGCTTTGTCTTCCTGCACATCATGTCTATGGAAGCCATACCCTGTTAGTTATGTATATAGTTCTGTAGTTCTCATAGTTGTGTAGAAATCCAGGTCAAGGGTTTTTTCCCATCTGAAGTAAAATGGGGTTTTTACCTTGTCCTTTAAGTTTTGATGTTAATTGAGCAAAGGGTGGGACATAGACACGTGCAGTTTAAGCCTCGTTTGTTGTCTTTGTTTGTCACGTTTGTCCTGTTGTGTGAGGCGTTACACCCGGCGTGCCGGTAACAAGGTTGAAGCCTTGACGTGGCGTTACTGCTCACATGTATAAACATGTGCTAATTCAACCAATGCTGAGAGTGTGAGTGATGTATTGTTTCATTGGCAGAATTTGTTTCACTTGCTCATAACCTCTTTATCTCTTTGAATACAGCATTTACAGCATTCACTGTTGGAGGCATGTAGGCCCTATGGCAGTCGGGACAGGGCACTACATCCTATGCTTAGATTGTTTTCTTTTTACAAGCACTAGGTACAGAGGCCGCCAGACCCTGGATGCAGTGGCTTTTAGAATATGCATTGAAGGTGCGCCCTTTTGCCTTGTCGCAATAAATATCCCCTAACATTACATATCTTTCATAACCCCTTAAAACACAAAACAAAAAGTCGTGGGGTGGGGCACCCAGGTCACATGGTCTACTCTATGGTATTTCCCAGCTACTTTAAACTACAAAACTTGCCACCACCACCACTGTGAAGGAACCCACTGTCTACAACTTTACTCACAAACTTGTAGCCAGTGGCATTGTAATGATTTCATTCAATTCTTGCTGAGTTGTGCTTTGTGTGTATGTCTGAGCATGCAATACACCTGAGATGCTTGCGGGAGGGTTATTATTTATTTAGCAGACCCAAGTAGTTTATCCAAGACACTGTAATAAAACGAATTGATAGGAAAAGTTAGCAACACCCTGCTTGTATTATTTTTATTTTAGTTATTTTCATGGTTATTATTATGCTCTTTACTTAAAAGGTAAAGTGAATTTTGTTATTCAGCTAATCAAACAAATCGTGTGGTTTCAGTGACACAAGATCAGTCAGCTCCTGGGTAATAGTGCCTATTCTATATGTAAACTGGCATTCTTAAGGCCCCCATGCACAGGCAGATAAAAGCTGCCGACAGACCGATTTTTAGGGCCATCAAACAGGCGTCCATGACCGATATCTGGCCGAAAGTTGGGCAGATGTCGATTGGGGCAAGGAAAAAAATCATCGATGCTGTCCTGTGATCCGACCATGTCCATGTGATTGCATCCATTCTGATTCGATCATTGTAAATGAGTGAAATGAAATCAGATGAATGTGGGCATATCGTGGAGAGATGTGGGTGTCTCATTTGATTACCCCTAGTTTGAGCATCATTCACCAGTTGTTACACAATGTAGGAGATCCCTGTACTTACTGTTTGCCTGTGGCACATCAGTACTTTGAGTAATTTGGAGCTGGAAAAAAAATTCCCAAAATGTGTCACAAATTTTCATACCCTTTAGCTTTCATTTACTGCAAGTTTATGGTAGAAATGGTTTTGTGCAGTTTACATTTGTATCATATCAGTTGGAACAGAAAATTAAGATTCAACAGATTGATTTCTGCATCATTTCATCACCAAATCCCTGTTTCCTGGCAGTATAAATAAATGTACAATGTAAATGCTGGATGCTATAAAATTATCAGTAATAGTAAAGGCTCAGTACAGGGGTATAACTATCTGGGAGGGAAGTCGCTGATTAGACACTATTTATAATGCTGTGACCCCTTTTTTCCATTTCCTGGTTACCTGGACCCCGCCTAATATCTCCAGTACTGGGAGCCAAGTGCAGAGTAAGGGGAATATATAGCAGCAGAGAAACACCCAAACAAACCTTCCCTAAACCTGAGCCCTTTAAACCTCCAATTCCCTCTTGGATTTCGCAAGCAGAAATAATGACAAAGAGCCACAAAATTCCATTCATGTGGGTGAAGATTTATTGAATATTTTGCCAAAATTCTTTTTCACATAACTGATGTTAGAAATATTGTATAATCTGTACAAAAATATATAGAAATACAGGTATAGGACCTGTTATGCAGGATGCTTGGGACCTGGGGTTTTCTGGATAACAGATCTTTCCATAATTTGGATCTTCAAACCTTAAGTCTACAAGAAAATCATGTAAACATTAAATGAACTCAATAGGCTGGTTCTGCTTCCAATAAGGATTAATTATAATTTAGTTTGGATCAAGTACACGGTACTTTTTTTATCATTAAAGAGAAAAAGGAAATGACTATTTAAGGGAACTATTTTGAAAATGAAAATGTAATCATTTAAGCTTCATCATATTGAAATAAGAAACTTATTAAATTAAACATTTCCAATCTTTTTTTAGTTGTAATATTGGTGTGCAGAGGCATCTCAGGTCATTTTGCCTGGTCATGTGCTTTCAGAAAGAGCCAGCACTTTAGGATGGAACTGCTTTCTGGTAGGCTGTTGTTTCTCCTACTCAATGTAACTGAATGTGTTGCAGTGGGATTTTACTATTGAGTGCTGTTCTTAGATCTACCAGGCAGCTATTATCTAGTGTCAGGGAGCTGTTATCTGGTTACAATTCCATAGTTCAGTTGTTTGGCTGCTGGGGGGGAAGGATATCACTCCAATTTGCAGTATAGCAGTAAAGGGGGGCTGAAGTTTAACAGAGCATAAGTCACATTACTGGGGACAGCTGGGAAACTGACAGTATGTCTAGCCCCATGTCAGATTTCAAAATTAATATAAAAAAATCTGATTGCTCTTTTGAGAAATGGATTTAAGTGCAGAATTCTGCTGGAGCAGCTCTATTAGCTGATGCAATTTTTTCCCATGACAGAATCCCATTAAGGTTTATTTTCACAGTGTGTTAGGACTCTAAACGAAGTAGACCTGTAGTTATGTTTAATATTCTTCGCTTCCTCTAAGACTTTAGGCCCAAGCAGGACATTTCATGGATCGGTCACTATGAAGAAGTGATTTGCTCTTCCCTCAAAGGTGCTCTGATCCCATCGGGGTTCTTTGATATTAATGTTTATGATTTTGATTACAAAGCATATATTTTACTTCAACAGTATACTGCTCTATTATTTACTATGAATTTAAAGCACCAGGGAAGTTTTGGTTTGGCTGTGGGAGAATTTCCACTGGTTTTATTAAATTTGGAAGCTGGAGTGAAAGGGGGGTTATACACTTGAAGCCTTTTTACACCAGAGATGGGCTCAAGAGTGGCTTGTTGAGAAAATACTTTTATAGCAGCCAATTCAAACTTCTTAGAATAGAATCTTGAACTGTTCTCTAATCTTAGCTAGCATTTCAGTATATTAACACATATAACTCTAAATATTATGGCATCGAGTTTCGTATAAAAGCTGTAAATAATATACTATATCAGTGAGCTCAGGACAGTCTATCCATTAGCAAAAGAATAATATAGCCAGTAGCACATTAGGTTTTTTTACTTCTCAATAGGCAATCTTCCTTTAGCAGATTCGGGAAGATTTAATCGCCTGGCGACTAATCGCCTCTTCTGCGAGGCGACAATCTCCCAGAACTGCCTTCCACCTGCTATAATGAGAAAACGCCAGCACCAATGCACTCGCGGCGCTTCGATTTTTGAAGTCGCCTCACAAGGCAGCTAAGGGCGACTTCGGAAATCTAAGCGCCGTGAGAGCATTGGCGCTGGCTTTTTCTCATTATAGCAGGTGGAAGGCAGTTCTGGGAGATTGTCATCCCACAGAAGAGGCAATTAGTCGCCAGGCGATTAAATCTCCCCGAATCTGCCCGTGTGCCCCTGCCCTTAAGTAACTGGCTTCTTATCACTCAGAGGAAAAAAAATATGGTTAAAACGCTAGTTGTTCAGTTTGAATAAAGCAAAATATGGTACACAGGGCTGGACACTTTTTTTGTGAGTGAGCAATACAAGTTTGATCCAAAAACTGGTCCAATTGCTGTTTTGGAATAGGCAATGTACTTCCAATGTATTTGGCCAAATCTTTCGCGAAGGATTCAGAGGTTCGGCTGAATACAAAATATTGGATATTCCTAATCTCAATGTACAAATATAACAAGATCAACAAGATGGGTGACATTTAACAGTTCAGATTTTGCTGAAAGAAAACACCATGGAGGGCACGATGGGTGTTGTGGTTGTATGTGCCTGCCGGTCTCCGAATAAAATATATAGAGATGGTGAATAGGGCTGCATTGTTGTTGACCTTACATTTCTCTTTTTTTCATGATTTTAATAATGACCCTGAGTATAACTAGGGGCTACTGGGGTACAGAAACATGATAGAAGGCACCTCAGACTCAATGGGTTACAGATGCACAAATTCCCTCAATTCAATGAGGCCTCTCTTCTCCTGGACTCAGATAGCAATGGGGCCTCTCTTCTCCTGGACTCAGGTAACAATGGGGCCTCTCTTCTCCTGGACTCAGGTAGCAATGGGGCCTCTCTTCTCCTGGACTCAGGTAGCAATGGGGCCTCTCTTCTCCTGGACTCAGGTAGCAATGGGGCCTCTCTTCTCCTGGACTCAGTAGGAGTCACAGGGTCTGCTGTCTTTATTGTCAGCCCCTTGCAATCTATAAAAGTACAGTCTAGCACATACTTCAGCCTCAGCCTTTATTTGCTCTACTCTGCCAAGTTCTTTCCTCACACAATTTCCATTTCTGAAGCCAAAACCTGGTTCATTTCAAAATCTCTGCCGGCAGCAGGTAAACACCACCATTTATTTACAGGTTATTCACCAAATGGAGTCAATGAAATGTTTTATTGGCAAGCAGAGGAGATATTAAATTAATGGGGGCTGAGATTTTATCTCAAACGTGATTTTTACCTCAGAACAACCGAGGGCAGTGAGTGGAACAGAGGTTAAAAAATACCTAAACGCTTTCAATGTGTCCTGATAAGCGAGTGCACGGGGATTATGGGAAAAGGGTTTGCAGTTTAATTGAATCCCTTCATTCAGACCTGCCCAGACATATCAGGATGAACATCAGCAGCATCACTGATAATATACTTTTATACTGTGTGGCCCTTTAACAACTGACAGCAGCTGGGATGTGTAGTTGTAAAAAACCCCGCTGGAGGGCAATATGTCCCCACTGTAATGGTCAGGCACACATACACACAGTACAAGTCCCTTCACCATGACACGAACGGGGAATGACACTGCCCTCCCTCTCAGCTGGTAATTAATCACATAACAGAGCGCTGAGTGTCTGCAGCTCAGAGACTATCCAGCCCACGCACGTACAACTCGTTTGTTTCTATGAACGTTTCCAGCACAGGACCCATTCCCACACATATCAGGACCCATTCCCCCGTATTAATGCAATTGCAGGTGACACTTACACAGCGCTGTGTCCTTGCTCAGAAGTCAAAAGTTTTGCAGCATCCACTGACAACAGTGAACTCTCAGTAACATCATGAGCTTGATGGTAGTAGAGAGGGACACACTCTAACCTCCTGTTTTCCTCACTGTTGCTTAAGCCAATGAAATCATCGTTAATCTTAACAAATAAAAGCTCCGCCCATGGCTTTGGCTTCTGTCATTACGCAGTTTGTGAGGGTGCGGAGAGATGCTGGTGGGGTTGGCTGACTAAGAATAACTGGTTAGGGGATTAAGCTGGCTGGGGCCAGTTGGTGCCAGAAAGGAGATGAATAAAGTGAAAATAAAGTTACAGTATGTGTAGCACAGCAAGCTGGTGAATGACAGAGTGGGCTCACATGAGACATAATCACCATAATCAAAATATGGCCGTCCCCCCACCAAAGTTACATAACAGGATACAGACCTGCCTAATAATGGCCTTATTATTTATATATATATATATATATATATATATATATATATATATATATATATATATATAATATATATTATATATTATATATATATATATATATATATATATATTATCTGTATGTCATATCAGCCCATGTCCAAGTACATTCACACACACACACAACACACACACACACACACTGAGGAGCCAATGGAGCTGCCTAGGGCCACCGTCACAATTCACTCATAGGGCCGTACAACAACATTTTCTCTGCCCCCCCAAAAAAAAAGATACAAGTAAAAAAAAACGGGGAAAGTTACAAGTAAAAAAAAAACATTGGTGGGCAGGGCCTCCCCAAGTTAAAAACCAGGGGCCCCATGAAGCCCTTATTCATATACAATTTCAATAAACAAGGTCAACGTCTGCGGACTAAAAAATAATTTGCCATGGGACCTAGTAATAATATCTTGTAACGCCACTGAAAAATTCATGTGATAATTCAACCTCACTCCTGTAGCTCACTACTTCACTGGTGGTGCTGGCCCTCCGTTGACCCGGCCAGGTCCCTTAGCAACAGCAAACGTATTTAACTTACTCCTTTTATTTTGCTACTAACGGTATCAACGTTTTGGGGGGGAGGGTCATGCTAACCCTCCCTTCATCAGGAGGGTCACGCTACTGAAAAAAACATCAGCTGCCAGGGCCCCCAAGTTAGAAAAAAAATTAGTGCCCAAAGGTTTAAAAAAAATGGTGTTCAGCATGGCCCTGCTCCTACTTCGGCAAAACTCGGCTCCTACTTCAGCGCAACTCGACTCCTGCCTCGGCAGTTCAAAGGGGGCCTGGCTAATCCAGGAAACATAGCACGGCCGGGGCCCCCTTAACATATTGAAGCCATCGGGCAATTGTGCCCCCTGATGACGGCCCTGGACCAGCCTGTATTGGTTTGGGGTGTTTTCAGTTTACCAGGAGGAACCCCATGCATGATAACTTGTGTGGAAGCCACATTATAGTACTGGAATTTTGGGAATGATGCAGGCCTGTCCGGTGCCACCATTATGGTGCACTTACCTGTCTTTTTTGTAAATTGCCAAACTCACTGGAACAGATTTACTAGCGAAAGGGCCGTCACTAGTGAAAATTCACCAGAAATACCATCTGCAGGGAGATTTACTAACAGGCGTAGAGGACAATTCGCTAGTGAAAGAGATAATCGCTAACGAATATTTGCGCCCTTTCGCCAGGCGAATTTTCCCTCCCGCGAACGATCGTTACTCCACAAATTCAAGTGTGAATTTTCCTTTATATTACCCCTTTCTCTAGAGTCTGCTTCACCAGGTTATACCAGTCGAGCTCATTAGATAAAGCTACATCCTTATCAATCTTTTGTCAGTTACATCATATCCTGTATGCCAAAAATTTATTTAAAAAAATGTAAAAGAATTTGGCGTTTTTTTCATATTTGAAAGCGGGATTGAAAAGTTGTAAAAGTGTAATATTTTTGTTTTAATATTTTTTTTTAACCATTTGAAGAGCATGTCACATTTGTTTTAGGGTGGGCTCATGTCTAGAACAATAGAGGATCTATTTTGTCTTTATTTTTCCTTGGACATTTTTAATTGTAGGGACCAGGCCCGGACTGACAATGTCTGCTCCACTAACTGCTGAAATGGGCCGCTTCTGTTGTTTGATGCAACAGACTACAGCACGCACAGCAATAATTACCTCTCCTTTGCTTCTCCCTTCACACGCAGTCACGCACTCAAACATCACGCACTCAAACACATAGAGAACAGCCTTGTGTTCCTCCCACCTCCTTTGATTGGCCATCAGTAAGGGAAAGGGGAAGATCACGCCCCTCTCATTGGCCAGCTGACTGGTTGGGGAGTTTCCGTCCTGTTTCTGTGAAACGAGAAGCTGGGGGAGGAGGTGGAGAGATAGAGCGTAATGAATGGCACGGCAGGCTTCTTCCTGGGCAGTATGAAGCAGCTGGGAAGGTAGGCAGATGATATCCAATTAGTTGCTGAAAAGTACCAGCAGAAATCTTCACTGCTGTTTGCTGCTTATTTTGAACTTTTTCAATTGATTCATTTGTCTATGAATAAATCTGTTGATAATGTAAAAAAAACAATTTTACAGTGTTTTTTCTTTCTTTACATCAGAAATATTGCCTAGTGTGTGTGTGTATGTGTGTGTGTGTGTGTGTGTGTATATATATATATATATATATATATATATATATATATAAATAAACGTGTAACCTGCTCTTGCTGTTGTGGGGTTGTGCAAAGGCAGCAGTACAAAGGGCAGCACCAATCCTTTCCACATGCTTCACAGGGGTTTCATTTTCTGACAGAATCTAGAAAAAAGAACCTCTGAAACATATTTTTAATGTAGCTACCAAACAGCAGGATTAGTTTAGTAACCCTTTACCTCATCAAGAAGGTTGATTGTGCCTGCAGGTACTGCTTATGACCAGCATACTCTAGCTTTCACTATGTTAATTAAAATGTTATATTACATTTGTTCTATAAATCTAATTTTCAGCACAAATATGTGCATCATCTGTTATTCTGCATTGCTGTACAATACTGCATATATAAGTAGTGCCTGCATATTAGTGATTGTCTCCTAATTTAAGTGAATCCATAAAACCTCACACTCACGGCCAGACTGGCAATCTGTCTAAACGGGGCAAATGCCCAAAGGGCCACTCCATTTACTACTGAAATGGGCTGCTTCTGTTTTGTGTAGTTAAACTGTAGTCAATCTCACCAGGGCCCACCAAAGCTACGACAGACTACAGCACACAGCTTCCAGTACAGGTATGGGACCTGTTATCCAGAATGCTCGGAACCTGGGGTTTTCCGGATAACCCATCTTTCCATAATTTGGATTTTCATACCTTAAGTCTACTAAAAATCATATGCGCTCTGTGTGTATAGCTTTTGGGCCTGTGGGATAGTGTATAGATGCTTTTTAAGATAACTTTTACTTTGATGTAGAGAGTGATATTCTGATACAATTTGCAATTGGTTTTTATTTTTTTGTTACTTGTAGTTTTTGAGTTATTTAGCTTTTTATTCAGCAACTCTCCAGTTTGCAATTTCAGTTCTGCCTATCCCCTGTCAGTGGTGTAATTATAAGGGGTGTGGGGGGGTACCTAGGGCCCACAATCGATCAACCCAAAATCGCTCACCTCAAGCCATTGATTTATTTATATAGGCAACTGCGCTGATGAATTATAGCATCTATAGCAGTATATCACAGTTATTTTGAGGATCATTTTTATCTGCATACACAAGAGGGTGAATAGACCTACGAGGTGCACACCAATATGCAAGTTTTAACCCAATATATAAGTGTGGCTGAGTACAAGAGCATTGTGTGTTTACATGTGGGCTGCTTTGATTTTTTTGCCCGGGCTGCTTTTTACTCCCAGTCCGGCCCTGGTAGGGACCCTGAGTTATAGGAACTCAGGCACTTCCCTCTTTGTATTTGGACACCTAAGTGGTCCTTTAATATACCCAGGCAGCTATGTCTCCCTTCCTGGCTCCACTGGGATTTACGCTAGGCTATGGTTTGCCCACTAGGTGGCAGCATGTAAAAGTATGTCACGAGAGCAGCGACCATTACCACGCTAAGATTATCTGTGCCTTGAGGAATTGGCAGAGGTCTCTGAGACCCACAGCCACGCTGATGATAAGCTGTTAAGGATGCAAGCTGTAAGGGGCCCTCTGCACCCGCAAAACATTGTGTGCAGCCTGTTTAACACAATAAACACAAGGGATCGCCCTGTGGAAGATCAATTCTTTGTGCCAGTTACTCTGTGAGTATTCCAGGCAGGTGTCAACCCCTCTCAGTAATGAGAACCAGAGTATAACTATGTTGAGAGGTTGGGTGTGCCTGTGGGTTCTCTAAACTAGGCCCTGTACTAGTACCACTTAAAGGAGAACTAAACCCTAAAATGAATAGGGCTCAAAATTAAATTTTTATATACTGAATTTGCACCAGCCTAAAGTTTCTGCTTCTCAATAGCAGCAATGATCCAGGACTCCAAACTTGTCACAGGGGGTCACCATCTTGGAAAGTGTCTGCGACACTCACATGCTCAGTGGGCTCTGAGCAGCTGTTGAGAAGCTAAGCTTAGGGGTTGACACAAATTATCACACCAGTTTTACCAGTGCAGGGCAACATAGCATTATATTTGTATTACTTTAAAGCACTTTATTTATGTTACTGTTCCTCTAACTGCAGTAAATGATATAGATTATCAAAATAAATAAAAAATCATGAAATAAGTTGTACATGTCATGGAAGAACCAAGAGAGGGCAGTACTGTGTCATGGTTTGCCTTCTACCTTATACAGACTTTATGTAATATGGTCATTAGAAAACATTGTAACATATGGACATTAGGGTCAGATATCACTTACATGACATCTTAAATGTTTGTTTTCTTCAAGAGATTCAATAATGTATATCTTATATAGAATACTGCCACCTCTCTCTATAAATTGCTGCTCTTTATTAGCATGAAGCCGTGCCACCGTGTAGCCTTTGGTTTGGGATAATATTTTTTGGCAACGTATGCCCTTTAAGTTGCTCTGTTCAAGTCAAACTGCTTGGAATTCTTACTGCTCATCATCAAAATCTCTCTACTGTTGGGATGCTTTTACCACATTCATTCTGTTGCCAGTTTGTTTGAGGCGTATTATTACATATGTGCAGCCGCTCGCTAAACATTGGCTTCCACCATACTGCAGGGGACATACTTGCTGCAGGAATCCTGAATTCTATCCCATTATGTGCATATTTACTAATTTTTATTAGATACTCACATCATCAATTGCTACTTTCCTTTTCCAAGTTGCATAAAAATTCACTAGTCTGTTTTATTGTTATTCATATGTAATAACCTGTCGAAAATTAGCAAACTTTCTAATATTAGTATATTTGATGGCATTTAGAGCCAAGATCTGAAGAGCCGAAGACTCAAAGCCGGCGAACGGCGCTGAAGCCGCGAAAAGACCCAAAGCACCGACGACCCAAAACCACGAACGGAGCCGAAGCTGCGAAAAGACCCAAAGCACCGACGACCCAAAACCACGAACGGAGCCGAAGCTGCGAAAAGACCCAAAGCCATGAAAAGACCCAAAGCCATGAAAAGACCCAAAGTTGAAGTCATGAAGCAGCAAAAAAGAACTGAAGCTATTAAAGGAGCCATAACTGAAGCCGCGAAAAGACCCAAAGCCATAAAAGGAGCCTGAGGTGAATTCCACTGAACGCCAATGTGTTTTTTTTAATTTCATTAAAGGAGAACTAAACACTAAAAATTAACATGGCTAAAAATGCCAAGTTTTATATACTGAACTTATTGCACCAGCCTAAAGTTTCAGCTTCTCAATAGCAGCAATGATCATCTTGGAAAGTGTCTGTGACACTCACATGCTCAGTGGGGTCTGAGCAGCTGTTGAAAAGCTAAGCTTAGGGCTCGTCACAAATGATCAAGCTGAAAATGAAGTTTGTAACATTAGCTGATGCTACAGGGCTGATTATTACAATCTGATGCTAATTTCACTGGTTTCTGTGCTGCCATGCAGTACTTATCTGAATTAGCCTTATATTGTAACATTTATATTCTATATGTACTGTATATTGTGAGCGGGTCCCTATGCTCAGTAAGTGACATCAGCAGAGAGCATGTGCAGTGAATCAGCAGAAAAGAAGCTGAGAAGTCTGTCTCTGGACCCTGGTCGCATCAAAAAAGGTACATGCATGTGCACGGGGAGGTCATGCCAAAGGTGGCTGTAACTGCGGTCTGGGTCCAGAGGGGGATTTGCGGCAGAGTCTGGGCTTGGGAGAGCCCTGAGACAGCAGCCCCACTGGGCCTTGGATCCCCCAGCTTGACCCTGGATGTTGCTCTCAGTGGCCTCAAAGCAGGTGCTTCTTTTTGAATCCTAGGCTTTGAGGAATGTATTGTTTACATAAAAACCAAGTATACTGCCAAACCTCCTGTAGGCTGCCAGTCCACATAGGGCCTACCACTCACAGCCCTTGGTGACCCCTGATCTAGAGGGACATGTAGATAAACATGGAGTCACAGAACCCAAGGTTAACACTGTGCCATCTGCAGATTTATATTTTGAAGGACCCCTTATTGTATTGTTTATTCAAACTCTAGGTACTAAATTGAAATAGGGAGTGGGATGTGACTGACCTTATAATAATTCCTGTAATGATGCTGTTTCATTTTCTTACCCTGAACTTTGGGGTATGTAAATATCCCACTATGGGGTAAATCCATTTCATGCCAGTAATGCTAGAGTTTAATGGGTGGGATTTCCTTTATTCACTGTGTAAGAAGCTTTACACTGTAAGGAAGAGAGAGTCTGCATTTTGGGCTCATGGCAACTCCCACATAAACAAATGACAATAAATTACTTCCCATGCTCATAAAAGCCAATGTGAATGGACTTTCATATATTAAACAGCTCTGACTGGACAAATGGAATGAAGTATAAGAAAGCCGATAAATGAACATAATGGGTGGGGGTTGCTATCTGCACTTCCTACTCTTATGGATGTACTGTAGACTTGCGGAAGTACTTGCACAATTAAATCAAACCCCATTTGAGCCCATACTGTATATCCCTCCCAAGGAACCCCTAATAAGAGTTCACTGTAACTATAACTGACTGTACCTGGCTCTGCGCTGCAATGTTATCTTACAGCCTGTGCCCAGGTGATGATGTCATCAGATGTCACCTTACACTAAGCAAGAGACCTCAACCGTTATGACAGTTGGTGAGACAGCGTCAGAGAGAGAAGAAGCAGAAGAGAGAGCTCCAGTGGATTTTAAGAGAAAATGAAGAGAAAATATTCTAATTCTGGAGATTCTGACCCCCCACCTTCAAAGGAGAAGAAAAGAAGAGAAGACCATGAAGAAGAGGAAGAAGAAAACCAGAAGGAGAAGAGAGAGAGCAGTTTGGAGGAACAGCTGCCAGAGAAGTGCTGCAGGGAGGAGAGCATACCTTCTGGTTCCAAAGATTCAGAACCCCAGCCCTCAAAGGTGAAGAAAAGAAGAGAAGACCATGAAGAAGAGGGAGAAGACAACCAGAAGGAGAAGAGAGAGAGCAATTTGGAGGAACAGCTGCCAGATGAGTGCTGCAGGGAGGTGAGTATACCTTCTGGTTTTGAAGATTCAGACCCCCAGTCATCAAAGGTAAAGAAAAGAGAAGACCACGAAGAAGAGGAAGGAAAAAAACAGAAGAAGAAGAAGAGAGAGAGGAGTGTGGATGACCATCTGCAAGTTGAGTGCTGCACGGAGGAGAAACGGAGAAGGCAGGAGACTGATGAAGGTAAAGACAAATCACTTAAAAATGCCTAAATAGCAAAAAGGAGTAGGTCCCATGATTGCCAACTGCCTCTAATTTACTGGTGCAATTGCTGTTTAGGACCCAGATACTGACATAAGTGTAACATTAAATTAAATCTATAGATTGAGGGCCCTCTTTACTTCTCATATTGGTATTTGCTTGTTTCTGTAGGATTTTTGGTACTGTATGTTTATTATATACACTGGTTTATTTTAAAGCATTGTGTCTTTTGTTGGTGTTTTATAAATACATGTTGCTCTAATAATAACTAATTATAAATTGAACAAAGGCAACAGTCAAAGGGAACCAATCAACAAGCAGCTTGGAGCAGTGTATTTGAACTTGAAATTAAATATCTGATTGATTCTTATGGGTAATTGCTCTGATGTAATTTAGAACCTACAGTATGTTCTATATGTAAAAAGTTGCCTTTGTGCAATAGCCAATGAGATTTTTGCATTTATTTAGGTGACCAGTAAATACTTCCTGTTGATTGGTTGGTATCAGTGACTAGACATGTACCAGTTTTGCAATATTTACTACCTAATCCTATAGGACAAATTTTCTTCATAAGTTCTAAACTGCACCAGTGGCAATACCCCACATCAGCTAATAAAAGAATTGCTTTCATTTTCTAATATTTACTAACTAGTAGTCGATTGTTTAAAGTTAATTGCTAATTGGTTGCTATATTTAGCACCTATGTTAATTCATGAGCTTTTTATAAATCTCCTCTGCTTTCCTTCCTATAACATTTGGGGGGACTGCCTGCATAAGGTCTTTAAACATCTGCAGATGGTGGATCAGTTAACTCTCATTTTATATATAGGCTTATGTTTGTAATATGTATGCGCTTATGCAGAACACATAGACCCTGGAATAATCTTATGCACATGTATCATCAAGGACACGTTAAAATCTGTGACTTTGGCCTGGCAAAGCAGAGCATCTTTGATGACGACCTATTAACTGGTTGGGCCACAACCATGCAGTGGCCACAATTTGTCTTTCAGACATTTGAAAATGTTCTCCTGTGCTGGGAAAGAAGAGTTACAGTTTTATGGTGCATTAAGTGCAGTACATGGGAGCAGCAAAATTCATTATTAGCTGTTGAACTATTAATTATAGGAGCTCTTTATTAACCATTATTATTCAAAAGGTGAAAATAAAATGCATTTTCCTTTCTAGGAGAAGCTGGACCTGTGAGTGCAGAAGCTCAACCATCAAAGCTAAACCCGCTCAGTATCTCCAGTTACAACTTCTACTCTAAGTTGGGAGCAGGAGGATATGGCAAAGTGAGTGATTAGTTTCCATTAAACACAATATTAGTGCTTAAAATACACTGTGATATTAACTCTTTTCTTGCCCTTTTCAGGTAATGCTGGCTTCGTTAGGAGACCGGAGGCCCTATGTGGCTTTAAAATCTGTCCGCAAACAAGAGGCCCCAAATTACAGCAACATTCTCTCAGAGTCTCAAGTGCTGAACATCGGCAGACACAGCTCATTTCTTTGCCAAGGCTATGCCGCTTTTCAAACCCAGGTACAACATTGACTCCATATTGCCACTTAGTTTGTAATACTGTTCCTCTGTGTCCCCTAGATGATAGCTCTAGTCATACATCTGATCCCCTTACATAATGGCAAATATATTATATATATTATAACTATTACAAATTATATGACCCATATAACCAGGGCCGCCATCAAAAATCGCAGGGCCCCATACGAAAAAAATTCCTGGGCCCCCTGGGCTGCGCCCACCACAAGCCCCACCTACAGGTCCGCCCACCCCACAGGTCCACCCCCACCACACACTAAAAAAAACAAAAAAACATTGGTGGCTATGGTTCCCACATGTTAATAAAAAAATATTGGTGGTCAGGGCCCCCATTGAAAAAAACATTTGTGGTCAGGCTCCCCCCATTAAAAAAAACATTTGTGGTCAGGGCCCCCCATTAAAAAATATTGGTGTCTAGGATCCCATATGGGGAAAAAAAATTGGTGGCCGTCCCCCCCCATGTTATAAGAAAATTGGTGGCCAGGGCCTACCTTAAATGTCCATGTAAAAAAAACTTGCCCCCCAGAAGTTTCAAATTTTTTTGTGTGGCCCATCTGCTGTCAGTGAGCTGCCAACTACAGAATGGAGGAGGGGAGCACAGGTGCATCTTCTTCCAGTGACAGCATTTTCCCTTATTGGTCATAGAATTTCAAGTCCTGGTAAAGCTGCATGGTGATTGGATGAGCTGGAGGAGAAGTTCAAACCTCAGCTATCCAATCCCTAAGCAGCTCAACCAGGACTTAAAATCTGTGACCAATAAGGGGAAGTAATAGACAGAAGATACCTCCCCTTGTGCTCCCGCCCTGCCTTCCCGAAGTCAGTAGCTCTCAGAAAGCAGGGGAGCCTGGATAATAATGAAAGTACGGCATGGCCGGACCCCCCTTACCCTCGGGGCCCCCTACAACTCTCCCCCCTGTCACCCCCTGATGGCTGCCCTGCATATAACAACCAAACGGATTATAAAGTACCGTTCCATAAACATTATATAAGGCCTCTTTGCCCTGTACACCCCTTACATGTTCATGCAGGATTTATATATCCAGTACTGCATTCTGCCTGCAGGGATCAATAACAACATGCAGGATACCCACCAACTACCCACAATATTAATCATCTGATGCCATAGATTCATATTTTATTCTATTTGTGCAGCAAGTACAAAAACAGATATTTTGGCCTACTCTTTTTGACTTTATATTAATGTAATTAATAAAATATGTACTGCCCTATGTTGTAAGTGTTTCTTTCTCTCCTTCACTCTTTCCATTTGTCTGTGTAACCAGCGGCATGCCTTCTATGTAATGGAGTACCTGAGTGGGGGAAGCCTTGAGGATGAGCTGAAGCGACACGGGACGCTGTCCATGGACAGAGTACGGTAAGTATCACATGGCACTAGTACAATATGACTTATAGATACAGTAGCTTTATACCATTTGTACCTATAAGAAGGATGGATTATAAAATGTGTACACTTTTGCACTAGGGAGCAGTGTCGGACTGGCCCACTGGGATACCAGGAAAACTCCTGGTGGGCCCAGGTGTCAGTGGGCCCTCATGCTGCTAAACTTTTGGCCTATTTCATGGCCATTCCCTATTTCTATGAGGACAAAGAGGCTAAATAAATGGAATAATTGATTATAGTATAAAGAAAACAGACTAGGAGAATAGAGGTTGATTGAGGAGATAAAGAATATTAGTACTCAGAGTGTGCCCCTGGTCTAAAGTTTTTGGGTGGGCCCCTGGTGTCCCAGACCGACACTGCTAGGGAGCATCATATTCAAATTTAGTACTTGTTTTCTCATTTTCTTACAAGAAAGGTAATGAATTACTGTTCATTTAACCATTATTTCCCCGTTTAAAAGGTTCCATTCTGCGGAGGTGATCTGTGGCCTACAATACCTGCACGGCCTCGGGATTATCCATCGGTCAGTATAAATTTCTTCATTTCTGTAACATTACAGCAGAGGCCACACACAGGTTGCTCTGCAAATCAGCAGCCTTCATCTTTTTTTGTAATGCCTTTTATCTTTATATTACAGAGACATCAAACCCATGAACATTCTATTGGACCATCAAGGACACGTTAAAATCTGTGACTTCGGCCTGGCAAAGCAGAGCCTCTTTGATGGAGACCTAACAACTGGCTGGGCTGGAACCATAGAATACATGGCCCCGGAGGTGAGATATGCAATTACAGATTATTTACATGGGTATTTATTTTCTGTCTGTGAATATACCTTCATGTGAGCACTTTCACAGGCTGTATTTATTACACACATTTAAATGTACTATAGGTACTGGTAGCTAATAGGCCCGTGGAGAGAACCAGCTTAACAACATTTCTTTACTTGACATGACAAACATTTTTATTACTTGCTCAGCTTTACATAGAGCTTTGGTGCCACTCACATATTGCCAGGCATTATCCATATTTGCTGACACAGTTTATTTTACCTGTGGCTGAGTTATACCCATACAGCACTTACTGGGCTCTGGCAAATGTGACAGTTCTGATCCACACTAGAGAAACTAACTGGTCACATGTATTACTCACTGTACTCCATATGCTCAATGGGCAGCTGAATCTGTTAAACTCTGTTGCCAATATTATCCCAGTAGACTTACTTAAAAGCACCATTTTACAATTTGGTAAATGATTCTTTTTCTTTTCTAAGATCCTGAACAGAAAAACATACAACGCAGCAGTAGACTGGTGGTCATTGGGCATCACCATCTGCAAAATAGCCACTGGCAAGTCACCGTTTCATAACAGCGGGAACAAGAATCAGCTCATTAGTTCCATCAAAAACCATGAACCCAAGATACCTGATTGGCTGGATGAAGATCTAAAAGATCTTCTGGGGCAGGTGAGTAATGACAGAGGGATAAAAGTATTGACATATTTACTAATAAATGAATTGCTGGGATTTAAATAATTTTCCATTACTCCTTTAGCTGCTAGAAAAGAATCGGAAGCAACGCCTTGGTGTTCGAGGAAACATCAGATGCCACCCATTCTACAAATCCATCGATTGGGTGGCGCTGGAAGAGGAAAGATTACAACCCCCTTACCAGCCGAGAACAGTAAGTACATGGTTGGGCAATAATAACCACAGATGATTATAACATTGACTAGTGAAATCAGAAAGCAGCAGCTTTAGTTTGTAGAACTTGTATTTAATCCTATAGGAAAACCTATACAAATAAGGCAGAAGGGATGCTCTGTGGGTACAGGTAATGAGATTATTAAAATCTCTGAACCTTCTGGATTCTTCCAAATCTGTTTTAAATTAGCCCCACAATATCCCAAAAGAATGGCACAATATAGTACTGTCATCTACAAATGTTGTATGTTGCCATTGTAATCTTTTTATGTAAAAAGATGTGAAATACATGGCAAACTGAAACACAAAGTGCTATATTAATAGAATCAAATGCTTCATATGGACTTCTAAAAGCAAATCCAGTGACTGTTCTCTTGCTCATAATATATATTTTTCATTGTCTTGATTAATTTTAATACAGCCATCACCTGAGCTATTCCAGCCGTGTAAAGAGAAGCAGTCATTCCTGGAGTACAAGGAGGATGAAGGAACATCAGGAGGCAGTGACACCATTCCCGGCTTCTCATTTCAAAGTTCCACCTGGCTGACGTAAGTATGGATAGGCGTGTAATCCAGCCAATAATAACAACTATTCCATCAGCACAGGTTTTAGCAGATAGTGGACATGATTGTGGGCTGCAAGAACTTTTCCGCCTGCTGCATAAAGGCCAGAGCATCTCTTGTGATTCCTGTTTCAACCATCGGCTCCACCTTCACCTGGGATTCCATCTACCAGGGTATGAGACTGCCGGGTAACATCAGGCCTAGAATTATGAGGGGCAGTCACTCATCTGGCACATCACACGTAAGTATCAGGTGGGTATCTTTATGTGAGTGAATGTGTGAGTGAATGTGAGATATGAAAGGATAAGGGTGTAACATGAAGGCAAAGCAGAGTCTAAGATCACAGCCTGCTTTGTCTTCCTGCACATCATGTCTATGGAAGCCATACCCTGTTAGTTATGTATATAGTTCTGTAGTTCTCATAGTTGTGTAGAAATCCAGGTCAAGGGTTTTTTCCCATCTGAAGTAAAATGGGGTTTTTACCTTGTCCTTTAAGTTTTGATGTTAATTGAGCAAAGGGTGGGACATAGACACGTGCAGTTTAAGCCTCGTTTGTTGTCTTTGTTTGTCACGTTTGTCCTGTTGTGTGAGGCGTTACACCCGGCGTGCCGGTAACAAGGTTGAAGCCTTGACGTGGCGTTACTGCTCACATGTATAAACATGTGCTAATTCAACCAATGCTGAGAGTGTGAGTGATGTATTGTTTCATTGGCAGAATTTGTTTCACTTGCTCATAACCTCTTTATCTCTTTGAATACAGCATTTACAGCATTCACTGTTGGAGGCATGTAGGCCCTATGGCAGTCGGGACAGGGCACTACAACCTATGCTTAGATTGTTTTCTTTTTACAAGCACTAGGTACAGAGGCCGCCAGACCCTGGATGCAGTGGCTTTTAGAATATGCATTGAAGGTGCGCCCTTTTGCCTTGTCGCAATAAATATCCCCTAACATTACATATCTTTCATAACCCCTTAAAACACAAAACAAAAAGTCGTGGGGTGGGGCACCCAGGTCACATGGTCTACTCTATGGTATTTCCCAGCTACTTTAAACTACAAAACTTGCCACCACCACCACTGTGAAGGAACCCACTGTCTACAACTTTACTCACAAACTTGTAGCCAGTGGCATTGTAATGATTTCATTCAATTCTTGCTGAGTTGTGCTTTGTGTGTATGTCTGAGCATGCAATACACCTGAGATGCTTGCGGGAGGGTTATTATTTATTTAGCAGACCCAAGTAGTTTATCCAAGACACTGTAATAAAACGAATTGATAGGAAA
This sequence comes from Xenopus petersii, assembly GCA_038501925.1. Classification (NCBI taxonomy): domain Eukaryota; kingdom Metazoa; phylum Chordata; class Amphibia; order Anura; family Pipidae; genus Xenopus; species Xenopus petersii. Next base: position 20,460,558 of record CM076685.1, on the reverse strand, counting down.
AGTTAGCAACACCCTGCTTGTATTATTTTTATTTTAGTTATTTTCATGGTTATTATTATGCTCTTTACTTAAAAGGTAAAGTGAATTTTGGTATTCAGCTAATCAAACAAATCGTGTGGTTTCAGTGACACAAGATCAGTCAGCTCCTGGGTAATAGTGCCTATTCTATATGTAAACTGGTATTCTTAAGGCCCCCATGCACAGGCAGATAAAAGCTGCCGACAGACCGATTTTTAGGGCCATCAAACAGGCGTCCATGATCGATATCTGGCCGAAAGTTGGGCAGATGTCGATTGGGGCAAGGTAAAAAATCATCGATGCTGTCCTGTGATCCGACCATGTCCATGTGATTGCATCCATTCTGATTCGATCATTGTAAATGAGTGAAATGAAATCAGATGAATGTGGGCATATCGTGGAGAGATGTGGGTGTCTCATTTGATTACCCCTAGTTTGAGCATCATTCACCAGTTGTTACACAATGTAGGAGATCCCTGTACTTACTGTTTGCCTGTGGCACATCAGTACTTTGAGTAATTTGGAGCTGGAAAAAAAATTCCCAAAATGTGTCACAAATTTTCATACCCTTTAGCTTTCATTTACTGCAAGTTTATGGTACAAATGGTTTTGTGCAGTTTACATTTGTATCATATCAGTTGGAACAGAAAATTAAGATTCAACAGATTGATTTCTGCATCATTTCATCACCAAATCCCTGTTTCCTGGCAGTATAAATAAATGTACAATGTAAATGCTGGATGCTATAAGATTATCAGTAATAGTAAAGGCTCAGTACAGGGGTATAACTATCTGGGAGGGAAGTCGCTGATTAGACACTATTTATAATGCTGTGACCCCTTTTTTCCATTTCCTGGTTACCTGGACCCCGCCTAATATCTCCAGTACTGGGAGCCAAGTGCAGAGTAAGGGGAATATATAGCAGCAGAGAAACACCCAAACAAACCTTCCCTAAACCTGAGCCCTTTAAACCTCCAATTCCCTCTTGGATTTCGCAAGCAGAAATAATGACAAAGAGCCACAAAATTCCATTCATGTGGGTGAAGATTTATTGAATATTTTGCCAAAATTCTTTTTCACATAACTGATGTTAGAAATATTGTATAATCTGTACAAAAATATATAGAAATACAGGTATAGGACCTGTTATGCAGGATGCTTGGGACCTGGGGTTTTCTGGATAACAGATCTTTCCATAATTTGGATCTTCAAACCTTAAGTCTACAAGAAAATCATGTAAACATTAAATGAACTCAATAGGCTGGTTCTGCTTCCAATAAGGATTAATTATAATTTAGTTTGGATCAAGTACACGGTACTTTTTTTATCATTAAAGAGAAAAAGGAAATGACTATTTAAGGGAACTATTTTGAAAATGAAAATGTAATCATTTAAGCTTCATCATATTGAAATAAGAAACTTATTAAATTAAACATTTCCAATCTTTTTTTAGTTGTAATATTGGTGTGCAGAGGCATCTCAGGTCATTTTGCCTGGTCATGTGCTTTCAGAAAGAGCCAGCACTTTAGGATGGAACTGCTTTCTGGTAGGCTGTTGTTTCTCCTACTCAATGTAACTGAATGTGTTGCAGTGGGATTTTACTATTGAGTGTTGTTCTTAGATCTACCAGGCAGCTATTATCTAGTGTCAGGGAGCTGTTATCTGGTTACAATTCCATAGTTCAGTTGTTTGGCTGCTGGGGGGGAAGGATATCACTCCAATTTGCAGTATAGCAGTAAAAGGGGACTGAAGTTTAACAGAGCATAAGTCACATTACTGGGGACAGCTGGGAAACTGACAGTATGTCTAGCCCCATGTCAGATTTCAAAATTAATATAAAAAAATCTGATTGCTCTTTTGAGAAATGGATTTAAGTGCAGAATTCTGCTAGAGCAGCTCTATTAACTGATGCAATTTTTTCCCATGACAGAATCCCATTAAGGTTTATTTTCACAGTGTGTTAGGACTCTAAACGAAGTAGACCTGTAGTTATGTTTAATATTCTTCGCTTCCTCTAAGACTTTAGGCCCAAGCAGGACATTTCATGGATCGGTCACTATGAAGAAGTGATTTGCTCTTCCCTCAAAGGTGCTCTGATCACATCGGGGTTCTTTGATATTAATGTTGAAGGGCAATTCCTGAGACATAATCTGAAATAAAGGTACAAAGCATATATTTTACTTCAACAGTATACTGCTCTATTATTTACTATGAATTTAAAGCACCAGGGAAGTTTTGGTTTGGCTGTGGGAGAATTTCCACTGGTTTTATTAAATTTGGAAGCTGGAGTGAAAGGGGGGTTATACACTTGAAGCCTTTTTACACCAGAGATGGGCTCAAGAGTGGCTTGTTGATAAAATACTTTTATAGCAGCCAATTCAAACTTCTTAGAATAGAATCTTGAACTGTTCTCTAATCTTAGCTAGCATTTCATTATATTAACACATATAACTCTAAATATTATGGCATCGAGTTTCGTATAAAAGCTGTAAATAATATACTATATCAGTGAGCTCAGGACAGTCTATCCATTAGCAAAAGAATAATATAGCCAGTAGCACATTAGGTTTTTTTACTTCTCAATAGGCAATCTTCCTTTAGCAGATTCGGGAAGATTTAATCGCCTGGCGACTAATCGCCTCTTCTGCGGGGCGACAATCTCCCAGAACTGCCTTCCACCTGCTATAATGAGAAAACGCCAGCACCAATGCACTCGCGGCGCTTCGATTTTTGAAGTCGCCTCACAAGGAAGCTAAGGGCGACTTCGGAAATCTAAGCGCCGCGAGAGCATTGGCGCTGGCTTTTTCTCATTATAGCAGGTGGAAGGCAGTTCTGGGAGATTGTCATCCCACAGAAGAGGCGATTAGTCGCCAGGCGATTAAATCTCCCCGAATCTGCCCGTGTGCCCCTGCCCTTAAGTAACTGGCCTCTTATCACTCAGAGGAAAAAAAATATGGTTAAAACGCTAGTTGTTCAGTTTGAATAAAGCAAAATATGATACACAGGGCTGGACACTTTTTTTGTGAGTGAGCAATACAAGTTTGATCCAAAAACTGGTCCAATTGCTGTTTTGGAATAGGCAATGTACTTCCAATGTATTTGGCCAAATCTTTCGCGAAGGATTCAGAGGTTCGGCTGAATACAAAATATTGGATATTCCTAATCTCAATGTACAAATATAACAAGATCAACAAGATGGGTGACATTTAACAGTTCAGATTTTGCTGAAAGAAAACATCATGGAGGGCACGATGGGTGTTGTGGTTGTATGTGCCTGCCGGTCTCCGAATAAAATATATAGAGATGGTGAATAGGGCTGCATTGTTGTTGACCTTACATTTCTCTTTTTTCATGATTTTAATAATGACCCTGAGTATAACTAGGGGCTACTGGGGTACAGAAACATGATAGAAGGCACCTCAGACTCAATGGGTTACAGATGCACAAATTCCATCAATTCAATGAGGCCTCTCTTCTCCTGGACTCAGATAGCAATGGGGCCTCTCTTCTCCTGGACTCAGGTAACAATGGGGCCTCTCTTCTCCTGGACTCAGGTAGCAATGGGGCCTCTCTTCTCCTGGACTCAGGTAGCAATGGGGCCTCTCTTCTCCTGGACTCAGTAGGAGTCACAGGGTCTGCTGTCTTTATTGTCAGCCCCTTGCAATCTATAAAAGTACAGTCTAGCACATACTTCAGCCTCAGCCTTTATTTGCTCTACTCTGCCAAGTTCTTTCCTCACACAATTTCCATTTCTGAAGCCAAAACCTGGTTCATTTCAAAATGTCTGCCGGCAGCAGGTAAACACCACCATTTATTTACAGGTTATTCACCAAATGGAGTCAATGAAATGTTTTATTGGCAAGCAGAGGAGATATTAAATTAATGGGGGCTGAGATTTTATCTCAAACGTGATTTTTACCTCAGAACAACCGAGGGCAGCGAGTGGAACGGAGGTTAAAAAATACCTAAACGCTTTCAATGTGTCCTGATAAGCGAGTGCAGGGGGATTATGGGAAAAGGGTTTGCAGTTTAATTGAATCCCTTCATTCAGACCTGCCCAGACATATCAGGATGAACATCAGCAGCATCACTGATAATATACTTTTATACTGTGTGGCCCTTTAACAACTGACAGCAGCTGGGATGTGTAGTTGTAAAAAACCCCGCTGGAGGGCAATATGTCCCCACTGTAATGGTCAGGCACACATACACACAGTACAAGTCCCTTCACCATGACACGAACGGGGAATGACACTGCCCTCCCTCTCAGCTGGTAATTAATCACATAACAGAGCGCTGAGTGTCTGCAGCTCAGAGACTATCCAGCCCACGCACGTACAACTCGTTTGTTTCTATGAACGTTTCCAGCACAGGACCCATTCCCACACATATCAGGACCCATTCCCCCGTATTAATGCAATTGCAGGTGACACTTACACAGCGCTGTGTCCTTGCTCAGAAGTCAAAAGTTTTGCAGCATCCACTGACAACAGTGAACTCTCAGTAACATCATGAGCTTGATGGTAGTAGAGAGGGACACACTCTAACCTCCTGTTTTCCTCACTGTTGCTTAAGCCAATGAAATCATCGTTAATCTTAACAAATAAAAGCTCCGCCCATGGCTTTGGCTTCTGTCATTACGCAGTTTGTGAGGGTGCGGAGAGATGCTGGTGGGGTTGGCTGACTAAGAATAACTGGTTAGGGGATTAAGCTGGCTGGGGCCAGTTGGTGCCAGAAAGGAGATGAATAAAGTGAAAATAAAGTTACAGTATGTGTAGCACAGCAAGCTGGTGAATGACAGAGCGGGCTCACATGAGACATAATCAACATAATCAACATAATCAAAATATGGCCGTCCCCCCACCATAACAGGATACAGACCTGCCTAATAATGGCCTTATTATTTATATATATATATATATATATATATATTATATATTATATATATATATATATATATATATATATATATATATATATATATTATCTGTATGTCATATCAGCCCATGTCCAAGTACATTCACACACACACACACACTGAGGAGCCAATGGAGCTGCCTAGGGCCACCGTCACAATTCACTCATAGGGCCGTACAACGACATTTTCTCTGCCCCCCCAAAAAAAAAGATACAAGTAAAAAAAAACGGGGAAAGTTACAAGTAAAAAAAAAACATTGGTGGGCAGGGCCTCCCCAAGTTAAAAACCAGGGGCCCCATGAAGCCCTTATTCATATACAATTTCAATAAACAAGGTCAACGTCTGCGGACTAAAAAATAATTTGCCATGGGACCTAGTAATAATATCTTGTAACGCCACTGAAAAATTCATGTGATAATTCAACCTCACTCCTGTAGCTCACTACTTCACTGGTGGTGCTGGCCCTCCGTTGACCCGGCCAGGTCCCTTAGCAACAGCAAACATATTTAACTTACCCCTTTTATTTTGCTACTAACGGTATCAACGTTTTGGGGGGGAGGGTCATGCTAACCCTCCCTTCATCAGGAGGGTCATGCTACTGAAAAAAACATCAGCTGCCAGGGCCCCCAAGTTAGGAAAAAAATTAGTGCCCAAAGGTTTAAAAAAAATGGTGTTCAGCATGGCCCTGCTCCTACTTCGGCAAAACTCGGCTCCTACTTCAGCGCAACTCGACTCCTGCCTCGGCAGTTCAAAGGGGGCCTGGCTAATCCAGGAAACATAGCACGGCCGGGGCCCCCTTAACATATTGAAGCCATCGGGCAATTGTGCCCCCTGATGACGGCCCTGGACCAGCCTGTATTGGTTTGGGGTGTTTTCAGTTTACCAGGAGGAACCCCATGCATGATAACTTGTGTGGAAGCCACATTATACTACTGGAATTTTGGGAATGATGCAGGCCTGTCCGGTGCCACCATTATGGTGCACTTACCTGTCTTTTTTGTAAATTGCCAAACTCACTGGAACAGATTTACTAGCGAAAGGGCCGTCACTAGTGAAAATTCACCAGAAATACCATCTGCAGGGAGATTTACTAACAGGCGTAGAGGACAATTCGCTAGTGAAAGAGATAATCGCTAACGAATATTTGCGCCCTTTCGCCAGGCGAATTTTCCCTCCCGCGAACGATCGTTACTCCACAAATTCAAGTGTGAATTTTCCTTTATATTACCCCTTTCTATAGAGTCTGCTTCACCAGGTTATACCAGTCGAGCTCATTAGATAAAGCTACATCCTTCTCAATCTTTTGTCAGTTACATCATATCCTGTATGCCAAAAATTTATTAAAAAAAATGTAAAAGAATTTGGCGTTTTTTTCATATTTGAAAGCGGGATTGTGTTGAAAAGTTGTAAAAGTGTAATATTTTTGTTTTAATATTTTTTTTTAACCATTTGAAGAGCATGTCACATTTGTTTTAGGGTGGGCTCATGTCTAGAACAATAGAGGATCTATTTTGTCTTTATTTTTCCTTGGACATTTTTAATTGTAGGGACCAGGCCCGGACTGACAATGTCCCTGTTCGGGCGAATGCCCGAAGGGCTGCTCCACTAACTGCTGAAATGGGCCGCTTCTGTTGTTTGATGCAACAGACTACAGCAGCACAGCAATAATTGCCTCTCCTTTGCTTCTCCCTTCACACGCAGTCACGCACTCAAACACATAGAGAACAGCCTTGTGTTCCTCCCACCTCCTTTGATTGGCCATCAGTAAGGGAAAGGGGAAGATCACGCCCCTCTCATTGGCCAGCTGACTGGTTGGGGAGTTTCCGTCCTGTTTCTGTGAAACGAGAAGCTGGGGGAGGAGGTGGAGAGATAGAGAGTAATGAATGGCACGGCAGGCTTCTTCCTGGGCAGTATGAAGCAGCTGGGAAGGTAGGCAGATGATATCCAATTAGTTGCTGAAAAGTACCAGCAGAAATCTTCACTGCTGTTTGCTGCTTATTTTGAACTTTTTTAATTGATTCATTTGTCTATGAATAAATCCGTTGATAATGTAAAAAAAACAATTTTACAGTGTTTTTTCTTTCTTTACATCAGAAATATTGCCTAGTGTGTGTGTGTATGTGTGTGTGTGTGTGTGTGTGTATATATATATATATATATATATATATATATATATAAATAAACGTGTAACCTGCTCTTGCTGTTGTGGGGTTGTGCAAAGGCAGCAGTACAAAGGGCAGCACCAATCCTTTCCACATGCTTCACAGGGGTTTCATTTTCTGACAGAATCTAGAAAAAAGAACCTCTGAAACATATTTTTAATGTAGCTACCAAACAGCAGGATTAGTTTAGTAACCCTTTACCTCATCAAGAAGGTTGATTGTGCCTGCAGGTACTGCTTATGACCAGCATACTCTAGCTTTCACTATGTTAATTAAAATGTTATATTACATTTGTTCTATAAATCTAATTTTCAGCACAAATATGTGCATCATCTGTTATTCTGCATTGCTGTACAATACTGCATATATAAGTAGTGCCTGCATATTAGTGATTGTCTCCTAATTTAAGTGAATCCATAAAACCTCACACTCACGGCCAGACTGGCAATCTGTCTAAACGGGGCAAATGCCCAAAGGGCCACTCCATTTTCTACTGAAATGGGCTGCTTCTGTTTTGTGTAGTTAAACTGTAGTCAATCTCACCAGGGCCCACCAAAGCTACGACAGACTACAGCACACAGCTTCCAGTACAGGTATGGGACCTGTTATCCAGAATGCTTGGAACCTGGGGTTTTCCGGATAACCCATCTTTCCATAATTTGGATTTTCATACCTTAAGTCTACTAAAAATCATATGCGCTCTGTGTGTATAGCTTTTGGGCCTGTGGGATAGTGTATAGATGCTTTTTAAGATAACTTTTACTTTGATGTAGAGAGTGATATTCTGATACAATTTGCAATTGGTTTTTATTTTTTTGTTACTTGTAGTTTTTGAGTTATTTAGCTTTTTATTCAGCAACTCTCCAGTTTGCAATTTCAGTTCTGCCTATCCCCTGTCAGTGGTGTAATTATAAGGGGTGTGGGGGGGTACCTAGGGCCCACAATCGATCAACCCAAAATCGCTCACCTCAAGCCATTGATTTATTTATATAGGCAACTGCGCTGATGAATTATAGCATCTATAGCAGTATATCACAGTTATTTTGAGGATCATTTTTATCTGCATACACAAGAGGGTGAATAGACCTACGAGGTGCACACCAATATGCAAGTTTTAACCCAATATATAAGTGTGGCTGAGTACAAGAGCATTGTGTGTTTACATGTGGGCTGCTTTGATTTTTTTGCCCGGGCTGCTTTTTACTCCCAGTCCGGCCCTGGTAGGGACCCTGAGTTATAGGAACTCAGGCACTTCCCTCTTTGTATTTGGACACCTAAGTGGTCCTTTAATATACCCAGGCAGCTATGTCTCCCTTCCTGGCTCCACTGGGATTTACGCTAGGCTATGGTTTGCCCACTAGGTGGCAGCATGTAAAAGTATGTCACGAGAGCAGCGACCATTACCACGCTAAGATTATCTGTGCCTTGAGGAATTGGCAGAGGTCTCTGAGACCCACAGCCACGCTGATGATAAGCTGTTAAGGATGCAAGCTGTAAGGGGCCCTCTGCACCCGCAAAACATTGTGTGCAGCCTGTTTAACACAATAAACACAAGGGATCGCCCTGTGGAAGATCAATTCTTTGTGCCAGTTACTCTGTGAGTATTCCAGGCAGGTGTCAACCCCTCTCAGTAATGAGAACCAGAGTATAACTATGTTGAGAGGTTGGGTGTGCCTGTGGGTTCTCTAAACTAGGCCCTGTACTAGTACCACTTAAAGGAGAACTAAACCCTAAAATGAATAGGGCTCAAAATTACATTTTTATATACTGAATTTGCACCAGCCTAAAGTTTCTGCTTCTCAATAGCAGCAATGATCCAGGACTCCAAACTTGTCACAGGGGGTCACCATCTTGGAAAGTGTCTGCGACACTCACATGCTCAGTGGGCTCTGAGCAGCTGTTGAGAAGCTAAGCTTAGGGGTTGACACAAATTATCACACCAGTTTTACCAGTGCAGGGCAACATAGCATTATATTTGTATTACTTTAAAGCACTTTATTTATGTTACTGTTCCTCTAACTGCAGTAAATGATATAGATTATCAAAATAAATAAAAAATCATGAAATAAGTTGTACATGTCATGGAAGAACCAAGAGAGGGCAGTACTGTGTCATGGTTTGCCTTCTACCTTATACAGACTTTATGTAATATGGTCATTAGAAAACATTGTAACATATGGACATTAGGGTCAGATATCACTTACATGACATCTTAAATGTTTGTTTTCTTCAAGAGATTCAATAATGTATATCTTATATAGAATACTGCCACCTCTCTCTATAAATTGCTGCTCTTTATTAGCATGAAGCCGTGCCACCGTGTAGCCTTTGGTTTGGGATAATATTTTTTGGCAACGTATGCCCTTTAAGTTGCTCTGTTCAAGTCAAACTGCTTGGAATTCTTACTGCTCATCATCAAAATCTCTCTACTGTTGGGATGCTTTTACCACATTCATTCTGTTGCCAGTTTGTTTGAGGCGTATTATTACATATGTGCAGCCGCTCGCTAAACATTGGCTTCCACCATACTGCAGGGGACATACTTGCTGCAGGAATCCTGAATTCTATCCCATTATGTGCATATTTACTAATTTTTATTAGATACTCACATCATCAATTGCTACTTTCCTTTTCCAAGTTGCATAAAAATTCACTAGTCTGTTTTATTGTTATTCATATGTAATAACCTGTCGAAAATTAGCAAACTTTCTAATATTAGTATATTTGATGGCATTTAGAGCCAAGATCTGAAGAGCCGAAGACTCAAAGCCGGCGAACGGCGCTGAAGCCGCGAAAAGACCCAAAGCACCGACGACCCAAAACCACGAACGGAGCCGAAGCTGCGAAAAGACCCAAAGCACCGACGACCCAAAACCACGAACGGAGCCGAAGCTGCGAAAAGACCCAAAGCCATGAAAAGACCCAAAGCCATGAAAAGACCCAAAGTTGAAGTCATGAAGCAGCAAAAAAGAACTGAAGCTATTAAAGGAGCCATAACTGAAGCCGCGAAAAGACCCAAAGCCATAAAAGGAGCCTAAGGTGAACTCCACTGAATGCCAATGTGTTGTTTTTTAATTTCATTAAAGGAGAACTAAACCCTAAAAATTAACATGGCTAAAAATGCCATGTTTTATATACTGAACTTTTTGCACCAGCCTAAAGTTTCAGCTTCAGAATAGCAGCAATGATCATCTTGGAAAGTGTCTGTATCACTCACATGCTCAGTGGGGTCTGAGCAGCTGTTGAAAAGCTAAGCTTAGGGCTTGTCACAAATGATCAAGCTGAAAATGAAGTTTGTAACATTAGCTGATGCTACAGGGCTGATTATTACATTCTGATGCTAATTTCACTGGTTTCTGTGCTGCCATGCAGTAATTACGTATCTGAATTAGCCTTATATTGTAACATTTATATTCTATGTGTACTGTATATTGTGAGCGGGTCCCTATGCTCAGTAAGTGACATCAGCAGAGAGCATGTGCAGTGAATCAGAAGAAAAGTAGATGAGAAGTCTGTCTCTGGACCCTGGTCGCATCAAAAAAGGTACATGCATGTGCATGGGGAGGTCATGCTAAAGGTGGCTGTAGCTGTGGTCTGGGTCCAGAGGGGAATTTGCGGCAGAGTCTGGGCTTGGAAGAGCCCTGAGACAGCAGCCCCAGTGGGCCTTGGATCCCCCAGCTTGACCCTGGATGTTGCTCTCAGTGGCTTCAAAGCAGGTGCTTCTTTTTGAAAGTATTGTTTATATAAAAACCAAGTGTACTGCCAAAACTCCTGTAGGCTGCCAGTCCACATAGGGCCTACCACTCACAGCCCTTGGTGACCCCTGATCTAGAGGGACATGTAGATAAACATGGAGTCATAGAACCAAAGGTTAACACTGTGCCATCATCATATTCATCTTTTGAAGGACCCCTTATTGTATTGTTTATTCGAACTCTAGGTACTAAATTGAAATAGGGAGTGGGATGTGACTGACCTTATAATAATTCCTGTAATGATGCTTTTTCATTTTCTTACCCTGCACTTTGGGGTATGTAAATATCCCAATATGGGGTAAATCCATTTCATGCCAGTGATGCTAGAGTTTAATGGGTGGGATTTCCCTTATTCACTGTGTAAGAAGCTTTACACTGTAAGGAAGAGAGAGTCTGCATTTTGGGCTCATGGCAACTCCCACATAAACAAATGACAATAAATTACTTCCCATGCTCGTAAAAGCCAATGTGAATTGACTTTCATATATTAAACAGCTCTGACTGGACAAATGGGATGAAGTATAAGAAAGCTGATAAACTAACATAATGGGTGGGGGTTGCTATCTGCACTTCCTACTCTTATGGATGTACTGTAGACTTGCTGAAGTACTTGCACAATTAAATCAAACCCCATTTGAGCCCATACTGTATATCCCTCCCAAGGAACCCCTAATAAGAGTTCACTGTAACTATAACTGACTGTACCTGGCTCTGCGCTGCAATGTTATCTTACAGCCTGTGCCCAGGTGATGATGTCATCAGATGGTACCTTACACTAAGCAAGAGACCTCAACCGTTATGACAGTTGGTGTGACAGCGTCAGAGAGAGAAGAAGCAGAAGAGAGAGCTCCAGTGGATTTTAAGAGAAAATGAAGAGAAAATATTCTAATTCTGGAGATTCTGACCCCCCACCTTCAAAGGAGAAGAAAAGAAGAGAAGACCATGAAGAAGAGGAAGAAGAAAACCAGAAGGAGAAGAGAGAGAGCAGTGTGGAGGAACAGCTGCCAGAGAAGTGCTGCAGGGAGGAGAGCATACCTTCTGGTTCCAAAGATTCAGAACCCCAGCCCTCAAAGGTGAAGAAAAGAAGAGAAGACCATGAAGAAGAGGGAGAAGACAACCAGAAGGAGAAGAGAGAGAGCAATTTGGAGGAACAGCTGCCAGATGAGTGCTGCAGGGAGGTGAGTATACCTTCTGGTTTTGAAGATTCAGACCCCCAGTCATCAAAGGTAAAGAAAAGAGAAGACCACGAAGAAGAGGAAGGAAAAAAACAGAAGAAGAAGAAGAGAGAGAGGAGTGTGGATGACCATCTGCAAGTTGAGTGCTGCACGGAGGAGAAACGGAGAAGGCAGGAGACTGATGAAGGTAAAGACAAATCACTTAAAAATGCCTAAATAGCAAAAAGGAGTAGGTCCCATGATTGCCAACTGCCTCTAATTTACTGGTGCAATTGCTGTTTAGGACCCAGATACTGACATAAGTGTAACATTAAATTAAATCTATAGATCGAGGGCCCTCTTTACTTCTCATATTGGTATTTGCTTGTTTCTGTAGGATTTTTGGTACTGTATGTTTATTATATACACTGGTTTATTTTAAAGCATTGTGTCTTTTGTTGGTGTTTTATAAATACATGTTGCTCTAATAATAACTAATTATAAATTGAACAAAGGCAACAGTCAAAGGGAACCAATCAGCAAGCAGCTTGGAGCAGTGTATTTGAACTTGAAATTAAATATCTGATTGATTCTTATGGGTAATTGCTCTGATGTAATTTAGAACCTACAGTATGTTCTATATGTAAAAAGTTGCCTTTGTGCAATAGCCAATGAGATTTTTGCATTTATTTAGGTGACCAGTAAATACTTCCTGTTGATTGGTTGGTATCAGTGACTAGACATGTACCAGTTTTGCAATATTTACTACCTAATCCTATAGGGCAAATTTTCTTCATAAGTTCTAAACTGCACCAGTGGCGATACCCCACATCAGCTAATAAAAGAATTTCTTTCATTTTCTAATATTTACTAACTAGTAGTCGATTGTTTAAAGTTAATTGCTAATTGGTTGCTATATTTAGCACCTATGTTAATTCATGAGCTTTTTATAAATCTCCTCTGCTTTCCTTCCTATAACATTTGGGGGGTCTGCCTGCATAAGGTCTTTAAACATCTGCAGATGGTGGATCAGTTAACTCTCATTTCATATATAGGCTTATGTTTGTAATATGTATGCGCTTATGCAGAACACATAGACCCTGGAATAATCTTATGCACATGTATCATCAAGGACACGTTAAAATCTGTGACTTTGGCCTGGCAAAGCAGAGCATCTTTGATGACGACCTATTAACTGGCTGGGCCGGAACCATGCAGTGGCCACAATTTGTCTTTCAGACATTTGAAAATGTTCTCCTGTGCTGGGAAAGAAGAGTTACAGTTTTATGGTGCATTAAGTGCAGTACATGGGAGCAGCAAAATTCATTATTAGCTGTTGAACTATTAATTATAGGAGCTCTTTATTAACCATTATTATTCAAAAGGTGAAAATAAAATGCATTTTCCTTTCTAGGAGAAGCTGGACCTGTGAGTGCAGAAGCTCAACCGTCAAAGCTAAACCCGCTCAGTATCTCCAGTTACAACTTCTACTCTAAGTTGGGAGCAGGAGGATATGGCAAAGTGAGTGATTAGTTTCCATTAAACACAATATTAGTGCTTAAAATACACTGTGATATTAACTCTTTTCTTGCCCTTTTCAGGTAGTGCTGGCTTCGTTAGGAGACAGGAGGCCCTATGTGGCTGTAAAATCTGTCCGCAAACAAGAGGCCCCAAATTACAGCAACATTCTCTCAGAGTCTCAAGTGCTGAACATCGGCAGACACAGCCCATTTCTTTGCCAAGGCTATGCCGCTTTTCAAACCCAGGTACAACATTGATTCCATATTGCCACTTAGTTTGTAATACTGTTCCTCTGTGTCCCCTAGATGATAGCTCTAGTTATACATCTGATCCCCTTACATAATGGCAAATATATTATATATATTATAACTATTACAAATTATATGACCCATATAACCAGGGCCGCCATCAAAAATCGCAGGGCCCCATACGAAAAAAATTCCTGGGCCCCCTGGGCTGCGCCCACCACAAGCCCCACCTACAGGTCCGCCCACCCCACAGGTCCACCCCCACCACACACTAAAAAAAACAAAAAAACATTGGTGGCTATGGTTCCCACATGTTAATAAAAAAATATTGGTGGTCAGGGCCCCCATTGAAAAAAACATTTGTGGTCAGGCTCCCCCCATTAAAAAAAACATTTGTGGTCAGGGCCCCCCATTAAAAAATATTGGTGTCTAGGATCCCATATGGGGAAAAAAAATTGGTGGCCGTCCCCCCCCATGTTATAAGAAAATTGGTGGCCAGGGCCTACCTTAAATGTCCATGTAAAAAAAACTTGCCCCCCAGAAGTTTCAAATTTTTTTGTGTGGCCCATCTGCTGTCAGTGAGCTGCCAACTACAGAATGGAGGAGGGGAGCACAGGTGCATCTTCTTCCAGTGACAGCATTTTCCCTTATTGGTCATAGAATTTCAAGTCCTGGTAAAGCTGCATGGTGATTGGATGAGCTGGAGGAGAAGTTCAAACCTCAGCTATCCAATCCCTAAGCAGCTCAACCAGGACTTAAAATCTGTGACCAATAAGGGGAAGTAATAGACAGAAGATACCTCCCCTTGTGCTCCCGCCCTGCCTTCCCGAAGTCAGCAGCTCTCAGAAAGCAGGGGAGCCTGGATAATAATGAAAGTACGGCGTGGCCAGACCCCCCTTACCCTCGGGGCCCCCTACAACTCTCCCCCCTGTCACCCCCTGATGGCTGCCCTGCATATAACAACCAAACGGATTATAAAGTACCGTTCCATAAACATTATATAAGGCCTCTTTGCCCTGTACACCCCTTACATGTTCATGCAGGATTTATATATCCAGTACTGCATTCTGCCTGCAGGGATCAATAACAACATGCAGGATACCCACCAACTACCCACAATATTAATCATCTGATGCCATAGATTCATATTTTATTCTATTTGTGCAGCAAGTACAAAAACAGATATTTTGGCCTACTCTTTTTGACTTTATATTAATGTAATTAATAAAATATGTACTGCCCTATGTTGTAAGTGTTTCTTTCTCTCCTTCACTCTTTCCATTTGTCTGTGTAACCAGTGGCATGCCTTCTATGTAATGGAGTACCTGAGTGGGGGAAGCCTTGAGGATGAGCTGAAGCGACACGGGACGCTGTCCATTAACAGAGTACGGTAAGTATCACATGGCACTAGTACAATATGACTTATAGATACAGTAGCTTTATACCATTTGTACCTATAAGAAGGATGGATTATAAAATGTGTACACTTTTGCACTAGGGAGCAGTGTCGGACTGGCCCACTGGGATACCAGGAAAACTCCTGGTGGGCCCAGGTGTCAGTGGGCCCTCATGCTGCTAAACTTTTGGCCTATTTCATGGCCATTCCCTATTTCTATGAGGACAAAGAGGCTAAATAAATGGAATAATTGATTATAGTATAAAGAAAACAGACTAGGAGAATAGAGGTTGATTGAGGAGATAAAGAATATTAGTACTCAGAGTGTGCCCCTGGTCTAAAGTTTTTGGGTGGGCCCCTGGTGTCCCAGACCGACACTGCTAGGGAGCATCATATTCAAATTTAGTACTTGTTTTCTCATTTTCTTACAAGAAAGGTAATGAATTACAGTTCATTTAACCATTATTTCCCCATTTAAAAGGTTCCATTCTGCGGAGGTGATCTGTGGCCTACAATACCTGCACGGCCTCGGGATTATCCATCGGTCAGTATAAATTTCTTCATTTCTGTAACATTACAGCAGAGGCCACACACAGGTTGCTCTGCAAATCAGCAGCCGTCATCTTTTTTTGTAATGCCTTTTATCTTTATATTACAGAGACATCAAACCCATGAACATTCTATTGGACCATCAAGGACACGTTAAAATCTGTGACTTCGGCCTGGCAAAGCAGAGCCTCTTTGATGGCGACCTAACAACTGGCTGGGCTGGAACCATAGAATACATGGCCCCGGAGGTGAGATATGCAATTACAGATTATTTACATGGGTATTTATTTTCTGTCTGTAAATATACCTTCATGTGAGCACTTTCACAGGCTGTATTTATTACACACATATAAAATAGCCATGCTAAACAGCACATCAATATACTAAGAGTAAATGTACGGTAGGTACTGGTAGCTAATAGGCCTGTGGAGAGAACCAGCTTAACAACATTTCTTTACTTGACATGACAAACATTTTTATTACTTGCTCAGCTTTACATAGAGCTTTGGTGCCACTCACATATTGCCAGGCATTATCCATATTTGCTGACACAGTTTATTTTACTTGTGGCTGAGTTATACCCATACAGCACTTACTGGGCTCTGGCAAATGTGACAGATCTGATCCACACTAGAGAAACTAACTGGTCACATGCATTACTCACTGTACTCCATATGTTCAATGGGCTGCTGAATCCGTTAAACTCTGTTGCCAATATTATCCCAGTAGACTTACTTAAAAGCACCATTTTACAATTTGGTAAATGATTCTTTTTCTTTTCTAAGATCCTGAACAGAAAAACATACAACGCAGCAGTAGACTGGTGGTCATTGGGCATCACCATCTGCAAAATAGCCACTGGCAAGTCACCGTTTCATAACAGCGGGAACAAGAATCAGCTCATTAGTTCCATCAAAAACCATGAACCCGAGATACCTGATTGGCTGGATGAAGATCTAAAACATCTTCTGGGGCAGGTGAGTAATGACAGAGGGATAAAAGTATTGACATATTTACTAATTAATTAAATCTCCATTTCTGCTCAATTGCTGGGATTTAAATTATTTTCCATTACTCCGTTAGCTGCTAGAAAAGAATCGGAAGCAACGCCTTGGTGTTCGAGGAAACATCAGATGCCATCCATTCTACAAATCCATCGATTGGGTGGCGCTGGAAGAGGAAAGATTACAACCCCCTTACCAGCCGAGAACAGTAAGTACATGGTTGGGGAATAATAATCACAGATGATTATAACATTGACTAGTGAAATCAGAAAGCAGCAGCTTTAGTTTGTAGAACTTGTATTTAATCCTATAGGAAAACCTATACAAATAAGGTAGAAGGGATGCTCTGTGGGTACAGGTAATGAAATAATTAAAATCTCTGAACCTTCTGGATTCTTCCAAATCTGTTTTAAATTAGCCCCACAATATCCCAAAAGAATGGCACAATATAGTGCTGCCATCTACAAATGTTGTATATTGCCATTGTAATCTTTTTATGTAAAAAGATGTGAAATACATGGCAAACTGAAACACAAAGTGATATATTAATAGAATCAAATGCTTCATATGGACTTCTAAAAGCAAATCCAATGGCTGTTCTCTTGCTCATAATATATATTTTTCATTGTCTTGATTAATTTTAATGCAGCCATCACCTGAGCTATTCCAGCCGTGTAAAGAGAAGCAGTCATTCCTGGAGTACAAGGAGGATGAAGGAACATCAGGAGGCAGTGACACCATTCCCGGCTTCTCATTTCAAAGTTCCACCTGGCTGACGTAAGTATGGATAGGCGTGTAATCCAGCCAATAATAACAACTATTCCATCAGCACAGGTTTTAGCAGATAGTGGACATGATTGTGGGCTGCAAGAACTTTTCTGCCTGCTGCATAAAGGCCAGAGCATCTCTTGTGATTCCTGTTTCAACCATCGGCTCCACCTTCACCTGGGATTCCATCTACCAGGGTATGAGACTGACGGGTAACATCAGGCCTAGAATTATGAGGGGCAGTCACTCATCTGGCACATCACATGTAAGTATCAGGTGGGTATCTTTATGTGAGTGAATGTGTGAGTGAACGTGAGATATGAAAGGATAAGGGTGTAACATGAAGGCAAAGCAGAGTCTAAGATCACAGCCTGCTTTGTCTTCCTGCACATCATGTCTATGGAAGCCATACCCTGTTAGTTATGTATATAGTTCTGTAGTTCTCATAGTTGTGTAGAAATACAGGTCAAGGGTTTTTTCCCATCTGAAGTAAGATGGGGTTTTTACCTTGTCCTTTAAGTTTTGATGTTAATTGAGCAAAGGGTGGGACATAGACACGTGCAGTTGAAGCCTCGTTTGTTGTCTTTGTTTGTCACGTTTGTCCTGTTGTGTGAGGCGTTACACCCGGCGTGCCGGTAACAAGGTTGAAGCCTTGACGTGGCGTTACTGCTCACATGTATAAACATGTGCTAATTCAACCAATGCTGAGAGTGTGAGTGATGTTTCATTGGCAGAATTTGTTTCACTTGCTCATAACCTCTTTATCTCTTTGAATACAGCATTTACAGCATTCACTGTTGGAGGCATGTAGGCCCTATGGCAGTCAGGACAGGGCACTACAACTAGGGTTGCCACCTTTATTAAAAATTTTACCGGCCAGTGGGGGGCGTGCACCAAAAGGGGGCCGGGCTACGCTGTGTGCCACTAAAAGGGGCGGAGCTAAGCGGTGTGATGCTAAAAGGGGCAGAGCAACATCGCACATCGCTGGAAAAAAGGTAAGTTATTTTTAAATTGGGGGCAGGCCAGGGGCTTTTTTTAAAGGGTATTTCAAATTACCGGCAATTGTATTGCCGGTAAATTTGCAATACCGGCCCCGTCCTTGGCACGTGTTTTACCGGCTAGGCCGGTAAAATACCGGCCGGGTGGCAACTCTAACTACAACCTATGCTTAGATTGTTTTCTTTTTACAAGCACTAGGTACAGAGGCCGCCAGACCCTGGATGCAGTGGCTTTTAGAATGCATTGAAGGTGCGCCCTTTTGCCTTGTCGTAATAAATATCCCCTAATATTACATCTGTTTCATAACCCCTCAAAACACAAAGTCGTGGGGTGGGGGCACCCAGGTCACATGGTCTACTCTCTGGTATTTCCCAGCTACTTTAAACTACAAAACTTGCCACCACCACCACTGTGAAGGAACCCACTGTCTACAACTTTACTCACAAACTTGTAGCCAGTGGCATTGTAATGATTTTCTTCAATTCTTGCTGAGTTGTGCTTTGTGTGTATGTCTGAGCATGCAATACACTTGAGATGCTTGCGGGAGGGTTATTATTTATTTAGCAGACCCAAGTAGTTTATCCAAGACACTGTAATAAAGCTTATTGATAGGAAATGTTAGCAACACTCTGCTTATATTACTTTTATTTTGGTTATTCGTAGGGATGCACCGAATACAGAATCCAGTTTGGGATTCAGACAGGATTCGGCCTTTTTCAGCAGTATTCGGATTCGGCCGAATCCTTCTGCCTGGCCTAACCAAATCTTAATTTGCATATGCAAATTAGGGGCGGGAGGGAAATCGCGTGACTTTTATTACAAAACAAGGAAGTAAAAAATGTTTTCCCCTTCCCACCCCTAATTTGCATATGCAAATCATGATTCGGTTCGGTATTCGGCCAAATCTTTCACGAAGGATTCGGGGGTTCGGCCGAATCCAAAAAAGTAGATTCGGTGTATCCCTAGTTATTCATGGTTATTATTATGCTCTTTACTTAAAAGGTAAAGTGAATTTTGTTATTCAGCTAATCAAACAAATCATGTGGTTTCAGTGACACAAGATCAGTCAGCTCCTGGGTAATAGTGCCTATTCTATATGTAAACTGGTATTCTTAAGGCCCCCATGCACGGGCAGATAAAAGCTGCAGACAGACCGATTTTTAGGGCCATCTGGCGGGCGTCCATGATCGATATCTGGCCGAAAGTTGGGTAGATGTCGATCAGGCAAGGTAAAAAATCATTGATGTATTGCGTCCATTCTGATCCGATCATTGGAAATGAGTAAAATGAAATCCAATGAATGTGGGCATATCGGGAGAGCTGTGGGTGTCTCATTTGATTACCCCTAGTTTGAGCATCATTCAGACAGACACCAGTTGTTACACAATTTAGGAGATCCCTCTACTTACTGTTTGCCTGTGGCACATCAGTACTTGAGTACTTAGAGCTGGAAAAAAAATTCCCTAAATGTGTCACAAATTTTCATACCCTTTAGCTTTCATTTACTGCAATTTATGGTTTGGTGCAGTTTACATTTGTATCATATCAGATGGAACAGAAAATTAAGATTCAACAGATTGATTTCTGCATCATTTCATCACCAAATCCATGTTTCCTGCCAGTATAAATAAATGTACAACGTAAATGCTGGATGCTATAAAATTATCAGTAATAGTAAAGGCTCAGTAAAGGGGTAAAACTATATGAGAGAGAAGTCGCTGATTAAACACTATTTATAATGCTGTGACCCTTTTTTCCATTTCCTGGACCCCACCTAATATCTCCAGTACTGGGAGCCAAGTGCAGAGTAAGGGGAATATATAGCAGCAGAGAAACACCCAGACAAACCTTCCCTAAACCTGAGCCCTTTAAACCTCCAATTCCCTCTTGGATTTCACAAGCAGAAATAATGACACAGAGCCACAAAATTCCATTCATGTGGGTGAAGATTTATTGAATATTTTGCCAAAATCATACCTTGTCTTTCTTTTTCATATAACTGATGTTAGAAATCTTGAATAACCTGTACAAAAATATATAGAAATACAGGTATAGGACCTTGGGACCTGGGGTTTTCTGGATAACAGATCTTTCCATAATTTGGATCGTCAAACCTGAAGTCTACAAGAAAATCATGTAAACATTAAATAAACTCAATAGGTTGGTTCTGCTTCCAATAGGGATTAATTATAATTTAGTTTGGATCAAGTACACGGTACTATTTTATCATTAAAGAGAAAAAGGAAATGATTATTAAAGGGAACTATTGTGAAAATGAAAATGTAATTATTTAAGCTTCATCATATTGAAAAAATAAACCAAATTAAATTAAAAATTTCCGATCTTTTTTTAGTTGTAATATTGGTGTGCAGGGGCATCTCAGGTCATTTTGCCTGGTCATGTGCTTTCAGAAAGTGCCAGCACTTTAGGATGGAACTGCTTTCTGGCAGGCTGTTGTTTCTCCTACTCAATGTAACTGAATGTGTTGCAGTGGGATTTTACCATTGAGTGCTGTTCTTAGATGTACCAGGCAGCTATTATTTAGTGTCAGGGAGCTGTTATCTGGTTACCTTCCCATTGTTCAGTTTTTAGGCTGCTGGGGGGGAAGGATAACACTCCAACTTGCAGTATAGCAGTAAAGAGGGACGGAAGTTTATCAGAGCACAAGTCACATAAATGGGGAAAGCTGGGAAACTGACAGTATGTCTAGCCCCATGTCAGATTTCAAAATTAATATAAAAAAATCTGTTTGCTCTTTTGAGAAACAGATTTCAGTGCAGAATTCTGCTGGAGCAGCACTATTAGCTGATGCAAATGTTATGGTTTTTTTCCCATGACAGTATCCCTTTAAGGTTTATTTCCACAGTGTGTTAGGCCTCTCTTCTCCTGGACTCAGGTAGCAATGGGGCCTCTCTTCTCCTGGACTCAGGTAGCAATGGGGCCTCTATTCTCCTGGACTCAGTAGGAGTCACAGGGTCTGCTGTCTTTATTGTCCACCCCTTGCAATCTATAAAAGTACAGTCTAGCACATACTTCAGCCTCAGCCTTTATTTGCTCTACTCTGCCAAGTTCTTTCCTCACACAATTTCCATTTCTGAAGCCAAAACCTGATTCATTTCAAAATGTCTGCCGACAGCAGGTAAACACCGCCATTTATTTACAGGTTATTTGCCAAATGGAGTCAATGAAATGTTTTATTGGCAAGCAGAGGAGATATTAAATTAATGGGATTTTTACCTCAGAACAACCAAGGGCAGCGAGTGGAACGGAGGTTAAAAAATACCTAAACGCTTTCAACAGGCCCGGACTGGCAATCTGTGGGTTCTGGCAAATGCCAGAGGGGTTGCTATAAGGTCCCATAGAAAGTCAGTATTTTGTGGTCTGGTAGGTGCTGTTTGGGCCTCTGTGTGGGCTGATTGGGCCTCTGTGTACCTGAAATGCCAGGGCCTATTTTAATTCTCAGTCCAGCCCTGTCTTTCAATGTCTCCTGATAAGCGAGTGCAGGGGGATTATGGGAAAAGGGTTTGTCAGTTTAATTTAATCCCTTCATTCAGACCTGCCCAGACATATCAGGATGAACATCAGCAGCATCACTGATAATATACTTTTATACTGTGTGGCCCTTTAACAACTGACAGCAGCTGGGATGTGTAGTTGTAAAAAATCCCGCTGGAGGGCAATATGTCCCCACTGTAATGGTCAGGCACACATACACACAGTACAAGTCCCTTCACCATGACACGAACGGGGAATGACACTGCCCTCCCTCTCAGCTGGTAATTAATCACATAACAGAGCGCTGAGTGTCTGCGGCTCAGAGACTATCCAGCCCACGCACGTACAACTCGTCTGTCTATGAACGTTTCCAGCACAGGAGCCATTCCCACACATATCATCCCCATTCCCCCGTATTAATGCAATTGCAGGTGACACTTACACAGCAGCTCATCCCTGTCAGGGGCTACCTCCGCACCTAGTGCCTCAGGAAGCAGGGCGGAGTGAAACATGCGCGGAGCCCGCGTAAAGCCACCCAGGTGCCGGGGGAGCCCATCCATAGGCGCTTTAAGAAGGGTCTCCTGACTGTCTCTTGGATGGCTCCCTGCAGCCTGTGACTGAAATCCGCCAGTACCTCCGCTCCAAGACCGTATCCTTCCGCGATGGTTACAGCTGCCTGCATGTCCCCAGCCCCTTCACCCCCGAGCAGGTCACGTGCCTGTTTATTGACAAGACCACCGGGCGCTTCCTGTGCAAGGCCACTCTGCTGGAGGGCAGCTGGGAAGACTTCCAAGACAGCATGGAGCTGCTGCACAAAGAAGGCTCCTCTTACCTGAGCCCGGAGATCCTGGCTGGGTACCTGCTGGACAGTGAGTCGGACTGTGCGGAGCTGAATGACAGTGAGAAGCGCAGGATCTGGGACAGGGCTGTGTGGTTCTCTGACCTGGAGGAAGAGGAGTCCCACTTAGTCAAGGCCATGTACAACATCCAAAGATCCCTCCAAGCAGGGATTTGGGCTGGGACCAAAAAGTGCATCCCAAAGCTGCTTGTGTCACAAATACCCCACCATCATTCCCTTAGGAGCAGCCAGGCCCCTAGCCTACATTCATCTGTGACTGACAGTGTGTTTTTATCTGTACAGCCGCTTTGGAACTTACAATTCTGCATATTTTCATGCATATGTTTGTTTCTAGGAGCACAAGTAGACCTTCAGAGGCCACTAGGTGTTGCCCACATAACTGCAAGTCAAATAATGTGGTTGTATAGTTTTAATTGATGTAACTTTATTGGTTAAATTCAGCTTGTCCAACCTTATTTCCTTGTTTTCCCAGGCCCAATTGGTAGTGGAAAAACCACGTTCATCAGCGAGTATACTCTGTATCTGTGCATCCATCCATCCATCCTTGGGGGGAAGTTTTGAAATTAACAATGTGCTTCTGGCCAAGATCATGCTGACCCAGTTTGCTCTGCAGCGCTTGGAGGAACAGCTGGACAAATACGACGAGTTGGCAGACAAATTTGAGGACTTGCCCCTTTATTTCATGACTTTCCATGGACAGCCAAATATCAAGTAACATAGCTGCCATTTTACAGTATTGCAGTCATACACTTGAATGGGGTGTGTGATTTGTAGAACAGAGATGCAAGGCCACGCAGATTAAATTCCTTATGACTCTCAGGCTGGTCACCGGGGGGTAGGGTTGCCACCTGCCCGGCCCGTAAAAATGATGGTTGATCTCAAAGTTATTAATCGGAAAAAAAGATAAATGTATAGGAAGGCCGGTATTTTTTTCCAGAAAGCCTTACATCTTTGCTGCAAGATGGCATTTTAAGCTTCAGTTTAAAAATTAGTTACATAATTGCTTCCATCTACAGGATTTTAAACATTTATTTTTAAATAAACTTCCACTTTAGATAGTATCGTAGGAGAGCACAGATAATGACCTATATACATTCTACCTTTTTTGGATATTTGCATATGTATTTATGAATTGGAGCTGACCCAATTTGCAGATTTTCACCCCAACATTGCAGTAGAACCCCCCACCCATCAACACCTACCGAGATTGGGAGCAGGTGTCCTATATGGATGACAGAGTTGTTGTGGTTTATAAAGATGCCAGTGGTTTACAAACTGTGGGGTTGCCACCCAAGTGGCCCCAGAGCATGGACAAGTAAAACATATGGAAGAATGCCAGTTTACTTCGCTTAAAGAGATACGGATACTAGAAATTCTAAATTTCTGTCATAACATTGTCTTTAAATGCTATTTCTAATTGTGCCATAAAAGTATTTGATGTTTTTACATTACCTATCTGATCTCCATGTTCCCCTCTATAAGGGGGTAGCCATATTTGTGCAGTAGGAATCCATTAGCTTTAGAAACGCCTGACAGGTTGAGGAAGGGACAGTCAGGTTGGCAAAACAGTCAGGTCAAGAATCTTCAGATGACAATTACAAAAGCAGACTGTGAAAAAACATCAACATGACCTAAAGGCAAGTTTTAATGCACATTTAATATTTTGAAAAGTCATTTTTTTAGTGTCTGTATCACTTTAAGCCTCACTTGAGTGTAATTTTGGGCGAGATTTTGTACTGAATACTTATTTGTTCTCCTTGATATTCTTGGAATTGGTTGATCGAGTGATGTTTTAATTTATCTGTAATGGATGAGTCAAAGGAAGTCTTGAAGCAAAGAATCTGACAAGCACAGCTTTACAAAGATAAACAAAATGCCTGTACACACATTATGCAGAAAGCAAAGTTTTGTTTTATATGCAGCAAAAAGCACTTTTATTTTTAATTGCATTAATGCACAGGGCTGCTGTACGGTATCTCATGTATAGAAACCCTAATTCTTGTTATATCCCCCAATAACCGTGTATCTTTCTGGTGCTCAGGCCCGGACTGACCATGTGCCCATACGGGCAATTGCCCGAGGGGCCGCTCTGTTTCTAGCTAAGTGGGCCGGGGCCGCTCCTGATCTGCTGTCCGGGAGTCACTGATGCAAGTCCCCTTCCCTCGCCCTTTTCCCTGACTGTGTGGAGCAGTGAAACAGACCTCTCTGCAGCCGTGCTGTCTCCTGTTCTATTTCTCCTAATAATCCGCTCTCTGCTGGCAAGGCTGCAGGCTGCAGACAGCAGACATGATCAGTGGATTGCAGAGTGAGCATCAATTAGAAACGGTTTGCTGTTTGCAGCCTGCCAGCAGAGAGCTGATTATTAGGAGAAGTACAACAAGAGACAGCACGGCTGCAGAAAGGTCTGTTTCACTGCTTCACACAGTGAGTGAAAAGGGTGAGGGAAGGGGACTTGCTGGGGCATTTCTCAGAGTACTGAAAATTACAAGTTGGCAATACAACGAAAAGGGTGTGGGGCTTGGGTGGGCTGAATAGTGAATCAGAACATTACTGTGTCTATTAAAAATCACATTTGAACATTTTGCCACCCACTCAGCTGGGAATCATACATGTGTTAAAATGCTGGAACTGGCACTGTGTCCTTTAGGTGATTACTTATTTACTGTTCTGGATTCTCATGGAACTACAGCACTTAGGGGCAAATTCACTAAGATGCAAAGTTGCGCTACGCGCAACTTCGCCGCACTTCGCCAGGCGTAGTTTCGCCAGCGCTCCGCAAATTCACTAAAATCCGAAGTTGCGCTAGCGTTGATTCGCTATGTATAGCGAAGTTACGCTAGCGAAGGCTAATTTGCATACGGCGCGAAATTCAAATTTCAATGGAGGAACACGTATCAGCACTACAAATGCCTAGAAAACCTTCAAATCAGCAAATAAAAAAATTATTTTGCCCTACACATGTGCCCACTGTCTAGGTAAGTTGCCATGAGTCAGGAAATGTAGGGGGGAGGAAGGGGAGCCCCAAAAATATTTTCGATCTTTTTCAGCCTATCACCCATCATGTAGAAAACACGCCAGCGTTTTTTGGGAAAAAAATTTACTTTTTTTGAAACAATCCCTATCTACTCTATTGCGCTTCGCCAGGTCTGAGGTGGCGAAGGAAGTCTAGCGTAAAAGGTAGCGTTCAGTACACTGCGCAAGTTAGTGAATTTGCGTAGTTACATCGCTAGCGAAAATTCGTAAAAAATGTTACTGTACTATAATGTAATAATAATAGTTTGTTAATGACTGTAATATTTTGCATTAAGTACCGTTAAGCGAGAAAGGCAGCTCTTTATGCACATAATTTTTGCAGTTTTACCCCAATATATGTGTGAATGAGTACAAAACCATTGTGTGTTTACATGTGGGCTGCTTTGATTTTTTTTGCCCGGGCTGCTTTTTACTCCCAGTCCGGCCCTGCTGGTGCTGCTGGTCAGGCCCTACTTAACCTGATATGAAGTGCCTGCTCAGCTCACTCCGTAATCTATAGGCTGATGGTGAGGAGTTCTAAAGCCTTGCATTAACACATATAAGATAAAGCTGGTTGCTGGACTCTTAACATAACTGTATCATTTGGTTACTTTCTCTTTAAAGGGGTGGTTCACCTTCAAACAAATAATTGGTTTCAGATAGATCATCAGAAATAACGTCTTTTCCAATGACTTTCTATTTTCTATGTGTGACCGTTTTTCTAATATTGAAGTTAAATTGTCATTTTTCACCTTCTAAAGCAGCCCTGGGAGGGGGGGTCGCCGACCCTGTAAACTGTTCTTAATGGATACATTTAGTTGATACATTTGTTATCTTTGTCCCTGCTGAGCAGAATCTCTGAGTTTCATTACAGGCAGCTGTTAGAATTGATACAATAGTTGCTAATATTCCAGAGATGCTGCTGAGAAACTGAATGTTGCAAAATTGTTACTTGAATTACTGAGCTGCCAGACACAAACCAGAGACACGAACATTCAACTTTAAACTTAGATTTTGGAAAAAACGGTAAACAATAAATAATGGAAAGTAATTGAAAAAAAGTCTTTATTTCTGGAGAACAATCTAAAAACAACCCCTTTAAAGGGACAATAAACCCTGGTGCACTGCACAACCACACTTTACTCCATTGTTGCTGGACTACAAATCCCAGCATCCTACATTATCAAGGTTAAAGCATGCTGGCAGCAACATCACGGTTGTATTCTTAAAGTAATATTTTTCAAGAATACTTTTCCTCCTCTTTCCAGGGCCCGGACAGAATTAAAATGCAAAATAATCCCCCAACGAGAATCCCAGCTGATTTGTGTAAATCTGGTTCCATGTTCTTTATTTATTTACATTAAGCACTTTCCTTTCCCCCTCCCCCCCCCCACACGTTTGATTACTGTGTAATATAATGACCTCCAAAACTGCACAATAATTTCTGATTGTAAGAAAAGAGCAAGATGAACGATGTCGTTCTGGGAATCTGCCTTCTCGTTGGTCGATTCTCTTGCATCTGTCTGTTGAATTCTTATTGGTAAATTTGTTTCCATGTGTAATGTTCTGTTGAGAACTAGGGGTGGGACAGAGTTATATTTGGTTTAAGTGTCCCTTTAAGTGTTGTACTGAATGTCTGTTTACTCCACACAGGCGCTTCTCCAAAGAGCATGGTTTGTATAATGTTCTCTGCCAAGTTGCGCATTGCAGGCCTCTTTGTTACAGAGTGTGCTCCAGTTGGAAAAAACAAAAGTCGCTTTTTCTTTGCTTATAATTCACATTAGGGAACAAGCTGTTCTGGCCGTAAAAGCTGTGTTGTGGCCCATATCTAGTTCAAGCCCTTTCAGTCTTTGTTGGATCTGCTTTCCTGTATAAAAGCAGATGTGCTCTTCTCACATGGCCATGTTTCTTGTAACTGAGTCTGACCGCATGTCCTTTCTTTCCCCAGAGCTGTCATAGACACCATGCAGCATGCCGTTTACATGTACAATATTACCCATGTGATCATCGATAACTTGCAGTTCATGATGGGGCAAGAGAAACTTAACTCTGATAGGTAAGCCTCTATACAGCTGAACACATCATTATTCCATGTATGATCACCTATTCATGCTGTGGAAATATGTTTTCTTCACAGTTATACTTCTCTCTGCCAAAGACTAGTAATCTGTATGTAAACCCCGCATAGTGCCAGTGAGCTGCTGTAAGGGAAGCTTGTGTTGCTAGTTATGTAGATCAGAAGTAGATGTAGCAGTAAGAAATGTACAGGTATGTTTCTAGCCAGTCAGGAGCTCACAAAACACTGGCTACAGGCAGAACAAGGGAAGTCTAACATCGTAAGTTAGGTTGAAAAAAGACACACGTCCATCAAGTTCAACCTTTTAACTTTTTTGAACCTGCCTAACTGCTAGTTGATCCAGATGAAGGCGAAAAACCCTATCTGAAGCCTCTCTAATTTGCCTCAGAGGGGGAAAAAATCCTTCCTGAAATGGCAATCGGCCTAGTCCCTGGATCAACTTGTACTATGAGCTATCTCCCATAACCCTGTATTCTTTCACTTGCTAAAAAGTCATCCAACCCCTTCTTAAAGCTATCTAATGTATCAGCCTGTACCACTGATTCAGGAAGAGAATTCCACATCTTCACAGCTCTCACTGTAACAAACCCCTTCCGAATATTTAGGAGGAACCTCTTTTCTTCTAATCGGAATGGGTGACCTTGTGTCAGCTGGAAAGACCTACTGCTAAATAAAGCATTAGAGAGATTAGTATATGATCCCCCTTATATATTTATACATAGTCATCATATCACCCTTTAAGCGCCTCTTCTCCAGCGTGAACATCCCAAACTTGGCCAGTCTTTCCTCATAGCTAAGATTTTCCATACCTTTTACCAGCTTAGTTGCCCTTCTCTGTACCCTCTCTAATTCAATAATGTCCAGTTTGAGCACTGGAGGCCAAAACTGTATGGAATATTCTAGACGGTGCTCTATACAGTGGAAGAATGACACCATCCTCCCTTGAATCTATGCCCCTTTTAATACAGCTCAAGATTGTATTTACTCTTGATGCTGCTGACTGGCATTGCTTGCTACAGCCAAGTTTATCATTTACAAGGACTCACAAGCTCCTTTTCCATAATGGATTTACCTAGTGCAGTCCCATTAAGGGTATAAGTGGATATTTTTACATCCCAGGTGCATGACTTTACATTTATGAACATTGAATCTCATTTGCCACTTAGCTGCCCAGATTGCCAGTTTGTCAAGATCGTGTTGCAAGGATACCACATCCTGGATGGAATTTAATGGGCTGGATAGTTTTGTGTCATCTGTAAACATCTGCTTATAATGCCATTCACTAGGACAAAATTATGAATGTGATCCCTTAACAAGCCTTCAAATAATTTGCTCACCACAGATGTCAAATTTACTGGCCTTTTATTGCCAGGCTGAGATCGTAATCCCTTTTCAAATATTGGAATGACATCAGCTTTTCTCCAATCCATAGGCACCATACCAGATGAAAGCAAATCTGAGAAAATCAGAAATAGGGACTGGTCTAAAACTGAACTAAGCTCTCTTAGAACCCAGCAGTGTATGCCATCTGGCCCTGGAGCCTTGTTTACATTAATTTTTGTTAAAACTTTATGAATCCTATCCTGAGTCAGCCACTGACTAGATCGAGCTGAGCCATCAGTGCAGCTGTGAAGTGAGTGTGGGAACTCAGACTCACTATTGTATACACTGAAGAAAATAACTGATTTGGCACATTTGCTTCAACCATACTGGTACCATTAATTAAAGAAGCAACACTCTCAACCCACATCTTTTTACTATTAATATACTTAAAAAACTTTTTTTGGTTAGTCTTAGCCTCAGCCGCAATGCACTCTTCATTTCCTTTCTTTGCCTTCCGGATTGTTGATTTACAACATTTATTACAGTGTTTATATTCATTAAATGCAGCTTCTGTCCCAACAGACTTGTAGTTTTGAAATGCCTTTCTCTTCTTTCCTATTCATTTCTTTACTTCTATATTAAGCCACATAGGGTGATTCTTAGTGCTTTTACACTAAGAACAGAAATGATTTAATATAATTTTAAATGACAACCATTTCTGTTCTGTGTCTTTAGCTGAAAACATAATGCCCCAATCAATGCTCTGAACGGCAGCCCTCAACGCACTAAAATAAGTTTTTCTGAAATTCATGTTTTTTGTTGCCCCAGTGTATATTTGTTTTTTGCACCAGACATTAAATTATATAACATTATGGTCACTATTACCCAGGGGTTCAATGACTTGCACATTTACTATAAGTTCTGGGTCATAAAATTTAAGGTATAAGGAGCCAAATTACAGGAAGATTCATTATTCGTTAAGCCCCAGGTCTCGAGCATTCTGGATAATAGGTCCCATACCTGTACTTTATCATATAAAATATAATAATATGCTGTTGGTACCTTGTCAGAGTCAGATTGCTGGCATCAGGCATTGAACCTCATTTACATGAGAACTGTCTGCATATTATTCCTACTGTATGTCTCTCTTTAGGATTTTCCTCTGGGTGCACATGGATAATGCATCATATCCAAGACTTTCTTGGAATGGGGATTGTATGTGTTGTTTTGTCTCGGATTTATTTCCTGTGAAAACTTTTCCTCTAACTCCCTTGTCATCCTTATTGGTTCCAGATTTGCAGCTCATGACTACATGGTTGGGGCTTTCAGGAAATTTGCTACAGATAATAATCGCTATGTAACCGTAGTTATTCATCCCCGGAAAGAAGATGACCACAAGTAACTGCAAACCTCATCGATTTTTGGCTCTGCAAAAGTATAATGTTTTTTTGTTGTTGTTACTGTAGGCAAAGTGATGGTATTTATGGATTCATTTTTCCCATATGAGTTTGCAATGCCAGATAATGGCTTCTTCGATCAATTGTTTCAATTTAAAAATTGCTTATGAGAGTGCCTTTTGGCCTGAACTGATAAATATGCACTCTACCAGTAACTTAGCAAATAAAGGGCACACTGATAAAGTGCTACTCTCTGTGAGTCTGGGAACAGTCTGATCTTGGCACTGCCCACACACAAACAAAGAACAGAATATTTGGTGATTATGGAATTATGAGATTAAAGGAGAACTAAAACTTAAAAATAATATGACTAGGAAATCTGTATTTTATTTACTGAAGTTATTATGCCAGCCTAGAGGTCCAGCACCTCTTTAACAGTAATGATCCAGGCCTTCAGTCACCATATTGGATGTTGTTAAGCTGTCTTTTAAATGTCATTAGCAACAAACAGGCTCAATGTGCTTTGGACTGCTGCTCAGTCCCTAAGAAAAGTGACAGCAGCACAGAGCATGTGCAGTGAATTGGCAGTAAAGATGATGGGGAGCTACTGGGGCATCTTTGGAGACACAGATCTTCCCTGCTAAAGGGCTGTGGTTGCCTTGGGCTGGTACAGAAATCCAAAACAGTTATGGGGTAGAGTCCTGCTAATATACAATTGATATCACAAATGTCTTACAAAATATATAATTTAGTGGATATATTCAGAGATGTTTCAGGGTTTAGCATCTATGGATTTTATTCTGGAAAATTAAAAAAACAAAATGTTCGAAATGGTCTCTGATCACTTCCTGCTGTGGTCATTTTGAATATCAAGCAAGCAAAAAACACTGCAAGAGTGCCAATTGCAAGCATGGCAATGGCCTTTGCGGTTTATTTTCAGGATATAACATTTTGAGGGTATGCCCCTCCTTCTGTGACATTGCAATTGAATAATTCCTTTTCTTTAGTGAGTTCTCCCTTTCATATCCATAGTGCTTCAAAGTTCCTTCATTCCAGGGGGCATTAACCCTTTCCCTGCCAGCCGTTTTGTCCTAGATGCGAACATCTACTGCCAAGCAGTTTTTAGATATTTTGCACTCTTTCACTTTAAGGGCCTTTCCTGGGGTGGTCTTTTAGTTAACCCAGGAAAACAATATATTGTTTTTTTCAGGACAACCTGAACTTTCACAATATGCAAGAATTTTGGTGTAATTCTACTTCTCTAAAAAAATATTGGATTCTAAGTGTCAAATAAAATGAAAAAAATCATGTTGCATGAAGAACAATCACATATATCAGAAACATCATTCATTTTATGTATGAGAACACAGCCGATTTAGAAAGGTCTATGTCTCCTGAACGCGACAATACCAAATATATATAGTTTTATGGAGATTTCTCACTTGTATAGCTCAAAATCTACAAGCAGTACACAACCAAATTTCCAAAGCAACACTCCCCAAACGGCATACTTTTGATTTCAAGGCCAAACATTCCGCTAACAGTAGGTTTACCCTAGAAAACTACCCATTACTAGAAAGAACAGATTCTGGTGAATCAAAAATGGGTAGAAATATCTTTGTACTCCAAACCACTAAGTTGCAATTGTTTCCTAAAGTTATAATGTTTTATAGAAATTGGTGAATTTTTTGAAAAATGACCTCAAAGCTTCCACTCTACAGCAACATATCTCCCACACATCATTAGGTATCAATGTAAAACACCCCAAATATAAAATCCTGGGTCCACTGAACAGTTTGATGCCCAATATTAATAGATGTACCCAAGCACGTGGCATAGGAGGCCCCAAAAGGAAGACCCCCCGTTTGTTCTGTCATTTCAGATACTGCAAAATCAACACATTTACATCGTTTTGGGGGGCGGCAAAGGTAGAAAAAAGTACGTTCACCCCAGAAAACCATATATTTTCGGAAAGTACACATTCCAACGAATCCAAATTGGGTATGCATGTCTTTCTACGCCAAAGTACCAAGCCGCAAATCATTCCTAAATTTGGTGATTTAGGTGACATTTCCAAAAATCACCTCAAAATATCTACTCTGCAGCATCGTATTACCCACATACTTTTAGGTATCAAGACAAATCACCCCAAATATGAAAGCCTAGGGTCCTCTGAACAGTTTGATGCCCAATATGTATAGGTGTACCCAAGCATGTGGCATATAGAGGCCCTAAAAGGAAGACCCCCATATAGTCTGACATTTCAGGTACTGCAAAATCAACACATTTACATTGTTTTGGGGGGGCAAAAGTAGAAAACAGTAAGTTCACCCCAGAAAACCATATATTTTCGGAAAGTACACATTCCCACGAATTCAAATTGGGTATGCATGTCTTTCTACGCCAAAGTACCAAGCCGCAAATCATTCCTAAATTTGGTGATTTAGGTGACATTTCCAAAAATCACCTCAAAATATCTACCCTGCAGCATCGTATTACCCACATACTTTTAGGTATCAAGAGAAATCACCCCAAATATGAAAGCCTAGGGTCCTCTGAACAGTTTGATGCCCAATATGTATAGGTGTACCCAAGCACGTGGCATACAGGGGCCCCAAAAGGAAGACCCCCATATAGTCTGTCATTTCAGGTACTGCAAAATCAACACATTTACATTGTTTTGGGGGGGGCAAAAGTAGAAAACAGTAAGTTCACCCCAGAAAACCATATATTTTCGGAAAGTACACATTCCTGCGAATCCAAATCGGGTATGGATGTCTTTGTACTCCAAAGTACCAAGCCGCAAACCATTTCTAAATTTGGTGATTTTGGGGACATTTCCAAAAATCACCTCAAAATTTTCACCCTCTAGCATCGTAGTTCCCACATACTTTTAGGTATCAAGAGAAATCACCCCAAATATGAAAGCCTGGGGTCCTCTGAACAGTTTGATGCCCAATATGTATAGGTGTACCCAAGCACGTGGCATATAGGGCCCCAAAACAAAGACCCTCAAATGGTCTGTCATTTCAGGTACTGCAAAATCAACACATTTACATTGTTTTGGGGGGGGCAAAGGTAGAAAAAAGTGCGTTCACCCCATAAAACCATATATTTTTGGAAAGTACACATTCCTGCGAATCCAAATTGGGTATGCATGTCTTTGTACTCCAAAGTACCAAGTCGCAAGCCTTTCCTAAATTTGGCGATAAAAGCAACTGTTTTTACATTTCTGAAAATCGCCTAAAAATATTGCAATTGGCCGCATTTATCTCACCCAATTTCTTACATACAATTGTAAAACACCATAAATATTGATGCCAAGGGTCTACTGAACAGTTTGATGCCCAATATGCATAGATATACCAAGGCAGCTGGCATGTGCGGACCCCAAATAAAAATAGTGAATATGAGTTTTCTCCGCTGCCGATTCGCCTTCTGTGAACATAGACCCTTGACTTCATATTATTTGCCTCAAGACCCTCCTAACAGCAATGACCCCCCAAAACCATACATTTTTGGAAAGTACACATTCTGCCGATTCCAACAAAGATAACAACGTCTTTCTACACGAAACTACCAAACTGCAAAGCTTTTCTAAACATATAGGTTTTTACAACATTTCTGAAAATCGCCTAAAAATGTTGCAGTTTGCCGCATTTATCACACACAATGTTTTACGTACAAAGAAAAATCTCTCTAAATATGGACGTCAGAGGTCTAATAAATAGTTTGATGCCCAATATGTATAGATTTACCAAAGTATGTGTTGTGTATGGACCCCAAATGAAAAACGTGCCTATGAATTTTCACGCTAGCCAACTAAGCTGCAGAAAAGAGAACCCTAACTGTACGTTATGTGCCGTAAGACCCCCAAACTGTAAAAATAACCCCAGAAACCCATATATTTTTGGAAAGCACATATTTTGGCGGATCAAACTAAGTAAAATCTATCTTTCTATACCAAAGCACCAAACAGCAAAACGATACTAAAGATACATAAGGAACAATAATGCAGGGATAAAATTGCAATAAAACCACAAAAATAGCGTAAATCAATGAAATAACAAAATAATTGTTCTGACAGCGTAATTAGTGGCCGAAATCGATTATCCAATAGTCACGCTGCCAAAATAACACGTTTTTAGGCAAAAAAAACAAAAGATAACAGTATAATGAATTCTAAAAAAAAAAAAAAACACCTGTTTGTGTATACATATTTGTGCACTAATAAAAGTTATCTGAGTGTGCAAATACATGTAAATAAGTGTAAATAAGTGTAAATAACTGTACAAAAGGGACCAAGTGTGCTAAAATTAAAAAAAAAATTTTTTAAAAAATTCCAATCTTTACTAAAATGCATAAATGTACTGTAAGTATGTGTAGGTGCAGGTAAGTGTGTAAAAAAAACGTGCACTTACCGTTTTTGGAGCAGGAGAATCGCTGTCTTCTTTGGAGGAGTCCTGGCAGCGTGTCTGCAGAGTTGCTGCGCAGCAGGAAGTGCGTGGGCGGCTCTGCAGGCAGGAAGAAGGGTGAGTGTAGTAGCAGACGCTCCATGCGATGCGTCTGCTACTTTGAAGTCGGATCTGCGACAATCGAGTCGCAGATCCGACTTGACAGCCCCCCAGCCTCGTTGCCTAGGGGGCTGTCTTCTCTCCCCACTCTCTGCGGAGGCGGCAAAAGCCGCCGAAGCAGAGAGAGAGCTCAGCTGCCAAAGAACGTACAATGTACGTTCTTGGCAGCCTGAGCATTGGCCTGCCAGCACGTACGCCGTACGTGCTTGGCAGGCAAAGGGTTAAAGGACATGTAAAGCAAAAAAAATAAAATCCCATTTTTACTTTCTTTAATGAAAAACAAACCTATCTCCAATATACTTCAATTAAAAAATGTGCACCGTTTTTATAAGATACCTGACTGTATGAAGTGAAATTCTCCCTTCATTTACGGCTGTGGATAGGAATTGTCAGATGGTCCCTAACTGCTCTGCAGGGAAACAATCATACTTATGAACTGCAGGGGGATCCCCCACCTTATTTCCCAGCCATGCAGAACTCCAGCAGCCTTGTTTGTTTGCCTGTAGAGCAGTCGGCGACTGTGTAGAGATTTGTATTGTTCTTTTTTTTGCCTCTACATCCCTTTTACTGTTTCCAACTCCAGCTGTTGGGACAAAGATCATGGAGCGAGATTTAAACAGATGAACTGGGATTTTATTTGGAGGATTATTTTGCTGCAGTCATTGGTTCTGCAGAGTTGGAGAACGTTTGTATTAAACAAAACCTTATTATTAGATTACATGACAACACAGGACCCAGTGCAGTCTGCATATTCTGATTATTAATCAGTCTTGCTATATCGGCTTCTGGCAGATATTATTTGACTTGTGCTGTTTTGATAATTTATGACGATCACTAAGCAGCCCAGGCCACACTGAGCATGTGCACAGTCTTGGTCTTGCAAAGATGTTTAACAAAGTTACAAGATGGTGACCCCCTGTGGCCAACTTTGAAAGCATAAATCATTTGTTTGATTAGGCTTGTGGTGCAGTAAATTCATGTTTATGTTTAGTATACAAAATACAGCATTTCTAGCCTTATTCTATTTTAGACTTTACTTCTCCTTCAAATAAAAACTTCCCTTATGGCCTTTTATTTAGGGGTTCAGTGAGCTAAGTGGGTTACACCTTATTGAGTGGAGGTGCAGCTGTGAAAGTTCTGCAATGGGCTAGTGGAAGGAAGGAAGGCCATGGTTCAATCAGAGTTTTTCACCTGGGTAGTCTTTGTATGCTGGTGGGTCTTTCTAATCCTTTTTACATTAAAGTCAATCTGAGATGTGTTTTGTGGTGATGTGTGTTTTGATCATAGCTAGTACATTGGTTATCAAATACCCTGTCTGTGTGACATTGTCTGTACTATAATACGCCTTGTTTTCATCTTGCTGAACTGTGTGCTCTGTTGCTTGCAGGCAAGTCAGGAAGCCGACAATGTTCTCATCCTCCAGGACAGAAAGCTGGTAACTGGTCCAGGCAAGAGACACCTGCAAGTGGCGAAGCATAGGTTTGATGGGGACATAGGGGTCTTCTCACTGGAGTTTAACAAGCCCTGTCTTTCCTTTGCTTCCTCAAAGGGCAAGCAGAAAGTGAAGAAACTCAGTATTGCCAAAAAGACAAAAAGTTCTAAATTATCGAAGGAAACACCAGCAAATAATAAGAAATAAAAATGTCTTTTGTATAGGTTCATATTGCACTTATTTTGAAGTCCAGTGTTTTTCAGCAGCATTTTATTCTTCAGACTTGCTTCCCAGCACATTCCAAGCGTGTCCCAAACAAGCACTGTGTCCAGCATTTCAATTGCCCTTCACGCTGACTGCCGAGCAGAGCCAGACACAGAGCCTCTCAGCCTTTGGGGAAGAACAGAGTACTATATGTGATTAACACGCGCTGGCGTAAATTCGCTAGCGAAGGAGATTCTAGCGCTACTTCTCACTCTTAACGCCAGGTGAATTTTTGGTTGATGGTTATATTTGCTTTTCAACCAAGCAGTATTATGCTCCTCCCAGTGTCGAACAGGCCTGGCAGTATTCCAGGATTTGTGCCCACTGTGCCCACACACAGGAGAACCCAGCTTTGCACATAGTATTGTAAAAACACATCAGAATGAAAAGCAGTGCACTTTTTTCTTCTGCTTTAGAGGCATATGGGGTCTATTTATTATGCTGTGTAAAAGTGAAAAAAATTGAAAAGTGGGGGGAAAAGTGAAAAAAATTGTATTACACAGCTTTTTAGAATTTTTTCCCCATAATAAATAGTGCCCTAAATATGTCTTTCTGAAGGGAATCTCCCCCCCCCCCAAAAAAAACCATAAATGTAATTCTAAGCTGCGCTACAATATACATTAAATATATTCACTAGTTTAGGAAAGTGAATTATAAATGCAACTTCCTGGTTCTGACTTGTAACACAAAGAGACAGTGCTCCAGGTCGGTTGAGGTCTGGAGTCAGAACTCCGAGAACAGAGAATAGAAGCAGCAAGACAGAGACTATTCAGAACATTTACAAGTAACTTAGAAATCACTGAAAATGATGACATTTATGGAGAGTTGCATAGAATTGCACTATGCAACAGAAATAAGTATTTTTGCCTAGAGTTGCCCTTTAAAGTGGTGGATCCACTTTAAGTTAACTTTTAACATGTTCTAAAATGACTAATTCTAAGTAACTTCTCAGTTAGCCTTCATTTCTTTTTAAATAGTTTTTTAATTAATTGCCATTTTCTTTGGAATCTTTCCAGCTTCCAAATGGGGGTCACTGACCCAATCTAAAAAACAATGCCTTGATTTGTACAACCAGCTTTAGGCCTCTTCTATTCATATTCCAGTCTCTTGTTCAAATCAGTGCATGGTTGCTAGGGTAATTTGGACCCTAGCAACCAGGTGACTGAAACTGCAAACTGGAGAGCTGCTGAATAATAAGCTAAATAACTCAAAACCCACAAATAATAAAAACCAATTACAAATTGTCTGAGAATATCTCAGACTAAAATGGATACGCAATACACAGGCAAGAAGTCTGCAGTGCAGGGAAAGGCTTTAATGGCCAGTGTCTATAGTTTTATCAACAAGTCTCTTAAGCCAACTCCCCTCTCCCTCTCACCTCCTCGCTGGACATCCCATCATTTCCCAAGTGATTTGCCTTTGGGGTCAGATACGACGGAAGGAGTCACAGCACATTCTATCTCTTCTTCTTTCTTCTTCAGAGCAAGCCGAGTCCACAATCTCATCATTAGGGTTGCCACCTTTTGTGGAAAAAAATACCGGCCTTCCTATATATTTATCTTTATTCCCTATTAATAACATTGGGATAAGCCATACTGGCGAGGTGGCATTCATTCAGCACTCACTCTTCCTAAACAGCGCTCAAAGTGAAACACGACAGCGCTAGAGTTTTGTTCCGCCACACATGCAGTGCGCATGCGTCATGCTTGGAATTCTGGGAAATGTAGTTCTCATTAATCTGTCACGAGCTGGACCAACGAAGTCTGCTAATTTATTTTAATTCAAAAGGATAAGATTATGATCGGATAAATGTCCTAATATTATCGTCTCCATATGTGCTTTTTATAAATACACTGTGTAGATACTGTACATAAAATATTGTTGTGAAATAAACATTGTTTTTGCAATTGCATAATTAAAGGTGTGAGGCTAAAATAATAAAAATTATGATTTTGTGCAGCAGGGATGGAGAAGACTTTGTAAGTGCTACAGAAATACCCCACATGTAATAGTCTGGCCTGTGACAACCAGTCAATGGAAGCACATATATTTCACTCCACTATGGTTTTTCACTGGTCCTGTTGGTAAAAATAAATTTATATAGTTAGAGCCAATATACATACCTGCTCCCAATAGTTGAATACTAAAAAAAACCCTCCAGTTTATATCCCTGGAACACCCACCACCGGCCCAAGGTACCTCTTCCACCTATTAACAATCTATTGTTCAACAAGGTTTCTTCAACAGGGTTAAGATTGTCACCTTTTTAAATAATTCACCAAGTTGAGAAAAAGTAATAATAAAATGTAACTTTTACTTAACATCTGAAATAAAAATATGAATTCTATTACTGTGAGTTGTTTTAGCCACCTTATTTATTTTATTATTTATTAGCATGTATTTTTAGAGCGCCAACATATTTTGCAGTGTTGTAAAATGTATTTGTTTTTACAGCAACATACAGAATTACATACATACAACATACAGAATTACATACATACAACATACAGAGTTACATACATACAGAATTACATAGCGACCAGTAATTGCCACAAATGGTGAAGAAGGCCCTGAATATAAGAGCTTACAATTAAAAAGGGGAAGGAATTGAGAAACAAGGCGTGGGAGTGGGCAAGACCAGAAATAAACAAGTTAGAGGTGTAGCATATGGTATCACTTGGTAGCTAAACAGAATGCGGCTAGGCTTCTCTAAATGTGTGTTTTAAGAGATCTTTTGAAAGCAGAAAGGTTGGGAGAATGGCAGACAGACCATGGGAGAGAATTAGAAAGGTGTCAGACTGGGATGCCAGGGGCCCACCAGAAACCCTTAGACCATGGGTCCACTTTTCAAACTATTATTCCTCCTCTGCTCACCCAACCTCTTTATTTTCCTGGTCTTTTATATCTACTTACTATATTCTTCCATTATTATGTATTTGTCCCATAATGAAATAGGCAATGACCATGTAATAGGCTAAATTATTAGAAGCAAGAAGACCCACTAACACCTGGGCCCACTGGGAGTCTGACACTGCAGAGGAGGGGTGCAGCCCTTGCATATTCTTGAGCATGCGAGGAGGTAATGAGAGAAGAGTTGAAGAGCAGATCCGTATGTGGTTGGATGAGTACAAAGAAATAGGTGCAGAGATGTAGGGTGGGGAAGAGTTATGAACTGCTTTGAATGTCAGAGTCATAAGTTTGAATTTTATTATGAAAATTAGTGGATGCCAGTGCATGGATTGGCAGAGAGACATGGCAGAGGAAGCATGGTTGCTGAGGTGTATAAGCCTGGTGGCAGTGTTCATTATAGATTGTGACCGTCTCTGGCGGGAGAGGCCAATTAATAGAAAGTTAATAGAGAGAGGTAGTCTAGATGTGATATGATGAGAGAGTGCCTGGGAAGATGGGGTGACATCCCATGCTCACAAAAATCAATGTGAATGACCTTTCAAATATTAAACAGCTCAGAATCTGATTTGGATCACGGACTGGACAAATTGCACTGTGCCTGTGCCCAGGTGATGATGTCATTAAGTGGCACCTGCCACAGGGCATGAGACCTCTTCTGACTTTGGTGAGAAGACATCAGAGAGAGAGGAAGAGAGAGAGTTCAACGCAATTCCAAGAGAAAATGAAGAGGAGTCGTCCGAATTTCTGCGATTGGAGCCCCACACCCTCACAGGAGAAGAAGAGAAGTCGAGGAAGTGAAGAAGAGGAAGAAAGGAAGTTAAAGAAGAGGGAGCGGGAGAGGCATGTGAATGAGTGCTGCATGGAGGAGAAAAGGAGAAGGAAGGAGACTTGATAATGGTAAAAAGAAATCACAAATATTATTATTATAACATATTCCTCAGCTTTATATAATAAATTGCTATATACATTGAACATACAGATTTGCATAGAAAGCAGCCAATAACCAGCACAAGATAGAGAGCCTACTCAGAGCTGCTCCTCCATGTGTCTGAACTGCTCTTCTATCACTTGCAGGAATAGTGACACAGGCACCTGCCAGCCATTTCTATAGATTACTGTAGTTTTTATTGATCTGATGTAAATGTATTTTAAAAATGAGGCCCTGAAGTAGCTTACAATAGCCCCAAATAGTGTATAAAATGTATTCAGATCCCCAACTGCTGATAGGCGGTTCCCATTAACACTCCCATGTTTCACTGATATTGACTTTTTAAAAGATCTCCAATCTTCATTCAACATTTTCAGAAGGTGTGACAAGGTATGATCTAACCAATGCGTTATATGGGTATAATTCAGTTTCTATGGTAGAATCAATTTCAAGTGCATTAAGCAAGATAATATTGTATAGAACAGTGATCCCCAACCAGTGGTAAGGACCATGTTGCTCACCAACCTTAGCAAATGCTCTATTTTGAATTCCAGGCTTGAAAGCAAGTTTTAATTTCATAAAAACTAGGTGTACAGTCAATTAGAGCTACCAAATAGCCAATCGCAAACTTTATTTGGCATCCCCAGAGACTTTTTTCATGCTTTTGTTGCTCTCCAACTTTTTTTTTTTTTTACATTTGAATGCGGCTCACAGAAAGGTAGGGGACCCCTGTTATAGAATTATCTAGTTATATATATTATTGTGCTTGGATAATATGTGACACTAGAATGTCTAATTCAGGTATATTAATAATGTTATGGTTCTCGTATATTAGGATTAGCATTATCTCCTATATTAAGGTAAATTAAGGGGGTTATTTATCAAAGTCCGAATTTATCTCAATATTTTCTGAAAAAAAACTCAGACCAAATCCACATTCTTGGGCTTATTCATTAATACACATTCCCGAAAAAATTTGTTTGCGGAAAAAAATCGTGAATAATACGATTTTCATATTTTTTTCAGATTTCTCATCCGAAAACTCCGAATTTTGCACAAATACTCTGAAAACTTTGGGGTATTGCCAAAAATCCAGCGCACATCAAAAAATCATTGGGACTTCTCCCATTGACTTATATGCAACCTCGACAGGTCTGAGATGCCGGATTGTCAGATTCGGACTTTTCCATCCTTGGGGTTTAATAAATTTCCGAAAATTCATGATTTTTTTAAAAGACTGAATTTATTAAAAAAAATCAAGAATTTTTCGTGATTTTTGCATTCAGAGTTGAGAAAATAACCCCCTAAGTGTAGTAGCAAAACATTGGGGCAGAAACTCTTTAACAAAAAATGTAACTAGGTCTATAGAATCATAGTAGCACGCTATAGTAAATATTTTTCAATGAGTTGCAAATAAAATCTTTTTTCCGCACTAGGAGCAGCTGGACCCATCAGTGCCCGAGCTCAACTGTTAAGGCTGAACCCACTTGGCATATCTTCTTACAACTTCTACTCAGAGTTGGGAGAAGTGAGTGATTGGTTCCCATTAATTGTAGCCTAGTGCTCTAACGAAACAAAAAAATATGGATTGACTCTTTCCTTGCCTTTCTCAGGTCCTGTTGGCTACCTTAGGAGACAGGAGGCCAAATGTGGCCTTAAAATACATTGAAAAAACTGATAAGACCAAGTTCAGCAGACTTCTCACAGAGGCAAAAGTGCTGAAGATCTCCAGGGACTGCCAATTTTTTTGTTAAGGCTATGCCGCATTTCAAACTCAGGTACAACTTATTATCATGTATTCCCATATAATATGGGATGCTGGTCAGATTGGCCTGCTAGAGTACAAGAAAATCTCCCAACCCTATTGCCCCAGCCAAGGACAATTCCCATCAGCCCTTTCTTATTTTCATCATAGGCCTATATGAGACAACAGAAAAGTATCTAAAATCCATATTCAAAAAAATGAATGTTGCACTGTTAAACACATTATTGCTACTATTAGTGTTATTAATAACAGAGTTGGATTCTGTTGAATTCTGTATCTGTGCGTATGCCTACACGAACATTCACTTTCAAGGCTATAGTTATCACAGTTAGTATAGATATTGGTACAAGGAGGACAAGTGGAGAGAACCAGATTAACCGCATCACTTTACTTTACATCATACATGTTTCCATTACTTGTTCAGCTTCTAGTGCCAGCCATGTTGTGCCAAACATTACCCAGATTTAACAATAGATATTCTATTACTGGTTTCTGCCCATACAGCTATAAATAGGAAGTAGCAAATGTTACAGTTCTGATCCAAGTGAAAGAAACCAACTGGTCACATGCATTACTCACTGGACTCCATTCTCTCAATGAGCAGCTGAATCCATTGAACTCTGTTGCCAATATTATCCCAGTAGACATACTTAAAAGGTACCATGTTCTCTTCTTTTCAAGATTCTAGATGGAAAAGAATATAATGCAGCAGTGAACTGGTGGTCATTGGGCATCACCATTTATGAAATGGCTACTGGCAAGGTCCCCTTTATCCACAGAGACACAGAGGAGGTAATTGAATCCATCATAAAATATGAGCCTCACATACCTCATTGGCTGGATAAGGATCTGAGACATCTTCTAAAAGAGGTAGGTAGCAACTGTGGGATAGAAATATTGTAACAGTCATAAATATATTTCTACTTCATTGCTTTGGTTAAAACTGAATTTAAGATTTCTGAATCTAACATGATTATCAGAGTTTATTTTCTTTATTTTTTTCGAACAGTATGCACTCATATATACTTTTGCTCAAAATGAACACAACTTATAGGACTTGATTTGAACTTGTTTTGTTTTTGTCTGTTGATTCTTTAGCTCCTAAGAAAGAAGCCTCAACATCGCCTTGGGCTGCGAGGGAACATCAGGGGCCACCCATTCTATGACACCATTGATTGGAGGGTGCTGGAAGAAGAAGGAGCAGAACCCCCTTTCCAGCCTAGAACAGTAAGTACATGGTTGGGAATACAAATTAGAATGATTATAGCCCTGAATGAATAACATTGGCTAGTAAAATAATGAAAAGATGTGAAAGACATGGCAGACTGACACACACACCTGCAATTTTAACAGACCAAACATGTGATATTGACCTCTAAAAGAAAATAACATATTTCTGTTGCTCATAGATTTTGTATTATATTGACTAAAATAATATTTTACCCTTTCATGCAGCCATCAGCGAATCTATTCCAGCCATATGATGGAAAGCCCATGACAATGAAGCAGCATCAAGGGATATAAACATCATTCCTGGTTACCCAGAATTACAAGACAGACTACCACATGCTCTCCAACATACGGCACATTTACTAAAGAGTGAATTTTCTCTTCACCTTGCTTTACCAAAGTTCGCCTCACTTTCCCAGTTGTATTTTGACAACACTTCTCCATATTGACTAAAAATCCTTATTTCACTTTTTCAAGAGAAATGTGGTGAATTTTCTCCTGGCGAAAATTACATAGATCGTTCGTTTCAATACACACGTGTAGAGCTGAATCATCAGATATACAGGTAGATATGCAGATAGAAACAATAGAATTTCTACCTGTATCTGATGATTCAGCAATAACAATAGCCGATGTTTGGGTGCCTTCAAACTATTGGTTTCTTTACAAAACAATGTGGTACAGGTATGGGACCTGTTATTCAGAATGTTCAGGACCTGGGGTTTTCCCCATGGTCATGCCCCCCTTCCAGCCCAGTCATCACCTCGAATGCGCATATTCGTGGGGTCTGGGGGGAGACAAAGTTAAAGGATGGGTTGCATAGGGCACTTGGCCGGCTTGGCCTGGCACTGCAACCAAGGTGCTGGCTGCTCTACATCTTAGCAGCAATAAAGCAGGAACCATCATTAAGGCACAATAATCATAATATATTGCAGCTTTTCTCATGTAGGTGCCTCTCTCTCTATGAATCGCCAATTGTGAGTGATTAATTTACTAACAGAGATGTAAAACTACACAGTCAGGGTCGGAC
Organism: Xenopus petersii; assembly: GCA_038501925.1. Classification (NCBI taxonomy): domain Eukaryota; kingdom Metazoa; phylum Chordata; class Amphibia; order Anura; family Pipidae; genus Xenopus; species Xenopus petersii. The sequence goes on along the minus strand of CM076685.1, from coordinate 20,415,770 downwards.
GGGGCCATCTGTGACTGACGGACCCTCTTCAAGGTGCCTGGCGTCCAACCTAGCTCCTCCTGACCTGCGTACGCATCTTACCTGTGAAGGGTTTTTCCCGGTGTCCCAGTCTGACACTGTACCCTTTAACATCTAGTGCAAGTTAGACATGGAACGGACATTGCTGATTGGCTGGCATAAGTTAGACTGAGGTCCAGCAGAAAACCTGACCCCCTTATACTCACCTAATTCTGCTGCACAAATATAAGTAAGCAAGGTGGCTTACTGTCTGAGGTGCATCAGGGGAGGCACAAATAGGGCAAAGTATATAGAGTTGGACCAGCCGGAGTCCACTGGAATTTTCAGTATCCAGATGGGCCATATGCATACGATGCATGTGCAGTGTTTATGCTGCCATTTATATTATTGCAACTGATTTGTGAATATCATCATCATTAGAACGTGACATTTATTGAAATGCAAGTGGCCCATGTACTAAATGCTTGGCCTAATCCATAGCTAGTTAGGTGTCAGGCAAGCCTATCCAGCCACACTACATTGCTTTATGCTCAACAGCTGGCAGATTAAACTGAAGATACAATAACTGAAGATAAAACAGAAATAATAATATTGAACTTAGCGCCAATGTCAGACCAAATATTTATTACATGGGGTACTTTGATCACTGCTGCCATCTGGTGGAAAACAGCAATAGCCTAACGTCCTAAACTTTTGTAATAAAAAAACAAAACTGAGCAACATGTGTTCATGGGAGTTCCATCCGTCATTGCTCTCCGTGCTTCCTACTAAATAACACCAGAAATATTGACAATCGTGTATAATGCTTTGACTGAAGCTGTTTCTTATGCAATGAGCTTTATCTAATCCTTCATGTCCATGTGTTATTGTTATAGCAGGCTCGATAGGATGCTGGCGAATGCAGATTATTTCTCTCAACTTTGTGTATGTTCACACTAAAAGTGATAAACTTGGCCAACCATTGTGGGTTATGGTTGAGTGCTGGTCAGAAGTACACTCCTCTTCTGCTGCAGAAGAATGAGAGAAGCGGGCACAGAAGTAGCGCACATAGCAAGACAACGTGGGTATGAATTAGGTTTGTGCAGGTTGATTTTTTTCCTGCCCTGCATATCATTATTGTGCGGCCCACTTTCATTTGAATCTTGACTTTGCCTTTATGTACTTTATCACACTATAAAGTACAAGCCTATAATAAGTAGGAAAATCTTAGGGTAATCACATATACATGACCGTAACTTGATAAAATGACCGTCTGTCCTTCTGATTCTGGAAACAGAGTAGGGTGCATTTATTTCTGCTATAGGTGCAAATTCAGGATGCCCAGGGTCGGACTGGGCCAGCGGGATACTGAGCCGGCATGGACCTGCTCACCAATCGATAGGACCTAAAAGAGAAATATGTGATGCATGCCATGCAGGATTTTGTGCACGCGGGGGCCCTTGACGTTTGGAACCCAGTGGCCCACCAATAAGCCAGTCCGACCCTGTGGATGCCTAAAGACATCAAGCACTTATTTGGTTTCCTTGTTCTGACCCACAAGGTCAGGATGTTCCTGGGGATACCCATGTGCCCATTACCTCATACTCCTTGTCTGCACTGCTATGGTTGCCACCTGGCTGGTATTGTGCTAGCCTAGTTAACCCTGCCCCCCTCTGCCCAGCTCACCAAATTTCTGGTGTATTGGGCCTGATCCATCACACCCCTTTAATGTCATTCATTACCCTGCCCCTGTCAGGGCCGGATTTACATAGTGGGCACCCCTAGACCCACTGCTGTTTGTCGCCCCTATCCCCTCCAGGGGGACAGGAGTAATGGGGATTGGTGCATGGGAAATTTAAAAAATTTTTGTATCTCCAGCCCAGTGTTTTTGAACCAATGTGGGTGTGGTTGGACAGCATGCCGCCCCCTAAAATCCTGACCAAGGCATTAAGAACATGACATAGGCCAGTTCTTCATATGTAACCCTGTTGATTTAGGGGTAATGATGTATGGGATACATCTCTCTGGAACCCTATATTAATTATAATTAATATGTATTTATAAAGCACCCAAATATTCTGCATTGCCATGAATTTTATTCTGAAAGGTAGTGGATGCCAGTGCAGAGACTGGCAGAATGACATGGCAGAGGAAGAGTCATATGATCAGAGGCGTATGAGCTTGGCAGTTGTAGGAAAGGAAGTCCCCCCTATAAGATATATTGGATCTTATTGTCAAAGACTATCTGACACCCAACTGCTGCAAGAAGAGAAAATGAAGAGAAACAGATGCTGAGAGAGGGGTAGTGAAGATAAACTTGATTATTTCAGAAACTATGCAGAATTTTTAATTGATTGTATTTACAAAGTAGCAGAAGATTATATTAAATTTTCATTTTCGCAATAGTTCCCCTTTAATTATGGACTACAGTGATGACAGTCTTGGGAAAGGAGGATTATGGAAATCATCCGGACTGAGAATTAAAATAGGCCCTGGCATTTCAGGTACACAGAGGCCCAATCAGCTCCCACCAGCCCACTAAATACTGACTTTCTATGGCACCTTATAGCAGCTGGCATTTGCCAGAACCCACAGATTGCCAGTCCGGGCCTGAGTACATGACATGATGAGAGAATGACAGCCCACCAGGAGTGTTCACATAAGGAGGACATGTAGACCGCCATTCCCTTATAACAGCCCACATCCCCAGAGTTTGCTAATAAGGGTTAAAAGTACAGGTTTGTTTTCTTTCAATCTAAAGCTGGCCATAGACGTGCAGATATAGGCTTGATTGAACGAACAATCGTGCAATCAATCTCCCAATAATCTCCTGACCTACCACTAACCGTTCAGATCAAATAAAGCAGTAAAAGAACAAATTAGATGATATTCTGCCCTTGACAGCAATTGTACGAAAGTTACGACATTCACCCACTGATATCATCACATACACGCAGAGAAATTATCATTAGCCGACAGAAATCTTTTAACCTGTCCAATCGACTTTAACTTTTGTTAAATACTATACAAATCAATGATACACTGGTTTACCCAAGTAAATAAATACAATGATAAAGGGATAAACTCTCACAAAAAGGTTGCCTAAAGCCAGTATAAGCACTACCACTATTAGTTGAACATCAATAGTGTATATAAGACAATGAAAATATGGAGAGTATACTCACAGTTCATCCCATTCCGTGGGTGCACATTCATAAGAAAAAAACAATAATTGTGAGTTCCTCCAAAAAAGTAAATCAAAAAGTGATAAAAAGTACAAAAATGTTTATTAGGACATAATGGATAAATGCCTGATGCGTTTTGTGCCTATTAGGGCACAAAAAAGTAAATTAAAAAGTACAAAAATGTTTATTAGGACATAATGGATAAATGCCTGATGCGTTTTGTGCCTATTAGGGCACAAAAAAGTAAATTAAAAAGTACAAAAATGTTTATTTGGACATAGTGGATAAAGATCCGCGTGTTTTGTGCGTATTCTGGCACTTACTCATGAGTAAAGGTGGCCATACACGGAGAGATCCGCTCATTTGCCGATGTCGCCAAACGAGTGGATCTCTCTCCGATATGCCCACTATATCGGGCTGATCCGATTGTTGGGCCCTAGCGGATCTTAACGAACGGGAACGGGCGGTCCGCATCAACGAACAGATGCGGCCGCAATCCGACGGGATTTTTAGTCCCATCCGATCGATATCTGGCCGACTTTCAGCCAGCTCTCGATCGGGGAAGCCCGTCAGGGGCCCCCATACACGGGCCAATAAGCTGCCGACTCGGTCTGTCGGCAGCTTTTATCGGCCTGTGTATGGCCACCTTAAGTGCCCTAATAGGCACGAAACGCGTCAGGCCTTTATCCGTAATGTCCCAATAAACATTTTTCTACTTTTTATTACTTATTACTTATTTACATTTCCTGGAGGGACTCACAATTAATGTTTTTTCAAAGGGATATACTCCCCAAAGCACTTATTACATAACTTAGCTCAGTTCACACAAGTCTCAACATCTTCATCATATTATAATCAGATTGCTTGCATTGCTTTCTCACCACCAACACGCATCCATTCCGAAAGCAAAATTTTGTTATGAAATAAGACTTGAGCTGTTGCCCAGTGCAAGAATAAGGTTTTGTTTCCTTCGCTACAGCACACATTATCTTACCCACACCCAGGATCAATTAGGGATGCCATTTGCTTTGTGTATGGGTGTATATGGCCATGGCCAGGACAGCCAGTGGCTCATGGGGGAGTAAAGAGGGTTATAGGGGAGTCCAATTTGATATGCAAATATGTCATTTAGAACAGGTTATTCTTCCTCAGGGTTTGGGAGGCACTAAAGAAAACATTCTAAACATAAAGATTTAGCTGTGTTGCCCTGCAAATTCTAGATCCACCACTGTGTAGGTTATTGTCCTATTTAGCAGATAACGTTCATAATGTACATCTGTGCTGGTGGAGCTTATGGTGGACGATCCCTATTATCCATGCACACATACGCATGTACACATGTTTTAGGCTTGGCAAATCATTGTCAGAATTGGCAACAACTGCACCACCACATATTCCCACTGCAACCCAATGTGTTAATTACAGCCTGGGATTGTGATAGTGAGGACAACTATAGAAATTGACCAACAAATAGATTTGTCTCTAAATGATAACCTCCACTAAATGTAGAACGTCAAAGTGGAGGACAGAAGGACAACAATGCAGATTTACTGCTAAAGTGCGAATTTATTGCAGTCCACACGACATGTTTCGAGCAACATATGCCCTTCAAAGTTCTACATATGATTGTTTGGTGCCAGGACAGAGCACCAGTGGGACATTAGTAGGACCTGCTATCCTCTGCTCTATTGTGTATAAACTACAGTGTGATATAACCTCCAAACTACAGTGTGATATAACCTCCACTAAATGTGGTTGCGGAGCTTCCAGGTCGTTAGCGTTCATCTTGAACCAACGAAAAAAATGCTGCTCCACTTTTGCATCTCGGCGCAACACATAGGGCACAGATATGCTAAGCTGCATCTTCTGACCTTGCTAATAATACAGTCTGACATCTGGTCACTTCTTTTGTATAAAAGTTTTGATATTTGTCATTGTTCTGTATTATCTGTGTTGATTTCAGGGCATGTACTGTACAAGTTTAATTGCTGACTGGGGGGATGAGAAGTGGGAGGCACGTGCTTACAAAGATGCCACTTTGTATAAAGCTGAGCTTTCACTGGCATTGAGCAAAGGGTATGGGAACAGAGTCTCCTCACATAATGCAGGGAACAACAATGGCCAGGCTTGTGCTATACGCTGAGTTATTTCAGTTTAGGCCTGAAAATCCATAAAATAAAAATCCTGGAGCAAAGTAGGTTGGAGGAATGAGAGGGAAATTAACCCTAACCATTGTAGCAGCAACAGAAGGCACAATAAGTCCAAATAATCTTTCACAATCAGAAAAACAGGAAACAGGAAGGGAGGTTAAGCCTCTTGATTATTAGCATTATCATGTGTCAAAGGGGTTATGAAATCAGCATCTTTTAAAACTGGACCTGTCACCCAGACACAAAAAGCTGTATAATAAAAGTCCTGTTCAAATTAAACATGAAATGCAATTTCTATTTTTTATTAAAGCATTCAAAGCTGTTGTAAGCTCATTTAAACATCTCAGCTGTCAATCAAATATTGGTGGGTCACACAAGCACAGATAGGCTTCACTTCAGGTCCTGCTAGCTGCTGATTGGTTCCTACAGTGCAGTGAGCTGAGAGCCGCCGGCTCCCCTGCGCAGCCTGGGAATTCAGAGGGAGGGATTATTAGGGTTTTTGCAGAAATATTCAATAAATCAGTCTGAAATACTACTTTTTTAGCACAATTCTTCTATATCTAAATGAGCATAATGCACTGGTATGTTCTTATTTTTTTACACAAAATATCTCCTTTAAAGGAGCAGTGCTCAGTTTTAGAGGTTTTCATTTTTCAAATGGTTACAAACCAAGCGGAGAGAGGGTGGATCGGACCTAGTAAGGACTCTGCTTTCTACTTCTACACTTGAACCCTGTCCCTGGCTCATCATCCTTTTCCCAAATCTCAGCATAGCTCAAACTTGCATTTTGAGCCATTTGCTCATGAAACAAAAAAATCTATTATCGATATCCTGAGAGGCCCACGTCAATCACTGCAGAGCAACCTTGCCTAAAAATCATGCACTTTGATGTTATTTCAACAATGAAGCGCTGCTAAGCCACTGGTAACTGCAATAACACTGAAATCTGGGGAAAAACTGTGGTTGAAATTGCATTTTGCTCACTAAACTTGCAGAACTAAATAAAGTCTACGTTTTCTAGTCCAAAGCAACCACAGCCCTTTAACAGTGAAGACCTGTGCCCTTGATATTGTGCCCTCAGTAGTTTCTCATCTTTTATCTCTGGGCTTTTGTCAGTTGCCTAAGCTTGGAATCCAATTCTCAATATTATGGATGTACTGAATCTAGTATTCAGTTCAGGATTTCGTTTTTCAGCTGGATCTGTCCGAATCCAAGTTCTTAACGGCAGCCATTCAAGGTGGAAAAAAGGCACAGGATACACAGCAGATAACAGATAAAACAACATTGTATTCTACAGGTCTTATCTGTTATCTGCTATGTGACCTGTGCCTTTTCTCCAGCTTGAACGGCTGCCCCATGGTTACACAGCAGCTCCTTCATATAAATTGTAGTAAAATATTTGAAGAAAACACAGAACTTTTACCAGTGCAGGGCAACAGTACATTTTATTGTAATTACATTAATGCACAAGGGGGCAGAGTCCTGCAGTGGGTCTGGTACCCGCTGGTTACCCGCAAAAACTTGCCGGTTGTGGGTATAATTTCCGGGTGCAGGTAAAGAAGCGGGTCGGAAGTTCTGCGTGTTTGCGGGTCGGGCCATGGGTCTTCTCCATAGCGATTTTTACTCCTTTTTTCTGATCACACCTACTTCCGATGCTGTCACTTCCAGGTTACAATGACAGCACTTCCTATTTTCCTCCTTTTTTTCTGATCACGGCCACTTCCGATGATGTCACTTTCAGTTTACAATGACAGCACTTCCTGATTCTTGATGGTCAGCAGGTCGCGGATCCGGTTGCGGATAAGGTACTTGCGGGTCGGGTCAGGTAGCGTGTCCAAGCGGGTAGGAATGCGGGTCTGGGTTGCGGATTGCAGGTTGTGGGTACGGGTTCCAAAAAATGGACCCGCACAGGTCTCTACAAGGGGGTATTAAAGAGACCATGATTAGTTTGTTACCAAGAACAACAATATATTATATAATATATATTGTAAAAGATCATATTATATTATAGTAAATGTATATTTTGCATACAATATTTTTTTTTTTTTTTTTTTAAAAACAAAGTGAATCTACTTTATTCCTGTAACCTGATCATCAAAAAGTCATAATTATGAGAATTGACTGCAGTTCTAGATTTGAAATCAATTTGCTTTCAGATTTTGTTTTATTTAAAACCTTAACTCTGAAAAAGGAATTTCACCAGGGTTTGCATGCATGTTACATGAGAATAAATCAATGGCACATACTAGTAGGAGAGGAATATATCATATTTGCATATATGATTAAGGTAATTAAATTTTGCTTCCCATTTTAGATATCAGCTAATCACCTTAATTAGCTTTAATGTAATGGGGCTTGTTATGTGGATGTGCTGATGGCACAATTAGGCGCATACGGTTTCCCGGTCCTTTAGAACATTGTTAAGCATCCAATTGCTGAGCTTTGCAGTGGTCCCAACAAAGAGGTGTAATCGTTATAAGCTTTGTTCCTAATTACATGCCCTTGTATGTGCTCTTTTTAATGCAGGACCTCTTGTAAATACCCATGACCAGCACAATGCTGCAATTTTTAAATTTTATAAGAGCCCTCTATAAAGGGAAAGCCTGGCCAACTCTTCATTCTACAGAACATAGAACTTTTGTAGAGCTCTTGTACCAGCGGAAGTACCAGCTAAGAAACATTCTTGTTTAATATTAGCTTTTTAATGAAGCAGCCAGGGGCATAACACTGATGACACCAGAACCAATCTCTGCTGAGGCAAATAGGAGTAAAGAGCTCATTATTGATGTGTAATAAAGTGTTTTCAAAGCACTAACATTTTCCAAAGCAAGCTTTTTATAAAGATGCACAGTAAGAAACACTAATAGCCAGGCAATTAAATATTAATAATAAACAACAATAAAGTCACTTATGATAAAAATATATGACATTTGATTATGTGTTTTTTTATTGTTCTAAATGATTAGTGAAAAAAGGAGGGGGGAGCATTTCCTCATCTCATATACTTTGTCTGAAAGTTATAGCTTGGTGCTTGCAACTAACAATGATGTTGATCATGTTGTTGTTTTACTTGTTTTGTTAATTAGGTTTTTATACCTATAGGGTTAGACAGAAACTTAACTTCATTTTTAAAATGTAGGGAGAAAATGTTGTTTAAAATGTAGTTTTTGCACCATGTTTATGTCGTTTGAAAGACAAATTCATAAAAATGCCTTTCTTTCATGTGAAAAGTGGTGGTTGAGTCGGAACTTAGGTGGATTTCTGTTTGTGAATATGGAGAAAGTATTTTACTCCAGTTTACCACCACTTTTACTCCAGAAATGGGCTCTCTCCACTTTTGTAAATTTCCCCTTTTGTCTCAAATAGTATAATCCTTATAATTTACCTAACATTTATAGAAAGATAAAGTGCAAGACTGTCAAAGAAGGAAACCGGAACAGATGACACAGAAAGAACCAGGTTGCCCCTAGGAGTTGACAGAAGGGTATGGGCATAGGTTTTAGCAGTGGGTAGGTACTAGGTATGTACCTCTTCTGTTTGCCTAAACATGGTTCCAGCCCATTTTGCAACTCTTGTGATGGAAAAGCAGGGCAGGATGGGTTGTGGACGATTTGCTGAGCAGGAGTGGGCAGATTAGTGGGAGGGTGGATTGGTAGTAACAAGCAGGAAGGTTATTGGAGGTGCAGACTTGCCTTGGATGCAGTGGCATAACTAGATGTTACTGGGCCCCACAGCAAATTAATTTTAGGGCCCCCAACATATCTGGAGGTTGTCCTGTTTTACCAATATATGTTAAAATTGCTCATTATTTTGGGTCTCATGGGGCCCCCTATACATCCTAGGCCCTCCTGCAGCCACAGGGTCTGCTTCCTTTTGTAATTACACCCCTGGTTGGGTGGTTTTACTTTATCACACGGCACTGTTGTCCTAGCTACATCTATACTGTTAAGCTGGCCGTAGATGTTGAGATTTTTAAAAGATCAGATCCTGATCATGAGACCACGATCTTCTCAGAACGATCGTACGATCCTACGAATTTACCATCAACTAAAAAGACCAATTTGCCAGGAAAACAAAGGGGAGCTGCCTGCTTGACCCTGCAAACATAGATAGATTGCACTGGGACTGGCAAAAGATTTTTTGACCTGGCCGATCAATTTCCCGACAGATGTCGGCCGAAAAATGGTAAGATGTACGATCGTTCGAATCCCACTAACCGCACGATAATTTCGAAGGATTGGTCGGGCTTCCCTAAAATCGGTCGTTCGGCAAGAATAATCGTCGCGTCTATGGGGAGCTTTAGTTGAGCTGCAAGCTGAACAGGAGGGGGCTGTGGTGAAACTGGTTGGATAGGGACATCACACTATCAAATGTGATCCTGGGCAGGACAAGTACTAGAAAAAAAGTCTAATCTTTAAAAAGCATTAGACCAGGGGCCAACTCTCAGTACTATTATTCTTCCACTCACTTAACCTCTCTTCTCCTCGTCTCTTTTCTTTACCTACTATAATCTATTATTTCATTTATTTAGCCTCTTTGTTCTCATAGAAATAAGTAATGGTCATCAAATAGGCCAAATGTTTAATAGTATGAGGGCCCACCGGGAGTTTTCCTGGTATCCTGGTGGGCCAGTCCAACACTGGGCAGGTAAAAGTACAATATCATAGCACCTAAGAGGGACCTTAAAATTTGTGGTTAAAAGCCAGGCAATAGTCAGGGGAAGCAGAATTCAAGGAAAGTCAAGGATAAGGCCAGTAGTCTAGGACCAGGAGCTCAGGAAAAGCATGAATTAATACAAGAATAGGCCAAGAAGATCCACAAACAGGTAAACTGTATTGGTGACAGTAGTCTTTTAAATATTTTAATTTCATGCCATTTGCACTTTTGCGCTAAATTCAGTACACCAGTCACTCCAGAACCAATGCAGTCGTTATTGCATAAATCACTACTAATAAATGGCATATCTGGCTTCCAATGGACAAAGAAGTAAATACAAAATTAGGCCAAACAAGCCAAACTGCAATCTGATCCTTTTATGAAACAGAATACTATACTATGTTTCTCAGAGCAGCGTTGAAAAGTAAATGATTGAAAATGCACATCTCTTTAACCAGCCCAGGTGGCTGTATAATTACTAGAGGTGGATCTGCTTAATGACTGAATCACTGGCTGAATTACCTGTGCTGGTAAAGCTTTAGATTAGGGACAGTTTATCCAGTGATCTGTGATGTACACAAGAACAAATGTACTAATCCAGCTCCTGAAGACAAAACAATTGCACTTTAGGACTTTGGCACTTTTCTCTGTGCCTGCCATAAGACTTCGGCATGGTAGAAAAGTATCAAACCAAATGAAAAAACAGCAGGAGCTCACATATCCCACAAACAGGCTTGTAAAAAGAACTGAATTTTAGGGCACAAATAAATAAGTACATAGCTGGTATGCTGGATATATACCGAGATACATTGATTGGTACAATCCCGGCGATTTGTTGGATTAAGTGCCGCATAAGGCTATGTATTGATTTATTTTTTGCCCTAAAATAAAGTTTTCAGTTCGTTTTAAAAGCCTGTTTGTGGGATCTGTGAGTGCCTGCCATTTTTTCCTTTGGCATGAGCACCCAGACCCCACGTACTACTGGTGAGATAATAAACTCTTTAGCTTTACATTGGGACTTTTTTCTTCAAATGCATGGTAGAAAAATATTCCAAGATATTATATATCATGCTCAGTTAAAAAAAAGGACACACTTACAGGACAAATCATAACCAGTGTAACAAACAAGGGGTCTCCAACCAGATGGACCAGATCAGGTTCATTGTTTGTTTGCATCCTAGAAAGAGGTTTACGCACAATGTAAAGCCCATTGCAGTCTGTGTAGACAATGCAATCTTCCAGCTTCTGCTCAGTAGAAAAAAAATTAAATAAAATGGATCTTTGCACAATGTGGCCATCCATGTGCTGGCCAAACCAGGCTAGTTTGATGATTGAATCATACTATGTGAAATTGAGCATGAACTGCCAACTGGCATTTCAAATTGGTTGATATTGATCAGGCAGGCTATTGGGTAGCTCAACATAACTGGGCCAATAAGCTACTAACTGGGTTAGGGGGACCATGTTGGCAACTTATATATCAGCCTGTGTGGCCAGCTTTCATTTCAATTCAGGGATTTGTCAGTGAGTAATGTATATTATATGTATATATTATGTAAAATGATTAAACTTATAGTAAGGGGATGGAATAAAGCAAGGAATGTATAGGCCCCACCAGTGCTCACATAGTTGATTCATTATCCATCTTTTCACACTCCTGTCTGTATAACTGCATAAAGGGACTATTTGCTATTCTTAGTATAAAAAAAGAGGCAGATTTCTCAGCAGGGGAATTTCTCAGTTATTGAATGCAAAGCTATTATGCCACCCTAACATGGGGACAATTGTGACCTGTTCCAATTACTGAATACAGCCTGGTACTAGTATAGAGAAAGCCCTGGTCTGTGTGAATAAATTAGAGGTTTCTAATTACTTTGTGTCCTACTGCAGCCATTACATTCACAGCGCACTGACCGGCACAGGGCTGGACCCTGCATTTGCTTATTAAGTCCTGGATCTGCTTACTGAAGCTGAAAATCTAATTGCAAATGGAGCCCTATTAGCACTAACAGACACATGTATACCACAGAATCAAGTAACACAGGGGATCGCTGTGCAGTAAATTAAAAACAAACGAGGGAGTTTGATTTTAAGAATCATTTATCAGGCATGGGGCATATTTTTTCCCTCACAATGCCCCCCATACATGTTGGGAGTTATGCGTGCTTTCAGACAAAATGGACCACAAAAAGCTTGCAGAAGGCATGCCTGTATAAATTTGGTGGTGCGCTGTACTGATGTGCGGGTGGGGTTTTTCCTGACCCGCACCCACCCAAAGGCCACCCTTCCTCCACCCACACCCGCCTATATGCTTCCTTTTATAAACCCGCCCTGCCGACGACAGCACAAAAGGTACGGGGCAAGCAGGCGCAGCATCAATAAAAGAAGATGCCAGAAGCCAGCAGTGCAAGGTGACAGGCGGGGAGAGCAGTAGAAGAGCTCAACCCGACCCACCCACCATCCGCGGAGAGGAGTGCGAGGTTGGCCCAAACCTGCCCGACCCGCAGTAGTTCCGGAGCTCCCCTGGTGCAATGTGTATGATCTGCAAGCACAACGATATGGAGGTGCACAATGTTACTAATAGGGAAAAAATCAAAATATATAAGAAGGCCAGTATTTTTTTCCAGAAAAGGTGGCAACCCTATTTGTAAATCAGCCATGATTGTCGTTAAGATGGCCATACAAGCAGATATATACCTGAATTGACCACCAATATGATTATGTCTGGGCCTGTGCTCCACTGTGGTTGAGTGCATTAGGTTGAACACAGGCAAAACCTTTTGTATGTAGAAGCCCTTAATCAGTCTTTATTTTGTTGAAATATTTTTCAACCAAAGGACATGGATATCAGGACTAGGGTTGCCATCTTTGCTAGTGGCAAAACCCAGACAAAGTGGACTGGCTGATGAAGTTGGGGACAGAACTGAGATGTCAGGAGGCGGGCCACAGATGTGTGGCGTAAAGTCATGATTTCAGGGGCGGGATTATCTCATCATGCGCGTGACTGGAGCAGTTTTGAAACTAGTCCGATTGCTTTGAACAGACAACCTTTTACAAATCCTAAGATATTGGGCTGAACTCCACTGAGCATTGATGTCCGCTATGTGATGGAACTGAATGTGAAATCGCAGGTACAAACTACATGTATCCAACTGTGGGATGTGAATGCCGCACGCTGTGTCTGCATCTGACAGTCGGATACATGTAGTTTGTACCTGCGATTTCATATTCGGTTCGACTATCTTCTGCACATCCGACACGTCACATGTATGTCATCGCATGGCGACAAATCAGACATCAACGCGCCATGCAGTTCAGCCCATTCAGTTAAAAACTGGACAGGTGGCATTCCAACTTCCCGCCAGCCCATTAATACCTAATCCATCTAGCAGAAGTGGGGTATAGAATATATAAAATGGTCCAATGACAGTTGTGGAATAGGATAGCCCCAGGAGTCAATTATACTGGTGTTACAGCTTTGCGTGTTTTTATTACGAGTTTTTAGCCAGCTCCCCGAACTGCTATGAGCCCCTAATAATTTCTCAGACTTCTGCAAGTAGCAACCATTAAATTTATGGAATAAATAGGAGTTGCTTTAGGACTAATTGGCACTTATTGGCCTTCTGCCCCTACCTATCTAAGGTAAGCAAATGGCAATTCTAAGCAGCATGGGCAGGACATTGATATCACGTAACTATTCAATTCGCTATGCATGACCCATTGCAGGTTGGAGTGAATATTAGCACCATCAAGCATTCATATTATAATCTGCCTTACAAGGGAGTGTAAAGCAATGTGTACACTACTGGCTTGCAAACAGTTAAAGCAGAGCCATCTGTGACTGGATTGTTTGCCTACAGATTTAGCCTTCCCCAATAATCAGTTTGTACAATCCAGCCTGGAAATTGAGTGCAAAGGGCAAAGTCCACTGGCGACTCAGAAGGGGGCAGCAATTTTTGCTTTTTTTGTGTGCCAAAAACATACAAATAATCACCTGTTTCCCCAATATTTATTAACTCACAGGCACCTGCAAAACTGTCAGGGGATGTGCAACTTGTAGCCCACCAGTTAGGACTACAGATCCCAGCATCCCCTGAGCAGCTTTGGTTATGGGAGTCTGAATTAATTGAAGTTCAGAAGCGGCATCACTGGTTTTGAGCTTCTGCTCTTTCTATCTCTGAATAATAATGCTGTGTGTATCTAGAATGGCAGCCACAAATGTAATCTGCAGTAATTTAATATCAGATAATCCTCTCTTCACTATCACACAAACTCATATTCTGTGATTGCCTCTCTGAGGTTACGTAATGCAGTTTTTCTAGGATTTATGAAACAAATGCACCATTTTCCCCTCCATATCTCTGCCGGGACACATATATCATTATTAAAGGTATTATTATTTATAAGGTACAACAATATAAAGGAATCAAACATTCAGATTGCTTATACACATGTGATATAGGAAGGGTGCCATCAGAAATTATGAGACCTCATTCTAAGGTTAGAATGAGTTAGTAGAGTCTTCCCCCTGGGGCCACCCAATTATGAACCCAATGGTCACCTGGGAACAGCACTTTTAGGGCTCTTACACACAGGCATTTTTTTCTATGTTGAACACGTGTTTAAATGCAGGTTTGAGTGCAAATAAACGCATTTGCTAATTGATTACATTATATTCTGCCTGGCTGTACTCATGAGTGTTCTGAGTTTTATTTTACTGCATTTGCATTTCAATGTGTTTGTTTAGATGCAGCATGTTGCATTGTCTTGCCCATGATGCACTTTTAGCTATCAATAGAATACAAGGTTGCTTTTGGAATGGACAAAAATGTGCTCAGTTGTGTTAAAAACCTGCATTTAAACCCAAAATATGCGTTTTTTCACACTTAGCATGCATTTGAAAACTGCAGAAAAAAAAACCTGTGTGTAAGAGCCCTTAGGGTCAGGGCACACAGGCAGATTCGGGCAGATTCCAGCCGGCTAAAATGTAAATCGCCGGTGGCATGGCACTCTGAGCGATCCGTTTTCCGAAGATGCCTCGCGAGGAAACTTCGGGCGGCTTCTGAAAACGAATGGATCCGAGTGCCATCCCACGGGTGATTTACATTTTAGACGGCTGGAAGGAAGTTTGGGGAGATTAGTCACCGGGCTACTAATCTCCCCAAATCTGCCTGTGTGCCCTGACCCGTACCCAACTGATGGCAGCTCTGGATACAGGAGGGTTATAGATAGTGCAGCAATTTTTTGACCACACCCCTTTCTGTGGCCACACCCCCTAATTACCATGTTTGTTTTACAAAATTTGGCAGGTTATGAAAGTTTGAAAATATTTCTCCTTATCTAAACTGTGTTTTTGTGTCTCAAAATTGTTACAAAGTATCTTATTTGCACCTGTTAGCTGTTCTGGGCTCTCTGCTAAAAGCCAATTAAGTGAGAAACTTTGTTTCTTTTTCTGGCTGTTCAGTGCAGAGAAAAGAGGGACTTTCCAGTACAAATGAGGGACTGCGGGTTGAGCTGTCAAAAGAGGGACTGTCCCTCCAAAAAAGGGACAGTTGGGAGGTATGATAGTGCTTAGCCACCACTGAACACTATGAGGGTGCAGCTGATCAATAGCAGGACTGGCAATTTGTGGGCTCCGACAAATGTCAGTTGTAAGTTTCCATATACAGTTGCTATCTCTTGGGCAGATGTGGGCTGTTTGGGGCTCTCTGTGTACCTGAAATGCCAGGGCCTACTTTAATTCTCAGTTAAGGTTGCCACCTGGTCGGTATTTTACCGGCCTGGCCGGTAAAAATGATGGTTGATACCAATGCTATTAATAGGAAAAACTGATAAATATATAGAAAGGCCGGTATTTTTTTACAGAAAAGGTGGCAACCCTATTCTCAGTCCAGGCCTGATAGCACCCACAGCACAATAAAACCCACAGCATAAAATGACTTTATTTTTTATTGTTTTCATTATCTGTCATTCTATTCACCTGGCTATTCAACCTTTTTTTCCCTGAAACATGAGTCAATCCCTGGTAGTTAGAGGTCAGTAATAAAAAGGCCATACAGGAGAGAGAACGATTCTAAATGCTGCCAACAATAAGGGCTAGTCCACATGAGGAGATTCGGGGAGATTTTGACGCCTGGCGACTAATCGCCTCATCTTCTGAGCGACAATCTCCCCAAACTGCCTCATGTGTTTTCCCATAGGCTACAATGAAAAGTCGCCTGCGGGGCGATGCGTTTTCAATAGTTGCCCAAAGTTGCCTCTAAAAACGCATCGCCGCGTGGCTTTAGCGCAGGCGACTTTTCATTGTAGCCTATGGGAAAACACGCTGAGGCAGTTTGGGGAGATTGTCGCTCAGTAGACGAGGCGATTATGCGCCAGGCGACAAAATCTCCCCGAATCTCCTCGTGTGGAATAACCCTAATGGTGAAAAAACCAAACCCTCAACAAGCCCCAGTACTGCAGGATGAACATTCTTTCATTGACAATAAAATGAATTATAAAGTTGCTTTCTAAGACACAGTATTAAAACAATTTCAATAATGAAAAATGTATGTGTACATGAAGTCACAATTGCAAACTACTTCTACCTTCCATCTGCTCAGATCAGCTCAACTGCAGCCAGGACTCCTACTCCCACAATGTCTTGCCAAACCATAGTCTGGCCTAGAATTCATTCAAATAGTTACTTTTTTTTTACAGTTCATTTAGTAGGACCCAGCCCAGACGTGTCCCAGGTGAAAAAACTATGTTTTGGTGTAAAGAGAGAGCGAGAGAGGCGTTCAGTCGCTGTGACCCTGATTTGGCCCCCACGGCTCCCTGTCCCTCATCGGTGCCTCATTGGAGAGACGCTTCCAAGCAGTGGGCGTGTCCTACGATGTTGCCAATGGGGAGGAGACAGGGGGTTGTCGGAAAGGCTCTGAGATCTGGTACAGCTGTATAGTGTTCTGACAATGAGAAGTGTCGCTGCAAGCGACAGAAAGGTCCCGGAGAGAAAGTGAGCTCCTACTTCTTAGCGACTTTTGGAATAATCGCTGCGTCTTGGTGCGTGGGAAAGCGATCTTCAGCCAAGTAAGTGTTTTGTGTGTTATAGAACATGGAAGGAGTGGAATCAGGCAGACTTGTGCCTCCTGCATGTCCCATAGGTACTCTAATGACCCAATTCCAACTCACCCCAGCGGCACTAAAGAGTTAAAGCGAGAGTAGCCGTGCGACAGTGCGACTTTGTCTGTGCGTCTGGGAACTCTCACGCTGGGGGTCATTTATCAACACTGGGCTAATTTGCCCATGGGCATTAACCCATGGCAACCAATCATATTGCTGCATTCATTGTCCTTCTTACAGCTGGCTTTAAAAAGCTAACCACTGATTGGTTGCTATAGGTAACTGCCCATGGGCAAATTTGCCCAGTGTTGATAAATGAGCCCCAGTGGGTCAAGTAATAGGGGTCACTGAAATCTGCGCTGCTTCTGAGACTTTATTGCCTAATGTGTCACTAAGTCCTAATTGCCCCCATGTGTCAGGGCAGCTTTGGCAGTGAAATCTGGAATTGGGTTATGGGTTTGATGATTTAGGGCTGGAGACCTACGAAAGTGGAGACATTGCAAAACTGGAGTTAAAGTGGAGTAAAGTGTACATTTGTACCAGAAAACTCTACCAGTTAAAACCATTTTCCCTGATGTTATTGGCCGAAGCAAAAAAATTAAAGGACAAGGAAACCCCCTGCCGCTTTTTAAAAGTGCCCACCTCTTCCCCCCCCCCCAACACATTCAAAGCAATTTCATACCCATCTGCCACCCTCTAGCTCCATGTCTCTCATGAGAAAGTAAAGTGGCAACTAATTATTCTGGCCCTGACACTTGTACCTGTGCACTGGACACCAGGGCCAGAATACGAGACTGGAATATGATTAGGAGAGGGACTGAACAGAAAGACGAGTAATAAAAAGTAGCAAGAACAATACATTTATAGCCTTGCAGAGGCTTTTTTTTTTTAGATAGGGTCAGTGGGCCCCTATTTGAAAGCTGGAAAAAATCAGAAGAAGGCAAATAATTCAAAAGCTATAAAAGGCCAGTTGAAAAGTTGCTTAGAATTAGCCATTCTATAACTTACTAAAAGTTAACATAAAGGTAAACCACAACTTTAAGGTGGCCATAGACGCACAGATATGAAAAAAACATTGTTTCGTACAATATTAGGTGTGTGTATGGTGGAGGATAAGCCAACCTGTATAGGCAAACGACTTGGATAACAGTCGGCTCATCGACTGGCCAAGTCATACAATTTTGCACCCGAACATCAGTCAGTGTTTACTGCTGAATTGTCATACAGGTACAATACTATTGTTTCTACCTGTATATCTGCCAATTCAGCTCTAATTGTCGCAGGAAATGATTATAATTTGTATGTCTGAGCACGCTCCACCTCAGCAATCAACACTTGGGAGCCTGCAGAGTGCATGTGGGGCAGCCAACCCTAATTTTGGTTCTCTTCTTTCTAGGGATGCACTGAATCCAGGATTCGGTTCGGGATTCTGCCTTTTTCAGCAGGATTCGGCCAAATCCTTCTGCCTGGCCGAACCGAACCCTAATTTATATATGCAAATTAGGGGCGAAGAGGGAAATCACATGACTTTTTGTCAGAAAACAAGGAAGTAAAAAATGTTTTCCCCTTTCCACCCCTAATTTG
This sequence comes from Xenopus petersii, assembly GCA_038501925.1. Classification (NCBI taxonomy): domain Eukaryota; kingdom Metazoa; phylum Chordata; class Amphibia; order Anura; family Pipidae; genus Xenopus; species Xenopus petersii. The sequence goes on along the minus strand of CM076685.1, from coordinate 20,397,097 downwards.
CATATGCAAATTAGGGTTCGGTATTCGGCCGATTCTTTCATGAAGGATTCGGGGGTTCCGCCGAATCCAAAATAGTGGATTCGGTGCATCCCTACTTCTTTCTCTGGTCAGATACAGGCAGGGGGGCAGCCAATACAGGACTGCTGGAGGAGTTGTGGAGCCCTTTTAAAAAATATAAGACAGGAAGGGGATTTTCTTCTCATTAAAGGAGAAGGAAAGTCGTTAACCACTTGGGGGTGCCAAATGTTAGGCACCCCAAGTGAATGTATTTACTTACTGGAAACCCCGGGCCGTGCTCCTATCAGCAGAAAACTGCAACGGCTCGGGATTACACCGAGAGCATTCTCTTCTTGTAGCTGCGCATGCACATTAGAGTGAAAAGCCGAACTTTAACTAAAAATTCGGCGGTTTCAGTCTACTGCAAATGCGCCTGCCCCGGGGAATAACCATGGGCCGGTGCAGTTTCTGCTGATAGGAGCACCGGCCCGGGTTTTCAGGTAAGTCAATACATTCACTTTGGGGTGCCTAACATTTGGCACCCCCAAAGTGGTTAACAACTTTCCTCTTCCTTTAACAATTCTATAAACTTCAGATTCTCATAAGTTGTTTAGGTAGAATTGTGTAATATTTTCCTAAAAGCTGTGTGTGACTTCACCAGTACACATGGTTGAAAATGATAAAACCAGAGCAAACCATTTGGGCATTGTACTGCCAAATAATTCACGCTCACATTTATACTTGAGCTTCCAATCTATATCACTTGCAGGGATATCATATGGGCCCCCTCCAGCAGTTGCTAAACTACAACTTGCAGCCGCTTCTTATCAGCTTTATGCAGTACTTCAGCAACTGCTGGACTGGCAAAGACACTGGCATCTGGATGGTATTTGTTTCCCGTGCTATAAAAATAAACTCGATGCCAGTGTTGTTATTAGAGAAATGATATGATTTGGCATGGAGCAAATAGGGCTATTGTAGCCCTATCGTTTCCTGGTATATAGCAAAAACACTTGTGTTCTTATCTGTGCCAGCTGGGCCCAACCCAGCCTTGATTGTTCATATTAATGCCACACTATGTGTGACTTGGACAGCTGGACCCAGTTTCAGAGATTCCATGTGACTACCTGTCATTAGGGGGCTGATTATCCGTTCCCAGTGTTCCAGAAGATCTTCTTGCTAGCCAATGATCGACCATTCAGGTGGCTCTTTACCTGTACTTGGCAACCAATGTGATCCAGTTGTCTCCCTGGGCCACTGGTTGAACCACATAAGAGGAAGGAGACCTGGTGGGAGAGTATTGATTTCATTCGTCTATTGGGATTTTCAGACCTGGCTGATTTTGGCCAGGCTGACTGTCTGTTCCATGCAGGGGCCAGTACGCTATTGAGCAACTAATATTGGCCTGTGTATGGGTTGGTTTCACTGTGCATAGCATGGGATTTAGGATCTTTGGATGGCAGGGAGGTGTCTGGGCCTTTAATCATCCCTTGCAAAAGAGCAAGGCATGGCTGGCTAGTAATCCGGTCAGGTGCCTGCTACTGACTTCATTGCTCTCTGTGTAACTGCAGTAGATAATTGTAGTAATTGCTCACGGCAGAATTTTATAGGATTCTCGTTATAAAGAATGCTCAAGCAATATGGCACCTCTTACTCTTGAATGAAAATATACAAAACAGGAATGTTCTGTGCACTTCTCGAACTTTATCTTACAGGATGGTGCCCTGTCTCCCATAATGTGCAGCATTAGTTTCATTTAAGTATTTGCTGCTGCTTGACTTGGAAACTCCCATGAGAGCATGCTGAGAAATCTGATGTGTCCTCTGTTGCCTCACTGCCCGCACCCATCATTGTATTTGGTTTAACCCATTGTTGCTTCATGTCGTTGGTTGTCAGCCAGTGGAAAGGAAGCTCTGTGCTGTTCCCGTGTTTAAGGAGTCTATGAATAGGTGACAGTTAGAAGGCTTGTTGCACTTGAATAGAATAACAGGCCTCCAGGCCACCAATTAATAACCCTTTATCTGCATGTGGGACTTTTTAGGTGCTGTATTGAGTCTCTGGGGCAGTGTCTCCAGGACAAAGAAATTCTTCTTGGAGACCAAGTTTGGCAGTTGATATCGTAGTGTTGTCTAATGATCAATGCATGCTAATATATATGCAAACTGTCTTTAATTCTTCCTGCTAATACATTTTACTTATCCTGTAAGGCCCCATTGAATTGTAAGTCCTGTTTAGCCATACCCTTTCACGGGCCTCTTACAGCCTCTGTAGAATTTCACCCGCCACCCCTCCTGGACATCCCAATTTATAAATAATTTTCATTTTTGTATTATAACTTATGTAGACAGCTATGCACCCATTTTAAATGAAACATAAACATATAATATAGACAAATAGCATAGCTGCACAGAAATCAGTGCAGTCTGCAGAATGCATCAAAATGTGTTTTAATTATGCACTTGGAGATCTGTGAGCTTTTTCTTGTCTTCCTATTTTTAGCCAAGAAGATTATTATTGTTACATAATGGGGCTCGTTGGGGAAAATGGCTTCCCACATTTATTAGAAATCATAAAACACTCACTATGCCTATTATAAATGTCATTATTATCCTCCTCCAGTGCTCTGAAGGCTCCCCGGCATGTTCATTTACGTAATATGTTGTTCTGGGGGTTTTTTCTCCATGTTCCATGCCACAGACTAGTATCTGCTATAATAGATTTTTAGATCCCATAAATTCTAAAGGAGGTGTCCAACCAAAGGATGAACAGAAAAAACTTGAATCCATTTTGTTAGGGTGATTTTGTAAATGTAATTGCTATGGAAAGCAGTTTCTGACTCTGTTATAATTCTCTCGTCTGCTTTCCCGACTGATACAGGTATGGGGGTTCAGTTATCTGGAAATCTGTTATTCAGAAAGCTTCAATTTAAGGGAACGTCATCTCCCATAGACTGCATTTTAATCAATGAATTAAAAAATTGAAAATAATTCTCTGTAATAATAAAACAGTATTTTGTACTTGAACCCAACTAAGATATAATTAAACCTTATTTGAGGTAGAACAATTCTATTGGGTTTGATTAATATTTCAATGATTTTTAGCAGACTTAAGGTATGGAGATCCAAATTACGGAAAGACCCCTTTATCCGGAAACCCCAGGTTCCGTGCATTCAGGATAACGGGTCCCATACCTGTTATTAACATGTTCTCCTCCAAGTCCCAGTTGTGACAATACATTCAGTCGTCTGGGATGATAGAGCAATCTTACCTTTAAATTAAATTTTAATACTTTGCAGAGTCTGATAATCTGAGACAATTTGCAATATGTCTTCATTTTTTTAAAAAAAAAAAAAGTAGTGGTTTGAATGAGATACCTGCAGGTAGGTGCAGGCACCTGTAACTGCTACAAAGAAATCTTTAGCACAGATATATATGCCTTTGTTCCCTTGCCTCATCCAACAACCCCATCTTGTCACTCTGGCACAAAATGTACACTGTTGGCTCCAACTTTCTAAATCAGGGCTGTCCAACTAGCGGCCCACGGGACCACTACCTTGTGTAGCCCCCACGTGAAAGTCTGCCTGCTGTCTGCTTACCAAGTTTAAGATTTAAAAGGTATCCCTACTAAAATTACATGGCCCCTGCATTGTTAAAACCTCAAATTCAGACTGTAATCCCCTGTATCGTTCACACATGTAACCCCCCTGCATTTTTCACGTTGTAACACCTCTATTGTTCACACCCCTAAAAATAGCCCTGTACTGTTCACCCCTCAGTCCCAGACTAAACTGCCCTCATTGTTCACCTGTTCATACTTCATAAAAACTGCTGAAGGGGCACGAGCAGTGTGTCACTGTATGTAGTAGATCTTAGAGTGGTCCTCATAGGTTTCCTTGCCTCCTACAATGTTCTGCCTTCCCTATACTCTGGGCCTGACGTGTATATTATTTTATTATGTATTTATATAGCGCCAACATATGCGTAGCACTGTACATATTGCGTAGCACTGTAGTGAATGTATACAGTGAAACCTCAATTTTACATCACATGCTGAGTATGAGGGGACAGCAGGAAATTTGCCCCTGATGTGGAAGTGGGCCCAGACCCCACCAGTTCAATGCTGGTTGCAAAGTAGAAGGAGGGTGGTTGGGGCAGTGAACAAAAACCTGGTGCTGTAAAAAAATAAAATAAAACTCTTAATCGCTACAGAACTGGTCCTAAAGTCCTTTTATTCAAGACCAACAACCATACGCACAACTACTGTTAGGGTCTGGCCACACGGGCAGATTCTGGGAGATTAGTTGCCAGGCAAAAATATCTCCTCTTCTTCGTGGCGACTAATCTCCCCGATCTGACTTCCCCTGGCTAAAATGTAAATCGCCTGGGGGCAGGCACACGGAGTGCTTAGTTTCCTCGTGAGGCAATTACGGGCATCTTCGAAAAACAAAGTGTTCCATGTGCCTGCTCCCAGGTGATTTACAATTTAGCCGCCGGAAGGCAGAACGGGGAGATTAGTCGCCGTTAAGAAGAGGAGATGTGTCGCCCGGCGACAAATCGCCTCTTCTTCTCGTGTCTTATCTCCCTGAACTGTCTCCCCACCGGCTATTATCGAAATTGTCTCACGAGGAAACTTTGGGGGACTTCGGAAAACGAAGAGCTCCAAGTGCCATCCCACCAGCGATTTAGATTCTAACCGGCAGGGAGGTAGTTCGGGGAGATTAGTCGCCCAAAGAAGAGGCGATTTGTCTCCGGACGACTAAGCTCCCCTTGTCTCTGCCCTTATAAGTATACACCATGAACTTGTGATCAGGGCAGTTGTGTAGGCAGCGTTCGATTTTCTAAATATATTGCTGTAAACTTTAGTTCTGGCTTGCTCTTATCTGACCCCAAGACCTTTTATCAAATGAAAGCCACATCACTTTCATGCACTTATGCAAACTCCAGGCTGTCTCCATTCCACACAGTTAGGGTAAGGTCACACATGGAGATTTGGGGAGATCTAGTCGCCCGACGACTAATCACCTCTTCTTTGGGGCGACTAATCTCCCTGAACTGCTTCCCCCTATCTTCCGCCTGCTATAATGAAAAAACGGGGAGATTAGTTGCCGCAAAGAAGAGGCGATTAGTTGCCAGGCGACTAAATTTCTCCGAATGTGCAGTTGTGACCTTACCCTTATGTTGAGCTCTTGATAGGATTGTTTTTTGTTTGCCATTTGGTGGTAATGGCATTGTTTTCAATGGAGGGAGCTCCTACAATAACGCAGTCAAAGAACCTGATGCCAATCCTGCTATGGGAAAATGTTTGGAAAATGGGGTGCACAAGAGTCATCTGACTTACCTGTACTTCATGGAGAAAATCTGAGTATTGGTCAAGGGTCCGAATACTTTTACAAGTCACTGCTCACACGTATAGGATCCGTTATCCAGAAACCTATTATCCAGAAAACAAAATTTTTGGAACACTGTCTCCTGTAGGCTAGATTTTAATTGAGTAATTAAAAATATTAAATCCTATTTCCTTTTTCTCTGTAATAATAAAAAAAGACTCTTGTACTTGATCCCATCTAAGACATAATTCATTCTTATTGGAGGCAAAACAATCCTATTGTTTTTTAGTACATGTATGTGATCCGGAAACCCGTTATCCAGAAAGCTCAAAATTATGGAAAGGTTGTCTTCCTTATACTCCATTTAATAGAAATTTTCAAAAATGATTTCCTATTCCTCTGTAATAATAAAACAGTAGCTTGTACTTGATGCAAACCAATATATAATTAATCCTTATTGGAAGCAAAACCAGCCTATTGGGCTTGTATAATGTTTACATGATTTTCTAGTAGACGGAGGTATAAAGATCCAAATTACGGAAAGATCCATTATCTGCAAAATCCCAGGCCCGAGCATTCAGGATAACTGATCCCACACCTGTATGTTGATCCAAATTATATATATATATATATATATATATATATATATATATATATATATATACACACACACGCACACAGTATATGTGTGTGTGTGTGTGTATATATATATATATATATATATATATATATATATATATATATATATATATGTGTATAGGTAAATGTGTTAGGTAGTTTGACGTTCCCCTTTAAACAGCCTTTATAATATTCCATTGTAGAAAAATGTCTGTGATGTCAGTTTCTAAGTGCACAGTTGACCTTCTGAGAACTGCAGTGTGTATCGACCCCTTTTTAAAAGCTTAAAGAAACACTAAAAAGCTAGCTTGCATTTTGGCTAAATTCATCTTTGGCAGTCACTTGAGGCCTGAAGCCAACAAAAAATAAATTACACTAGTGATCTGTCCTAAGCAAAATTTCCAGAGGCAAATCACACTGTAAAGGGCAAATAAAAAGTAAAATGCCAAAATCAAGAGTGTGTAAAGTATAAATCGATTAAAAATCAATATTGAGAAGACCCGCAGAACCGCCGACCCGCGTCTATACCCGCACCTGGAACTTCTACCCGATCCCGCAGGGTACCAAAGCTACCCGACCCGCTGCAGGACTCTAATCCATATTATGGAAAGATCCGTTATCCGGAAAGCCCCAGGTCCCAAGCATTTGGATAACAGGTCCTATGCCTGTATTCCCAACCCAAAAATACAAATGGTATATTTTGGTGATAGTTTGCCTTTATGCTGCTATATGAAGTTTTGAAGTGCATCAAACTCTTAGCCCTCCAGCTGTTTTGAGCTGCAGCAGGCATGCTGGAAGTTGTAGAGAAAATGCTGCTGTATTGCTTCAAGTTACAGTAGCCCAGTGCAGTTTAGTTCATTGACCAGCCCCCACCTTGTGCTTTCCATCTGGCAGCCAGCTGCCCTTCACCTGGTGGCATCATGAACAACACTTGGGTCATGTCCTGCATACAAAACTTCACCTTCGTGCACATAACATGAAAGTTGTACTTGCCCTTTAAACCATTAGAGCTCTACAATTTCCTTAGTGCTGTTAGAGTTTTGCACATCATAAAACTGTTTTGTGTGAAGTTGAAACATTGTGAGATTTTGCCAGGCCTCATTTAAAGCAGCAACCAACATACAAAAGGGCATTTGTATGGTACAAGACAGCACCGACATAATGGAAAACAGGTTTAAACAGCGCTAGAATGTGAGTGTGTAAGGGGCTGTTTCCGACGGGAGTGAAATGTGAGTACGACTGAGGCAGACCAGGCATTGCCCAAGAATGTGTTTTAAATTATATCCGCAGATATAAATAGCTGGAACATCAAATGTGCTTTATTTTGATGATTTGGGGGGGGGAATGAACGTCGCTATTGTTTTCCCAAACCAGCAAACTGCTTTAGAGAGAAGCTCATTTCAGCCGGGTACTGGTTTTTAAGCTTTTGTGAGATTTGTATTCTTTTCATGAGCGGCCTGCTTCTGTTACATTCGAAAACACACACCTAATTAAAGGGGCTCTTTACTGGCAGCCTTATCTTCTATTCCTATAGGGACGGGAAGAATGGCAGCATTGCTGGTTACTTGCACAGGTCAGTCCTTCTCTCTGTATTTAGATGTGTGATTGTGTATGTATACATTTATCGGAACTACGGGGGGAGCAGGGGGTGCGAGCAGGCCAGGGCCCGCACCCCCTCAGGGCCCCCTGGCAGCCCGTGCGCCACTGAAATTCGGGCTGTATGGAGGGGGGGCGGGAGCCCGGCTACGCGTCACACTCCAGGGTCCGCCCCCCTCTAGTTACAGTACTTTATGTATATAATTATTAGTAGTCTCTTTAGTGCTTACTTCCAACATTTTAAAATTAAGACTCCCATATGTAATATAAGGCATTACGTTTGCCCAGGAGCAGTAGCAACCAATCGGCAGGTAGCATTTACTGGTCACCTGTTTAAAAACAAATATCTTATTAGTTGCTATGGGTTACCGCTCATGGGCAAACTTAGTGCCTTTTATTACATAACCCCCTGGGTATTATGCCATGACGTCAAAATGGGTTGCCGACTATGTACTTTCCGGTAAATTTGTAAACACTGCCTCCGACCCTCCCATAAACCGCACCAATTTTGTTCCCTACTCCCTGGTCATCTTGCCCATTACCTCATTCAACTCCCTTTTCTCCTATTCTGCCTACCCTTTGGCAATCAGTGTCCCATTATCGCCCCCATTTGCGTCTTAGTCCTACCCCTTCAAGTCAAAACCTGTCCCTTTTTGGTCCTGCTCTCACCTCTATGGCATAGGCCATAACCAAAAGAGGGAAAACCCTGTCATCAAACCCAAAACCCACCCAAAACACAACCGCTTGCCAGTAAGCCTCTTCTAGTTTGGGGTATGTGACTTGGGAGTGGTCCCAAATACCACTTGGGAACGCTTGTAAATGCATCACCTATAGCTGAAATAAATAAATATGGGGGTGTGCTGAAATATATGGAGTCTGTCTCTGCCGTGGCAGCTCATACAGGCATGCACAGGTACCAAAAGGCAGAAATAGAATATCCATTTAGTCTGTATAATGTGGTTTGCCTTTATTCACCTTTTCTGAGTGATGGGTTTAGACCATCTAATCCTAATGATTTCATCATTTAGGCACCATGTAATAACATGTTCACTTATTTTGCAAATTAATTTATTGGGTGAAGTGGGATGCTTATATACCACAATGGACATGTGAAACCCGCCACCCTCCTCCTGTTGATGAATTACAATCACCATAACTCACCTACAACAGAAGGCTGGAGTGTTGGTAGGTGTAGTTCAATAAAACAATTTCTTAACTGTTCATGTATTCTGATCTTGAGCCTTGTGATCTGCTAAATGGGACAAGTTGTTTCTGCTGTATGAATTTCAAGCCGATCACTTGTTTTGCATTCTGGACAAAAGAGTAACATGCGAGGGCAGACTGACTTGGGTGGTGTGTTTCCTAGAGTGAAAGGGAAATGTTGTTTCTGGCTGTTTTCCTTCTCTTTAATAATCATATGCTTGACAGGAGAAATCTCCTACAGTAACTCAAGCGATAATTGAAATCTAATAGGGCCAAAATCTACTAGTTATCACTGTGGTTACTTATTCCATTGAAACAAGAAGTCGCTGCCAACTGGCAATCCCTTCCTTTGCCAAATGCTTAACTCTTCTTGTGGCTACAGTTTCCCCCTTGGATGGTATTTTACCTGTGTGGCCTGTAAAGATGTTATAGTATGCTAATGTTATAACTGATAAACAATCAATATATAGATATTGATCCTATATAGATCGGAAGACCAGTATTTTGTTCCAGTCAAGGTGGCAGTCCTGTTTGTGACCTCTGTTTCTTCTTTGAAAATATATTACAGCAGAAAATTGGCTAGAATGATAAAAAACTGACTAGAATAATAGGGTTTAGAAAATAAAGTGGTTGGAGTGGCAACTCATTCTTCGTTTTTTTTTTTTGTGGGAGGGTAATGTTTACAGTCAAAAGACTTTCAGTTTTCCAGTTTTATCTGCAGCACAAATCAGAACTAGTTTGTGTCATATGTTGCTGCCTATGGAAAAAATATTCCTGAAAAAAGGTAACGCAAATGGTAAAGGCATATATTTATTAAGGGTGGCCATAGACGCACAGATAATATCGGACAAAAAAAAATTTTGTCCGATATTCGGTGCATGCATGGTGGGGAAAAAAGTCGACCGATATTGGCAGAAGACTTGGATATCGGTCGGCTCGTCAATCGGGCTGGACGGAAAATTTTGATTGGGTGCCTTTGAAGGCACCATAACATCGGCCATTGTTAGTGCTGAATAGTCGGAAACGGTATAATTATATTGTTTCTACCTGTATATCTGACGATTAAGCTCTACACGTTTGTATCGAAACGAACGATCCTTCTTAGAAAAATCTTTTCCAAGAATGATTGTAATTGTTACCTCTATGACCACCTTAAAGCACAATAGAAGGCAGCAATGACTTGCATCAAATAAAACACCACTCTTTACTAAACGGCAAACTCTTCTGTCATCACAGATTTTATGTCACACATATATTATCGCTTATTATTGCATCCATGATACGGAAGCTTTTGCGCAGGGTTTACTAAAGGCCATTGCAAGAGTTATCACCAAATAAGGACAAAATTTTTACAGTTTATATCTCCACCCAGAGAAATTGTACATTGGTAGAGTTAATGTCATGCAAGCAGAAAGAAATGATTAATTCCCTGAGGGAGAATGGTACATAGAATTGCATTATTAGTGAATTAATTGGTAATTTAATATATGGGTATGGGACTTGGTATCCAGAATGCTCAAGACCTGTGGTTTTCCGTATAACAGATCTTTCTGGAATTTGGATCTTTATACCTTAAATCTTCTAGAAGATCCTGTAAACATTGAATTAACCCAAAAGGCTGGTTTTGCTTCCAATGAATAAGGATTAATTATCCTGCTAATAAATACCATTTTATAAAAACAAATTTGCAGTGGTGCCAAAAAACACAAAACACAGATTATGCAGTTGGTCTAAATGAGCTCTAAAATCTTGCAACTGACAAGAAATGATGCAGAAAATATATGCTACTGCTTTCATAAGTTTAGTTCGTAAACACGCAGGGGGCATTGGTTTTGGCACAAAAAAAAATTATATTGATAACGATGCATACACAATTTTTAGTAACGCCAAAATGATCAGATCATTGGAATGGCAGACCCAAAATTCTAAAAAATCGGAAGCTCCCTAACATATTTATTCTAGTAGGAACAGGTTCTGTGAGTCTGCGTGTCCTTGAAATGGTGCAGGTAAAATAATCTGAGTAACCTCCCTTACTTATTTTATATCATAGAGCAGCCTGGCTGTCTTAAAGGCTAAATAAACTCTTGCTTCCTTAGTGAAGAGAAATTAAAGCCCAAATGTAAAGTATACTCTAAAATTGAAAACAGGATTAACAGATGCACATATTTCCCCACTTCGTTAAAAACAGAGAAAGTCATATTAACTGGACACCCCCCAGCAAACCAAGACTAACCATCTGTGATTCTGGAAAATACCTAAAGGGCTTCTCTAAGATGTCATAGACAATCCATATTTATTGAGCCTGTGGGGGCTGTTTGGGCCTCATTTACAGTAGTTATATACACTGATTCTGTTGCATACAGCAAGATATATATTTCAGGTATAGTTGCACATATCTTACAGTATAGGTATGACTGTCTGGGGTTCATAGAGATTGTTACTTGCATTTGCATTGGCTCAGCCCCAGGGCCACACCTGCCCACTTTTGGTTTTGACAGAGCATGAATATGTTCAGCAAGGGAGCCTTCTGCTAAACAGATGTTAGAATTCCAGTTCTGACTCCTTGGAGTGTGTCATATGATACTTGACATTTGATATAGTAGTATAAGGAAGGAAAACATTTCTATTTTGATTAAGGAAATAGACCTACCAGCACTGAAATTATTCTCCGAGGGAAGGGTGTGAACATTTGTCAGTAAACAAAGACTACATGTCCCAGCAACTTGCTGGCACCAAATGCCCTGGATAGAAGTGGACAACAAGGGTTGCTGGCAGTAGGTAGAGTTGTACCAAGCATTTTTAGAATATTTGTGACTATAGCCAGATACATAGCCATATTGATAACAGGAGATCTGGTACTTTAGGCATGTGTATTGGGCCCAAAGGGTTCATCTCCTTTACTGCTCACAAAATCCCGGTACTGTTACATATGCCCTTTATGAGGGAGCTTTTCCAGGGATCTTGTGATAAGTTCTTGTCCATCGGTCATATAATAGGAGGGAGCACATGGCATTTCTTTTTTCACCTTCATTTAGTACCAGGGGTGAATGTGCTGGGTGCATGGAGCATAAGGCCCCAGTGTCAAGCTTTGAACCCAAAGGAGCCCAGAATCCTTAGAGAAGTCATGAAGGACCTTGAGAAAATGTAGTGTGGCATTAGTACTTCCAGGTGACACACACCCATGTAGGGAGCACAGTATGGAAAGGGATTTTCCCTAAGATACTACTTAAGGTGGCCATACACGGGCAGATTAAAGCTGCTAATATTGGTTCTTAAGACCAATTCGGCAGTTTATCTACCAGTGTGTGGGGGCTTCCGATGGGTCTTCCCGATCGATAATCAGGCCAAATATTGGCCAGATATTGATCGGGAAGGTTTGATTTTTCCTAGTTGATTCAGTCCTACGACCCGTCTGCCCATTTCCTGTATTATAATCTGATTGTTCAGCCCCAGGGCTGAACAGTCGGATTAACCAGAAATCACCCTTCCTTTGGTAGGAATATCTGGTTAAGATCCACTAGTTTGTCAACCTCGCCAAACCAGCGGATCTTATTGTGTGTGGCCACCTTAAGTTGTCTTCCAACTGCAGGACATCCTTACTGTCTCCTATGGGTGATGGTGCATGGTCCTCTGTGCTTTACCTCTGCTATATCCCCCCACACTTTTCCAAATGCAACACTTTATTCTACTGACAATGCCGCATACTACAGTCAAATTAAATGCGATGAAGTGCGAATGGAGTAAAGCGCAACTCAGATCGCTAAAGAGTACAACCAGGCAGAACATTATGGAATCTATTTGCTAAATGCGTTTAGGTGCACTTAAACCTGCCTCTCTAAAAAAAGAGCTCTAAGAATCACTGGTGCCCAGTTATTTGACAAAGTACTAAAATGTTAAGAATTACAGTTTAGCTTCCTAAAATCGTTGCTTCACTACCTTGTGAGGGCCCAGATGAGAAATCCGGTTAAAGTGTATTCTGCCAGATTAAGGTATTCCTGCCAAGAAAAGGTTACACAGATATATGAAGCCAGCATGTAAAACCCGAATCTCATGAGCATATGACAAAGCACTTGCACACAAAATGGAGCCTTCCATGCCAGAATTATTAGTAAAGTTTCCCGCTACCAATCAAAACATTTGTCTAAGAAGAGAGCAAACGCTATAACAATCGCACAGAGCCATCTGGTTGTGATTAAATGGGAACAATAGTTTGAGTATGTTACACTCATGCGAATTACTAACATAATTATATTTAAAAGAAAAAAGTTTCCAGGGCCTTTAATATATTTACAGTGTGCCCCAAGGCTGGTATTATATGGACACGGCTGGTAAAAATTATACTTAATGCCAATGTTATTAATAGGGAAGAAAGACAACAGACCTAGGATTTAAATACAATTATTATTAATTTTTTTTTTTGGAAGTGTGGTGACCCTGTTTGAACCAGGTCTAGTAACCCATAGCAACAGGCTGTTACAGTAACATACTATGGTTTGCTTGACTTTTATTAGCATTAATAAACCACCTGCCCCAATCCCCTCTGGTGTGTGTTGTCTACTGCAGAGCACAGAAAGATGTCTCCTTTGGCTGTCAACATTTAGAATGCCAGGATTTGCCTTCTGTTTCCATTTAAGGGCCAGGCCACATGAGCAGATTCGGGGAGATTAGTCGCCCCAGCGACAAATCTCCTCTTCTTCGGGGACGACAATCTCCCTGAACTGCCTGAAGCTGAGTTTAGTATTTGGGCTGACCTCGGCCTGCGTGTGACTGCATACAGGATGATTGAATTCAAATCAATGGAGCAGGGGCACTGAGCAGTTCTGTTTCTCTCAGCCTGCAAAAATACGCAGACTGACAACAGCCTTACCAGAATGGCAAGGTTGTGCAAGGAAAAAATGCTGCTCCAGGGAAGATGCAGACGTTGTTTTGATGTTATTTGTTCAGGCGTACTTGATAGGTGTGGCTGTATCGTGGTCTAACAAACCTTTTGTGCATTATTTGCACTCCTCCCTGTCTAATCTGGCTTCAATGCGAACTGAATCTCTCTTATGCGCATTTGCTCTTGCAACAAAGGATTTTTACGGTACGTCTGCTTCCCGTTTGCCTGATACAGAAAGAGCTAGAGCCAGTGCTAATAAAGGGGCTTATTTGTGTACAAAATATCTTCAGCTCAGTTTGTTAGCACTGTAAATTTTGGGCTGTTCCGGGGAATTTTTTGCAATGTTTTAGAGCTTGTTTACAAGTGATTTTGCAAATTGCCATGTTTTTTTTATCCATATAACAGCATTTTCCCCCCTACAATTACATGTATTTGCTGCTGTAAGAGGGAGATTCATCCTATGTGTCCAATCCCCCTCACTTTGGGGCAAATCTGGATTGCGTCCTTTCCAACTCTCTGTGTCAAAATGACATCTGGATGTGCTTGTTTAGTACCACTATTATTATTATTATTATTAACATGTATTTATATAGCGCCAACATATTGCGCAGCACTGTAAAGTAAATGTGATTATACAACTACATCACACAAATTACATATATAGAATATATGGAGTAACAGACATCACAATCAATACAGGTACAAAAAGGTGAGGAAGGCCCTATGCATATGCATGCAGTCTAAAGGGGAGGGAGTAATACACAAGGTGTGGGAGTGGGCAAGATCGAAGTAAGTGGGTGAGAAATGTGGTATTGTATGTGGTGTTGCGTTTGGTAGTTAAGCGGAGTGAGGGTAGGCTTCTCGAAAGAAGTGCGTTTTCAGAGATTTTTTGAAAGTAGAAAGGGTGGGAGAAAGTCGGACAGACCGTGGGAGAGCGTTCCAGAGGAGGGGTGCAGCCCTTGCAAAGTCTTGAATGCGAGCATGTGAGGAGGTTATGAGAGAAGAGTTGAGTAGGAGGTCAGTAGAGGAGCGTAGTAAGCGAGTGGGTGAGTATATAGAGATGAGTTCAGAGATGTAGGGTGGAGCAGAGTTGTGAAGTGCTTTGAAAGTCAGTGTCATTAATTTGAATTTGATTCTGAAAGGTAACGGAAGCCAGTGCAGGGATTGACAGAATGGCGAGGCAGAGGAGGAGCGGTTGCTGAGGTGTATGAGCCTCGCAGCAGTGTTCATTATGGACTGGAGAGGTGACAGTCTCTGGAGGGGGAGGCCAATTAAAAGCGAGTTACAGTAGTCTAGACGCGATATGATGAGAGAGTGAATAAGAATTTTGGCAGCGTCTTGGGTGATAAATGATCGTATTTTGGATATGTTCTTTAGGTGGAAGTGACACTATGTGTATTGATGCTGTCTGCTGGGGGTACCCCGGAGCTATGGCCACCTTTGAGGTGGTAGCTGGAATACACAGTGGGTTATTTATAAAAATCCAAATTTTTCAATTAAAAGAAAGTCCGACATAACTAGAATCCATGATTTGATCTTATTTATGATTGAAAAAACTTGATAAAATCAGTTCAGAAAAAAAACTAGAAATATTAAGGATTTTGATCTTCAAATTTGAAATGGGACCTCTGCCATTGGCTTCTACAGGACCGTGACAGTTTGGAGATGGAGTATTTTCGGATTCAGACTTTAAGCAGCCTCGGGGTATAATAAATCGCGTAAAAAAATTTCCACTGAAAGTTTTGAGTTTTTGCCATTCGGACTTTAATAATAGCCCCCACATTATCCATAGACGCACTTGCATACAATTCGCAACAAGAGGTGGGGTGGACGCAGTGGAGTTGAGCATAAGAAGCAGCTTTGGCTGCAAGTACCTTCTAATGAATGCCATTCGTTTGTACCTTCACTGCCTCCATTTTTGTAGAACTGCAACAGTTTGCTTCTGTTAATATTCTACTCTCAGATATCTTGTTGCTTGAGTTCCTTTTCATAACTTATTTGACACAGGCATCTTTATGTGCACATGAGCTGCCCTCCCCCAGGTATGGGATCTCTTATTCGTAAATATTTCTCTGTATTATAAATGATTTCCTTTTTTTCAGTAATAATAGAACACTAGCTTGTGTTTGATGGTACCTAAGCTGCATAAATACATATTGGTGGCAAAACCATCCTATTGGGTTTATTTGTAATTAGACTGAATGTATGGTGATCCAAATTATGGCAGATCTTCTTATCTGCAAAACCCCAGTTCCCAAGCATTACTTATAATAAATGTCATACCTGTAGCTGCTGTTACCACTATATGGGAGATCTCTTCCAAAGCCTCTTATAAAAGAGTGTCCTCCTGTGTTTCATTTTGTCATGACAAAGGGCAAAATTCATCTTTGGCTTTGCCAATCAATATTGGTTTAATTAGCTGCCTATCACACATGGAAATTCCCTAGTGTTACTCAAGGAAATGATTTGTAATTAACACAAATTGTTTTGTAAAGCAATAATTGATAAGTTCATTGGCACGTTTAATGTATAGTGGTCAACCGTGTAAGCACAGCTCGGCCTACTAGAGTAGGAGATATGACTGCTCTGCAGGAGTATTATAAACTCAACTGGGGCATTTATGCTGACCTGTTAGTGTACATGGCAGAGTAGACCGGGCAGGGAGTATAAAATCAGAGAGAGAGAGAGATGATTAAATAGCAGTAAATAGAGTACATTAATGGTTTATGAGCTGCAGGTAAAACCTCTCCCCATAATCCTTTTTATTATCTGTTTAAATGCGACATGTGTGCTGATTCTGGCTTTGCACGCTGCAGGCCCTGCCCAATCACTATGTGAAATTAATGCAAATGAGTATCACAGTGCATACATGTGAATTTTGTGTTTCAATTCCAGATTTGACATCTGAATTGAAACACAAAATTCACATGTATGCACTGTGATACGTTGGACACTTGAGTGATGTTGAAATAAACACTTGTTTGATTGAAAACTTGGAGTGCTGGTCCATCTTGAATCTGTATACCCTGACTGACCAGGCACCCACTTACATGAAGAAGGAAGGAGTGCAGGTACTTTGTGAACATTTATATATATATGTATATATATATATATGGTCAAATCACTGAATATATAATATAAACAAACCGCACTCCAAGGACTTCCAAGATGCTCAAAAAAGATAGTGCTTTATTCCCAACGTTTCCGTCTTCAGGAGAGTGGAAGTCCTTGGCGTGCGGTTTGTTTGTTTATTTTTTATATTATTTATATATAATTTTAATTTGCAATGTAATGCATGATTACTGTTTTCACTGCTTCACACTGGCCGCATTTGTAGCACATAAAACTACACTACCAGGAAGGCTTTAGTAAGGGTTTTGTAACATAAGAGGTCTGTGGGGGTTTGGCCGATGACAGCATAAGTAAAGCTGGCCACAGACGCAAAGATCAATCAGCGTATGATTGGACTTCCCCCATCTCCCGACCTGCCACTAACCATTCCGATCAAATAAAGTAGAAGGAAACAGATCAGCCGATGTTCTGCCCCTGACAGCAATCGTGCAAAAGTTATGTCCGACCAAAGCTAGTGACAGTCTCCCACTGAAAATCATACTAACAGCAATACTTGCAGAGATATTACCCACAGCCGACAGAAATCTTTTAACCTGTCCGCCGGACGAAAAATGTCAGGACTCTCCACACACGGTCCAAAAATCAGATCTTTGCGTCGGTGGCCAGCTTTATTAGACTACATCCTAAAGCAGGGGAGTCCAACCTTTTGGCTTCCCTGGGCCACATTGGATAAAGAAAAATTGCCTGGGGCCACACATGAAATACACAAACACTTTTGATTTGTAAAAGTAAAGAAAATACACATAAAAGAACTACAATACCAGTTGGATAACCAGATGAAGCTATACACTGGAATATGGGACACCTGGATATTAGATAGACTTATTATATTATTATGACGTTTCTTCTGGAACTGAGCATTTCATGTTTGGCCGCATTCACATCCGTCCTGGGCCACACTCTGAATGGCTGATCCCATTGCTACACAGCAGCTTATTTATATAAACAATAATAGTGAAGCAAACACAGCAGTTTTACCAGTGCAGGCCAACACTGCATTATATTTTTGTAACTTTAAAACAATTCAATTTTTTGAAGTTACTGTTCCTTTGGCAGAACTAAAAAAATATTCATAGCAAGCAGGCGATGGGCTATTTGCATCTAAAACTAGATCTAGCGTTACATGGATGATGTTAGTTGCCTTATGTGGTACTATGTCATTGCTATAGTATAGGAAGACACGTAACAAACTGGAAGCCAATACCTTTCTGATTCCTTTTATTGTTTTACCCCAGTAGGGGACAGTGTGTTGTTTCCTATAGATATTGTACAGTCTCACTGGTACACCATCACTGAGAAAGGGCCATTTGGGTCCCTAAACATTTGATTGCATATAAAGTGTCTTGAGTACCATACAATAAAGTTGGTGCTGCACGTTTCCAGGTATTGGCTTCCAATTTGCTACTTGTGTATTTTGGTGGTATGTGGAGAGGCCAGTACCAGAACCTGCACTTTTGCATTTCTTAATCATATTGCTATTGGAAGAAACTCACAGTTCCGGAGATGCTATTACACATTTTTCAGGTCTCTTTTTAACTGGCCATTTGTCTGTAATCATTGATAGGGGGTCTACGACTTCTTACTTTTGCCAAAGCTTTGCCACATGAGAGGTGTTCTACCTGCCATGATGCACCCATAGCCTGCACAACCCATTGAATTGACTACTTTTTCAACAACTGGGAAATGTTGAAGTATGAACTAAGCTGGTTCCGCCTTTGTTTTCTCTTGATATGTTATAATGCCTTGCAAGGCTACTTATTTACATACTGTAGCAGTACTCATGCTGGTGTTCTGATCATGGGGTTATGACATGGGTGTCCAAAAGTTAGTTTGGGATCTAACAGTAGACTTTTAGTTGGTGATCACTAGATTTCAAGACCGCAAACAGCTTGTCTAAATCACTAAATCAATGTCCTGCTTTTCATTCAGTTGTTTATTATGTTAAGGTTATATAAGAAATAGTTGTTTGTTAAATAAAGCAATATGCATTTTTTCATAAATCATTATTTAAGTAATATTTTCTATGTAACAGAGTGCTTTTATGGATGTACAGTAGATCATAATGGGACAAATTCACTAAAAGTAGACCTCACATTAGTATGGGCATTCCTGGGGTAAGGCCTTTCAAGATGATTTCCAAGTGATTCATACCCAGAGTCTACTACATAGCTGATTCCCTACACTGGTGAAGACTTCCACGGGTAATAAAGCTATACATTGTTTATTATTGTCTCCCAGGGTGACTATAAATATGACTTTTGCCACAAGTAGCTAGTCTTTGTTCATGGCGGTCACGCTTCCCCATCATCCCCTGAGATGCTTCATTAGGGCTCTCTCTTGACTAGGTACTATGCGCCATACACTCTCCTCCATGAGTGAAGACCAATAGAATTAACACACGTGCCCACTGCCTGCCTTATATATATTTTCCTTTACTAGTGAAAGCCTCCCAACCCCACACACCGGAAATGCCTACACGAACTCCCATGTATATATACACACAGCCTTTCAGTTATCCAGATCCAGATTTGTTGGATGATACCTGTGCAGTGCCTCCTCTCACACACCAGGGTTAGCAGTCTCCTACCCCACTCTGTCAGGATAATTCAGGCTAAGAGAGTGATTTTGCCAGTAGAGCTCTCACCATTCTCAATGCTTGGATGGACAAGGCAACTGTAGATGGACAGCTGTGGTGGGTTGAGGTGGGTGAGATCTTAGTTGTACCTTCAAAGTGAAGGTAAACATCTCCTCTACCTCATCCTTCTCAAAGCTGTCGTTCTACCCACTTTTCTAGTTGGCTTTTGCACTCTCAGTGCCATATCCCACTCAAATTGTGGCCATATTACTTCTACAGATATGGCTTTGATTGACTAAAACATCTTCTAAGTCGATGCAAGCAATAGAGCTCTACCTATTACAAATGCAGCATTTAGCTTCAATCAGATGGCCAACCAACTTCTGCAAGGAACACACATCTTTTTGGTGCTCCCCTGAACCAAATGAATCATTGCATTTGTTTCAGACAGAACTAGAGCAACATTTCTTTAGAGTCATGACAATATCCCTTTTAATTGTGATTCTTATGCAAAAGAAAGCTAAATGATACACATGGAGAGATTATATTGAATTACATGAAGTGTAATTATAATTAACAGTGTCAGTGTGTGTTTATAAGACATGCCGCTGCCTCATTCCTGATGATGCCTCCGCTCATAACTAACAGCAGCTTATAGTAAATGTGATGAGCTCACCGGCTATTACATTTTATTGCTGGAATTGCTATAAATAATTTTGTTTTTCTGAAACACCATCCCACGCAGAACCGGTTTACTCTTGTTGTTTAGACATTAAAGAAAAGTATAATCTATGTTTAAGTAGAGATTACATTCACTTTGTTCACAAAAAATCTACTTTCATTGGTTACACTGAATCTTGGATGAGAAAGGAAAAGTTTCACCTCCCGTGGTTGCTGGTAAATGCATATTCTTAGCAACTTTGTAATGCATTTTGATTAAAAATTGTCTATGTTTTTAATTTTTTTTGTATATGTATTGTAGTGATGTGCGAGTCGGGACTTCCCCGACCCTAACCCGCCCTCCCTTGGCCCGTCTGCATCCGACTTCTGCGTTGCTTTTATAGACCCGCCCCACATTTGACGGTGTCGAGGAAGAGTGTGAGGTCACGCGGGAATCGGACCAGCCCACAAATCACTAATATATTGCTATTGAGATCAGTCCTTCTCTGTCCCTTTCTATTCTCTGCCCTAATGTAAGATAAGACAGCTGATTAACAGACCTGTGTATGCGGGGGAACTCACTATTGCAACAGTGTTCAATGAGTAACAACCAGGAGTTAAGCAAATGCTGCTTTCAATAGCAATTCTTTTTACAAATAACTTTAAAAGCACTGAAATATTCTATCAAAGGGGAACTCCAGCTTCCAAACCAAAATTTGATAAAGAGGCCCACATAACACAGAAACCTAATATACCCATCACAGTTACCTGATTCTTCAAAAAATATGAATAAATGCCATTTTCTATGCTGAAATCCAGCTGTTTAACAGTTCTTCTCTTTCTGCATCATCTGAGATCCTGGCAGGGAAGGAGGGACTAAACACTGATGTTACAAATTGTAACAACTACTCCACAGCTTACAGACAGCATGCAGGAACTACATAACCCACAATGCATTGCACTGGGATGTTCCTTTCCTTATTGAAATCACATGTGCAGGGAATTGTGGGCTTTGGAGGATGCAATCTAAGGACAGATGGCTGCTGATACAAAATAACAGTAGTCAGCCAGCTCCGCAAAATAGTCAGACAGATCAGCAGGAGACTAGGCTTAGAGAACTGTTAGAGAACTGTTCCCAAATCATGCAAAGTCTGCATATTGTTTAATGTATATTGCAAACTCGAAATTATGTTTACTTTTCAAAATGCTTAAGTTATGTTTGTGTGGAGTTCCCCTTTGAATGAATACTGGAAAGTTGATTAGATTGTTTTATTTTATTAGGCAGATTTGTTTTTTTGATGTTGACTTGCCTTTTTAAGCCCATACACCTGTCTCAATCCCCACCATGTCCATCTCTAAATCACTGTCCTTAATCCATGCACTAGCTACCCATATGATGTCACTGCTTTGCCTGGCTGGTATGAATTACAATGGTCTCAGCAAGTTTGATTTTTTAATTCTGTTCCACCAAACTCTTCCAAATTAAATGTGGAAAGCTAGGCCACAAATCATTAACCTTTGCAGGGTTATTAAATGCAGACTCGACCCTGAGCTGTCAGAAACCTCACCCACTTCCTGCTAACCTTTTGGGGTCCACTAATCTGGGCTTTCTGATGTATTGTTTTTTAAACCCTGGAAACAATTCTCTTTAAAGGAGAGCTAAAACCTAACTAAAGAAGTTGCTAGAAATGTTGTACATTATATATTGGGTTTCTGTACCAGCCCAAGGCAACCACAGCCCTTTAGCAGTAAAGATCTGTGTCTCCAAAGATGCCCCAGTAGCTCCCCATCTTCTTTTCTGCTGATTCACTGCACATGCGCTGTGCTGCTGTCACTTACCGAGCTTAGGGACCCACTCACAATATACAGTACACATAGAATAGAAATGTCACAATATAAGGCTGATTAGTAATTAATACAGATAATTACTACACGGCAGCACAGAAACCAGTGCAATTAGCATCAGACCTCATTTTTTGCATTATAATTTGCAATGACCCCTAAGCTTAGCTGCTCAGAGTCCACTGAGCATGTGAGTGTTGCAGACAATTTCCAAGATGGTGACCCCCTGTGACAAGTTTGAAGACCTGGATGATTGCTGCTATTGTCAAGCTGAAACTTTAGACTTGTGTAATAAGTTCCGTTTATGCATTTTTAGCAATCTTCACTTTTAGGGTTTATTTCTATACAAACGTTTACCTTCGCAATTGCTATCCTACTGTTGCATGAGGGGCAAGTGTTTGCAAAGGCAAATTGTATAATTTGGGAACATTTATTCACATTGCGAAAGATTTTTGCTTTAGAGACCAATATTACAGTCTCACATTTATATGTTTGAAAAGGGCAGGTGAGACACTAAAAGATGGGAGAATTGAGGTGGTGAGCCCTTGACACCTCTATGCATATATCCACTACATCTCTAATTTCTACAAAGTTATATATAAATTATATGTTTGTAAGCTCACTTCGTAATAGCTTGCCATATTTGGGCAAATGGCTTTGGCAAGCAAAAAGAGGGCTAATGAGACTATGAGACAAACCGTGCCTCTGTAGTGCAATGCAGAATCAGTAATGTGTGGGACTAAGAGTTCATGCACGAGGAAATCGTAACACATCCCCTTTACTCATATATGAACGTAAATAGGTGTTTATGTGTCTTTAATTATCACCGGTGGCCTGCTTCTGTAAGCCCCAAGGCGGAACATCAGCTGAACTCCCAGGCTGTTTGTATCCAGCAGGCTTGGAGATTAAATAAAGGAAGCTGTTTAATGTTGGAGATCAGATTGAATGGTTAAAGGCTCCATTCATGACCAAGTAAGGAAAACATAAAAATAACCGACATTAGTACACTAGGCTGTAAAGCATGGGATGGGGGGTGCTGCCTCCGTTCACCCTGTACATTCCAGTGACACAATTTTCCATTCCATTCATTAAACACTGCCTCATTGGCGTGGAATCTAACTGAATAAGCACTATATAAATCTGCTGCTCAGGGAAGGTGGATATTGGCTAAAATGCTATTTACTATGCGAGCCGGGGGGTTTATGCTTATACTGTGTCTGCTAATAGTTCATACAAGCTTCTCGTTTGTGCACACGGCTGTGGTTTTTCACAGTTTATCCTGCATCTGTGGCTTTGATACTGCTGCTAAATTTGGGATTTGATGTACACTGTATAAAACAATATCTCTAGCTAGTTGAGACCAGTAAAGCCAGGGTGGGTCCTCAACTATTGTGGGGAAATTTAGATAAGTCCTGAGTTCAGTTCCAGCCAGGGCACGATCTGCAATGTGTTTGTGTTGTCCCCATGTCTCCAGGTTCTGTTTTCCTCTTGTGCTCCATAAATGTACAGGCAGGTTAATTGGTTTCTCATGAATTGGAACAGTTTGCGTGTTCGGGGCCTGCAAGCCCCCTGGGGCAGGGAATACTATGAAAAGTACTCCATTAAATAATCATGTTGGCTCTATATAATACATTATATTAAATTAAATAACCTTGGTGCCATACTCTAGGCAATCCACCACATTTTTGTTATTGAAACCTTTCCTGAGAACACTTCAGATGCGGCTACCAAAACAGGTAAAACTAGTTTAGAACAATAATTTGCACATACCACATTTTGAAAATAAAAAGAGGGACCAAAAAAAAGTTGGTGCCCTACACCCATTTTTGTGGTCACACCCCCTAATTACCATGTTCATTTTACAAAATTTGACAGGTTATGACATTTTTAACATATTTCGGTGTTTTTTTCCCGTTATTACAGTTTTGCTAATGAAGGTGAATTGCCCTTTAGGGTAAGGGCACACCTGGAGATTCGGGGAGATTTAGTCGCCCGGCGACTAATCGCCTCTACTTTGGAGCAACTAATCTCCCGAACTGCTTCCCCCTGTCTTCCGTCTGCTTCAATGATAAAACGCATGCGCCAATGCACTCGTGGCGATTTGAGCTGAAGTTGCTCAAACTTTACTCGTGAAGAAACTTCGGAAATCGAAGCGCCGCAAGTAAATCTCCCCAAATCTCCTGGTGTGCCCTTTACCCTTAAGCTGTGAGTCTAACTTTTCCCAAGGAACCTGTTATCTTATATTGTTACAACTACCTATTTCCTTATCTGGAAATTGTTACAAAAGTATCTTATCTTGCGCTGTGGCTGTTCAATTAAGTTAGAAACTTAGTTTCTTTTTCTGGCTGTTCAGCGGAGAGTAAAACTGGGGGGGACTGCGTGTTGAGCTGTCCCTCTAAAAACTAGACAGTTGGGAGGTATGATTTGCATGTGAAATATTATTAAACTTAAATCTGCTGCAATCTAGTTCATAAGGCATTGCTTACCTTGTTTATTCACAATACGTTACAGTTTTTAGACTACTGAGGTGCCTGAAGAGACACCAGAGATGCCTTTTCTGGCTTTTTGATGGTACCGGTATGGAATATGTTATCTGGAAACCTGTTATCCAGAAAGCTCCGAATTACGAAATTGCCATCCCCCATAGACTTAATTTTTTCCAAATAATCCAATTTTATAAAAATGGTTTCCTTTTTCTCTGTAATAAAAAAACAATAGCTTGTACTTGATCCAAACTACGATATAATTGATCCTTATTGGAAGCAGAACCATTCTATTGGGTGTATGTAATATTTACATGATCTTCTAGTAGTCTTAAAGTATGGAGATCCAAATTAAAGAAAGATCGGTTATCAGGAAAACCCCCAGGTCCCCAGCATTCTGGATAACCGGTCCCATATCTGTATTTATAATAAATCCTTAGAAGCTCTATTTGTCAGAAAGAAAATAGTATAATCAGTTCAGTACTGTAGTAGAGTTTTAGTAGTGGCTGTTTAAAGGGATACTGTCATGGGAAAAAAACATTTTTCAAAATGAATCCGTTAATAGTGCTGCTCCAGCAGAATTCTGCACTGAAATCCATTTTTTAAAAGAGCAAACAGATTTTTTTATATTCAATTTTGAAATCTGACATGGGGCTAGACATTTTGTCAATTTCCCAGCTGCCCCCAGTCATGTGACTTGTGCTCTGATAAACTTCAATCACTCTTTACTGCTGCACTGCAAGTTGGAGTGATATCACCCCCTCCCTTTTTCCCCTCAGCAGACAAACAAAAGAACAATGGGAAGGTAACCAGATAGCAGCTCCCTAACACAAGATAACAGCTGCCTGGTAGATCTAAGAACAACACTCAATAGTAAAAACCCATGTCCCACTGAGACACATTCAGTTACATTGAGAAGGTAAAACAGCAGCCTGCCAAAAAGTATTTCTCTCCTAAAGTGCAGGCACAAGTCACATGACCAGGGGCAGCTGGGAAATTGACAAAATGTCTAGCCCCGTGTCAGATTTCAAAATTGAATATAAAAAAATCTGTTTGCTCTTTTGAGAAATGGATTTCAGTGCAGAATTCTGCTGGAGCAGCACTATTAACTGATTCATTTTGAGAAAAATTTTTTTTTCCCATGACAGTATCCCTTTAAGCTACTTAAAATAGTGGAGGGAGTTGGAATATTTAAAGCGGTGGTTCACCTTTAAATTAACTTTTAGTATGTTGTAGAATTGCCAAGTCTAAGCATCTTTTCAGTTGGTGTTCATTAGTTTAATTATTCGCCTTTTTCTTCTGACTCTATCCAGCTTTCAAAAGGGGGGGGGGGGTGTCACTGTAAGGCTACACATTTTTTATTGTTATTGCTAAATTGTTTTACTCATCCTTCTGTTCAGGCCCACTCCTACTTATATTACAGTCCCTTATGCATGGTTGCTAGGATTATTTGGACACAAACTCAAAAACCGCAAATAAAAACAAATTGCAAAACTGTCTTAAATATCACTCTGAATCAAACTAAAAGTCAGCTCAAAGGTGAACAACACCTTTAACACTGCATCCGCCATATTTTTTGATGTGCACTTCTTAGTGTATTTACAGAAGGATATTAATGTTTGTGCTCTGTATCTGTAATGTGGTTTTTAAAGAGAGCTCAACTCTTAACACAATAAATCTCCAACCAAGGCCACCCTGCCTAACTACACAACTCCCAAAAGGAAGCCATCCTGTTTGGCCATGTTATCAGAGACACCATGGTAGTGATTGATATCCAGGAGCATGAACATGATGTGTGGTTTGACCCAAAACCTGAGGGACCTATGGGTTTGGTTTGAAATTTGGGAGACCATTGTGTGTTCAGGTTGGGTGCGGGTCAGACTGGGGAAGTACACTCTGCCTTTGCTCTAGAGGTTTCCCTTACCATAGGCACACACAGGTTTAGCATAGAGAGAGGGGCAATGTGGGTATAGGTTGGTTGCGGGTCCTACAACTGCGACATTTTGGGGTTATTACTGATACAAACTGAAAGCCAAGACCGAATCAGTGTGCATGCTGTAGCTCGACGGTCACTGTTTTGGAGCTGCTGACAGGGCAGTAGGAGAGAAGGATGGCTTCTAAATGAAGAAGTATGAGGAGCATCTGGAGATGTGGAGTATTGTAATTCAACAACCCCATCAAGGTTACTTGTTGTCCAGTACAAGCCCTATAGGACTTAAAAACATATGTGTGCATAGCATGTAAATGTATAAACCAATTTCCAGAAAGCTCAGAATTATTGGAAGAACGTCTCTAATAGAGCCCATTTTAAGCAAATAATTATAATTTTTAAAAAAAGATATGATAAAAGTAACCTGTTCTACTCTGCAGGAATCCATGTTGGTGGCAAAACAATCATAATTTGGTTCCAATGAAACCTCTGTTTTATATAACCTATTACATAACTAGTTTCCCCTTATTTTACACTGTTTTTCTGTTGTCCCTCCAATGATAATGAATTATACATTTCCCTACACTTTTCTTCCCTGGTCCTTATAAAATGTTAAATGGGGGGTTTTACTTTATTTAACAGTTAAATGTTTTTGTGTAGGCTTAAAGTTTTGTGATCTAAATTACAGAAAGATCCCATATTTGCAAAACCCCAAGTCCCAAACTTTCCAGATAATAGATCCTATACCTGTATACATATATTTTATTTATGCTCAGGAAACTATGTATAAGAACATATTGAATCCAGCCATGCGTTCCTTTATGACATTGTATATTCCACTGTGTATAGTCTCACCTTCTCCTATAGAAAGGTCTGCATGATAGGGCAGTCCGCTCTAAATCATTGGCAATATGAAGTAGGTGTTTTGTCTTTCAATGCCATCTCCAAGCAAGGAGATAAGATATACAGGGTGTTTGTCCACCAATGTTATCTGGACCAAAAACAGGACAAAATGGCCTTCTCCGCCTATCATTGATCCTAATATTAATGAAGTTCAAGTGTTTTGAAGTTGAGGTACTGCTGTTGCTGCTCTTTGTGCTTCCAGTTGGGTTCATTCCGAGCAATTTCAGAGAGGGGCATTTTGTTCTCCTCTGGCATCATTGGACAAAATGCCCTGTGTACCTTATCTCTAGAAGTTGTAATTCCAACCTTGAGAGCTGGAGAGTATTTAAATTAGGAACAAAAAAGCCAAGGCCAATTACAGGTTGTTCTGGAATATGACAGTCCGTGGACTACTAAATATTAATTCTGAAACCTGGTGGGTCGCGATGGAGATCCATAATGAAGCACCAATTTGGACAACTGTGAGAGCCCTCTTTTGGGGTTAAAAAATAGGATACAATCTTTCTCTTTTATAACATGTGTAAGCACAGCCTATTAACCTTACTTTTATTTAAACAAATCACATTTGAAGAAAATGAAACAGTAGGGAACATATGGGAACAGTTTAGAATAAAGTTCATAGAACATTTTTTTTGGAAGCCATTCTGGCATATCATATATTGCATATATGTAAGCAATGCTGCACCTCTTTATTATTTTAGTGTCAATAACAGGGTGTTCCATATTCTTCCATCTCACATATATCTTCTGTAGAATATCCAAACCAGGAGCTTTTACTATCTGGGCAAGTGGAGCAATTTTCCAGACTGTCTAGCAGAAAATGGGTGGAAAATTGGTCTTCTGCGTTCTCAGCAAACACCTACCCCTCCTATCCATGGGCTTAGGCAAAGGGCGGTTGCACTTCTCATACTGTCCCCATACTGTTGCTTCTCCCTGCAGTCCGCTACATATTGACAAACAAGCACATTTCAACATCTTGCTCCAGTTACGGTAGAATGTATTTTCTTCCCCAGGCTTATAAGCTCGCTGGTCAGGGTGAAGACGTTTACCTGTTTAAATTGTTTCTTTTTAGCTACAATCATGTGAATTTATTGTTTTAAAGTGGTTGTTTACCTTCAAACAACTAGTTGTTTTCAGATAGATCACCAGAAATAATGACTTTTTCCAATGACTTACCATTTTCTATGTGTGACTGTTTTTCTAATTTTGAAGTGTCAAGTATCTTTTTTCACCTTCTGAAGCAGCCCTGGGAGGGGGGGTCGCCGGCCCTGTAAACTGTTCTAAATTGATACATTTAGTTGATACATTTCTTATCTTTGTCCCTGCTGAACAGAATATCTGGTTTTTAGTGATCTGCGGGCCGGCCCGGGACCTGCGGGTCAGGCTGGTTCGAGCCGGCTTTGCACACTTCTTCACGGGTGGCGGGCGGAGCTTTTCTCCTGCTCTCCCCGCCTGCCACTGTCAAATGCCAGCTTTCTGACTTGCGGGTTTGTCTTTTATAGACGCTGCTACTGCTCGCCCCACCCCTTTTGTGACATCATCACTCTATAATAGCAGCACGGAAGTGCGAATGCGGGCGGGCTAAGGGAGGGCAGGTTAGGATTGGGAAATCCCGACCCGCATAGCACTACTAGGTAGAGTCCTGCGCGGAACCAATTTCTAAGACCCAGACCGACCCAAACCGCAACCCGCATATTTACCCACTTTGATCTGCTACCTGACCCGCAACTGCCTTATCCGCAACCTGACCCACAGCCCGCCGACCACTATAAAACAGGAAGTGATGTTGCTCCAAACCGGAAGTGACTTTATCAAAAGTGGGCAGGGACAGAAACAAGTTTTGTAAAACTTTAAAAGGTGTAAAATATAGACAATAGTACATAACATAAGAAATTTAGATGAGACCCGCGACCCACAGACCCGCATCTTTACCTGCACCTATAAATCCTTCCCTCATTCCATAGGTTCCGCACTTTTTTTGCGGGTTCCCGACCCGCTGCAGGACTTTACTACTGGGTTTCATTACAGACAGCTGTTAGAATTGATACAATAGTTGCTAATACTCTAGAGATGCTGCTGAGAAATGTATCAACTAAATGTTGCAAGTCTGCGCCTGAATTACTGAGCTGCCAGACTGAGACATCAGAGACACGAACAATTAACTTTAAAATTTGATTTTGGAAAAACAATAAATAAATCATGGAAAGTAATCAAAAAAAGTCTTAATTTCTGGGGAACAATCTAAAAACAACTGAATTGAAAAAAGTGTTTGGAAAGTGAACAACTGCCTTTAAAGGGATACTGTCATAGGAAAATTTTTTTTTCCCAAAATGAATCAGTTAATAGTGCTGCTCCAGCAGAATTCTGCACTGAAATTTATTTCTCAAAAGAGCAAACAGATTTTTTTATATTCAATTTTGAAATCTGACATGGGGCTAGACATTTTGTCAATTTCCCAGCTGCCCCATGTCATGTGACTTGTGCTCTGATAAACTTCAATCACTCTTTTTTTTTCAAATCAAAACGTTTTTTATTGATTTTCATTCACAAGACAAGGGGGAAAAGGGGGGGGGTTATACACCCGCCTTGGAGACACGGACCAGAAACATTACCGTACATCAGTAACAGAAATGCATATTAATTTCCTTTGGTCAAGAGGTACTTGGTTATTTACCTACATCAGTGATACCCTCAGCATCAGTCCATGGACGCCAAATTTTTATCAAACTTGTCAGGACATCCCCGAGACAAGTAGGTAAGTTTGATCAGGGGGAGGACATTGTTCACTTGCTTACGCCACATTGTCAGTGTAGGGGGCTGAGGCCCCATCCATCTCAGTATAATAGACTTTTTTGCATAGTATAACAGAGCTCTAGTGAGCAGTTGTAAGAATTTCCCATGTCAATCACTCTTTACTGCTGTACTGCAAGTTGGAGTGATTATCACCCCCTCCTTTTTCCCCCACAGCAGCCAAACAAAAGAACAATGGGAAGGTAACCAGATAACAGCTCCGTAACAGAAGATAACAGCTGCCTGGTACATCTAAGAACAACACTCAATAGTAAAAACCCATGTCCCACTGAGACACATTCAGTTACATTGAGAAGGAAAAACAGCAGCCTGCCAGAAAGCATTTCTCTCCTGAAGTGCAGGCACAAGTCACATGACTGGGGGCAGCTGGGAAATTGACAAAATGTCTAGCCCCATGTCAGATTTCAAAATTGAATATAAACAAATCTGTTTGCTCTTTTGAGAAATGGATTTCAGTGCAGAATTCTGCTGGAGCAGCACTATTAACTGATTCATTTTGAAAAAAATGTTTTTTCCCATGACAGTATCCCTTTAAGTTCACTTATGGTCTCTAGACTAGTATTCTTGGATGTTTTGGGTTCAATCCCTCCTTTAAGGTCCAAATGTTAGATCAGCTCTATATGTTGGCAGATCATAAGTTCACCTACGAATGACCTTCAAGTTGGACTTCCAAAAATATCTAAAGACCAAATCTGTATTCTCACTAAATTTCACCTTAACTTGGCTACAGGCCTAGCCAAACCATTCTCTGATCTTGGCCCCTCAGTTTCGGAGCCATTGCACTAAACTCTGGAGAGGTGATTTTTGGTGGGTCCAAGTGCTGGTTATTGGTCTCTTAGTAGCAGCTTTGGTAGGAAAATTGTGAGGATGCAGCATAATTGGTCATGCATTTACCCCCTGACTGTGCAAAGGTGCTTGAATGTGTGAGCTACAGCCAACCAATCAAATATAGGTCTTCACTAGATTAATTTGCTGTAGACCAGTGCTCTCAGACATTTCCAAGAGGGCCAGAGAACCCATTTATATCTTTGTTTGGAAGCTAGGCAGATGAGACTGTAGAACTTTTAGGCCAGTCTTGTCTAACTCAAATGACACCAATAGCCACATTTTGTAAGTGTAGGGCCACTTTATTACTCAGAGGGCAGTTTTGATAGTGGAAAATGTAGCAGTTAACCTTTTTTGAATGGATTCAAATAGCATTTATATTTGCAAAGACTGCATGCACTAATTTAAATTACATTTAAAATTACATATAGTGGCCTATTTGTTATGCAGTGTAAAAACAAAAAAAAAACCTGATGACAAAATACCTGACACGTCACAAAACTTCACAGTGTTAAACAAAACAGCATTTATCATCTAAGGTGTTTTTACTGACAAAATACCTTTCTGTAAAAATCTGGTGTAAATGGAAGCAGTCGTGAGAAAATGCTAGGGAAAAAGTGGTGTTCATCCATCACATTTTTGCTGCTTTTTTTTCTCGCCAGAATTTACTTGCCGCACAGATTTTTCCCATTGATTTTAATAGATCACTTGAGGTCTGAAGTGGTTTAAAATAACGGTGTAAAATAAAACATGCACCACTCTGCTTTCATTATCCTTGTGAACTTGCAAAGAAACACTTTGACTTCCATATCCTAATGATGTGATTTTTATATTGTAAAAATGATGGTAGTTCTTCAGATGACCACTTGGTGGCACTACATTCCTGTAGCAGTTTGGGAATCCGACGAAATGTACTTTTTAAACTTGTGCTGTGAATTGTGGGATCATAGTAATCATTTTTACACTTCAGTGACCTTTCTCCAAAGATATGGTTCATTATGGGAGGCACAGTTCTATCTTGGTTAGCGTGGCTGCAGCGCTGGTTTCATTCCAATCTGGACACTATGGAACTGAAAGCAATCGGTGTGTGTATATATGTACAGTGTGTGTGTGTGTGTGTGTGTGTATATATATATATATATATATATAACACTTGGAACTGGTGCACACAGCAAAGAAAACGTCAGTGCCTGTGTGCTGGTTTATAAAAATCATATATATATATATTAGGGATGCACCGAATCCAGGATTCGGTTCGGGATTCGGCCAGGATTCGGCCTTTTTCAGCAGGATTCGGATTCGGCCGAATCCTTCTGCCCAGCCGAACCGAATCCGAACCCTAATTTGCATATGCAAATTAGGGGCGGTGAGAGAAATCACGTGACTTTTTGTCAGAAAACAAGGAAGTAAAAACTGTTTTCCCCTTCCCACCCCTAATTTGCATATGCAAATTAGGGTTCGGATTCGGTTCGGTATTCGGCCGAATCTTTAGCGAAGGATTCGGGGGTTCGGCCGAATCCAAAAAAGTGGATTCGGTGCATCCCTAATATATATATATATATCGCTAGAAGAAAAAAACGCACCAAACAGGTCGTAACATAGTGTCAAAAGAAACTAGCTATATATATATATATATATATATATATATATATATATATAATAGTCCAAAGGGTGCACACCATATATAGCAAAAGAACATATATATATAGTACAGTGCCTTTACATTATGGAGTACGGGTACTCTTTGCTGCTGTTACTTACTGCACTAAGGGGCTAACTCACTTTACTGAATATATAATGTCACAATTTAAAGCTGAGGCTGATTAGTAAATAATTATTGGTACATGGCAGCCCAGCAACCAGCACAAGTAGCATCATCATTAATAATCAGCCCTGCAGCACCTGCTCAAACCTAATTTTTTAGTGGATGATTTGAGACGACCCCTAAGCTTAGCTTCTCAACAGCTGCTCAAAATACACTGAGCATGTGCAGTGTCACCGACACTTCTAACCAAACCCAAGATGGGAAACTCTTGTGATGATTTTAAAGGCCTGTATCATTACTACTATTGAGATGTTGAACCTTTAGGCCGGCTCATTATGTTAAATATATAAAATATTGCAATTTTAGCCATTAATGTTTAGGGTTTAGCTCTCCTTTAAGCAATGCCACTAAGGGGCATGT
This sequence comes from Xenopus petersii, assembly GCA_038501925.1. Lineage (NCBI taxonomy): Eukaryota > Metazoa > Chordata > Amphibia > Anura > Pipidae > Xenopus > Xenopus petersii. The sequence goes on along the minus strand of CM076685.1, from coordinate 20,364,131 downwards.
TCTTGAGCCTTGAGAATCAATAAATGACCCCTTATAACTTGAAAAATCTTGAGGAAAGCCCATCCGTATTGCTTGACTTAGGATCTTTCCATTGGTGAGATTTACAGAACTGATGGAAAACCCTTACATAGCTGCCTTTCCAGGAAGCCAATGTCATAAGCGCCACCTAGTGGCCAGTTAGTCATAATACTTTTTTTCAGCCTGGATAAATGGAAATTACTCGGCATGGATCAATGGATAACACAGTGTAATCACAACATAACATCTACAGCAAAATAATCACATTGCCTTTTCAATATTGCACGCCAATGCCGGTATAACAATCCATCAAAAAGCTCCATACCGTTTCTGGGGTGTTAATGGTCTTTTTTTATATCAAGGAATAGTCCATGTTTGTAGACAAGGACAAAAAAATTATTAGAAAGAGAAGATGATTTAACTTAACATATAAAAGCATTATTATGGGAGCCCTCATCCTCACCTGTAGGCTGTAGCTGTACATTGTTTTCTTGTTCTTTATTTATTAATGACACATTGATAGGCATTAGGGTTCACATAGTTGCTGGCAGCTAAAGGTTTAATAAGCTTTAAGTGCTTTTAATGCGGGTTACGTTTACGTATATATTGGAATCTGTATAGATGTTACTGTTTACATCTATGTCTGTCCTTAAAGTGACAATGCAGAATATCTTGGTAGCAGCCCGGTAACGTGCGCTCTAAAGGTGGCCATAAACGTTACAATTAGAAGATTTTTTCAAGAAAGATGGTTCGTTTCAGCACACACGTGTAGAGCTAAACCGTCAAATACAGGTACAAACAATAGAATTCTACCTGTATCTGACAATTCAGCACTAACAATGACTGAATGGCAACCGAACAAATTTTTCCGGCCAGCACAATCGATGAACCGACCGATGTCCAAGTCTTCTGCTGATATAAAGGAAGGTGAACAACCCCTTTAAAGTGGACCTGTCACCCAGACATAAAAAGCTGGATAATAAAAGTCCTTTTAAAATTAAACATGAAATCCAAATTCTTTTTTTTTATTAAAGCATTCATAGCTGTTATAAACTCATTTAAAAATCTCAGATGTCCATCAAATATTGTCTGCCCTTCCTCTATGCCCTGGACATAGAGGAGGGGCAGACAATTACTTTCACTTTCCATTCAGCACTTCCTACATGTCACTGATCTCCACACATTCCCCCAGTTTTCTTAACAATTTAATTGTGCAACCAGTGCATGGGGATGGACATCAGGTCTCCCCATTCTGGTGCACAAACAAGATTCTGAGATGATACAAGGCTTGTCTTAATAACAGTGTCCACAAAATGGCTCCTGCCTGCTTGTTATAATTATGAATTCCCAGACCCAAATAAGATTCAAATAAGTTATACAGTGTATTTTGCTTGACTAACATGATAAAATATTTTTTTTTGGGTGATGGGTCCCCTTAAAGGCTAATGGGACACAAGTCTGTTTCTCTGTCTGTGTTGTTATGGTGGTATTGCACACAATCCAGATCAAGGTTGATTATCCCGATAGAGAGGACTTGGGAGGGATATTTACTGGTGGGTCGGGATAGTAAATTCAATAGAACAGGTGCAGCTGTCGGACTTCATGCAAAGAGGTAATGGGAGAAGGGCATGGAGACACTGAGAGGATACATAGAGATGAGATGACAAACGCAATGACAAGAGTTTGAATTTCATCTCCAGAGAGCCATAGGAGTGAATGGAAGAATGTGGCAGAGGATGAGTATTTTGGGAGGTGTATAAGCCCCTCTGCAAGATGAATATTTGCACTAGGCCTGGAGTGACACTGCAAGAGGTAGGCGTTGGCATATGTACAAAGTTGGGTACAGTGTATCTTTATATTGTGCTGCTTCATGAGTCAGGGCGCTCACTGTATAAGATCTCTGGTTTCACAAACATAGAACCTATATTTGGTTACGTGACTCTAGCTTGAATCAAAAAACTGCTCATATGCACAACCGGCCTCTCCTTTAAAGGAAAAGGAAATGCTAAAATTAAGTAAGCTTTATCAGAAAGGTCCAGGCCCGGACTGGCAATCTGTGGGTTCTGGCAAATGCCAGAGGGGCTGCTGTATGGTTCCATAGAAAGTCACCATATAGTAGGCTGGTAGGGGGCTGTTTGGGCCTCTGTGTACTTTGAATGGCAGGGCCTATTTTGACTCCCAGCCCAGGCCTGGAAAGGTCTATATAAATATACCAGTAAACCCTCAAAGTAATGCTGCCTCTGTCAAAAGAAACACTGCAAACTACTATTTCAATGTTTTCTTTTCTTTTATAGGTTTTTTTTTTGAACATCTGATGAATGGCAAGAGACACTATTCTGTCTGACCATAGACAGCTTAATATCAAGTAAGTCTAAAAACTGTACTAAAGAAAAGGCCTTATGGAAAAGGGGGTGGAGTATTGATTTAAGTGGGGGTGACGGGTGAAAGGGGGAGGAGCAAAGATGTAAAGGGGTTGGATCTGGTGAGGGAAGTTGAAGGGTAGGGGTGGGGTGATAGAGTGGTGGGGCAGACAGAGTATAAGCATGAGCAGAGATCCAGCCCCTTTAAATTTCTACCCCATCCCATTTTTCATTTGGCTGGAATGTCAAGAATTGCATGACCCAATCAATATATATATATATATATATATATATATATATATATATATATATATATATATATATAAAGTCAATTGTGGTGAGCGCACTCTTACCGGATTTTTTAGATGATGGGTGCGTTGGTCAAGTTTTTTGCATATGTAGTGAAGAATGGACCCGCACTCCAATGTTCTTAGTGAAAAAAATGATGTGTTTTATTCACAATGCATATCCTGCATTGTGAATAAAACACATCATTTTTTTCACTAAGAACATTGGAGTGCGGGTCCATTCTTCACTATATATATATATATATATATATATGTATGTATGTATATATGTATATATATATATATATATATATATATATATAATGATATGTGTAATACAGGTATGGAATCCATTATCCGGAAACCCGTTTTCCAGAAAGCTCAGTATTAGGGAAGGTCCATCTCACATAGACTCCATTTTAGCCAAATAATCCACGTTATTAAAACTGATTTCCTTTTTCTCTGTAATAATAAAACAGTAGCTTGTACTTGATCCCAACTAAGATATAATCAATCCTTATTGGAAGCAAAAACAGCCTATTGGGTTTATTTAATGTTTACATGATTTTCTAGTAGACTTAAGGAACAAGAACCAAATTATGGAAAGATCTGTTATACGGAAAGCACCATGTCCTGAGCATTCTGGATAATAGTTCCCATACCTGTATATAATAATATAAATATTCTATATTTGTGGCACAGTAACTGGCAAGACTTTTTATATACAGGTATGGGATCCATACCTGTTTCTGTTATCCAGAAAGCTCAGAATCACGGAAAGGTCATCTCCCGTAGACTCCATTGTAATCAAATAATTCAAATTTTTAAAAATGATTTCCTTTTTTCCTTAATAATAAAACAGTAGCTTGTACTTGATCCAAACTAATATAATGAATCCCTATTGGAAGCAAAAGATCCAAATTACAGAAAGATCTGTTATCCCCAGGTCCCGAGCATTCTGGATAACCGGTCCCATACCTGTATATAATATGCTATGTAGTTAATTTATACCATACCAGACACTACTAACACTACATAGCTACCCGTCGTCAAGTTCAGCACTTCTACTAAATATTCTCCGGTTATTATGTGTAAGGATTCTGTTCATGTGAATAGAGGAACAGCTGTTGAAATAAATCTGACCAGCAGAGCCCTGGGTTGCATTTTCCGCAAAGCAGTTTTTTCCACACGCAGCACAAACGTTGGACTAAGCAGTTGCTGAGTGGAAGGTCTCCCAGCTGTAGCCTTTTTCTGACAAGGAGGAGCAATTCTGCTTTTTCTATCAAATTAGATCAAGTAACCCCTTAAGCAAAGAAATCAGAACTCTTAATCATTTCATGGCTGCATTGCCATTTGCAAAACCTTGCAGATCGGCCATGGTGTCCATCCACAGAAATCCAATATAATAATATTCTGCACATTCATCCCATGAATCCAGAGAATCTATGTTGCTGTTCTCTTACAGAGATTATAGTGAAATTATGATTTTATTAGTATACTTTTAAAGAGATATACTTGATGATAGGAGACAGTTGACAACTTTGGATACTGGGTGTAGTAGTAAAATCCGTAATATATGTCATAAAGTAACATTACCACTAATTGTAATGAATGGGACTTTTTGTCCTAAAGGGAATCGCAACCCAAGTAAAAAAGTTGTTGGACTGGATCTTCTGCAGCTCACTAGAGATGCAGACACCCTGGGCCTTCTTTCAAATACATTTTATATATGAATATAGTGCAAAATAGTACAGGTTACTATACAGGTCCCTGGTTTAAATAAGGATGGCAGATAATAGATCGCCAAGCTTGGGGGCCCATCAGGAGATCTCCAAGCTTGGGGGCCCACCTGGAGATCTTCAAGCTCCGGCCCACCAGGAGATCTCCAAGCTCCGGGCCCACCAGGAGATCTCCAAACTCTGGGCCCACCAGGAGATCTCTAATGTTGGGGCCCACCATGAGATCTCCATGCTCGGTACCCACCAGGAGATCGCTAAGCTTGTGGCCCACCAGGAGATCGCTAAGCTTGTGGCCCACTAGGAGATCTCCAAACTCGGGGCCCACCAGGAGATCTCCAAGCTCTGGGCCCACCAGGAGATCTCCAAACTCTGGGCCCACCAGGAGATCTCCAAGCTTGGGCCAACCTGGAGATCTCCAAGCTTGGGGCCCACCAGGAGATCTCCAAGCTCTGGGCCCACCAGGAGATCTCCAAGCTTCGGCCCACCAGGAGTTCATCAGGGCCTGACTGGTTTACCAGAATTTAGTCAGTGAGTAAAAGCAAACATTATAATAATGCATTTTTCCCTTTAAATTTCAAGGTATCTATGTTAAAGCTAAATAAAATAGTATAATGCTGCAGCTGGTATATGATATGTTAGCCCATGCTCGTTTATATGAAGCTTGTTTTTTTGCATTAGCAGTATTATGGTGCACTCCTAAATTTAGCTTGGAAATAACAGATTTATGTTCCCCAGGCCCCCTTGGATTGCTTTGTATCAACTAAAAGTGCCTGAGGGCCTGTGACAGTCTGATTCAACACTTGTTTCATTCTTTCCCCTCTCCTGGCAACTCTTACTTTTTCCACTGAGCTGTTCCTTCTTTCCTAGCCTGCTGCCCCTGTTCCTAAACGCTGCTCTGCACTCATCTCTAATTGGAAGTCAGCCATGCAGGAAGAGCGAGCAAATAAAGGCTGACAGGCTTCCAATTAATAGACTCCCCATTACCTTTGAGGCAGGAGATTTATTGCAGAACATGCTTCCGATCACTGGGCTTTGTTTAATAAATGAGCTGAAGATGGTTCATGATAAAGCATCAAAGTAGGCTGTAGGGAACATTAAAGGGAAGCATATTTCTAAGTAGGTTTTATGTTCCATTTGTTTCCTTGAAAGCTGTGAAAGGAGAAAGAATAGAGTTCTTGTCCTTTATTTATATAGTGCCCCAGTGGAGCTTACAGTTTATGGTGCCCCTATCATATTCACATACACTATGGACACCATTGAGCAGTATTATGGGCCCTAGATGTGAGTGTTTCAGTGGACCTTAAGAGACCCAGTCTGACCATTTATTAGCAGGTTCACAGGGTGGACCTGGCTTTTATTCTTTCCTTTCCAGCTGTAGTCTCAGTAACCCCCCAAATAGCCCTTAAAGGAACTGTAACATCAAAAAATGAAAGTGTTTTAAAGTAATATAAATATAATGCAGTGTTGGCCTGCACTGGTAGAAATACTGTATTTTCTTCAGAAACATTACTATTGTTTATGTAAATAAGCTGATATGTAGCAATGGGGGCAGCCATTCAAAGGAGAAAAGGTTCAGGTTACACAGCAGATAAGCTCAGTAGAACATAATGGTGTTATCTGTTATCCACTATTTAACCTGTGCCATTTATCCTTTTTTAAATTTCTGCCATTGCTACACAGCAGCTTGTTTATATGAACTATAGTAGTGTTTGTGAAGCAAACATCGGTTTTACTAGTGCAGGGCAACAGTACATCATATTTTCATTACTTTAAAACACTTTTTTTGGTGTTACTGTTCCTTTAAATTGTAAACTATTGTGAGTTGTGCCCTCTGATCTTGTTTTTATTGTATAACCCTTGTTTGTAAATTGATTACAAAATAGGGGTCTTAGCATAAATTCATTTAAATCTGTGTGTATAAATAAATGATGGATGTTGATAATGAGAGTCATTAAAGGGAATGTAAACCGATTTGTAATTTGTTCTGCGACTATACATTTTGTACAAAGACCTGCTCTGCACTAGAGTTAGTACTGCCGCTGCATTATCACACACACAAAAATGGAAAAACAATGGCTTTTATTGCCCTTTATAAACCGTCATTTAAGGTAGAAAATTCTGAAACAGGCTAGAATAATTCTCTCTTCTCCCATTGCATGGTACAGAGCTTCATTGGCTTAATTATCATGCAGAGATGCGTAAATCTATAGCTTGTATTTAAAGGAAAACTATACCCCCTAAACAATGTAGGTCTCTATTAAAAGATACTGAGTAAAACAGCACATGTGTAAAACCCTACTTCATGTAAATGAACCATTATCATAAAAATATACTTTTTTAGTAGTAAGTGCCACTGGGTAATCATAAATAGAAAATTGCCATTTTAAAAAATAAGGGCCGCCCCCTGAGATCGTAAGATTCACTGTGCACACATACAAACCACATGTAAGGTCACATGAGCCAATTAACAGACAGAGTTCTGCCTTTTGCTTCCTCACTTCTTCCTGTTACAGTTAGTGTTGTAGTATTTCTGGTCAGGTGATCTCTGAGGCCGCACAGATAGAGTCACGAAATGGTGGCTCAAGGCAAGAGCAATATTTATGTAAATATATATTCCAGTTTGTTAAGATTCTTTAATATGTCATTCAATTTGATGTTGCTTAAGTATTCATTTTGGGGGTATAGTTTTCCTTTAATAGTCTAAAAGCGGATGTGAATATTGAGGAATAAACTCTTTCCCTTTGTTACACAAATGTAATTGTCATGAGTACGTGTGTATTATTGATTTGTGACTCATTCTAAACCAATTTATGGGTCACAAATCTTACTCCCTAAGTTTGGGTCTCCATTAAACCCTGATCTATAGTCTTTATGGGAAGACATGTATGGGGGACACACTGTGACAGAATCTATTGGTATCCTCCTATTTATAGATGTGTGGATTTAAGTGTTAAATGAATACTGTAGTATTTAATCTTTGACAGAGAGGGCTAGTCAACCCTGAACCTTTTTATCTTGCCCTGGAGGTACAAATTCCTTGCCTGTTGCTCTGTTATGCTTACCTGACTGTCTTCTCTTTATGCTGGCTTGGGGGTACTAGAAACACTCTAATCTGAATTACATTTACACCTTCTAGAAGTAGTACAATCACCTTTTGACTGTATTGGTTGAAAGCAGCCCCAATTGTCACCATCCTATCATATCCTTTACTTTTAATATGTGTGGTAAGGGTCTGCAGTGACAATTTGTGCAATAAAATGCCAGCTAATGACCATGCTAAGTGCAATTAGGATCCTTTGCATTTTTTTTTTCCCTACAATAAATTTTCAAGACCGATTAAGTGGTAATAGTACCCTATCTTAAGGAGGCCATAGACGTAGAGAACCGTTCTTTAAGCAATGTCGCCAAACGAGCGGATCTCTCTCAGATATGCCCACATTGAAGTGGGTGATACCGGGCTGATCAATCGGATCATAATGCATGATACAGGTGGTCGGATCGCGGGACCGCATAGACCAAAGCGGCCGTGATCCAATGAGAATTTTTAACCTGCCGATCTGGATCTGGCCGACTTTTGGCCAATATCGATCGGGGGAAGCCCGTCGGATGTACCCACACACAGGCCAATAAACTGCCGACTTAGTCTGTCGGCAGCTTTTATTGACCCGTGTATAGGGGTCTTTAGTGAGGTTGTCTAAACAGGGATGGTATCTGTTATCCAGAAACCTCCAAATTATGGGAGGGTTATCTAATAATAAATAAAACCTATTTTCTAGGGATGCACCGAATCCAGGATTCTGTACAGGATTTGGCCTTTTAAAGCAGGATTCAGCAACCTGCATATGTAAATTAGGATTCAGGATTTGGGGAAACAGCTTGTACTTTATCTCAACTAAGATATAATTCATCCTTACTAGAGGCCAAACAATCCGATTGGGTTTATTTCATGTTTAAATAATTTTAGCAGACTAAAGGTATGGAAATCTAAATTATGGAGAGAATCCTTGTCCAGAAGACCCCAGGTCCTGAGCATTCCGGATAACCGGTCCCATAACTGTATCAATGCAAATAGGCCCCATGAGTGCTACAACACCCTGACATAGCAATGGAACATAGAGTGTGGAGCTCATGATTTTGGATTGTTGAAGCAGTATTGGTGGTGCAACATGAAAGCAAAACCCATATGTGTCTGAAAAGCTGGTGGGAGGCCCAAATCATTCCCCTTCCTAGGGGCCATTTGGTTTTATTCTTATCTGATTTTATCTGTATTGTTTGCACTTTATACTTTCCATAATATGCCTAGTAATTTTCTCCCCCCCCCCCAACAGAATGGAGGGTGTCCTTTTGTAGTTATGCATTAAAAGGACAGGACTTAAATCTGCCTGCCATCATGTGTAGGTATTTACTTGCCCTTACCAGTTGCAACAAGATCACACATAGCTGCAAATGTGTAGTTTCCCTTCCTCTTTCACTTACTCCAACAACTCATTTATCTAACGGACATGGTTAATGAACTGGTTTTGAATTGATTACCTATTTATGTCCCCTTCACACCAGTGTTTTTTCCTTATGGCAAAATAAAACTGCAAAAAAAAAAAGGTTTTTCTTAAATTGTAAATTGTTTTTTTCCATCCTGTTCCCTGTGTCTTGCTTTTTCTTCCCTGTACAACAATGTTTAATTCGGGATCCCATGATAGATGTTACCATCCATACAGTATATGTCATATTACAGTGTAAATGCACATAGGGTTCCATCCATAGGGTTACTGTGCTTTGGAAAGGTTTGGATCTTGTCTGTTAATGAGTGGGGCATGCAGCAAATATGTACATAGTAGAACTTCCCCTTTACTTTTTTTCAGGGGGCCAGAGAAACAAATGGTGTAAAATCAGCTAAATCAATTATATATCACTTGGACCATTAAAACTGTTTAAAATATGTGACAACTTAATATCAGGGTATGTAAAACGGAGGTTTCACTGTATGTCACATTAGTCTGCCAAGATTATTATTCTTTATTTATATAGCACCAGCATATTCTACAGTGTTTTAATAGATTAAACATCATTCCCATCATGTCAGAATGTGTTATTGTATTTTGGTCAAATGAATGTGATTTGACATGAGTAATTTATTATGATGAAAAGCAGAGTTATTAGAGCTGAGTGACTTGCATATTAATACATATATATAAATTACTTCTTTTAAAGTTTACCCATTTAGGGCTATTCCACACGGGGAGATAGCGACGCGTTTGCGGTCGCGGCGACAAAGCGCCGCGACCGGCGCAGGCGACAGTTTTGTATGGGCGCCTATGTAAAAACGCCTGTGCTAACCACACGAGGCGATGCGCCGCCGCGACCGCAAACGCGCCGCTATCTCCCCGTGTGGACTAGCCCTTAATCCGTTGTATTTGCATTGTAGATTAGCTTGTCTGTCTAGGGGATGCTGCAGTGCATTATTCTCTGACAACTGGCTTTCACCTTATGCAATCTTCCGACCTGCCACTAACTATTCAGATAAAATAAAGTAGTAAAAGAAAAGAATCAGATGATGTTCTGGCTGTGACCGCAATCATACGAACGTTATGTCCAACAAATAGCAGTGACAGTTAGCCATTGATATAATCAGATAGGCAATACATGCAGAAAAATTAGCTGACAAAAAATCTTTTAACCTGTCCCATCGACTAAACAACCGATCGCCATGGTCCAAAAATTGTATTCAATTGGTACAACTTTATCTTTGCGTCTATGGTCAGCTTTAGAATTGGATGAGTTTGGAGACAATACATGCAAAGCTTGTGTATTGCATGGCCCCTAGATTAGCAGTTTGTAAGATGGGAGAATGTGGCTGTGGGATAGCAGGTATAGTAGGGAGAGATGGTGTCTATAGTAACAGTGGGATAATAGTCTCTGGGAAGGGAGTGTGACTGTGGGATAGCAGGTATAGTAGGGAGAGATGGTGCCTATAGTAACAGTGGATAATAGTCTCTGGGAAGGGAGTGTGACTGTGGGATAGCAGGTATAGTAGGGAGAGATGGTGCCTATAGTAACAGTGGGATAATAGTCTCTGGGAAGGGAGTGTGGCTGTGGGATATCAGGTATAGTAGGGAGAGATGGTGCCTATAGTAACAGTGGGATAATAGTCTCTGGGAAGGGAGTGTGGCTGTGGGATAGCAGGTATAGTAGGGAGAGATGGTGCCTATAGTAACAGTGGGGATAATAGTCTTTGGGAAGGGAGTGTGACTGTGGGATAGCAGGTATAGTAGGGAGAGATGGTGTCTATAGTAGAAGTGGGGTTAATGGTCTCTGGGAAGGGACTGTGGCTGTGGGATAGGAATTTTTGTGCTGGCTTCTGTGACCACTAAAGGAAATCCTTTGTAGGAGACCATTCATCAGTTTGTATTTGTCCCAGTGAAAAGATGACACAATCACTTTGCTGCTTTCCAGCATTCGGTGTACTTGAAATAGTCAGTCCCAGAACACTTTGCAGAACATGAAATTATTGGTTAGAAATAGCATGACGGAGAGTGCCAAAACCCAAGGCTGGCAGCTCAGTATATCTGTCATCCCTAATGGGTGTTTTTACAGTGGCTGCTATAGGAAGAAAATAAACCCATGCTATAATGTCACATTCATGGTATGAACCGGTTCAGCCAGTTACTTTCATTCATGTTCAGCACACCTGATATTTTGGCTTCCAGGTCTGAAAGATTCTTAAGATTCTCACACAATTTGTTGTCACACCAAATGATAGGTTGGGGAGGGGGCTGAAAAGCCATCTGTTTGTTGTACCAAAGCAAACAGATCAAATATTTTTTGGACTCCTGCCATATGCCTACAAGTCAGTCTTTTGGTTGGGTGACCTGTGTGGCCATACAGGGATCATATGGAAGGGGGGCACTGGGCTAATCAGTATCCTTGTGTGTAAACATTTTTAGCACAATCAACAGTACAACTTATATTGTTACATTAGTGGCTGATTATACACTACAAGGGAAATTGAATATTTGGAACACTTGTTTTGCTCTGGGTGCATAGGTTTCCTCCTGCAATCCAATGCCACACTAAGCAATAGTTTCAATGGACAACATAGTATACAAGTATAGGATTCGTTATCCAGAAAGTTCTGAATTATGGTATGGAAAGGCCATCTCCCATAGACTCTATTTGAATCAAATTCTTCAAAGTTTATAAAAAAAATTCCTATTTCTCTGTAATAATAAAACAGTACCTTGTACTTGACCTCCAGTAAGGTTATATTATTATATTTAATATTTAAATTATTTTCTAGTAGACCTAAATTATGATCCGGATTACGGAATGATCCTTTATCTGGAAAACCCAAGGTCCCATGCATTTTGGATAACAAGTCCCACACCTGTAATTGTTTGTGGCAGCCTTAAATTTCTCCCCCATGGCATAACCACTTCTGTGACATCCTCCTCTTCATCTTCACCTATCTCTCTCTGAGTTAGGTATGGTTAGTTAAGGGAGAAGTGAAGCTTAACTAAAGAAGTAGCTAGAAATGTTGTACATGATGTTTTGTGCTTCTGTACCAGCCCAAGGCAACCACAGCCCTTTAGCAGTAAAGATCTTCTTTTCTGCTGATTCACTGCACATGCTCTGTGCTGCTGTCACTGAGCTGAGGGACCAGCTCACAATATACAGTACACATAGAATAGAAATGTCACAATATAAGGCTGATTAGTAATTTATACAGAAAATTACTACATGGCAGCACAGAAACCAGTGCAAATAGCCTAAGAATTTAATAATCAGTCCTGTAGCATCAGCTTATATTACAGACCAACCTCATTTTCTGCTGGATAATTAGTGACGACCCCTAAGCTTAGCTTCTCAACAGCTGCTCAGAGCCCACTGAGCATGTGAGTGTCACAGACACTTTCCAAGATGGTGACCCCCTGTGACAAGTTTGAAGTCCATTGCTGCTATTGAAAAGCTGAAACTTTAGGCTGGTGCAGTAAGTTCAGTATATAAAATATAATAGCTACATTCATTTTTAGGGTTTAGTTCTCCTTTAAGCCCAATGCAAATATCAGGTCTCTTTGGGCCTCACTAGCTTAGGCTATTTGTATCTCATACCTAATCCTTTTTACTTGTAATCTGTACTAAACTGGGCCCTTTGTATCCTCTGTATCTGTCTATATTTGTATGCAATCTGTATTTTTTATACATACATATATATATATATATATACACACACGTACTGTACAGCTGGGAATATGTTGGATCTTTATAAATATGTGATAATGATAGTAATAATGGTACAAGTTTAGTGTTTGTGGGTGAGAATAGAGCAGCATTGTAGACTGTACTCCTTTAATAATTACCCCTCCTTTTTGTCCAGCTTTAATATTATCTGTATAGCTGCCTTAGCATCACTGGTGTTCCACAAAAGCTTGAGAGTCACAATTTGTTTTACTGTTCTCTCTTTTGTCCCTGAGTTCTGGTGTCCTTTTTGTTGCACATTGTGTTTTATCACCCCAAGCATTTGTCACCAAACATTCACATTCCATGTCACACTCTGCGTGACAAGGCCACCCTTGTTTCAGTATGTATAGGGACATCTGCACTACATTATCTTGAGAACACCAAAAAGTCATAGAAGGGTTTTAAAATATTTACCTCTTTGGCATAGCAGGCTGGCAGTGTATATGTACTTATTGCTTTATTTGCTGAAGTGAAGAACAATCAGATTAAATTCCATGTTAAATCAAATTCTAACAAAAGCCCTGTTGCTTTGAAATGTCTTCAGCTGTCACTTGGAGTCCATGCTGGATATAAATATATAGGGTATAGCTTGTAGCGCTCATCAGTCATTGGCTGATGAGCACTGATTGTGATTCAGTTTGCAGGCAACCAGTTAAAGGACCAGTAACAGTAAAAAGATTTTCTGGGGTCCGTCTGCCTTTTAAAGGACCAATAACAGTAATTAAAAAAAAAAACACCAACACAGTTGAAACTTTTAATTCGCAAAGCTTTTATTAAGAAATTACTTACCGATTCTCTGCATGCGCTCCTCTTCTGAAACGGCGACGATCCATCGTTTGGCACTCGATTTTCTCCTCCCTGCCTTCTATAGGAGGGAGGAGAAATCGAGTGCACGATGGATCGTCGCCCTGTCGCCGTTTCAGAAGAGGAACGCATGCAGACAATCGGTAAGTAATTTCTTAATAAAAGCTTTGAGAAGTTTAAACTGTGTTGGTGTTTTTTTTTTTTTTTCGTTAAAAAGAAACAAATTTTTTTTTTTAATTACTGTTATTGGTCCTTTAAAAGGCAGACAGACCCCAAAATTCCTTTTCACTATATTGAAACATCAGTAATTGTTGTCCAATACATGAGGGCATTTGTTAGAAATGGGGATCAATCTATAACAGTTGCTGGGGTTTTATTTAGTGTAACATGTAGCAGAGAGGCTTGTAGCTGGCTACAAATACTGTTGATGATTTTATTATTCAGCTGGTACAAGCCACATGGAATAAACCTAGCAAATAAAATGATCTAGTATAGGTCAATCTAAAAACAACTGGACTTGCTCAGCAAGTCCAGTTGTTTTTAGATTGACCTATACTAGATATACTATGACCTGGATGAAGGAAAATCTTCATAGTCATATAGCAAATAAAAAGTTTTTGTTGGTAGCTGCTAATTTAACGTCTACATGTTGCCCACGTTCCCCCGGGCATCATAGAAAACTCCACAGTACAGTAGCAAGTTCAGTTGCGGTCCCCAAAATTCTCTTGTAGTCAGTTGCTCTTAAAACCACTTTCGTTAAAGGGTGCAGGTTAGGGACCTGTTAAGATTGCTTGGAATCTGTGGTTTTCTGTAATTTGGATCTTCATACTGTAAGTCTACCAGAAAATCATGTAAACCCAATAGGATTGATTGTTTTGCTTCCAATAAGGATTTATTAGATCTTAGTTGGGATCAAGTACAAATGTTATTATTACAGAGAAAAAGGAAATTATTTTTAAAAATTTGAAATATAAATTTGGATTATTTGCATAAAATGGTCTATGGGAGACATCCTTTCTGTAATTCGCATCTTTCTGGATAATGGGTTTCCAGATAACCTGGTATTGTTATTTGTGTAAAAATGCACTCCCGTATCGTTGTGCTCTGTGCTACGCAGTCTTTCCTTCCATTCTGATCTCTGCTGCGCAGCACACTTGCACCTAAATAATTGGATGCAGACGTCACTTGCACCCCAATCACTGGACTTTAATTGACAAAGTGGGCGCCATTGAGCTCAGTTATAGCAATTGCAGTTATGCAATTATTCACCTGAATTGCTATACCAGTTTCTCACCAGAATTGTGGGGAGAAAAAATAACTTCATTATGTATGTATGTATAACTTTATTTGTAAAGTGCTGTTAAGGAGCCGCAGCGCTGTACAGTACAATATAAATATATATATAGTGAATAAAGTACCCCCTCTTGTAAAATATAAGGATATTATAAGTTACCGAGGAGTTTCATGACCATAGTTTTATACAGGTCATGGAACTCCGAGGTAACTTCTAATATCCTCATATGTATATAAGTATATAAGTATACATGGGAAAGACAAATCACATAATAAATATACACATAAATGATGGGCAAAAAAAACCAAAACATGGCGATTGTGCTTGAAATTGCACTTTGCTCCCTCCCCTTGTGGATGTAAGTGTGCCTTCACGTGATGCTAAATTATTTGCTGTCAAGGCTTCTGGGTGTTTTAAAGTAATGGCTTATGTAGAGAAACTGGATATAGCAAAACACTCAGTTGCAGATTAAATCAAATTATATTCGTTTCACACAAGAAGCTCATTTGCTTGTGATCATTATTTTTGGACTGACATGCAATGTGATCCTGTTATAGTTTGGCACGTTTCTCCCTCTCTCTATGGAGGCACAGATTAGTTTTCACTTTCTTGTCACTGATCCACGAAGCACCAAAGACCCTTCTTTCGGTTTGGTGTCCTGGGGAGATACATAGGTCGTGCACTTGACCTCACATGTCATTACATGCCCAAAGGCATGATTGGCTTCTTTGTAATAGGTTTGTTTTGTCTTCTGGATATCTGGGCACATAGTAACATAGTAACATAGTAAGTAAGGTTGAAAAAAGACACATGTCCATCGAGTTCAACCTTTTTTTTTTTTTTTTTTTATTAACTACCTATCTACCAGTTGATCCAGAGGAAGGCAAAAAACCCATCTGAAGCCTCTCCAATTTGCCTTAGAGGGGGGAAAATTCCTTCCTGACTCCAAAATGGCAATCGGACTAGTCCCTGGATCAACTTGGACCATGAGCTATTTCCCATAACCCTGTATTCCCTTACTTGCTAAAAAGCCATCCAACCCCTTCTTAAAGCTATCTAATGTATCAGCCTGTACAACTGATTCAGGGAGAGAATTCCACATCTTCACAGCTCTCACTGTAAAAAACCCCTTCTGAATATTTAGGTGGAACCTCTTTTCTTCTAATCGGAATGGGTGACCTCGTGTCAGCTGGAAAGACCTACTGGTAAATAAAGCATTAGAGAGATTATTATATGATCCCCTTATATATTTATACATAGTCATCATATCACATCCAGGTGCAACTGTATAATATGAGGCAACCCTTTTGAAATAAAAAAAAATAACAAAAGTGGTATAAAGGTGATACCATTATTGGCTAACTAATATAATCATAGCAAGCTTTCAGAACATTTTAGTTTTAGGAACCTGTAACATTTTTTACTGGCTAACACGGTACAACAACTTTACCTGCATGTATAATATGCAGTCGGCTATGGCACGTGATTTATAGAAAGAAAGCTAAATGCAACTAAACAGTCAATGTCTATTATAGAGAAACATTCATTTTGGTTTATGTTTCAGCTACTATTTCTATAGCATTCTGTATGCAGAATTATATTCTAGTGGTGGTTGTAAGGGGAAACTATAGACCATATTTTATTCTATGGATAAGGCATATAGGGCTGATATTGGGTATATTGCCAAACACTTTTTCCAGCCTTCTGGTCGCCCAGAAGAAGAGGCGATTAGTCGCCAGGCCACTAAATCTCCCTGAATCTGCTCGTGTGGACTGACCGTAAAGGCTTAAAGGACCAGTAACATTAAAAATTTTTTTATCAAAATTCGTTAGTATAGAACGAAAAATCAACACCAAGGCAAATAAAACTTTTGGATTGCAAAGCCTTTATTAAGAGAAAACTTACCAAAACTCCACTTCCTGTCCTCTTCTAAAACGGCGAAAGGGCGACCATCCATGCAGCGGTGTTCAATTTCTCCTCCCTGGCTATTCTCTCTGCAGCGCTTCCCTTGTCCGGCGAAAAAAAGAAGAAGAGGAGGAGGGCAGCCTCTGCCTCTCCAGCGGCAAGTGTTGTCTGCAGGCGCGCCGATCTGCTAAAGAATATCCCCAGGACTACAGCGCATGGACAAACCCCTTGTTCCCGTGATGTTCCCACCTGAGTGTGCAGTCCCTGCTGCTGCAGGAGAAGGTGGCGACTTTAGATTCCAGTAGCGCCGAACCACATGCTATCCATGGATGCGCTACGATTGCGGGCTACGAGCCGGTAGCACTCCCGGCTCAAAGGCGGAGCGGAATGCCACAGTTTGCAGGAGCTGTGCACTTGGCCGCGTGGAAAGCCTTGTGTTTGCGCAGCTCCTCCACGTCGCACCGATCCATGCGCTTGGGGATATTCTTCAGCAGATCGGTTCGCCTGCAGACAACACTTGCCGCTGGAGAGGCAGAAGCTGCCCTCCTCCTCTTCTTCTTTTTTCACCGGACAAGGAAAGGATGGAGTCAAAGTCCGACTGCTGGGAATAGGGGAAGCGCTGCAGAGAGAATAGCCAGGGAGGAGAAATTGAACACCGCTGCATGGATGGTCGCCCTTTCGCCGTTTTAGAAGAGGACAGGAAGTGGAGTTTTGGTAAGTTTTCTCTTAATAAAGGCTTTGCAATCCAAAAGTTTTATTTGCCTTGTGTTGATTTTTCGTTCTATACTAACGAATTTTGATAAAAAAATTTTTAATGTTACTGGTCCTGGAGAAGGAAACCCCCTTGGCGCAAAACCCCTCCCCCATGTTGCCCCTCTTCCCCCCTGGCCTACCTGTCCCCCATGGCAAATGCCCCTAACTTGTTACTCACCATCTTCTCCCACGTGCGTCTTCTTCCTGCTTTGACCGGCGTCTTCTGGCGCATGCGCAGTAGGAACAGTTACCGGTACGGATGTACTGCGCATGCACCGAATGTCACGAAGTTTCCCAATTTCAACTTCGTGACATTCGGCGCATGCGCAGTACATCCGTACCGGTAACTGTTCCTACTGCGCATGCGCCAGAAGATGCCGGTCAAAGCAGGAAGAAGACGCGCGTGGGAGAAGATGGCGACTGTGAACTCTGTGGACAGGACCTGCGCAGAGGGGTGAGTAACAAGTTAGGGGCATTTACCCAGGGGGACAGATAGGTCAGGGGGGAGGAGGGAGGGGGGGCAACACGGGGGAGGGATTTTGCACCCAGGGGGTTTCCTTCTCCTTTAAGGGCAATTACAGGAGTTTACACCTAGGATGGGGGCCAGCAGGGGGGGGGACTATGTAGGGTAGGGGGGTAGGGGTTTGATTATCCTTTAAATGTTCCTGCAGTTACCTTAAGCTGCAAGAATAAAAATGCCATACAGCTGTTCTAAAAGGTTTGTTGTAGGTTACGTGCTCCACGGCTTAATTTTCATGCCTGTGGCACTGTCAGTTGACGTGCCTCGTCAAGGTCACCGGGAGTTAAAATGGTAATCCAGCCATGTGTGCCCCTCCCCCTCCCCCATGTTTTACAGTATCATGTATCCCTGGGTCACTTCTCCCAAACATTGTACAAATAAATAGCAGAAATATATATAAAACAATAAGTGATATAAAAATACTGGGGGCTCAGTCTGCAGGGAAAAAAAGTATGTACACCAGTAGTCCAGCCTGCAACCCTCCAGATGTGGGTGAACTACAGCTTTTTTTTTTTAAATATAGGATCAGAAGGTTTGTGCCCCTTTTTTGAGAGCCCCTACGCAGATCCAGACTTGGGTTCAAAATAGGCCCTGGCATATCCAGTATATAAAAGCCCAAACCCCCACCCCCATGGGCCCAGTAAACAGTGACTCTTTATGGCATATTACAGCAGCCCCTCTGGCATTTGTCAGCAGTCATAGATTGAAAGTCCAAGCCTACAACCAGGTCACTTTAAAACCTTACAGCTAAAAACTGTGGGGTAAATTTACTAAAGGTCGAAGTGACTAACACTGGCGACAATTCACCAGCGTTACCAATTCTGCCCACTTCACCGATTTACTAATGGGTGCAGGCAACAATTCGCTAGCGAAGGAGATAGACGCTAGCATTTATTCGCACTCTAACGACAGCCAACTTTTTGCTCTGGCGAATGGACCTTACTCCACAAATTCACTAAGATGTGGATTTTACTGAACGTTACCTCTTTCGCCAGCCTTGCCTTCGCCAGCTCAGACCAGGTAAAGTGCATTGTAGTGCATTCCCCCAATCTTCTGTTACTTACATCATCATTTTTGAGTGAAAAATCTTCTAAGTCCAAAAAACGCTGGTGACTTCAGTTTTTCAGAGTGTTAGGCTGCAAAAAGGCATAACAATTTTTTTCGGGTATTCAGTTTCCCCCATACATTTTCTAACATATGGAACATTATTTTAAAGTGGGCTCATGTGTAGGGCATTATAACAATTGTGTTGGATTTATTTATGTTACCTGGACATGTGTAGTTATCAGTGGAAATGTAATGTATTAGCTGCAACATGTAACATACAGACCTCCATTCAAGTTTAAATTTCCTGCCCTATGCAGATTAGCCTGAGCGAAGTCCTCTACCGAAATTGCGCTAGGCAGATTTGAACGCCAGCACTTCATTGCTTTGATTTGCTCGCATTGCCGAAGTAACGCGAGCTAAAATTTGGCAGCGTCCAGCGCCCAGGATGAAACTGTGCATTTTAGTAAATTAGTGTTGTCAAATTTTCGCCTGGCAAAGTGCTGCAATGGCTGCAAAGCCGTCGCTGGAAAATTTTTGTTGCTTACTAAATTTGCCCCTGTTTGTATTGCTGCAGTCAAGTTGCCGTTATACAAGAGTCCCGTGTGCCACAGTACCTGTTTGTTGCATGGCTACTGGTTTGTGGAGGCATACCTATGTTGGTGCATTGGCCTTTGCCTGTGGCAGTGCCATTAGCAACACAAATTGTGCTGTGTATGGAGCAGCTCCTCCTTGGGTGGAATAAATCATGGGAAGACATTGGATGTTTTTTATTTTGTTTTGCTCTACCCTCATTCTAGAAAGGAACCCAATACCCTTGATTTGTTGTTCTTATGAAAGGGGAGCCTGAGGGTAAGCTTAAATAAATGTTTCAGTGGGCTAAATGTTTTCATTAATGGGACAGATGCTCATGATCAGGGATGTGAAATTCCACCCTTCTCTTACGATTAATAACTTTTTTTTTTGGAAGGAAATTAAACTTTATTCAGATTAAATTAAAATTTTCAGGTCGGTACTATTCGATTCGAACTTTTTCAGAAATAACAGAAAATTCGAATTGTAATTAAAATCGAATTTATTAGAGTTTAAAAAAAAATCACATAAAGGCTTATTTATTAAAGGTCGAATTTTAGAGGTTCTGGAAACCACAACAAAACTCGCAAACACTAAAACGACAATTGATGTTGAATTTATTAACAGATCCCTATATGAAAAGTGCAAATGAAAAAAAAATGCTGAATGATGCACCAAAAAATACAGATACCTCTAAAACCTTGGAAGAATTCATGTTTTTCGGGCAATTTCTAGTGAGAAAAAAAATCAGAAAAACCTTTAAAAGTCCGAATTGATTAAAAGTGGTCCAATAAGATCAGCGCAGCTCGACAACAATAGCACCTAAACAACTTTTACTTGGCCAAGTTTGGCATTAAAGGTTTTCATTTTTTTTTTTTTAGAGCTTCTTAGAAAAATAGGAAAACCATTGAATAAAATGTTTGGGATTTTTAGCTTCCAAGGAAAGCTGAAATGGCAAAACTTCAGCTACAATTCCAAACACTTCTTGGTAGCCTTTAGCTGTTAAAGGGATGCTGATAGTTGCAGTTGAGCTACAGCTGCAGCACACCATGTCAGCAATCCTTGCTGTATAGAATGAATGGGGGCCTCTCTATCAATTTGCCATTTATGAAAAAAATTCAGAGACTGCTATGCTGAAATCTCCATGCCTCCTGCTACCACGGAATTAAGGCAGCAGTCGACTAAGCAGGGCTCTTTAAAGAGCTAATTTGTGGGGAGTTTCTGTTGATTATATTTCCATTGAACGAATAAGTCAGGTATTAGGTTACAAACAGTGAATAGAAGATCCCTGAGCAGCACTTTAGGGAGATATGTGTTTATTTTGGTCTCTAGGACGGATTACAAAGGGAAGGGCATATTATATTAAATTTCTAGGTTTGAAACCAAGCTTCCCTCTGTACGTTGTCTTCAGCTGAAAAAAAGGGGTTTTATTTTTATTATTGCCATTTCCTATTGTTTAATATAAAAAAACAACTTTTTTTGCCATGCCATTTTTAAGAAAAGCTTCCGTTATAAATTACCCCATCGACTTAATGCTTTGTGTGCAGCAGATCTAGCTGGCGGCACTGTTCTCTTGCACCCTATGGCAAATATTGGTGGCAGCCAAACTGGTAAGAAATGGTATAACCAGCAGAAAATCGATCAAAATGATCTCTTCTCTGTGCTATAAAAAGCACAGAGCAACAAAATAATAAATCACTGGCCTCCCCTTCCAGTATGGGCACAGTATATCTGACTTATTAAAACAAGGGATCTGCCGTTGCATCTTATTGCCTCACTTCATCTCTGCTTAGTCAATGGCTGAAGAATAACTTTATCACTCCGTTTATCACCAGTTGCCCCTTTTCTAAACAGCAGTGGATCAGGACTGCTACAGGCCTGAAGAAGCATGAAGAAGTATTCCTCAGCCATTCAGTTGGGAAGTTTTCCCATACCATAGATATATAAACTTTATTTGTAAAGTGGTACTAGGATATGCTGAGCTGTACAATTTTTACAATATAGCAAGGTACAAACTGGGATTACAAATATTATAATACATAAATATAAGTATAAATATGCAGACTTCCTTGTTAAAAGAGACACATTAGTAGGGAAGTCCTGTAGAGTAGAGTCCTGCAGCGGGTATAGACGCGGGTCGGCGGTTTTGCGTGCCGCGGGTCTTCTCAATCTCCTTTTTTCTGATCACGCCTACTTCCAATGATGTCACTTCCAGTTTACAATGGCAGCACTTCTGATTCTTGATGGTCAGCGGGTCCGGGTTACAGATAAGGTACTTGCTGGTCAGGTAGCGGGTCCAAGCAGATAAGAATGCGGGTCCGGGTTGCAGGTTGAGGGTACAGGTCAGATCTGGGTTTAAAAAAAAAAAGACCCGCACAGGACTCTACCGTAGAGCTTACATTTTAAGTCTAAGGCTATGAAATTTTGCTTTTGTGGCAGTGTCGGACTGGCCCACCGGGATACCAGGAAAACTCCCGGTGGGCCCAGGTGTCAGTGGGCCCTTGTGCTACTAAACTTTTGGCCTATTCCATGGCCATTCCCTATTTCTATGAGAACAAAGTGGCTAAATAGGTGGAATAATAGATTATAGTATGTAAAGAAAAGAGACTAGGAGAATAGAGGTTGAGTGAGGAGAGGAAGAAAATAATACTGAGGGTGGGCCCCTGGTCTAAAAACATTTGGTGGGCCCCTGGTCTAAGGTTTTTTGGTAGGTCCCTGGTGTGCCAGTCTGACACTGTTTTGTGGTGTTTGTTTTCCAGGTCTGGGGTGAAGAGGTTAGAGTACAGGGGCACAGGCATGTTACTGTATGTGGCTACACCTAGTTGGGTCTGATTAAAGGGGTGTCGACCCCAAAAATAATTTTGCATAATAAAAGAAAATGTATTTGCACCTATGTAAATCTGACACTGGGATCGCTGACAACTCTGTGGACATTGTGTGTATTTCTAATGGGCATTTGGGTGCTAATACAGGTTTGGGACCTGTTATCCAGAATGCTCGGGATCTAGGGATTTCTGAATAATGGATCTTTCCATAATTTGGATCTCCATACCTTAAGTCTACTGAAAAAAAATCATGTAAACATTAAATAGGCCCAATAGGCTGGGGTTGCTTCCAATAAAGTTTAATTATATATTAGGTTGGATCAAGTACAAGGTACTGTTTAATTATTACAGAGAGAAAAAAAATTTGTAAAAATTTGGATTATTTGGATAAAATGGAGTCTATGGGAGATGGCCTTTCCGTAATTTGGAGCTTTCTGGATAACAGGTTTCCCATACACGTGCACTGTCCATTAAAACATACCCCTAGACAGTGACCTACAACCAAGGCCCCATAGTTGATTATAAGATCACTAAGTGAGTTGAGAAGCAGCCTGGTCTGAGGTTCAAATAAGGTTACCCTACAAAAATACCTGTGTCTTTCCAAGGCTTTAGCTGGATAGAGTATTGTATATAAAGTAAAGATAAAGCCTGCATAGACTTTTCCTTTTATGATTGTTCCTTTTATTCCATGTGTTATAAGGAGTTCAGATTAAAGCGTATAGCAGGTATGCCTGAAAGTGAATGTGTAAATCCCTTAATGCCCCTGTCCTGCCTTTACCTTGGCAAGCGGCGCACTGGAAGCCCCTTTAGGCAGGTGGCTATGGATCTCGGCACGCTGAAGAACCATATTACTTGCAAGAGTGCGGGTAACATTATCTGGATCTGTTTATAGCCTTCAACTCTGGTCGTCTCTTGAAAGCTTTTAGGTTGCAGTGAAGCTTATGCGTGTGTATTAACAGCCATTGGTTTTAGGTTAACACAGTGGGAGAAACAGATTAACTTTAACCTCTTGCAATAAAAGGGGCTATTAAATAATGCAGCGAGCATTTGGGGGAAGGGCGCAGAGGAGAGTCTTTCATGCGAGCCCAAATTTGAGGCCTGAATGCCCAGAATGGTTCAGTAAGCCTCGGGTTTAGGCAGACAGACAGTCCCCCTTCCTTCATCTGCTTTTTATTTCTTAGCAGCCTTTAAATTGAAAGTGCAACAGGGGAAGAAAGAAAGCAATTACTTGGAAACTTTTCCTTTCAGCCTGACAGAGCCTGGGAAATCTTTATTGTGTCCAAGGAACAGACAAACATAACGCGGCCGCTCTTTGATGTGAGTTTGCAGGGAATAGACTCTGTGATAAAATGAAAATCAAATAAATAGCTTGTTGCTCTGGCAAATCTCTTCCAACTAATTAATGCGTCTTTTACATGATTGTATCATTTCCCAATTAATGACATATTTAGGCAAACACCCTGAATAAAAGTATATCGTCCCAATGTAATAGTGCTAATAAAAAATATTCAGTATTACATTTTTTTGCACGTTTTACGGAGAAGGAAAGGTTACAACTAAGTAAGCTTTATTAGAAATGTCTATATAAATACACCAGTAAACCCTCTTGTGCTGCTCTGAGTCCTCTGCCAAAAGAAACCCTGCTTTTCTTTCCTTCTATTGTGTACACATGGGCTTCTGTATCAAACTTCTGTTTTCAGCATAAACTTCAAGGGCTAGGGCTTGAGCATGCTCAGTTTGCTCCTTTCTCCATCTCCCCCTGCTGTAATCTGAGCCCAGAGCTATGAAAGAGCAGGGAGAGACTCAGGAAAGTGATGACACGACAAGCTAATATGGCAGCTGCTATACTAAACAAACATAGAGAGCTTCTAGAGTTGTTTACGCAGGTGTGGTAAAGCATTCTGCAGAATAAATATAGTGTTATAGCTTGCACTATTGTGGCTAATCTATTGGCAATAAAAATGCTTTGGTAGCTTTCCTTCTCTTTTAACCCCTTGTCAGGGGGAAGTTTTGCTTTAACCATTTCTAGTAAAGGGAAAGTCTTGCCACTTATGACTTTTTCCCCCCAAATGGAGATGTTGTATAGATCCTCCAGATGGTTAAGATGAAGACATTTTTTTTTAATCTTGCTAGATAGTTTTGATTTATTTGTAACTTAATATCACTCTTTCGTTTCCTTGGACTGCAATAGAATAGTGGCACCTACTGACTGTTCAGTACAACAGAGCCATTCACAATGATCTTTGCAGCTAATGTTTCAAATCAGCTGGGGACTCTCATACATGTGGCTAATTGATTAAAATATATGGACCCTTAGCAAACAATCAGACCTTTTGTTTTTCTAATTAAGCATAGACTTATAGAAGCCTTTTAGGGCTATTCCACACGGGGAGATAGCCATGCGTTTGCGGTCGCGGCGACAAAGCGCCACGACAGTCGCCGCGACCGGCGCAGGCGACAGTTTTGTATGGGCGCCTATGTAAAAACGCCTGTGCTAACCACACGAGGCGATGCGCTTTTCAACAGTCGTCTGAAAATGCCTCGCCAGGCTTTTTCAGGCGACTGTTGAAAAGCAAATCGCCTCGTGTGGTTAGCACAGGCGTTTTTACATAGGCGCCCATACAAAACTGTCGCCTGCGCCTGTCGCGGCGATTTGACGCTATCTCCCCGTGTGGACTAGCCCTTACTGATTGGTTATATGTTCTGTATTTTGTTTGTATACTGACCCACATATATTTTCCATAGAATTAGAGTATAATCTCATAAAATAATGTGTGTTAGTCTACAAAACTTTATCTTGTACCCTAGCCTAGCCTCATAAGGAGCCCTTTGGTCTTCCTCAAAATGCAAATTCCAGTATTTGCCAAGAGCAAGTTGTCTCTGGTTGGGATCCCAAATTCCTGCATTATCAAGAGGTGCCTATTTTTTCCTTGGCCTTGTAGCTTTTCTTCTCATGGAAAAGTCACTTAAGGGTAAGGGGACACCTGGAGATTCTGGGATATTTAGTCGTCCCGGCGACTAATTGCCTCTTCTTTGGGGCTGATTTCCTGTACATTGCCGCAGGTTTTTTTTCATTGAAGCAGGTGGAAGACACGGGAAGCAGTTAGAGGAGATTAGTCGCCCCAAAGAAGAGGCGATTAGTCGCCGGGACAACTAGATCTCCCCGAATCTCCAGGTGTCACTGGGGGAGATTAGTCGCCCAGCGACAAAACGCCTCTTCTTTGGGCGACTAATATACCCTATATGCCTTCCCGCAGGCTAGAATGTAAATCGCCGGCAGGGCAGCACTCAGATCGCTTCGGCTTTCCGAAGTTTCCTCGTGAGGTGATTTACATTCTAGCCTGTGGGAAGGCATATAGGGTAGATCAGTCGCCCGAAGAAGAGGTGATTTGAAGCTGTACGACTAATCTCCCCCAGTAACAGCGTGTGCCACTGCCCTAAGAGTTTGATTATATACTACAAATATAAAACAGGACATTTGTCAATCACGTGGCTTTTCAACTTGCAAGGAGGAACACTACTGAACCCAACAGTTGTGCTTTTAATCAATGTGAAACGTGCTATGCCTCTTTGCTTTAGACTAGAGCCTGTATTAATAATTACTGCTAGGAGGTCTGTGTCTTGTCTAATTTTAGTTAACAGCCTTCCTATCTGCATGCATTAAGAAGATCCTCTGTGGATATTGATCGCGTTCCCATTTGGCCATTAACCTGTGAACGTATTGATGTCCATCAAAGCCTTCACTCGGTTAATGCCCAAGATATTCTGTTGCTTCTTCATATTCTCCCATTTTGCCTTCTGGTGTGCAGCACCAATTGTAACCTCATAACAATTCATGGTGTCCATGTGTATGAGTTAAAACACATTTGTGGGCATTGAGGGGTAAAGGCAATGGCTCAACAAAGCTAGCATTCCAGATTCAAAAATTGAAATCTGCCCCAGACACTTATTTTATGACCAACCGGGACCCCCATCCAGCCTACATAAAGGTTGTCTGCACCCTTTTTTATGACTGGATCTAACAATTTAGGTGAGTTAGCTAGTTCACAGTCTTAAGCTCCCCATAGACGAGGCGATTCTTCTTGCCGAATGACCGATTTTAGGGAAGTCCGACCAATCCTTTGCGGTTAGTGGTATTCCAACGATCGTGCATCTTACGATTTTTCGGCCGACATCTGTCTGGAAATTGATCAGCCAGGTCAAAAAATCTTTGTCGGTCCAAGTGCAATCTATCTATGTTTGTAGAGCCAGGCAGGCAGCTCCCCTTTGTTTTCCTGGCAAATTGGTCTTTTTAGTTGATGGTAAATTCGTACGATCGTTCCGAGGAAATCGTGGTCTCGCGATGAGGATCTGATCTTTTAAAAATCTCAACATCTATGGCCAGCTTTAGATCTGAGCACTGGGGCTCAGCCAATGTAGCCACTTGATTTTAATCCATCTTACGTGCCCAGGTCTCTTTGAGGCCCAGTAGAATCTATTTGTTTATATTAGTGGATGCACTGAATACAGGATTCGGCCAGGATTCAGCCTTTTTCAACAGGATTCGGATTCGGCTTATTTCTTTTTCACGGCCAAACTGAATCCTAATTGCATAGGCCAATTAGGGGCGGGTAGGGAAATTGTGTAACTTTTCGTCACAAAACAAGGAAGTAAAAAATGGTTTCCCCTTCCCACCCCTAATTTTGCATATGCAATTTCGCATTTGTTCGGTATTCAACCAAATCTTTCGTAAAGGATTCTGGGCTTTGGCCGAATCCAAAATAGTGAATTCAGAGCATCCCTAGTTTATATTTGCAATGGAAGTACGTTATTTTTCTAGCATTTTCAGAGGCTAAAACAATTTTGTGGTGAATTATACTGTAAGGCTACATGAGGCTGAGGATCAGCTTCTGTGCCTGCGTTTTGTTAATATCCTGTTAAACACCCCATAGCAGCACATATCATATCAGCTTCATTTTTATGATTCCTTGGAAACTTCTACCTATAATATCTCTGCTTTTCCCTGTTGATTATTTCTCTTCCTTGCCTCCCTTCTAGAGCTTCTTTCCTCATTTATTGAATTGTGTTTGGAATTCTGTGCTTAGCCTCCCCCTAGGGCAATCTCTTCTAAGTTTTAGTTTAAACTTGATGTCCTTGCAGCCCACACATAGGGTTTGTGGAGCCAATTTATCTGCAGTGAAAGAATTTGATAAAAGCTACTCCCATACAGAAGAATCATGGGCTCAAACGCAGAATTGTTCAGCATTTTACTTGCCCTGAGTATAAGCACTTCTTCTTTATTAAAGTATTGCTCACTTTTATAAACTTTTAAAATGCAGGCCATATTCATATTTTTTGCTTTGGTCCTGTAAAATGGCTTTACACCATTATGAAATGGATTAGCTGTTTGTGTTTCTTCGAATGGGAACAATATACTGTGCAAATGTTTCTTTAATATATGGGGGAATAACTTGTGTACATATGGGGCATCATATATTGGTGCTAGGCACAAAAAATGACTGCAAAAAAGGAGAGCTAAAGGTTAACTAAAGAAGTAGGCTAGTACATTATGTTTTGGGCTTCTGTACCAGCCCAAGGCAACCACAGCCCTTTAGCAGTAAAGATCTGTGTCTCCAAAGATGCCCCAGTAGCTCCCCATCTTCTTTTCTGCTGATTCACTGCACATGCTCTGTGCTGCTGTCACTTACTGAGCTTAGGGACCCACTCACAATATACAGTACATATAGAAATGTCACAATATAAGGCTGATTAGTAATTAATACTGATAATTACTACATGGCAGAACAGAAAGCATGCATGTGAGTGTCACAGACACTTTCCAAGATGGTCACCCCCTGTGACAAGTTTGAAGTCCTGGATCATTGCTGCTATTGACAAGCTGAAACTTTAGGCTGGTGCAATAAGTTCATTATGTAAAATATGGAATGAAATTTTATATTGTAGAGTGAAATGAATGCAGTGTAAACCATTTACCAAATCTAGTTTTTATTTGGCAGATTCAGCCTTATATCGAGACACTTTCAGACAAAAGGATGTAACAGCAGGGGCTGTTTTTAGAGAAGAGGCAGAGATTTGTGCAATGCCTTTGGCTAAATACACCTAAACATGTAACTATGCAGAGAAACAATTGGTATACTTGGAATTCAATCCATAAGACCCTGCATTTATTGCATGACCTGCTCACCACAAGGTGGGGGGAGGAAGAACAGTCGTCTCACGATCACTTTCCAACCAAGACAAAAGACTGTCACACAAGATCAGACAGCATAGAACAACATTGGGGTGATAATATCCCTGTGAATGTCATGCTTCCATAAAGTACCTGGTCTATAAAAGTGCTACTGTAAAATCGTATCACTTGCAAAGCACTGGACATGGTTGGAGGGGGGGGTTGTTGGAAGGGGGGTTTTTGCCCATCAAGAAAGCCAGGGAGCATGACTGCTGTGTATACCCCAATAATTGTCAATGTTTCAGCTGTTGGTAGTTGGATTTTTACTTGGAGATCATACAACCATCACAGGCACCAGTTTATGTCAGGAGCATGTGTGATTTTCCACTGTTTAGTACGAGTTTTGCCAGCTGACATACATTTACACTTAATTGTTAACCTTTCTGTCTCTGCGAACTGGATTGTTCCTCCCTGCTCCTCGCCTAACTATAAGGGAGGGAGAAAATGACTGCAGGATTTAGTGACTGTGGTAGACTTTCAGCATTCGCACAAAGAACAGTGGGATAGACAGTGTATCTTCCACTCACTCAGCATGAATAATAAATGTTTAGCCATGTGGTTAAAGTGGCAGCTACATCACGCTGCATACATAGGATAATAACAGTCCTTGGCATAATGCGTAATTACTGTCATATGTAATTATATGTACTTAGCCTGAATTTGGTGTTTTTAAAGGATAGGCCTGGTGAGCAGAGATGGCTTTACTGTTGGTACATGCAAAGGCAGCTGCTCTGGGCCCTTCACATTGATCGGTGGTTCATGCAGGAAGAGAGCTAGAAATTGCA
Organism: Xenopus petersii; assembly: GCA_038501925.1. Taxonomy (NCBI): domain Eukaryota; kingdom Metazoa; phylum Chordata; class Amphibia; order Anura; family Pipidae; genus Xenopus; species Xenopus petersii. Next base: position 20,334,760 of record CM076685.1, on the reverse strand, counting down.
ATAAAAGAGTAGTAATTTACCTCTAGGGAAGGGAGTGTGGCTGTGGGATAGCAGGTATAGTAGGGAGAGATGGTGCCTATAGTAACAGTGGGATAATAGTCTCTGGGAAGGGAGTGTGGGATAGCAGGTATAGTAGGGAGAGATGGTGCCTATAGTAGCAGTCGATAATAGTCTCTGGGAAGGGAGTGTGACTGTGGGATAGCAGGTATAGTAGGGAGAGATGGTGCCTATAGTAACAGTGGATAATAGTCTCTGGGAAGGGAGTGTGACTGTGGGATAGCAGGTATAGTAGGGAGAGATGGTGCCTATAGTAACAGTGGATAATAGTCTCTGGGAAGGGACTGTGACTGTGGGATAGCAGGTATAGTAGGGAGAGATGGTGCCTATAGTAACAGTGGGATAATAGTCTCTGGGAAGGGAGTGTGGGATAGCAGGTATAGTAGGGAGAGATAGTGCCTATAGTAGCAGTGGATAATAGTCTCTGGGAAGGGAGTGTGACTGTGGGATAGCAGGTATAGTAGGGAGAGATGGTGCCTATAGTAACAGTGGATAATAGTCTCTGGGAAGGGAGTGTGACTGTGGGATAGCAGGTATAGTAGGGAGAGATGGTGCCTATAGTAACAGTGGATAATAGTCTCTGGGAAGGGACTGTGACTGTGGGATAGCAGGTATAGTAGGGAGAGATGGTGTCTATAGTAACAGTGGATAATAGTCTCTGGGAAGGGACTGTGGGATAGCAGGTATAGTAGGGAGAGATGGTGCCTATAGTAACAGTGGGATAATAGTCTCTGGGAAGGGAGTGTGACTGTGGGATAGCAGGTATAGTAGGGAGAGATGGTGCCTATAGTAACAGTGGATAATAGTCTCTGGGAAGGGAGTGTGACTGTGGGATAGCAGGTATAGTAGGGAGAGATGGTGTCTATAGTAACAGTGGATAATAGTCTCTGGGAAGGGACTGTGGGATAGCAGGTATAGTAGGGAGAGATGGTGCCTATAGTAGCAGTGGATAATAGTCTCTGGGAAGGGAGTGTGACTGTGGGATAGCAGGTATAGTAGGGAGAGATGGTGCCTATAGTAACAGTGGATAATAGTCTCTGGGAAGGGACTGTGGGATAGCAGGTATAGTAGGGAGAGATGGTGCCTATAGTAGCAGTGGATAATAGTCTCTGGGAAGGGAGTGTGACTGTGGGATAGCAGGTATAGTAGGGAGAGATGGTGCCTATAGTAACAGTGGATAATAGTCTCTGGGAAGGGAGTGTGACTGTGGGATAGCAGGTATAGTAGGGAGAGATGGTGCCTATAGTAACAGTGGATAATAGTCTCTGGGAAGGGACTGTGACTGTGGGATAGCAGGTATAGTAGGGAGAGATGGTGTCTATAGTAACAGTGGATAATAGTCTCTGGGAAGGGACTGTGGGATAGCAGGTATAGTAGGGAGAGATGGTGCCTATAGTAACAGTGGGATAATAGTCTCTGGGAAGGGAGTGTGACTGTGGGATAGCAGGTATAGTAGGGAGAGATGGTGCCTATAGTAACAGTGGATAATAGTCTCTGGGAAGGGAGTGTGACTGTGGGATAGCAGGTATAGTAGGGAGAGATGGTGCCTATAGTAACAGTGGGATAATAGTCTCTGGGAAGGGAGTGTGACTGTGGGATAGCAGGTATAGTAGGGAGAGATGGTGCCTATAGTAACAGTGGGATAATAGTCTCTGGGAAGGGAGTGTGACTGTGGGATATCAGGTATAGTAGGGAGAGATGGTGCCTATAGTAACAGTGGATAATAGTCTCTGGGAAGGGAGTGTGACTGTGGGATAGCAGGTATAGTAGGGAGAGATGGTGCCTATAGTAACAGTGGATAATAGTCTCTGGGAAGGGACTGTGGGATAGCAGGTATAGTAGGGAGAGATGGTGTCTATAGTAACAGTGGATAATAGTCTCTGGGAAGGGAGTGTGGCTGTGGGATAGCAGGTATAGTAGGGAGAGATGGTGCCTATAGTAACAGTGGATAATAGTCTCTGGGAAGGGAGTGTGACTGTGGGATAGCAGGTATAGTAGGAAGAGATGGTGTTTATAGCGATATATAACTGCATATATAGGACCTTTTATCATATTCTTTTATAGTGTCAGAGAAGATTTGCCAACGGGTGATGAAGCACCAATGTATTGAACAAAAAGAAACAACAGGTCAGACCTGAGTCTGACCTCTTGTTACTTTTTCTTTAATATAGGAATGCTTCATCCCCTGATGGCAAATCTTCTCTTCCATGTGTGATGAAGTAGCCAACAATACATCGCCCTTCACTTTTAATTCATTTAAAATACTTCATGAAAAACACATTACATACGGCAATCCCTGGTAATCGTCAGGGCTTTGTATATGAGCTCTTAAAGGAATTGTTCAGTGTAAAAATAAAAACTGGGTAAATAGATAGGCTGTGCAATATAAAAAATGTTTCTAATATAGTTAGTTAGCCAAAAATGTAATGTATAAAGGCTGGAGTGATTTCATGTATAACAAGTCAGTCAGATCACTACTTCCTGCTTTTCAGCTCTCTTGGTTTACACTGACTGGTTGCCCTGGCTACCAGACAGTAACCAATCAGAGACTTGAGGGGGGGCCACATGGGTCATTTCTGTTGCTTTTGAATCTGAGCTGAATGCTGAGGGTCAATTACAAACTCACTGAACAGAAATGTACCATGTGGCCCCCCTTCAAGTCGCTGACTAACTCAGAGTTATAGAGCTGAAAAGCAGGAAGTTGGATTCTGGCTGTTTTATTAGACATCTGTCCACTCCAGCCTTTATACATTACATTTTTGGCTAACTAACTATATTAGAAACATTTTTTATTTTGCACAGCCTATCTATTTACACAGTTTTTATTTTCACACTGAACTATTCCTTTAAGTGTCAGGCCACACAGGGCTTTTTGGGGAGATTTGGTCGCCTGGCGACTAATCGCCTCATTTTTGCGGTGACCAATCTCCCCAAACGCCTTCCCTGACTCTGCGCTGGCTAAAATGGAAAAACTCCGGCGCTAATCGCACGCAGCGGTTTGTTTTCCGAAGTCGCCCGAACTTTCCTCGTGAGGCAATTTCGGGAGACTTAGGAAAACGACATTATGGGGCACATTTACTTAGCTCGAGTGAAGGAATAGAATAAAAAATACTTTGAATTTCAAAGTATTTTTTTGGCTAGTTCGACCATCGAATTGGCTACTTCGACCTTCAAATCAAACGATTTGAACTAAAAATCATTCCAGTTATTTGACCATTCGATAGTCGAAGTACTGTATCTTTAAAAAAAAAAAAACTTCAACCCCCTACTTCGCCACTTAAAACCTACCAAGCATCAATGTTTTTAAGGAAACTCCCAACACACTGCCATTTAGTGTATAACTTGCATTTATATTATTTTTGCCAAAGTGCATAACCTTGATAAATGCAAGGTTATGCACTTTGGCAAAAATAATATAAATGCAAGTTATACACTAAATGGCAGTGTGTTGGGAGTTTCCTTAAATGAAAAGGATCTAGGGGTCTTTGTAGATAACACGTTGTCTAATTCTGGGCAGTGTCATTCTGTGGCTACTAAAGCAAATAAAGTTCTGTCTTGCATAAAAAAGGGCATTAACTCAAGGGATGAAAACATAATTATGCCTCTTTATAGGTCCTTGGTGAGGCCTCATCTGGAGTATGCAGTTCAGTTTTGGACTCCAGTCCTTAAGAGGGATATAAATGAGCTGGAGAGAGTGCAGAGACGTGCAACTAAATTGGTTAGAGGGACGGAAGACTTAAATTATGAGGGTAGACTGTCAAGGTTGGGGTTGTTTTCTCTGGAAAAAAGGCGCTTGCGAGGGGACATGATTACACTTTACAAGTACATTAGAGGACATTATAGACAAATGGCAGGGGACCTTTTTACCCATAAAGTGGATCACTGTACCAGAGGCCACCCCTTTAGACTAGAAGAAAAGAACTTTCATTTGAAGCAACGTAGAGGGTTCTTCACAGTCAGGACAGTGAGGTTGTGGAATGCACTGCCGGGTGATGTTGTGATGCTGATTCAGTTAATGCCTTTAAGAATGGCTTGGATGATTTTTTGGACAGACATAATATCCAAGGCTATTGTGATACTAAACTCTATAGTTAGTATAGGTATGGGTATAAAGAATTTTAATTAAAAGTAGGGAGGGGTGTGTGTATGGATGATGGGTTTTCATTTAGAGGGGTTGAACTTGATGGACTTTGTCTTTTTTCAACCCAATTTAACTATGTAACTATGTAACTATGTAATGTTTACCTATGGGGAAGGCCCCCATAGGCTTTCTAGCTAATTTCTGATCTAAGGAAAATCGTTCGATCGAATCGTTCGAATAGCACTAAATGATTAACCCTCGATATTCGACCCTAAGTAAATGTGCAGGGGCACATGTGAAGGCACTTGGGATTGTGTAATCCTCTCTAATAGGAATCTGTATTTAATTCGACTGTAAAATGTAAGGGCATGTCCGATATCTCGGGAGATTACAAAACAATTCACCGGTTGCTTCGGGTTGTGATAATGGAATTCTGACAGTTAATGTAGGAGAAGATCACTGATTCTTTAATTCAGGAACATTGCTTGGCGTTTGCCACAGGCAATAGATTTTATGTGACATGTTCGGAATTGTGTTGGGCAAGACGGGGAAAGTATCTGGCTCACTACTTTCACCAGAGGCTGCCACGGAGGGTAAATTGTGGCCTCAGACAAACAAGTTGTCACACTAACTAAACAAACACAACTGAAGCAGTGTAACCTCTGAAAATATCGGATGCAGTTCATATCGAGGCCTTGATGGAAGTTGTACTATCCTATTCAAACAGAAATATTTATTTTTATATGTGTTTATTGTGTCTTCTGGCAATCATATATACAGTGCTTAGCTTCAAAGGGGATTGTTCACCTTTAAATCAACTGTTAATATGATGTAGAGAGCAATATTAGTTTTGGTTTTCTTTAGGGCAGAGACACACGGTCAGATTCAGGGAGATAAGTCACCCAGTGACAAATCTCTTCTTCGCGGCGACTAATCTACCCGAACTGCCCTCTCGCTGGCTGGAATGTAAAATGCTGGCACGATGGCACTCTGAGCGATTTGTTTTCCGAAGTCGCCCGAAGTAGCCTCACGGGGAAACTTCAGGTGACTCCGGAAACTGAAGCACTCAGAGTGCCATCGCCGGTGATTTACATTCCAGCCAGCGGGAGGGCAGTTCGGGGAGATTAGTCGCCCTGAAGAAGAGGAGACTTGTCGCCGGGCAACTAATCTCCCTGAATCTGAGCGTGTCTCTGCCCGTAAATATTTAGCTTTTTATTCAGCAGCTATCTTGTTTGCAATTTCAGCTGCTACGGTACAAATTCCCCTGGCAACCAGGCATCAGATAGAATGAGACACTACAATATGAATGCGAGAGGCCCTGAATAGTCATGGGCGAGTCTGATCTGTTTCAATTTGCCTAAAATTATCAAAACTGTGAAAATTACCCAAAATGCATTAAAGTCTATTGGCGTTCATTTTTTTTTTTTTTTTCCCGCAATGCAGCGCGTCAATTTTTTTTCACCATATAAGTCTATGGGTGTCATGTTTGCGGCAAAACTCTGATCATCACTAGCCCTAAATACAAAGATGAGTAATAAAAATGAACAATGACAATATATTTGTAGTACAGAGCATTTGTTTTAGCTGTGGTCAGTGACCCCCATTGGAAAGCTGGAAAGAACCAGTAGAAGAAGGCAGGGTTGATTTTTTTGCCTCTGCTCCTGCAATGTGAGTCCAGGGCATATCTCTAATGAGACCAATTTCTGGTTTAATGACGTGAAATTTGGCTATTAAGGTTACTATGAGCAACTTTAACTTTCTCAACTTGCCTCATGGCAGCAGAGCCCCTGGAAGAAGGCGAATCATTCCAAAACTATTTTGTTTTCTTAAAAAAGGACAATTGAAAAGTTGGAAAACTAACTTTGAACCACCCTAGTAACTTTCTACAGCTACACAGGCATTAGTGAGAAGAATAACACTAGTGAATATAGGAACCCCTTTATTATTGTTTTGACAAATTGTTTATACAATCCTATGTCTCAATTGTACCCTAACCTTTTAGTTTGTAAACCCTATTGTATTCTGTAATCCTTGTCTGTTATCCACCATTTATTCCCTGTTTGCTAAAACTGCAGTAAAGCACTGCGTATCTTGACAGCGCTATATAAATAAATGATGATGATGATTATTGTCTGTATTACTGTTATTTTCCCTTATTTGCTCCCTGTGATGCGCAACACTGCTAGACTCCCTGTAAACTAGAAACACAGCAGATTGTTGGGACTGTGGGGCGTTAATCTGTGGATTTCTAGCCTTTTTACTATTTACTAAAGGTGCATTGATACATATATATTTGCATCTTGCACCAAACACTCAGTTGTGGGTAAAACAATGTGGGAATTTTGTTTGTCATTTCTAACCTGCAGTGATAATTATAAGGGGCAGATTTATCAAAAGGTGAGTTTAGATTTGAATAAATAAAAATTCACCCACGTAGGGAGTTCTAAATATCACCCATTGATAAATATGCTTCTAAAAATCCCATAGCAATGAATAGAACGTGAGTGAGATTTTATTTATTAAAATCTAAACTCGCATTTTGATAAATCTAGCCCTAAATGTCCTGTTGACCCTTTATGGTCAGCAGAAGCTTTGGAATGGGCAATGCCATGGAATAGGGAAATGAGGAATAAATATATATGTTCCTGGCAGCCACAGAGCTTCTGTGTTGGCAGCAGTTGGGGTTAATGGAGGACATCAGACAAAACAGTCTTGTAGGTGGAGGAACATACCTTGCTAGCCATTTGCTGTACTGTGCCCTCTCTGGGCTTTTATAAATAGTCCCAGGAATGCTGCTCCCTTTGCAGAGAAGCCAGCACACATTCTCTTATCCTAATATAGTTCCTGTGTGTGCGTGTGTGAATCTGTGCCAATATGCCTTCTCAGCAAATGCACCCCTCGTGCTCCTGCTCCACTAGCTCCAACCATTTTGCATCACTTATTTGGTGTCTCTATTGCCATCTCATGCTTCACTTACATAGAGAAATCAGATATCTATCTATTGCACAGTTTGAACTGTACCAAGCATCGACAGTTTTATTGTTTCCTAACCTAAGCTCCCTAGATGCTGCTGGACTACAATTCCCAGCATGCTTTCTTTAGATTTCTGGGTTCACTATACCCTGTTGTGCCCTGACCATGTCCTGTTAAGTCCAGACGTCTTTCTCCTGCTCTGCCCAGCCAGGAATATATGGGTGATTTGCACAAAATTCTGGGATCAGGGGAATAAAATTAATTTTCACAAAGAATATGCACAGGGGTTGTCATGGGAATTTAACTTAGGAATCTCCAGGCCTATTTTGTTTGCTTTGCTTTCATTTTCCTTTCTTTCTGTTAAATACAGACTACTAACTTACCCCAAGCTAAATAAAAGGTTTCCTATGCTCTCATGGAATGTTCGCCTTTGAGTTAACTTTTAGTATGATGAAGAGAGTGATAGTCTAGATAGAAACTGGAAGAACCGTATACAGTGAGTAAAATAAGTATTGAACACGTCCACGTTTTTCTCAGTAATTATATTTCTGCACCAATATGATTGTGAAGGTCTTGGGAGAGCTCTTTGCTTTTATCCATCATGAGATGCTTTTTGTGTGATACAAAAAGGAAATCATTTTTAAAAATTTGGATTATTTGGATAAAATGGAGACTATGGGAGACAGCCATTCTGTAATTCCGAGCTTTCTGGATATCGGGTTTCAGGATAAGGGATCCTATACCTGTACCTTAGTAATGAGAAACCTTTTTATAGGGCATCAGTTAGGACTAAACCAGCTGAGGTTTGCACAGGATTGCTTTCAGACAGATTTTAGCAGGTTTCTTAGCTTTCCATACCTCCGTTTCTTCATTTGTTCAACACTTATTCCCTGTGTCATTTCACTTTACTACACATAACTTAATTTATGGGTTTATTATAGGTGTGGATTATTTGGGTTGTTACCGACATCTGGTGTAAATTTCACATCCCCATTAGAAATGTATTTACTGAGAAAAATGTTGACGTGTTTAATACTTATTTTCCCCCGCTGTATGTTTTGTCGCCCGTGGCAGCACAGATTTACTGACAAGATGTACCATGTGCCGTCACACTTACAGGCTGCAATGGGGGTGGGGGAGAGGTTTGTTTAAACAGAGGGCTTCTCAGTGGACTACGGGTAGATGGTCAAGCCTGAACTGGCATGGAGGATTCCTGGAAAAATGGAAGGCACCTACCCTGCTAAGTACTCCTGGACAGATTGGTTTGATTGCTGTGCATGAGCAGATTTAAAGGGATTGTTCCCCTTTGCATTAGCTTTTAGTATGGTGTAGACTGTAGAGAGTCGTATTTTGAGATACTTTGCAATTGGTTTTTTATTTTTTTTATTGGTATAATTATTTTTTTAGGGTCCAAATGCATTGATTTGAGACTGGAATACGTTTAGGAGAGGCCTGGATAAAAAGATGAGTTAAAAAAAAAACTAAAGGTGTAGTGACAATAATAATAAATTTGGAGCCTTACAAAGCTTTTGTTTTTTAGATGGGGTTAGTGACCCTTATTTGAAAGCTGAGAAGAAATAGACAAATGATTAAAAAAACTATAAAAAAATAAATAATAAATAATTAAAGGAGAATTCAACCCTAAACTTAAAAAACCCTACCCCCCTACCTTACATAGACCCCCCTCCCTCCTCCCCCCAGCCTCATTGTTACCCCAGGCAAGTGCCCCATATGTTTTACTTACCCCTCGGTGCAGATGCAGGCATCGGACTTCATGGGCGCCATCTTCATATCTTCGGAATGAGACCGGCATGTCGGCATTTGTACGATTTAGGGACCGTGTGTGGAGAGTCCATACATTTTTTGTCCCACGGAGAAGATTTCTGTTGGCTGTTGATAATTTCTCTGCATATATTGTCGATTGTACGGTTTTCAGTGGGAGACTCACCAGCTTTGTCGGACATAACTTTCGTATGATTGCTGTCAGGGGCAGAACATCGGCTGATCTGTTCTTTTATTACTTAATTTGATCTAAATGGTTAGTGGCAGGTCGGGAGATTGGGAAGGGGATCTTTGCATCTATGGCCAGCTTTAGGGGCCTTGTGTGGAGAGTCCTGACATTTTTCATCCAGCGGATATTGGTCGTTTGGTCGATCGGACAGGTTAGAAAATTTCTGTCAGCTGCCGATAATATCTCTGCATGTATTGCCGATCGTACGATTTTCAGTGGGAGACTGTCACTAGCTTTGTCAGACATAACTATCATACGATTGCTGTCAGAGGTAGTACATTGGCTGATCTGTTCTTTTACTACTTTATTTGATCGGAATGGTAAGACTTTGATCTTTATGGTTAGTGGAGGGTCGGGAGATGGGAAAGTCCGATCATACGTTGATTCGTACGATCGGATCTTTGCGACTATGGCCAGCTTAGGCTGGAGGGAGGGGGGTCTATGTAGGGTTGGGGGTAGGGTTGCCAGTGCCACCTGCCTTGCCGGTAAAAATGATGGCTGATCCCAATGTTATTAATAGGGAAAAGAGATAAATAATATAGGAAGGGTGATATTTTTTTCAAGAAAAGGTGGCAACCCTAGTTGGGGTAGGGGTTTTTTTTAACTTTAGGGTTGAATTCTCCTTTAAGACAAATTAAAAAGTTGCTTAGAATTGGCAATTCTATTATGTAGGAAAAGATAACTGAAAGGTGAACCATCCCTGTAAGCTGTCTATTTGGATCATTCAGAATGGACAGCAGCTTCTCTGGCCATGTATGGGCCTTCCTTGACAGATATTTGGCTAAAAATCAGCCAGATTTCTAATGGGCAGGTCTGATGTGTGTGGCCAAGCTTTAGGATGGCTTAAATTGCAAATCTAACCCTGCTGCTGTCACCGCCAAAATTGCTTGCAGAGAGCCTTGGCATTTAAGTCAAATGTGTCTGTAATTCGAGTATTTCTGTTAAAGATGGCTGAAGTAAAGGTGGCCATAGACGCAAAGATCTGATCGTACGAATCGAGGATTCGTACGATTTTCGGACCGTGTGTGGAGAGTCCCGACATTTTTCGTCAGGCGGAGATCGGTCGTTTGGTCGATCGGACAGGTTAGAAAATTTCTGTCGGCTGCCGATAATATCTCTGCGTGTATTGCCGATCGTACGATTTCAGTGGGAGACTGTCACTAGCTTTGGTTGGACATAGATATCGTACGATTGCTGTCAGGGGCAGAACATTGCTGATCTGTTCTTTAACTAATCTGACTGGTAAGACTTTGATCTGAATGGTTAGTGGGGGGTCGGGAGATGGGAAAGTCCGATCTTACGATGATTTGTACGATCGGATCTTTGCATCTATGGCCAGCTTTAAGAGAAAGATACATCTATTGAGAGATCTGTGTCACTGATATAAAGGGAAAGTCAGCCCAGTAGTTTATGAGGGACTGACGAACTCGCTGCACAACACTTTCTCTTATGGGGCCACTCAAAGGACATTGGCAGGCGGTGGGCTGGCCGCGCAATGAATTCTGGGAGGCGGGGAGATTGATGACAAGGGGGGCGGGGGGAGTGAGCGATGAGTTACACGGGCGAGCAACATTTTCAAACTTAATCAGTTTAGCAGGAGAGGGAGGCAGTCGTGGCTTTGTGACTGCAGTCTGGAGAGCGGGTTTATGTGTCTGCAGAAGGTGAAGCAGTTATTAATTATCACTGCGCAGCCGAAAGGATTCCGCTCGTCGGCTCACTTAGGATACTTACGCGCATTCAGCAGGATGGATGAGTCCATGGAAGGTAAGGGGAGCGCTGCGCTAATGAGGATGGAGAGCGCTAATATGAATGGAGCAAAGCCTGGCATTTCCCCCTTCGTATCCTTTCAGACCCCGGATGTTTAGGTTGGATTCCGCCACTTTCAGACTTCTATGTAAACTTATCAGCTTGTCAGTCCGTTTCACACTACCCCTTATGTCATGTCTGTGTGGGACAAACCATCGCTCTACTTTGTCCGGACTATTTGCCCCGATTTTCCTTTTCAGTCATAGTTTTAAAATATTCAATATTCTTCATATTATGTTGTGAAAGATTTGCAGAAAAATACTGCAAATACCTGACGGGTCTGTGCATTAATAATTGGAAGAAGAAATAAGTAAATGTACACAAAACCTTTGGCTCTGCATTGTGTCATTTATATATGACAGGGCAAATGCCTCAGCTGATTATTTTGCTTCCCTTGGCTGTGGGAAAAGAAAAAGGGGCCCATCCATTATCAGCTGGGGATGATGATAACTTATACGTTTTGCACTTATCACTTCCTGCTTGCTCTCTGTAAAGGAAGTGAGGAGTGCAAGAGAATATGGCTTCCCTCAGAGTGTTGAAAAACTGTGTGCAAGATAACATATATCTCAAAGCCTGACTGGAGATGCTCACTCTTGTAATGGTTGCTCACTGAATGAGTTTATATTGCATACCTTCAGCCTGCTTTATTAAAGGAAAAGGAAAGTCGTCTTGCACTTGGGGGTGCCAAATGTTAGGCACCCAAGTGATTGTATTTACTTACCTGAAATCTCAGGCTGTTGTTCCTATCAGCAGAAAACTGCACTGGCTCGGGGTTACTCCAGTGAGCACCACAGAGAGATCTTCTTTGGGCTTCCCTGGGCAGACGCATGCGCAGTAGAACGAAATCGACGACTTTTTGGCTAAAGTTCAGCTTTTCGCTCGAGAAGAAAGAGGAAGACGGAAGAGGATCGCTCCATGGTGCTCACTGGAAGATCCCTGGGCCAGTGCATTTTTCTGCTGATAGGAGCACTGGCCCGGGGGTTTCAGGTAAGTAAATACAATCACTTGGGGGTGCCTAACATTTGGCATCCCCAGAAGACTCTCCTTCATACTTTGGTCATCATAAAATGGAACAACAATCCACAGGTTTGTAGAGATAGACTGTCACCCAGTGGAGCTACCACACCGCTTCCCCTGCCAAGGAATCAAGACATCATTTTATATATATATATATATTATATAACTATTATTAGAGTGTATCATCCAGTGAGTGCAGTGTAACTTAGCCATCCAAATTACTATGCTATCAGCAATGACTATAGAATGCTTCTTTGGCTTAAAGGGGTGGTTGACTTTTGATTAACTTTTAGTATTTTATAGAATGCCCAATTCTAAGCAACTTTTCAATTGGTCCTCTTTATTTATTTTTTATAGTTTTTAGTTATTTGCCTTTTTCGTTGGATTCTTCTCAGGTTTTAAACGGGGCTCACTGACCCCATCTAAAAACAAATGCTCTGTAAAGCTATACATTTTAAAGTTATTGCTACTTTTTATTACTCATCTTTCAGTTCAGGCCTCTGCTATTCATATTTGAGTCTCTTATTCAAATCAGTGCATGGTTGCTAGGCTAAATTGGACCCTGGCAACCCAATTGCTGAAACCGCAAACCGGAGAGTTTTTTTTTTGTGAAAAAAGTTCACCATAATGGGATAAGGACCTCAGATTGTGGGGCAGGGACTGAGAAATGATGTATGATCACTGTGTGGTGGAATATGCTGGTTCTGTCTAAATTAAATTATCTAGAGGTGCCTATCCATTAGTTTATCATTGTGAACCTTCTAAGAAGGCTTAAAGGAGAACTTAAACCTAGCTAAAGAAGTAGGCAAGAAATATTGTACATTATATTTTGGGTGCCCAAGGCAACCACAGCCCTTTAGCAGTAAAGATCTGCCTCCAAAGATGCCCCAGTAGCTCCCCATCTTATTTTCTGCTGATTCACTGCACATTCTCTGTGCTGCTGTCCCTTACAGAGCTTAGGGACGCACTTACAATCTACAGTACACATGGAATAGAAATGTCACAATATAAGGCTCATTAGTAATTAATACAGATAATTACTACATGGCAGCACAGAAACCAGCACAATTAGCATCAGAATTTAATAATCAGCCCTGTATCATCAGCTTATATTACAGACCAACCTCATTTCCCCTAAGATCAGCTTCTCAATGTGACAGGATGTAGACAAACTCCTGCCAATAAAGTATATCCACACAGGCAATAGACAACTTGTGTATAAACTATATTTGTAAGGTTATAGTGCTAAAGGTGACTTATTATTATGTTGTGATGTGAGTGACATGACACCAGTTGGTGGCTAAATGTATGACAATTGATGATGTTGCTTCGGGAACAAGACCGTCCAATATCCTGGTAGATTTATTTTCATTGGCAAGGTGACTAGAGCTCTTCATTGCTCAGACAATATGGCTTGTGGTGATTGACCTTCATTATCACAGGAGGATTCATGGTTATTATCATGGGACACTCACTAGCCAGACATGCATGTGGGATCATTAGATGTTTTTTGGTTTTGAATTGTGTTTTTTCCAATAATTGCAATTGTGTTTTTTCCAATAATTGCAGTGACTTCCCTTATACCCACCAGTGCTGTTGGTGCAGGTAAAGGGACTCTATAAGCACTATATTACTCAAAATAAAAATAAATAAGAATGCTGGTACATGGAAACCCCAAACCGTCAGGGTATCCATAACAACTAGGCGTAACAAGTAATGCAATAATTATGAAATACTTCCAATGAAAGTGGCTGCACAAGTGTCGTTATTGTGAAGCATTTTCCTCAGTTACTATGGATCGTATGTCATTCTCACTCATCAGCATTGTTTGCAAGCTTGTTTCTTTTTAAATTTAAAACAATGTGCATTCCAGTTTAACATCCCCGCGCCTTTGCGACATGATAAAACATTTCCTGTTTTGTATCGGACTTGCCATTCTTTTGTTGCGCTTTGGTTTCCTATTGGTCATTTCTGGCAAACGACTTTCCCAGCTGCATCACTGAGATTTTTTTTATTCTGCTCTTTTTGAAATTTAAAAAAATCTTGGGTTTCAATATATTGTAGACTAGACCTTTTTTTGTATTATCTTTCTTTATACTATAGGTTCCCAAATCCCCTGTACTTGGTCATACCTATGGCAAGCAGTGAAACCAACAGAAATACTCCGTTCTAAGCATGAAGACAAAATTGCTTTGACAGGATAGAAGATACCCTCATCTCTGCCAGTAGCATTTTTTTAGTAAATTTCATTTTTACAACCCTACGAATCGGGTACATTTATACAATGTAAAACACTGTATTAAAACAACCATAAATATCTTCTGTGCCCTCTCGTTTTGATATTGCTAGGGATCTACTCAGTTTCTAAGTTATTGCTCAGTGTAGAAAAGAACGCATTTGATCGCCTGCATCCATACTATTAGTGCAAATAGAAATCCCTTAAAGGGATACTGTCATGGGAAAAAAATGTTTTGTTTTTTTTTTTCAAAACGCATCACTTAATAGTGCTACTCCAGCAGAATTCTGCACTGAAATCCAATTTTCAAAAGTGCAAACAGATTTTTTTATATTCAATTTTGAAATCTGATGGGGCTAGACATATTGTCAATTTCCCAGCTGCCCCAGTCATATGACTTTTGCTTGCACTTTAGGATGGAACTACTTTCTGGCAGGCTGTTATTTCTCTTACTTAATGTAACTGAATCCGTCTCAGTGGGACTTGGCTTTTACTATTAAGTGTTGTTTTTAGATCTACCAGGGAGCTGTTATCTTGTGTTAGGGAGCTGCTATCTGGTTACCTTCCCATTGTTCTTTTGTTAGGGTGCTGGGGGGGGGATATCACGCCAACCTGCAGTACAGCAGTAAAAGTTTATCAGAACACAAGTCACATGACATGGGGGCAGCTGGGAAACTGACAATATGTCTAGCCCCATGTCAGATAAAAAAATCAGTTTGCTCTTTTGAGAAATGGATTTCAGTGCAGAATTCTGCTGGAGCAGCACTATTAACTGATGCGTTTTTGAAAAACATGTTTTCCCATGACAGTATCCCTTTAAAGGAACTGCAACATCAAAATTGTTTTTTAAAATTTTTTTATATACATTGGAAAAAAACACCAAGACAAATTAAACGTTAAAATCGCAAAGCCTTTATTAAGAAATAACTTACCGAAACTCCACTCCGCTCCACGGGGAATCAAACCAGGTTCTCTACCATGAGATCCCACATTTTACTTAAACATACTACTAAAATATAACTTTGTGCAACTGAAGTCTTCGTTTCTTAAACATTTTAAAAAGATTGTCAACAGATACTTTTTTTCCCTTTTAATGATGCATTTTTATTCAAGAGCTGAGAAACCCCACCATGGCTGAATAGCTTTGCCATTTAACATAAACAACCTACATAATAATTTACTTGCAGGGATTAGATTTCAGTTAAATGTATCATCAATCACAGTGATGGGACACCGGACATTACTGTTATAGTTGACATAGTTCCCTCAGGGAGAGGCAACACATTTTTAGTTGTTTTCTTTTTATTATTACCATGTTGAATACTGATATATGAATTGCTAATGTTTTAGTTATGAAATAGAAGGAAAAGAATAAACAAGGGTCACATATTAGTATTTATTAGTCATGAGCAGTACAGGTATGGGATCTAGTTTCCAGAATGCTCTGGACCTAGGATTTTCCAGACAGGTTTTTTGTGCTTTTTTTTATCACCATACCACACGTCTACCAAACAATATTGACATATTAAATAAACCAAATAGGACTGTTTTGCCACCGCTATGAATTTATGCATCTTAGTTGCAAGTTACTATTTTTTACAGACAAGAAGGAAATAAGTAAAATAAATTAATTAATTAATTTCTTAAACTGTGACTGAAGGGATAGTGGCTGTGGGATAGCAGGTATAGTAGGGAGAGATGGTGCCTATAGTAACAGTGGGATAATAGTCTCTGGGAAGGGAGTGTGACTGTGGGATAGCAGGTATAGTAGGGAGAGATGGTGCCTATAGTAACAGTGGGATAATAGTCTCTGGGAAGGGAGTGTGACTGTGGGATAGCAGGTATAGTAGGGAGAGATGGTGCCTATAGTAACAGTGGGATAATAGTCTCTGGGAAGGGAGTGTGACTGTGGGATAGCAGGTATAGTAGGGAGAGATGGTGCCTATAGTAACAGTGGGATAATAGTCTCTGGGAAGGGAGTGTGACTGTGGGATAGCAGGTATAGTAGGGAGAGATGGTGCCTATAGTAACAGTGGGATAATAGTCTCTGGGAAGGGAGTGTGACTGTGGGATAGCAGGTATAGTAGGGAGAGATGGTGCCTATAGTAGCAGTGGGATAATAGTCTCTGGGAAGGGAGTGTGACTGTGGGATAGCAGGTATAGTAGGGAGAGATGGTGCCTATAGTAACAGTGGATAATAGTCTCTGGGAAGGGAGTGTGGCTGTGGACAGCAGGTATAGTAGGGAGAGATGGTGCCTATAGTAACAGTGGATAATAGTCTCTGGGAAGGGAGTGTGGCTGTGGGATAGCAGGTATAGTAGGGAGAGATGGTGCCTATAGTAACAGTGGATACTAGTTTCTGGGAAGGGAGTGTGACTGTGGGATAGCAGGTATAGTAGGAAGAGATGGTGCCTATAGTAAGAGTGGGGGTAATGGCCACCGTGAAAGGGTTTGTGGTATGCTGTACATTAGTCTTGCCCAATCGGTGGTCCTTTAGGGTTGTGGCACAAGGGGAGATTGGTCACCCATCGACAAATCTTCTCTACTGCGGGCGACTAATCTCCCCAAAATGCCTTCCCATCGGCAAGAATGTGAACCGCTGGCGCAATGGCATACGTAGTGATACTTTTTCCGAAGTCGCCCAAAGTTGCCTCACTAGGAAACTTCAGACGACTTCTGAGAACAGAAGCAATACGTATGCCATCCCGCCAGCGATTCGCATTCTTGCTGGCGGAAGGCATTTTGGGGAGATTAGTCGCCCGCAGTAGAGTAGATTTGTCGCTTGGCGATCAATCTCCCCATGTGCCACCACCCTTTAACTAGATTGTAAGCTCTTTTGAGGTAGGGGCTACTAATGCTACTTGCTAGGATTTGCTGCAGCATAGCAGTGTGGTGCACAGTGGCCCGTTCCATTTCATATGAAGAATTAAATCAATTGAAATGTACTTGCTAGTTCTGTCAAGCTTATTCCTGGTGAATACTCCCTATTTTCCTTGTGAGATCTGTGCATGTTGGCTACTCAGGTCAGGTGCTTGTGTATGGACGTGTAATACTGATTTAGGCCTTAATAAACTTGCTTATTCTAAGAAGGGCTGCTTGTGTAATGCTACTGGAAGAAGAGAATGGGTAACATCTAGACAGCCATCATTCCCAACACAAAGTCCATCATCTCTTTTGTTCTCTATTCCCATGTTTTCTTAGGACACATTGGGAGACCAAGCATTTGAGTATAACTTGTTTCCTAGTGAAAGTTAATTGTTGCTTTTGTATCACAGTGGCTGGCAAGCTCATAAAGTAAAAGTTAAGTGTTGCAGTGATTTACATAAAAAGCCTCCAGCTTTTCTCTTCAAAGCAAACCTACGTTATAGTTACGCTGGCACCAAATTTCTATTCATTCGGGTCTCCTTACTGCCATTCCTAGTTAAAACCTAGCGGGCAAAAACATGGTTCTCTTAAAGTGTTGGAAAGCGAGCTCTCTGGGAAACTTAGGTCTCTTCTTTGGGCACAGTATCATCTTTTCAAAATGTAGAGTGGGCCCCTCAGGTTCTATTATGAATGGATTAATCCGAACCTTGTTTGTGAAAGTTCTCATTCATCCAGGTCATGGTATATCATTAGAAATAAGTCAAACTGGACTTGCTGTGTTTTTTCTTGAAAACGTTTCACCTGTCATCAAACTGGCTTTTTCAATTCAGAATAACTTGTACATAGGATCTTGTGCAAATTCACATAACGCAACTGTTTAGAAGATATGGAAAGTTACATTTTTCCAAATGTCTGGGGAAAACAACGTGCTGGCCGAATTGCTGTTCCCAGGATCTTCCAGCAGCCAATGGAGAAATGAATTGTGATACAGTATGTGCTACACTTCAGCATCCCAAGGGAACTGGTTTAACTTGGCCTACAGATAATAGTTATTTTTGGAAGGACGTTCTAATGAATATTGCTCTGTCCCAGCATAATAATCTGCACATGTTTAGGTTTTCTAAAGATGGAAAATGTACTTTGTGCCATTCATTCAAATGGTGCCGCAAAAGATGCAGCAGATAAAGGTTCTCAAACTATTAATGGATCTTATTCGGTATAATTAGTGCAGTATTAATCCACATCTAAGATTGCATGCTCCACTGCACTGCTGTGAGTGATGTATTACCGTATATACTCGAGTATAAGCTGCCCAGAGTATAAGCCGAGGTACCTAATTTTACCTCCAAAAACTGGGAAAGCTTATTGACTCGAGTATAAGCCGAGGGTGAGAAATGCAGCAGCTTCTGGTATCTCGTTTTTGGATGACTATTCTTAGGCACCGGCTACTATTCTTAGGCGCCGGCGAATATTCTTAGGCACCGGCTACTATTCTAAGGCGCCGGCGAATATTCTTAGGCGCCGGCTACTATTCTAAGGCGCCGGCGACCGTTTATGCGCTTGACCCGATTATAAGTCGAGGTAGAGTTTTTCAGCATATTTTGGGGGCTGAAAAACTCGGCTTATACTCGAGTATATACGGTATTTCTTTTCAACTGCGTAAATGTATCAGCTTAATAAATAAATATAAAACATAATACAGGTATGATACATGTTATCCAGAATGCTCAGGACCTGGGGTTTTCCGGATAACGTACCTTTCTGTAATTTGGATCTTCATACCTTAAGTCTACTAGAATCTTATGTAAACATTAGATAAACCCAACAGGCTGGTTTTGCTTCTAATAAGGATTAATTATATCTTCGTTGGGATCAAGTACAAGGGATCCCTTATCCGGAAACCCTTTTTCCAGAAAGCTCTGAATTATGGAAAGTCCATCTCCCATAGACCCCATTTATTGCAAATAATTCAAATTTTTAAAAATGATTTACTTTTTCTCTGTAATAATAAAACAGTACATTTTAGTTGATCCAAACTAAGATATAATTAATGCTTATTGGAAGCGGAAAAAGCCTATTGGGTTTATTTAATCTTTACATGATTTTCTATTAGACCTAAGGTATGAAGATCCAAATTACGGAAAGATCAGTTATCTGGAATACCCCAGGTCTCAAGCATTCTAGATAACCTGTCCCATACCTGTACTGTTTTTTAATTACAGCGAAAAAGGAAATCATTTTTAAAAAATTGGATTATTTGGATAAAATGGAGTCTATGGGAGACGGCCTTTCCGTAATTCAGATCTTTCTGGATGACTGCTGGTTTCCGGATAACCGTCCCCATACCTGTACTTATAGTAAAATAAATACACACATATTTAACTGATAAACTTCATAAAAATACATGTAATTGTGTACTATACATATTAGCTCTGATTGATGTGTCACTGAAGATAACCATTATAGAAATATTACCCATTTATTTAACATCAGTTACCCATAAAGTAATCACTTCATTGACAGGAGATTTTTTTTATGAGAGGTTACAGCTATCGCTAAGGCATGCAGTCACACATGTGCTGATCTCTCTGTATTTTTCTTCATTTCTTTTACTTTAAATCAGGGCACATTTGTGTCATGTCAGAAACATTGGGCTAGAGTCAGCCTTTATTCTAATTTGGCTCCAGTGAAAAGGCTAATTTTGTGTCTCCATGTAATTATGGAATGAAGATTATTAGAGCATAAATCATATATATGAAAATGAGTGCCATTATCTCCCTCAGGGATTCTCTTTTTTTCCCATAAGACATCATTCTGGGGAGTATTTGTGACGGGAGACACCATATGGTGAATGGAAACATTCCCACCTCCCAATATAAAGACATTTACAATAAGGCTCCAGATGGATTTGGGACATACAGTAGATATCAGTGAAAGTCTTATCTGTAATTCTCCATCTACTTTCTGTCTGATCCGAGGCCGCCTTTGTATAAATTCATTATTGCTGTCTGTGGGATATTCACGCTTACAGATAAACATTTTTTTATTTTCAATTTATTTTCTCGATTGTGCGGATTCCTAGACTAGATTGCAATATTTTAAAAATATTTATTCTAAACTCAAAGTTTATTCCAAGCTGAGCGTTTAGTGTCATGATTTTTATGATGTCGTTTTTGTTTCGAAATTACTAGGGATGCACCAAATCCAGGTTTTGGTTCGTGATTCGGCCAGGATTCGGCCTTTTTCAGCAGGATTCGGATTCAGCTGAATCCTTCTGCCCGGCCGATCCGAATCCTAATTTACATATGCAAATTAGGGGCAGGAGGGAAATTGTGTGACTTTTTGTCACAAAACAAGAAAGTAAAAAATGTTTTCCCCTTCCCACCCCTAATTTACATATGCCAATTAGGGTTTGGATTCGGTTCGGTATTCGGCCGAATCCAAAATAGTGGATTCGGTGCATCCCTAGAAATTACACTGCAAATAATTCACTCTACAATATAAAATTTCATTCCTGAACCAGCAAGTGTATTTTCTTTTAGTTGTAATATTGGTGTGTAGGTGCATCTCAGGTCATTTTGCCTGGTCATGTACTTTAAGAAAGAGCCAGCACTTTAGGATGGAACTGCTTTCTGGCAGGCTGTTGTTTCTCCTATTCAATGTAACTGATTGTGTTGCAGTGGGACCTGGATTTTACTATCGAGTGCTGTTCTTAGATCTACCAGGCAGCTGTTATCTTGTATTAGTTAGCTGTTATCTGGTTACCTTCCCATTGTTCTTTTGTTGGGGGGGGCTGAAATCACTCCAACTTGCAGTACTAAAGAGTGACTGAAGTTTATCAGAGCACAAGTCACATGACTGGGGGCACCTGGGAAACTGATATGTGTAAGAACATTATTATGAAAATAGTTTATTTTCATGTAGTGGGGTTTTACATATGAGCTGTTTTATGCAATATCTTTTTATAGAGATCTACATTGTTTGAGGGGTATAGTTTTCCTTTAACAGGGCAGTGCTAGTTGTGGGGCACATGGTCATTGTCAGCTATGGTTTTGATTAGTGCAAGGCAGGTACTGGTGTCTAGAGTTTCCACAAATGTGAGTTAGTCACGCAATGCAGGCTTGAACTCATGGCAGCAATGGGAGAGAGTCAACAAATAGGAAAGAAGGGGGGGGAGAAGTTTCTTTTCTAAACAAAGCAAAGATCAGGCCGACCAAAAAACTAAAAGATCCGCACAGACTTGAAAGAGTGGAAAACTCTGGCAGATGATATGAGAAAATTCAGATGTCTGAATTGAACTGGGTAGGATATTTACACAGATTGTTATGAGACGGACCATCTTGGTGATGTTATTTAAACACCGTAGCACGTCTGCATGATTTATTCCAGCCCTGTAACCACTGGTGAAGTCTTGCAAAGAAAATTCCTTTACACTGTCATTCTCCTTCTCCCAGAGGGCTTCTAAGTCATATTGGAATCCACAGAAAATCCTTTGAATTTCAGTTTTTACGTTTTCATGAGTCATATTTTGTCTGTTTTTGTGCTGGAAAAGCTTTTTTACAACACATTAGCCCCTTTATTTCAGACTATTGGGCAGAATGGGAATATTTTCTTTTGTTAAAAAATATCCGTATCTACAGTAGCTCTGTTTCCTACAGTGGATGGACTCAAACTAAAATAAAATTATATTTTTCAAAGAAGGCCTCAGAGCCCAGACAGCTCAGACAGCATATCCAAAGTTACATTACTACCTGTATTAATGTAAACTGCCAGTGGTAAAACATATGCAGTATGTGTCACTTAGTAGTAGCATGGACCTACCTTTTATGGCAATTTTGTGCTACTACACAGTGTATATACAATGCACCAGGGATTTACATTAATCCTGGCAGCAATGTAACTTTGGGTGTATGGTTGCCTTTGTTTGATCTCCTCTAGTGTGGGGGTGATAAAACATCTGAGGTTACCTGCGTAAATTATTAATGATGGTCCCTTCTATCATCAGCCATAGAGGGCCATATTTAAGCTTGAGGGCCTACAGTTGAGCAGTGTTGTCCAACAGGGGAGAGTAGCTACTGGTCTTGTGAAGGTTACGACAGTACCTAGTCCTTTGTTCAATTGGGCTCCACAGGCAGGATTCGGAGGCCATCATTAAATCTTGAGGCGTTGTTTGTTTGAGGATGACAAATGGAAGCCCACCAACTTGAACTCTTAACCAGACTCAACAAGGACATGATATTGCCATAGACACACTAAACATGTTGGGATACCAGGAAATTAAACTACTTGGTTTAGACTACAAGCAGATTAGTGGAATTGCAACCAGGAACACTGCATGACATCCATTGCTTAGGAGAAGGGGAAATCCTTCTTCTTCTAAACTGACCAGGCTAAACAATGTTGTATGAGCACCTGGGATTAGTATAGAGATCATGCCCCTAAAGAATATAGTATTGAGCTTAGGTAAATACTTCATAATAAATGTGATAGGGATGGGTACAAACCATCCTCCAGTGGTGTTTTCTGGAAGTTGTAGTTTTACAACATAGTGCCTTAGCTTATTGAGAAGCCCTTATCCTTGCTTGGCTTTGGGCCTTTCAGTAGGGAAGCACTTGTTTGAATTGAAACAAACTGGTAAAATGAAAAATTCAACTTTCTAAGAAGAGAAGATATTTATGCATCTTTTATTGTTATAAATTATGCATGTATTGTTGCAGTATACAGCTGAACTAATGAACAGAGAGTATAGATTAAGTATATACAAGGTCTTTACTACTAGTATTGGCTATTTAATGGCATTTAATGCTTCAGTTCAAAAATTCATGTTTATTCAATGAGGGAATTGTTTAATTGAATTGTGCTGGCCTTGTCAGTAGAATTGGCTGAGGAGTTTATGTAGTGGCTGGACCTCCCTGTAGCACATTGTGTATTTTGTGGCCAATGCACCTTGATGTTACTGCATTGCTTCTTCACCCACAGGGACATATGGTCTTTAAATATAGGGTTAAAGGATCAGTAACATCAATTTTCTTTTTTATTACAAAATTAGTTAGTGTAGAATGAAAAAAAAAAAACACAGACATATTAAACTTTTAAATCGCTAAGTCTTTATTAAGAGATAACTTTCCGAAACTCCGCTTGTGCTCCTCTTCAGAAAAGGTGATCCATCAAGCGGCGCTCGATTTCTCCTCCCTGCTTTCCTTATAGGAGATAGCCAGGGAGGAGTAATCGAGTGCCGCATGATGGATCGTCACCTTTTCTGAAGAGGAGCGCAATTTTTTAATTAAAAAAAATTGATGTTACTGGTCCTTTAAGAGATGTCTGGGTAAATGATTTGTTGAGGCCTCTTGGAGATAGCTCTGCAGATGATGGTTCTTCCAATGGTAGTGGGGAGTAATTTGGTGGATTTTAAAAAATTTGGATGCTTTTCTGACAAGGTCAGTGGTTTAGAATTATGGACATTGCTCTATATGTTAACTTTTTTTTCTCTTGCTTTTGTCTAGAGAAAATGAATGAATAAATAAAAATTAAATCATTTCCTTTTATTATTGTGTGTTAACAAATGCTGTTACACACAGTAACCAAATATTTGTTTTCATTTTCTAATTTATACCTGAGTGATCAAAACGTTCTGCTGTACACTGTGCAAGTACCAGGCATGTGAAGGGCCACTGGTTAGGGGCTTTTTTTTTTTTAAAAAAAAAAGAGGACTATAAAGTGGCTCTTTCTGAGATGCTCTTAAATTCTACTTTGCATTTTAGTTTCAGTGAGATAAACAAGTAACGCCCAGTGTTTGTTATTATTCCCTAGATACTGTAAAGCCGTGTATAAATGTATTTATTTCATTTTAAAATCTCAGCCATTGGGCATAGAGGCGGGGCAGACAATTACTTTCAGCACTTCCTAGATGTCACTGCTCTCCCCACACTCCCCTTTTCTCTTTACCATTTAATTTTGTGGTCAGTGCATGGGGATGGACATCGGGTCCCCCAGTCTGGTGCACAAACAAGATTCTGAGATGATGCAAGGCTTGCCTTAAAGAAAACATGTTTTTTTTTCAAAACGCATCAGTTAATAGTGCTGCTCCAGCAGAATTCTACACTGAAATCCATTTCTCAAAAGAGCAAACAGATTTTTTTGTATTCAATTTTGAAATCCGACATGGGGCTAGACATTTTGTCAATTTCCCAGCTGCCCCTGGTCATGTGACTTGTGCCTGCACTTTAGGAGAGTAATGCTTTCTGGCAGGCTGCTGTTTTTCCTTCTCAATGTAACTGAATGTGCATCAGTGAGACATGGGTTTTTACTATTGAGTGTTGTTCTTAGATCTACCAGGCAGCTGTTATCTTGTGTTAAGGAGCTGCTATCTGGTTACCTTCCCATTGTTCTTTTGTTTGGCTGCTGGGGGGGGGGGGGGGGGAAGGGAGGGGGGTTGATATCACTCCAACTTGCAGTACAGCAGTAAAGAGTGATTGAAGTTTATCAGAGCACAAGTCACATGACTTGGGACAGCTGGGAAATTGACAATATGTCTAGCCCCATGTCAGATTTCAAAGTTGAATATAAAAAAATCTGTTTGCTCTTTTGAGAAATGGATTTCAGTGCAGAATTCTGCTGGAGCAGCTCTATTAACTGATTCATTTTGAAAAAAAATGTTTTTCCCATGACAGTATCCCTTTGATAACACTGTCCACAAAATGGCTCCTGCCTGTTTGCTATAATTATGAGTTCCCAGACTGAAGGAAACAAAATTGAAATCATTTATATAGTGTAATTAAAGTTTATTTTACTTGACTAATGTGATAAAATAGGATTTTAAATAATGTTTTGGGTGACGGGTCCCCTTTAAGCTAAACTGAAATCAGGGGGAAACGAAAGAACTGAACAGCCTCCTTGTAGCTTAGGAAATAAGTCTGTATAAGGCTTGCCAGCCATGAATTGATCTGACAAGGTCCTTTGCCAAGCAGATTCTTGGCAACAACTTTTTCCTCTCTATTAGAGTCTC
Source organism: Xenopus petersii (assembly GCA_038501925.1). Classification (NCBI taxonomy): domain Eukaryota; kingdom Metazoa; phylum Chordata; class Amphibia; order Anura; family Pipidae; genus Xenopus; species Xenopus petersii. The sequence continues at coordinate 20,309,709 of CM076685.1, read as the reverse complement.
AGCACATTAACTGTTTATTAAGCATTTTGTTGAATCTTCCCAAGACTCAAAGTTGTAAATCTCTATAAAATGTCCTTTAAAGGAAAATTAGAATTCACTCTTTCAAAAATATATAAATGTTTCCAATATTTTGGATTTGAGTGTGATGCTTCGTGAATCTTTGCACTTCTTGCTTTCTGACAATTTCCCACTACTTCAGGAGCAGGCCTTTGCTGAAAATCTACCTGGAAATTAAAATCGGGCAACATAAATAGTTTTCTCCTTTTAAATTGAGCATATTGACAAGCTTTTGGCAATAGTAGCTTTCACTCAAAATTTGACTTTCAACTTACTGACTTTACTTCAGTTCATTTTCGAGCCCCAGGTCCCCAGATAATCTGTGTTCAAGCAGCATAGCATCTTAAGTAGTTGCTGTTTTCTCTTGTTGTATTTTCCTGTTCTTTGCTGTTTTCTGACATGGGGCTAGACATATTGTAAGTTTCCCAGGTGCCCCCAATCATGTGACTTGTGCTCTGATAAACTTCAGTCACTCTATATTGCTTCACTGCAAGTTGGAGTGATATCATCCCATCCCTTCTCCCTCCCCCAGCAGCAGACCAATGGGAAGGTAACCAGATATCCACTCCCTGATATTAAAAATCTATGTCCCACTGAGACACCTTCAGTTACATAGAGTAGGAGAATCAATAGCCTGTCTGAAAGCAGTTCCAGACTAAAGTGCTGGCTCTTTCTGAAAGCACATGACCAGGCAAAATGACCCGGGATGGCTGCCTACACACTAATATTACGACTTAAAAAAAAATACACTTGTTGAGTTAGGAAATTAAATTTTACATGGTAGAGTGAATTATTTGCAGTGTGATACAGAAATTGAAACGACACCATAAAAATTGACAGTATCCCTTTAAATCTTATATAAACCCCTCTTCTGAATAAAAGTAACCACAAAGCTTTCTGCAGTTTATCTAAAAGTTTGACTTAAGACCTAAACTAGATAAAGCAGGTTTTTACATGCAAGGGAAGAAAGGCCAGCTGCTTAGCAGAATCACCGCCATGTGATGACAGCGTAATGGCTCTGTCTTCCTGTTTTCACTCCGAGAGGTAAGAGGGAGTAGAGAATGGATTATGAAAGGTTATTCAGATGTTCCACAGCCCTGGAACCAGGGGGAGTCATTCAGTTACTGTTAATAATTGTATATTCATTTGCACATTTTATACCTGCAGTTTATGGATGCTTTCCTTGTGTTTTCTTGTTGCTAGTCAACACATCATGGCTAAACTGATCATGATTTTGCTGCCATAATGTGAAAAGCAGGGTGCACATGTGCTGCCCCCCAATGCTACTAAAGAATAGAAAGATATAGTTACTACTTTTATATCTAAATTCTATATAATTTTCACTTCAGCTTTGCTTCTGTATGGAACGTTTGAGTTCCACTCACCCTGTGTTTGGTTTTTGGATGTTCCTGTGGTGCAGAGGTAGAGCGACAACTTGGCCCTGTTGCATTAGCCCGTAACAGGGTTGTCCACAGACTGTATGTCACCCTAAAGCTGGCCATAGACTTAAAGATCCGCTCGTTTGGCGACATCGCCAAACGAGCGGATCTTTCCCCGATATGCCACTAAACTGCGTGGCTATATCGGGGGTAATTCGAACGTTCGGCCGTATGGCCGAACGATCGAATTACGATGCGCCAAGCGGCTCCGACGGGTCGGTCGGGTAAATATCCAACCTTCCCGATCGATATCGTGGGCAGATATCGATCGGAATGACCCGTCGGAAGCCGCAATACACGGGCAGATAAGCTGTCAAATCGGTCCAAACGACCGATATCGGCAGCTTTATCTGCCCGTGTATGGCCACCTTTAGGGTCAGGATCAGGGCACACAGGCAGATTCGGGAAGATTAGTTGTCTGGCAACAAATCTCCTCTTCTTCGGGGTGACTAATCTCCCCGAACTGCCTCCCCTGTCTTCCCACCGGCTAAAATGTAAATCGCCGGCGGGATGGCACTCGGATCGACTCGCATTGATTCATTTTCCGAAGTTGGATGAAGAGCTACTTCGGAAAATGAATTGCTCCGAGTGCCATCCCGCCAATGATTTACATTTTAGCCGGTGGTAGGGCAGTTCGGGGAGATTAGCCGCCCCGAATCTGCCTCTGTGCCCTGACCCTTAAAGGGATATTGTCATGGGAAACCATTTTTTTCAAAATACCTCAGTTAATAGTCCTGCTTCAGCAGAATTCTACACTGAAATCTGTATCTCAAAAGAGCAAACTGATTTTTTTTATATCTAATTTAGAAATTTGACATGGGACTAGACATATTGTCAGTTGCCCAGGTGCCCCCAGTCATGTGACTTCTGATAAACTTCAGTCACTCTTTACTGCTGTATTGCAAGTTGGAGTGATATCACCCCCCTCCATTTCCAAGCCCCCCCCCCCAACAGCACATCAGCAGAACAATGGGAAGGTAACCAGATAACAACTCCCTAACACAAGATAACAGCTGCCTGGTAGATCTAAGAACAGCACTCAGTAGTAAAATCCAGGTCCCACTGCGACACATTCAGTTACATTGAGTAGGAGAAACAACAATAGCTGGCACTGGTGAGGGTGTAGAATCACTCTGGGTAGAGATTTTGACTGGGCAAAAGGTAACAAAAAGAATTATCATTGGTGTATGCTATAAACCACCTCGTATAAGTGTCGAGTATGAAGCCGAGCTACTCTTGCAGATACAAGCGGCTTCACAGCTGGGTCAAGTTGTTGCTATGGGTGACTTCAATTATCCAGACATTGACTGGGGTAATGGGGTTGCTAAGACAGAAAAAGCTAGTAGGTTTGTAAATATGCTGAATGACAACTTTTTATTCCAGCTCGTTCAAGAACCTACTAGGAATAACTCTCTTTTGGACCTTGTAATAACTAACAATACTGAACTCATCTCTAACATTTGTGTGGGTGAGCATTTAGGGAATAGTGATCATAACATGGTCTCCTTTGAGATTCTGTTGCAGAAGCAATTCTATAAGGGAGTAACTAAAACACTAAATTTCAGACGTGCAAACTTTGACAGTATAAGGGCATCTCTGAAACATATTAAGTGGGAAATGCTTTTCACAGGGTTAAACACAGAACAAAAATGGGAAGTCTTTAAAATGCTGCTTAATAAATATACTTGTCAGTATATTCCACTTGTAAGCAAGGAACGTCGTTGCAAAGCAAAACTTTTTGGTTCAATAGAAGCATTGGTGTTGAGGTGGGTAAGAAAAGACGTGCTTTTAAGGCTTTCAAGTTAGCTGGTACAGCCAAAACATTTATAAGGTACAAGGAGGCCAATAAATCATGCAAGGAAGCTATAAGGCAAGCTAAAATTGCTATAGAAAAGGATATTGCAGCTAGCAGTAAAAAAAATCCAAAATTATTTTTTAAATATGTTAATAGTAAAAAAATGAAGCAGGAAGGGGTGGGACCCTTACTATCAGAGGGGGGTCAGCTGGTTGATGATAACAAAATAAAAGCGCAGATTCTGAAATCATATTTTTCATCTGTCTACACAAATGAGGAACCAGTAAGTGAAGGTTTCCTTCTTAACAGTCCCAATTCTAGTAATACTACTAATTATGCATGGTTCACACATGAAGACATTCAAAAGAGACTAGAACATGTTAAGATTAACAAAGGTCCAGGGCCAGATGGTATTCATCCCAGGGTAATTAGCGAGCTTAGCTCTGTGATTGCCAAACCTCTTTACTTAATTTTTCAGGATTCATTGAGATCTGGCATAGTGCCGAGAGACTGACGAATTGCTAATGTGGTGCCTCTATTCAAAAAAGGATCCCGTTCTCAGCCTCAAAACTATAGGCCAGTTAGTCTGACGTCAGTGGTAGGAAAGCTTTTCGAAGGATTAATAAAGGATAAGATACTGGACTAAATGGCAGTGTGTTGGGAGTTTCCTTAAATGAGAAGGATCTTGGGGTCTTTGTAGATAACACGTTGTCTAATTCTGGGCAGTGTCATTCTGTGGCTACTAAAGCAAATAAAGTTCTGTCTTGCATAAAAAAGTGCATTAACTCAAGGGATGAAAACATAATTATGCCTCTTTATAGGTCCCTGGTAAGGCCTCATCTGGAGTATGCAGTGCAGTTTTGGACTCCAGTCCTTAAGAGGGATATAAATGAGCTGGAGAGAGTGCAGAGACTAAGTGCAACTAAATTGGTTAGAGGGACGGAAGACTTAAATTATGAGGGTAGACTGTCAAGGTTGGGGTTGTTTTCTCTGGAAAAAAGGCGCTTGCGAGGGGACATGATTACATAGTTACATAGTACATTACAAGTACATTAGAGGACATTATCGACAAATGGCAGGGGACCTATTTACCCATAAAGTGGATCACCGTACCAGAGGCCCCCCCTTTAGACTAGAAGAAAAGAACTTTCATTTGAAGCAACGTATGGGGTTCTTCACAGTCAGGACAGTGAGGTTGTGGAATGCACTGCCGGGTGATGTTGTGATGGCTGATTCAGTTAATGCCTTTAAGAATGGCTTGGATGATTTCTTGGACAGACATAATATCAAAGGCTATTGTGATACTAAACTCTATAGTTAGTATAGGTATGGGTATATAGAATTTAATTAAAAGTAGGGAGGGGTGTATGTATGGATGCTGGGTTTTCATTTGGAGGGGTTGAACTTGATGGACTTTGTCTTTTTTTCAACCCAATTTAACTACGTAACTACTGTATGTACAGTAACTATGTAACAGGAAACCAGATAAAGTGCAAACTGCTGTATTTGAGAGATATTTGGTTAGGTATTTGTTCTGGAAAACCGTTGAGTCTATGAACTAGGTCAGATATGCATTTGTCTCACACTCTCTCTCTCTCTCTCTCTCTCTCTCTCTCTCTCACATAGAGAGGCAAGAAGAGGGGTTCTTCATTGACACAATACAATTTACTAATCCAGAACAATTTAATTAATTGCAACACTGAGCAATAAAACAATCTGCTAGATCAGCAAACATCCACTCATCTAGAAATACACACACACACACACACTTTCCTTCCCCTGGGAACTCTATTCTCTCTTTATAACTACAGTTAATTGTTTTATTTGAATGCCAGAAGATTCCATGAAAGAATCTTTGTATATTTTATCTTAAACACTATAGATGAGGAAATTCTCTGCTGTATTGGTTCCAGGACTGTTATATTGGTAAAATGGATTACCCAAAACCTTTGTACTTCCCTATACCTGTCTTTATGCCTAAATGAGGCACAGTAATGGGATCTATTGTCCAGAATGTGTGGGACCTGGGGTATTCTGAAATAAAGAGTGTGTCTGTAATTTCGATTGCCATACTTTAAGTCTGCTAAAAATCATTTAAGTGACTGGATGTTTAACAGAACAGAACACAACTCCATGCTTTTCAGCTCTCTAATGCTAAATCAGTCAGCAATTTGAAGTGGGGCCAAATGATCCTTAGCATGTAGCTGAGATTCAAAAGCAACAGTCCCGCCTCAATTCACTGTTTGGTTACTGCCTGGTAACCAATCAGTGGAAACCAAGAGAGCTGAAAAGCAGGAAGTAGTGTTCTGGCTATTATGTTACACATCCAGTCACTCCAGCCTTTATACATTACATTTTTGGTTAACTAACTATATTAGAAACATTTGTTATTTTGCACAGTCTATTCATTTACATTTTTATTTTTATACTGAACAATTCCTTTAAGGTTCTGGTCACACAGGCTGTTGGCTCTGACTGTTGTCGGGCTATGTATTTTTGCAGACTGAGAGAAGTAGATCTGCTCCATTGATTAGAATCTGATCAGCTTGTGTGTGGTCAAACACACCTAGACCATTAGCCTAAGGTCACACACCTTATTTTCATTTCAGCATACACCATATTGTATGCAGCCAAATCAATCATTTAGTAGTTTGGCTAGATTGTACCAAAGACTGGACAGGTAGCCCACAGGAGGAGCACACTCCTATCCCTGATCCTGGTTGGCTAAAGAACCAACAAACATACTGCTTCAGACATCTGGGTTTGGAGTTATATCGTGCACACTGGACTCTCATTATGTATGAAATAGTGATGTGCGCGCCAACCCGATACCCGGGTCGGGCGGGTTCGTGTCTACCCCGCAGTGCTCCCCGCGGGTGGCAGGCAGGTGTGGGTTGAGCTCTTCTCCTGCTCTCCCCGCCCACCACCTTCAAATGCCGGCATCCAACTTCCGGGTTCCTGTTTTATACTCTAGTGTCTGCTCGCCCCACCCCTTTTGTGACGCCATGGGCGGGTCAGCGTGGGTCTATAAAAGGACGTGTGGGTCGGTGCAGGGCGGGTTAGGGTCAGGTGCGGGTCAGGGAAACCCTGACCCGCACATCACTAGTATGAAAACATCCATAATTTCCCTGAGTAAAATCATTGTTTGCTCTTTTAGTTCCCATGGGCTCCACTGCTGAGGCAACAAGAGTAGAACACAAACTTTGCTGCCAAGCATCATGGTGCCGTCAAGCACTTGTGTGTTTGATGCTTACAGTGAATATCTGTAGTCCTCTTCTCCAACCAACAATCAAATGCTGCTTGAAAATGTTGAAAATTCCAACTTTCATCCAATAAATATCTCAGTTGACAGTAAGGGAACACTACGGAGCATTATCTATTAGCTTTCACACATTGGAGAGCGTTGTGTTAGAGGCAATATGATGGTTCCCACTAATATGCAAAGAAGGAAACTATAGTCATGAAATTAAACTGTTCAGAAATAACTTTTGTTATTGTATCTTTTATATTAGGCTGATTAGGGTTAGACCTAAGTGGAACAAAATTAATTTAGTAATTTCTTTAGAAATCTCTCATAAATGTTTATGTTTTAAAGCTTATATATATGTGTCCTTTCTCTTGTGTATTTCTCTAGGTGGTTTATGCAGTCCCCTGTATTCAGATCATCTACACTATGGCTGCAGTACAAGCTCTTCCATTATCCATTGACCAAAACACTGAGGCCAGTGGTAGCCAAAGCCACACAAACACACGGTCTCCTGTCACAGAAAATACGATGGGAAGCGTCAGCAGCTTAATCTCTGGGAGGACATACCATGACAAGCAATGCAGGGCCTCCGAATTCAGCAACAAGTGCCGCAAACCAACCAACATGCCAAACTGTTTTAAACAACAAGAGGGGCTAATAAAAACCAATTATAGCTCACAGGATTTTCTGTTTAATGGGCTTCCTACAAAGAAACCATCTACTACTACCTCTGGAAATAATGGGAATTATGTCTATGTCAATGAGGACTTTAAAGAGGAATGGCATGACGCTAGAGTACCAATCAGCCCCTCTAGTGATGCTGAAGATATTCGGGAAGAGAGATCCATCAATGGAAATATAAGAGGGCCTCCACCCAAGCTCATTCCAATTTCAGGCAAATTAGAAAAGGTACATTGTAATAGTTGATTGGATATTGGGTATCTCTAAGTATGTTTAAATTTTTTTATTAACATTTGAATGCCTAAACCGGACTATTTTCTACGCAGGCTGAGAGCAGCTGGAGCCTTCAGCCTGTGTTATGGGCACATAGGCTGAAGGCTCCAGCTGCTCCAAGACTGCGTATTTTTGCAGGCTGAGAGAAGCGAATCTGCTCCTTGCTCCATTGATTTGAATTTGACACAGCAGAGCTAAGGTGACGTCAGCCTGGAGATGTCTCCTTTCGTGTATTTAAGCTGACATCGCTTCAGCTCTGCTGTCTGATTCACATCAGTGGAACAGGGTCAGTGAGCAGACGAGCGTTTTTACCTGCGCTCCCCTGCATTCTGGTTTCATGCGTTTAGCCGCAGGGGAGCACAGGAGTAGACGCACTGAATTCTTTTCAATGTGGCTGTACTCACACAGGCGCATTTAAGCGTTGAACGCAGGTAAAATGCAACATGCCTCCCAAACTGCGTTCGTCACTTACATGCGTCTGTGTGAGTACAGCCCTATTGAAAAGAATTCAGTGCGTCTACTCCTGCGCTTCCCTGCGGCTGAATGCATGAAACCAGAACGCAGGGGAGCGCAGGTAAAAAAACGCTTATCTGTAAGAGCCCTCAGAGATGCCGTATTTGCATAAATGATCCTGGGCCATTGCCTATTTATAGCTTTAATTAAAACACCTAATGACCAGCAGCTTTACTGCCGGAATTTCTTTTATTCTGGCTGCTATCTATAAATCCTTTAAAAGTGTTCTGCCACAATTTTAATCTTATTTTTCTAGGTGTTACGGGATTCTTCTGATGTATTTCTGTCTAACCTTAAAAGCTGAAGGTGGAATAAAAAGTCCAAATCTAGCAAAGAGCTTAGTGTTTCTGTTCACTTACTGCTTTATTTTTATCTCATAATTACAAATCCCAACTGAAATGCACAATTGAAATGGCCAAGTTCTGCACGTCAATTAAAGGCAGCTTTTAGCTCCTGTTCCACATCCTTTGAGTAATGATAGGTGCTGTATTACCTAAGCATCTCTCTTAGTATAGACTCCCTAGTTTGCCTGAATTAAACCAGTGCAGAACACTGCATATAGTCTAAATAAAGAGTAGGCATGTTAGACATATCCCTGGAAGGCTTAGTACACATAGGGGGCATTAACAAAAGTGCTGATATTGAAACAAAATAAAAGCGGAGAAAAAAATGTTGGATTTCCCACCAAATTCACATACCGCTATATCCACTTTTGTGAATTTGTCTTTTAAACACAGTTTTCAGATTTTGTCTTTTGAACAACATTTTAAAGACATTTTTTTCTGAATTTGTCTTTAGCCCTTACTACACCTGTCAGTCAGACATCAAAATGCAATTTTTGGGGGAGGGGGTTTATTTAAACTAGGAAAATTGTATATTGTTTTTTTTTTCAGGAAAACCTGGGCTTTCTAAATCTGCCTACATGTTTGTGTAATTCCACTTCTGTAACAACATATAAGGGTCTAAATACAAGAAATACTAATAATATATGGATTTGTATCAGAAATAGTTTTTATTATCTTAGGTCAAGTGTCTAATTACTGCTAAAACTAAAACAATTGCTGGGAGGCTTTTCCTTTAGATAATATTTTCACTAAAATTGTTAATATTGCCTCGTTCATTAAGATAAAACTCGTAAAATAATGCAAGTGTGAGTTTAAAACTTTTTGCATAACAAATTGTTTTAATTACACTTTGTTTAATCAGTGTTTTACTTGTTTTGTTAATGAGGAGTTTACACCTATAGGGTTAGACAGAAACTTGTGCCCTGACTATAAAATGCTAATCCCTATTAATATGATAATAATTCCCCAATGGGGCACCTACAAGAGGGGGTGAAGTGAAGATTAGGTGAACCAAAGCAGAGCAGTTTATCTTAGACTTGATCTGACACACAGGGAAGAGTTATACTGAGCTTTACTCCATTTTTAAAATGGCGGGAGAAAATGTTGTTTAAAATGTCGTATTTGCACCATTTTTATGTTGTTTGAAAGATAAATTCATAAAAGTGTCTCTAAACTGTCTTTCACTAAAATATAAAAATATAAAAATGCTGGTTGAGTTGGAATTTAGGTGGATTTCTGTTTGTGAATATGGAGAAAGTATTTTACACCAGTTTACCACCACTTTTGTAAATTCCCCCCTTACAGTAGAGTTAACAATTGAACACAGGCAAAATTGGCCCTTGTCAGCCAACTTATAGCAACCAATCAGCAGCTGGCTTTGAGCAGTCTTATACAATTAGAATTAGAATGTTATGGATCACGGTTAAATGTGCCCGAACCGCAACCCGCATATTTAGCCACTTTGAGCCGCTACCCAACCCGGACCCGCAACTGCCTTATACGCAACGCAACCCGCCGACCACCATCAAACAGGAAGTGATGGTGCTGCAAACCAGAAGTGGCATCATTAAAAGTGGGCGGGACAGAAACAAGTTTTGTAAAACTTTAAAAGGAGTAAACTATAAACAATTTTACATAAGATAAGAAATTTAGATCAGACCCACAGGTATACCCACACCTGAAAATCCTCCCCACATTCCATAGGGTGCCCGCTTTTTTTGTGGGTAACCCGCGGGGACCCGACCCGCTGCAGGACTCTTCTTCCCACTAATATAAAAGCTGCAGAATCCGCCCTTTCTACCAGTTGGCAGCTCAGTGGCCTGTATCCGAGCAGCTTCTTCAGTTGCTATGGGAATGGGAAGTTCGCCATATAAACTCTCCCACTAATCCAATCACAACTGAACTGAAGAAGCTGCTCGGATGAGTAGTGAAACGTCTTCAATGATTACTCAGCAGGTCCAGTTGTTTTAGATTTACCTATACTAGATAATTGAAAAAAGACTTTGTTTATAGGGAACAATCTGAAAACAACTGAACAACCCCTTTAATATGAAATTGACACCAGATGTCTCTTAACAACCCAAGTAATTCATGCATACAATGATCTCAAAACAAATACGTCCATAAATTAAGTTACGTCTAATAAAGTGGAATGACACAGGGAACAAGTAATGAACACATGACTAAAATGAGGTATGGAAAGCTAAGAAACATGCTGAAATCAATTCTGTGCAAATGAATATCAGCTGGTTTAGTCCTAATTGATGACCTATAAAAAGGTTTCTCATTACTAAGGTATCACACAAGTAGCATCTCATGTTGGGTATAAGCAAAGAGCCTCTCCCAAGACCTTCACAACCTTATTTTTGTAGAAATATATTTACTGACAAAAACATTGGCGTGTTAAATACTTATTTTCCCCACTGTATCAGGCCTCTTTAGCAGGGCTCTATAACCGAAAACAAAAAAGAAGCATAGAAAAGACCTTTTGTTGTTGGGAAAGATTGATGTAACCTTTTTCTTTTTTTGATGTTTCAGAACGTAGAAAAGACTTTAATAAAACCTACAGCTTTCAAACCAGTAGTGCCGAAGAAACGCAACCCCTCACTGCAGTACCTTGTTCAGCGCAATGGAGGGCCAGGCCTTTCAGAAAGTCAGAGCAGTCTGAATCTTCTATTCAATGGCAATTCAGCAGGGATCCCGGAAAAGCACAACTCCTTGAGCTGTCGGAACATCGCGCATTCTGGTACCATGTCAGACTCTGGACGCACTTCCTTGTCAAGCCTTCCAACTTCCAACACGAACTGTAGTCACCAGCTAGACTCCGTCAGTGTTTCTATGGGTCATATTAATCTGGATAATCACAGTAACCTAAATGGATATTCTGATCGAGCATCCAGGGGTCGCACTCGTCCATCAAACTCAGACAGTGGGCGCTCTTCATCTAGCAAGAGCACCGGGTCCCCGATCTTGAACGATGAAATTCTGATCAGAGAGCTGGAGGAAAAATTAAAGGACAGGGAAATGGAGCTTCAGCAACTTAAAGAAAATCTGGACGAAAATGAAGCTGCTATTTGCCAGGTACGGCAGAATGTTTGTTAGAACCATCAGCAAACTTATCTTTTGATTCATAATAGGAACAGTAATGACCTATGGGTTAAAGGGGAACTATTGTGAAAATGAACATTTATAAACTCCTTCATACTCTTTCTAAATACAAGCATTTAAAAATGCTGCATTGTTTCTGAAATAATCAAATTTATCTTCATTATTCCTCTCTCAGCAACTGTTTTTCTCTTCATTCTCTCTTCATGCAGCAGTTGGGTGTCAGATGAATGAATGAGAAACAGATGCTGAGAAAGGGATAGTGATGATAAACTTGATTATTTCAGAAATTGAACAGAATATTTAATTGATTGTATTTAGAAAGTTTCTTACTTCAGTATGCTGAAGCTTATATTAAATTTTCATTATCACGATAGTTCCCCATTAAATATCTGTAGTACCCCTAGTGTGACTGAACAACAAGTCCCAGTATTCCTCAAAGGCACATCTGTAAATGTGGGTGAACTACCCAGCATAGCTGCTTTTTGGGAATGATATGAAATGTACTCCGCTACAACTTCAGAGCCACACAGGCTTGATTTGCCTTGTTTGGCCACATCTAAATAGCTTTTCTGGTTTTTCTATGACAGATTTGTCTAAACATCAGTTTTGTGTGTGTTTGTGACTGGTATCTTTTAGTTACATTTAGGGATTCGGCTGAATCCTTCTGCCCGGCTGAACCGAATCAGAATCCTAATTTCCATATGCAAATTAGGGGCGTGGAGGGAAATCAAGTTACTTCACAAAACAAGCAAGTAAAAAAATGTTTCCCCTCCCCCCTAATTTGCATATGCAAATTCAGATTTGGTTCGGTATTGGGTCGAATCTAGTATTCAGGGGTTCGACCGAATTGAAAATAGTGGATTCGTTGCATCCCTAGTTACTTTTGACTGGCAATGCATTAGGTTGTATTTCCATTCCGTATTCTGTATGTCCCATTGAGCGTGCATGAAATTAGCTGACATTTGCATGGTGTGGCAGTTTAAATTCCTGTGCTGACATATGTATGCACCAAGGATACGTGTGATTTACTGAGGGTTCAAGGGGTCAAAAGGCTTGGCTATAACCTTTACCTAAATTCTCCCATCACTTGCTTTATTTCAGCTGGGGTTTTGTCAAACCAAGACCCAGGCTGTTTCCTTTCCACAATGTTTTCCTAATTTTGTATGCATTGTTTTTGCTGGCAGAACTTTTAGTTAGTGTCTGTTTTTAACATCCTGCTACCAATATAACAGAAGGGCTGTGATATGAATTAATCTCTCATACAGTGAAATATACCCAGCACATTAATTTCTTAAGTTCATATCAATAGTGCAAGCAGACTTTGAGACGGCTGAGCAGATACTCCGGTCAATTAGTTGGAAGGATAAAACGCAGGGTTCTGTCAAAGGTTGAAAGTAGAAGAAATTTTTTTCACGCTATTTCTCATCTTAGGTGTATGAGGAAAAGCAGAAGCGGTGCGAGCAAGAAATGGAGGAGTTGCGGCAGAGTTGCGCTCTGAAAATGAAGCAAGCAGCCCAAAAGGCTCAGCGTCTCCAGCAGGTTCTTCAGCTGCAAATATTCCAATTGCAACAGGAGAAGAAGAAACTGCAGGAGGATTTCTCCCAGTTACTGCAGGAAAGGGAGCTGCTAGAGAAGCGATGTGCTTCGTTTGAGAGAGAACAGACAGAGTTTGGGCCTCGTCTAGAGGAGACCAAGTGGGAGGTAGGTCACACCCTGGGGGTGCTGTTGGTCATCAGTGGGTTTAATACTTCATTTCAAATTTGTTCAGTGTGGAACTCGGTTAACTAAAATGGAGTTCTCTTATTGGCCAGACTGGTTTAGTCATCAGGGCACATGTTCCCAGGTATAGTGCTGTGTGAGCATAGATCTCAAATCAGAAGGAATGCCATCAATCATGATGCAGTAATCCTGCCACCACCTGCTAGCCATTGATATAGCATTGGGTAATCCCCAGAGTGTTATCAGTGATACCCTGTAGTCTAACCTGTTGGTTAATTCCCAGAATGTAATCAGCGATAACTCTGTAGGCCTTTGAATGGAGTTGCCAGGCCGTCATGCTTACAGAGATACGGACACCAGAATATAACTATGCCATAAAGTATCTGCACAATGCTTTTACATTACCTGAAGCCCCATGTTCCTGTATGAAGGGGCTGCCATATTTGTGCAGCAGAAGTCTGTTAGCATTAGAAACAAATGTTTGGCAAAACAGTCAGGTTTAGAGACTTCAACAATTGCTTACAAAAACAAATCTCTCAGCAAAAAACGATCAACATGACCTACAGTATAGGTAACTTTTAATGTACATTCGTATTTTAAAAAGTAGTTTTTTAGCATCAGTATCACTTTTAAGTCTAAACCGAATTTTAGCTTCAATCGACTGTATCTTACCTAGGTGACATTTTGGGCAACTGTACGTTAGGTGTTAGAAGTCTACTTAGGGGATGCCCAAGCATGTCAACACAAGTGAAGCTGGCCCACACATGACTAGATAGTTGCAGTCTAACCAGTGCCTGGAGTTTCTTCAGAAGGCACCTTTGGAATAGTTTGGAAAAAGGAAGCAATGTGTATTTCTTTACACCAGCGAATTACATTACTGCTTGTGAGAAGGAAACTAGGGTCATTTTGTCTCCTATGGTAGCGCATAGTTTGGTGACCCTTAGTCAGAACATTTTTTCTATAGTGTTATTGATGCTACTTTGACAGGAGTTTACCTACCTGGATTGTAGGGTCTATTTTATGGTAGCTCCCCCCCCCCCCTTTTCCATTCACTTCAAACCCACTACCCATGTGTTCTTTTGCTGCAGTAGGGGGTCGGTGACCTGCAGTTGTGAGCTGGGCCCCCTTCCAAAGTTTGTTGGCAGAGTTACCTGGTGCAAAGAAATACTTTGCTGTACTTTGAAATAAAATAAGGTAGACGTAAATTTCATCAGTCAAGATGAGACTGATATTGAAAAGGTGGTTAAGGTTTTGTTTAAAGCTTTTTTTTTATTTATTTTTTTTATTCTGAGACTAGGGCAACGGCTAAAATTATATATGTTCTGCTTAATTTCATGCTAACCTGCATCTTGAGAAGCCTTTTTGGCAAAAGTCTGCAAGAGTTTTAAAGAAAAAATATATAATAGGATGCTAGGCTCCACAGGGTCTATCAACAAGGGCCCATGATTTTTGGAATAAAACCCCCAGTTCACAAGGGTATAATCATTCAAAACCAAAATAGTTATCCCAAAACTCCATATTATATTAAAAAAAATAGTCTTTATTCAAAAAATCATGTTTAAAAGATAGGTATACAGACCACATGGTATTCCGCCCCCCCTAGTACTTAATCATATGGATTCATGCAGCTTAGTTACCATCAAGAACAAGTTACTGTTTTAAATTATATGTTTAAATTTAAATATTTTTTCTGTTCCTTTGAACATCGGCTTTCCTGATAAGACATCCTCATACCTGTCATATAAAAGATAATGTCATATGATTCACCTTGCTGTAGCTCCATGAATACTTAAGGGCAGATTTATCAAAGTGTGAATTTAGAACTCACCACAATAAAACTCGTTTTCTATTCACTCCTATGGGATTTTCAAAAGCATATGTGAACTCCATTGATAAATACGATTCTAAAAATCCCACAGGAATAGATAGAAAGTAAATTTTGTTGTGGCGAGTTCTAATCTAACATTTTAATAAATTTGCCCCAGAGTGTTCATCTTAATTAGCATTCAAGCGGTTCCTCCGACTTATCTACTGTTTTTGGCCCTCTTCAGGCTTCTGAACCACATTTTATGATTTTTTTTAGTGAAACTGTTGCCTAATTAGTGTTTCTTTTTCACACAACCTGAAAAAAGCATAATATTCATAACTGTAACTTTATTCATTGTAAAGCTTTGACCAGTTTGTAGGTGTAGGGTAGAGTCCTGCAACAGGTCGGGTACCTGCAAAGTGGTCAGGTTTCGGGCCAAATGTCCCCGATTCCTTGGCCATGTGGGCAGTCCGCGGGTAACCCGGCTGGGTACACAACAAATGTGCTTGATCCCTCCCACCTACCCTTGTGGTTCCTCCAGTTTTTTAAAAAAAATTGGGAAAATTCCGCACCGGAGTGATGTTACTTCTGGCCAAATGTGATGTCACTTCCGGTTTCCCTGGTCCCCTGGGTTGGAAGATTAGTTGGCCAATTGGGGTACGGGACAGGTTTATAAATATTAGGGATGCACCGAATCCACTATTTTGGATTCGGCTGAACCCCTGAATCCTTGGCGAAGGATTCGGCCGAATACCGAACCGAATCCGAACCCTAATTTGCATATGTAAATTAGGGATGGGAAGGGGAAAACATTTTTAACTTCCTTGTTTTGTGACAAAAAGTCACTCAATTTCCCTCTCCGCCCCTAATTTGCATATGTAAATTAGGCTTCGGATTCGGTTCGGCCGGGCAGAAGGATTCGGTGCATCCCTAATAAATATGGACCCGCACAGGATTTGATACAATGTAAAGGGGAATCTCCCGTCTCTACAAATGCATCTAAACTGTAAACCAATATTTCAGTAGTTTAATTGTTATTATTTAATTCTCATAGGTTTGTCAGAAATCTGGTGAAATATCATTGCTGAAGCAACAGTTGAAGGACTCCCAGGCTGAGCTTGCACAGAAATCAAATGAAATACTGCTTCTCCGGTCTCAGGTCCGAGAGGCTCGATGTGACCTACAGATCAGTGAGGAGCAGGTGCAGGAGCTCCAGGACACCGCTCACACCAAGACACTGGAGATGGAAGTGTGCGAGAATGAACTGCAGCGCAAGAAGAACGAAGCCGAGCTGTTGCGGGAAAAAGTCAGCATGTTAGACCAAGAAGTAGCCAGTCTAAGGGAAGCAGCTGTAGCCAGCCTACGCCATGGACTATGCTTCTGCCATGAGAAGGAGGACCCTTTCTTATTATATGAAAGTGATGAGGCCAAAGCACAGCGTCAGAATGCAGACAACCTGCAGGGCTTGCAGCAGTATGTGGAGCGTCTCAGGGAAGCCCTTGCAAGCGAGCGCAGCAGATATCAGGAGCAAGCTGAACACTTTGAAGATGAGCGGCGGAAATGGCAAGAGGAAAAAGAGAAGGTGATACGGTATCAAAAACAGCTGCAACACAATTATATCCAGATGTACCAGCAGAACCGTGAGCTGGAGAGGGACATTAAGCAGCTGACCGTAGAACTTGACGCAAGAGAGTTCAATGAGTTTGACTTGCACGGGGCTGAAATTCATTTTGAGGAAATTACAGCCACAGAAATCTAAAGCCAATGAATATGCAGAGCTACCACAATTGCCTTTCTACACACCTACAACATTCCAGCCAATGGTTTTGCCAAAACACAACTCAAAAAAAAAAAGCTCTTCCATATGACTTGCTGTGGATAAACCATATTTGATTTGTTTTGACAGGGAACCATAGGTTTATGGACATTAACACTAAATGCAACTCGATCTCTAAATGGCAGATCTTGAACACTGAATTTCATCCAAAATATAGTATTAAGCAGCCATATATATATATGTATACTCACAAATGATATGGAATTTCATTGTCATTCAATAAGGAATGTATGATACTATGTACAGCACTTATTTTTGTCTTTGCATATCACTTTTGTTTAAAAAAAAAAAAACCATCATGTTATGTAATTTGACTGAAGTATAGGTACTGTCATGGAGCAGGAAGGCACCGTTGTGTTAAATGTCAGTTCAATACTGTCTGTGTTTTTTGCTGGTCCCAGTGACCCTGCTAACACATCTAGGTTTAATTTTCACCTTAAAGGAGAAGGAAAGCTACCGAAGCAGTTTATTGCCAATAGATTAGCCACAATAGTACAAGCTATAACTATATTTATTCTGCAGAATGCTTTACCATACCCGAGTAAACCGCTCTAGACACTCTCTCTGTATGTTAGTTTACGATAGCAGCTTCCGTATTAGCTTGACGTGACATCACTTCCTGCCTGAGTCTCTCCCTGCTCACTTATAGCTCTGGGCTCAGATTACAGCAGAGAAGGGGGGGGTGAGGAGCAAACTGAGCATGCTCACGCCCGGGGCAAGGAGGTTTAAGCTGAAAACAGGAAGTCTGATACAGAAGCCCATGTGTACACAATAGAAGGAAAGAAATGTGGTGTTTCTTTTGACAGAGGACTCAAAGCAGCATTACTTTGAGGGTTTATTGGTGTATTTATTTAGTCCAGTGATCCCCCAACCAGTAGCTCCTGAGCAAAATGTTGCTCTCCAACCCCTTGGATGTTGCTCCCAGTGTCCTCAAATCAGAAGCTTATTTTTGAATTCCAGGCTTGGAGGCAAGTTTTGGTTGTATAAAAACCAGGTGCACTGCCAAACAGAGCCTCAATGTAGGTTGGCAATCCACATAGGGGCTACCAAATGGCCAATCACAGCACTTATTTGGCACCGAAGAACATTTTTCATTGTAGTGTAGCTCTCCAACTCCTTTTACTTCTGAATGTTGCTCAGGTTGGGGATCCCTGTTATTGGCCTTTCTGATAAAGCTTAGTTCATTTTAGCGTTTCCTTCTCCTTTAAATAATTGCTTGCATTATTTATTAGCTTCCAAGTTACCTAAAGGTGGCCATACACGAATAGATGCGCTCGTTTGGCGATATCGGCAAACGAGCGGATCTCCCTCCGATATGCCCACCTTCAAGGTGGGCAATATCGGGCAGATCCGATCGTGCGCCCTAGGGCCCAACGATCGGATCCTAGCTCTCACAAACGGGCGGTCGGATCGCGGGACCGCATCAACGAACAGATGCGGCCGCGATCCGACGGGATTTTTAACCCCATCCGATCGAGAGCTGGCCGACTTTCGGCCAGATCTCGATCGGGGAAGCCCGTCGGGGGCCCCCATACACGGGCCAATAAGCTGCCGACACGGTCTGTCGGCAGCTTTTATCGGCCCGTGTATGGCCACCTTAAATGTACCCTTACTTATACTTACCCATTTCTGTGTGAAGAAGGGGCATCAGCAGATGCAATTTCCAGCTTGGAGGAGCCATACATGCCTAGAACTTCAATTAGTATGGTTGAAATGGTTGGGCAATGCTGCTGAAACAAATCTGACCATGTACGACGATCATTACCCTGGAAAGAAGCAGCTTGCTTCTCATTATGGCTTCCCACAAGTTCTGTGAATATTCCCCAGTATATCATAATGTGTGGAATTTGGTAGCAACAAAGGGAAGTTATTAGCTGGAAAGTGCCCAGTTCATTGAAAGAAAACCACACAAGAAATAACAAGTTTCTGCAGAAAATGGAAACTAGTGTGTGTGTGTTTGTGTGTATGAAATATAATATTATATAAATGCGAGTATTACTCTATAGGGGCAGCCTGTATCATAGCTATGCATTTTCTCCTTAAGGCTTAATCACACAGCTTAAAGGACAAGGAAAGTTAAACTAAAGAAGTGGCTAGAAATGTTGTACATTATGTTTTGTGCTTCTGTACCAGCCCAAGGCAACCACAGCCCTTTAGCAGTAAAGATCTGTGTCTCCAAAGATGCCCCAGTAGCTCCCCATCTGCTTTTCTGCTGATTCACTGCACATGCTCTGTGCTGCTGTCACTTACTGAGTTTAGGGACCCACTCACAATATACAGTACACATAGAATAGAAATGTCACAATATAAGGCTGATTAGTAATTAATACAGATAATTACTACATGGCAGCACAGAAACCAGTGCAATTAGCATCAGAATTTAATAATCAGCCCTGTAGCATCAGCTTATATTACAGACCAACCTCATTTTTCTGCTTGATAATTTGCGATGACCCCCTAAGCTTAGCTTCTCAACAGCTGCTCAGAGGCCATTGATGTGAGTGTCACAGACACTTTCCAAGATGGTGACCCCCTGTGACAAGTTTGAAGTCCTGGATCATTGCTGCTATTGACAAGCTGAAACCTTAGGCTGGTGCAATAAGGTCATTATATAAAATATGGCATTTTTAGCCCTATTAATTCTTTAGGGTTTAGTTCTCCTTTAAGGAACAAGGCTTTACGTTCATTACTATGTTTTGGATGATATTAAATACAGTATGAATACATTTTAATATGGCTGTATTATCACTTGTACATAATGTAAGATAATGAAATCTTATTTTCTTTTTCCCCAAAGCAATATCTTTGGTTTTGTACATATTCGAGTAGCACCTTTCTATGCTTTCCTTTTGCATTCTGAATGAGATAGTCACTTTAAATTCTCAGGTAGATATTGCTAGAGCACAATCACAGCACAAGCCTCTGATAACTGATCATGCAGTAAACAGATTGGGTCGGGTAACTTCTGTGTCAGACTGTAGCACATTACATCGCCCAGAGTTGCTCTCTCTCCTCTCTTGACAAAGGGATTAAAGCCAATTTGCTTGCCCCCCCCCCATATCTACTTTCTCTGGGAGTTTGTTAGTGAGTCTAATAAAACCTTGCTATTTCCAGTGCTCAGTGAAAACTTGTCTTTATTTGTGTACTTATGAATGGGGTTGGCTTGTCTGTCTGTCCGTCCATAATGCCATATATGGATTAGGGATGTACCGAATCCACTATTTTGGATTCGGCCGAATCCTCTGCAAAGTATTCGGCAGAATCCTAATTTGCATATGCAATCCGACAATGCTATTACCTTATTTCTGTCGCATCTGACGTGACTCCTGCGTCAGATCTTGCTGAAATCGCCAGTGGAGTCCTACCCTTATGATGGCCATACACGGCCTGGTAAAAACACACGATTCATTACTTCCTAAATCGGTAGCTTATTGCCCTGTGTATGGGGCCCTTCAATGGGCCTGCCTGGCAAAAAACTGTCTGAAAATTGGGTATGTTTAAAATAGGGATGCACCGAATCCACTATTTTGGATTCGGCCGAACCCCCAAATCCTTCATGAAAGAGTCGGCCGAATACCGAACCGAATCCGAACCCTAATTTGCATATGCAAATTAGGGGTTGGAAGGGGAAATCATTTTTTACTTCCTTGTTTTTTGACAAAAAGTCACGCGATTGCCCTCCCTGCCCCTAATTTGCATATGCAGATTAGGATTCGGATTCAGTTCGGCCGGGCAGAAGGATTCGGCCGAATCCCGAACCGAATCCTGGATTCTGTGCATCCCTAGTTTAAAAGTTAAGATGGCCATAGACGCAAAGATCCGGTCCTACGAATTCTCAATTCGTAGGATTTTCGGATCGTGCGTGTAGTGTCCCGACATCTGTCATGCCTTGATGATTGGTTGTTCAGTTGATCTGAGAGGTTGAACATTTTTGTCGGCTGCCGATATATCTCTGCGTGTATTGCCGATCTGACTATCTTCAGTGGGAGACTGCCAGCAGAAGCGGAGAGTTGTAGTTGAAGTGCAGTGAATGAGGCGAGGGCTGGATTAGGCGCAAGTCTCTAGCGGACACCGCACTTGCATCCTCATGGGGTCCCCCGTCTCTCCCCGTCCCCTATTGTTCCCCCCGAACCCTACCTGCAGCCAAATAAAAAATGGCAAATCACTAGGCCTCCCGTAGAAGACACGTGGAGAATGTCTCCCTGGTGCCAGTCAGATGAGAAGCCGGCAGCAGGGAGATGGAGCGGCCGGTAACTTGTCATGTTCTAACATCGGCTGATCTGTTCTTTTTTAACTGAAGGTTAATGGCAGGTCGGCAGATGGGACGTCAATCATTTTTGGAACGATCAGATCTTTGTGTCTATAGCCAGCTTTAGGACTTCATCAGCTTGTTGATGCTGTCCTCATCCTGATGACCTACATCCCCCTAAGCCTTATACAGACCATTTTAATATCGCTCTTGGTGACCAAACCAGAGACTCTTTCAATGTATGACCATCTTTACTGCCCAGAACTTTTAAGCCACCAAGAACTCCTTTTCAGATGATGTCCATGGCTTCGGATTATCTTGACCTAAAGAAACAATGTTCTTTTGATATCCATTTTTTTCCAAAGCAAAGGATAAACCATACTCCATCACTTTTCCTATGTTATAAAATGGATAATTCTAAGCAATTTTTCAATTCGCCTTCATTATTTTTATATAGTTTTTCAATTATTTGTATTTTTCTTCTGACCCTTTCCAGCTTTCAAATGGGGATCACTGACCCCATCTAAAAACAAATGCTCTGTAAGGCAACACATTTATTGATATTGCTACTTTTTATTTACTCCTCTTTCTATTCAGGCCTCTCCTGTTCATATTCCAGTCTCTTATTCAAATGAATGCATGGTTGCTAGGGTAATTTGGAGCCCTAGCAACCAGATTGCTTGAATTGCAAACTGCAGAGCCGCTGAATAAAAAACCTAAATATCTCAAAAACCACACATAATAAAAAATGAAAACCAATTACAAATTGTCTCAGAATATCGCTCTCTACATTGTACTAAAAGTTAACTCAAAGGTGAACAACCTCTTTAATTCTATATTTTCATCCTGGATTGTGTCGATTTCTTTGACCCAACAACAGCACAAGAGGGTAATGGAAAGATGGGTCTGGGTATTGTATTTGCAGCTGAGTTGACGTAATGTTTTGTGCCTGTGATTCACTTCTATCTCTTTTTAGCATCTGCATTGAATCGACGTCTTGATTATTCCCTTAGGGACATTTCGGTTTCTTGGATGGGGTTACGGGCGGCCCAGTAGTTTTGATTTGCATCTGCACGCACAGCACTGTAGTAGCAGTGTGAGTAATGGCTACATGTTAATGGATATGTTCTAAATTTTAAAAAAAAAAGATAAACAATAGAAGGTTCAAATTCTGGTGGATCTCCGAGGGCTTTGAGATGTCCGTAATTCCGAGAAGAGAGAGCCAAAACAAAGCCATGCTCTTAAATATGTTCTTTTTCGGCAAAACTGACATTGTCACAACAAATCATACCAAACGCTAACAGTATTAAACACAATCAATGGATAAACAGCTGCATGTAGAGGCGAGCTTCACGGTATGATCAAGTGTTTAGATAATCGCCAATCGTTCCTGTGAAATAGAATGAACCGACATGGAACAATAGTCTGCTTGATTTACTACAAAAACAGACTCCAACCCAGGGAAATACCAGTTCTCCTTTTGTCTGCTTGGGTTTTCCTCCTGGTTCTCTGGTTTCCACCTACACTGGAAATACAGATAGAGGAACTGGCTCCCGATAAAACTCATCCTAGTGTGTGCAGTATTTGTGTACATTGTATTCGTGTTACGGTTGCAACCCGGCTGGTATTTTACCGGCTTAGCCGGTAAAACACCTGCTGGGGCGGTATTACATATTTACTGGCAATGTAGCTGCCGGTAAATTTGTAATAACCCTAAAAAAGGCCCTTGGCCTGCCCCCAATCCGATCAAAACTTACCGTTTTTGCTGCCTTCTGCCCATTGCTTGCTGTAGCTCCACCCCTCTGATGTCACAGCTTGCCCCTTTTGTTCCCACCCTTGCAAACTGGCCGGTGAAAATTTTGTTAAAAGGTGGCAACCCTAATTTGTGTCCATTGTATTTGTGTACATGCCAGGGATGGTAAAGTCTGTAATCTCTGGAAGTGCTGCTTAGCAAGTCTGTGCTTTTTTAATAATGAATAATAATGGGGGTAATTTATTAACACTGGGCAAATTACCCATGAGAACCAATCAGATGCTTTCATTGTTAAAGCAGCTGTCTGAAAAAATCTAATCACTGATTGGTGGCTATGGGTTACTGCACAGTGGTTATAAATGAGCACCAATGTCTTTGTATTAAAAGCAGATTAGTTGTCTGAAACTAGGGATGCACCGAATCCAGGATTCAGTTTAGGTTTCAGACTTTTTCAGCAGAATTCATATTCGGCCGAATCCTTGTGCCTGGCCGAACCAAATCCTAATTTGCATATGTAAATTAGGGGCGGGTAGGGAAATCACGTGACTTCATCAAAAACATTTTTTTTCCTTTCCTGACCGGTTCAGTATTCGGCCGAATCTTTCACCAAGGATTCGGCCGAATCCCAAATAGTGGGTTTGGTGCATCCCTATCTGAAACAGAACACTCATCAAATGTCTCATGGTTTGACATGGGGACGTATGAGCAGAATGAGAGTTGAAATTGTACCTTCTTTTTTTTAAAAAAATCTGTTAGAAACATATAAATGAGTTGGAGTAATGTACACGGTGGGACTGGTCTGGTGGGACACCCAGGTTTGTTTCTTCCAATGGAACCTGCAGAACTCAAACCCACCCCATGAGTAAGGTGGTGGGGGTGTTCTCTTCCTTACCAGCTGGGCACCCGTAACAAAACATAGTTAAGCAGATGTTATTGATGATGTAGCTCTGGCACTGTCCATTCTTGCTACTCATTGGCTGTTCATTCTCAGCATGTAGATACTACCAAAAGTACACGAGGACTACTCCTTTTAACCCCCTGAATCAACATCATTTTTTTTTTTTAAATCTAACCACATTTATCTACCAAAACCCTAACACCCTGCATGTTCCATGGTAAGACAAGGTGAAATGGCATTCTGAATTGCAGATGTTGGCTGTTAAAACTATAACTCCCAACCAATAACGTAACTATCAGCACCACGGCCCGGTTGGAGGAATAACTGAAGAACAGCTAAACAGCTGTAGATTATATAATAAATATACAGATGGTATTTTTCCCAAGGCCCTGTCACTAGCAAGAACAGCCCTGGTTGTGACTTCACATATTTATAAGCGTATGTAAACTTCTTTAAAACTAGGTTATGGCCCGATAATACCTGTACAGGTCTATGCTGGTGACCTGAGGTTTTATGAATAAGGGATCTTTCTGTAATTTGGATCCACTTACCTTAAAGGGGAACTATCGCGAAAATGAAAATTTAATATTAGCGTCAGCATACTGAAACAAGAAACTTTTAAAATACAATAGATTAAAAATTCTGTACCGTTTCACTATTCCTCTCTCAGCATCTGTTTCTCCTCATTCTGTCTTCATTCAGGAGTTGGGCGTCAGATGAATGATCCAATATATTTTATAGGGGGGCTCCTTTTGCCTAGAAGATGTATTAGAGCTCATTCTATTAAAATCAGCAGACATCATGTCTCTCTACATGCAGAATTTGTGCAAAATAGTGAACAAAACCTTGAGTATTTTAGAAATGGTGCAGAATTTTTAATTAATTAATTGATTGTATTGAGAAAGTTTCTTATTTCAGTATGAGGAAGCTTAATTACATTTTCATGATAGTCCCCCTTTAAGGCTACTAAAAAAAAATAATTCATACTGCATAGTTACCATCAACTAAATGCTGGTTTATTATTATTATTATAATTATGATGCTGGGTCAGAGGTTCAGTGCCTATGTTAGCACTGGATAGAAATACAGCACCACTCATATACATACATCCTACCCATTCCTAGCATCCTCCCCTCATTCAGTTTCTCACAGTTGCCAAAGCTGTTAAATCTTAAGAAATCCCTGAAATTATTCCCAAGCCGAGAGGAAGTGAATGTGTTACTTTGATGATGGGTTTAATATCCAGGGTCGGACTGCAGCCTTGGGGCTCCACCGGGGCTACAATCGAAAGGCCATCCTGGCAGTCCCCGGGGGCCCCCTCCCGAGCTCCAACTCCCTGGCCTGTAACGTGCTGTTCGCACACGCGCAGACACGTTGAACTGCTCGCACATGTGCGAAAACGCTGCATACGTTTATTTCTTAATGGCACCCCTAGAGCCGGAGAACAGGTGTAGGGCCCCCGGGTATTTTCCCGGTGTCCCGCCGGCCCTCTCCTATCATAAAATCATCTTTCAAGGTACAATAAAAATAGAAATGCTCTTATTTGTGTTTGAGCCTAACATATTACTGTTGTTTGACATGCATCTGCAATAGGTTACATCTACTTATCTAACCACACACATGAGTTACCATTTGGACACCAGAACATAAGGACAATGTTTCAGCACAGACGCCAATAAACAGGACTTCACTGGAATTGCTCGCTGACTCTTAGGGGGTTATTTATTAAGGCATTTTTTTTTCACTGTGTCCATTTTGACGCTGAAAACCCGAAAAAGTGGTGGTAAAAAAAAAAAGCTCCGAAGCTATTCCAAGTCCGAGTCTGAAAATACGCCATCTAAAACCATTTGAAGATGTTTAACTCTCACAAAATGTTTGGGTGTAACGCTGGTCAATTTGTTTTTTTTTTTATTGATAAATAAGGGCAAATTGAGGAGTCTAGTTTGGTTGGTCTCTTTATTAAAAAAAATCTGAAAAATGCAGATTTTGATAAAAAAAAAAACTCCCTTATTGTAATGCTGGGTGATGTCAAGACAAAAATGCAATTGCAGCTGGAGGAGGCAATTGTTGTGCATACGGTCGATATTAATTAAAGGCACAAACATCTAAACATGATTCTTCCACCAACACACATGCCCAAGTTTGTGCAGCTGAATGGCAAGCAAGTGCCCCTATTGACCCTGGAGCAAGTGCCACCCTGGGCTCTCACTGCCGGCTGCAATAGACACAACAGACTTGCACCTAAAAATCACATGTAAATGTGCTTCGTGCCGTTAATGATGCGATTTCGGACAATTTTGACAAAATGTGCACGTGCCAGTGTTTTAACTCAGGCTCAGTTGTGGCAGGTGCAACAATGTGTTTGTGTGGGAACTGCCGTGAATAAGGGGTACACCCACCGCCCAATAAATTCTGGTGCCAGTGATATGACATTATTATATTTATCTGTCACACAGGGCTTGCAATCAAAACTCCCTTTTCTGCTGAGGCCCTGTAAGATGTGGGCCTATTGGTGTGAAAATATATATATATATATATATATATATATAATACACAAAATCCATGAATATCCTGTAAATTATATCCTTATAAACTGTGAGTTCTGATGTCATCAGTTATAAACGGTGAGTTCTAATGTCATTTCTGACTCACTGAAAATTGTGTATTATAATAAATAAAGTACCCCAGTTGCAAAATATGAGGATATTAGAAGTTACCTCGGAGTTTCATGACCTGTATAAAAACACTCGGCCTTCGGCCTCGTGTTTTTATATGGTCATGAAACTCCTCGGTAACTTATAATATCCTTATATTTACAAGAGGGGGTACTTTATTCACTATATAATATACGGGTATGGGATCCGTTATCCAGAAACCCATACACAGAAAGGCCATCTCCTATAAACTCCATTTTATCTAAATAATCCAAGTTTTTAAAAATGATTTCTCTGTAATAATAAAACAGTAGCTTGTAGATATAATTAATCCTTATTGGAAGCAAAACCAGCCTATTGGGTTTATGTAATGTTTACATGATTTTCTAGTAGACTTAAGATATGAAGATCCATATTACGATCCATTATCCAGAAAGCCCCACGTTTTGGATAACAGGTCCTATACTTGTATAGTAGACAATGAACCCCTTATTATAAAATATAAGGATATAAAAAGCCACAGAGGAATTCCATGACTGTATTATACATGCACAACTCCCAGCACCTTCTCTCTCCTGTTATTTACATGAATAAACCATTATGTAACCTGTAAGTGACATTTAAGGGAAATATTAGATTGTTGCTGCCAAGAAATTCTGTTGATGCTGAATGTATAAAGGTGTGTTTGCCCAGCATCTTCAAATACAGTTGTTTTTATTACTTGGCCTTCAAAAACTTTCTCATAATTCTAAGAAAATAAATGTACTTGTTTAAAGTATTGTATGTTCCCTCTGGGTTCTCCAGCTTCATCCCACACACTCCACCATCATCCTGACTGCACCCCACACAAGGGACATTTCATCTATTTTTTTCTTTCTCAAAATATTTATTTGATTTTCATATAAACCAGAAAAATCAATATGACAGCATATATCAAGCAGACTTAGAGAATGACATCTATATTTTTGACGCTTTGGGATTTGCATGTTTGAATATGTCATTTCGGATAGAGTTTATTTTCCTCTATTTGATAAAATTAATATTAAACAGCACGCGTTTCCAACAACATAAAAATGTTATACAGGTATGGGATCCGTTATCTGGAAATCCATTATCCATAAAAGGTTTTTATTCAACGGGCAGCACATTGATGACATTATTAAACTCATTGTTAGTGCTGTAAACTCATACCAGAATGGTTTGATGGTGGCACCTATCAGACCATGTTCCTTTTCACTGGGTGGAGTACTGGGTGGGAAGCCCTTTCTGCAATGAAGGTAACTGAAGAAATGGAGCCTGCTTGGTACAGGCAGTTTTAGGGAACTGTAAAAAGGAGCCTAATGGATATGATTTATAGCAATAATATGGCTAAGGAAATTCTAAATAATGAGGTCTTCACCCAGGGCTGGATTTACATAGTGGGCACCCATAGGCCCACTGCCATTCATTGCCCCTGTAAACCCCTCCCCTTTATTCCCACAAATTTTCATCATCGGGACTGGAGCAATGGGGATTGGCACTAGGGTTGCCACCTGTCCAGTTATGACCCGGACAGCCGGGTTTTTTGAAGGGCTGTTCGGGTCAAAACTGGCTGCATGGTTTTCCAAATTAGGAAAACCGGCCAGAATTTACTGGCATTGACACAGCAATCAGCCAATCGGCCCCGCCTCCCCCCCCCCCCCGGAGTTCATTGGGTATAAAGGTGGCAACCCTAATTGGAACACTGTAAATTTAAAAAACTATAATATTCCTCTGCATCCCCAGTGTTTCTGAACTAATGTGGGTGTGGTTGCGTAGCATGCTGCCCCCTAAAACCCCGCAACCCTAGGCCCGGGCTTTGGTGGCCTTTCCACAAATCCTGGGCCTGTCTTCATAAAACTCGTAGAAAAACAAAATCAAATAAAAACTTCAGGGCACATACAAAGCCCAATGGGGCCATTTGAAGAGGATTTCTTTACTGCTGAAATTCTGCCAAATTACTTGGATACCTAAAAATCTGACTTACTGTTCACAAAACTTATTAAAATTAGGGGAATAGTTAACAGGCCACTCACTGTTTTGCACATATGATACAACTTTGCCTGGAGGACCTAGAGCAGTGATCCCCAACCTGTGGCTCGCATACAGCCACTTTGATGTTGCAGCCAGTGGCCTCAAAGCAGATGCTCATTTTTGAACTTTTGACTTGGAGGCAAGTTATAGAGGCATAATGACCATGTTTACTGTCAAACAGAGACTCCTGTAGGCTGCCAGGCCACATGCAGCTATTAAATAACCAATCACAGCCCTCACTGGGCACCCCCTAAGATGCTTGTGTTGCTCCCCAATTTTTTTTAATATTTAATGTGGCTGACAGGTATAGAAAGGTTGGGGACCCCTGACCTAGAACCATAGCTTGTCATTGATTTGCATGGACTGCGTCATAACTAAAGGACCCCACAACCTTTTTTTATTTGCAGAAGCAACTTTGTTAGCAAAGGTCATTACTGTAGCCTGTGGGCCAGAGGGGAAACAGGCCCATTGTGTATTTAGTGATTTATTGGGATTTCCTTGGGCTATTTTATTACACTGGGGTGTAAAAGACCTAGTCATTTACAAGGGGAATAAATTAATTTATTGTGTTTGGCCAACACTTGAATCACTAAATAGTCTTATCCTAGGGTACCATTCAAGTGGCACTCCTCCACCCAACAGTACATACTTACAACCTCCCCTGCACACAGAATTAGGTATTCAAGTTGAGAAAACAGGCCATGATCACTTGAAACACTCAATAAAGCAACACAGGTATGAAGGAGGGAATGTTTATAACATGCCATAAGGGTTTATTGGAAAGATGCCTGTGTAGTAGCCTGTTATGTCTGTAGAATTGTATGTGTTTCCAACAGCCTGTCATGCAGTATGGCTCACCACAAATATATCCTAGCAGTCAATACCAGCAGTATTCCTTTCCAATAGTGTGCTGTTCTCCGAGTAATATGTCTCTCCAACACTATCATTTATGATTTCAAAGACATTGTGCCCATTTTTCCCTCCAGTTGTATCCAATGTTGTTCCAGCAACATCAAATTAGGACACGTTTACTATACTGGTGTAATCAGGCCTGGGCTGGAAATCAGAATAGGTCCTGGCATTTCAAGTACATACAGATGAAGCCATCAGGATTTCACATTTTTGTCGCACCATGTCAAGACACCATTTTTTAGTGCTAAATCCTGCCTTTAGATGGTGCTAGAGTGCAATTTTTTTCAGTACATTGCTTCTGATGGACTAAAGGTGGCCATACATAGGGAGATCCGCTCATTTGGCAATGTCGCCAAACAAGCAGATCTCTCCCCGATATGTCCACACTGAGGTGGTTGATATCGGGCTGATCTGATAGTGGGCCCTAGGGCCCGACGACCGGATTAGAATCTACGCAATACCGGTGGTCAGATCCCGGGACCGCATCAACGAAAAGATGCGGCCACAATCCGTCTGGATTTTTTACCCTGCCCGATCTACATCTGGCAGATTTTCAGCCAGATATCAATCGTGGACGCCCATCAGATGGCCCCACACACGGCCTGTGTATTGGGGCCTTAAGGCCATTGCACTCTAGCATCATCTAGAGGCAGGATTGAGCACTAAAAAAATGATGGGTGCGACAAAATGTGAAATCCAGGTGGCTTTATCTGTAGAGGCCAAAGCAGCTCCCACCAGTCCAATAAATAGTTCCTATGGCATCTTACAGCTAGGGTTGCCACCTTTGTGCGGTTCACGATCCAAGCAGGGGGCGGTTGGCTGATCACCATGTCAATCAGGGGAGATCCTGTCTGGTTTTCCTTTTTTGGTAGACTGTCTGGACCCGGGCTCCCTGCTGAAAACCGGGCTGTCCGGGTCAAATCTGGACAGGTGGCAACCCTACTTACAGCAGCCTCTCTGGCATTTACTAGAATCCACAGATTGCCATTCTGGGGGCTATGTGAAAAATGATAAATATGGCACATTTTTATATCCACAATGCTGAGTGTTTTTCCACAATCCCAGCATCCTTGCTGCATTAGTGTTCTAGGTAAAGTGTGAGGTGTGTGTTGGGTGCCTTTGCCACTTTATAATGTACCTTTATGTAAATAAATAGATCTGTATCCTAGCGTCCGCAATAGAGCTGTGGCAATTAAACAATGGGTTTCCTGCAGACCCTCCTTGGCGGCAGTTTGAAGCGGCCTCAGGGGCAAATTAAACTTGAATTTCTTGTGCGGGAAAAAAATTGATAAACTTGTGATAAAAAATCTGAATCGTATGATTTTTTTTATCGGATATGACGCCCGAGAAGCACAAAATCTTATTGAACAAAACCCAGCACAGATCAGGATATCAATGGGACATCTGCCATTGACTTCTACATGAACTGGGCATGTCTGAGTTGGGGTACCTTTTTATTGGGACTTTTAACACAATCGGGGTTTAATAAATCCCAAAAAATTCTAGTTTTTTTTTCTATGGAGTCTGAAAAGAAAAAATCAGACTTTACTAAATAACTCCCTAAATGTTCACATGATTTTTTAGTAGACTTAAAGGTATGAAGGTCTAAATTATGGAAAGATCCATTAACCGGAAAACCCCAGGTCCCAAGCATTCTGGATGACAGGTTCCAGACTTGTACCTTTAATGAATGGGGTTTAACGGGAAACTGTGCAAGTGCAACTGTACTTGTGGGCATATATGAGCCCTTATGTGTTATTGCATGTCAGGAAGGAGTTTTTTCCCCCTCTGGAGAGTTTTTAAATGTTTTTTTTTTTTTTTTTTTGCCTTCCTCTGGATCAACTAGCAGTTAGGCAGGTTAAAATAGAGTTAAAAGGTTGAAGTTGATGTACATGTGTCTTTTTTCAACCTAACTTACTATGTTACACAAAGCCTTCACTGAGATAGATAAAAAGAAAGCATTGGTGCTTGGAGCTAAATTAATACTAATGATCATAAGCCCTGTTTCTCACCCAATAAGCCATTGCCAAAACACCATGGTTTCCAGACCTAGCTATGGCACCTAATAAACAGGAGCCAAGTTGAGCTTCAAAAGTCATTTTGGTGGCCATGTTTTTCACTGTTCCATGGAAACCTAACTGGTTTATAATTTGAAAATTTGATAATGTTACATAATTTTTCTTTTCACAGTGTCTGCCAAAAATGGATTTCATAGCTGTGGCTGTTTAATGTCTTTTCCAAACCAATATGCCAATTGGCTTTTGGCTGAAATGCTCTCCATCACGGTTCCCAGGTTTGCCTACTTTTGGAATTTGCCGCGGGTTCGGACTTTCAAGAGCCACCCAATTTTGTGCGGCTGGAATTGGACTTTGGAGCAGGTTCGGACTGGGGGGCCCAGGGCTCCTCAATCCCCTTCCCCCTCAATTCCACCTCCTAGACAGTGTCGGACTGGCCCACCAGGATACCAGGAAAACTCCCGGTGGGCCCAGGTGTCAGTGGGCCCTCATGCTGCTAAACATTTGGCCTATTTCATGGTCATTCCCTATTTCTATGAGAAAGAATAGGCTTAATAGATGGAATAATAGATTATAGTATGTAAAGAAAAGAGACTAGGAGAATAGAGTGAGCAGAGGAAGAAAACAGTACTGAGAGTGGACCCCTATTCTGAAGTTTTTTGGTGGACCCCTGGCCTAAGGTTTTTTTGGTGGGCCCCTTGTGTCCCAGTCCGACACTGCTCCTAGATACCGGCACATCTTTCTAAAAGGCTCCTTCTGTCATCAATTATGAAATGTTTAAAAAAAGAGAAGAGACAAAGAACCTTGTTTGTGACTGCGAATTGCCTTTAATGTTTAAAATCAACCCTCACTTCTATGGACCGTGTATCAATTAACTTAGTAACCAATTTCTTCCACTTAGTTCATTGACCAATCAGTTGACACCTATATATGAAATTCACACCTTGTGACAATAAATATAAAGTGCTTGTGCTTAAATGAATGCAACCAATAAAATATTGATTATCACTACACCGGCTCTGTGTATTTTTTATCAATTGATAATTCTACTATAAAACCAATAACAAATGATTTATACAGATTCTTAGTATTGTATCAATTAGTTAATGAATTATAATTGATTAATTTAAATTATAAAGTGCCTGTGCTGCAGTGATTAGTGAAAAACCTCTTAGTTGATATTTATCATAGTAATTAAGGTAATGAATATAAAAAGTGACCAGTGCTGATAGTATGTTTTTTTTTAAAAAAATTGATTGAGTGGAGTTAAAATAAATTAAAATAAATTAGTGCTTCTCAATTAGAAATTTACCCAGCCACTCGTTGAGAATGAGTGAGGAATTGAGAAAATAGATAGTTGGTAGAGTTGCTCCCAAGGATTCTAACTACAATTGTGGGAGAAGGCAGAAACTGAAGGGCTGCGGTCTCGTTTGTTTAAACTTTTTCTATATTATGAGAGAGGCTATTTAACCCTTAAAAAATGCAGAGTACTGATGTGCCACAGGCAAACAGTAAGTACAGGGATCTCCTACATTGTGTAACAACTGGTGTCTGTCTGAATGATGCTCAAACTAGGGGTAATCAAATGAGACACCCACAGCTCTCCCGATATGCCCACATTCATCGGATTACATTTCACTCATTTCCAATGTACGGATCAGAATGGACGCAATACGGGCGGTCGTATCACGGGACAGCATCAATGATTTTTTACCTTGCCCGATCGACATCTGCCCAAATTTCGGCTGGATATTGATCATGGACCCCCGTCGGATGGCCCTAAAAATCTGTCTGTCAGCAGCTTTTATCTGCCCGTGCATGGGGGCCTTAAGAATACCAGTTTACATTTAAAATAGGCACTATTACCCAGGAGCTGACTGATCTTGTGTCACTGAAAACATATGATTTGTTTAATTAGCTGAATAACAAAATTCACTTTACCTTTTAAGTAATAATAACCATGAATAACCAAAATAAAAGAAATACAAGCAGAGTGTCGCTAACTTTTCCCATCAATAAGCTTTATTACAGTGTCTTGGATAAACTACTTGGTACTGCTAAATAAATAATAACCCTCCCGCAAGCATCTCAGGTGTATTGCATGCTCAGACATACACACAAAGCACAACTCAGCAAGAATTGAAGGAAATCATTACAATGCCACTGGCTACAAGTTTGTGAGTAGACAGTGGGTTCCTTCACAGTGGTGGTGGTGGCAAGTTTTGTAGTTTAAAGTAGCTGGGAAATACCATAGAGTAGACCATGTGACCTGGGTGCCCCCACCCTACGACTTTTTGTTTTGTGTTTTGAGGGGATATGAAAGAGATGTAATATTAGGGGATATTTATTACAACAAGGCAAAAGGACGCACCTTCAATGCATATTCTAAAAGCCACTGCATCCAGGGTCTGGCGGCCTCTGTACCTAGTGCTTGTAAAAAGAAAACAATCTAAGCATAGGTTGTAGTGCCCTGTCCCGACTGCCATAGGGCCTACATGCCTCCAACAGTGAATGCTGTAAATGCTGTATTCAAAGAGATAAAGAGGTTATGAGCAAGTGAAACAAATTCTGCCAATGAAACAATACGTCACTCACACTCTCAGCATTGGTTGAATTAGCACATGTTTATACATGTGAGCAGTAACGCCACGTCAAGGCTTCAACCTTGTTACCGGCACGCCGGGTGTAACGCCTCACACAACAGGACAAACGTGACAAACAAAGACAACAAACGAGGCTTAAACTGCACGTGTCTATGTCCCACCCTTTGCTCAATTAACATCAAAACTTAAGGGACAAGGTAAAAACCCCATCTTACTTCAGATGGGAAAAAACCCTTGACCTGGATTTCTACACAACTATGAGAACTACAGAACTATATACATAACTAACAGGGTATGGCTTCCATAGACATGATGTGCAGGAAGACAAAGCAGGCTGTGATCTTAGACTCTGCTTTGCCTTCATGTTACACCCTTATCCTTTCATATCTCACATTCACTCACACATTCACTCACATAAAGATACCCACCTATACTTACATGTGATGTGCCAGATGAGTGACTGCCCCTCATAATTCTAGGCCTGATGTTACCCGGCAGTCTCATACCCTGGTAGATGGAATCCCAGGTGAAGGTGGAGCCGATGGTTGAAACAGGAATCACAAGAGATGCTCTGGCCTTTATGCAGCAGACGGAAAAGTTCTTGCAGCCCACAATCATGTCCACTATCTGCTAAAACCTGTGCTGATGGAATAGTTGTTATTATTGGCTGGATTACACGCCTATCCATACTTACGTCAGCCAGGTGGAACTTTGAAATGAGAAGCCGGGAATGGTGTCACTGCCTCCTGATGTTCCTTCATCCTCCTTGTACTCCAGGAATGACTGCTTCTCTTTACACGGCTGGAATAGCTCAGGTGATGGCTGCATTAAAAAGGGAAAAATTATTTTAATCAAGACAATGAAAAATATATATTATGAGCAAGAGAACAGTCATTGGATTTGCTTTTAGAAGTCCATATGAAGCATTTTGATTCTATTAATATATCACTTTGTGTTTCAGTTTGCCATGTATTTCACATCACTTTACAAAAAAAGATTACAATGGCAACATACAACATTTGTAGATGGCAGTACTATATTGTGCCATTCTTTTGGGATATTGTGGGGCTAATTTAAAACAGATTTGGAAGAATCCAGAAGGTTCAGAGATTTTAATAACCTCATTACCTGTACCCAAAGAGCATCCCTTCTGCCTTATTTGTATAGGTTTTCCTATAGGATTAAATACAAGTTCTACAAACTAAAGCTGCTGCTTTCTGATTTCACTAGTCAATGTTATAATCATCTGTGATTATTATTCCCCAACCATGTACTTACTGTTCTCGGCTGGTAAGGTGGTTGTAATCTTTCCTCTTCCAGCGCCACCCAATCGATGGATTTGTAGAATGGGTGGCATCTGATGTTTCCTCGAACACCAAGGCGTTGCTTCCGATTCTTTTCTAGCAGCTAAAGGAGTAATGGAAAATTATTTAAATCCCAGCAATTCATTTATTAGTAAATATGTCAATACTTTTATCCCTCTGTCATTACTCACCTGCCCCAGAAGATGTTTTAGATCTTCATCCAGCCAATCAGGTATCTCGGGTTCATGGTTTTTGATGGAACTAATGAGCTGATTCTTGTTCCCGCTGTTATTAAACGGTGACTTGCCAGTGGCTATTTTGCAGATGGTGATGCCCAATGACCACCAGTCTACTGCTGCGTTGTATGCTTTTCTGTTCAGGATCTTAGAAAAGAAAAAGAATCATTTACCAAATTGTAAAATGGCGCTTTTAAGTAAGTCTACTGGGATAATATTGGCAACAGAGTTTAACGGATTCAGCTGCCCATTGAACATATGGAGTACAGTGAGTAATGCATGTGACCAGTTAGTTTCTCTAGTGTGGATCAGATCTGTCACATTTACCAGAGCCCAGTAAGTGCTGTATGGGTATAACTCAGCCACAGGTAAAATAAACTGTGTCAGCAAATATGGATAATGTCTGGCAATATGTGAGTGGCACCAAAGCTCTATGTAAAGCTGAGCAAGTAATAAAAATGTTTGTCTTGTCAAGTAAAGAAATGTTGTTAAGCTGGTTCTCTCCACGGGCCTATTACAAAGTCAGGGGTAAAGTGCCACACTCACACAACTCACTGTTTGTAGCCTCGGGTGCACGCTGAACTCCTCTCTGCACAGGTTCTCTACACGTAGATAAACAA
Organism: Xenopus petersii; assembly: GCA_038501925.1. NCBI lineage: Eukaryota > Metazoa > Chordata > Amphibia > Anura > Pipidae > Xenopus > Xenopus petersii. The sequence continues at coordinate 20,273,593 of CM076685.1, read as the reverse complement.
TTTGCAGCAGCACACCGATATGTGAAAAACTTTTTATTCGTGCAACAACGGCAACGTTTCGGACTATTCCAGTCCTTTATCAAGCCACGGGCCTATTAGCTACCAGTACCTACAGTACATTTACTCTTAGTATATTGATGTGCTGTTTAGCATGGCTATTTTATATGTGTGTAATAAATACAGCCTGTGAAAGTGCTCACATGAAGGTATATTTACAGACAGAAAATAAATACCCATGTAAATAATCTGTAATTGCATATCTCACCTCCGGGGCCATGTATTCTATGGTTCCAGCCCAGCCAGTTGTTAGGTCTCCATCAAAGAGGCTCTGCTTTGCCAGGCCGAAGTCACAGATTTTAACGTGTCCTTGATGGTCCAATAGAATGTTCATGGGTTTGATGTCTCTGTAAAATAAAGATGAAATGAGTAACAAAAAAAGATGAAGGCTCCTGATTTGCAGAGCAACCTGTGTGTGGCCTCTGCTGTAGAATGTTACAAAAATAAAGAAATTTATACTGACCGATGGATAATCCCGAGGCCGTGCAGGTATTGTAGGCCACAAGTCACCTCCGCAGAATGGAACCTGTTAAACAGGGAAATAATGGTTCAATGAACTGTAATTCATTAGCTTTCTTTTAAGAAAATGAGAAAACAAGTACTAAATTTGAATATGATGCTCCCTAGTGCTAAAGCAGGAGTGCCCATAATTTACTAATGCGGGTTCTACTTTTAGTGATGTTGTCCCATTATGATCTACATCCATAAAAGCATTGTTAGCATTCTGTTCCATGGAAAATATTACTTAAATACCGATTTATGAGAAAATGTATATTGATATATTTAACACACAACTATTTCTTATGTCACTGTAACATAATAAATATCAAAATGAAAAGCATGAAATTATAGGGTGATTTAGAGAAGCTGTTTGTTGACAATGTCTTGAGATCTACTGATCACCAAGGAAAGGTCTACTGGCAGATACTGATCTACCTTTTGGGCACCCCTGTGCTAAAGTGTACACATTTTATAATCCATCCTTCTTATAGGTACAAATGGTATAAAGCTACTGTATCTATAAGTCATATTGTACTAGTGCCATGTGATACTTACCGTACTCTGTCCATGGACAGCGTCCCGTGTCGCTTCAGCTCATCCTCAAGGCTTCCCCCACTCAGGTACTCCATTACATAGAAGGCATGCCGCTGGTTACACAGACAAATGGAAAGAGTGAAGGAGAGAAAGAAACACAACAACATAGAGCAGTACAAATTGTATTAATTATAATAATATAAAGTCAAATAAAGTTGGCCAAAATCTGTTTTTGTACTTGCTGCACAAATAGAACAAAATATAAAATATGAATCTATGGCATCAGATGATTAATATTGTGGGTAGTTGGTGGGTATCCTGCATGTTGTTATTAATCCCTGCAGGCAGAATGCAGTACTGGATATATAAATCCTGCATGAACATGTAAAGGGTGTACAGGGCAAAGAGGCCTTATATAATGTGTAGGAACTGTACTGTATAATCCGTTTGGTTGTTATATGGGTCATATCATTTGTAATGGTTATAATATATATATATATATATTTTCCCACAGTACCAGCACTCCAAACGAAGGTAATTCCAGTGGTGCAAGATCAATTATAGTATATATATTGTAAAGAGGATCAGCACACACTGTATATCAGGTGAAGAATCTTTTCGTTTATTGTGAAAATAACATCATAATCCGACGTTTCGGTCCCACCTGGGGACCTTCCTTGAGAAAGGTCCCCAGGTGGGACCGAAACGTCGGATTATGATGTTATTTTCACAATAAACGAAAAGATTCTTCACCTGATATACAGTGTGTGCTGATCCTCTTTACAATATATATATATATATATATATATATATATATATATATATATATATATATATATATATATATGAGCAATGGCTCATACTGACTATTGCCTGCTTACTTCCATGCACTGAAGATTTACCCTCAATCAATCACTATTAGCCGCTACACTAACTAATCACCTGGAACTACTGAAGTTAAGTAATCGCGGTTGCCGCAAATACTTTTGCGAGACCGAATTTGGTGAGTGGAAGGAATGGCAATTGTGTTCGAACGGCTACCCGAAACTGAGACGCAGAGATGCCCTGGGGAGTTCGACTCCCGTACCGTGTGGTTTCATCGGTCACCTTGAACCGGGGATGTAGCGAGCCTCACAGCGGAGCACCAAGATGGCAGAGTTCCACGCCCGCTCTAGGTATTTGTGGGAAGAGGGATGCCCGCCATGGTGAGTGCCATGAATGAGCTACCTGTAACTTATCTGCAGCGGCAACTCCAACAGTGGAGCTGGCGAGGCAGTGTTACCCTATAATTGTTAATTACCATAACTGATGGGCTCCGACCGTCTGTCCTTGAGAGACTTACTAGCAGCTACAATGACATTGAACGAACTGGCTGGGTGGGGATAATCTACATCTGCTAATTTTTAAATCTGTTACTATGTTTAAATATGTTTTGCATTACGGTTCCGCTGATGGTGTATACTGGATGAGCGTACACACGGACACGGGTGTTGATATACGCTGATTAATTTAACCACAGGACTTGAACATTGAGTGGGGGTTTGATTTTTTTATTGGATCATTATTTTTCTTTTTTTCACTTTTTACACCCTTGGTTTTTGGGTTTTTATGATTGTATGATATCATTTATTGTTGATAATAAGGGAATGTGTTGTGATTCACTTGAGGGTTGATTATAACAGAATTTAAGCAATTCGTATGATGACAGATAACACATATGGTTCCTGACTAATTACATATTAATGAAGTATGAGGGTTTATATACAGTGGTGCACGATGAGTTGAGTCACGAGAGGGGATGGATATGATATATAAGTAATAGATATCCCAGTGGGCACCTCAGCGGACAGTATCGATTAAACAGCTTAGCGGGCAGTATCGATTAAACAGCACCCAGGTCTTTAACTACTGCATACCTTGGACGATGGAGTTTACATACAGCTTAGAGATAGTGTGAAGACCAATTATTAAGGGGGTACATATGGCTAATGTTGCAGCATTTGGGAGTAACAAGGGATGTATTAGGAAGCATTTCAGTCCGGACCTTAGACATCCTCAAAGAATGTCAGTGACACTGGTAACAAAGTTACAAATTAGAGTATAAATAGTTGGCATATTGTTATAAAATAGTTACATGGGAATAGTGTCCAGATATATTGGTTTTAAACATGTTTTAATATTGTATCTAAATATATACTGTTAGATTTAACTTTAATGCATACCTTATAATTAAGAGCAATGGATCTGTGATTTGTTAGCATTAATGGAGTCGCTCTGGTTCTGACGAGGAATAAACGTCAGAGCTGCCATTGTTTCCCACCAGATTGTGTGTATATAAGGCATGTTTTTTGTAAAATGAACACTTTGAGAAAGGCCTCGGAGAGGCCGAAACGTTAGTCATCTGTTCTAATAAATATTTCTAACTTTTTTAAGACCTGTGAGTGCGGATTCCTTTGGAGTGTTGTATATATATATATATATATATATAATATATGGGGCATTATGTAAGGGGATCAGATGTATAACTAGAGCTATCATCTAGGGGACACAGAGGAACAGTATTACAAACTAAATGGCAATATGGAGTCAATGTTGTACCTGGGTTTGAAAAGCGGCATAGCCTTGGCAAAGAAATGGGCTGTGTCTGCCGATGTTCAGCACTTGAGACTCTGAGAGAATGTTACTGTAATTTGGGGCCTCTTGTTTGCGGACAGATTTTACAGCCACATATGGCCTCCGGTCTCCTAACGAAGCCAGCACTACCTGAAAAGGCAAGAAAAGAGTTAATATTACTGTGTATTTTAAGCTCTAACATGGAAATATTCCCCAGAGCACAACACATTGTTGCTTTCTACCAGATTTAGGATTTGAACCCTACAAAACAATAGTGTTTAATGGGAACTAATCACTTACCTTGCCGTATCCTCCTGCTCCCAACTTAGAGTAGAAGTTGTAACTGGAGATACTGAGCGGGTTTAGCCTTGAAGGTTGAGCTTCTGCACTCACAGGTCCAGCTTCTCCTAGAAAAGAAAATACATTTTATTTTCACCTTTTGAATAATAATAGTTAATCAAGAGCTCCTATAGTTAATAGTTCAATCGCTAATAATTAATTTTGCTGTTCCCATGTACTGCACTTAATGTACCATAAAACTGTAACTCTTCTTTCCCAAACAGCACAGGAGAACCTTTTCAAGTGGCTAAAAGACAAATTGTGGCCACTGCATGGTTCCGGCCCAGCCATTTGATGATCCATGTGCATAAGATTATTCCAGGGTCTATGTGTTCTGCATTAGCGCATACATATTACAAACATAAGCCTATATGTAAAATGAGAGTTAACTGAACATCTGCAGTTGTTCAACAGGAATTATTTTATTCTATTGGTAACCTAAATAAGCACAAATATCTCATTGGCTATTCTGGGTCCTTGCACATAGGCAACCTTTTTTTACATATAGGACATACTGTAGGTGCTGAATTGCATCAGAGCAATTACCCATAAGAATCAATCAGATATTTCTTTTCAAGTTTAAATACAAGCTGATTGCTAATTGATTCCTTTTGACTGTTGCCTTTGTGCAATTAGTTATTATGACCAACATGTATTTATAAAACACCAACAAATGTCACAATGCTTTACAATAAACCAGTGTATATAATAAACATACAGTACCAAAAATCAAACAGAAACAAGCAAATACCAATATGAGAAGTAAAGAGGGCCCTCAATCTATAGATTAAATTTAATATTACACTTATGTCAGTATCTGGGTCCTAAACAGCAATTGCACCAGTAAATTAGAGGCAGTTGGCAATCATGTGACCTACTCCTTTTTGCTATTTAGGCATTTTTAAGTGATTTGTCTTTACCTTCATCAGTCTCCTGCCTTCTCCGTTTCTCCTCCGTGCAGCACTCAACTTGCAGATGGTCATCCACACTCCTCTCTCTCTTCTTCTTCTTCTGTTTTTTTCCTTCCTCTTCTTCATGGTCTTTTCTTTTCTTTACCTTTGATGGCTGGGGGTCCGAATCTTGAAAAACAGAAGGTATGCTCTCCTCCCTGCAGCACTCATCTGGCAGCTGTTCCTCCAAATTCCTCTCTCTCTTCTCCTTCTGGTTGTCTTCTCCCTCTTCTTCATGGTCTTCTCTCCTTTTCTTCACCTTTGAGGGCTGAGGGTCTGAATCTTTGGAACCAGAAGGTATGCTCTCCTCCCTGCAGCACTTCTCTGGCAGCTGTTCCTCCAAACTCCTCTCTCTCTTCTCCTTCTGGCTTTCTTCTTCCTCTTCTTCATGGTCTTCTCTTCTTTTCTTCTCCTTTGAAGGTGGGGGGTCAGATTCTCCAGAATTAGAATATTTTCTCTTCATTTTCTCTTAAAATCCACTGGAGCTCTCTCTTCTGCTTCTTCTCTCTCTAACGCTGTCTCACCAACTGTCATAACGGTTGAGGTCTCTTGCTTAGTGTAAGGTGCCATCTGATGACATCATCACCTGGGCACAGGCTGTAAGATAACATTGCAGCGCAGAGCCAGGTACAGTCAGTTATAGTTACAGTGAACTCTTATTAGGGGTTCCTTGGGAGGGATATACAGTATGGGCTCAAATGGGGTTTGATTTAATTGTGCAAGTACTTCAGCAAGTCTACAGTACATCCATAAGAGTAGGAAGTGCAGATAGCAACCCCCACCCATTATGTTCATTTATCGGCTTTCTTATACTTCATTCCATTTGTCCAGTCTGTGTCTAGATTCAAGAATCTGATTCTGAGCTGTTTAATATATGAAAGTCCATTCACATTGGCTTTTATGAGCATGGGAAGTAATTTACTGTCATTTGTTCATGTGAGAGTTGTTATGAGCCCAAAATGCAGACTCTCTCTTCCCTACAGTGTAAAGTTTCTTACACAGTGAATAAGGGACATCTCACCCATTAAACTCTAGCATCACTGGCATGAAATGGATTTACCCCATATTGGGATATTTACATACCAAAAAGTGCAGGGTAAGAAAATGAAACAGCATCATTACAGGAATTATTATAAGTCACATCCCAATCCCTATTTCTATTTATTACCTAGAGTTCCAATAAACAATACAATAAGGGGTCCTTCAAAAAATAAATATGCAGATGGCACAGAGTTAACCTTTGGTTCTGTGACTCCATGTTTCTCTACATGTCCCTCTAGATCAGGGGTCACCAACCATTTTTACTTGTAAACCACATTCAAATGTGGGATTACAAAGAAGGACTGTGAGTGGTAGGCCCTATGTGGACTGACAGCCTACAGGAGGCAGTACACTTGGTTTTTATGTAAACAATACTTTCCTCAAAGCCTGGAATTCAAAAAGAAGCACCTGATTTGAGGCCACTGAGAGCAACATCCAGGGTCGGACTGGGGGTCCAGGGCCCACTGGGGCTGCTGTCTCAGGGCCCTCCCAAGCCCCGACCCTGCCGCAAATCCCCCTCTGGACCAAAACCGCAGTTACAGCCACCTTTGGCATGACCTCCCCATGCACATGCATGTACTTTTTCGACGCGACCAGGGTCCAGAGACAGAGATCCGGTTAGCAAGGCCAGGGATCGGGTCTGGGCCGGTCTGCTCTGATAGCACATCATACACCGATATATACATCATACACATCATATGTCACCAGGGCCACCATCAGAAATCACAGGGCCCCGTACAACCACATTTTATGGGTCCAATGGTCCCACCCCAGCCCCCAAGCTCCACCCCAGTAAAGATGCCCCAGTAGCTTCTCATCTTCTTTTCTGCTGATTCACTGCACATGCTCTCTGCTGCTGTCACTTACTGAGCATAGGGACCCGCTCACAATATACAGTACATATAGAATATAAATGTCACAATATAAGGCTAATTAGTAATTAATTCAGATAATTACTGCATGGCAGCACAGAAACCAGTGCAATTAGCATCAGAATGTAATACTCAGCCCTGTAGCATCAGCTATTATTACAGACAAACTTCATTTTCAGCTTGATAATTAGTGACGACCCCTAAGTTTAGCTTCTCAACAGCTGCTCAGAGCCCACTTAGCATGTGAGTGTTACAGACACTTTCCAAGATGATCATTGCTGCTATTGACAAGCTGAAACTTTAGGCTGGTGCAATAAGTTCAGTATATAAAACATAGCATTTTTGCCATCTTAATTTATAGGGTTTAGTTCTCCTTTAATGAAATTAAAAATAAACACATTGGCGTTCAATGGAACTTACCTTAGGCTCCTTTTATGGCTTCGGGTCTTTTTGCAGCTTCAGTTTCGGCTCCTTTCATAGCTTCAGGTCTTTTTGCAGCTTCAAGACTTCAACCTTGGGTCTTTTCATGGCTTTGGGTCTTTTCACAGCTTCAGTTCCGTTCATGGCTTTGGGTTGTCGGTGCTTTGGGTCTTTTCACGCCTTCAGCTCTGTTCGCGGCTTCGAGTCTTCGGCTCTTCATATCTAGGCTCTAAATGCCATTAAACATACTAATATTAGAAAGTTTGTTCAATTTCGACAGGTTGTAACATATGAATAACAACAAAACAGACTGGTGAATATTTATGCATATTGGAAAAGGAAAGAAGCAATTGATGATGTGAGTATCTTATAAAAATTAGTAAATATGCACATAATGGGATAAAATTTAGGAAAGTATGACCCCTGCAGTATGGTGGAAGCCAATGTTTAGCGAGCGGCTGCACGTTACAGTACGGATCAAACAAACTGGCAACAGAATGAATGCGGTAAAAGAATCCCAATGGCAGAGAGACTTTGACGATGAGTTTGACTTGAACTTAAAGGGCACCTGTTGCCAAAAAATATTATCCCAAACCAAAGGTGCAGGCTAATACAGCCCGCAATCTGGTTGAGTCTTTTTTTAAAAAAAAGACAAGGAATGAAAACCTGGAGTGAAATGTCAACATATTAGTATTCTGCACCGGTCACGGATCACCGACATGGCACAGTGCACATGTGCAGTGCAAGGAATTATTGGGAATTTACTGAGAGTTGGGGGTGCAGGAATTCCCATAGAAGGTACCCTTGGATAGTACATTCTTCAAGTGAAGAGGAGCACTTCCTAGGGCACAAGGTTAGTGATTATATTTGCAGGGCTGGATTTACATAGCGGGCACCCCTATGCCTGCTGCCATTTGTCACCCCGTCCCTTCCCCTTCCAAATCAATGTGGGTGTGGTTGGGCAGCATGCCACCCCCTAAAATCCTGCTGCCCTAGCCCCAGGCCTTGGTGGCCTTTCCATATATCCAGACCTGTATATTTGGCACCCCTAGTGAATTTGACTTTCCTTGTCCTACCTGTAAGTTCAAGAAACCCTACTGAGAAGATAAGTAGTGAATGCTCTGGCACTCGGAAATGGGTTAAATCTATAGTTCTCATGAAAGGAGGCTGTTTCCAGTGAGTGCTGTCCCATACAGCCTGCTTAGATTTGGAACTGTCCAGGTTACTTCAGATGTCATTGAGGAATGAATCAAGTATGCATAAAATATATACATATACAGGTATGGGATACACTATCCGGAAACCCATTGTCCAGAAAGTTCTGAATTATGGAAATGCTGTCTCCCTTAGACTCCATTATAATCACAATATTCCAGATTTTTAAAATTGACCTTCTTTTTCTCTGGAATAATAAAACAGTGCCTTGTATTTGATCCCAACTAAGATATAATGAATCCTTATTGGAGGCAGAACCAGCCTATAGGGTTTATTTAATGTTTACATGATTTTCTAGTAGACTTAAGATATGAAAATCTAAATTATGGAAAGATCCGTTGTCCAGACAACCCCAGGTCCCAAGCATTCTGGATAACAGGTCACATAACTGTATATGCACAGAAGCAAAAATGAGACGCATTTATTCAAAATATTTACACATACGCTGCACTGGAGAGACCCCATTTAATAAAAACCTTCCAGGACTTGGAGCAGGATCATCTCAGATGATATTCTGATGGCGGGCCACATCGGAGACGGAATTGCAGCATTGCCATATTTAGAGGATAATAATACAATATAGCTTCATGAGACAGGGGCATTATGGGTGAAACTGTCAACCAAGCCAAGTTCATACAAATACAGCAGTTTCCAATGTCACTGATCACTTTCACAGCCTCCCTTCCAGCTAACTGTGACACTTGTATAACCCTAATGTGGTTGCTGTCTATTTAAATAGCAATTAACCCTTTGCAATCCAGGGCCCTGAGTCCCTTTTGCGCATGAAAAGTACTACGAACTGGGAATTAAAGCGCAGTGTCTCCACCTAGGGAACACACCTCAGGGATTTCCACTAGGAAAAATAAAACACACACAGTTTGCAATAAAAGAAATATAAACTTTATGTAAAACTGTATGCAATAACTATAAATGCAAATCACACAATATCACTTTTCTCTGGGGAACCTGTGTGGACTATCAAACCCTGGCACAGTCTCTCAATGCCACAGTCCCACACTCCACACCAGGTGAATAAATGTAGAATAAATCCGGTCAGTTCGATTTCCCTTCCCCAACAGCTCTTATGTCCCAAGGTACCTTTCCCTTTGGAGTTAGTAGCCACTCCCACATGGCAGGTACACGAGCAACACCTGTCCTCACCCTGGGGAATCACACAGTGGCCAAAGCATCCACAGGCAGGAGATAGAAACTGGCTCTCCCTGAAGCTCAAAATGCTTTCTCAACATAGAGCACAACACAACCCTTTTCCAAACTGGTTAGTCTTTTCCAGCAGCACTGTCACACTTCACAGATCTGGAACTCTCTGGCTGCTGCAGCAGGGATCCCTTTATAAGTTCTGTCTGTAACCCTGTACATTTGGCTCCAAAGTCAGGCACTCCTCTTCTCTCAGGGTTGCACTTAAGCGCCCAGCCAATCGCATGGCTCTCCAGCCTGTAACCGGGCTGGATGATGTCACAGAGAGAAAAACAGGGGAAGGATTTGTCTGATCTTATTTGCCCACCTTTAATGCCTGTGCCACCTGTATGATGAAGACAAACAAAAAAGTAAGCAGCTGCACAGAAAAGATACTTTATAGTTCAGGCTCCTGCACAAAGGAAAGCATACAGCAGTCAAATACACAGGACTAGATTTGTGGAGAGGCCACCAAGGCCTGGGCCTAGGGCAGCAGGATTTTAGGGGGCGGCATGCTGCCCAACCACACCTACATTGGTTCAGAAACACTGGGGATGCGCAGGAGATACAATCGATTTTTCAATTTTCCATGCACCAATCCCCATTGCTCTGGTCCCAATGATGAAAATTTGAGCGAATAAAAAGGAGGGGGTGGGAGCGACGAATGACAGCAGGCCTCGGGACACCCACTATGTAAAACTGGCCCTGCATATACAGCCTCCTAATATGTGTCCATGTGTTTAGACTATACAGCAAACAAAAAAGTACAGCTGCAGGGCACACAAACCAAGGGCCCATAAATGCTGTACCAGGCTACACGGTGGCACAGCCTCATGCTAATAAAGAGCAGCAATTTATAGAGAGAGATGGCAGTATTTTATGTAATATATACATTATTAGATCTCCTGAAAAAACAAACATTTAAACTGCCGTGTAAGTGATATCTGACCCTAATGTCCATGTGTTACAATGTTTTCTAAGACCATATTACATACAGTCTGTACAAGGTAGAAGGCAAACCATGACCAATCAGGTGTTGTTGTTACATTCCTTTGGTTACTGACACAGTGCTGCCCTCTCCTGGTTCTTTCATGACATATACAACTTATTTCATGATTTTCAATTTACTTTTACTATATCATTTACTGCAGTTAGAGCTTTTTTTTAAAGGAACAGTAACATAAAAAAATAAAGTGTTTTACAATAATAAAAATATAATGCTGTGTTGCTCTGCATTGGTTAAACTGATGTGTTTGCTCCAGAAATACTACTATAGTTTATAAATAAGCTGCTGTGTTGCAAAGGGGGCAGCCATTCAAAGGAGAAAAGGCTCAGGTTACACAGCAGATAGCAGATAAGCTCTCTGCTGCAATAAGCATAATTGTGTTATCTGTTATCCACTATTTAACCTGTGTGTGAGTTTACTGATGGTCGCGCCGGTGTTCATTCTGAGCGCATGCACATTGCCACATCCCCTCAACCCGGAAGTGGAGCAAGTAAGCAATGATGCAAGTCCAAGGGATCACTATTTAAACCTGCTTTAAGGTCAGACTGACGCTCTGACATACTTCCTGGCTGTAGTAGTAAGTTGCTTATACATATATTCTTGGATTTGGCCCTGCCTGTTTGACATATTCTTCTCAAATCATCCCTGTACTTTGCCTGTTTGATTGCTGCTGCCGACCTCTGCCTGTTTCTGGACTTTGCCTTGCTTAACACCTGGTTAGGGTTGCCACCTTTTCGGGGAAAAAATACTGACCTTCCTATATATTTATCTTTTTCACCTATTCACCTTTTAAAAAAAAAATTACCGGCCATGGTGGGGGGCGGGCAGGGTAAGAGCCATGCTGGAGTAGTGTCACAAAAGGGGCGGGCCACCGCCCAAAGCCGACGAAAATGTACATTTTCATCGGCGGGCAGGGTAAATGCTATTATAAATTACCAGCAGCTACATTGCCGGCAAATTTGTAATACCGGCCCTGGCCCTGGCAGGTGTTTTACCAGCTAGGCCAGTGGCAGCCTTATCTACAACCTTATATATGGCCACACACAATCTTTGTACAGTTTTGGCAGGCTGGCAGCATAAGGCTTTTAAACCAATGTAAATTCATGTTGCAAATGACCACCATCTCAAAATAACTGCAGTTATCATGTGGTTGTGGTGTGCCGATAAATTGAGTATGAATAAGTGATTCTTTATAAAGTCAATTGACTATCTATAAGTCACACCTTAAAAGGGGGTTTGCTCACCTTTATACCTTACAGATTACCGTTGGAAATGACCATACGCAGGTGAACCAGGTACAGACTGACTGACCCATGAGTAAATAGACAGAAATGGTATAAGAGGCCTTACTGCCATAGTCACCTCTTTATTGTTCCCCTCGTGTGGGCCTATAATAGAACCCACCAGAAATGAAGAGGAAGAGGTGCACCCTACACTAGCAGACACAGTGCATTGGTAGATTACAATTTCTGTGTTTCAGAAGAGGGAAAAAAAAGCACACCACCATACTCAGGCTCTTGCTCAGGGGCGTAACTACAGAGGAAGCAGACCCTGCGGCTGCAGGGGGCCCAGGAGGTATAGGGGGCCCCATGAGGCTCAAATTCATATACAATTTCAATACATTTTGGTAAACCAGGACAACCTCTGGATATGTTTGGGGCCCTAAAATTAGTTTGCTGTGGGGCCCAGTAACATCTAGTTACGCCACTGCTCTTGCTTTTAAAAAAAATTATTACAGCAGAAACATAGCACAAGCTTTAGATTACTGTTTCCCAAGGTTACTATACTATTTAACTACTGGCAGGGTCAGACTGGAGCCTTAAGGCTTCCCCCTGCACAAAGCCCGGTGAGCTGTGCAATTGCTGTTAGGCTGCGTGCCTACATGGAAAAATGGCAAGAATATAGGAAGGCCGGTGTCTTTTTCCAGAAAAGGTGGCAACCCTAGGCACAGGTCAGTTTATTTAGAGGCTGTTGGATTTTCGAGCATTGTCTACTGGTCTGTACAGACAAAACACACATGCTAAGATGTAATGGGCATCTAACAAATGGCACAAAATTCACTTAATCTCTCTGCATTTGGTGCAAGTTACAGTATTTCCATTGCAATGATACTTTTGGCTGAAAGATAGCAGCTTATTTTCTTTGCTTTTTCTACTTGTTCTTAACAGATACATAAAACCTCATGAAGTTTAGCGGATGACCCCAAATTGAGGAAAAAAACCATGGAGATTAGGGAAGTCCACACTTGGAACCTCACAGCTGTGGTTGGCCTAGAACTCCCAGCAGCCTCCTGACAACTTTGGTTGTTAGTGAGATACTGAGAGGTTTTCAAGCACATTAAAAATAGATGTGCAAACCTCTCTAATAAAGAATACAGCTAAACAAAAAGAAAACTGTTCTCTCTTGCTCAAACCTCAATGGTGCATCACTGGCAATAAGACTGCACTACCAAAGATTGACAAGAGGGCAAGATAAAGCAGAGAAAGCAAAATGTTGGTTCGTGGGTTCATCGAATGGTGCCAAGGTTTCTTTTCATTATCTAAGCTGCTACACAGGCTTGGGAACAAGGAGTCCAGAAAACAAGTTGTATCTTTGTTGGAGGTGTCTGGAAAATTGAAGGAATATGTTCTGCTGTCATTTATTTCCATGTTTCTAGAAAGTAATCACATAGATAAAATAGGTTTAAGTTCATTATACGTCTCATAAACTGGATAACAGTTGCATGCTCAGTCAAATATTGTCTGAATTTGACCAGTAAATATTTTTTTAAAGCAATCTGCTTTGGACAATCTTCCTTTCAAAGCTAACTAGCTTTGACAAATGACCTTATAATAGGTGTGAGCTAAACGATCAGCAGCTTCAAAGCTGACTTAAATTTTAGTGCACTCTGCGAGCTTTCCAGATTTCTCAGTAATTTCCCCATAGATCTCCTTAAACATTTTGTACCTAGGATAGCACAGCAGAGTTATAAATAAAAGCAATTTTGCTAAAAAAGCAAAGACCTCCTAGATTTGTAGTGCAGGTACAGAATACCTTACACAATGGGGGGTTACTTTTAATTAGCCTTGTCTCTCCTATGATGATGACCTATTAGAAATGCAGAACATTTTAATTTTACAGATACACTGAAAGCTCTGCCTTTAAGCTCTGTTAATGCTCTTTAAAGTGAGATTGAGTTGTGACTAAAATACATGGTTGAGTCTTGGATGGTATTTTACTGTACAACTGGTTGGTTAAAATGACAGAAAGAAAAGGGATTGCACCAGAAATAGTGGCAACTCCAATGGGCTGTGTCCTAGCTGTGCTTTAAAACACTCTAGGTATCAGAGCCATTAAAAATGGAACACTTTGAAGGAAAATTTGACTTTTTCAGAGTTATTAATGGGGCTTAACAAAATGTGTGTGTGTTACATCACCCCCCAGACTCACCCCAACCAAATCATGATCAGCCATGCCCTGGAATCCGAGAAACAAGGTTTTATTTTGTATTACTGATGTGTAGCTTTAGGGGTAGGTCAAGTTAGAAACAGAATGTTGCTCATGGAAGGCTCATGTTTTGTTACAGGCCTTACTGTTAGTCAATAAGTGGTACTAGTACAGGGCCTAGTTTAGAGAACTCACAGGCACACCCAAACTCTCAAAATAGTTAAACTCTGGTTCTCATTACTGAGAGGCGTTGGCACCTGCCTGGAATACTCACAGAGTAATCTGCACACAGAATTTCTCTTCCACAGGGCGATCCCTTGTGTTTATTGTGTTAAACAGGCTGCACACAATGTTTTGTGGGTGTACAGGGCCCCTTGCAGTCTCCATCCGTTACAGCTTGTCGTTAGTGTGGCTACAAGTCTCTGAGACCTCTGGCAATTCCTCAAGGCAGTGTACAAAGTAAAAAAAAATTACATTGCACCTGTTTTTGACTTTCTGCGCATTGGCCTTCAAATGAGTTAGTGGGGCAAATTCACTAAAGGGCGAATTTTCACCTGGAAGGTTTTGTCACACTTTGCGCCACTTCATCAGACATTAATTTGCAACGCATAAGCTAATTCATCAAAATGCGGTTACATCTCGGCAGCTGAACGCATAAATTTGTCAGCGCAAACATTTCATAGCAAACGTTCGCCAGTGTTACTTTCTTCCTATCGAAACTTCGTTGACAAACTTACGCTTAGGTATTTGAATAGGGCGGGTACATATAGGTCATATATGTGTCTTTATTAGTGATGGTGCAAATGCTTGAAGGGGGCACTTATTATTATTAGGGATGCACCAAATCCACCATTTTGGATTCGGCCGAACCCCCGAATCCTTTGTGATAGATTTGGCCGAATACCGAACAGAATTCTAATTTGCATATGCAAATTAGAGGTGGGAAGGGGAAAACATTTTTTACTTCTTTGTTTTGTGACAAAATGTTGGGAGGTATGCTGTTTTCCGGCCTTCTTTTTCGTTGCATGTGACAAGGAGGTGGCTGAGACGCGTCATCAGACTGCAGCCATGAAACAGGAGAGCAGCTTCAGAGCCCGTGAGTGGGATTTGTACCCACATAGCTTTGAGTGGGGGGGCGTGCTAGTGGGGATAACATTGCTATTTAGATGTAGGATGGTTTATGGGTGGTTTCCATTAAAAGTTCAGTTACGCAAGCGTGATAAAGGAATTCATCTGTTCATTTGACATAACTGGACTTCCTGGTGTCAGAATCAGAATTTGCTAGGCACAAGGGGTGTGGCTTTGGGCGGGGCTAAGGCCAGTAAATTTTTTCTAGAAAATGTGGCAAGCAGCGGAGGTAGGCCCAGGCCTGGACGTCAAAATAGGCCCTGCTATTCCAAGTACGCAGAGGCCCAAACAGCCCACTCTATGGTAACTTTCTATGGAACCATACAGCAGCCCTTCTGGCATTTGCCAGAACCCACAGATTGCCAGTCCGGGCCTGGAGGTAGCCCCTGGCAGGGATGAGCAGCTGGGGAACTACACGGTGAATACACTCAACCCACAGGCGCAACATTCTCCAGGAAACATGTTCAGACTTCCATCCTATAAACAGCTTAATAGGGTGGCCACTAACCGGCAGAACTCGCCTTCCTTTCATATCACTGGCCGCTCTGCATCGGGGTCCGAGTTTCCCATGCACAGAGCGCTGCCATGACCTGATTGACCTAGGAATACCAGTAGCGCATGCGCCCTCCGTTCTCTCTACACTGGAAGGTAAAAACCACCGAGTTTACAGTGTAACCACGTGATCTTTTGGAGAGGAATCCTGACTGGCTAGGAGGAAACAAGTATATAGCGGGATGTATTGCATAAAATAAACCCAATTCCCACAGACGTATAATCACATTTTTTTTCCAGAAATATTATGTACTTGTTATTTTATATGATCGGTAATGTCAATGTTCCCTTATCAAATATGGCCGCTACATGGACAGAGCACTTCCTGTAGCAGAGGCATCATTGCCTTCCAAGGCTTTTATAATAAAGTTCCGTGCGCCACCTAGTGACCCAGTGCAGAACTGCCCGTATATATTTGTGCGCGACCCGCTGTCTGACACTGATCTACGCGGAAACAGCCAATGCGCAGTGTTATTTAGACTCAGCAGTGACACTGTCCCTTTAAAAGGCATGGTGACAGAGACAGGCAACGCTGGCTGGGCGCCCCAGGCCGGCCGCGACGCAAACGAGTGCAGATGGGCTTTCGTAGGGTAGGCAATTTATGAGGTACATGATTGGCGCCCCCTACGTTTGATGCCCTGTCACGTGCCTCTTTTGCCTGCCCCTAGTCCCGGCCCTGGTCAATGACAAGTGGCTACTACAGCCAGGATCTCCGGGTTCAGGTAAGAGGAACCTTCTTTGTGCAGCAGCTGCAGCAGCTCCATGCTGTCCTGGAAGTCTTCCCAGCTGCCCTCCAGCAGAGTGGCCTTGCACAGGAAGCGCCCGGTGGTCTTGTCAATAAACAGGCACGTGACCTGCTCGGGGGTGAAGGGACTGGGGACATGCAGGCAGCTGTAACCATCGCGGAAGGATACGTTCTTGGAGCGGAGGTACTGGCGGATTTATGTCACAGGCTGCAGGAAGCCATCCAAGAGACAGTCAGGAGACCCTGCTTGAAGCGCCTACGGATGGGCTCCCCGGCACCTGGGTGGCTTTACGTGGGTTCCGCGCATGTTTCAGTCCGCCCTGCTTCCTGAGGCACTAGGCGCGGAGGTAGCCCCTGACAGGGATGAGCTGCTGTATAAGTTTCACCTGAAATTGCATTAATACGGGGAATGGGGATGATATGTGTGGGAATGGCTCCTGTGCTGGAAACGCTCATAGAAACAAACGAGTTGTACGTGCGTGGGCTGGATAGTCTCTGAGCCGCAGACACTCAGAGCTCTGTTATGTGATTAATTACCAGCTGAGAGGGAGGGCAGTGTCATTCCCCGTTCGTGTCATGGTGAAGGGACTTGTACTGTGTGTATGTGTGCCTGACCATTACAGTGGGGACATATTGCCCTCCAGCGGTGATTTTTACAACTACACATCCCAGCTGCTGTCAGTTGTTAAAGGGCCACACAGTATAAAAGTATATTATCAGTGATGCTGCTGATGTTCATCCTGATATGTCTGGGCAGGTCTGAATGAAGGGATTAAATTAAACTGAAAACCCTTTTCCCATAATCCCCCTGCACTCGCTTATCAGGACACATTGAAAGCGTTTAGGTATTTTTTAACCTCCCTTCCACTCGCTGCCCTCGGTTGTTCTGAGGTAAAAATCACGTTTGAGATAAAATCTCAGCGCCCCATTAATTTAATATCTCCTCTGCTTGCTAATAAAACATTTCATTGACTCCATTTGGCGAATAACCTGTAAATAAATGGTGGTGTTTACCTGCTGCCGGCAGACATTTTGAAATGAACCAGGTTTTGGCTTCAGAAATGGAAATAGTGTGAGGAAAGAACTTGGCAGAGTAGAGCAAATAAAGGCTGAGGCTGAAGTATGTGCTAGACTGTACTTTTATAGATTGCAAGGGGCGGACAATAGAGACAGCAGTTCCTTTAGATTGCTACCTGAGTCCAGGAGAAGAGAGGCCTCATTGAATGGGGGAATTTGTGCATCTGTAACCCATTGAGTCTGAGGTGCCTTCTATCAGGTTTCTGTACCCCAGTAGCCCCTAGTTATACTCAGGGTTATTATTAAAATCATGAAAAAAAGAGAAATGTAAGGTCAACAACAATGCAGCCCTATTCACCATCTCTATATATTTTATTCGGAGACCGGCAGGCACATACAACCACAACACCCATCGTGCCCTCCATGATGTTTTCTTTCAGCAAAATCTGAACTGTTAAATGTCGCCCATCTTGTTGATCTTGTTATATTTGTACATTAAGATTAGGAATATCCAATATATAACCCCCGAATCCTTCGCAAAAGATTTGGCCAAATACATTGGAAGTACATTGCCTATTCTAAAACAGCAATTGGACCAGTTTTTGGATCGACATTCAGGGCCGGACTGGGAGTAAAAAGCAGCCCGGGAAAAAAAAATCAAAGCAGCCCACATGTAAACACACAATGGTTTTGTACTCATTCATACATATATTGGGGTAAAACTGCAAAAATTATGTGCATAAAGAGCTGCCTTTCTCGCTTAACGGTACTTAATGTAAAATATTACAGTCATTAACAAACTATTATTATTACATTATAGTACAGTAACATTTTTTACGAATTTTCGCTAGCGATGTAACTACGCAAATTCACTAACTTGCGCAGTGTACTGAACGCTACCTTTTGCGCTAGACTTCCTTCGCTACCTCAGACCTGGCGAAGCGCAAAAGAGTAGATAGGGATTGTTTCAAAAAAAGTACATTTTTTTTCTAAGTCCCAAAAAACGCTGGCGTGTTTTCTACATGATGGGTGATAGGCTGAAAAAGATCGAAAATATTTTTGGGGCTCCCCTTCCTCCCCCCTACATTTCCTGACTCATGGCAACTTACCTAGACAGTGGGCACATGTGTAGGGCAAAATAATTTTTTTATTTGCTGATTTGAAGGTTTTGTAGGCATTTGTAGTGCTGATAAGTGTTCCTCCATTGAAATTTGAATTTCGCGCCGTATGCAAATTAGCCTTCGCTAGCGTAACTTCGCTATACATAGCCAATCAACACTAGTGCAACTTCGCAACCTTACGCTAGCCCTGTGCGCAACTTCAGATTTTAGTGAATTTGCGGAGTGCTGGCGAAACTACGCCTGGCGAAGTGCGGCGAAGTTGCGCGTGGCGCAACTTCGCATCTTAGTGAATTTGCCCCTAAGTGCTGTAGTTCCATGAGAATCCAGAACAGTAAATAAGTAATCACCTAAAGGACACAGTGCCAGTTCCAGCATTTTAACACATGTATGATTCCCAGCTGGCAAAATGTGGGTGGCAAAATGTTCAAATGTGATTTTTAATAGACACAGTAATGTTCTGATTCACTATTCAGCCCACCCAAGCCCCACACCCTTTTCGTTGTATTGCCAACTTGTAATTTTCAGTACTCTGAGAAATGCCCCAGCAAGTCCCCTTCCCTCACCCTTTTCACTCATTGTGTGAAGCAGTGAAACAGACCTTTCTGCAGCCGTGCTGTCTCCTGTACTTCTCCTAATAATCAGCTCTCTGCTGGCAGGCTGCAAACAGCAGACCGTTTCTAATTGATGCTCACTCTGCAATCCACTGATCATGTCTGCTGTCTGCAGCCTGCAGCCTTGCCAGCAGAGAGCGGATTATTAGGAGAAATACAACAGGAGACAGCACGGCTGCAGAGAGGTCTGTTTCACGGCTCCACACAGTCAGGGAAAAGGGCGAGGGAAGGGGACTTGCATTGCCCGTATGGGCACATGGTCAGTCCGGGTCGACATTGTATTGCTCACTTGCAAAAAAATGTGTCCAGCCCTGTGTATCATATTTTGCTTTATTTAAACTGAACAACTAGTGTTTTAAATACATTTTAGGAGAAACAAATAAAAGCTTAACCTGTGCTGAAAGCTTGTTTTTAACATAAAAAGTTTAACCTTTTTTTTTGTCTGAGTGATAAGAGGCCAGTTACTTAAGGGCAGGAGCACATGGGCAGATTCGGGGAGATTTAGTCGCCTGGCGACTAATCGCCTCTTCTGTGGGGTGACAATCTCCACGAACTGCCTTCCCCCTGCTATAATAAGAAAACACCAGCGCTAAAGCACTCGCGTCGCTTCGATTTCCAAAGTCGCCGAAATTACAGCGTGAGGCAACTTCAGGTGACTTCGGAAATCGAAGCGTCGCGAGTGCATTGGCGCTGGTGTTTTCTCATTATAGCAGGCGGAAGCCAGTTCGGGGAATTGGCTGCTATAAAAGTATTTTCTCAACAATCCACTCTTGAGCCCAGCTCTGGTGTAAAAAGGCTTCAAGTGTATAACCCCCCTTTCACTCCAGCTTCAAAATTTAATAAAACCAGTGGAAAATCCCCCACAGCAAAACTTCCCTGGTGCTTTAAATTCATAGTAAATAATATAGAAGTATACTATCGAAGTAATATATATGCTTTGTGCCTTTATTTCAGATTATGTCTCAGGAATTGCCCTTCAACATCAATATCAAAGAACCCCGATGGGATCAGAGCACCTTCAAGGGAAGAGCAAAGCTTCACAGTGACCGATCCACGAAATGACCTGCTTGGGCCTAAAGTCTTAGAGGAAGCAAAGAATATTATACATAACTACAGGTCTACTTAGTTAGGGTCCTAACACACTGTGGAAATAAACCTTAATAGGATACTGTCATGGGAAAAAAAATTTCATTCAACACATCAGTTAATAGAGCTGTTCCAGCAGAATTCTGCACATAAATCAGTTTCTCAAAAAAAGATTTTTTTTAATTTAATTTTGAAATCTGACATGGGGCTAGGCATACTGTCAGTTTCCCAGCTGTCCCCATTCATGTGACTTGAGCTCTGATAAACTTAAGTTACTCTTTACTGCAAGTTGGAGTGATATCACCACCTCCACCCCCCCCCCCCAGCAGACTAACAACAGAACAATAGAAAGGTAACCAGATAGCAGCTCCCTGATGTCTTCCCCTAGTTCGGACCGGTGTCCAGAAGCTGTGGCAGCAGTGTGTGCAGAGTGTTGTAGAGTTTGCATTCTTCGCCCGTCCTCTGCGATTGCTCTCACGTACTCGGCAGGGGGCTAAGTAGTCTGCCCGGCACTGACAGAACCTAATGGTGCCACAATATGGAGATCTGTCCTAGAAGCTAACATATAATATTTATTAACTAGTGCCACTTTAATATGTTTTTTGCTTTCTGCTCCTTTTTTCCCCCAATGTTTACAACGCTTATTTTATGTATAAATGACCCTTCTGTCTCTGTGGAACCCCAACTGAACTTCATTCAGTCTCACTCTTTGGATCACAAAAAGTAAAATGTGTTGGGTTGTCCAGTATCATATGAAGTTACAGTGGGTTTAGTTACATGTTCTGCTGGGCTAGGGTTTGTAGAAGGACCACGAACTGTGGTTCAGTAATTCAAAGACTAATAACATGAAAGCCAGGATACCTTTAATAGGATTCCATCCATAACTGCATTACTGTTCTACAGATCTCTATGATAATATTATTATTAACAGTGCAGATTCATGTCTACAGGCATGTCTGGACTGAGATTCAAAATCCTGTAGGCCCTGGTATTTCATTTACAAAGAAGGCCAAATATATCCACCCGGGTTCATAAATAATGACTCTCTATGGCATCATATAGCAGCCCCTCTAGCATCTGGATAGGTGATATGTGCACATAGCTTTGTACTGGTCCCCATGGGGCTTCTAGTTGTGTTCCTGTATTACAACTCTCACTTCAGTTAGAAGGCTTTGGGAAATCATAATGGCATAAAGTTGTGTCACTATCATTAGAGCAATGGGACATGGTTGCGGTTTGGGGTGCTTTACAGATGGTGAATTTTAGTAGCTTGGGGGCAGTGGCAATTCAAAACCTTAAGCAACTTGGAAATGTGGACTGTCGTGTTTAAAGAAATAATTGCGTGACAATTTCTTAGACAAGTGTTTTCAGGCTATTCTCATATTTGCCATGTTTCCCAGTCACAGTTGCCAGGCAAGCGCTTGAAGCAGTGCTTTCCAGTGACTAGCATAGCAGGCAATGAGGGGGATTTTGGACTAATTTGCACTGCCTCATGGGTGCCCACGTGTCATTGCCTTTACTGTTTTAGATCTCAGACAGCCATTCTGTCATCTAAGGAACCTAGTACCTTGCACAAAGCCCTGATCTACACACTAGGCAACCTCTTGTGGACCCAGATAGTTTATAAATCTTTGTAGTACACATACTTGCAGATGTGAGCACACATCTTTTGAATGGCCATTATATTCCCAGAAATCTTATTATAGTTCTTATTTAAGGGCACCCTTTCCTAACCCCTCCCCCGGGTCAGCACAAAGAAGCATGGATGGCAGGTTTATTCCTACTCAGTTCCCACCATAGAGCACTCGGGAGAATAAAGAAAGCTCCGTATAAAATAGAGTACAAGTATGAATAGCCCAAAATATGATGGACACAATACCCCATGGATTTTAAGGCAGGTCAACAGGCTGATGTTAGTATTAGGGCAGAAAGTTTTGTATTTTTTCCTAGAGAGGTGGCATCACTAGTCTCTATGGACTATACTGTTCAGTTTCCAGCCTTACCAAATGAGTGCAATGTAGAGATGTGGCCTCCCCTGACATATTATATTGATCCTTAAAGGGGTTGTTCAGCTTTGCGATAACGCTTAGTATGATGTAGAGAGTTATATTCTAAAATTAATTAAACAAAATAATGAAAACCAAATGAAAGGTTGCTTAGAGTTGGCCATGTTGGGAATAATAAAAATTGTCCTTAAAAACTACTTTTGCATGAACAGCTCAAACATCAATACTGGTTTTGGATAAAAAAATTAGAAGATTTGTACAAAGGCATATCATTTAGTAATATTGCATAACAATAGGTACGAGAGCAGCTGGAGGGCCACCAGTTGGGTATTGACAATTTATATCAATCTCCCTTTTGGTTGGGGCCCAGGCTTCCTGCATAATTCCAGCTTATTATTAAAGTGGGGAGGATCTACCACGTAGTTTTCCTTTGGACAAAAGGGCTGGATGAACATGTTCTGCTAAACTCTTAGGGGGAATGTAATATGTTTCACTAGTGAAAACATTTTGCAAAGACGCTTGCGAACGCTAGCGACCATGTTTGCACCATTTTTCATGGATTAAAGACCTTACCAACTTCCAAGCATCCAATTTGCTTTTGCGAACGTACTCAGTGGATGTAAAATTAACAATTGCAAAACCTTTTGTGCAACAAAATATTCAATGAAAGTCCAGAGAAGGTGTTAAAGGTTTGCAGTGTACAAATAAGATTTGCAATGCACTAAAAGCCTAACGAAGAATATTACATTGCGACAGGCAAAATTTTATTCTCAAAGTTTTGCTCTTTGCGAATTTTATTACATTTCCCCCTTAGCCTCTTTCCTAATATGGAATGCTGATATTTACATTTATATTTTGTTCATTGTATAGCACTTGTACAGGTATAGGATCCATTATCTGGAAACCCATTATCCAGAAAGCTAATTCTGGAAAAGCTGTTTCCCATAGACTCCATTTTAAAGCACTGCGTATCTTGACAGCGCTATATAAATAAATGATGATGATGATGATGATTTTATCCAAATAATTTAAAATTTTTAAAGGGGAACTATCGTGAAAATAAAAATTTAATATAAGCTTCCTCATACTGAAGTAAGAACTTTCTAAATGCAATCAAATAAACATTCTGCATTGTTTCTGAGATAATCAAGTTTATATTCACTATTCCTCTCTCAGCATCTGTTTCTCCTCATTCTTTCTTCATGCAGGAGTGGGATGTCAGATATTCATCGACAGTTAGATCCAATATATCTAATAGGGGGGTTCCCTTTCCTAGTAGATGTATGAGAGCTCACTCAAGATAAACTTGATTATTTCAGAATCGGTACAGAATTTTTAATTGATTATATTTAGAAGGTTTCTTATTTCAATATGATGAAGCTTATATTAAATTTTCATGTTCACAATAGTTTCCTTTAATAATCATTTCCTTTTTCTCTTTAATAATAAAACCGTACCATCTACTTGATCCAAACTAAGATATACAGTAATTATTCCTTATTGGAAGCAGAACCAGCCTATTGAGTTTATTTAATTTTTACATGATTTTCTTGTAGACTTAAGGAATGAAGATCCAAATTATGGAAAGATCTGTTATCCAGAAAAATCCAGGTCCCAAGTATCCTGCATAACAGGTCCTATAACTGTATTTCTATATATTTTTGTACAGGATATACAATATTTTTAACATCAGTTATGTGAAAAAGAAAGACAAGGTATGGTTTTGGCAAAATATTCAATAAATCTTCACCCACATGAATGGAATTTTGTGGCTCTGTGTCATTATTTCTGCTTGTGAAATCCAAGAGGCAATTGGAGGTTTAAAGGGCTCAAGTTTAGGGAAGGTTTGTCTGGGTGTTTCTCTGCTGCTATATATTCTCCTTACTCTGCACTTATCTCCCAGTACTGGAGATATTAGGTGGGGTCCAGGAAATGGAAAAAAGGGGTCACAGCATTATAAATAGTGTCCAATCAGCGACTTCCCTCCCAGATAGTTTTACCCCTGTACTGAGCCTTTACTATTGCTGATAATTTTATAGCATCCAGCATTTACGTTGTACATTTATTTATACTGCCGGGAAACATGGATTTGGTGATGAAATGATGCAGAAATCAATCTGGTGAATCTTAATTTTCTGTTCCATCTGATATGATACAAATGTGAACTGCACCAAACCATTTCTAACATAAATTGCTGTGAATGAAAGCTAAAGGGTATGAAGATTTGTGACACATTTGGGGAATTTTTTTTCCAGCTCCAAATACTCAAGTACTGATGTGCCACAGGCAAACAGTAAGTACAGGGATCTCCTACATTGTGTAACAGCTGTGTCTGTCTGAATGATGCTCAAACTAGGGATAATCAAATGAGACACCCATACCTTGCCCGATCGACATCTGCCCAACTTCGGCCAGATATCGATCATGGACGCCTGTTTGATGGCCATAAAAATCGGTCTGTCGGCAGCTTTTACCTGCCCGTGCATGGGGGCCTTAAGAATGCCAGTTTACATATAGAATAGGCACTATTACCCAGGAGCTGACTGATCTTATGTCACTGAAACCACATGATTTATTTGATTAGCTGAATAACAAAATTCACTTTAACTTTTAAGTAAAGAGCATAATAATAACCATAAAAATAACCAAAATAAAAATACTACAAGCAGAGTGTCGCTAACTTTTCCTATCAATAAGCTTTATTAAAGTGTCTTGGATAAACTACTTGGGTCTGCTAAATAAATAATAACCCTCCCGCAAGCTTCTCAAGTGTATTGCATGCTCAGACATACACACAAAGCACAACTCAGCAAGAATTGAAGGAAATCATTACAATGCCACTGGCTACAAGTTTGTGAGTAAAGTTGTAGACAGTGTGTCCGTTAACAGTGTTGGTGGTGGCAAGTTTGTAGTTTAAAGTAGCTGGGAAATACCATAGAGTAGACCATGTGACCTGGGTGCCCCCACCCCACGACTTTTTGTTTTGTGTTTTGAGGGGATATGAAAGCGATGTAATTTTAGGGGATATTTATTACAACAAGGCAAAAGGGCGCAACTTCAATGCATATTCTAAAAGCCACTGCATCCAGGGTCTGGCGGCCTCTGTACCTAGTGCTTGTAAAAAGAAAACAATCTAAGCATAGGTTGTAGTGCCCTGTCCCGACTGCCATAGGGCCTACATGCCTCCAACAGTGAATGCTGTAAATGCTGTATTCAAAGAGATAAAGAGGTTATGAGCAAGTGAAACAAATTTTGCCAATGAAACATCACTCACACTCTCAGCATTGGTTGAATTAGCACATGTTTATACATGTGAGCAGTAACGCCACGTCAAGGCTTCAACCTTGTTACCGGCACGCCGGGTGTAACGCCTCACACAACAGGACAAACGTGACAAACAAAGACAACAAACGAGGCTTAAACTGCACGTGTCTATGTCCCACCCTTTGCTCAATTAACATCAAAACTTAAAGGACAAGGTAAAAACCCCATCTTACTTCAGATGGGAAAAAACCCTTGACCTGGATTTCTACACAACTATGAGAACTACAGAACTATATACATAACTAACAGGGTATGGCTTCCATAGACATGATGTGCAGGAAGACAAAGCAGGCTGTGATCTTAGACTCTGCTTTGCCTTCATGTTACACCCTTATCCTTTCATATCTCACGTTCACTCACACATTCACTCACATAAAGATACCCACCTGATACTTACATGTGATGTGCCAGATGAGTGACTGCCCCTCATAATTCTAGGCCTGATGTTACCCGGCAGTCTCATACCCTGGTAGATGGAATCCCAGGTGAAGGTGGAGCCGATGGTTGAAACAGGAATCGCAACAGATGCTCTGGCCTTTATGCAGCAGGCGGAAAAGTTCTTGCAGCCCACAATCATGTCCACTATCTGCTAAAACCTGTGCTGATGGAATAGTTGTTATTATTGGCTGGATTACACGCCTATCCATACTTACGTCAGCCAGGTGGAACTTTGAAATGAGAAGCCGGGAATGGTGTCACTGCCTCCTGATGTTCCTTCATCCTCCTTGTACTCCAGGAATGACTGCTTCTCTTTACACGGCTGGAATAGCTCAGGTGATGGCTGCATTAAAAAGGGAAAAATTATTTTAATCAAGACAATGAAAAATATATATTATGAGCAAGAGAACAGTCATTGGATTTGCTTTTAGAAGTCCATATGAAGCATTTTGATTCTATTAATATATCACTTTGTGTTTCAGTTTGCCATGTATTTCACATCACTTTACAAAAAAGATTACAATGGCAACATACAACATTTGTAGATGACAGTACTATATTGTGCCATTCTTTTGGGATATTGTGGGGCTAATTTAAAACAGATTTGGAAGAATCCAGAAGGTTCAGAGATTTTAATAACCTCATTACCTGTACCCACAGAGCATCCCTTCTGCCTTATTTGTATAGGTTTTCCTATAGGATTAAATACAAGTTCTACAAACTAAAGCTGCTGCTTTCTGATTTCACTAGTCAATGTTATAATCATCTGTGATTATTATTGCCCAACCATGTACTTACTGTTCTCGGCTGGTAAGGTGGTTGTAATCCTTCCTCTTCCAGCGCCACCCAATCGATGGATTTGTAGAATGGGTGGCATCTGATGTTTCCTTGAACACCAAGGCGTTGCTTCCGGTTCTTTTCTAGCAGCTAAAGGAGTAATGGAAAATTATTTAAATCCCAGCAATTCATTTATTAGTAAATATGTCAATACTTTTATCCCTCTGTCATTACTCACCTGCCCCAGAAGATGTTTTAGATCTTCATCCAGCCAATCAGGTATCTTGGGTTCATGGTTTTTGATGGAACTAATGAGCTGATTCTTGTTCCCGCTGTTATTAAACGGTGACTTGCCAGTGGCTATTTTGCAGATGGTGATGCCCAATGACCACCAGTCTACTGCTGCGTTGTATGTTTTTCTGTTCAGGATCTTAGAAAAGAAAAAGAATCATTTACCAAATTGTAAAATGGCGCTTTTAAGTAAGTCTACTGGGATAATATTGGCAACAGAGTTTAACGGATTCAGCTGCCCATTGAGCATATGGAGTACAGTGAGTAATACATGTGACCAGTTAGTTTCTCTAGTGTGGATCAGATCTGTCACATTTGCCAGAGCCCAGTAAGTGCTGTATGGGTATAACTCAGCCACAGGTAAAATAAACTGTGTCAGCAAATATGGATAATGTCTGGCAATATGTGAGTGGCACCAAAGCTCTATGTAAAGCTGAGCAAGTAATAAAAATGTTTGTCTTGTCAAGTAAAGAAATATTGTTAAGCTGGTTCTCTCCACGGGCCTATTACAAAGTCAGGGGTAAAGTGCCACACTCACACAACTCACTGTTTGTAGCCTCGGGTGCACGCTGAACTCCTCTCTGCACAGGTTCTCTACACGTAGATAAACAATTTGCAGCAGCACACCGATATGTGAAAAACTTTTTATTCGTGCAACAACGGCAACGTTTCGGACTATTCCAGTCCTTTATCAAGCCACGGGCCTATTAGCTACCAGTACCTACAGTACATTTACTCTTAGTATATTGATGTGCTGTTTAGCATGGCTATTTTATATGTGTGTAATAAATACAGCCTGTGAAAGTGCTCACATGAAGGTATATTCACAGACAGAAAATAAATACCCATGTAAATAATCTGTAATTGCATATCTCACCTCCGGGGCCATGTATTCTATGGTTCCGGCCCAGCCAGTTGTTAGGTCTCCATCAAAGAGGCTCTGCTTTGCCAGGCCGAAGTCACTGATTTTAACGTGTCCTTGATGGTCCAATAGAATGTTCATGGGTTTGATGTCTCTGTAAAATAAAGATGAAATGAGTAACAAAAAAAGATGAAGGCTCCTGATTTGCAGAGCAACCTGTGTGTGGCCTCTGCTGTAGAATGTTACAAAAATAAAGAAATCTATACTGACCGATGGATAATCCCGAGGCCGTGCAGGTATTGTAGGCCACAAATCACCTCCGCAGAATGGAACCTGTTAAACAGGGAAATAATGGTTCAATGAACTGTAATTCATTAGCTTTCTTTTAAGAAAATGAGAAAACAAGTACTAAATTTGAATATGATGCTCCCTAGTGCTAAAGCAGGAGTGCCCATAATTTACTAATGCGGGTTCTACTTTAAGTGATGTTGTCCCATTATGATCTACAGCCATAAAAGCATTGTTAGCATTCTGTTCCATGGAAAATATTACTTAAATACCGATTTATGAAAAAATGTATATTGATATATTTAACAAACAACTATTTCTTATGTCACTGTAACATAATAAATATCAGAATGAAAAGCATGAAATTATAGGGTGATTTAGACAAGCTGTTTGTTGACAGTGTCTTGAGATCTACTGATCACCAAGGAAAGGTCTACTGGCAGATACTGATCTACCTTTTGGGCACCCCTGTGCTAAAGTGTACACGTTTTATAATCCATCCTTCTTATAGGTACAAATGGTATAAAGCTACTGTATCTATAAGTCATATTGTACTAGTGCCATGTGATACTTACCGTACTCTGTCCATGGACAACGTCCCGTGTCGCTTCAGCTCATCCTCAAGGCTTCCCCCACTCAGGTACTCCATTACATAGAAGGCATGCCGCTGGTTACACAGACAAATGGAAAGAGTGAAGGAGAGAAAGAAACACAACAACATAGAGCAGTACAAATTGTATTAATTATAATAATATAAAGTCAAATAACGTTGGCCAAAATATCTGTTTTTGTACTTGCTGCACAAATAGAACAAAATATAAAATATGAATCTATGGCATCAGATGATTAATATTGTGGGTAGTTGGTGGGTATCCTGCATGTTGTTATTAATCCCTGCAGGCAGAATGCAGTACTGGATATATAAATCCTGCATTAACATGTAAGGGGTGTACAGGGCAAAGAGGCCTTATATAATGTGTAGGAACTGTACTGTATAATCCGTTTGGTTGTTATATGGGTCATATCATTTGTAATGGTTATAATATATATATATATATATATATATATATATATATATATATATATATATATATATATATATCTGAGCAATGGCTCATACTGACTATTGCCTGCTTACTTCCATGCACTGAAGATTTACCCTCGCTCAATCACTATTAGCCGCTACACTAACTAATCACCTGGAACTACTGAAGTTAAGTAATCGCGGTTGCCGCAAATACTTTTGCGAGACCGAATTTGGTGAGTGGAAGGAATGGCAATTGTGTTCGAATGGCAACCCGAACCTGAGACGCAGAGATGCCCTGGGGAGTTCGACTCCCGGACCGTGTGGTTTCATCGGTCACCTTGAACCGGGGATGTAGCGAGCCTCACAGCGGAGCACCAAGATGGCAGCGTGAGTTCCACGCCCGCTCTGGGTATTTGTGGGAAGAAGGATGCCCACCATGGTGAGTGCCATGAATGAGCTACCTGTAACTTATCTGCAGCGGGAACTCCAACAGTGGAGCTGACGAGGCAGTCTTACCCTATAATTGTTAATTACCATAACTGATGGGCTCCGACCGTCTGTCCTTGAGAGACTTACTAGCAGCTACAATGACATTGAACGAACTGGCTGGGTGGGGATAATCGACATCTGCTAATTTTTAAATCTGTTACTATGTTTAAATATGTTTTGCATTACGGTTCCGCTGATGGTGTATACTGGATGAGCGTACACACGGATACGGGTGTTGATATACGCTGATTAATTTAACCACAGGACTTGAACATTGAGTGGGGGTTTGATTTTTTTATTGGATCATTATTTTTCTTTTTTTCTTTTTTTCACTTTTTACACCCTTGCTTTTTGGGTTTTTATGATTGTATGATATCATTTATTGTTGATAATAAGGGAATGTGTTGCGATTCACTTGAGGGTTGATTATAACAGAATTTAAGCAATTCGTATGATGACAGATAACAAATATGGTTCCTGACTAATTACATATTAATGAAGTATGAGGGTTTATATACAGTGGTGCACAATGAGTTGAGTCACGAGAGGGGATGGATATTATATATAAGTAATAGATATCCTAGTGGGCACCTCAGCGGGCAGTATCGATTAAGCAGCACCCAGGTCTTTAACTACTGCATACTTTGGAAGATGGAGTTTACATACAGCTTAGAGATAGTGTGAAGACCAATTATTAAGGGGGTACATATGGCTAATGTTGCAGCATTTGGGAGTAACAAGGGATGTATTAGGAAGCATTTCAGTCCGGACCTTAGACATCCTCAAAGAATGTTATGTCAGTGACACTGGTAACAAGGTTACAAATTAGAGTATAAATAGTTGGCATATTGTTATAAAATAGTTACATGGGAATAGTGTCCAGATATATTGGTTTTAAACATGTTTTAATATTGTATCTAAATATATACTGTTAGATTTAACTTTAATGCATACCTTATAATTAAGAGCAATGGATCTGTGATTTGTTAGCATTAATGGAGTCGCTCTGGTTCTGACGAGGAATAAACGTCAGAGCTGCCATTGTTTCCCGCCAGATTGTGTGTATATAAGGCATGTTTTTTGTAAAATGAACACTTTGAGAAAGGCCTCGGAGAGGCCGAAACGTTAGTCATCTGTTCTAATAAATATTTCTAACTTTTTTAAGACCTGTGAGTGCGGATTCCTTTGGAGTGTTGTATATATATATATATATATATATATATATATAATATATGGGGCATTATGTAAGGGGATCAGATGTATGACTAGAGCTATCATCTAGGGGACACAGAGGAACAGTATTACAAACTAAATGGCAATATGGAGTCAATGTTGTACCTGGGTTTGAAAAGCGGCATAGCCTTGGCAAAGAAATGGGCTGTGTCTGCCGATGTTCAGCACTTGAGACTCTGAGAGAATGTTGCTGTAATTTGGGGCCTCTTGTTTGCGGACAGATTTTACAGCCACATATGGCCTCCGGTCTCCTAACGAAGCCAGCACTACCTGAAAAGGCAAGAAAAGAGTTAATATTACTATGTATTTTAAGCTCTAACATGGAAATATTCCCCAGAGCACAACACATTGTTGCTTTCTACCAGATTTAGGATTTAAACCCTACAGAACAATAGTGTTTAATGGGAACTAATCACTTACCTTGCCGTATCCTCCTGCTCCCAACTTAGAGTAGAAGTTGTAACTGGAGATACTGAGCGGGTTTAGCCTTGAAGGTTGAGCTTCTGCACTCACAGGTCCAGCTTCTCCTAGAAAAGAAAATACATTTTATTTTCACCTTTTGAATAATAATAGTTAATGAAGAGCTCCTATAGTTAATAGTTCAATCGCTAATAATTAATTTTGCTGTTCCCATGTACTGCTCTTAATGTACCATAAAACTGTCACTCTTCTTTCCCAAACAGCACAGGAGAACCTTTTCAAGTGGCTAAAAGACAAAATGTGGCCACTGCATGGTTCCGGCCCAGCCAGTTGATGATACATGTGCATAAGATTATTCCAGGGTCTATGTGTTCTGCATTAGCGCATACATATTACAAACATAAGCCTATATGTAAAATGAGAGTTAACTGAACATCTGCAGTTGTTCAACAGGAATTATTTTATTCTATTGGTAACCTAAATAAGCGCAAATATCTCATTGGCTATTCTGGGTCCTTGCACATAGGCAACCTTTTTTTTACATATAGGACATACTGTAGGTGCTGAATTGCATCAGAGCAATTACCCATAAGAATCAATCAGATATTTCTTTTCAAGTTTAAATACACGCTGATTGCTAATTGATTCCTTTTGACTGTTGCCTTTGTGTAATTAGTTATTATGACCAACATGTATTTATAAAACACCAACAAATGTCACAATGCTTTACAATAAACCAGTGTATATAATAAACATACCGTACCAAAAATCCTACAGAAACAAGCAAATACCAATATGAGAAGTAAAGAGGGCCCTCAATCTATAGATTAAATTTAATATTACACTTATGTCAGTATCTGGGTCCTAAACAGCAATTGCACCAGTAAATTAGAGCCAGTTGGCAATCATGTGACCTACTCCTTTTTGCTATTTAGGCATTTTTAAGTGATTTGTCTTTACCTTCATCAGTCTCCTGCCTTCTACGTTTCTCCTCCGTGCAGCACTCAACTTGCAGATGGTCATCCACACTCCTCTCTCTCTTCTTCTTCTTCTGTTTTTTTCCTTCCTCTTCTTCATGGTCTTTTCTTTTCTTTACCTTTGATGGCTGGGGGTCCGAATCTTGAAAACCAGAAGGTATGCTCTCCTCCCTGCAGCACTCATCTGGCAGCTGTTCCTCCAAATTCCTCTCTCTCTTCTCCTTCTGGTTGTCTTCTCCCTCTTCTTCATGGTCTTCTCTCCTTTTCTTCACCTTTGAGGGCTGAGGGTCTGAAACTTTAAAACCAGAAGGTATGCTCTCCTCCCTGCAGCACTTCTCTGGCAGCTGTTCCTCCAAACTCCTCTCTCTCTTCTCCTTCTGGCTTTCTTCTTCCTCTTCTTCATGGTCTTCTCTTCTTTTCTTCTCCTTTGAAGGTGGGGGGTCAGATTCTCCAGAATTAGAATATTTTCTCTTCATTTTCTCTTAAAATCCACTGGAGCTCTCTCTTCTGCTTCTTCTCTCTCTAACGCTGTCTCACCAACTGTCATAACGGTTGAGGTCTCTTGCTTAGTGTAAGGTGACATCTGATGACATCATCACCTGGGCACAGGCTGTAAGATAACATTGCAGCGCAGAGCCAGGTACAGTCAGTTATAGTTACAGTGAACTCTTATTAGGGGTTCCTTGGGAGGGATATACAGTATGGGCTCAAATGGGGTTTGATTTAATTGTGCAAGTACTTCCGCAAGTCTACAGTACATCCATAAGAGTAGGAAGTGCAGATAGCAACCCCCACCCATTATGTTCATTTATCGGCTTTCTTATACTTCATTCCATTTGTCCAGTCTGTGTCTAGATTCAAGAATCTGATTCTGAGCTGTTTAATATATGAAAGTCCATTCACATTGGCGTTTATGACCATGGGAAGTAATTTACTGTCATTTGTTCATGTGAGAGTTGTTATGAGCCCAAAATGCAGACTCTCTCTTCCCTACAGTGTAAAGTTTCTTACACAGTGAATAAGGGACATCTCACCCATTAAACTCTAGCATCACTGGCATGAAATGGATTTACCCCATATTGGGATATTTACATACCAAAAAGTGCAGGGTAAGAAAATGAAACAGCATCATTACAGGAATTATTATAAGTCACATCCCACTCCCTATTTCTATTTATTACCTAGAGTTCCAATAAACAATACAATAAGGGGTCCTTCAAAAAATAAATATGCAGATGGCACAGAGTTAACCTTTGGTTCTATGACTCCATGTTTCTCTACATGTCCCTCTAGATCAGGGGTCACCAACCATTTTGACTTGTAACCCACATTCAAATGTGGGATTACAAAGAAGGACTGTGAGTGGTAGGCCCTATGTGGACTGACAGCCTACAGGAGTTTTGGCAGTACACTTGGTTTTTATGTAAACAATACTTTCCTCAAAGCCTGGAATTCAAAAAGAAGCACCTGATTTGAGGCCACTGAGAGCAACATCCAGGGTCAGACTGGGGGTCCAGGGCCCACTGGGGCTGCTGTCTCAGGGCCCTCCCAAGCCCCGACCCTGCCGCAAATCCCCCTCTGGACCAAGACCACAGTTACAGCCACCTTTGGCATGACCTCCCCATGCACATGCATGTACTTTTTCGACGCGACCAGGGTCCAGAGACAGAGATCCGGTTAGCAAGGCCAGGGATCGGGTCTGGGCCGGTCTGCTCTGATAGCACATCATACACCGATATATACATCATACACATCATATGTCACCAGGGCCACCATCAGAAATCACAGGGCCCCGTACAACCACATTTTATGGGTCCAATGGTCCCACCCCAGCCCCCAAGCTCCACCCCAGTAAAGATGCCCCAGTAGCTTCTCATCTTCTTTTCTGCTGATTCACTGCACATGCTCTGTGCTGCTGTCACTTACTGAGCATAGGGACCCGCTCACAATATACAGTACATATAGAATATAAATGTCACAATATAAGGCTAATTAGTAATTAATTCAGATAATTACTGCATGGCAGCACAGAAACCAGTGCAATTAGCATCAGAATGTAATACTCAGCCCTGTAGCATCAGCTATTATTACAGACAAACTTCATTTTCAGCTTGATAATTAGTGACGAGCCCTAAGTTTAGCTTCTCAACAGCTGCTCAGAGCCCACTTAGCATGTGAGTGTTACAGACACTTTCCAAGATGATCATTGCTGCTATTGACAAGCTGAAACTTTAGGCTGGTGCAAAAAGTTCAGTATATAAAACATAGCATTTTTTGCCATCTTAATTTATAGGGTTTAGTTCTCCTTTAATGAAATTAAAAATAAACACATTGGCGTTCAATGGAACTTACCTTAGGCTCCTTTTATGGCTTCAGGTCTTTTTGCAGCTTCAAGACTTCAACCTCGGGTCTTTTCATGGCTTTGGGTCTTTTCACAGCTTCAGTTCCGTTCATGGCTTTGGGTTGTCGGTGCTTTGGGTCTTTTCACGCCTTCAGCTCTGTTCGCGGCTTTGAGTCTTCGGCTCTTCATATCTAGGCTCTAAATGCCATTAAACATACTAATATTAGAAAGTTTGCTCAATTTCGACAGGTTGTAACATATGAATAACAACAAAACAGACTGGTGAATATTTATGCAAACTGGAAAAGGAAAGAAGCAATTGATGATGTGAGTATCTTATAAAAATTAGTAAATATGCACATAATGGGATAAAATTTAGGAAAGTATGACCCCTGCAGTATGGTGGAAGCCAATGTTTAGCGAGCGGCTGCACGTTACAGTACGGATCAAACAAACTGGCAACAGAATGCATGCGGTAAAAGAATCCCAATGGCAGAGAGACTTTGACGATGAGCAGTAAGAATTCTAAGCCGTTTGACTTGAACTTAAAGGGCACCTGTTGCCAAAAAATATTATCCCAAACCAAAGGTGCAGGCTAATACAGCCCACAATCTAGTTGAGGCTAACTAGTTTTTTTTTTTAAAAAAAGACAAGGAATGAAAAACTTGAGTGAAATGTCAACATATTAGTATTCTGCACCGGTCCCGGATCACCGACATGGCACAGTGCACATGTGCAGTGCAAGGAATTATTGGGAATGCAGGAATTCCCATAGAAGGTACCCTTGGATAGTACATTCTTCAAGTGAAGAGGAGCACTTCCTAGGGCACAAGGTTAGTGATTATATTTGCAGGGCTGGATTTACATAGCGGGCACCCCTATGCCTGCTGCCATTTGTCACCCCTGTCCCTTCCCCTTCCAAACCAATGTGGGTGTGGTTGGGCAGCATGCCACCCCTTAAAATCCTGCTGCCCTAGCCCCAGGCCTTGGTGGCCTTTCCATAAAACCAGACCTGTATATTTGGCACCCCTAGTGAATTTGACTTTCCTTGTCCTACCTGTAAGTTCAAGAAACCCTACTGAGAAGATAAGTAGTGAATGCTCTGGCACTCGGAAATGGGTTAAACCTATAGTTCTCATGAAAGGGGGCTGTTTCCAGTGAGTGCTGTCCCATACAGCCTGCTTAGATTTGGAACTGTCCAGGTTACTTCAGATGTCATTGAGGAATGAATCAAGTATGCATAAAATATATACATATACAGGTATGGGATACACTATCCGGAAACCCATTGTCCAGAAAGTTCTGAATTATGGAAATGCTGTCTCCCTTAGACTCCATTATAATCACAATATTCCAGATTTTTAAAATCCACCTAGGGAACACTGAGGAGCACACCTCAGGGATTTCCACTAGGAAAAATAAAACACACACAGTTTGCAATAAAAGAAATATAAACTTTATGTAAAACTGTATGCAATAACTATAAATGCAAATCACACAATATCACTTTTCTCTGGGGAACCTGTGTGGACTATCAAACCCTGGCACAGTCTCTCAATGCCACAGTCCCACACTCCACACCAGGTGAATAAATGTAGAATAAATCTGGTCAGTTCAATTTCCCTTCCCCAACAGCTCTTATGTCCCAAGGTACCTTTCCCTTTGGAGTTAGTAGCCACTCCCACATGGCAGGTACACGAGCAACACCTGTCCTCACCCTGGGGAATCACACAGTGGCCAAAGCATCCACAGGCAGGAGATAGAAACTGGCTCCCCCTGAAGCACTCTGTGAGCTTTCCAGATTTCTCAGTAATTTCCCCATAGATCTCCTTAAACATTTTGTACCTAGGATAACACAGCAGAGTTATAAATAAAAGCAATTTTGCTAAAAAAGCAAAGACCTCCTAGATTTGTAGTGCAGGTACAGAATACCTTACACAATGGGGGGTTACTTTTAATTAGCCTTGTCTCTCCTATGATGATGACCTATTAGAAATGCAGAACATTTTAATTTTACAGATACACTGAAAGCTCTGCCTTCAAGCGCTGTTAAAGCTCTTTAAAGTGAAATTGAGTTGTGACTGAAATACATGGTTGAGTCTTGGATGGTATTTTACTGTACAACTGGTTGGTTAAAATGACAGAAAGAAAAGGGATTGCACCAGAAATAGTGGCAACTCCAATGGGCTGTGTCCTAGCTGTGCTTTAAAACACTCTAGGTATCAGAGCCATTAAAAATGGAACACTTTGAGGGAAAATTTGACTTTTTCAGAGTTATTAATGGGGCTTAACAAAATGTGTGTGTGTTACATAAACCCCCAGACTCACCCCAACCAAATCATGATCACCCATGCCCTGGAATCCGAGAAACAAGAACAAGGTTTTATTTTGTATTACTGATGTGTAGCTTTAGGGGTAGGTCAAGTTAGAAACAGAATGTTGCTCATGGAAGGCTCATGTTTTGTTACAAATATAAAGCCCTGGTGTGAAGTGCAGGCCTTACTGTTAGTCCATAAGTGGTACTAGTACAGGGCCTAGTTTAGAGAACCCACAGGCACACCCAACCTCTCAACATAGTTATACTCTGGTTCTCATTACTGAGAGGGGTTGGCACCTGCCTGGAATACTCACAGAATTTCTCTTCCACAGGGCAATGCTTTGTGTTTATTGTGTTAAACAGGCTGCACACAATGTTTTGTGGGTGTACAGGGCCCCTTGCAGTCTCCATCCGTTACAGCTTGTCGTTAGTGTGGCTGCAGGTCTCTGAGACCTCTGGCAATTCCTCAAGGCAGTGTACAAAGTAAAAAAAAATGACATTGCACCTGTTTTTGACTTTCTGCGCATGGCAAATTCACTAAAGGCGAATTTTCACCTGGGAAGGTTTTGCCACACTTTGCGCCACTTCATCAGACATTAATTTGCAGCGCATAAGCAAATTCATCAAAATGCGGTTACATCTCGGCAGCTGAACGCATAAATTCGTCAGCGAGAACATTTCATAGCAAACGTTTATTTTACTTGTATCTTTCCCCGGCCACCAATATATTTTTTTTTACTTGTAAGTGGTGCAGAGAAAATGTCGTTATACGGCTCTATGAGTGAATTGTGACGGTGGCCCTAGGCAGCTCCATTGGCTCCTTAGTGTGTGTGTGAATGTACTTGGACATGGGCTGATATGACATACAGATAATATTTGTAACTAACTGCAGACTATGTTGGCTCTACTGTATATAAATAAATAATGAGGCCATTATTAGGCAGGTCTGTATCCTGTTATGTAACTTCCGTGGGGGTTTTAGGACATGGTCAGGGGAAATCGTTGTCCTGCATGCGCTGTCCTAAGCCAGAGGAATTCGACATGGCATGCTCCAGTCCTCATCCGTCAGCTCTTGCTCCTCGCTAGGACCCAGGACGGATGACTGAGGAGGGAGGAGCTGACAGCCGAGGAGGGAGGAGCAAGGGGTGACGTCTGCTTTGAGGAGGGGTGAGTGGAAAAGCAGGCGACGGTGCATTCCTCTAGCACAGGAGATCGCATACATGACATGGATTTACCCTGACAATGTCCTAAAATGCGTTCTGTACTGGTGGATTTCTGTCACCGGCTGCAGTGAGCCATCCAAGTCAGGAGACCCTTCTTAAAGTGCCTATGAATGGGCTCCCCCTGCACCTGGATGGATCATGGTTTTCTGCGGAGGTAGCCCCTGGCAGGGATGAGCAGCTGGGGAACTGCACGGTGAATACACTCAACCCACAGGCGCAACATTCTCCAGGAAACATGTTCAGACTTTCATCCTATAAACAGCTTAATAGGGTGGCCACTAACCGGCAGAACTCGCCTTCCTTTCATATCACTGGCCGCTCTGCATCGGGGTCCGAGTTTCCCGTGCACAGGGCGCAGCCATGACATGATAGACCTAGGGGAATAACAGTAGCGCATGCGCCCTCCGTCCTCTCTATCCTGGAAGGTAAAAACCACCGAGTTTACAGTGTAACCACGTGATCTTTTGGAGAGGAAACCTGACTGGGTAGGGGTAAACAAGTATATAGCGGGATGTATTGCATAAAATAAACCCAATTCCCACAGACGCATAATCACGTGTTTTTCCAGATATATTTGTACTTGTTATTTTATGTGATCGGTAATGTTCCCTTATCAAATATGGCCGCTACATTGGCAGAGTGCGTCCGGTAACAGAGGCATCATTGCCTTCCAAGGCTTTTATAATAAAGTTCCGTGCGCCACCTAGTGACCCAGTGCGCGACCCGCTGTCTGACACTGACCTACGCGGGAACAGCTAATGCGCAGTGTTATTTTGACTCAGCAGTGTCATTGTCCCTTTAAAAGGCATGGTGACAGAGAAAGGCAACGCTGGCTGGGCACCCCAGGCCGGCCGCGACGCGCATGACGAGTGCAGACGGGCTTTCGTAGGGCAGGCAATTTGAGGTACGTGATTGGCATCCCCTACGTCCCGGCCCTAGTCAATGACAAGTGGCTACTATAGTAACTTAGGGAATGAATTTCCTGAGAGAAAGGGAAAGTCTTGTGACGTTGCTCTGTTTAATTTCAGTTACTGAGCAGAGACCAGTCATCTGAAGTTTCCCTGGTCAGTTCTGAGCAACATCACAAGAGACTTTCCTCTTCTCAGGAAATGCATTTTTCAGCCGCCTGGAGCCTATTGGGCAAAACAAACACCAGGTGGGGCTGTTCCATATGTATTAGATTATATTAGTACTTGGATGACTGCTCTGAGCAAGTTTCTGTGAATTTACATTAACAACTTATTATTTGATCTGTGAAGTTTAAATGTGTTTTACCCATGTTTTTACCCATATACAAGGTATCTTACTACCTTGGCAAAATACTTTCCTTTCATTCAGGATTCTTAATTAGAGCAATGATTGATCTTTTTATAAAAAACATTATTATCTGAAGCTGCAAGAGGCCTGCACCCTTTACATGACTCGCAGCATTACGTGGTCATAGCATTACGTGGCCCGTATAGTTATGTGGCCGGTAGCATTGCTTGGCCGTAGCATTACGTGGGCAGTAGCATTACGTGGCCGATAGCATTACGTGGCCCCTATAATTATGTGGCCGTAGCATTACGTGGCTGGTAACATTACATGGGCAGTAGCATTACGTGGGCCGTATAATTATGTGGCCGTGGCATTACGTGGACTGTAGCATTACGTGGCTGGTAGGATTATGTGCCCATAGCATTACGTGGCCTGTATAATTACGTGGCCGGTACACGTGGTTGCTAGGATTACTTGGATCCTAGCAACCAGATGGCTGTAATTGCAAACTGGCAAGAGCTGCTGAATTAAAAAAGAAATAACTCAAAAGCCACACATAACAATAAATGAAAACCAATTGCAACTTGTCTCAGAATATGACTCTACATCATATTAAAAGTTAATTGAGTTTGAGTATGGAAGAAAGGCTTTGTATCTGTAATGCTGCAGGACTCTGCATTTTGTTTTAGAGCACAGAGACCTGTAGTGATCCCCTCCAATAGAGAACTCGGAAAGGTGAACCATATTTTAATTTTGCAAATATTTAAACCAAAGCACAAGGTGGTGCTGTGTCATCGGTTTTCAGTTATGAGTCAATCCACTTCCACAGCGGTTGAAATAGTTTGTACAACATGTTTGGTATTAGTATACCTTTATCAACAGAAAAGTGAGGTCTAAATTAAACGGATACTATCATGGGAATTTTTTTTCTTTCTTAAAATGCATCAGTTAATATTGCTGCTCCATCAGAATTCTGCACTGAAATCCATTTCTCAAAAGAGCAAACAGATTTTTTTATATTTAATTTTGAAATTGACATATTGTTAGTTTCCCAGCTACCCCAGTCATGTGACTTGTGCTCTGATAAACTGGAGATGAAGCCTATGAGCTTCACTGCACTTTACTCTGCACCTATATGTGAGTAATGAATTAGGAGCACTTTCAGGGGTAATGACCTATGCAGGGGGTAAGCAGGGAGTGGGGACTATGTAGGGTAGTGAGTAGGGTTTTTTATTATTGGGGGTTTAGTTCTCCTTTAATTGTATGTATGTATGTATATTTTTATTTGTATAGCGCTCCTTGAGAGCAAAGCACTTTACAGCAAAATAATAAATTAGTAGAAACAAACAAGGGGTCACTACAATAATAATTAAAAAAAAGTGCATTATTAGATATAAGGCATGCACCAAATCCACTATTTTGGATTCGGCCGAACCCCCAAATCCTTTGCAAAAGATTCAGCCGAACCGAATCCTAATTTGCATATGCAAATTAGGGGTGGGAAGGGGAAAACATTTTCACTTCCTTGTTTTGTGACGAAAAGTCATTCGATTTCCCTCCCCGACCCTAAAGTGCATATGCAAATTAGGATTTAGATTTGGTTCGGCATGGCAGAAGGATTCGGCTGAATCCTGCTGAAAAAAGGCCGAATGCCGAAATCCTGGTTTGGTGCATCTCTATTAAGACATACAATTGTCATAAATATAAAATATATTACACTACAGATTAAGTGTCCAGGAGACAAAAGGCTGGAGGACCCTACCCCGTAGGGCTTACAGTCTAAATAGGAGGGTAACAGACAGACACAATTCGGAGGGGTATTAAAGTGCTTTAATTGGACTTGCTGTTTTGAACCAAACACCAGCAAGTACTTATGAGCTCATTTCTTTCACCACGAAAAAGACGCCATAAGAATTCAATGGGTGTAAAAAATTGTCGTGTGTCAAAAATGTGTTGCTCATAGACTGCAATGCATTTGGCAATCTTGTTTTTTTTTGTTTTTTTTCCATCACTATCAGTGAGTTGAGGGAAGCCTGGAGGCACCTGAAGCACATAGATCTGCTGTATCAGAAATGATCCACCTGAAGCTCATGTTGCCCTTTAGCATCAGTGTCCCAAAGTGTGAGCTTCATCTGTTTACCTTGTACATACATTTGTGCAGAACTCTGCTTTCTATTGTTGCCACCAAAGAGTGACATATCTTTTATTCATATCGCCGCACTAAACCCATTGGTAAGATGAACCTTTCTGTATAAATAAAAGATTAATGTGATCATTTTCTCTTCACGGACCCTGGGGACATTGCTGTATCTGGCGCTTGATCTAACCCTTCCGGTCTGAATGAATACACAGCGGAGGGGATTAGGCGCGGTTCTGATTTCCAAAGAGACAGACAAAAGCCATCTCCGATTGGCAGAAAAACTGCCCCAACTTCATCCGGCTGGTTCTAAAGTCATGAAAGTTCTCAGGGCCAAGTTGTTCTGCAGGGGGATGTGTCCCAACATAGCAAAGCCTGTGTTCTTTTATAACAGATCCCTGGGCACAATGTGTTATATGGATATGGAATATATAGTGAATAAAGTACCCCCTCTTGTAAAATATAAGGATATTATAAGTTACTGAGGAGTTTCATGACCATATAAAAACACGAGGCCGAAGGTAACTTCTAATATCCTCATATTTTGCAACAGGGGGTACTTTATTTATTATAATACACAAGTTTTAGTGAGTCATGTGACAGAAATGACATCAGAACTCACCATTTATAAGGATATAATTTACAAGATATTCATGGCTTTAGTGTATTATAAGGACATATTTCGGAATATTGGTGAGTCTCCTGCAGTGCGTGTTTGTGTCTGGGTTGACACAGCAGTTCGATAGAATATAAAGTAGGGATGCACCGAATCCAGGATCCGGTTCGGGATTCGGCCAGGATTCGGCCTTTTTCAGCAGGATTCGGCCAAATCGTTCTGCCAGGCCGAACCGAATCCTAATCTGCATATGCAATTAGGGGCAGGGAAGTAAATTGCGTGACTTTTTGTCACAAAACAAGGAAGTAAAAAATGTTTTCCCATCCCTAATTTGCATATGCAAATTAGGATTCGGTTCGGTATTCGCCCGAATCTTTCGCCAAGGATTCACGGGTTTGGCCGAATCCAAAAAAGTGGATTCGGTGCATCCCTTAAATAAAGGAATAAAATATACATCGGATACACTGCCTGGCATGTGGCCTTTTATATTTCCTTTATAACTGCTACAGAAAGTGACTTTCTTTCTCATTAATCACTATGGGGTAGTTCACACAAGTCACAGCTCCATGTTACTGCAATTTTGGTACCTAATACAAGTAATTCAAAAATAAACAACTGGACTTGCTGAGTAATTACTTAAGACGTTTCAGCGGCTCGGATGAGCAATGAAACGTCTTCAGTAATTACTCAGCAAGTCTAGTTGTTTTTTTTTTTCAATTACTTGTATTAGATATACCATGACCGGGATGAATGAAAATCTTGATAGTCACATCCCTGGGTTGGTCCAGATCACTCATTATCATCATTATTCCAACACGTTTTCTCTACACTGAATATTCTCCCTCATCAGTACAGGTATGGGATCCGGAAACCTGTTATCCAGAAAGCTCCAAATAATGGAAAGGCAGTCTCCCATAGACTCCATAATAAGCACATTTGTGATTTCCTTTTTCTCTGTAATAATAAAACAGTATCTTGTACTTGATCCCAACTAAGATATAATTAATCCTTATTGGAGGCAAAACCAGCCTATTGGGTTTATTTAATATTAACATGATTTTCTAGTAGACTTAAGGTATGAAGATCCAAATTACGGAAATATCTGTTATCCAGAAAACCCCCGGTGCATTCTGGATACCAGGTCCCATACCTGTACCATTTTGTACAATTGAGGGTAAATCCACCTTAGTTTGTGTTTGTATAAATAGGCTTTTATATTTGTTATTTACAACAAAGGGTAAAGCAGCGACTTTAGCATTTTATGTTTTTAATTTTGTACTTTGTTTTTCCCCAGTGAATGGCGCAGTGAGAGAAGAAGCCATTAACAGCAAATCTGCAGAGCAAATTGTACAATTGATGCAAAAAAATGGCCAAGCAATCGGGCTTGCATATAATCCACAGACCCTACAACACGGATTCCCCCAGCATACAGGGACAGTGGCACCCCTTCATTAACCAGCCTTCAGCCACTAATGTGAGACGCTTTGAAGCTTTCAGTGAACACACAAAATCTGTGATGTCACACCAAGCTAATATGGCAGCTGCTATCCTAAACAAACAGAGAGCTTCTAGAGCTGTTTACTCAGGTATGGTAAAGGATTCTGCAGAATAAATATAGTGTTATAGCTTGTACTATTGTGGCTAATCTATTGGCAATAAACTGCTTTGTTAGCTTTCCTTCTCCTTTAATTAGATTAGAACATGGAAAGCAATAAAACTTGTTTTTGAGACCCAGATATAGTTAAGTATTTAGGGCACTATTAGACTTTATTTATATAGTGTTGACACATTCCTTAGGGGATTTTATAATATCATTGACATCAGGCTCTGTCCCAGTGGAGCTTACAATCTAAGGTCCCTACCACATTCACATACCAGAGCTAATTAACCTGTCTGTATGTTATTGGAGTGAGTGAGGGAGGAAACCAGAGTCCCCAGAAGAAGCCCAAATAAGCATGGGCAATGCCAACCACCTACTTTTTTGGGGGCCTTGATCCTCTGCAATAGGA
The DNA here is from genome assembly GCA_038501925.1 of Xenopus petersii. Taxonomy (NCBI): domain Eukaryota; kingdom Metazoa; phylum Chordata; class Amphibia; order Anura; family Pipidae; genus Xenopus; species Xenopus petersii. The sequence continues at coordinate 20,229,133 of CM076685.1, read as the reverse complement.
TCCCATATGGTCAATCTTTAATCTATCTTATCCAACCTATTGATCATTTTATCTTCCTATCTACTGTATCTATGTATCTATATCCAATCCATGCTATTATATATAATCTATCTAACTACACAAACAAATAGAATATTTAAAAAGGCCATATAGAGCATAACCTGGAGATATGGATTGTTGGCTGGGGGATGTTACCTAGAGATCTTGTAACCATAGCCCACTATAAAAATGATTACACAATACCCTAAAAAGCAACAAAATGTACTGGGCAGATTTTCATTTTGTGTTTTAATAGGCTTTGAATTATAAAACTGGATTTTTAATGCTGAAAGGCCTGCGTGTAGCAGATTGAATGAGGAACATTAGAAGAATTCACAATGGGCAGCTCTTTAGAGTCTCTCCCTTATGTACAGTGCCTTCACACTCAGCAGCACTACAAAATGTCTGTTGTAGATTTACTCCAAGTATCTGTACTCAGTATTGTATTTTATTTTGGTCACTTCTTCCCGACCCTTAGGGTGGGTCATGGTCCTGTTGCTTTTACAGTTACAGGTGTGGGACCTGTTATCCAGAATGCTCGGGACCTGGGGTTTTCCGGATAACGCATCTTTCGGCAATTCAGATCTTCATGCCTTAAATCTGCTAGAAATTCATTTAAACATTAAATAAACTCAATAGGCTGATTTTGCTTCCAATAAGGATTAATTATATCTTAGTTGGGATCAAGTACAAGCTACTGTTTTATTATTACAGAGAAAAAGGAAATCATTTTGAAAAATTTGGATAATTTGGATAAAATGGAGTCTATGGGAGATAGCCATTCCGTAATTCGGAGCTTTCTGGATATCGGGTTTCCAGATAAGGGATCCTATACATGTATTAAACATTGATAACATTGTTACAGAATCATTTTTGTAATGATTAATAGGGATGTAGCGAACTGTTCGCCGGCGAACTAGTTTGCGCGAACTTCGACTGTTCGCGTCCGCCGCAAGTTCGCGAACGTCGCGCGAAGTTCGCCAATAGGCGTTCGCGTCAAGATCGTTCGACCATTCGACCGCTAAAATCGAAGGATTTTCGTTCATATCGAACGATCGAAGCATTCGATCGAATGAAATCATTCGATCGAATGGCTTCGATCGTTCGATTCGAACGAAAATCCTTCGATCGAACGATTTCAATCCTTCGATCGTTCGAATCGAACGATTTTCGGATGTTCGAAGTTCACGAACAGTTCGCGAACTGTTCGCAAATTTTGCCGGTGTTCGCGAACGGCGTTCGCGAACACATCGGCGGCGGTTCGCTACATCCCTAATGATTAATTTCAAAACGTGCAGAATCAACAGTACTACCAGCGAAGGTACCATAGGCTTCTACTATAAGCAGCAGGGCTGGAGTAAGTTTGAAAAGGTGGCTTGACTGCCTGATACGTTACTTCAATTTTGCACTCTCTATGGTCAAATAAACATTGGGAGAGCCCGCTTTTTCTATGACTTCAGTGTGTGCAGTTCCTGCTGATTGCGGTGTCTGGGTGAGGAAAAATAAATAAGCAAAATCAGATAAGTAACGCTTACCCTTTAGAAATGGTTTGAATTACAACTTAAAGAACTCAGGTGGAACCACCATTGACTTTCTGATTTTCTGCAAAATAACCAATCCTGATAGAGTGCTACATGGCCTAAACGGGTAAACTAAGACAAGTTGCAGTAACCCATAGCAACCATTGAGTAGGTAACGTACCTGTTTAAAAGCAAACATCTGATTGGCTGATGTGGGTTGCAGGACCCGGACAGACTTTGCAATATGAACCAACCCCAAGATCATGGAATGAATCCATTACAAACAGTGTAACTGACTAATGACACTATTTTATATCACCACTAGTGATAGAAAAACATTTTCACCAGGGTTCACAGCTAAAAAACACCCATAGATTCCAATGTATTGTGCCCTGAAAAAGTCACTAGTGTCCACCTCAGACCTGGTATCACCTATTAAAGTCAATGGAGCAATTTCACATGACAAACAACTTATATGATGAAAACAATTTGTTCAAGTTGATTTCAATTCCTTTTTATAGACCAGCATTTTTTTTTATATATAATTTTTATTTTTATTGAGTTTTAATAAAGCAAGAAAAAATACAGAAATGAAAGAAAAAAGAGTTCCACACAAGACTGCATATTCAGAACAGTAAGACATTATGTAAGCACAATCCAGCTGCCAATGTCATTCATAGATCAAATAAACAAGTGATATTCAAAGTTTCCAGCAAAATGCTTTGTCTCTAAGAGTACCTAGACAAATGCACGAAAAATCAACCCAAGAGCTATCGCTAGCAGAGGAATTGGTAACAGATGCACCTAGAAACTGTCCGTTGTCAGCGCCATGGAAGTCATGAAGTTGGGGAGCTGTTATAGATAGAAGTAACTGGGGATGAGGGGGGGGGGGAGGACAGACCCAGCAATAACGTAAGCTGCCATCAGAGGAGGCAGGTAGAACTGGTTAATGAACGCTAGGGAATGCATCATCTCGTCCCACAAAATAACCACTGAATCACACATGTCAAAAAACAGAAGTCAACCACAGCTGCAGGAAAATATAGGTTTGAAATATAGATTTAGAATATAGGTTCAGTCACTGACTTGGTTTGGCAAGAGCATAGACCAGCATTTTAAGCGGGGTTTAATGAGACTGTGACCACAAAATTCAAAGACAAATACAAGAGTCCTCAGGACTCAACCCATTATCAATATATTTAAGACATTGAGACATTTTGTGCTACTGAAAAATGCCTTACCCTTTAAACAAAACAGGGATTGTTTGTCCATATATAGCAATATATTTAAGCTGGCCAACTACGTCAAAGTCATCCCATATCTGGCCAGTCCTACGCTCAATTTTATCTGATTCATTAAGAATTCTATTGCTTCATTATACAAAGGGACTAGGTTTTACCTGCAACTTACTTGCTGCTTTCAAAGTAAACCCCCATACTTGGCTGCCCTTTTATTAGACACCAGTGGGATCACCTGACTATAGCTGGGAAGGGTGGGAGCTACAACATGGAGCTGGTCACTGCTCCTGTATAACTATAACAAACAAGGGAAAGTTGTGCTCACCACTATTTTTTTAAAACCATTAGGCGGGGGTGCAATGAGGGTGTGACCACAAAATACATATAGTCAAATACAAGAGTCCTCTGCACTCAACCCATTATCAATATATTTAAGACAGAGACATTTTGTGCATATTGCTACTGAAAAATGCCTTACCCTTTAAACAAAACAGGGATTGTTTGTCCATATATTGCAATATATTTAAGCTGGCCAACTACGTCAAAGTCATCCCATATCTGGCCAGTCCTACGCTCAATTTTCATCTGATTCATTAAGAATTCTATTGCTTCATTATACATTTTACACATGGACTACGTTTTACAAAATTTTTCATTGTAATTAAATACAGTATATTGATGGGTTGAGTGCAGAGGACCTCTTGTATTTGTCAGTATTACTAATCAAGCAACACTGTGCTGTTCCTTTCTAGCTAATGTGCCCCAGCCCAGCAGCACTTACCCACTCCTTGGGGCTATTTTAAAATGTAAAATGAAAAGCAAAATTATTTATAGAAGAGTTAAACAGCCAGGAGGCCCAAAGGAAAACTTTATTCCTGTACTGACTTTTGGTGAAATTTAGACTTCAGAACTCATGGCAACAGAAGGAAATACATTTTTGGAGACACTGTTGGACTGGAGGAGACATCCTGCTTTAGCTCAGGTCACATAGTTTGTCTGTTCTCCAAGAGCTAAAGAGACATACTCTGCTTCATCTCACTTTATATATAATTTTTATACTGAGCCAACTGTTTCTCCAAAGTAATATTGTGGCCTCTCCAGCAGCTGTTTATACAGAAGTACCACTTCTACTGCTCAAAGCAATGGCTGAAGAGCCGCAAGCTGAGCTCCACTAACTCTGCAGTATGACAATTCCATGACAATTCACTTCAACCAGGATAGTGAGTGACATTCAGACTGTAGCACATAACAGCTTTAGAAGATCTAGGAGGTTATTTGTTCTACCTGACATGATGAAAAGATCAAGTTTCCATTTTAACATTAAGAGGATGGATATTGACAGCAAATGAGATAACATAAAGGAGAAGGGGAGAGGACACCTGAAGCTCTGAGAGTACATTCTAAAGATGGCCATAGACGTTACAATTACGATCTTTCCTGGAAAATATATAGATTGCTTGTTTCAACACACACGTGTAGAGCTGAATCATCAGATATACATATAGAAACAATAGAATTCTACCTGTATCTGACGATTCAGCACTAACAATGGCTGATGTTCGGGCACCGGATGAAAATTTTCCATCTGGGAGGATTAGCGAGCTGACGGATATCGGCTCGTCTCCAACATACACGCACCAAATATCATGAGAAAATTTAATTCGTATGATAATATCTTTATCCTTAGGACAGATCTGATGTCAACCAGTACAGTATATGCAACGCAGTAAACTCTGGCAACTCAAACAGCTTTATTAGTCATTATAATCTAGATGACTTGGGTATGGAACCATTTGTGTCCATGCTGCTAGGGATGCCCAGGAAAAGGGAGTTAGGGGTCGTATTTCAAAGACACTTTTCTTTCTTCTGTCTCCAGCTGTCATGGACAAGAATGGAAGACATGGAGCAACACTTGATTGCCACAAGGCAAATAACCAAGCCCTCCTTCACTGTGCAGGAGACTGAGCAGATGGAATGATAACTTGAGATGCGCCTTATTATTTTCTATGTATCACATATGCCTTGCATGGATTTCTTCTGAAGCATTCCAGCCATTTGCCTTAGATAAGGGTCCCCAAGCTGACCCTGAAAAGTAGCTTGTGTTTCTCTAGAGCAGGCAACGTACATCACATTGAGTATAGTTGGAAGTCCAATCATGGAGACAAACTTCTGGAAATTGCAGCATAACTTTCCATAACAAAAGTGCAGGGCAATTTCTGTTCACTTTGAGTGGAGATTAACATTTATTAGGATAAGCCTGTCTGAGCTTTCTACTTAGCCTGACCCAAAATCCAGGCTGAGCGAATAATACATTACCCCTTGACTCCCCTCTTCGTTCTTCTAATTAAAACTCATCTGCACCTTCTTCTCCAAAGCAATGGGGCTTGTTTGGAAGATTCATTGTTCACAAGTTCTGTATTCTTTCGCTTAATAGCAAAATGTCATAAATAATTCATAAGCCTCCAGTCTGAGACAAGTAAGAGATTTAGGTTTGGATTTTGTAACTTGTGTTGACTTTGTGGTGTTTACGTTAATGATATTGCTACAGACGGTATCAAATGATACTTCCCAAAGGAAATGTATTGAAGCAGCACTTTTTATCTGTGCGTTTGGCTACATTTTTATTCTATCATACGGTGTATGTTTGTGTGGCTGTATATATCTAGGAATGAACTTCAGTCAGACACACTGGCAATTATTCAGGATTTTCATTTTAAAAGAGAAACTGTTACCAGAAAACATGTTTTTTTCAAAAAACATCCGTTAATAGTTCTGCTCCGGCAAAATTCTGCTCTGAAATCTGTTTTTTTTAAAAGAGCAAACAGATTTTATTATATTTAATTTTGAAATTGGGCATGGGCTAGACATATTGTCCATTTCCCAGGTGCCCCCAAACCATGTGATTAATCAGTGGCATAACTAGATGTTACTGGGCCCCACAGCAAATTAATTTTAGGGCCCCCAACATATCCAGAGATTGTCCTTTTTTATCAATAAATCTTGAAATTGCTCATCAATTAGGGCCTCATGGGGCCCCCTATACCCCCTGCAGCCGCAGGGTCTGCTTCCTCTGTAGTTACGCCCCTGGGATTAATAATCTACTGAAAAACGGGGGTTCAACTCTTTGTATTCAATTTATATTTTTCATTTTTTTTTGAGCTCTTCAATTTTTTTTCGACGTATTTGAGATTTTTCAACAATTTGAGTTTATAATATCTGAATTTTTTTTTACATGCGTGTTTTTCTTTAATTTGAGCATTTCTTCAAGGCAGAGAAAAACTCAAAAATTAAACAAAAAATAAGGCCTCCAGTTTTGCCACCAGTATGGATTTATGCAGCTTAGATACCATTAAGAACAAGGTAATGTTTTATTATTATCGAGAAAAAGGAAATAATTTAAAAAAAAAAATAATGATTGTTTCCATAAGAAATTACATTTCTGTATTTTGGGACTTTCTAGAAAATTGGTTTCCAGATAACAGAGGCCATGCCTGTAGTGCTGTGAAAGATGAGGAAGAGCTGCAGACAATTCTATGATAAAAAGTTGCTTTGTGGAGTTGCAGTTGGTCTCTGGTGACTTTATACTTTTTAACGGTTCAAAGACCTCTTCAAATGTTTAAAGTTTAGAGATGTGTCCGGAATAACCAGCTAACAACTTGCACAAAGCAGCGTTTAGCCATGAAGTTCTTGTTCTATTATCAGGCAGCCGACAGTCAGTGCAGCTGTGTAGGTGGAACATTCGGTTTTTCCAGTGATATTGGATTTGTGCCCAGAAGCTACAGTACAATGGAAAGACAGGCCGACACCAAGATAAGCAATGTGCAGAAAAATGAGCTCCCGCACCTTGCATTGCTGTCTTGTTGTCACAGAGAATCACAAGGAATGATTAATGGAAGCTCACATTCTGACAAGCTCCTTATTCTCTTTCCAGCAACAATCGTCACTTTCCTCACTGCTCCTACAGGTGTCGCTTGCAACTGGCGCTGTTTGTAGGTCTGGCGGCTGCTGTACATGCAGAGCAAACGGCACCAAGAGGAGAATATAGTGGCTTCTCGTTTCATTATTTAACCCTCCAATCATAAAACCTAGTCCTAATATGGATCGTCATCATCTGGTTTCTTGTGATAATGTATATCGGGTTCCAAGCCTCACTGTCCTTTGAACTTAGCCATTTCTTTCCATGGTGACTGCCCTGATAACCAACAGGGTTCTCATTCACACATACTTTATACAGGATCATTTCTACAGCAGAACGGTCGGCTAACCTCATGTCATTAGGGTGATAATAATCCACTATGGGTATTTTTCACACGTTATTCCATGTTATGATGATGTGACATATGTGGTGTGGTCAACATTATTTGTGCAAAGGCCAAGGCCAGGGTCGGACTAGGTCAGTGGGACATTGAAAAAAAACTGCAGGCAGAGATCACTCTTGCTCCCCCCCATCCGCAAGGTAGTCCTCCACCAGGTCAGGTACCTGCAAAGTGATTGGGTTCTGGGTAGAAAATCCCTGATTCCCTGACCGTGCGTGTAGTCCACTAGTAACCCGCCTGGGTACCTGATGAATGTGCAGGCTGGTCCAACCCGCCCTCCATAGTGCTCTGTAGGCAAATTTCTGGTACTTTTCTGGAAAAATTGGCACAGGGGTGATGTTACATCCGGTCTGTGATGAGGGGTCAGAAGGTAAGTTTAAGTTACAGGGTCCAGGTCAGGTAGCAGCTTTGGGTAGAGAGATGTGGCAGGTGTGGTCAGGTTAGGGGTCAGCGGGTCTGGGTTAGTCACCAGTCCTTCCAATTGGACCCATGCAGGACTCTATCTCAATGAGTAAACAGTAAGGTACATGTGCTGGTGTTTGTAGTAGTCCAACAGTGAGGCAGGTGACTCAGGAACGACGAAGAAAGTTGAGGGCAGACTGGATAATGATGGATAATGTGCAACACACAGGTACCTCCTGTTACAAACTTACTACTGACTGGGGGGGGGACGACAAAATGCAACAAAATTCACCAAAACACTTGTTTTATCGCAGAAGGAAAGTCACACACTGTTGATGTTTCCATTTATTTTCACTGAGGCTGAAAACTATCCCCTGCTGTGTCACTTGTCTGTCCCTTAGCAAAGTCTGTGAGGAGCATTTCAGGGACATACAGTAACTAGAGAAGAAGCCGACACCGAAGGTGAGATTTTTGAAATTAAAAATGTGACTAACTCTGTGAATAACTCTGCCCCATTCCTGAGGGATTGATGTCAGTTTATAAGATTTTCATGAAAACGGAGTCTCTGTGTTCAACCACGTCACACATATGGAATTCTGGACATTTTATCTCACTTTCAACAGTGAAATTTGTTCCTTTAGGCCCAGAATAAAAATGTCCTATAGGGATGGAATTGGCTTGTTCAGATCCCAGTCCAAGTAACGAGGTAATTCAATTAAGTGTAAGCTGGAAATGTTATACACTAGCTAAAGGCTATGAACGCAGGCCAGAGGGGGACTATTCATTTCTGAAGTATGAAAATCTCACCTGTTCATCAGACAGAAAGCAATATTAATACCAAAAATTCTAAATGATGCAAAATACTTATAAAAATATGAACTCCATCTTGTGCTCATATTTTAGTGCTTAAGGGAAGAAATAGAAATATAGCCTTTAAGGAAATAGATAAAAAAAAAAAAGGTAAAAGTGTCCCTGGTCTGAAATAAGTAAAAAAAATCTCATACTCAGGCACAGTCACAAACGAGAAGGCTGGGTACGGCACAAGCAACAGGCCCTGCATATTGGGTTGGCCGCAAGTAAGACCAAACTTTCTGGGTTAGCCAGCCAGTGGCATAACTATAGAGGAAGCAGACTTTGCAGTTGCAAACACTTTGAGCCAGACACAAGCTGGAGAACCAAAATGGCTCCAGAACAAGTTGGAGACATTATAACATATCTCACAACTGTCCTGTTTTTCAACCCACAGTCTGGGATTGTTACTGAAATGTCCTGACTTTCTCTTTGATCTCCTGCACTGAACAGCCAGAAAAAGATACAACGTTTCTAAAACTTAATTGGCTTTTGGCAGAGAGCCCAAAATATGTGGCAGGTGCACTTAAATACGTTTGTAACAATTTAAGATAAGCAAAGAAACAATGGTAACAATTTAAGATAAGCAGGTCTCTTGGGGAAACTGGGACTTGCAGCTTAAAGGGCAATTCGCCTTCATTAGCAAAACTGTAATAACACATAAAAACCACAGAAACGTGTTCAAACTTTCATAACCTGCCAAATTGTGTAAAATTAATATGGTAATTAGGGGGTGTGGCCATTCGTCCAAATCTGAATCCTGCTGCTAGAAGGCAGAATCCTGAACTGAATTCTGGATTACTTATTTTACTATTCCAGGTTTATAGGCAAATTTTGGTTGCATAAAAAACAGGTGTCCTGCCAAACAAAGCCTACTGTAGGCTGTCAGTCCACATAGGGGCTACCAATAGCCAATCATATCCTTTATTTGGTACCAACTGAACCTTTTTCATGCTTGTGTTGCTCGCCTACGCTTTTTACAATATAATGTGGCTCATGGATAAAAAAGGTTGGAGAACCCTGCTGTGAACCCGAGTCCCTCAATAATGAACATCTACATAAGGTGATGCCCAATGTCACTTGCGCACATTCTCCGGTGTAATTTGCATCAGCGAAGGCAAGTATAACGGCTATTCCCACTCATATTAAATGCAGAATGTAATTATTATTATATATTCTAAGGGCTCTTACTGACGAGTGGTTGTAGCTGCGCTCTCCTGCGTTCCGTTTTTCTGCGTTCAGCACAGGAATAGACGCATTAGGTTTTTCCAATGGGGCTGTACTCACACAGGTGCGTGTAGGTGCCGAACGCAGGTTGAGACGCAACATGCTGCATTTTTCCTGCGTTCGGCACCTAAACGTGCCTGTGTGAGTACAGCCCCATTGAAAAAAACCTAATGCGTCTATTCCTGCGCTCCCCTGCGGCTGAATGCAGAAAAATGGAACACAGGGGAGCGCAGCTTCAACCGCTCGTCAGTAAGAGCCCTAATAGCGCCCTTACAACCTTCCAAGCATTATTTTTAATCAAACATGCATGTCATTATTACAAGTGCCATTAAACGTGTGTTTTCTGAACTCCCAAATTAAATCTAATTGTGTTTTGCAGGGGGGGCTAATTACTGACTTAGCTACTGGGTAATTAGACAACCTTCCCCCTTTCATTAATGCATGAAATCAACGCAATCGGAACATTCTTTGTTTGTGCAGATGCGACGTTGTTCCAAGTACACAAACATTGCAATTAATCACAGGCAGCGCAATAATTGGACAATGAGTGAGAGTTACACTCATACAATGGATCTGTGTGGTGCCCAACAATCACTGATGTCTAGTAATGTGGTAGTGGTTCTTTATTGAAGTATTTGCAATGAAATGTAGACCCACTTGATTATTGCAATACAATGGTGAGGTAGAATACATTCATTTATAGATTTATATCATTCTGGTTATGAGGAAAAACAATACATATGTGCAGTGGCGCATCTCCCCAGTGCTACAGTGTAGCCAGAGGATTTCACCAGTGAGGGCTTCTATATTAATGTTACCAGCAGATTTCATGAGGCTGGCTCAGTTAGTGAAATATCGTCCCATTTGGTTGCATTCACCAAACAAAGTGACCAGTAGAAGGGTGTAATTTGGCAAAGATAGGTATTTGAATGAGGCTAAAAATGCCATATTTTATATACTGAACTTATTGCACCAGCCTAAAGTTTCAGCTTGTCAATAGCAGCAATGATCCAGGACTTCAAACTTGTCACAGGGGGTCACCATCTTGGAAAGTGTCTGTGACACTCACATGCTCAGTGGGCTCTGAGCAGCTGTTGAAAAGCTAAGCTTAGGGGTCGTCACTAGTTATCAAGCTGAAAATGAAGTTTGTCTGTAATAATAGCGGATGCTACAGGGCTGATTATTATATTCTGATGCTAATTGCACTGGTTTCTGTGCTGCCATGTAGTAATTATCAGTATTAATTACTAATCAGCCTTATATTGTGACATTTCTATTCTATGTGTACTGTATATTGTGAGTGGGTCCCTAAGCTCAGTAAGTGACAGCAGCACAGAGCATGTGCAGTGAATCAGCAGGAAAGAAGGGGAGCTACGGGGGCATCTTTGGAGACACAGATCTTTACTGCTAAAGGGCTGTGGTTGCCTTGGGCTGGTACAGAAGCTCAAAATATAATGTACAACATTTCTAGCTACTTCTTTAATTAAGCTTTAGTTCTCCTTTAATGCACAGCAGCCCTGCCTTAGATTGAGGACAATGTCTTGCTACGTCTCTCTGCATCTCCTTACAAGCTTCTGTTGATACGTCATTTTCTACCCACCTGCTGCAAACTATGTGGTGCTTATTTGGAGCCATATTTCCGGCATATTGCAGTGTCCCTCCAGTACAGGGGTCGGCAACCTTTACTATCAAAAGAGCCATTTTGCCCCCCTCTTCCACTAAAGAAAAACAGTCTGGACCTGCAAAACATAAGACAGCTTATAAACTGTTACAACAACAGAATACAATAAACAGAAGTGCAGTGTGTGTGTATAGGCCTACTTTGAAATAAATTAAACACTGAATCGCCCTATTAAATGCTAGTGCATCTGTTTAAAGGTGAGGGCTATAGAGGTCATTAAAATATGCGTCACATCCACGTCTATAGCTCTCTTGTCTTGAGTGTGTGACCGAGGTAAGGACCAGGCCTTGATGGTGGGAATCAGCTGAATCTGGGATTGTAGCTACACAACCAGGTTGCCTATTGCTCATATAGACAGGTACATCCTTTTAGGTCACCAGGGAGACTTGATGATCTTCACTACATAGCGGCCAATCAATGCACAGTAATGTTTAGTAACTGTATTGGTGGGGGATTGGGTCGATCAAGCCTTGTCTGGGTGCAAATGGGCAAGGATGGACCTGGATGAAAAACATCCTGATTTTTCATTTCTGTATATTGGAAGGTATATGTTAAGCACCTTATGCACCGGTGTTTTCCTCTATTCTCTAAATATAACAAGCCCTTCTCCCAAACCCTTAAGGTGGCCATAGACGTAACAATTACAATCTTTTTTGGAAAAAGATGTTTCCAGGAAAGATCGTTAGTTTCAACACACGTGTAGAGCTGAATCGTCAGATATACAGGTAGAGACAATAGAATTCAGCACTAACAATGGCCGATGATCGACAAGCCGACCAATATCCAAGTCTTCTGCCGATATCAGTCAACTCGTCTCCCACCCAACATTTGCCATGTCTAACATTTGTGCTCAAGTTATTTTCCTATAGGTGTTTAGTAAAACATACGGGTATAGGTTGTTTGCTAGAGGGAGACCGATCGCCATGGCACGAAAAATGTCGGGACACTCCACAAAAAATTATATGAAACGGAGATTCGTACAATTGGATCTTTGCATCGATGGGCAGCTTTAATTATCTATGTTATACTTCTGTTTATTTGCGTCAGTGGGGGCAGCCATGATTAGTCCGTCTGAAGTTTGCCCTCTTGTGGCCAAGTTATTTAGAAAAAATTGTGCAGACTCCTTACCAGGCAATGACTATTGTATGAAGCATCCAGGTACTATTGTTTTAATCAGAAAAGCCACAAAACCACATCAAGTTCACTTTAAATATTTACAATACAAAAAAAAGGACTCAGGTTTGTTTTGTCACATAAAAATAGAAATATATTTTGCAATTAAACTGTACATCCCACATTACATTTGTTTTCTTACACAAAATGAATCTTACACGATATGGTACAAAAACATTTACTAGAGATGTGATATTTGGTGCCTAGAGCTCCCAGCATCCTCAGCCAATGAACAGCAGCCTGGGAATGCTGGGAGATGTAGATCACCGCAGCTGAATGTGAAATCCAAAATGAATACTATTTACATCTGGGTATAGATTAATCACTGTAAATAACGGTATATTGTAAGGAGAGCTTGTATCTAATGAACCACATATTATAAATAGCCCAACTGCCACAATTTACATTATGTTTTTAATACTTTTAAAGGTGTTTCTCGTGACCCTTATCCCTGCTGATATTTCTCGAGATATACAATATGCTGGGCCCCAAGTAGCTTAACTTGGACCCACAGCAAATTGACTTTAGGGCCCCCAAAACAGAGTCAGATGGGGGGTACCAGATGCTCACAAGTTACCGTATATACTCGAGTATAAGCCGAGGTACCTAATTTTACCTACAAAAACTGGGAAAACTTATTGACTCTAGTATAAGCCTAGACACAACTACAGCCCTGTCTCCCAGCAGAGCACATTCCGCCAAGTGCAGAGGGTGCTGTGTGATATTGCCATTACTGTTAATCTTTCGTATAACCAACAGAGGGCGCTGTGTGATATTGCAGTCACTGTTATTCTTTCATACAACCAACAGATGGCGCTGTGTGATATTGCAGTCTCTCCCCAAGCGAACTGTTGGTATAAGAATGATTAAAAGTGACTGCAATCTCAGCTACTGCCCGCTGACCCGAGTCTAAGCAAGGGTAGACTTTTTCAGCACATTTTGGATGCTGAAAAACTCGGCTTATACTCGGTACCCGACTCAGGTGGGTTTAAAAATCCCTTGAGGCCAGGACTAAATCTGCTTGTTGTTCCTCACTCTGACTGTATCTAACAGCATAATGTCTGATTGTCTTCCCAAGGGTCAAACCATCTGATCAACCCAATATCACCCACAAGGTGGGCACACTGCTAATTTGTCATATCAGCTAAGTGAGTGGATGTTTCAATGCAAGGCCACCTTATAGTCACTGATCAGATAACTGGGAAAGGAAATCATTTAGATCTCCAACACATGGAAGTGAAGGAAGTCCATATCTTTAGTTGTCATCTGCCCCTGGGTGGTAAACTGACTTAACGACTAATCCTGTGGTCTGAATCAATACCAAGCTACAATAAAGTGTCATTTTCATGTCATTCTGGGATGGTACCTAATGACTCGTCCTCCTAAAGTCTCAACACAATAAAATAGCATCAAAAATAATTTGTTTCTCCCCAACAACCTTACAATCCTTGTATGATCTTTATAGCAGCAATTGTAAGATATATTTTGCTGTTTTCCCCAGTAACACTTATAAACATGCAGCAGCATAAATGAGGTCAAGAACCAAGGGTCAGTCCAGAACCTAGAGATGGTGAAAATGTAAATAATCCTGCAAGAAGCCTAAGTATATCCCACAAGGAAGACTGCAGATCCATGCAAGGAAGGAACAGAGGAGGAAAGGTAGTCTATAGTTGCAATAAAGCCTGTCAAAAAAGTCTTTGCAGGGCCCAATTATATTTATAATTTATATTATATGCAATACCGGCTATCCTGTAGTTCCATTATAGAGACTATTATCCCACTGTTACTATAGGCACCATCTCTCCCTACTATACCTGTTATCCCACAGTCACACTCCCTTCCCAGAGACTATTATCCACTGTTACTATAGACACCATCTCTCCCTACTATACCTGCTATTAAACAACCACACTCCCTTCCCAGAGACTATTATCCACTGTTACTATAGGCACCATCTCTCCCTACTATACCTGCTATCCCACAGTCACACTCCCTTCCCAGAGACTATTATCTACTGTTACTATAGGCACCATCTCTCCCTACTATACCTGCTATCCCACAGTCACACTCCCTTCCCAGAGACTATTATCCACTGTTACTATAGGCACCATCTCTCTCTACTATACCTGCTATTAAACAACCACACTCCCTTCCCAGAGACTATTATCCACTGTTACTATAGACACCATCTCTCCCTACTATACCTGCTATTAAACAACCACACTCCCTTCCCAGAGACTATTATCCACTGTTACTATAGGCACCATCTCTCCCTACTATACCTGCTATCCCACAGTCACACTCCCTTCCCAGAGACTATTATCTACTGTTACTATAGGCACCATCTCTCCCTACTATACCTGCTATCCCACAGTCACTCCCTTCCCAGAGACTATTATCCCACTGTTACTATAGGCACCATCTCTCCCTACTATACCTGCTATCCCACAGTCACACTCCCTTCCCAGAGACTATTATCCCACTGTTACTATAGGCACCATCTCTCCCTACTATACCTGCTATCCCACAGTCACTCCCTTCCCAGAGACTATTATCCCACTGTTATTATAGGCACAATCTCTCCCTATTATACCTGCTATCCCACAGTCACAGTTTATTCCCAAAGCGTATCCGAAAAGCTATCAAGTCATGAATATGTGGCGCATAATTTAAATTTTCCATACTTCCTCTACCTTCAACTTCTGAACCAAGAGGCCCAACTATGAGTTTGTCACCCTTACCAGGACCCCTCTAATGATAACTCTCAGATGTGAGGACTTGTCTCATCAAAACAGCAATAATACTTCCTTCAACCGTTGAGCTTGTGCATGCTCCAGAAACAGCCACAGTTTAGTGCACTATTTATCGCATTGTTATGGAATTTCCACTGAAATTGAGGATGGCCAGAGAGTAAAGTAAAGTTACCTGGACTAAATGAAACCTCTTGAGTAGGTTATTGAATGGGGTTCTGCTGGTTATTATTAAGGGTTTCCTCAGGGTGCTGATCTTTTACATTTGTTTATATTTTACCAGATAAACCTCTCCTGACTGATGTGTGGCACTGGGAGACAATGCAGGTATTATATTATATTATAAAGTCCTGAGCAAAGCAGTAGGAAACACTGACTAGATATCACAGAGGCCTGACAACTTGAAGGGGAATACATGCTCATGCCCTACTTGCTACGCCATATTTATAAATAAACACATTCGTAAATCTATGCTGGACAACTTTATGCAAGGATATGCTGCCATTGTGTCCAGCTGGGTGGCCCAAATGGATCAATACTGCAGTTCAGAGGTAATGAATGTAAATGCAGCTCAGTAAATACATCTGTTTTGGCACATGTACCACGGTGCAAGTAAAAGTTGAAGAAAATTCTGTTACTGTTAAAACATTTGCAGGATCCGCCGGCAGATCATGTTGTTGCAATGTGTGTGGTAAACCAATTAAGCACTAAATAGACTAAAATGTGTGTGAGACTAGCAGTGATATATTATAGTTGACTCATACATAAACCATAGTGTGGGTTCACTGTAAATATAGGGAATAAACAACATTTGTACAGAAGTACAGAACAGGTCAGCTGTGCCTGCATGGTCAGGATCTTAAAAGGGCAGTACACCCCTTGTTTAGCTTCAGTATAATAAGGCTTTAACTGAACATACATTTTGCCTATTGTGACATGACATTTTTTATTAAGCTAAACAAGGAAACGGACGCTATACCATGTAAGGTCGATTTTTAAATCCCCAGTGCACAAATAAGGAGAAGGATATTATGCTGGAAATCTCTGTGAGTTCAGAATCAAACTCTACCTTGCAAGGACCAAACATGGAGTAGCTTCAGTTTCCCTGTTTGGCTTGAGAAATAACAAAAAAAAAAATATAATAATGATTTTCAAAATTAAAACAAGAGGCAAAAAGTATGTTCACTAAAAGCCAAGGGGGTGTACTGCCTCTTTAAGCCCCACAAAAGACCGAAACTAATAGGGGTGAGGGGCAGTAAGTCTAATTATGAATTACACTGTAGATGATAGTGACGAATGGAGCTTATGAGCACCACTAATAAGATCAATAATTACATGTTTCAGAGCTAGGGTTGCCACCCGGCCTGCTGGGGCCGGTATTACAAATTTACTGATAATGCAGTTGCCGGTAATTTGTAATACCCTTTAAAAAAAAGCCCTCGGCCTGCCCCCAATTCGCGCAGAACTTATCTTTTTTTGCATGTTTCCTGACATTGCCGCAATGTTGCTCCGCCCCATTTTGCATCACGCTGCGTAGCCCCACCCTTTTTGCATCATGCACCGCGTCCTTTTTGTACCCACCCCCCACCGGCCGGTTATTTTTTTCAGTAAAGGTGGCAACCCTATTCAAAACCCGTCTGAAACAAAAATTAAAACACAAAATTATCCCTTCTCTACGACCCCCAGAAAGGCAGAGAAGTAAAAAAAGCAGTTGATGGAGTGATGGCAATGGCTCATGGTCCTGCCTTTGCCAAGAGAAGACTCTAGGAGATCATCGGATAAAAAGATCATTAAATGACTCCCATGGCCAATATTAGAATACCAAAGACACAAACCAATGGAAAAGAAAGGAGTAGAATATTATGAGAAGGGGTGAATAGGGAAACGAGGGAACAAGCAAGGGTAATGAAAATGGGAAAACAATAAAATGGAGAAGGAAAATAAGAATGGGGCACAAAATATACCACCCCCCCCCCCGCATAGGTCATATCTGCTACTAGTAGTCTCACTGCAGTCACTGACTATCTCTAAAAGTGATGCAGTTCCTCAGCCTGTCTCAGTGTATATTATGGACAAAGAAAGCTCAATCATGTTGCATTAATCTCAACAAACTGAACGTAATAGCCCTTCCTTCTAGCCATGTTGGCCTATCCCTGAATCCAGCCATGCATACTATGGCCCAAAATCAAGTGGAGAGCACATCATATTAAAATATAGATCTATAAAACTTTTTTTTTTCCATTTGGAGGTCAGTTTTCCATATCTCAGGATGTATCATATTGTCACCCCAGTCCTGGTACCCAGAGGAATAAAATGGGGGAATAGACACGGGCAAGAACAATCCGCAGGTGGCTGATAAGAGAATGCCTTCCTTTAAGTTGATAGGACCATGTCTTGTAACTTGATGAAAAATGCTGTTTACAGGGCTGGGACACATCATTAATGGTCGTCACTTCTGATATTCAATTTCTTTTAGTGGAAGATGCTCTCAGCCTCTCTGCAAATCCAGCACACAAGAGGTTCACCCACTGTCATGGTCGACATTTCTGTAAGATGTTCCCATCTCCTGTACAAATCCAGCTCTCAAGAGGTTCAAGGGTTTCTGTGAATAAAGACAAAGCAGCGATGTAGTTCCTGGAAGCAGAAATGTCCCTTTGTTATGTTCTCTTGAGCTGTGACTGTGATGTTTGATGTGCACTCTCCTCATATCCATGTGGTTTCGGAATCCCCCCCAAAACAAAAGACAATGACGCGTTTGTAATACAACTCCATTCAAATATTTCTTCATTCATCTTTTTTTAATTTTTTTTGGGCCAATCGCTGAACCCAGTCATAGTGTCCTGCAGGGAAAAGAAAGCACAAGAAAAAAGGGTAAGTTAGTAGATATAAGACAACGGCCGCGTCACAGTAGAGGGGTGTGGACTGATGGGGGCCCTGGACAAGCAGTCCCGGTGGGCCACCAGTCCGACCCTGACCAAGCCCTGCAGAACAGCACCTAGCCCAATGCACTCTCTACATAAGATTATAAAAAGGCCTCCAGACAGCAGTAGAAGGACCCTAAAGTTCTGCCCCCTAACATTGTGTGGAAGTCAGCCTGAACCCACGCCAACCTGTGGGCAAATCCATAGATCATGACCCAAGCATTCTGGATAATAGATGCTATACCTGTACAAGAAATAACTTCCATAAGTTCCATAAATGGCCTGATTGCACTTCATTAATATAAAGAAAAATGTCTTCTTCTGACTTTTAGATAAGGAGCAGATAAGTGATTTACCTGCCCAGTGTGGCCCTCGCCTGGCCGCTAGCTCTGATGAGGAGTTACTATTTCACCTTGTTGAAACAAAAAAAAAATTCCCAGAGACTCTAATGTAAAGTAAAAAAAAAAAATGTGTGGTTTGAAAAATGGCAAATGCATTTGATGAATTTTTGCCGTTTCACAAATTTTCGGCGAAGCAAAAGAGGTCAGATTTGCGCATAACTAGTTAAAAAGAATCTGCAGAGTTAGGCCCAGCCTTTGGCTACAAGGACATGCAAGAGGGGCAACTAAGATTACCCTCCTTTCACAGATGGCAAAAATTATGTGGGTTTGAAATGCTGCTAACCTTTCCCATCAATACAGGGGAGAGTGTAGGCAGAATATATCTATGTATATGCTATGCAGAGAGAATGTAGATTTGCATTTCTTTAAGGGCTATTCCACACGGGGAGATAGCCACGCGTTTGCGGTCGCGGCGTCAAAGCGCCGCGACAGTCGCCGCGACCGGCGCAGGCGACAGTTTTGTATGGGCGCCTATGTAAAAACGCCTGTGCTAACCACACGAGGCGATGCGCTTTTCAACAGTCGCCTGAAAAAGCCTGGCGAGGCATTTTCAGGCGACTTTTGAAAAGCGCATCGCCTCGTGTGGTTAGCACAGGCGTTTTTACATAGGCGCCCATACAAAACTGTCGCCTGCGCCGGTCGCGGCGACTGTCGCGGCGCTTTGACGCCGCGACCGCAAACGCGTGGCTATCTCCCCGTGTGGACTAGCCCTAAAGGAACAGCAACATCAAAAAATGAAAGTGTTTTAAAGTAATAAAAATATAATGCAGTGTTACCCTGCACTGGTAAAACTGATGTGTTTGCTTCAGAAACATTACTATTGTTTATATAAACAAGCTGCTGAGTAGCAATGGGGGCAGCCATTCAAAGGCTCAGGTTACTCAGCAAATAAGCTCTGTAGAACACAATGGCGTTATCTGTTATCCACTATTTAACCTGTGCCATATAGACTTTTTTCAATTTCTGCCATTGCTACACAGCAGCTTGTTTATATGAACTATAGTATCAGTTTTACCAGTGCAGGGCAACACTACATTATATTTTCATTACTTTAACACACTTTCATTTTTTGGTGTTACTGTTCCTCTAAGCCTAAGGGGACGGTACATCCCTTGATAAAACATGAGTGCAACAAATTGGGCGTGTGCAGAGTATAATTACACTAGGCAAAAAGTCTATTGTCTAATTTAGTGTTTTTGTAATTTTTCGAGCTAAACATGGCAAACAGGTAGACTGCAACTACTCCATGTTTTGGTCTTAAAGGGTGAGATCACAGAGGCAGATTCGGGGAGATTAGTCAACCGTCACTCCTCTTCTTCAGGGCGACTAATCTACCCAAAATGCCTCCCCTGACTTCCTGTCGGCTAAAATGTTAATCGGTGGCAGGATGGCACTCAAATCGATTCGTTTTCCAAAGTCGCCCAAAGTTTTCTCGCGGGGCAACTTCGGAAAACAAATCACTCCGAGTGCCATCCTGCCGTCAATTAACATTTTAGCCTGCGGGAAGGCAGTTTGGTAGATAAGTCGCCCCGAAGAAGAGGAGATATGTCGCCGGGCAACTTATCTCCCCGAATCTGCCGGTGTGCCCTGACCCTAAGAAGTAGATAAAAAGGGGTATACTGTTCTAGGGATGCACCGAATCCACTTTTTTGGATTCGGCCGAACCCCCGAATCCATCGTGAAAGATTCGGCCGAATACCGAACCGAATCCGAACCCTAATTTGCATATGCAAATTAGGGGCGGGAAGGGGAAAACATTTTTTACTTCCTTGTTCTCTGTCAAAAAGTCACGCAATTTCCCTCCCCGCTCCTAATTTGCATATGCAAATTAGGATTCGGATTCGGTTCGGCTGGGTAGAAGGATTCGGCAGAATCCGAATCCTGCTGAAAAAGGCCGAATCCTGGCCGAATCCCGAACCGAATCCTGGATTCGGTGCATCCCTATACTGTTCCCTTTAAGGATAAGGCCACAAGAGGAGATTTGGGGAGATTTTGTCGCCTGGTGACTAATAGCCTCGTCTTCTGAGCGACTATCTCCCCGAACTGCCTCAGCGTGTTTTCCCATAGGCTATAATGAAAGGTGGCCTGCGTTAATGCACACGGGCGATGCGTTTTCTATAGTCGCCCGAAGTTGCCTCACTGAGTTTGCATTAGCACAGGCGACTTTTCATTGTAGCCTATGGGAAAACACGCTGAGGCAGTTCGGGGAGATAGTCGCTCAAAAGACGAGGCTATTAGTCGCCAGGCGACAAAATCTCCCCAAATCTCCTTGTGTGGACTAACCCTAAGATAGCAGCTTCCTGAACTAAACCCCCCTCTCCAGTGGCTTAGCTTGAGATATGGAGCCAGCAATGATTATTTACATATGCAGGATGGATAACAAACAACGCTTTGCTAATGAATAATGCATTATTATAAGATAGATGACTCCTCTAATTCACAATATTTTTCCCCAGAAGGGTTTACTTATTTCTAACACATCCAAGCTGGAAACCTTCACTCACAATTTACATTTCACTGCAGAAGTTTCTCTGTTCTTGGCAGAAAAGTGGCTGCGGCACAGCTTTTATCTACATAAGACTGAATATAGTGAAGCTAAAGGGAAGAAACCTGAGCTAAGTTTATCTTGGACTTCAATGGACTTACATTTGTGTGTGCCAGGAAAGTGCCTATGCTTTCTGAAATCACATAGTAACTTGGAGTTGATATGTAAATTGGGCACAGCGAGCAGAACATAGATCAATATTTATAAAGCATAAGTTATTTTTAAAGGATAAGTAAACCTCTGAAATAAGTGAATGTAAAATAGATGTGAGTGCCATTCTAAGAACTATTTAACTATTGCAATAAACATTCATTATTTATTATTTTTTCATTTCAAGACATTAACCTGTCCGATCGACCAAACGACCTATCTCCGCCGGACAAAAAATGTCGGGGCTCTCCACACACGTTCCGAAAATCGTACGAATCCTCGATTCGTACGATCAGATCTTTGCGTCTATGGCCAGCTTAAGGGATACATGTACTGTTAATATTAATGAATTGTGTTCCAACAGCTCCACCTGCTGGTCAGTTTCCGACCAGTCTGACCAGCAAGTAGTCAAGGAAGTTGTCAGGAGAAAGAAAGAGGCTGCTCTGATGTTCTTCTGTTTAGGATTAGAATTAGATGCAGCTCTCAAATCTTTCCTAAGCAGAAGAACATCAGAGCAGCCTCTTTCTTTCTCCTGACAACTTCCTTGACTACTTGCTGGTCAGACTGGTTGGAAACTGACCAGCAAATGGAGCTGTTGGAACAAAATGAATTCATAATAACAGTACATGTATTCTTTAATATCTTGGAATGAAAAAAGAATAAATAATGAATGTACATTGCAAAAATTCTTAGTATAGCACCCTCACCAATTTTACACTGATGTATTTTAATGGTTTACTTAAAATTACATTAGAGTAAAGAAAAAAAATAAATGAAAGAAATAGAAACATTATTATTATTATAAGTTACAAATGTATCATAATGCAGGTGCTGAGTGTTCTGCGCTTTCTGCCAAAAGCCTCTTATTTAATTAAGTTTCAGAAATGTTGTATCTTTTTCTGGCGTCAATGCAGGAGATCAAAGAGAAACTCTGGACAATTGGGAGTGCAATCACATCCGGGCTCGTCGGAGCATCAATAAGTGCTATAGCGAGTGTCAGGGCAATTCTTGAAAGGGGTTGTTCACCTTCCAAACACTTTTTTTCAGTTGTTTTCAGATTGTTCCCCAGAAATAAAGACTTTTTTCAGTTACTTTCCATTATTTATTTTTTTTTACTGTTTTTACATCTAAGTATAAAGTTAAATGTCTCTGGTGTTTGAGTCTAGCAGCTCAGTATTTCAGGCGCAGACTCTGAACGGTTACAATTTTGCAACATTCAGTTTCTCAGCAGCATCTCTGGAATATTAGCAACTATTGTATCAATTCTAAAAGCTGCCTGTAATGAAAATCAGAGATTCTGCTCAGCAGGGACAAAGATAAGAAATGTATCAACTAAATGTATCCATTTAGAACGGTTTACAGGGTCGGCGACCCCACTCCCCAGAGCTGCTTTAGAAGGTGAAAAAAGACACGTTACACTTCAATATTTGTAAAACTGTGACATAGGAAATATAAAGTAATGGGAAAAAGTCGTTATTTCTGGTGATTTGTCAGTTTGAAGGTAAACAACCCCTTTAAGAGGGTGAACCTGGTGGCCCGGGCCTGCTGATTACTAATTACTCTACTGGTAAAATGCAGAATAATGAGTAAATATTATGGGTCACAGTCCAGCATATACCATTGTTTTCCTGATAAAGTGACCCAAAATAGTGTGATTATTTTAGCCCAGGCTGCTAGTACTACCAGCATACATGCAAACCTCCCATTCCACACCCAACTTGCAGTGCAGCAGTAAAGAGTGACTGAAGATTATCAAGAGCACAAATCACATGACTGGGGGCACCTGGGAAACTGACATGCCTAGCCCCATGTCAAATTTTAAAATTAAATATAAAAAATATGTTTGGTCTTTTGAAAATTGTTTTCAATACAGGATTTTGTTGGAGGAGAGTTATTAACGGACGCATTTTGTAAAAAAAACCCAAAAATCTTTCCATGACAGAATCCCTTTAGAATTTTATAGAATGACTAACCTTAAAGGAAAACTATACCCCCAAAATGAATACTTAAGCAACAGATAGTTTATATCAAATTGAATGACATATTAAAGAATCTTACCAAACTGGAATATATATTTACATAAATATTGCCCTTTTACATCTCTTGCCTTGAACCACCATTTCGTGACTCTATCTGTGCTGCCTCAGAGATCACCTGACCAGAAATACTACAACTCTAACTGTAACAGGAAGAAGTGAGGAAGCAAAAGGCAGATCTCTGTCTGTTAATTGGCTCATGTGACCTTACATGTGGTTTGTATGTGTGCACAGTGAATCTTACGATCCCAGGGGGCGGCCCTTATTTTTTAAAATGGTAATTTTCTATTTATGATTACCCAATGGCCCATACTAGTAAAAAAGTATATTATTATGATAATGGTTCATTTACATGGAGCAGGATTTTACACATGAGCGGTTTTACTCAGTATCTTTTAATAGAGACCTACATTGTTTGGGGGGTATAGTTTTCCTTTAAGCAACTTTTCCATTGGCCTACATTTTTTCTTTTTTATAGTTATTTAAATTAAAACTCCTTTTAATTGAGGTCAATGACCCCATCTAAATAAATGCTCTGTAATGTATATAAAAATGTTTGCTAAGGTTACAAACGTATTTTTATTGCTACTTTTTGATAACAAACAGATTGTTAAACCTGCAAACTGGAGAGCTGCTGAATAAAAAGCTAAATAACTCAAAAACCAGAAATAATTAAAACCAATTTCAAATTGTTCCCAAATATCATTCTCTGTACATCATACTAAAAGTTAATTTAAAGGTGAACAACCCCTTTAATTATAACACATATTTACAGGATGTATCACATACTGATGGAAATAAACTGCCCTTTAAATTAGCTGAATCCCTGAATTCTTGGGGGCACATTTACCTAGGGTTTGAATAACGAGGGTTAATTAACCCTCGATATTCGACCGTCAAAGTAAAATCAAACGATTAAATACTTCAAAGGATTTTAATCCATTGATCGAAGGATATTCCTTCGATCAAGAAATTGTTATGAAGCCTATGGGGACCTTCCCCATAGGCTAACATTGGCCTCGGTAGCTTTTAGGTGGCGAACTAGGGGGTCGAAGAATTTTTAAAGAGACAGTACTTAGACTATCGAACGATTTTTGGTTTGAATCGTTCGATTCGTAGTCGAAGGTCGTAGTCGAAGGTCGAAGTAGCCCATTCGATGGTCGAAGTAGCCATATTCAACCATTCAAAATTGAACTTTTTTTCCTCTATTCCTTCACTCGAACGAAGTAAATGGGCCCCTAGGTGAAAGATTCGGCCGAATACCGAACCAAATCCTAATTTGCATATGTAAATTAGGGTCAGGAAAGGATAAAGTGGAAAAACTCTTCTTTTGTGATGAAAAGAAAGCCACCCATAATTTACATATGCAAATTAGGATTTGGTTCGGCCAGGCACAAGGATTTGGCTGAATCCGAATCCTGCTGGAAAAGGCCGAATCCCGAACCGAATCCTGGATTTGGTGCATCCCTAATTTAAATTAAGGATACTCTGGCAGCAAATATTAGCCAGGTTCAACAGCAATGAGTTTGCAATATAATAAAGTCTTATGAAGAATATTACACAGCAAAATATGATTTCTTTTTACCTACCTGATGTAGATTTTGGCCAAACTTTTTTCCAAACAAAACAAGATCCAGGTTTCTGCTTCAACAGGACATGCCCAATCCTTCCCATGAGTTCTTCATTTATTCAGCAAAGCTGGTGGTGTAAAAGGCAATGTTTTCCAAACTGATGTGATTATTTTATAATTGTGATGCTTAAATGTTTTTTTTTTTTTTTAAAATATGTAATGTGGGTTAAAATAAAAATAATATATTATAAAATATCGTTTTTAAAAAATTGTCATTGAGGTAGGTGTGGTTTTAGTTCTTTAGTTCTATTCAGCCTCTACTACACAGAACTTTCATCCAATTTTTCAACCAGTTGTGTGTGTTTCCTCTTCTCTAGGATCTTGCTGAGTTCCTCCGTGAAAGAATTGTACGAGGGTAGGCTGGATTCCTCATTCTGTCTAAGAAGCATATAACTGTTACCATTCATTTTCCGTAGCATGTTGGGTAGGGTGCTGATTCCATTGGTAAACTCAGAGGGCAGTGGAGGTGGTGGAGGTGGGGGCGGAGGCATGTCTTTGTGGGGAGACATTGTTGATGCCTCTCCAGGAATGATCTGCAGACACCCATCAGAATAACTGTTCGACTCCTCTGCCTTTTCTTTAAACTGAGATGATACGGTCTGAAGCTCAACATTTAAGGAGCGAGAGTTTCTCACTGCGTACTTGCCCTTCTTTTTCTGCTGGCACGACACATATAATAACACAACAGAGAGGACAATGCACAACACACCGAGAATGGTGATTGTGGAAATGTAGATAAATTGAATATTAGATGAAGACTGAGATGCAGCTGTTGGCAGTTGGATTATGGGTGTTGGTGTAGAAAGGTTCTTCTCTTTTGGTAGTTCCAAGAGGACATTTAGAGAATATGCTGCTATCAAAGACTGCAATCCATTCTCTTCTGAGTAACAATTATATTCGCCACTGTGCTCTGGAAGAGTGTCGGTAATTAAGAGACCATCGACTCCCAGCCTGGTGTGACCCTCACTGTTATATGGTTTATTGGTGCCATTAACATACCACTGAGGCCTGGCTAGATTAGACCTCAGATCGCACTGCAGAAGGACATCATTTCCTTTTATAACTGTCCGCACCTTCTTCTTTAAAGGGCCTAAAAATATTAAGGACAAATGTAAGTCTTGTAACAGAAGCATTCATTCGCCTTAAACAAAACAACGATAGACATGAAAGGAATTAATAAGAAATCCAAGGATGCAAATGATACCATCAAGGCCACACAATCTATGCTACCTCCCACTCACCTACCTTCAGCTCTGTCTAGTATTGACTCCGGAAAAAATTAAAGACCAAACAGTTGTATAGTGAAGTGGCTTCAAACAAAGAGAAGTCACACAGAAAAGATCCATGTTGATGAGCTTTCAGAATAAAGTATGGATGTACAATGCTTGATGCTTATTTATCTACTGAAGCTAAGATTGTGCCTTGAAGACTCACTAACTCCCTCCAATTTTTTTTTAATTGTCCCTTTTTGCAGTGTCCATCAATTTGCGAGATAGTGAATGGTGTGCAGGTCTGAATTATAAATCAGAGAAGGAAAAAGAACTGACTGTTAAAATTGCCTCCCCATCCCACAATCCGATTGCTCAGTGAACCAATTAAAAACATAACTTTTACTGATAGAACGAAAAAAATCTAGGCAAAAACATTAAAATAAGGGAAGGAACAAGGAGATGGAAAGACTAAGGGTATGGGGGTAGGTAAATTGTGTCTGTGAGCATTAGAAGGGGTCCCAGACCCGCCTAAACAGCTTGCAGCCGGCTGCTAGGGTCACCACATCACTTCACCTTCACCCACAATGCACCCCCCATGATTGCGTGGGCACGGATAGGTTGTTAGAGCGACATATAGTAAGTATCGAGCCTGCCTGGCTGGATTGCTTTTAAAATCAAAGGCGCAAACAAATAGTAGTATTACTGTGGACAAGCTCTGCCCAATCCCACTCCGTCGATCACCAACCCCTTCACCCACAGAGTACCCCTCCCAATTCGGCATAGATGGCCATAGATGCAAAGATCCGTTCGTTTGGCAACATCGCCAAACGAGCGGATCTTTCCCCGATATGCAATTAACGAGCATGGCTATATCTGGGGTAATCTGATCATTCGGCCGTATGGCTGAACAATCCGATTACGATGCGCAATGGGTCAAAATAAACCCTGACCGATCGACCAAACGACGATCTCTGCCGGACGAAAGATGTTGGCACACGCCACACACGATCCGAAAATGCTCAATTCGTACGATAGGATCTGTGTGTCTATGGCCAACTTTAGTCACATTCTGTATCCCTGACTTACCGTTCCTAAAAATGTGCCTGATGCATGTTTTGCCTGCAGTGATCGAGCTTTGACAAAGTCAAAAGCGCATTTTAGGAACGGTTTAGGCCCATTCTAATGCTCACAGACAAAATCTACTAACCCCATACCCATAGTCTTTCCATCTCCTTGTTCCTTCCCTTATTTATTTGGTTTTTTTTCCTGGATTTATTCTTTTTTAATTTTATCAGTAAAAGTTATGTTTTAAATTGGTTCACTGAGCAATCGGATTGTGGGATGGGGAGGTGCAATTTTAAGGGTCAGTTCTTTTTCTTTTTCCATCTAATACTTATAACTACACCTGCATTTATGCGAAACCCTTAAATGCCACAGTTTCTTTTATTATCGCATAATACTACTTAGTTTCTCTCAAAGCCCTCCTAACCATTGCAAGCCCAAATAGAGGTCCATCTGCCTAACCATCTTGCTTACACCTAACTATGTTTTCTCTGTAGACATCCTTATACAAACTATTCATTATAAGTATTAGTCATGTGTCAAACAGTTGGGGGATTGTCATTCAACAATGGGCCTGAAGGACTGGTAGTGAGACAGACACAGCCATATTTGGTCACAATCTGTACATAAAGCCAGCATTGCATATATTGTGCTGTACAGTTAATCTCAGAACATTTATAATAATAATAATAATGTTCCTTAAGAAATAAAAAGCACTATAAAAATGCCTATTGATGTTATAATGTTTAGCAAAATAATACTGTCACCTACCATCCAGCCTACGTCAATTCAAACAAGAACTGTTTATCCAAGACTACGGAGCATAATAAAAAGAAATGGGCTGTACCAAAAAGCCAAGCATACAAAAGCAGTGGTTGGGCCAGCATTCTCGCTGCTTGCAGGTATTTACTTGCAGTGATGAGTGACCTGTAGCTTTCTTTGAACGTAAAGCAAAATACGTGATGTACTTATGCACACTACAAAGGAATATGGTCGGGAATTATACACATTACTTTAAAAACATCAACTGGCCTTAGATAAATAGCAGCTGATGTTGATTTGTGATACAGAATAATGCTTTGGAGAATTTCCATTTACCCATGATTCAGTGCAAAGCTACTCATCATTGGACAATAACAAGCGGACTTTATCTAGCTGGCCCCTAATTTATTTTTTACTCAAATCTACACACATCACAACATGCCAGTCCCTTTTAAAGGAGACATATTGTTTAACAAGAATGTGCCAGTGTATTAAAGTCTTTAAGATTTAGAAAGAATGTGCTTTAAAAAGTTGTGTTTCAGATTACTTTATTGAAAAGGACTACAAAAACCCTACAAGTCCTGCCCACCTGTTCCACTTACTACTGCCTCGTTTCCTGGGCTGTGCAGGAGAGCCGGCAGCACTTAGTACACTGCACTGTAGGACAGGAACCAATCAGCAGCTAGGCTGCCCTGAGCATGTGAGTTCTCCTTTAAGCATTGTCATCCCACAGGGTAACACTAAACAGCATTATCACTTGAAAGAAAAATCTGCAAGCGTGCAACAATAAAGTTGTAAAATAAACAGAGCATTTACCATCGTCTGTGCTGTTTAAACATCCTCCATTCCCATTCTGCATGTCCTGCGTCATCTGTGTCCTGCGAAGCAGCCAAAGAAAACAATTTGTGCTGTGAAAACTGATGACAATTACAGATCTCGAGTACATTGAAGGGGAGTTAAAGAAGCCCAGCGAGCTTGATTTACAAATAAAATGGATCACTCAAAAGAGTTCAACAGTGCTGGAACATAGAGTAAAACAAAGGGCGAGATGAGAAAAAGCAAGAGACAAAAATGTACTTGATCCAAACTAAGATATAATTAATCCTTATTATTATAAGCAGAAGAAGCCTTTGGGTTTATTTAACGTTTACATGATTTTCTAGTAGACTTAAAGGGGACCCATCACCCAAAAAAAAATTCATAATCCTATTTTATCACATCAGTCAAGCAAAATGAACTTTAATTACACTATATAAATTATCTGAATCTTGTTTCCTTCAGTCTGGGGATTCATAATTATAACAAGCAGGCAGGAGCCATTTTGTGGACACTGTTATTAAGACAAGTCTTCCATCATCTCAGAATCTTGTTTGTGCACCAGAATGGGGGACCTGATGTCCATCCCCATGCCCTGGCTACACAATTAAATGTTGAAGAGAATGGGGAAATGTGGGGAGAGCAGTGACATCTATGCCCATTGCAAAGAGGAGGGGCAGACAATATTTGATTGACAGCTGAGATGTTTAAATGAGCTTACAACAGCTATGAATGCTTTAATCAAAAATAGAAATTGGATTTCATGTTTAATTTGAAAAGGACTTTTATTATACAGCTTTTTGTGTCTGGGTGACAGGTCCACTTTAAGGTATGAAAATCCAAATTATGGAAAAGATTTGTTATCTGGAAATGCCCAAGTCTTGAGCATTCTGGATAACAGGTTCCATACCTGTATTTTGAAATGAAGCACACTCCCTTGCTTCAGAAACTGTTGCTGCTTTAAAATGCATGGTAGAATTGTAACAACGAAGTTTATTACAATATGGAACTTGCCCTCACTGCAGCCAAACCAGGCACTATTGTGGCTTATGAAATGCATCGCTATAGAGCCAACAAAGGGCAATCTTGCAACTACATCACCAGCCACAGACAGTCAAGGGGATATTTAGAATTTTTGAAAATGTCCAGCAGTTATTTTATGCATTAGTCTGCAAAAAATGTGCTGACTTGGTTGAGAAGCTAATGCTCCCAAACCACTTCCATTTGGAGAAATGTTGCTGAGGTCTTTGTTTCAGTTTTCTTTTAAATAGAAAACAAGTTTGACCACATTTTTTTAATCAAACAGATATCTGTGCCTCTAACTGATATATAACCATTGATGTCAAACTAAAAGCTCATGCACCAAAACATCCTCTGATACCTGAGTGATCACCCTGGAACAGATCAAAACTTGAAAAAAGGTCGATCTAATTATTTGGCCTGTGCCAACATCCTGGGGCTCATTTATAAATGTTGCACAAGGCAGATTGGTTCCCAAAGTGAATATATTTGCCCTGTACATGGTTATATTTATAAAGATGAACAAGTGTGGTGCAAACAGAATTGTGAATTCACAATTTTTCATAATGTCTATAAGAGCTTTTTAAATATGTCAAAAATCACAATCTGCAATCCACAACTTTGGTGGCGGAGAAAATACACGCAAAACACTTTTGCAAAATTGCGAATGCAAGTTACTATTTACGCTATTTTTGCGCACAACAACCTCGCACAGCGGGCGCACTCATGCAAACACACATCTCATTTGCAAGCCATTTGTGAAAATGTATTCTCAATGCAAATACAGCAGTGCAATTTTTTTAGCGTTCAGGAAAAAACATGGGCAACCATTTGCGAATATATATGCGCTGCGCTAACTTAATAAATGACCACCCCTGTGTATTATGATTTGCAACATCTGACACACAGGCTCATGTAACCACATTTTTTGCCTGGCCAGACTGATTGGTAAACAAGGTTAAAGGAGAAGGAAACCCCCTGGGCGCAAAAATCCCTCCCCCCTCCCCTGTGTTGCCCCCCCCATCCCTCCTACCTGTCCCCCCCCCGGGCAAATGCCCCTAACTTGTTACTCACCTCTCTACGCAGGCCCTGTCCACGGAGTTCACAGGCGCCATCTTCTCCCAAGAGGTCTTCTTCCTGGATTAATCGGCATCTTCTGGCGCATGTGCAGTAGGAGCATTTACTGGTACTGATCTACTGCGCATGCGCCGAATGTCACGAAGTGAAATCGGAAAACTTTAGTGACTTTTGGCGCATGCGCAGTAGATCCGTACCGGTAAATGATCCTACTGCGCATGCGCCAAAAATGCCAGTCAAAGCAGGAAGAAGACCACTTGGGAGAAGATGGCACCTGTGAACTCCGGGGACAGGACCTGCGCAGAGGGGTAACAAGTTAGGGGCATTTGCCCGGCGGGACAGGTAGGCCAGGGAGGCAACACAGGGGAGGAATTTCGCGCCCAGGGAATTTCCTTCTCCTTTAAGATGCTAGCAAATGCTGTAGTACCTACAGTCAGCCAATTGTATCCAAGATAGGGAAAACGACTTTCCTATAGTTGCCCTTGTATCGACACCTTTACAGAGTAAAGTCAGGTAGTGATGGCAGTTAGTGGTGAGCCAGGGGAAGGGTTATAATTGGAGATATAGATTTAACATATATTGAAGGTCAGTGACTTTGGTAATAAGCTAAAAGTTAATTAAGTTCATGAAACGTTATATATTACATGTAACGATTCCATTCCCAAACCGGTGGAGAGACAGAACTATTGCATTTCAGTTGAACATGGAGTTGATTCTGTACCTAGTTTATCTCTTGGGCTGTTTGGTGGGATTCAGAAGACTGCCAGTAGTATATAGCATTGCAGCTCCCCATTCAGGTCTGGACTGAGAATTAAAATAGACCCTGGCATTTCAGGTACAAAGGCCCAATCAGCCCACGCAGAGGCCCAAACAGCCCCCACCAGCCCACTAAATACTGACTTTCTATAGTATTTGCCAGAACCCACAGATTGCCAGTCCGGGCCTGTCCCAATTACCCTGTACAGTCCATCCCTAGAACTGGGCTCAACTCAGCTGCTGTTAGCCCCATGTGGTTGAATTGCTGAGCAACCTCAAACTTTCTTGCTGACCAGTACTCATCAGACTAATCAACAGAATGAAAAAGAAAAGCACAAGAATGAAGTACCAATCATTTATGTACCGATTCTTTGCACCAGTGATATCCAGGCAAACGTGTCCATTCCAAGCACAGTAAGGGTTCCTGGCGAGGATGCAGTCATAGCATGAAATATATTGGCTACAGCCAAACAGTGGGATCTGAAGGACACCGCTCTGTGCTCCAATGTATAATGTGTTCTGCAACAAAAATGGAAATGTCAAAACAAACTTAAATATCCCAAGTTAAAGATTTGCTTCATTCATGCTGTTTAAATAAAATCGTTTTTCGAAATGCCTGTCAACTTTAGAACAAGATACATTTTTCCGATATATATATCTTCAGTAAGGCAAACACGAATCATGAATAACGATATATGTTCATTTCATAACAGTGCTGCCGGGAATTCATGCCCACATATAAAAACATTTCACAAAAGTACATATCTCATATTTCAGAGCCTCCTGCTCATCGTATCTTTAAAGGGAATATACATACTATTAATAAGCTGTTTAAATACTCTTTTTACGTTAACTGCACTAAAAAATCCCCTTTATAAACCCACACAGGTATAGAATCTGTTATCAGGAAACCCATTATCAGAAAGCTCTGAATTACGGAAAGGCGGTCTCCCATATAGCTATAACCAAATACGAAGATATAATTAATACTTATTGGAAGCAAAACCTGCCTATTGGGTTTATTTAAAGTTTACATGATGTTCTAGTAGATGTGCCGTAGGCCTGAGTAAGACAGTCATGGACCATTTTCTCATGGCAATTTCTTTTTTTTACATTTTTAGTGCAAGATATCCAAGTGTTCCAATTTCTGACACGCAGGGGCAGATTTACATAGGGTCGAATATCGAGGGTTAATTAACCCTCGATATTCGACTGCCGAATTGAAATCCTTCGAATATCGAAGTCAAAGGATTTAGCGATATTCCTACGATCGAAGGAATAATCGTTCGATCGAACGATTAAATCCTTCGAATCGAACGATTCAAAGGATTTTAATCCATCGACTGAAGGATATTCCTTCGATCAGAAAATTGTTAGGAAGCCTACGGGGACCTTCCCCATAGGCTAAAATTGGCCTCGGTAGGTTTTGGGTGGCAAACTAGGGGGTCGAAGTATTTTTTAAAGAGACAGTACTTCAACTATCGAATGGTCGAATAGTCAAACGATTTTTAGTTTGAATCGTTCGATTCGAAGTCGTAGTAGTAGTTGAAGGTCGAAGAAGCCAATTCGATGGTCGAAGTAGCCATATTTGACCATTCGAAATTCAAAGTATTTTTAATTGCCTGCTCATTGACATTGATGAGAAAGGGCAATATTGAGACCCCAGCCAGCACTGCTTGCCCAGAGCCCCTTAACCACCCTCAAAGACAGCTCTGCTGTATAGAACTCACTTAAGCTTAGTAACTTTACTATACAGCGAGCAAGCGTTCTTTCAGCTTGCAGATTTTCTTGGAATCCTCAGTTATTCCAGATGAGGGGGAGTTAACTGATAACTAATTAATTCTCGGAGGTTCCAAAACTTTGCTTTGCAGCGAGAAACCATCAATATTTGCATCAAATGATGCCAAGGCCCAGGATGATGAAAACAGACTTCACTGCTACTTCCAAGATCACATTTCTGCATGCACAATAACAGGGCTGAATGGAGCTAAAAAGATGACTGTTAAGCAAGAAGTTACATTTTCTTACATGAATCATTAAAGCAAAATATCCTGGCATCCATATGGTAAGCAAATAAAATCCTTTCTTTTAAACCCACACACTACAATGAATAGACAGGACCAAATCTGCCTGTAATAAGTATGTGATCCTTTTTTTACTCCGATGGAGTTCACAGTGATGTTCCCTCCTGCTGGGCAGCGCTTATATTACCTACAAACTGAATTACTGTACATTTAACATTGCAGCAGAGCTTTAGTCAGATAAAAGCTACAAACACAAAGTTCTTCATGGACTGACCAAAGTCCCATGTGGCTTCTGAGATATCATTTCAAGGGGCCACATTTTTGCAAAAAATAAAATCATTTTAACGAACGTTCAATGATAAGCTTCTTGGAATAATCTTTTTAAAATGCACTTGTTTTAAATCAACTCCATTTTTAGCCAGGAGCACTGCAAGCTGGATGGGGGGGGGGGGGGGGGGGGAGAAACTCAGGGCATCCATGATCCATTAATGATTATTTTGTCAACATAAAATGCATGCACTATATCACACTTGCACAAAGAACCAACATTACCATTACCTTTTATTATCAGACATAGGAAGGACCCAGAAGGAAAAGAGCAATGCTTTTAAGCAGCACCTTATCCTTCTTGTTTTATTATATTCTTCATTTTATATTTGTACAATGAAAATATTACTATTTGCATGTGTGATTATTGCTTTGTTTTTGAGGCTTTTGTGAAGATGCTAATGATTCATCCAATAGAACAATAAAAGGGTCAATACCGCCTGCCAACTCAGCCAATCCTGTTGGCATATCTGGAGCTTGGCCGGAAAAGAACTGTCCTGATGAAAAATCATGTCAAAACAAGAGCAGTGATGTAGGTCAGTGATGTAGTCCTCTCCCGAAGGGTCTGCATAGGGTAGAGTTCTGTACGGGTCTGTTTTATTATACCCGACCCATACCCGCTAACCATGTCCCTCAACCCAGACCCACAGTCCAGAATGGCAACCCTCAATTTTCCACCATTAATCCGCTACCCAAGCTAACCCACAATAAGCTAAGTAACTAACCTGGGGACATGCAAAACTGGATGTGACATCACTTTGGGCTGGTGTGACATCACTCAAGCGCTGAATCGGTTTAAAAATA
The DNA here is from genome assembly GCA_038501925.1 of Xenopus petersii. NCBI lineage: Eukaryota > Metazoa > Chordata > Amphibia > Anura > Pipidae > Xenopus > Xenopus petersii. The sequence goes on along the minus strand of CM076685.1, from coordinate 20,194,396 downwards.
GAAAAAGAACCACCAGAACCACAGGGGAGGGATAAAGTTGGCACCTTTGTTGGGTACTCAGCCGGGTTACCCGTGGACTGCCCACATGCCCAAGGGAGTCAGGGACTTTTTGCCCGAAACCTGACCACTTTGTGGCTATTTTAATATCTCGACTATTAAAGCCAGACCATACCAATCACTCTAATCAGACACAAAGCTTTCTGGCCCATGGCCGAGCCACAGTAGTAATGGCAAGCAAAGCACGGTCATATACATAAACCCAAAATATTGCATATTGTTTACCTTTAAGTTAACATTTATATGACATAAGACATTTTTTATGGTTTTAAGGTATTTAACTTTTCAGCAGTTCTCCAGTTTGGAATTTTAGCAGTTATGTTGCTAGGGTCCTGTTTATCCTAGAAACCAGGCAGTTGTTTAAATAAGAGACTGAAATGTGAATATGAGATGGCCTGAATAGAAAAAAATAGTAATAAACAGCTACAATAAGAACAAAACTGCAAGTTCACAGAGCAATAGTTGTTTTTGCCTTATCCAGAGGTGTGGAAAGAAGGACGCAACTGCAGGATTCCTGCTAATGTGCTATTTATTAGCCACACAACATGTTTCGGACAGCATGTGTCCTTTCTCAAGTGTGAACACAAGTGAAAACATAAAGCATATAAAACCACACAGTGGAGTAAAACCACACCCACTTCCACCTGGCACCTAACTAAGTATCAATTAGGCACAGAAATAATGATGATTAATGATTTCAAAACGGTTTTTACTGTTTTTTATGTTTATATATGGATATGCACTTTATATATTTTAATCACAGCCTAAATGTAATGTTTTTTTAACTTTCAGGATCTTTTTCAGAGTCAACCGGCATTTTTATGACATTTTGCAACTTTATAGATTTATACTGACACTATCACAGTGTATCTTATTTCTGTGCCTAACTGATACTTAGTTAGGTGCCAGGTGGAAGTGGGTGTGGTTTTACTCCACTGTGTGGTTTTATATGCTTTATGTTTTCACTTGTGTTCACACTTGAGAAAGGACACATGCTGTCCGAAACATGTTGTGTGGCTAATAAATAGCACATTAGCAGGAATCCTGCAGTTGCGTCCTTCTTTCCACACCTCTGGATAAACTATATCGTTGTTTGCGGTGCTAAGACGGAGCACCTGTGGAATATTGTAAGGACTTCGATTTACCTCACATTGTGTATATATCTTCACTCTGTCAAGTTGTTTTTGCCTGTCAGGGTCAGTGACCCCCATTTGAAAGCTGGTAAAACAATGAAAACCAAATACAAAATTTCTGGAAATAGGACATTCTCTAACATACTAAAAGTTATCTTAAAAGTGTGGTTCACCTTAAAGTAAACTTTTAGTATGTAATAGAATGGCCAATTCTAAGCAACTTTTCCATTGGTTTTCATTTTTTATACTTTTATTATTTGCTTTTTTCTTCTGATTCTTTACAGCTTTCCGATGGGCGTCACTGACCCCATCTAAAAAGCAAATGCTCTGTAAGGCTACACACATTTTTCTACCTTTTATTGCTCATCTTCTTCTATTCATATTCAAATTCCAGTGCCTTATTCAAATCAATACATGGTTGCTAGGGTAATTTGGATCCTAGCTACCAGATTGTTGATAATGAAACTTGAAGAGCTGCAGAATAAAAAGCCAAATATAATGAAAACCAATTGCAAATTGTCTCAGAATATCATTCTTTAAATCAGTTTAAAGGTACCCACCACCCCTAAGTGTCAGAAAGGAGGGAACACAAAAACCTTGAGTATGATTTTATGAAACTCACATCCAGAGCTCCTTAGCTTTTGATAAAGTCATGTTCTGAGTTAGGTTTGCCACCTTTTAGTTCTTGCCTTTGCAGAAATACTGTGGCCACGCTAGTGAGTGCTTATTAGTAAAGCTGCTACTAGTGAAAGCAGCTGGAAAAGACGTGTTTAACTAATTGCACACAATTTTTAAAAAAGGTCATTAACAGTAATGGTGATACATAAGTCAGTATATGTGAAAAGTGATATAATCCAGAAAAGAGTGAGAGTAAATATTTGAAATGGATGAAATGATGAAGGTGTATGTTATTATAGTGGTCAGACCTCCCACATTTGTGTGCAGCAGGGTCAGGCTGATACTTATGCGGCGACTGGAGAATGGAACTGATTAATGAGATAGAAATGCTTGGGAATAAAGCATAGCCCAGAAATTGCAGACCTCTTGCCGCTTAATCAACACAGAGTTCTACACTGCATTATATATTTTGACATGTATGTAACAGCAAATAAAGGGTGGCTGGTTTATGTATTTGTCTAATGGAAATTATTACTCGCTAGGTTGTTACCTTGTCTTTAAAAAGCTACGTCTGTGGCACTCCTGATGTTATAGAACCTTTGAGGGTTGTAGTTTAAAAATAAGTAAGGAGACACTGATTTGAAATTTCTGACAACTCCTGAAGAAGAAAAACCCGACAACTGTATGTCATTAGTACCCTTAAAGGAGAAGGAAAGCTACAGATGCATTTTATTGCCAATAGATTAGCTGCAATAGTGCAAGTTAGAATGCTATATTTATTCTGTAGAATGTTTTACCATACCCGAGTAAAAAGATTTAGAAGCGCTCTGTTTAAGGATAGCAGCTGCAGTATTAGTTTGGTGTGACCACTTCCTGCCTGAGTCTCTCCCTGCTCACTCATAGCTCTGGGCTCAGATTACAGCAGAGAAGGTAAGGGGGGGGGAGGAGCAAACTGAGCATGCTCATGCCCGGGGCAAGGAGGTTTAAGCTGAAAACAGGAAGTCTGATACAGAAGCCCATGTGTACACAATAGAAGGAAAGAAATGCTGTGTTTCTTTTGACAGAGGACTCAGAGCAGCACTTTAAGGTTTACTGGTATATTTAGGTGGACCTTTCTGATAAGGCTTACTTAGCTTTAAGCTTTCCTTCTCCTTTAAATCAATTCTATGTGGGCTACAACATGTCAGCATTGTGTTATCTCTCATCACAAGCAGTGAAACTTATTTGGAACCTGCTGAATAATCAAGTCCTGCAAACAGAAGAAACGAATGCAAGGGCAATCTTTACTGTCCCCTTAAAGGGGACCCGTCACCCAAAAAAAATGTTCAAAATCCTATTTTATCACATTAGTCAAGCAAAATGAACTTTAATTACACTGTATAAATTAATTGAATCTTGTTTCCTTCAGCCTGGGAATTCATAATTATAGCAAGCAGGCAGGAGCCATTTTGTGGACACTGTTATTAAGACAAGCCTTGTATCATCTCAGAATCTTGTTTGTGTACCAGAATGGGGGACCCAATGTCCATTCCCATGCCCTGGTTACACAATTAAATAGTGAAGAGAATGGGGGAATGTGGGGAGAGCAGTGACATCTAGGAAGTGCTGAATGGAAAGTGAAAGTAATTGCCGCCTCTGAGGCAGGCAATATTTGATTGACAGCTGAGATTTTTAAATGAGTTTACAACAGCTATGAATGCCTTAATAAAAAATAGAAATTGGATTTCATGTTTAATTTGAAAAGGACTTTTATTATACAGCTTTTTGTGTCTGGGTGACAGGTCCACTTTAAAATCTGTAACTACATTTCATAGTCAGTCTCTTGCGGTTAATGCTGACTCCATACTGAAACTCAGACAGCTGGAAAAGGCAATAGCAGCAACAGAATACAAAAAAATCAGCAATCTCAAGTAAATGTGTTTAGGACAAATTGTTGGCAAGGTTTCTGTGTGATTGATGGTCACATCATGTGGAGAGATACCACAAAGCCAAGCAGAGCATGATCTTGCCAGATCTAGTGTCTTCTATCAGGCACATGACTGACGAGACTCGTTATCTGGCACATTCTGTTATGGCCACAAATTGTTCCACTGAGTGAAATACAGCCAATCGCACTTGATTTGAGAAATTTTAAAGGGGACCTATCATCCAAAAACAAAAAGCTGTATGATAAAAGTCATTTTCAAATTCCCAAATTCTTTTTTTTAATTAAAATATTTATACCTATTATAAAAGGTATTTAAAAATGTCAGCTGTCAATCATATATTGCCTGCCCTGCCTCTATGTCTCAGGCATATATATCAATATAACTGCAACTCTCTCATTCCCTATCCCACCTCACCACCTATAATTGTGTAGCCTGTGCATGGGCAGAAGCATTAGGTCCCCCATTCCGGTGAATACAGAAGATTTTTTTGGGGTGATACAAAACTTGCCTCCAACATGTCTCCTGCCTCTTACTGTGATTGTGTAATTCCAAGACTGAAGGAAACAAGATTTAAATAATGTATATAGTGTAAGCAATTTTTATTTTGCATGACAAACATGATAAAATGAATTTGGAATTATTTATTAAAGGAGAAGGAAAGGTCTTTTTATTTGGGGATAGTTACATAGTTAGTTACATAGTTAAATCTGGTTGAGAAAAGACAACGGCTATCAAGTTCAACCCCTCCAAATGAAAACCCAGCATTCATACACACACCCAAAAAAGTTAGCCACCCCCAAGTGATTGCACGAACTTAACTAAAATATTGGGCCGGTGCACCTATTAGGAGAAAACTGCAACGGTCCGGGGATTCTTCCAGAGAGCACCACGGAGTGATCGTCTTCCGGATTTTTTTTCTCGCGGGTGCACATGCGCCGTAGAGCGAAAAGCCGAACTTAAATGAAAAAGTCGGCTACATCGTTCTACTGCACGTAAGTCTGCACCAGGAAATTTGAAGAAAGAAGAAGCTGGAAGACGATCGCTCCACGGTGCTCGCTGGAAGAATCCCGGGCCAGTGCATTTTTCTGTTTTAGGAGCACCGGTGCACCAGTTGTTTCAAGCAGTCCTCTGGCACCAGAAAAATCACTCAGGACCAGTCATAATAATTTGCTTATTATTTTTAGGGAAAGCTACAGAATTTGTTTAAAGATGTTGCTGGCGCTGTTTCACTGGGGGATAGAAAAAAATAGCAACCACTTTGGTGCTGCTGCCTTTAATTCTACATACAGTAAATGCTGAAAGACAGCTTTCCCATTGGTTCTGACAGCCTTACAGCAGTAAGTGTGCCGACCAACTATGGTTACAGAGGCCTGCTACAAACACTTACAAATACAATCTGGGGAAACAAAGCCATATGTAAACAGTATGTCAGTGAGTAACACAGACCAGGTCAAACATTTCCAAGCCTGTTCTGTTGGGTTCTGCATTCTAACAGCCATTTAAAATTGGAAAACTCTATGGATTAAAAGCGGGTTGCTTTCTATTTTTATCCTGTAATTAGGAATACTTAGGAGGGGGCACTGCCGTACAACTCACCTTGGGTGAGGTCTTTTGCACAGACTGCAGTGCAGTTCAATTTATTTATGCTGCTAGCCATGCTTTTAAAGGAACAGTAACATCAAAAAATGAAAGTGTTTTAAAGTAATACAAATATAATGTACTGTTGCCCTGCACCAGTAAAGGGGAGAGACACAAGCTCAGATTTGCCTCTTCTTTGGGGCTGTTACACAGCAGATGAGCTCTGTAGAACATAATGGTGTTATCCACTATTTAACCTGTGCCATATAGACTTTTTTTCAATTTTCTGCCATTGCAACACAGCAGCTTCTTTATATGAACTATAGTAGTGTTTCTGAAGCAAACACATCAGTTTTACCAGTGCAGGGCAACAGTACATGATATTTTTATTACTTTATTACTGAACACTATCATTATTTTGGTGTTACTGTTCCTTTAACTCAGGTCTATGGTTAACACTGTAAATATGGCAGCTAAGCCTCAAATATATAAATGTGAACATGCAGAGAAGAAATGTTATGCATGCGATACAGTAATATTATTACGTAATTAACCCTAATATGTTGCGGCATTATTTTTGGGGCAGGGGAGAGCAGGCATTATTGGCAAGGCCCCAGTCTACGCGTAACTTATTAGCCAAACTATTGGCTGCAGTAAAACTAAAAACAATTATTAACTATTGTCTTCCGTAAAACTAGAAATAATTATTAGATATATTTTCCCTATATATAAAGCTGGCCATAGATGTTGAGATTTTTAAAAGATCCGATCATCATCGCGAGACCACGATTATCTCAGAACGATCGTACGAATTGTCCATCAACTAAAAAGACCAATTTGGCAGGAAAACAAAGGGGAGCTGCTTGGACTGCTTGGCCCTGCAAACATAGATAGATGACTGACACCAGAGGGCGCTGTGCCCAATGGTATTTAAGGTCAGGTGGTGGTGGAGTGTTTTATGCTTGACAAAGAGTGGGGTGCCGCTCGAAATGTTGCATCTGTGCTGCTGTCCTACAAATAAAGACGGTTTTAATACTATTGGAGTGCTGTCTATTGGAAGAAAACATAGATAGATTACACTGGGACCGACAAAGATTTTTTTAACCTGGCCTATCGATTTCCTGACAGATGTCGGCTGAAAAATCGTAAGACGTTCGTTCGAATACCACTAACGATAATTTCGAAGGATTGGTCGGACTTCGCGAAAATCAGTTGTTCGGCAAGAGAAATGTTTGCTTCTATGGGAACCTTTAGGCTTGTCCAACCAATGACTCTCCTGCTGTAAATTATTGTCCCCAGCATCCATTTACATCCTTGATTCACCCGCACAGGTAAATGAGTGAGTTTGTGGGTGCTGGGGTTAGTCAATGTAAGGTCTCTAAAAGCTTTATTCTAAGATATGAAATAGTCTAAGCTGATTGCAGATGGCCAGGTATCCATTAACCTATACAAGATTGTATAGCTAATTGCTGAAAAGCATTAGTATATCTAGTATATCTTCCTTAAAACACTACCGAGCAAATATATTAACATTCGAAATGGTAATCCGAGCAATTAAAATTTAAATCCCATTTTATAAACACTTTCCTCACTGACCTGTTTCTTGGAGATTACCAATTTTTCAATTGGCTGTGGGAACTTGTAGACTTGCATTTCTTCTATTATATGGACCGCAGAACCAATGACCACTGCCTTGTGAAGCCAGCCATCATCTGTAGGATGAAATGGTGAAATGCAAATTACTTGTACCAAACCAGAAATCAATCTCATCTTGAATGGCGCACACACATTTTCAGGGGCAGTTTTGTGGAAAGATTATCTTTATTGATTTTGTAACCATAACATAAAGTAAGAGAGAAGAAAGTGAGGAAAGAGAGAAAGATAGATAGAAGGGTGGGCATTCCCTTTCTGCTATAAGGTGTATCTTAAGGTAAAGAACCTGGTTAGGAGCTTTCGTTACCGCTAAGTCATATGCCAGCAGTACTGGTTTGTGTTTCTGTAAGCAACCTATCCTATATCCTAAACCTATATATGTCAATTTGTGGCTCGGAAGAATGTAATTGATCATTTTTGTCCAAAATGCTAAGGTAGGAGGTTCCAGGGCTTTCCATGTGAGCAATATAGATTTCTTTGCATAGTGTAGAAGTTGATGTAGACACAACCTGTCACTGGATGAAAGGGCGAGTTCCTCAATAATTGTATTCATTTTTAAATAGATACAAATACAGGTTTTAAAAAATACTGTAATGTATAATCACTAGGGATGCTGCCTGGCCCAACCAAATCCGAATCCTAATTTGCATATGTAAATTAGGGGCGGGGAGGGAAATCGCATTACTTTTTGTCACAAAACAAGGAAGTAAAAAATGTTTTCCCCTTTCTTCCCCTAATTTGCATATGCAAATTAGGGTTCGGATTCGGTTCAGTATTAGGCTGAAACTTACGCACAGGATTCGGGGGTTCGGCCGAATCTAAAATAGTGGATTCGGTGCATCCCTAATAATCACACATTGAATTAAAAATAAAAATAAAATTGGAAAAGGGGGGGGGGATTTCACTAACCTGTCCCAAGAAAGAGCACATCGTAGTACACATTGTCCAGCGCTTTAACCCTATCCACAGCTATTCTGGTGTATATGATGTTCCTCTTCATAAGAAGCGGCTGCTCTTCAATCGGTCTCACCTTCGCGTACATCAGTGGGTGAAGTTTTACAAAATCTAGCACATTGTTGGGGAGATCCTGGGAGGTGTTGAAACCATGGTTACGAAATTCATTTGTGATGCACTGCGAACAAAACTCAAATTAAAACAGTGAAGTTTACATACATGACATTTAGCATTGCCATTTCTCGTGTTTGTTTTTTTCTCTTGAAAACAGGACAATGGGAGCAGTTACATGGGTAACCCTGGGTGCTACTAATAAAAGGGGAACTCTGGCTTTCAAACCAAAATTTGATAAAGAGGCCTGCATAACACAAAAACTGCTAATATACCCATCACAATTATCGGTTTCTTCAAAAAGTATGAATAAATGCCATTTTCTATGCTGAAATCCAGCTGTTTAACAGTTCTTCTCTTTCTGCATCATTTGAAATCCTGGCAGGGAAGGAGGGACTAAAGTTACAAACAGCATGCAGGAACTACATAACCCACAATGCATTGCAATGTGATGTTCCGTTCCTTATTGAAATTCAGGCTGAGGACAGATGGTTGCTCATACAAAGTAACAGTAGTCAACCAGCTCAGCAAAGTAGTCAGACAGATCAGCATGAGAGCTGGGGGCTAGGCTTAGGGAACTGCTCCAAACTATTAAAAATGATGAACAGTCTGCATATTTTTAAATTATATTGTAAAGATGCTTGAAATTATGTTTACTTTTCAAAAAGCTCAAGTAATGTTTGTGTGGAGTTCCCCTCCAGTCACTACACTATAGGAAAATGATCCTTCAGTGTAGAGTGCCGTTTAAACCTGCAGAACAAAGTAAACAACAGAATCATTTTGGTTATCACAACTTTGAGATATACATATATATCCACGAGCAGTTAGTTATTTTCTAAGGTTAGTGCCACACCTTGTGTGCACCTCTTGGATGCATTAATAGTATTAATAAAGTCATTTACTATGAATTTTCAAAATTTCACACATACGTATAAAAATATTAGGGATGCACCGAATCCACTATTTTGGATTCGGCCGAACCCCCGGATCCTTCGCGAAAGATTCGGACGAATACTGAACCGAATCCTAATTTGCATATGCAAATTAGGGGTTGGAAGTGGAAAAAATGTTTACTTCCTTGTTTTATGACAAAAAGTCACACGATTTCCCTCCTCGCACCGTTCGGTTCAGCCGGGCAGAAGGATTCGGCCGAATCCGAATCCTGCTGAAAAAGGCAGAATCCTGGCCGAATCCCGAACCGAATCATGGATTCGGTGCGTCCCTAGAAAATATTATGCGAGATGTAAGGTGTGTCAGCAGGTTGGTCAACTGCAAGCCAAGTAGGGCCAAATGTTTTATGCATTCCCAAGGACTGCCACAGTGGCTTTTCATTCAAATAGTTTCAGAGCAGATAAAATCGGGTATGTCTGTAGAGACATACTGATTTACAGAGCAGAAATGCATGGAGGAAAAATATGGTTGGCAATATGGTTGGTTAATCTGGTTTATCAATTATATGAGGAAGTGCATGCTGTCTGTTGAGCTTGTATCCAAAGCCCTATCTAGGAATCTACTAAATGGCAGCCCCCCGTCACTGGTTAATCTAGAAGGTTGTGATGGAAAATATATATTTCCAGAGAATACCCATATCCCTTCTGTTGCAAGTTAAACTGGTAAATAGCAGTAAAAATGTGATTTGCTTTATTTTAATATTACCTGTAATATCAAAGATGTTCATGTTTGCATAATATAAACAACTGTCCCTGGGACAATGATAATGTTGTACTGTAAGGTTTGTGTTAGTTACAGAACACACAACACAGGAGTCAGAACGGATGTTATATATAGAAAAATCAAATAAAGAAGGGATGTGCAAAGCCTGAAACAAAGGTAGAATTCCTATTTGGGATATGATCATCTGAAGCACAGCACTGTATATTAGCCTTTGGCTATAATACAATTTAGTTCCCAGGGTGCTGGCAATTGCAGTTCATAACACCTACAAGTCTGACTTTGCTCCTCAAACAGTACAGTAAAGAGCAACTAATGCCTCCCGGTGCAGAGAATCATGTTTGTTAATTTCCTCCTACGTGTTTATGAATAGAAAAACTAATAAAGATAATTGAACATGATTGCAGTGAGTATAAACTGTATAAACAGATAATAAAAGGATATTAAAATATGTAGGGCAACACTATAGCATCAGCACCTTCCTTGAAACTCCAAAAAAAAACAATTCTTTTTTGTTAGCAGTTTTGCTAATATATGTGTACCTTAAAGAACCAGTAACATCAAAAACATTTTTTTAAAAAAAATTCATTAGTATACATCAAAAAAAAACAAAACACCAAGACAAATTAAACTTTAAAATCGCAAAGTCTTTATTAAGAAATAAGTCACCGAAACTCCACTAGCAGAAAGCGATCAGGCGATCCATCGTGCGGGGCTCGATTTCTCCTCCCTGCCTTCCTTATAGGAGATAGCCAGGGAGTCGAAATCGAGCACCGCACAATGGATCGTTGCCTTGTCGCCTTTTCTGAAGAGGAGTGGAAGCGGAGTTTCGGTAAGTTATTTCTTAATAAAGGCTTTGCGGTTTTAAAGTTTATTTTATGAATTATAATAATTTTTTTTTATGTTACTTACTGGTCCTTTAAGCATTACATAGTTGCGTAGGCAGAAAAAGGATACCTCCTTGTCAGAATGAAGCCAAGATAAAGTCTAGTTTATCCTAAAAATTCCCTTACTAAGCCATCTCCAATTTGCCTCAGTGGAGGTTAATACAGTCCTTACTAAGAGTAGAGGGGTAACTGCACAGATCACTGCTCAACAAGTAGTACTTGTAGAGCAGTGACTTAGTAGTTAGAACTGACCTGCAGTTCACAGTGCAGCAAATATGCTTTTCTACTCAGCAGTTACCTCCTGGTTCATTCAGCCTGACCACAATTGCCATTTCCCGATTCATCCAACCTGAACGTGGTTGTAAAAGTTACTTCCTGGTTCATCATGTGACTGCTCCTCACATGGTCATAGCCGAAAAGAAAACAGATTTTCTACGTGACCTGTGTGAGTTTTTGGTTCAGAAATAATAAAAAAACAGCTTACAGCATCTTTTCCCTGTTAGTTAATGGGAAAGGATCATGAGACTGTGTGTTTGGGTATTTGGGATGCTACAGTTAAAGGAGAAGGAAAGCGACGGAGGCATTTTATTGCCAATAGATTAGCTGCCACAGTGCAAGCTAGAATGCTATATTTATTGTGTAGAATGTTTTACCACACCTGAGTAAAAAGCTCTAGAAGATGTTTGTTTAGGATAGCAGCTGAAGTATTAGCTTGGTGTGACATCACTTCCTGCCTGAGTCTCTCCCTGCTCACTCATAGCTCTGGGCTCAGATTACAGCAGAGAAAGGGGGGGGGGGGGAAGAGGAGCAAAATGAGCATGCTCACACCCAGGGCAAGGAGATTTAAGCTGAAGGCAGGAAGTCTGATACAGAAGCCCATGTGTACACAATAGAAGGAAAGAAATGCTGTGTTTGTTTTGACAGAGGACTCAGAGCAGCATTACTTTGAGGGTTTACTGGTTTGTTTAGGTGGACCTTTCTGATAAGGCTTACTTAGTTCCCTTCATTCTCAAACTGGTAAAATTCAGAGTAACGACAATAAATGGAACAATGTGAGTTGTAGTAGCAACAGATGGAGAGCTGCATGTTGAAGACCTGTACTAAAGGAGAACTAAAAAAAAAAAACCTTAAATTTGTGTTTGAGTTGGCAGCCTCTATCTTTAGACACACCACTTCTGGTTTTAGGCACCAATCTGGTCCTGGTTTCCAGTGTGCGTGGTCTTGCTCAGTGATCGTCACCAGAAAGCCTAAAGACAGACCCCACTGAGCAACTGTAAATTAAAATAAAAATGGTACCAGAGACCCCAAGGGGTTTATGCCTGCAGTGCAGTTGGGTGAGGGGCAAAGGACCTCAAGTGGGGTGCTGACATTCAAACTCTTACAATGGGCGAGGGGGAAGATGTGAAAAAGGTTTCTAATTGTTTTCCTAAGCAGAAGAACATCAGAGCAGCCTCTTTCTTTCTCCTGACAACTTCCTTGACTACTTGGTGGTCAGACTGGTGGGAAAATAACCAGCAGGTGGCGCTGTTGTAACAAAATTCATTCATATTATCAGTACATGTATCACTTAATATCTTGGGAAAAAAGAAAATAAATAATGTATGTAAATTGCAAGTTCTTAGAATAGCACATCAATTTTACATTTAAAGGTTTACTTATTCTTTAATAAATCAGTATAGATTAGAAAAAGTAGCATTTCTTTAGTAAAGCTGCTATTTTATCTGGCCTTAAAGTGACTATTCTGTAGCAAGTCGAGATGTGTGTTTGGCAACACAGAGCCATAGTTGTCCTGATTAAATATTATTTCAATATTAATTTTTTTGTTAAGGGGGACACTATAATCCAAATTAATACTATTAGGGCCTGCCATTTTACAACTTAAACCTGTGGCAGGCTCTTCTGCAATGTTTATATCTTGAATGTTTTTCTATACATGTAAATATGGAGGATATTTTAAACTAAACATTGGCAGGGGGGATCCATGTAGCCTACCTAGCATCCTTATCCTACTTCTATGCATCAGGGGGTTTTATATGCTCCATTCATTTATATACCAGCACATAGTGTATTCTGGGTTACAGTGCATGCATTAAGGATTTAAAATTGCGCACCACAAATTGTCCTTTAGTATAGCACTTAAGTTGACAGCTTGAGGGATCTTGCTGAACAGGATCAAGCTATGAACTGATTGGGGATGGCTTCTACCACAACCATTAATATTAGACCACATTTACTTGCACTCTATTGGAGTTTTACCAATGTCACCAATGTATATGGGATGCAAAGACAGCTGCAGGGGAGCATTTGGACCTTGTATTGACATTGACTTCTCATTTTTCAATCTAACAAATGCAAAGAAAAACAGATACTGTTTGTGTTTTATCCAACCTTCCTGCATTATTTAAACAGTACAGAACAACAAAAGAGTAATTAAACACCTTGGTACTCTATTCCATCAGTCTACTAAACACTGGCATTCTGTTGTACATCTAAAAACAATATCCACAGGCACAACAGTGCACCAGTCCTTGGCACTTCATGAAAATTGCTCTAACAGAGACATTTTGTGCCACACCTACCCTATAGTCAGGTCAAGTACAATGCAACCCAATACAATAACACTTAAAGAGAATTTCTGGTCAGAAGATCTAGGGGATACGGAACTTCTACACAGCTTTGGTCAGTTTTAAGGACATTTAGATGGAAATAAAGCATAAATTAGATACTATGGGGGTTATTTTATCTCAACATTCTCTGCTGAAAACTCCAGTCAAATCTGCTCGGGTTTTTTTATGCTTATTTATTATTATATTTTCCCGAAAATTTGCTTTGCAGGAAAAAAAAAATCAGTTTTTTTGCCTGAAAACTTCGGGCTATTGCACGAAACCCAAAGCACATCAAAAAATTATTGGGACTTCTCCCATTGACTTATACAGTATGCAACCTCAACAGGTCTGAGATGCTGGATTTTCTGATTCGGACTTTTCCATCCTCGGGGTTTAATAAATTCCGGAACATTCGTGATTTTTTTTTAAAAAAAAAAATCACAATTTTTTTGTAATTTTTCCTTTAGGAGTTTAGTAAATAACCCCCTATAAGTGGAAATTAATGATTGCAGGCAATTGTGAAATAGATATATGATTTGCATATATCTGGAGTTGGGAAAAAAACAATTATCTCTGAATTTAAGGAGAAATTTAGACTTAATGAAACCAATCTGGCTCTTTCATAGGCCCCCCAACTCCCTACAGAAGTCTCATACCACTAACACTGAAATTACAAAAACTAGGACACAATTGCTGGTGCTCCAGATCCAGAACAAGCCAGGTCTGTAGTAGTGTATAATAAAAGTAATGCATTTCTGTTGACCCAGTTCAATAATATGCAGGATAAAAATACACATGATTAAATGCTGTGGTGCAGCTCCTGTTATTTCGTGACTGAGCACACCTTTTTTAATGTTACCTGCATCATGAGAACATCATTTACTCCAAAGGCCAGTTCAGTGCAGGGTTGACTACTGTGTATAGTAAAAGGCTGTACTGTATGTACCTGTGTATGTTGGCAAACCCAAAAGTATTCACAAAGGCGCAACTACATACACATCTGAAAGCCTTCCACATCCAAAAGAACTAATAATAATAACAACAATATTGTTTCAGTATTATATATATAATATATATATATTTTATGATAGAGTGTGTGTATGTTAAGATTTACATGACCTAGAAGTCACTCTTTTCTTGGCCTAAGCCAACCATACAGGCTTGCACTGGTAGCAATAATCAACCAAATGGATTAGCTGCAAATGTTATTCAGCATTTATTGCTTATACAAAATACTTTAAAGTAAAGCCAGGAGATAATGGCTGATTACATTTTTTTTTAACTTTGATGATAAATTGAAATACTACCGTATATCTAAAACAGATAACTTACTGATCCTGGCCTTGGGCTGGGAACCTCTCCTTCGTATCGAGACCATTTACGAGATGAATACTGATATTCCATATAAGGTCCCTCAAACACTTTCTGGATATCAGAAATGCTGTATCGACAAATAGCAGAGGCTTCCATGTTTTTCCTGGGAATAACAGTAATTTAATAATAATTAAATCAATGATAATTCAGTGATATAGCAATATATAAATTATATAATATATAAATTATATAATAAATATATATATATACACACACACACACACACACACATATATACACGTACATAATATAAATTTTTTTCTTGTAACTGTATTTAGACCCATAACCAATTCTCAGATTTTTACTAACCATCCAGTAAGTATTCACTCCTCATACGATAATATTCTGTAGCATGAATTTTTGCTGCAAAAAATCGCCACGAGGCAATTCGTTTTCTGAAGTTGCCTCCCGGGGAAACTTTGGGCAACTTCTAAAAACGAAACGCGCCGAGTGCCATTCCGCTGGCGGTTTACATTTTAGATGGCGGGAAGGCATTTCGGGGAGATTAGTCGCCTCGAAGAAGAGGCGATTTGTCCCTGGGAGACTAATCTCCCTGCCCTGAATCACTACGTCTCTCTCTCTGCCCTAAAACTGATAACAAATGTGTAAACATATTCTGATTGGTCTGCAGAGCACTTTTATAAATTTATATTTTGGAGTTTAGATCCCCATTAACCTGTGTATCGGAATAAAATGCAAGTTCGGGAGTGTATAGGAAGATGGTTTAGATGCCTCCCCCAACCAGCCCTCACTAATACAGCATGGAGGAAATGACAGGTCTCTGGGCTTCAAAACAGATCAGAGAGACCTGTGCCCATTCCTGGCGGGATGGCACTCAGATCGATTTGTTTTCCGAAGTCGCCCGAAGTTGCCTCACGAGGAAACTTTGGCCGATATTGGAAAACGAAGCGTTCAGAGTGCCATCCCGCCAGCGATTTCGATTCTAGCCGGGGGGAAGGCAGTTCGGGGAGATTAGTTGCCCCAAGTAAAAAGAAAAAATTTTGCTGCACTCCACACGCCAAATCATTTTGTTTCCAAAATGTTGAGAGGTATATACTTGTTCTAGGTTCCTATCAAAAACTAAAATGACCATCAAGCTGGAATTTGCTTTTGTGGTGCTGAAATACCATGTAGATATGTATCAAATAGAACTTTTTCTCTTTCATTTCCAGGAAGCCTAAATAAAGATCACAGACACAGATTACCATTTTGGATATTGATAGTTGGGAAAGGACAAGGTGCTCCAGAATAACTTGTAAATGACTCACCGAGTAGAAAAAGTGGTCCGGGTGCTCCAGCCCCAGACCCCCAGCTTTAGGGAGCGGTACAGCAAAGAAGAAAAATAGGGCTAACCGGCACTCAAAGGATCCACAGGACCAGAGAGATTAAATTAAAAAAATATTTTATTTATACAAAGTTTAAAAGTATATAACTCTGCATCTCCATCCACCCTATGCGTTTCGCACCCCTACAGGGCGCTTAGTCATGGTGACTAAGCGCCCTGTAGGGGTTCGAAACGCGTAGGGTGGATGGAGATGCAGATTTATATACTTTTAAACTTTGTATACATAAAATATTATTTTAATTTAATCTCTCTGGTCCAGTGGATCTGTTGAGTGCCGGTCGGCCCTATTTTTCTTCTTTTCCATTTTGCACACCAGTGAAAATATTGGGCAGTTATTTAGGAGAGAACTAGGATATGGATAAAAATATGGATAAGGATAAATACAGGACCACACATAGGACAAAGATGAACCTTAGAATGCACCATAGTAACATCTCCTACTCCCTCTATTTTTTTTAAAGAAGCTCTGTTTCTCTATTGACTGTATGTATATTATTCTTCAGGGGCATGTAGATATTCCTCTTCTTTTTCAATAACTTAGACTGGGACCACTCAAGTGTGAGTGGAAATGTGAAGCCCCATAACATTTTGCTTTTAGGAAAACAATGGCATGCATTATTAGCTCAAATCCCTGCAGCATCAAATTATCTCACTTGGCATCAAGCTTTCTGTGCATCTTAAAATGACAGCAACACTATGGGGCAGATTTATCAAGGGTCGAATTGAAAATTCGAAATTCTAATTTTTTCATGGTTCAAACTGTCAAATTCGACTATAGAGTTATTAAAATTCGATTGTAGTTTTTTTTTTAAACATTCGATTTTATAGATTTATCATACTTTGGCAGTTTATGAATTCGACTAGTCACCAACTAAAACCTGCCGAATAGCTGTTTGAGTCAATGGGAGAGGTCCAGGGATCAATTTGGAGTTGTTTGCAGCCTTCCTGACTTTCAGTAAATTCAAATCAAATTTTTCCGGTCCATTTAATTCTTATAATAAATTTCGATTGGTGTAATTTCGAATTCATGGGACTTTAGGGGAGATTTTAAAAACTCGCATGAATTCAAAATTCGACCTTTGATAAATGTGCCTCCCAGATTCAGATCCTTATAATAAAACAGGTGCCAGTTTTTAGGGAATAATATTTCTCACATGTAAAAATATAAAGATACTTGAAAACAGGAGTACCATGGCCATATAAAAACATGAAGCTGCAAGCAATCATATTTTAAAGTCGGGGTCAACATTACTTTTTATAAAACATGTCACCAAAAAAGTACAGGGTCGACTGGACATTATTGGCCCACTGGGTTACAAACACCTGGGGCCCAGTGTACATGCGTGAAAGGTGGCGTGCAGAGCTGCATATTTTTTTTAGGGGGGCCCGGCAGATTGGGGTCTGGGCCTGTGGGGGGCCATGAGGCCCGGGGACCACCGGGTTTCTTCCCTGGAATCCCGCATGCCCAGTCCGATCGTGGTACATATAAAGTAAATTCTGGAAAGCCAGTAGAGTGGTATGAAGATACAACAGTATGGGGGACATTCTTTGCTGGGGACTGGAAACCCAATATGTAAAGGAGAAAAAAATGGGTTAATCAGTGGGGGTGCCAATTAGTTAGATGCCCTACCAGTGATTATAATCCCTTAACTCAGTGCTGTCCAATTTCTGTGTTATCGAGGGCCGGAATTGTCATTATGCTGGAAAAACTTGCTGACCCAGGAAACTATTCTAGTGAGCACCACTGCACTATCTTGCTGCTTTTACATGGATTTCTTTGCAGTTGGTCTGAGCAATGCATGTGAAGCGCAAAGTAAAATCGCAACTTTAAGGATAAAAGCTTAATTTTTGCTCGACTGGGCATGCACACATCCCAGGGACGGAGTAGAAATCATTAGACAGGCAAGAAGAGTATAGTGTTCAGTAGAATATTACCCAGTTGGCATCTGACATAATTAAACTAGGGGGTGCTTAGCAAATTTCCACATACACAGGATGTCAAACCAGTGCCTTGATATCATGGATACATTTATTTGCACTTTTGTTCACTGCTCTTAGTTGATTTTATTTTTTCACTCATATTCCCATGCCAGCATCACGTTGGCCATTGTTCCTCAAAACTGCCACACCAATCAGCCCAATATCTAAAAATGCAGGTCAGTCTGGGTGTGGGTTGAAAAATAAGCTGGTGAGTGTTCTGTTTTTTTTTACCTGCTTGTCCCTAAAAGTCCTGATCCATAACGTATGGGCAAGTAACCAGGTAATATTGGAGGACTGCACCAGAAGATAAACAAGCTCTGCTTGGATGGAATCTCACAGCTGCTAGAAATTAATGAAATCCAATGATTTGCGACAAATGTATTAATTGCAAGCTGTGTGATTGATGCCTGTGTAAATTCCAAGTATTTCTGATATTAGCAAACAGTCCCATTTCTGTGCCAGATTTTTTCTCAGAGATCTTGGCAGGGTTTCCGCAAATATTTCAGGCTTGCAACAACAGCAAATCTGTGTATCTGCTAACAGTGACAGCCACTATTTCACCTCTTCTGTGCCAGACGACTGCTAGCGAAGTTGCCCTTGTAAATACAGACTTCGTCCTCATATGAGGTTTCATATGATCATATGTTTGCAATTTGGACGAACACTTTGGACCGATATGATTGTGCCCTGGGAATTGGTCATTTCTGCAATGAGAGAATGAATTGCCTCAATCTGTGCTAAAGGGGTTGCTAAAATGTTAATGAATTTTTGTATGATGTAGAAAGTTATATTCAGAGACATTTGGCAATTGGTTTCCATTCTTTATGATTTGTGGTTTTTGAGCAGCTCTCCCGTTTGCAATTCCAGCAGTCTGGTTGCTATGGTCCAAATTGCCCTAGCGATAGTAATGGTGATGGGCAAATTTGTCCCGTTTCACTTAGCTGTGAAATTCAATTTTGCCGCCTGCGACAATTCGCCATTGTCAAAATGGGCAACATTTTTTAGACGCCAGCAAATTCGAGGATTTATTTGCCAGCGGCAAAACAGCCAAATTCGCCGCAAATTAGCGCCTGGCGAATAAATTTGCCCATCACTACCTAGCAACCATACATCGATTTGAATGAGACAGAAACAGACCCGGATTTGTGGCAAGGCCACAAAGGCCTGAGCCTAGGGCGGCAAAATTTGAGGGGTGGCATGCCGCCCAGCCGCATCTAGAGATGTATTGTGAGCCGCGTGCTTTCGCACACTCGTGGGGAGCGGATGTGCACAAGTTCGCCAGCAGGCACCAGGACCTGGTGGCCTGCGCATACAACCGAAATGGTGTGCACACAAGCGGGCGCTAGGACCCAGGCGTCCTATGGGCGGCAAAAACGGGAATCCGGCCCTGGACAGGAATATGATGGTGAGGGCAGAAAGAGGAGTAACCAAAATAGAAATAATGTTTATGGCCAATCTTGCTATAATAATAGCATGGTCCTTTCCGATGCCCTAAAATAAAGCCGGACTGCTGTCTTTGTAGAAAAGTTTGGTCTTCAAATGGGTTGTGTGCACACATATCAGTATGGAAGTCATTCCAAATCTACTGATGTGTGTTATGCATTGCCAACGCTTCAGTAATTTGCAATACTGATTATTGGGTATTCTTGCTGGAACTTACAACTCAGTTATTGCCCTTCCAATACTTCCATCCATACCACATTCTTTCCGTAAACTGGTGCTGGAATGAAGATATTCTAGGCAAGCGCTGAGAAACACTAGTCTAGGCTCCACATCAGACAAGCCAGTATCTATTTTGATTCTCTTTAGAAAAACATCTGGCTACATATTGATAAACGTGGTCAAACAATTCATTTTTTCAGGGTTATTTTTCTGTGTCTAGAAAATCCATTTTTATTATGATGGGTTGCACATCTGGACGTCTTAAAGCTGTAAACTGAGTGGCATGGTTCCCACTGTGAGGGGAAAATCAATGTCTGGCAGAAATGTCTGCTTTACTGTTCATTTGTAACGTTAATAAGCTTGGTATTATCTCTTAGGGCAAGCAACAAATCGCCTCTTCTTTGGGGCGACAATCTCCCCAAACTGCCTTCCCCCTGCCCTCCGCCGGCTAAAATGAATATCGCCTGCGGCATTGCACACGTGGCTCTTCGTTTTCCGAAGCCGGCCGAAGTTGCCTCACGAGCAAACTTCTGCAACTTCGGAAAATGAAGCGCCGCGTGTGAATTGACGCAGGCGGAGGGCAGGGGGAAGGCAGTTCGGTGAGATTGTCATCCCGAAGATGAGGCGATTTGTCGTTGGGGTGACTAATCTCCCTGAATCTGCTTGTGTGGACTGCCCCTAAAACAAAAAGCAGTAAGGTATGAGGATTACTTATACAGTTCCATACTGGAAAACTGTTTCAT
The DNA here is from genome assembly GCA_038501925.1 of Xenopus petersii. Lineage (NCBI taxonomy): Eukaryota > Metazoa > Chordata > Amphibia > Anura > Pipidae > Xenopus > Xenopus petersii. Next base: position 20,174,096 of record CM076685.1, on the reverse strand, counting down.
CAAGGTCAAACACCTACCTATGTAATCATAGTCATGCTGGCCACAATCTGACATGGAAGAGTCATGAAGAAAAGCAAAATATTGTGCCAGAATGTAGTCAAATGCACTACGATTTCTAACTAGGATGTATATTTCAAATACAGGTATGGGATCCATTAACCGGAAACACGTTGTCCAGAAAACTCCGAATTAAGGCAAGACCGTCTCCCATAGACTCCATTATAATCAAATCAAAAAGATTTCCCTTTTCTTTGTAATAATAAAACAGTAGCTTGTACTTGATCCCAACTAAGATATAATTAATCCTTATTGGAAGCAAAGCCAGCCTATTGGGTTTATTTAATGTTTATATGAGACTAGTAGACTTAAAGGAGCAGTAACATCAAAATTTTTTTAAAACAAAATCATTAGTATAGATTGAAAAAAAAAAACCACCAAGCCAAATTAACCTTTAAAATCGCAAAGTCTTTATTAAGAAATAACTTACCGAAATTCTATAGAAAAAGGCGATTGCGATCCATCGTGCGGCACTCGATTTCTCCTCCCTGCCTTCCTTATAGGAGATAGCCAGGGAGGAGAAATCGAGCGCTGCACGATGGATCGTCGCCCTGTCACCTTTTCTGAAGAGGAGTGGAAGCAGAGTTGATGTTACTGGTCCTTTAAGTCCACTAGAAAATCATGTAAACATTAAATAAACCCAATAGGCTGGTTTTGTTTTCAATAAGGATTAATTATATCTTAGTTGGGATCAAGTACAAGCTACCCTTTTATTATTACAGAGAAAGGGGAAATCTTTTTTAAAAATTCCGATTATTTGATTATATTTGATTTCCGTAATTCAGAGCTTTCTGGACATCAAGTTTCTGGTTAACAAATCCCATACCTGTATTTGAAATATACATCCTAGTTAGAAATTGTAGTGTATTTGACTACATTCTGGCACACTATTCTGCAAGGAATGAAGATCCAAATTACGGAAAGAGCCCTTATCCAGAAAACCCCAGGTCTAGAGCCTTCTGGATAACAGGTCCCATACCTGTATTTGAATCTTCAACAGAGAGCTGGAGGGTGATATTGTTACCACACATAGAGAATGGCTCAGTGAAAGCAAGCAGTATGGCAGAAAACAGAGAAAGAATGTAGAACTGTAATAGGAGAAAAAAAATGGCACCCTATAATATAATAAGTGTACAACCATTGCACGCACATATTAGAAGTTCTTTTATAGTATTGCTTCTAATTCAGGTGACTGATAAATGCTGTTTGCAGCAGATTCCACATCCAATACTTTCATCTTTAATCTATCCTACATCAAACTCTTGCTTCTGATTCACGGCTATCTCTTGATAAGTTTATCAGCAAAAATACAGAGAAAGAATTCAAACTTATTATACCGTTTTTTTTCTTATTCTGAAAGACAAATACACAATGTTTGCCTGCTTTTCTTGGTCAGAGGTAGAGGAACTTTTTCTCACCATTGCGAGACGAATGCCCCGTAGAAAATGGTTGTATCCCAGGTGCCCAATTCCAGGGTGTAGGCGCTCTGTAAGACTTCGTAAAAAGGCATGTAGCAGACGAGTCTTGCCTTTAAAAATGACGTCCATTTTCTCTGTAAGATTTTCTTGCCACCCAGGTCACTCTAAAACATAGAACAAAGAGGGAGACTCAGTTCTCATGATACGGTACAGCAGCTGGCTTTGGGTTAGGCACTAACTTTAAAGTGAAAAACAAAATGAAATAAAAATATAATTGTAAGCTATTTTCCAATATATATTAATTAAAAATGGAAAAATCCATATAAGAGCCCCAACACATTTGTCCAGGGGCTTAACTACAACCCTACAGGTATAGTCAGGTGATCCCACTGGTGGCTAATAAAAGGGCAGCCAAGTTTGGGAGTTTTACTTTGAAAGCAGCAAGTAAGTTGCAGGTAAAACTTAGTCCCTGTGCAAAATGTGTAATGAAGCAATAGAATTCTTAATTAGGCTTGGGCAAATTTGACCCATTTTGTTAATGTCGGTGACGCCCATTAAAGTCTATGGGCGGCAAAACTTTTTTCACGCGCAGCAAATTGTTTTTTTGACGCACGCCGCTAAACAAGTCTATGGGCATCATTTCCGCGGCGAAACAAGGTGCAAAAATTCTCCCATCCCTAATGAATCAGATGCAAGTTGAATGTAGGACTGGCCAGATATGGACTAACGTAGTTGGCCATCTTAAATATATTGCAATATATGGACAAACAATCTGGTTTTGTTTAAAGGGTAAGGCATTTTTTATTAACTGTATGCACAAAATGTCTCAATGTCTTAAATATATTGATAATGGGTTGAGTGCAGAGGACTCTTGTATCTGTCTATATGTATTTTGTGGTCCCAGCCTCATCGCACCCCCGCCAAAGGGCAGGGGCACACGGGCAGATTCGGGAGATTTAGTCGTCTGGCTACTAATCGGGCGACAATCTCCCCGAACTGCCTTCCTCCAGCTAAAATTAAAAATCGTCTGCGCCAATGCACTCGCGACAATTCGATTTCCGAAGTCGCCCGAAGTTTCTCCGTGAGGCGACTTCAGAAATCAAAGCGCCGCGAGTTCAATGTGCTGGCGTTTTCTCATTATAGCAGGCGGAAGGCAGTTTGGGGAGATTGTCAGCCCGCAAAAGAGGCGATTAGTCGCCAGGCAACTAAATCTCCCCGAATTTGCCCCTGCCCTAATGGTTTTAAAAATTAGTGGTGAGCACAAATTTCCCTTGTTTCTTATAGTTTATACAGGAGCCGTGACCAGCTCCATGTTGTAGCCCCCACCCTTCCCAACTATAGTCAGGTGATCCCACTGGTGGCCAATAAAAGGGCAACCAAGTTTGGGAGTTTTACTTTGAAAGCAGCAAGTAAGTTGCAGGTAAAACTTAGTCCCTTTGTAAAATGTATAATGAAGCAATAGAATTCTTAATGAATCAGATGAAAATTGAGTGTAGGACTGGCCAGATATGACTTTGAAGTAGTTGGCCAGCTTAAATATATTGCAATATATGGACAAACAATCCCTGTTTTGTTTACAGGGTAAGGCATTTTTCAGTAGAAGTATGCACAAAATGTCTCTGTCTTAAATATATTGATAATGGGTTGAGTGCATTTGTAAACTACAGAGGAAACCGACCCTGCAGCTGCAGGGTCGCCCAGGAGGTATAGGGGCCTCCATGAGGCCCTAATTAATATACAATTTCAATTAATATTGCTACAACCACTATACATTACTTGCTGTGAGGCCCAGTAATACCTCTGCATTTGTCATAAACATTTATACATAGAAACCTCTTATGACTGTCCCTGATACACAAATACAGAGTAAATGGATCAAACACTTGTGTGTCTCATGCTAAGGCTGAAGCTATGCGTATCTGATCCAGCCACCTGGTATATTAGGGCAATTTTATGCTTGAACACCATAACTGCAATTGTCAATAACTGGCTTATAAAGATATCTCTTCCCAGGCACGGCAGCCTCTGTAACAAAAAAGAAGACATTTTCAAACTTCACAGGCTGTAAAAGCTCTGACTCCTGATAAAATACCTGTTTTAATGTTCCTTCCACTTAATGTATTAATAAAAAATTCAATTTAGCCATTGAAATACAATCGTTATAACCTTAGTTTACTTTACAAAAGTTATTAATATTAATAGCATTTAATATTTGATGCATACAATATGCACTACTGATATACATCTATGTAAACAAATTCTTTACTAGATCCTTCAGAATTACTTAGAGAATGGATGCTATTATACTAAAACTTCTTAACTTTCTTTGTATTCAAAATGTAACTATCTTACTAATATGGATATGTCAAAATATAAAGTTTGACCTTTAATGTCTGTTGAAAAATTTCTCAATAAAAAACGATTGAAACCGAAATACACTCGTTTGTCCTTGTGCATACTAAAAGGCATTATGTTGAGACTAAAATATGATTTCACTAGTAACTGTTCTGCTTGCCTAAAAACTAGAGTTTTGGGGCAGTCATGTGAATAGAGAAGCAATTCCTCATCAATAAACTTTTATTATGTATTCTTATTGTACAGCAATAAATGCATCATAACCTTTGTCCATTTATATAGAGATTTGATCCGTTCATTACAGGTATTTGCTAAAATAAATCTACAGAGCCCTTTAAGCAGTGTACATATCCCATGTAGAGAAGCTAGAGGTGCTGGGAGTTGTAGTGTGCAATACCTATGCCTCAGTGTACATATCCCATGTAGAGATGCTTGAGGTGCTGGGAGTTGTAGTGTCTAATACTTATTCCTCAGTGTACATATCCCATGTAGAGAAGCATGAGGTGCTGGGAGTTGTAGTGTCTAATACCTATTCCTCAGTGTACATATCCCTTGTATTGAAACTAGAGGTGCTGGGAGTTATAGTGTACAATCCTTGTATCCTTGCACAGTAGAGCTGAGGCCTAATCAGAACAGCTGCACTCATGCAGAAAGAAAGTCAAAGCAGAAAGGGAGGGGAATTATCTCACAAAACATTTTACTTTTTTTTTTTATTATTTGCAAGGCCCGAATCTTAAGAATTTCAAAAGTTTGCCTTTATCAGTATGTTCAGATGACAAGTATGAGACCGGTATTTTTCTTCAAATATACTTTTAGCCGGATTGTTGGCTGAAACATCAGCATTCCTTTATACAAAAAGATTCCCCTAATTTGGAATTGTATGTATTAGACAAGAGTGATATTGAGAAAGTCATGTTATCAGGCTGTTAGGAATGAGGAATGAACGCTGGGTGTGTGCCTGTCCCTCACACTCTCTGCTGATGATTGTTTGGGGAAGTGACAGTTTACAAGGGGCTCAATCTAAGGCTTAGATGAGATAGTTCAGAGCTTACTCTTAAAGGATCATAGCTGTCCCATTTTTGGTGATGTGATTTCTAGACTGCACTGAAACAATGACTTTAAAAAACTGTTTTTTTTTTGTTTTTGATGTGTTGGCAGCCATCTCAAGTCATTTTGCCTGGTCATGTGCTTTCAGAAAGAGCCAGCACTTTATAATGGAACTGCTTTCTGACAGGCTGTTTCTTCTACTCAATGTAACTAAATGTGTTGCAGTTGGACCTGGATTTTACTATTGAGTGCTGTTCTTAGATCTACCAGGCAGCTGTTATCTTGTGTTAGGGAGCAGCTATCTGGTTACCTTCCCATTGTTCTGTTGTTTGGTTGTTGGGGAGGAAAGGGAAGGGGGGTGATATCACTCCAACTTGCAGTACAGCAGTAAAGCGTGACTGAAGTTTATCAGAGCACAAGTCACATGACTGGGGACAGCTGTGAAACGGACAATATGTCTAGCCTTATGTCAGATTTCAAAATTAAATGTAAAAAAATCAAGGGTTTCTGCTCCAGTTACCATGATGTTGAGTATATTGTTCAAGTAGATATCAGGTGGATTTAACATGACTGATTATTAGGAGCAGGTTAATCTCCTGTACTGTTATATTTCAAGCAAACTCACACACAATGTTTAGGTTGAAGAGAGCACAAACCACAAGCTGTTGGAACATTTTGGAATGCCTTTCAAGTCAACCTTTTTAATATGTAAGCAAAATTCAAGTGTTAAAATAGTTGGGGAGGCACACAAGCATGAAAAAAATATTCCTGGGGTGCCAAATAAGGGCGGTGGCTGTCTATTAAGTAGCCCCTATATGGACTTAAATCCTGCTTAGCTTTACACTTGGTTTTTATACAACCAAAACTTGCCTCAAAGCCTAGAATTCAAAATTAAGTACCTGCTTTAAAGGCCACTGGGAGCAACTTCCTAGGTGTTGTTGAGCAACATGTTGCTTGTGAGCCACTGGCTGGTGATCACTGCCTTAGGCTGTCCAGTTGGTGGTCATTAAAAGAGTTTTCGGCTAATGGCATACACCAGCAAAGAAATATACCTGCCAAACCCAGAGCTTAAAGTGATATCCAGCTGCTCCTTTACATGACTCCAGCCAACACGTCAGATCAGGAATCATGTGTGTGTGAGGCTTGTACACCACTGCAGATCACATTTTTGAAAGCATTTGACGAATAATTGGAAATGAGCATTCCAAATGAATTCATGTGATTTTTGCACCTTGCATACTTGAGCACTTAGTTTTACCTTTCTATGGGTTTCTGTGGCCTACTACTATACAACTGAACTCAGCATCGGACTGGGGAGTGTGGGCCCAACAGGGCTGCCACATCTGGGGCCTATCCCCCTGGGGCCCCCTGCCCCCCCCCTTTCCTGCCACCCACAGGTCCCTGACCCAGAAGGAAACCCCCTTTAAAAGGAAGGAAGCAGCTCTGCCAGTCGTGAGGAGTGGGATTGGGCCGGCAGGGTTCACCGGGTTTTTTTGCCAGTGTCTTAGTGGCCCAATCTGACCCTGACTTCTCCTAGACATTACACCTTCCCAATGACTTCATTACAATTTACTAGAGAAGCTCTAGAAAAGCATCATTTTGACACACTGACTTGTTGGAAATGCCCATATTTACATAGCGGGTGCCTCAAATTAGAGTCATCTGCGGATCCAATTTGTTAAACCCGAACCACACCTGCATACTTACTCGCTTGGACCCTCTACCCGACCCGCAAGTACCTTATCCGCAACCCCAGGGTTGGACTGGGGGGCTTGAGGCCCCCACTGCCACTCCGGCATGCTTTATAGGCTAGTGCGCACGGCGCCGCACTTGTGCGCACGTGCGCAGCGCTACCTTTGTGCGCATGCGCAGAACTCCTATTCTACCGCGAATCCGACAAAGTGGGATCGCGCCACCCAACTAAGTAGCGGATCTGGGCTGGCGGGGCCCACAAGAGCCCAGGGCCCATCGGGTTTTTTCCCGGTGTCCCGCTGGCCCAGTCCGACACTGCGCAACCCGATCCATGACCCCTGACCATCAAGAAACAGGAAGTGCTGTCATTGTAAACCGGAAGGGACCTCATTGGAAGTAGGTGTTAAGAAGACCCTCGACCGATCCGTGACCCGCAAACCCAGAGAACCGCCGACCCGCATCTATACCCGCTCCCGAAACTTCTACCGGCAACCTGCAGGGTACCGCCCGACCTGCTGCAAGGCTCAAATGTCAGGAAGGCTGCAAACAACTCCAAATTGATCCCTGGACCTCTCCCATTGACTCAAACAGCAATTCGGCAGGTATTAGGTGGCGAATAGTCTAATTCTTAAAGGGCCAGAGTATGATAAATTAAAATTTTTTCGATGAAACAGTCCCCTTAAAATAAATGTTCTTATGACCCACAATCTACTGAATGTTGGAAGGATATCTGTAAACGTAGAATGCATCTTCTACCTCCCCAAGCCAGTACTGAATCTTTTCTTCCAACAAGCATTGTTTTCCACTATAAAATATGAAATGTTCATCCAAAAAAAATGTAAAATCAAAACAAGTCTTTGTTACATAGTAAAATTAATAAGCGGCACTTTGCACTATAACGCTTGGTTGTTTTACGGAAAGACATAAAAAGACAGATTGTAAGGAATTTAACCATAGGGCTTTACTGCTGCACAAAGATAATTCATAGGCTCAAAGCATGAAAATATAAGTTTCTGTAATATAAAAGCTGATGTAACATTAACTCATAGTTGTGTAATAGCACGTGTGTCTGGGATACTACTGATTTTTTCTATGCTCTTTTTCATCTCTCTTTCTCTCTAAACTCAACATTATACAAAGTGTCCATATAAGGAACCATTCCCCCATAAACATGCAGGGAACTTAAAAGGGAAAAAGAGAAGAAAAGGAATCTAAAGCACATTTCACAACACACAAAAAATTACAAAATCAGACTGGATTTCATAAGGAGAACTGGATTTCTCGGGAGCTGGACAAGGCAGATGGGCAGAAGTCACTGGGCAAATAAGATGGGTGTGAGGCAACCTCGCCCTGGGATCCCTTTGACATAATTAGTGGCAAGACAAAGGTTTCTGCCCCAGTTACCATGATGTTGAGTATACTGTTCAAGTAGATATCAGGTTAGGAGGCGCACACCCTAAGAAGCAATTTTGAGGTGCTAATCTACTGGAGGCTCCCCATGTGGGTCTCCAAAGTTGACCTGTACAAAAATAAATTAAAGGATTGCACATTCAATTTAGAAAAGCAAAAAGATATTTATTATATCAAAAGAAAAAAGGTAACAAAGAATACCAAAAAAGTAGTGAGCCCAATGTGTTTTGACCATGGTGGTCTTCCTCAGGGGCACAAAAAATGAAAAATCAAAAGAAAAGGCAGGATTATTTCGCTCAAGGCTGGAGTGGAGTAAAAAAAGAAGCTTAGTAACTTAAAAAAGACGTTAAAAAGACACATATCCATTAAGTCGAACCGTTTATGCCTCTATAAAACCTACCCAAGTGCTAGTTGATCTGCAAAAGAAGCAAATTACTCCATCTGAAGCCTCCCTAATTTACCTCAGAGGGGTAAAAAATTCCTTCCTGACGCCATGGCAATCGGTGGTGTCCCTGGATCAGCTTGTACTAAGACATTTTCAAAAACCCTGTATTTTCTCACGTGCTAAAAAGCCATCCAACCCCTTCATGAAGCTTTCTAATGTATCTGCCAGTGAAACCGATTCAGGCAGTGAGTTCCACAACTTCAAAGCTCTTGCTTTAAAAATCCTTTCCGAATAATTAGATTCAACCTCTTTTCCTCTAATCAAAATTGATGCCCGTGTGTCAGCTGGAAGGACGTACTGGTAAATAAAGCATTAAGGAGTTTATTGTATGATACCTCCCAACTGTCCTGTTTTCTACGGGAAAGTCACGATTTTGACAGCTCAGCAGTCCCAGATTTTTATTAAAATGTCCAGAGTTTCTCTTTCATCTTCTGCACTGGTGCCAGAAAAAGATACAACGTTTCAGAAACTTAATTAATATAAAAGGGTTTTTGGCAGAGCCAAAAACACTCAGCACCTGCACCTGATCCATTTGTAACAATTTAAGATAAGCAAAGAAACTATTTAAAAGAATAAGCCAGTCTCTTGTGAGAACTAGCAGCTTAAAGGACAACTTCACCTTCATGGCAAAACAGATATAACACAAAATATTTAAAATGGAAATAGTAATTAGAAATGGTCAAAACAATTCTCCACTTGTTTTTGTCCCTCTTTCCATTTTTCAAATGTTGGGAGGTATGTTGTATGGTCTCCTTATATATTTATATATTGTTATGATATTCCCAATTACATGACTCTTCTCAAGCACAAACCTGGTAACTGGCATTGTTTGCCACAGCCAAGTTTATTAGTAAAATAAGCAAAAACAAATAATGAAAATATTATTAAATGTTATAAAGTAACAGTATATTCCCTGATTACTGTTCAATAGAAAGGTGTATACATCAAACATACAAATACATAATACAATTAGGGGCAATTACTCGAGTTAACACCTGTGTGGGTGGAAGCAGGGCTGGGGGACTATGTAGGGTAGTCGGTTTTATTATATGGGGGGGGGGGGTTGAATTCTCCTTTAAGGTTTGCTTTCAGTAAAACAAGGGTGTCTGAAACCAAGCCATAAAAAGCAGTCCCAGACCATTATATATCCTCTAAGAAACTTTACAGTGGACATTAAGTAGTCAGGCATCTAGTGTTCTCCTGGAAACTACCAAACCCAAACCAGTCATTCATCAGACAAGGAGCAAGTCATTATAACAATTTCCACTGCTTCAGAGTCCAGTTGCAAAGACCTGTACATCACTCGAGTTAACACTTGGCACTGTGCATGGCCATGTTAGCCTTGTGGGTGATTGCTGATGAAGAAAACCCATGCCCCCCACTAATATTTCTATTTGGAACATGGTAGTAAATGTTTCAGCCAAAAACTGGATTTGTATTTTAGAAAGAGTGTCCAGAGGTTTAGTTATGTTTCTGCTGCTGGCTGACTTTTAATTAAGTTTTGGTGATTTCTTTGCAAGCATAATACACTAATTGCTCCATGGGAAACTATACATCCTACTTATAGATCCAGGAAGGAACTACTAACCCTTAAGTCAGGACATAAGTTAGCAAAGTGCACTACTGTCAGATCACTCTTCTCTTTTCTGAGACAGTACCATATTCATCTACAGCAGTGGTCCCCAACCAGTAGCTTGTGAGCAACATGTTGTTCTCCAACCCCTTGGATGTTGCTCTCAGGTTCCTCAAAGCATGTGCTTATTTTTGAATGTCAAACTTGAAAGCTAATTTCAATTGCATAAAAATGAAGTATAGTAGAGCCTCTTGTAGGCTGCCAGACCACATAAGGGCTACCAAGTAGCCAATCATAGGCCTTATTTGGCACCCCAAGGAACTTTTTCATGATTGTGTTGCTCCCCAACTCATTTTACATTAGAATGTGGCTCACGGGTTAAAAAGGTTGGGGACCCCTGATCGACAGCATGGTATCAAACTAGAACAAATACCATACCAAATCCTCTGTTGATCTTTGGAGGGTGCTGGCCTTTATAATTCAATAACAGCTGAAGGTCTTAGGATGGTCATCTGGCTGCAAGCTGATGGAATAAAGTTATGTTAAATTAGATCCAATGTTCTCTCTAATTCCTTCTCTGCTATGTGAGCACATTTTAAACTTGTGTGTGCGCAGTTTTTAAAAACGGTGAGCTCAGGTCACAATTGATACAATTTTTTTTTTGTTTTTCACGCACACCACAATTTGTCGTGTGCACCGGCCTCAAACTATATGTGTGCACGCACGAGGGAACATTGATGACATTCTTATACCCAAGGCTTACAGCTATTATAAATGTGTTATTATAAATGTGTTTCTTATACAAGGGCCAATGAAACTCCAATGTGCCCCATCCACAGTAAAACTGAACATACAGTAGCTACTAGCAAAACTTAAGTGCCCAAAAAAAACACAAAATATGGTCATATTTATGATACATCTGGTTATAAGCTGTTCACATTGTAAGTTCATTGTACTGAAAATGTTGCCTCAACTGTTCCATGTTGTAAAATAAAAGAGGAAATGTTCCAATGCCTGATAAGAAATGAAACTCTTAACCATCTGTCTGAACTATAAAGTATTGTGATGGCTTGTAGCAGAACAAGAACAGGATCATTTAGAAAACACGTTGTCTAGCTTTAGAAAATAGCTTTTGTAAATCTGTGCCTTGTTTTTAGACATTAGGCAAACTATTCTGTTTCACAAAACCCATTTCCTTTCCCAAATGGCTTAATAATATTTGAATAGCTTTTATGTAATAAAACAAGTATGCTGAGTTATAGCATTTTGAATTTATAATTAAAGCTGTGATGTAGTATGTGAGACTGTACTATTAGTCCATCTGGATGAATCCTTGTTGTCTTTCTATGTTCATTCAAAGGCAATCAAAGCCTACAGCAGGCTGCTGAGAAATGATTCCTTCCTGAACCTAAAACAGACAGTTGAATTACAAGACAGAGCCTTAAAGGTTTTTTTTAATCATTTAATCTTTAATGCCAAGTATTATTAGTAAAATTATTATTTTTAATTATTTAATCGTTAATGTCTAGTATTAAGACATTGCCCTCCTACTGTAAAAAAAAAAAAAAAGCTTCAAAATAAATGTTATATTTGTGTTGGGGGTTAAAGATGGTTAATAAAATCTGTCCTTTTGTCCAACCCTATTTTAAGCTCAATTAGTGAATCTGCTATCTCTGACTCGGTTAGTAAGGATTCTATAATACAGGTATGAGACCTCTCATTCAGAATGCTCGGGACCTGGGGTTTTCCAAATAACAGATCTTTCCGTAATTTAGAATTTCATACTTTAAGTCTACTAGAAAATCATTTAAACATTAAATAAACCCAATAGGCTGGTTGTGCCTCCAATAAGGATTAATTATATCTTAGTTGGGATCAAGTACAAGCTACTGTTTTATTATTACAGAGAAAAAGGAATTTTGTTTTTAAAACTTTGGATTATTTGGATAAAATGGAGTCTATGGGAGACGGCCTTTCTGTAATTCGGAGCTTTCTGGTTAACGAGTTTCCAGATAACATATCCCATTCCTGTATAACTGAAGAAAATTCATGAAAACGCACTATATTCCTAAAAGGAAAAAACATTTATAGCGGTCACTTAAACTTATGATCATGTTGCTACTGCTGAACTAGGGAGAGAGAGAGCGGGAGACGGGGTTTATAAAATTCATATCCTTTAATGTAGACATGCAGTGTATAAAATATTGAGCTTCATTAATAGGTCTATGTCACACAGTAAGATAAGTAGCAGGATAGAAATGTCACTGGTTCCTATAGAGAAATACTAGGCTAAATGACCCAGAGAAGTAAATGAGACCATTTCTAACCAGCTCCTTGTCTGACAAATGCTGGGTCCAGTGTGGCAGTAAATGACTGCTGCCTCCAGAGACATTCTGACCATGTTGAGTATGGGCTCATTCATCACATCACAAAATTTTAATATTTCAGCAACAAAAATTTTGCAAAATTTGCAAATTCACTAACCTCCAAAAATTCGCCAGCTTCGCTCACAGCGCAACACTTTGCCAGGCTAGCATTGGCTAATTTGCATATGTTGTGAAGTTAAAGTCGAATGGACGTTTATGTTGTAGCAAATACATTATACTACACAAGCCGGGAAACCTTAATAAAATAAAATAAAGTTGTTATATTGCCCTACACATGAGCCAGTGTATAGTTTATGTGCCATGTTAGGAAATGTAGGGGGGGAAGCCTGTTACCCCCAAAAAAAATTTACGGTCCTTTTCAGCCTATCACCCTGAAAAAAGGAAAAGACGCCAGCGTTTTTTGGACTTAGAAAAATTTTCATCTATTTTTTTTTAGGAACTCCTATCTACTCTATTGCACTATTGCAAGTCAGGCGCAAGAGGTAACGTTCAGTAAAATCGGCCTCTTAGTGAATTTGCATATTTACGTCCAATCTCCAGAGTGCAAATTCGATTGGCGTTAGTGAGCAAAGTACCGCTAGAGTATATCTCCTTCACTAGCGAAGTTACGCCAGCAACCGTTAGTAAATCAGCGAAGTACCGAAATGACGTCACTAAAGAAAATTTGCCAGCGTTAGTCATTTCGCCCTTTAGTAAATTTGCCCAGTAGCAACCTTTCTTCAGCCACCCCAGATAAACAATGAAAGCAAAAAATTCACAGGTTGCTACAAGTTACAGCCGTGTCCAAATTTGCCCAGTGTTGTTAAATAAGCCCCATATATGAATAAGTCTCCTTCTAAATCTTTACGTTTCTTCCTACACTGCAATAACAGGTTAGAAGTTTATCTCTTTTCCATATTAAAATTGAACCTAGTGGAGAGAAATAAGTTGTCTATGTCATGTGAATTCAGTAATGCCAGACTGTTATTGCTTGGTGCATTACAGACCGTCCCCTTGCAATAAATGGGGTGCCTATCCCAAAGGACACCTCAAAGCTAGTGGATTGAAAGCAGGATGACACATGACCCAGAGAAGCAGTTTGTGGTCCAATGAATATTTTAGTGACTCAAACACCAAGGAATGGGCTCTTCCTTAACATTAAAAAGATTATTTATTCAACTTGGTGAGAAAACATATTCAAACAGGTGTGTGATCGTAACGCCTACACAAAATATCCCAAAACTTTCCCAAGCCTCTTAGTCAAATACGAGATATTGCTGATAAAGCTTTCACTCCCCTGGTCAAATTTCACTGTTGCACAAACGCCAAATACCTGTAAGTTATTCATCTTTCTAAATTACATAAATATCATATAACCAATGTAGAAGCTAAAAAATCGGAGCAAAGACTCTGTGGCCTAAGCGTGATACAGCATGCTTCTGTGGCATTTTTATTTCTCTGTATCTCTGCCAGCAAATACTGGCAGAGATACAACCCAGAAAACTGAATCCTACAAAAGCTGTGGTTATGGCACACGCAGATGCCTACAGTATATCAATCCTTTATCTGTAATGAGGTATTCTACTCCCTTATTTAGATGAACCTTTGATATTAAAAATAGGGATGCATCGAATCTACTATTTGGATTTGGCCGAACACCCAAATCCTTTGCGAAAGATTCGGCCAAACACCTATGCATATGCAAATTAGGAGTGGGAAGGGGAAAACATTCTTTTTTTTCTTGTTTTGTGACAAAAAGTCACGCAATATCACTCCCCGCCCATAATTTGCATATGCGGTTCGGCCAAATCCAGCTGAAAAAGGCTGAATCCCGAACAGAATCCTGGATTCGGTGCATTCCTAATCAAAAATTGCCTGTGTAGTTGTTAAGAGTAGGTTTTAGGGTGAAATATATATGCAAATAATAGCACGCTAAAACATCATGGAAGTTGGGTCTGAAAAACTGAAGCGTCGGTAATAATTGCTATATTTTGGAAAGTTATTTATTTTACTGTGATAGGGAAATGGTAGTGAATGTGAGGGCTGAATAGACAAAGATAGAAAAACAAAATGGCCCTTTGCTCTTCACATCGTGACATCATGACAAAATATTAGCGTTACAACTGTTTTAATAAAGTCAGTCCCTAATCTTCTATACCTTAAAAATGACTTTTCTTGCAAAAAGTCCTGGCTAAAATGTTGATTACACCAGTTAATAAAACCTTAATTTTGCTCTCAATGAAGGGTCAACAATACCAGTTCCACTTCTGTGTGAGGCCTAGTAACCCTGATATGACTAGAGTAATGTCACTTCTTCTACCCTGCAGCAAGGATACCAGACACACGATGGCTAGTGAAGCGGGGGTAACCCCTGCGTGTTTATTGCGTCAAATGTAACGTTTCGGGGGCGTGCCCCTTCGTCAGACGCGCCCCCGAAACGTTACCCCCGCTTCACTAGCCATCGTGTGTCTGGTATCCTTGCTGCATTCAAGTAGGAGAGGTGCCGACCGCTCCAACCAACACCGGGCTGATACGTTAAGAGAGAGGTGGGGAAAGAGGATCTTTGTGTATCGTGTGAAACTTCTTCTACCCTGCCATTGGACATAACTTGGGGTCTCCCACTTGATGAAGGCTTCTCCCTTGCAGTATAACAGTGACTTCCTAACACAACAACAGAAGGCCTTTATATGCTTTAAGATAACATCTATTCCAAACAATGTTTTTAGGCAAACCCATGCAAAATGGCAATTTCCTGTGTTTCAAATGTGTAAAGCCTTCTCCATGAATACACTTTGCTTTTTGCATTTAACAAAGCTTAAACTCTATAATCCAAATATCTACCACAATGGCAAGGAGGTGCATGAAAAGCTATTTCTGCAGAAATTCTCTAAAATAATCAGCTACACTATTGATCTAAACATGCATCTACTACATTTTTAGTAGGGATGCACCAAATACACTATTTTCGATTTGGCAGAATCCCTGAATCCTTTGTGAAAGATTCGGCCGAATATCGGACCAAATCCTAATTTACATATGCAAATTAGGGATGGGAAGGGGAAAACATTTTTTACTTCCTTGTTTTGTGACAAATATGCAAATTCGGATTCGGTTCAGCCGGACAGAAGGATTCAGCCGTAGCCGAATCCTGCTGAAAAAGGCTGAATCCTGGCCGAATCCCAAACCGAATCCTGGATTCGGTGCATCCCTAATTTTTAGTAGGATAAAAATATCCATTTGCAACAAAAATAGCAGTCAAAGACAAACAAAAGATTTTAACAGTCCAATATATTGGCATGCAGTGGTGTAACTAGATGATACTGGGCCCCACAGCAAAATAATTTTAGGGCTCCCCCAAAATATCCAGAGGCTGTGCTGTTTTACCAATATATCTTAAAATTACTCATTAATAAGGGCTTCATGGGGCCCCCTATGCCTCCTGGGGACTCCTGCAGCCACAGGGTCTGCTTCCACTGAAGTTATCCCCCTGATGGCATGCACAGGACATGGATGAGTCATGATAGGGTGTCAGTGACCTCCAGCATTGACTGTTTCAGAAGGCTCAGCTGTAGGTTTAATAATGTGAAATATTGGAGCTAAAATATAGCCTTTAAGGGTAAAACGGCTTGTATGAGTGTTGCAAACAAGAGCAGAATTTACAGATAAGAAAGTTGGTTTTCGTACAGATAAAAAAAGTGTACTTAAGCGTCTAGTTTAACCACCAAAAATATGTATTTTATTATTAGGGGGCCCATTTACTTAGTTCGAGTGAAGGAATAGAGGAAAAATAGTTTGAATTTCGAATGGTCGAATATGGCTACTTCAACCTTCGAATTGAACGATTTGAACTAAAAATCGTTCGACTATTCGATAGTCGAAGTACTGTCTCTTTAAAAAATTCTTCGACCCCCTAGTTCACCACCTAAAACCTACCGAGGCCAATGTTAGCCTATGGGGAAGGTCCCCATAGGCTTCCTAACAATTTCTTGATCAAAGGAATATCCTTCGATTGATGGATTAAAATCCTTCGAATCGTTCGATTTGAAGGATTTAATCGTTTGATCGAACAATTATTCCTTCGATCGTTCGATCGTAGGAATAGCGCAAAATCCTTCGACTTCGATATTCGAAGTATTTTACTTCGATGGGCGCATATCGAGGGCTAATTAACCCTCAATATTCAACCCTAGGTAAAAGTGCCCTTAAGTGTACAAACTCACATGCACTGTGTGAGACTGGCAGCTTGGAAAAAAACTTGATCGTGTGCACATTCCATCTTTGTGTGTCTCAGTAAATCTGAATCAGAGATATTTTGACAGAATTACCCTAAGAAGGACAGTTGAAAGAAGGTTTGTTTTTTGGAGTGGTGGCAAAAAAGCAGCTCTGAAGAAGGACTATAATAAAATAATAGACAAAATAAACCACTGGCCACACAGTGATGTGGTGCAATGGTTCCTTTAAGTTATAAACTCAATGATGTCAGAATGAGCGATCCATAACAAGGTTATAGCAATTTAGATGACTCTACTGCATGATCAAGACAACTGTTTCCTCATTCCTAAATTGTAGCTCTGAAGACTTTATGATTACTGGTTTTGTCTTACCTTGCACACCCGGGCGATACTTGCAGTCTTGCTGCCTAGGAAACTGGAGCTTTCTTCTACAACTTTTTCATTAAAGAAATAGTAGATTTTATCATCATCCCCCACTTCAACGTTCATGCTTTCCGGAACTAGAGCAGCAGACACAAACTCAGCATCTAGAGAAAAATCCCAGGAGTAAAATCATTCTTCTGACAGTTTAAAGAACACACTGTCAAATTAAAGCATTAAGGAATGATCTTGTTAAAATAATGTGTCCACTTAAAAACAATGTGTAATATTGTGTCAATCAAATTAGTTCTGAAAAAAAAACCTAAATTTTATTTTTCTAGATATTCACTCAAGCTAGTACATACATGCTAATACATGTATGGGAACTGTTATTCAGAATGTTTGGGACCTGGGGGTTTCCGGATAACGGATTTCCATAATTTGGATCTTCATACCTTAAGTCTACTAGAAAATCATGTAAACATTAAATAAACCCAATAGGCTGGTTTGCTTTCAATAAGGATTAATTATGCATTAGTTGGGTTCATATACAAGATACTGTTATTAATACAGAGAAAAAGAAAATCATTTTAAAAAATTTAGATTATTTGATTATAATGGAGTCTATGGGAGATGTCCGTTCTGTAATTCAGAGCTTTCTGGATAATGGGGTTCCGGATAACGGATCCCATACCTGTAGTTTATACAATTATATACAAAAGGAAAGCCAGCTTTACGCTTCAGCTACACCAATGCTGAAGGGCTGTACAAGCACACCACGGCCGGGTCCACTGAAATATTTATCAGCTCTAGATGTTCTGGAACCATTGTTGATTTTACACATGCAGAATCAAAAATATGGCATCAACATTCAAATGAATACAATTTGATTTGCAGAGGAGGAAAGATCTCTACTAACACAAAGGGAAAAGATATATATGTGCTGATAAATACAGTCTTTCTGATAAAAGCAGCCTGGCAGAATTGTTATTTACAGTCAAGGAGAAAAATATTTAACCTTTACAAAATATGAGACACAATCTTTTTCCAATAATCAGTATCTGTATTTTATATCTTTATTTGGCAGAATGTCACTGTAGATGTGATATACCTGCAAGGGATGTGGATTCTAGACATGGCCCCAGTAGCAGAATAAAATTAGACATTTCCCTGGGATCGAATAGAAGTAATACTAGAAAAGTAGAAATATTTCTATCAAACAGCAATACATTGAGCCCATCAAAATGACATTGGTTTCGATATTACATTGATTGTCTATTTAAACTCCTGATGGAGTGAAAAGCCATTTTAATCCGATCTTAATTGACTGTGGACGTTTTCAGCATAAAAATCAGTTAAACACTCAGGAATATTAATAGCTTTAATATATTTTAAATATATTTAATAGCTTATTAAAGCATTGCAGTGATAGGCAGGTAATTGGTACCAGGTGGAAATAGGCATTACTAACAAATAAAATGAAAATGTAATGAGGCTCTGTCAGTTCTTATGGGCTTGTGTGGAATGCCAGGAGACAGCAAGTCGAAGCCTTGAAGGCAGCTGATATGCTCAAACGCACAAGGGAAACCCTGCGGATTCCGGTGTTTACCGACTTCCTTTTGGGGTCCTGTGCTTTCTGCTGCAGAAGCAACAAGGAATTGGTGCGTTTGATAGTAAGTCCGTAAAGAGGTACTGTTAAATATGAGTTAAAGTAATTGTGCCTGTTGAATCTGCTGATGCTGTTCTAGTACTAGAGTCTTATGTATAAGGCTTCCTGTTGAATCTGCTGTTATGTTTTCTATGCTACTTTTATCTTACTGAGTTATGGAGTTTCCTTCCTGTTAAGCATTACACAATTACTCCAGCAGCTACTTGTCTGTGTGTTTCACTACATTCCATGGACACAACAGGTATCGGCAAGGATTAGGCAATTCGTAGTCACAAAACAGGCAAAAGGGTCGAGGCAGGCAGCAAGAATCAAAGTCAAAACAGGCAGAAGTCAAAAGCCAGGAAATTCCGCCAGTAAACAAAGCTTCAGCAGGATCCGTAAACAGAAGCCAGCTTGGGCACTGTTAAAATAGAGGAAGGCCTTCTTGTAGGAAAATTGGGCCAAACATTCGTACCTCACACCCGAAAAAATGACGTAATGACGTTCGTCGTCAAACGTGATCACGAACCGACGCCAGTGTCACTTTCACACGACCGGAACACATGCCGTTGCCGGAAGCGCGTGCCTGCACCCCAGAAGCCAGGCAGAGACACGCTGTGAGGTAAGAGAATGGACAAATCTCCTGGCGCGTCTTACAGTCGTGCAAGTGAACTCCCTGCATCTACCTACAAAATCAAACAGGGGGTAAAAGCCCTGATAAAATTCCACCCTGAACTGAAACCCATTTCTGCCCATGCTCGCTTGTTACCATGACCAGCTGGGTGTAGCAGGGTGGATGTGTTTATCTGCTAATAAAGCAGCACTGTTGCCAATGCATTGATGTGGTGTTCAAATTAAAACCTTCAACGGCATTTTTAGCACAGATTTAGCCGGACTTATTTACCCCAAACCATAACAAAATATTCATTACCCATATTGGTAGCAAACATTGCTTTACTTCAACTTTTCTAGCCAAGAAAAAACCTGTCCTCACCACTTAAAAACATGAACGGCAAACTGATAGTTCACTTCCTGGGATACGGACATGGCTGACTATGGATAACATACTTTCTTTGAGGGTGGAACTCGTTCTTTACACTTCTACGCCTGCTGCAAATTTAACTCTGCAAACCCCGTTTGTAATTCTGCCAAACCACATGTATTATATTGTCAGAAATAAATTGAGGAGAATTAAATGGTCATGAAGTTCATCTCAGTGGACCAGTGATAAGGTAAATCCATGCAAATCCAAGGTTTACTTGCAGGCACACTTAGGTTCTTGAACTGCACAGAGCCATGCAATATCACTCTCCCCTTTCTCAGTAGAAACATCCCACTGGATTCCTCGCAGACTATTTAATTTTAGTGATTTATAAAATAAGACAATGAAATGACAAATTGCCAAAATACCATTCAGCCAGTGCAAATTGGATTCCTCTGTTTTCAATGATCGTTGGAAGAGGTTTCGTCTTATATCAGGCAGGTTACGGAATTCATAGCGAGAGGCTGTGTATAATCCTCCATCTGGAATCAGAAAAAATATAGATATGTGCTATTTGTGCAATTATAAAATGAAATAATACTTTGGAATAGAGACATTTTTCAATGAGAAATGGATACAGAATATTCATATGAAACAACTACAAAAATAACCATAAAAATATATTATATCGAACCAAAGGTGTGGGTTAATAGTCACGTGCATACACATAACGAGAAACTTGTGGCATTTGCTCAATATGCACATGCGTTGGCCCCAACATGGCCACTTAAAACAGGAGCTCCCAACCAGGGCGGGTGGCATTTAAAAAAAACTACTGTTACCCCTAAATGGGATAGGCACTGGATAGAAAACGTATAATATATGGTTATATTACACTAGTTTTGAGGAGTCGTGTGACACAAGTTAAGCATTTAACAAAGGCTGTTTACCTCAGCATATGAAAATGAAAAATGAGAACAGCCTTAAAATGCGGTGATAGGATCAGGGCCACCATGAGGAATTGCAGGGCCCCATGCTACTAAGTCAGAACTGCCCTCTCCCCAGGGGTTCCCAATTTTGAGCCCATTGGTCTGGCAGAATTGGGCCCCACAAAAAACAAAAAAAATTACTGACCCACCCGACCACACCCCTGCACCACCCGACCACACCCCTGCACCACCCTATAATGTTAAAACTCCTCCCACAGTCTACACCAGGGTTGCCAGGTTGGTGGTTTTCCATCCAAATCGGGCTACTAATTTAAAGCCCAGGCGGGTTTTGAAAGCACACACTAGCCAAGGAAACCAAGTTTTTTGTTGCCCTAATGTGCCAAACCGGTGTCTCCAAATGCCTGTTGGGTAATATAGCTTTTGTTATACAATTTGCCAACTGCCAAGTTTAATGTAAGACTACAATACCCAGCATGCTATAGGACTGACTTGTGTAGAAGTTGTGAGTTACCAGATATTGGACTCTGTACCCCATCACTCTTAAGCATTGTGACATTCTCACCCTATACCTCCTGGACCGCCCCTGGCGATGGGCAAATCTGCCCCATTTGGCGTCATGGAAAAATATGTGAAATTCGAAAAAGGTGTATTTTCACATATATTCATTTATTTTTTAAGACCTTTTTTTCACTGCACATATCGTGCTACTTTTGAAGTGCCTCTTGGCTAGTTTTGGGCTGGTTTTGAAAATTAGACCTGGCAACCCTGGTCTACACAAACCCCTTCACATTTGAACTTGCAAGTCACAGTTTTACATCTATTGGGGCCTCCATGCTAGAGGGTCTGTTTAAAAATGCCATAGGCAGTCACTATTAATTTATTGCATAAAGCCCCCAAACACCACCCTAACATATCTGCATTGGTTTATACAGTCACTTACCCACTAGGATACTTATGTATCCTTTTGCTGGATCATAAGGGCATTTCTCCTTTCCTTCTTCAGTTTCTGAAGACAAAACAAAAGTCCTGGAATCCTTAAACGAAAAAAAAATAATGCTACTGTTTATACCAACATTTTCTAAACAACTGTTTCTAATTTTTTGCTGGAGCACATGAAATCAACATCATAAAGGACCTCATACACATATTAATATTGTTAGTGAAACACGAATAATGAATTTCAATTAACAGCAGGATCCTACTGAATTAAATGGCTATACGAAAAAATGTCTTAAAAAAATGTTTTAAGGCTAGGGCCAGATGATGAAGACGATTGTGGATTCTCCACAGGTGGAGAATCTGCTTCCCTGCTACTTCCCTTGTCTTTTTGAAGGTAGGGTTGCTTTTAACGTGAAATGCAAAATGTTGCGATTCGAAGCTGAAATCCACTGCATCTGTCTGCATCCAAGCAGAGTCAATGCCTCCCAGGTGCACGCAGAGCATGAGTGTAAAGCTGGCCATAGACGCAAAGATCTGATCGTACGAATCGAGGATTCGTCCGATTTTCGGACCGTGTGTGGAGAGTCCTGACATTTTTCGTCCGGCGGAGATCGGTCGTTTGGTCGATCGGACAGGTTAGAAAATTTCTGTCGGCTGCCGATAATATATCTCTGCGTGTATTGCCGATCGTACGATTTTCAGTGGGAGACTGTCACTAGCTTTGGTTGGACATAGATATCGTACGATTGCTGTCAGGGGCAGAACATTGCTGATCTGTTCTTTAACTAATCTGACTGGTAAGACTTTGATCTGAATGGTTAGTGGCGGGTCGGGAGATGGGAAAGTCCGATCGTACGATGATTCCTACGATCGGATCTTTGCATCTATGGCCAGCTTAGAGCCGTAAGAGCAGCGGGGTAGTAGATTCTCCGCAGGCCAAGATTTGCAATCGTCTGGCCCTAGCTTAATCTGGACGTTCCAACTACTTCCAAACAATTCTACAGTGTTAATCAGGGGTATGTTAAAGCATGCCTCCCAACTGTCCCTTTTTCGGAGGGACAGTACCTCTTTTGACAGCTCAACCTGCAGTCACTCATTTGTACTGGAAAGTCCCTCTTTTCTCTGCACTGAACAGTCAGAAAAAAAAAAAAATTCTCACTTTTTTGGCTTTTAGCAGAGAGCTCAGAACAGCCAACAGGTGCAAATAAGATACTTTGTAACAATTTTGAGACACAAAAACACTGTTTAGATAAGGAGAAATATTTTCAAACTTTCATAACCTGCCAAATTTTGTAAAACAAACATGGTAATTAGGAGGTGTGGTCACAGAAAGGAGTGTGATCAAAAAATTGCTGCGCTACTTTGCGGAAAAAAAAAATTTTTGTCCCTCTTTTTACTTCCAAAATGTTGGGAGGTATGGTTAAAGGGATACTGTCATGGGAAAAACATTTTTTTTCAAAATGAATCAGTTAATAGTGCTACACCAGCAGAATTCTGCGCTGAAATCCATTTCTCAAAGGAAAATTTTGAAATCTGACATGGGGCTAGACATATTGTCAATTTTCCAGCTGCCCCAAGTCATGTGACTTGTGGTCTGATAAACTTTAATCACTCTTTACTGCTGTACTGCAAGTTAGAGTGATATCACCCCCTCCCTTTTTCCCCCCAGCAGCCAAACAAAAGAACAATGGGAAGGTAACCAGATAGCAGCTGCCTGGTAGATCTAAGAACAGCACTCAATAGTAAAAACCCATGTTCCACTGAGACACATTCAGTTACATTGAGAAGGAAAAACAGCAGCCTGCCAGAATGCATTTCTCTCCTAAAGTGCAGGCACATGTCACATGACTGGGGGCAGCTGGGAAATTGACAAAATGTTCAGATTTCAAAATTGAATATAAACAAATCTGTTTGCTCTTTTGAGAAATGGATTTCAGTGCAGAATTCTGCTGGAGTAGCACTATTAACTGATGTGTTTTGAAAAAAAAACATGTTTTCCGATGACAGGATCCCTTTTAAGCTACCCATACACAGGCCAGGTTGGAGGAAACCAGTTCAACCAAGATTGCATTGGTTTTTAGATGCATTCCATCTGCCCACAGCTGATCAGATCTACCCACGCATGGGTATCTTTTAGGCAAAATTGAGAGGTGTATGTAATGTCTAATAGGCAACTGGAAAGTACAAGGCTCTCTGGTGTCTTGTGCACCCTGGCTCCATACCAGTTGCACATTCTGAATGAGGTGCATACTAAGGGCATTTCAGGGAGTAAAGATGTGCGGGTTGGGCTTTTTCCGACCTGCACCCGCCCTCCCACGCCCGACTTCCGGGTCTCTCTTATAGACCCGCGGGGCGAGAGGCATGCGTCTATAAAAACTCAACCCGGAAGTCGGCATTTGGAAGGTCGCGGGTGTGGAGAGCAGTAAGAAAAGCACAACCTGCACCCGCGAGCGACCTGGAAAGGAGAATGAGAGGTCAGAGTGAACCCGCGGGTATCGGGTCGGCCCGCACATCACTATCAGGGAGCACCCACGTGCTGCTTGCCTCCTGCCCCTTCTTTATGCCTCCGGCTGTGTTGAATACAGAGTCATAACCAGAGAAAAAGGGGTTAGTTAGGGAGAGGTGATAGCTAGATAGCATACTAAAAGACTTTTACCACTGCACAAAACCATTAATCCCAAATCAACAGATAAACTGAACCTGAAATTAATTTGTGAAAACCATTAATGAATTTCACAGGTGCACAACAGGAGCTGCTAATTATGCCACCTCATTAATGTGTGAAGTCATTTGTTTGAAAGCCTGTAATTCTCTGAAAGTGGTAAACACTGCATGAATGGTGTGATAGGCTTTATTTATTAAATAAAGTGATATTCATAGAGAAAGTCAAAATCCTACTTTAAATTGCAACTATAGAATCTTACTCAATTTTTAGATCTTTTAATAAAGTAATATTGGTATGGGACTTATGGGACCTGGGGTTTTTCGGTTAACAGATCTTTCTGTAATTTGGATCTTCATACCTTAAGTCAACTAGAAAATCATGTAAACATTAAATAACCCTAATATGCAAGTTTTGCTTCCAGTAAGGATGTATTATATCTAACTACAAGGTACAGGTATTGGACCTGTTATTGAGAATGCTCGGGACCTGGGGCTTTCCAGATAACTGATCTTTCTGTAATTTGATCTTCATACCTTAAAGTCTACTAGAAAATCATGTAAATATTATATAAACCCAATAGGCTGGTTTTACTTCCAATAAGGATTAATTATATCTTAGTTTGGATCAAGTACAAGCTACTGGATCAAGTACAAGGGTGAAGTGACTAAATTCGCCAGAGTTACGTCATTCCGGTACTTCGCTGATTTACTAACGGGCGCTGGCATGAATTCACCAGTGAATGAGATAGACTCTAGCGCTACTTCGCCCTCTAATGCCAGGTGAATTTTCGATCTGGCGAATGGACGTAACTACGCAAATTCACTAAGATGTGGATTTTACTGAACGTTACCTCTTTTGCCAGACTTGCCTTCGGAACCTCAGACCAGGCGAAGTGCAATAGCAACTTTTCAGTTTTTCAGGGTGATAGGCTGTAAAAGAGCATCATTTTTTTTAGGGTACCCGGCTTCCCCCCTACATTTCCTAACATATGGCACCTAAACTATACACTGGGCTCATGTGTAGGGCAATATAACAACTCTATTTTATTTTATTAAGCTTCCCTGGGCTCGTGTAGTGTAATGTATTTCCTGCAACATATATATCCATTTAAATTTAACTTTCCACCGTTTGCAAATTAGCCAACGCTAGCGCAACTTCGATTTGCTTGCCGAATTAACGCTAGCGAAACGTCCCCATCGTTCGGCGCCCCGGACACAACTTCACATTTTAGTAAATAAGTGTTGTCCTGTGAATTTTCGTCTGCGAAGTGTTGCGATGTGAGCGAAGCCGTCGTTGGCAAATTTTCGGAGGTTAGTGAATTTGCCCCTATGGGAGATGGCCTCTCCATAATTCGGAGCATTCTGGATAACAGGTTTACGAATAACGGATCCCATACCTGTATAATAAAGTGGATGAAAAGTACAATACAGATCTAATATCAAAGCTTTCTTGTGTACAAATATTTGCACATTTAAAATAACTGGCTCCCTTAACGCTGTAAATGCAGCAAATTCAAGAAAAATACACTGCAGACCTTCTATCACTTAACCTAAATGGATATATTGAAAATATTCCTCACACAGGAGGCACAACCTCTCTTATTATATCTCATATTCACTACTATAGCTGTATTAAATAATACATATACTACAAGGCTGATATTCAAAAGCCAAATTACATCCAGATCAGTCAAACCATAGCAAAGCTATCTAACCAAGACAATATGTCTTGGACTGTTGCCTACGGCTCTTTCATTCTTCGGTCGCTAACATCAGGAATAATGAATAGGGAGAAAATATAAAACAGGGACTCAAAACTCATATAAAACAAATGCAATAAAGACAAATTATTTGCTCTGAAAAATCCTATGCAAATGAAACAGCAACATAATTAGTTTACAGTAAATCTCTTCGCTTTTTCGCCTGATTTTTTTTTTTTTTTTTAGACTAGAACTTTTTTATTATTGCAAAGGTCTCACACGCTCTGTTTTCTCATAACTTTCATGTCTCAACCATATAAAACACCACTACCAAAAATTCATTTATAGTTGCAAAAGTATAAACATACCTTATAAATAGAAAGGTATTTGGACTTTGTATTCTAATATTAAACTCAGAAACAGTGCAGAGAATAATGAGGCTAGAACTAGGGCTGTGGTTGTCAGTCCAGGCCCCAATTAATTCCAGTGTAGGGCCCAATTAGAGTTCCAACCTTTGTCGGGCCCCCCTGCGTTCATAAACAGGTTACAGATATAGGAAAACATGGTGTACAAGTCATAGTCCCAGGAATATCTAGAACCGTGATCCCCAACCAGTGCCTCACAAGCAACATGTTGCTCCCCAACCCCTTCAATTGTTGCTCCCAGCGGCCTTGAACAGGTACTTATTTTTTAAACAAAGTCTTGGAGGCAAGTTTTAATTGCATAAGAACCAGATGTAGTGCCAAGTAAAGCCTCCTATAGGCTGCCAGTCCATGTAGGGGCTACCAAATATCCAATCACAGCCCTTATTTTGTATCCCCGTGGACTTTCATGTTTTTGTGGCTCCCCAATCTTTTTACTTTTGAATGTGGCTCACTGGTAAAAAAAAGGTGTATCTTGGAGAACATAGAAGCATCATCAAAAAAATCTCCTACAAATTAATCATCATGTTGTCTCTCTCTGCCAAAGCTCCAGGCACCCATCATGGGGGCAGCCACAGAGTTTTGGGAACCCTGCACTATAGGCATCACCACAACTGTATGTAGAATTGGCCTCTAAGTTTGAGCTACAATGTAATACTAAATGCAGAGACAAAACCACAGCCTTGAGTCCAAATACTAATGAAGTTCAGAATCAGACAGAAGGAAAATTGTATTATAACTTGCAAATTGCTTTACTTCTCATAGTCATGCAATTCGATTTTAGTCTTACTTCTGCAGTATGAGTGTAGCCTTAGTCTCAGTGGCTGGAAGTTGATTTATTGCTGTATTATCACTTTTTCAGGGCCAGCTAGCCACCTGTATTATATTGCTGGAATGGTAAACAATGCTACATGCACTTTGATGTATTTTTTTTTCCGGTGGAAAATCATGAAAATGTTATTCATGCAACAGCGTACTGCTAAAACAGTAAAATAAAATGGACAGGTGTAAAATTTAATATTGGGAAATATGGGGAATCCATAATGACATAAAGTGCCTCAAGAACTATAAGGGTGGTGGCGTGCATTTAGAAAAAAAGTTTTCCTGTGACAGATTCTCTAAAGACTGCTGGTGCCGGTGTCGGAACTGGCCCACCAGGATACCAGCAAAACTCCCGGTGGGCCCAGGTGTCAGTGGACCTCTTGCTTCTATTTCATGGTCATTTCCTATTTCTTAATGGGAACAAAAAGGCTTAATAATGGAAGAATAGAGTACAGTATGCAGAGAAAAGAGACTAGGACAATAAAGAGTGAGGAGAGGAGGAATAATAGTTTAAAAAGTGGCATCCCAGTCCGACACTGGCTGGTGCTGAAAAGTACAAGCAGTCTCAAATAGCTCCCCCCCCATGTGAGAATTTGCCACAATCTCCAGCAGAATTCTACACTGAAATCTGTTTTTGATAAGAGCAAACAGGTTTCTTTTATATTTAACTTTGAAATTTGACTTGGGCTAGACAGGTGCCCTCAGCCATGTGACTTGTGCTCTGATAGTGATAGTGTGCGCTTGTGCTCTGGAGTGATATCTAGGGTAGCCACCTTTTCTGGGGCTGGAAACCAGGCAGGGGAGCGGGACAGAGGATGTCGTAGGCGGGGCAGGACTGGTGATGTGGGGGGTGTGCTGGTGATGTCAGGGGCAGGACCGGTGATGTCGGGGATGGGACTGATGATGTGGCGGTCAGTGATTGGCTGATCGCCATGTCATTATTTTCAATGTCCTGTCCGGATTTCCTAATTTGGTGAAATTCGGACAGGTGGCAACTCTTGTGATATCACCCCCCTCAGCAGCCTATCAACAGAACAACAGGAAGGTAACCAAATAAAAGTTCTCTGACACAAGATAACAGCTCCCTGCTAGATATGAGAATAGCACTTGATACAAAACACCCAAGTCCCACTGCGACTCCTTTGGTTACATTGAGTAGGAGCCGAAAGCAGTTTCATTGTGAAGAGCTGGCTCTTTCTTAAAGCACATGATCAGGCACAACACGATCTAAGATGGCTGCCTACACATCAATATTAAATTTAAAAAATAACACACGTGTTGGTTCAGAAATAAAATTTTATATGGTAGAGTGAATTATTTGTGTAAACAGTGTTATTTAGAAATAAAACTACACCATAAACATCATGACAAAATCCCTTTAAGGAAAGCCTGCTTGAGTTTCCTAACTCACTATGGGGTTGGAACCCGAAAAACCCTGGCAATTTCTGTAAATTTACCGTTTTTGGTACAAAGAAAAACTTTGGCCGCTTTTAGTAATTATTACCAAAAATCATGATTAATTCTAAAGTTATCAATAGGGAAGAAACATAAAAATCGTCTTCAACCTTACAGAGATGTGGAATAGGAAGCAATTTTGGGTATCTGGATTGGGAGTCGCCAAAACAAATGTACAGACTGTGACTCCTAATAACTTAAGCACTGAAAAGAATTAAATCAGATTTTATGAAGGTGGATATATAATTCTGTTTCTAAGAATAATACTTTAGTTAAATTTGGATTGTACAGCTAATCTATAGGCAGGTTCAATTAATACATAAGTCTTTTAGGTATTCAAATTGTTTTTGGTTTCTGTAGTTTAACTTTATTTTGTTTTGGAATTAACAGCAGATGTGGTTTATATTTTTTAGATTTGGCAGTAATAAAATGGCTTGTATGTTGTATACGTAACTTCTTTCAATCAACATAGAAAATACAGTATAACACACAAGTTGAAGGATTTATGTACCGACTCCACAGCCCTGTGACCTTCTGTTCAGATTTAGTTTGGAAGTTGCCTGAATCCTTCCTGAAAGATTTGGTGCATCCCTACAAAGGATAAAACCTTATTGCTGAAACCAAGCTATCAAAAGTGCTATATCTGTTGTATTTATTGATGGAAACAGAGCTTGGGAACTGAGAAATAGGACCAGTGTCGGACTGGCCCACAGGGATACCAGGAAAACTCTTGGTGGGCCCAGATGTTAGTGGGTCCTTTTGCTTCTAAACATTTGCCCAATTTCATGGTCATTCCCTATTTCTTTATGGGGAAAATACTTAAAGGAATTGTTCAGTGTAAAAATAAAAACTGGGTAAATAGATAGGCTGTGCAATATAAAAAATGTTTCTAATATAGTTAGTTAGCCAAAAATGTAATGTATAAAGGCTGGAGTGATTTCATGTATAACAAGTCAGTCAGATCACTACTTCCTGCTTTTCAACTCTCTTTGTTTACACTGACTGGTTGCCCTGGCTACCAGACAGTAACCAATCAGAGACTTGAGGGGGGCCACATGGGTCATTTCTGTTGCTTTTGAATCTGAGCTGAATGCTGAGGGTCAATTACAAACTCACTGAACAGAAATGTACCATGTGGCCCCCCTTCAAGTCGCTGACTAGCTCAGAGTTATAGAGCTGAAAAGCAGGAAGTTGGATTCTGGCTGTTTTATTAGACATCTGTTCACGCCAGCCTTTATATATTACATTTTTGGCTAACTAACTATATTAGAAACATTTTTTATTTTGCACAGCCTATCTATTTACACAGTTTTTATTTTCACACTGAACTATTCCTTTAATAATGCGAGAATATTGTAATTATATATAAAAGACTAGGAGAATAAAGAGGTTGAGTGAGTAGAGTAAAAATAATAGTTTGGAAAGGTCCACTGTCTAAGATTTTCTGGTGGGCTCACGTTCTTTGATTTTCTGGTGGGCCGCTGGCCGACACTGAATAGGACTAATGTAATGGCAGCCAGAGCTGCAGACATTAACTTGACTTTACTTAGTCTTTTTTGTGGTGACAGAGGAAGTTACGGTAACCACCATAACCACACGCTGAAAGTAAATAGACGTAGGGGATCTTTGGACCTGGGGTTTTCCAGATAATGGGGACATCATGGTGGAATCTGTCCCTTTAGAACATTTTGAAAAACCCTTTGCATAGACTACTGCATCCTCGTACAGGTATATGGGGCCTCTTACCTAGAATGCCTGGGACCTGGGGTTTTCCAGATAAGGGGTTTTTCTGTAATTTGGAGCTTCATATGTTTAGTCTATTCGAAAATCATGTAAACATTAAGGAGCAGATTTATTATGGGCCGAATTGAAAATTTTAATTTTAGAATTTTTTTATGGTCAAAACCGTCAAATTCGACTAGGGAATCATCAAAACTCGATTCGAGTTTTCAAAAAAAATTCTAATTAGATTTAGGGCATTAGGGCATACTCTGGCCCTTTAAAAGGGTTGTTCACCTTCCAAAAACTGTTTTTCCAAAATCTAAGTTTAAAGTTAGTGTCTCTGGTGTTTTAGTCTGGCAGCTCAGTAATTCAGGTGCAGATTCTAAATTGTTACAATTTTGCAACATTTAGTTGATACATTTCTCAGCAGTATCTCTGGAGTATTAGCAACTATTGTATCAATTCTAACAGCTGCCTGTAATGAAACCCAGAGATTCTGCTCAGCAGGGACAAAGATAAGAAATGTATCAACTAAATGTATCAGTTTAGAACAGTTTACAGGGTCGGCGACCCCCCTCCCAGAGCTGCTTCAGAAGGTGAAATATGACACTTTACACTTCAATATTAGAAAAAGTCACATAAAAAATAGAAAGTCATTGGAAAAAGTCGTTATTTCTGGTGATCTATCTGAAAACAACTAGTTGTTTGAAGGTGAACCACCCCTTTAAGGGTATTTTATTCAAATTTGACTATTCGCCACCTAAAACCTTCCAAATTGCTGTATACGTCAATTGGAGAGGTCCAGTAGTAATTTGGAGATGTTTGCACTGCAGCTTTGCTGACTTTCAGGATAAAACTCGAATCTAGTTTGATCAATTCGATTCGAGCTTTCGACTGGGTAAAATTAGTCCATGTTTAAGATATTCGATTTTTCAAATAAATAATCGAATATTCGAATTTCGAGTAAAACCGAATTGATGTGAGTGAAAAAAAAATTAAAATATTGATAAATGTGCCTCCATATAAACCCAATAGGCTGGTTTTGCCTCCAATAAAGATACATTATATCATAGTTAAGATCAAGTACAATGTACTGTTTTATTATTACAGATAGAAAGGAAATCATTTTTTAAAATCTGGATTATTTCATCTTAATGGAGTCTAAAGGAGATCTCCTTTCTGTAATTTAAAGTTTTCTGCATAACGGGTTTCAGGATAACAGATCACATACCTGTACATGCAAACCAGTCAAAAATAAAGAATTATATTTATTCAAACATTTGAAAAAGGACTGCCATATTTTGGGGCTTTCTGGATACCAGATCCCGTGAGTCTTGCTCCAGTATACAGCAAGTTCCCATAGCTGCAGAGGCATGGAGAAAATGTATTCTGACAGAATAATTCTGTTGCCAAGCAACAAACACACGGGAGGAGGGGCTGCTATAAAAATCTCCACTGCTTTATTATAGTTATGAGAATAATCATTTTGACAGCATTACAGAAAATGGACATTCGGGCAGTAATAACTGTTTTCTGTACATTAAACGGCATGCATATTGAAGAAAAATATGCAGAACAAACTATCTAGGTAAGGAAATAAGATATACTAATTTTTGCACGTTTAGGGGATGATCCATAGTTGCCTCCTGATATTACAAACAGTTTTTTTCCCAGATTTAACTAAATTACAAATATCCTTAAAGGAAAACTATACCCCCAAATGAACACTTAAGCAACAGATCATATTAAGTGGCATATTAAAAAAATCTTTCCAAACTGGTCTATATATTTAAGTAAATCTTGCTCTTTTACATCTCTTGCCTTGCTTGCCAGCTAAAATGAAAAAACGTTGGCGCTAATCACACATGGCGGTTTGTTTTCCAAAGTCGCCCGAAGTTTCCTCGTGAAGCAACTTCGGAAATGAACCGCCGCGGGTGATTAGCGCCGGCGTTTTTTTTTTATTATTTTAGCCGGCGCAGGAACAGGGAAGGCGTTTGGGGAGATTGGTCGCCGCAAAAACGAGGCGATTAGTCGCCAGGCGACCAAATCTCCCCAAAACGCTCTGTGTGAACTAACCCTAAGGAGCAGATTTATCAAGGGTCGAATTTCGAAGAAAAAGCTTCGCAATTCGACCATCGAATTGGAATACTTTGAATATCGAAGACTAAGTTTTTTTACATCGAACTTGGCCATTTGCATTCAAAGTAAAATAATTCGATCGAACGATTTTTCTTCGACTTCAAAAAACTTTGAAAAATGCTCTAAAAGGTCCACATAGGCTAACATAGCACTTCAGCAGGTTTAATTTGGCGAAGTATTGAAGTCAAAGTTTTTTTAAAGAGACAGTACTTTGATTATCGAATGGTCGAATATTCGAACGATTTTACTTCTAATTGAATTTGAAGTCGTAGTATCCTATTCGATGGTCGAAGTATCCAAAAAATTACTTTGAATTTTTTTACTTCAAAAATTCGAATTCACTTCGACCCTTGATAAATCTGCCCCTAACTGTAACAGGAAGAAGTGTTGAAGCAAAAGACAGATCTCGGTCTGTTAATTGGCTCATGTGACCTAACATGTATGGTTTGTTTGGTATGTTTGTGTGCACCATGAATCATACAATCCCTGGGGCTGTCCTTATTTTTTAAAATGGCAATTTTCTATTTATGATTACCCAATGGCACATACTACTAGAAACGTATATTATTATGAAAATGGTTTATTTACATGAAGCAGGGTTTTACATATGAGCTGTTTTATGCAATATCTTTTTAGAGAGAACTACATTGTTTGGGGTTATAGTTTTCCTTAAAAAAAAAAAAAAAAAAGCCTCACAGATATTTGCATTTTCAGATGTTGCCACTGGCAGCATGGCACTTTGCCATTTAAATATAGGTTGGAAAATGCTGAAAGTTTCACCTTTAAATTAACGTTTAGTATGATGTAGAGAGTGATATTCTGAGACAATTTGCAAATGCTTTTCCTTTTTTATGTGTTTTTTGAGTTATTTAGCTTTTTATTCAGCAGCTCTCCAGTTTGCAATTTCAGCAATCTGGTTGCTAGGGTCCAAATTAGCCTAACAACCGTGCAATGATTTGGATTACTGGAATATAAATAAGGGAAAGCATGAACAGAAAGGGGAGTTCCAAAAAGTAGCAATAACAATGCATTTGTAGCCTTACAGAGCATTTGATTTTCTAGATGGGGTCAGTGACAGAAGAAGGTGGCAAATTATTTAAAAACTATAAAAAGGAAAAAAGGCCAATTGAAAGGTTGCTTAACATTAGCCATCCTACAACATACTAAAAGTTGAGGGAGGGCCCCAAGTTGGACTCAAATTGCCCGACTCTCACAGGCCTTCGTTCAATCAGTTCAGTCTTTTCAAATTGTTTTTTAATGGAGGAATTATCCTCCCTTATTTCCCAACAGGCACCGCAGCCAGTATACAATCTGAAAATTAAATGGCGATGGAGGGGGGGCAGGAACTTTATAGTTCAGCAGCTTTTTAATGAGGTCAAAGTTATTTGAGGCCACAAGCAAGTCACTTGAGTTTGTCTTTAGGAGCAAATAAAAAGACAGAGCCAACTGATTGCTCAATGAACAAACCACACAAAAAGCCGCCCACACAAAGCAAACGCTATTATCTCACACACTGGAGTAAACAAGGGACGGCTCCAGTTTGTGTCCTCTTTTGCTCTGCACCAAATGCACTCACATACACACACACACATCTGAAGAACATGTGGAACTGCATTCAGACACCTGCACACGCAACCATGTTATATTGTCGTCTGTAACATGGCAGAGCCTTGCTTTATTGTCCACAGCCTCAAAAATGTTCCCTTTTTCCTGGCTCACCGGGATACCAGGAAAACCAGGTGTCAGTGGGTCCTCTTGCTTCTAACCATTTGGCCTATTTTACGGTCATTCCCTATTTCTTGGGGGAGAAAGAGGATTAATAATGGAAGAACTGAGTATAGTATGTAGATATAAAAGACTAGGAGAATAAAGAGGTTAAAGGTGCCCATACACTGAGAAATCCGCTCGTTTGGCAATGTCATCAAACGAGCGGATCTCTCTCCGATATGCCAACCTTGAGGTGGGCAATATCGGGCTGATCCGAACGTGGGCCCTAGGGCCCAACGATCGTATCCTAACGAATATCAATGGGCGGTCGGATCGCGGGACCGCGTCAACGAATAGATGCGGCCGACAGGATTTTTTTGTCCCATCCGATCAAGATCTGGCCGACTGTCGGCCAGATCTCGATCGGTGAAGCCCGTCGGGGGGCCCCATACATGGGCCAATAAGCTGCCGACACGGTTTGTCGGCAGCTTTTATCGGCCCGTGTATGGCCACCTTAAATCATGGTCTAAGGTTTTCTGGTGGGCCCCTGGTATCCCAGTCCGACATACCCTTTGCACTGTTATATAATGTATTTGCCTTTATTTATTTAACCAGAGGGTTCAGTATTTCTGCCAAGGGACTAAAACAAATATATATATATATATATATTCTTGACAAAAATTACATCACTAGTCACCGTTTAGAAGGATAAAATTTACAGGATATTCATGGCTTTTGTGTATATTATATATATATATATCCAAGAGGCATGAGTGCACAATGGCGTTTACTTAAAAATATAATTTTATTTTGTTACATTAAAACAGGCCAACGTTTCGGTCCAAGCCTAGGACCTTTATCATGCCAAGTGAGTATCCGCACTCCAAGGCAAATAGTTTCAGCAAAGGGAGGGGTGCACGGTAATTATGTATACGCCAATTATTCTGAGACCAGCACTCCCTGTTGTAAAAGGCAATTTCTTTATTACATTGTGTATGTGCCCAACGTTTCGGTTCCTTGAAAAAAGTCGGCACAGACACAATGTAATAAAGAAATTGGCTTTTACAACAGGGAGTGCTGGTCTCAGAATAATTGGTGTGTGTGTGTATATATATATATATATATATATATATATATATATATATATATATATATATATATATATATATTTATATTATAGAAAGTAGTTCCCCAAGATTGACGCACTCCAGGACTTCATAATGCAGTTTAGAAAAGAAAATTTATTGTCAACGTTTCGGTCCCATTCTGGGCCTTTCTCAAGACATTACAAACAGATAGTGACTCCCCCATTGTTTAAAAGCCAGAGATGGAGCCAAAACGCCTACTGTGTGCAAAACATATACCCCCAACGATCACAGTGAAAGACTTCAAAACCTACAAGAAACATGTGTATATAAATCCCATAGGCTAATGCAAGCCTTCAGTCCCATCCAGGAAGTTGCACATAATTTATAAAGCTGGAAAAGGCAGACGCGTTGCCATAGCAACGCTTCTGAACTAGGGCTGCATAAGTAGAGCTGTGCATGTAAGTCCGGGGCACGCATTGTCTACCTATGTAGCCCGAGTTCAGAAGCATTGCCATGGCAACGCATCTGCCTTTTTCAGCGTTATACATGATGTGCAACTTCGTGGATGGGACTGAAGGCTTGCATTAGCCTATGGGATTTATATACACGTTTCTTGTGGGTTTTGAAGTCTTTCACTGTGATCATTGGGGGTATATGTTTTGCACACAGTACTTACATCACTGGTGATGTCACACAAGGCGTTTTTGGCGCCATTTTAATCAATGGGGGAGGCACTATCTGTTTGTAATGTCTTGAGAAAGGCCTAGAACGGGACCGAAACTTTGACAATAAAGCATTTTGAAGTCCTGGAGTGCGTAAATCTTGGGGAACTACTATATATATATATATATATATATATATATATATATATATATATATATATATATATATATATATATATATATATATATATATATATATATATATATATATATATATATATATATAGGTTTTTATAATTTCAAAAAGTGGTTGCAACACAATTATTTATGCCTGGCTCTAGAATTTATCTCTATGAATCATATAACAGCCAATCACATACAAATATGGTATCAGCACTACTTACAATATAAGTGCAGAGGGGAGAAAAGGCATATGTTCCGCAGGCATACAGGTGGGTTTCATTAAATCGAAGCAGAAGCCTTATATGGTTGAAGCACTCTGTCTGCAAAGAGAAGTTAAAAAAGAATGATTACATTCTGAGGGTGAAGCACAAATCCTGCTAGTTAGGTGACAAGTTAATCTTACATTAAACAGAGATGGCTTCCTATAGAACTTTATGGAGGTGGACTCTAAAAAAGCAAGGGCACTCCATTTTCCAGACAGCGCACAGACAGAATTATAGGACAAGTTAAGGGGGGGAGGTAACACAGACAGCATAGCCTTCCACTTATTAATATTAGGTTCAGACCAGTTTAATCCCCTGGTAGTGATGTCTCCGGCACCAAAGAACTATTGCATAAAGCCTTTCTTTGTCATGTACCGTACAATATTGTACAAATTCTGGATTCTTGTATTAAAGGACAAGTAAAGCAAACATAAGCTTTATCCATTGAAATTGGGAGAAGGGGACTAATTTATAAATCACATCATGTGCTTAGAAAGAGGCCTCAATTGTTACAGTGGTCTCCCCTGTTTTGACATGGTCACCCAGGACCGCCATCAGAAATCGCAGGGCCCCATACGACAAAATTTCCTGGGCCCACTGGGCTGCGCCCACCGCAAGCCCCGCCTACAGGTCAGCCCTCCCCACCACACAGTAAAAAAAAAAAAAAAAAAAAAATATTGGTGGCTATGGTTCCCACATGTTAATAAAAAAAAGATTTTGGTGGTCAGGGCCCCCCCATAAAAAAAACATTTGTGGCCAGGACCCCCCACCATTAAAAAATATTGGTGGCTAGGACCCCACATGAGAAAAAAAATTGGTGGCATGGCCCCCCCCTCCCACATTATAAGAAAATTGGTGGCAAGGGGCCGTTAAACATCCATGCCTTCCCGAAGTCCGCAGCTCTCAGAAAGATAGGGGGCCCGGCTAATTAAGCAAGTGTGGCGTGGCCCGGGCCCCCCCTTACCCTCGGGGCCTCCTACAACTCTCCCCCCTGATGGCTGCCCTGTGGTCACCCATCACTCCTTTAACAAACCCTAAACACAACCTGGAATTAATATGCACAGCGCTCAATCAGCAAGTAGCTCTGATTGGTCACCTTTAGGTTATTACTCACACGTACATCTAAATGACTTTCTGACCACATTACAATGAATTAACAAGGCATCTTTTTCAAATTTCAAAGGGGAATGTTAATACCTGGTTGTTTTTGCCTTTTTTCATGCATTCTTCGTGCTTTTGTGCAGTAACTTCCCACGGGATCTAAAAGATGAAAAACATTGATATTTGCTATGAATATTTCTATGTAGTAGTAATATGTAGTACTCATGATATATTGATAGTGAGAAGATAAACAAAAAAAAATCTTAAACCAAACCTTTTTTTCTGCCTTTTTTTACTTACAATATATGCCCAAGGAGGCAAAAAAAGGTTAAAGATTTAGAGGAAATGGTTATTTCTACAGAGGTCTATACATTGTATTAGTACAACATTTACTGACCACTCATCCTAATAAACAGAGGTTAATTTATTCACAACCTAAATCTGTCAGAGCATTTCATGACCTTGCTTCAATAAAACAGTGGCCCTAGTGGACAGTTATTTATTCAACGCACTCTCCCCAGTTCACCTGTTTGTGTGTGATGTTTAAAGGGATACTGTCATGGGAAAAAAATTTTTTTTTCAAATTGCATAAGTTAATAGTGCTGCTCCAGCACAATTCTCATTTCTCAAAGAGCAAACAGATTTTTTTTATATTTAAGTTTGAAATCTGACATATTGTCAGTTTCCCAGCTGCCCCAGTCATGTGACTTGAGCTCTTATAAACTTCAGTCACTCTTTACTGCAAGTGATATCACCCCCTTCCTTTCCCCCTAGCAGCCAAACAACAGAACAATGAGAAGGTAACCAGATAGTTTCTCCCTACAACACAACATAACAGCTGCCTGGTAGATATAAGAACAGCACTCAATAGTAAAATCCAGGTCCCACTGCCACATATTCAGTTACATTGAGTAGGAGAAACAACAGCCTGCCAGAAAGCAGTTCCTAAAGTGCTGGCTCTTTCTGAAAGCACATGACCAGGCAAAATGACCTGAGATGCACCTACACACCAATATTACAACTAAAAATAAATACACTTGCTGGTTCAGGAATTAATTGTAGAGTGAATTATTTGCAGTGTAAACAGTGTAATTTAAAAATAAAAACGACATCATAAAAATCATGACAGAATCACTTTAAGATATAGTTTTATCACTTCACAATGACCAAAATATAAATATCTCCTGTGCCATGGTTTCATAGCCTTGAGCAGTGGTACATGGACAAATCTGCATTGCTGCAAGAAACCAACTCATCACAATTCTAAAATGTGTTATTAAAATCTAGAGGAGAGTTTCTTTCCGTACTGAGTTACTGTGGCAGGGAATAAACGGTTATGGACGTTCCCACATACTGCTTGATCATTCAGTACTAGCCCTGAGCAGAAGAAAAGGTGTAAATGATCGGGTCTCTGCCCTGCAGCACTGACACTTCCAATGCACCTTAAAAAGAGAATATTATAAAAGGTACAAACTAATGAAAAATACACTGTTAAATATAATGTACTGTTACTCTGCACTAGTAAAAGGGGACTGCCATTTAATCTGTATAGGACAAAAAAAGGCATTTTTAGGCCAGTGCCAGATGTAGCGGATCAGGCTGAGAATCTATTCCTACACTTTTTGATGTGCCTGCTAGAGTCCAGCACAGGTTCAGTTGGGCAGACCTGCTAGTCCTGCAGCTGAACCTATGCCCAATTAGGGTTGCCACCTTTTGGCCCGGTTGAATCTGGGCAAGGGGCCGGGCATGATTTAGGGGTGGGGCTCTTTACAAATCAACAAATGCAAAGGGTCAGGGCACACAGGCGGATTTGGGGAGATTAGTCGTCCAGCGACAAATCCCCTCTTCTTCGGGGCGACCAATCTCCCCGAACTGCCTTGCCGTCGGCTAAAATTTAAATCGCCGGTGGGAGGCCACTCGGAACGATTCGTTTTCCAAAGTCAGCTGAAGTTGCTTCACGAGGAAACTTCGGGCAACTTCGGAAAATGAGTGCCATCCCGTCGGCAATTTAGATTCTAGCCAGCGGAAAGGCAGTTCAGGGAGATTACAGTGGCTTGTCAAGGAATAACATTCCCACAAAGAGTAAATTCATTGCAGAGAAGGAAACACTGGCAAACCCCCAGCAGAGTCATGACTCAACCCTCCGACTGTCTGGCTTCGCAGAAAGAATCGAGAGCTGCGTTCACCTCTGTGAGGACATAAGGAGAGCCTTGCTATCATCTGCTTAGTCACGGGCGTCTGTGGGGGGTTATGGATGACAAAATCGTAATTATCCAATGCAAAGTTCAACTGTGCTGCTGATGTGACTAATACTCATGTGCAGCCAGGATTCACCTTAGCCGTGTATATTCCAGAATACACAGACGTGCAGTTAGAATTCACACCAATAGCATTCTTTTTGGATAACTACTGGCAACAAACTTTCAGCAGAAATATGTTTTAGAAACTGAAAGAAGTCCCCTTCCCTTCAACCAGCAGGAGAAAGGAAGAAGGTCTCCAGTAGGGTTTATTATCTTCATTCTTTCTTGCACGCTAAAGGTTGTTTTCATTTTGGGATTACTGGTCCACCTTTAAAGGAGAAGGAAAGGCTAAAACTAAGTAAGCTTTATCAGAAAGGTCTATATAAATACACCAGTAAACCCTCAAAGTAATGCTGCTCTGAGTCCTCTGTCAAAAGAAACACGGCATTTCTTTCCTTCAATTGTGTACACATGGGCTTCTGTATCAGACTTCATGTTTTCAGCTTAAAGGGGACGCAAAAACCCTCCCCCCTCCCGTGTGTTGCCCTCCCTCCTCCCCCCTGGCCTACCCGTCCCGCTGGGCAAATGCCCCTAACTTGTTACTTACCCTTCTGCGCAGGTCCAGTCCAGGGAGTTCACAGACGACATCTTCTTCCATGCGATCTTCTTCCTGCTTTGACCGGCGCATGTGCAGTAGGAGCATTTCGCCGGTACGATCTACTGCGTGACTTTGAACGGCGTTTTGTCGCATGCGCCAAAAGTCACGCAGTAGATCGTACCGGCGAAATGCTCCTACTGCACATGCGCCGGTCAAAGCAGGAAGAAGATCGCGTGGAAGAAGATGTCGCCTGTGAACTCCCCGGACTGGACCTGCGCAGAAGGGTAAGTAACAAGTTAGGGGCATTTGCCCAGCGGGACGGGTAGGCCAGGGGGAGGAGGGAGGGCAACACACGGGAGGGGGGGGGGTTTGCGCCAACTAGGTTTCCTTCCCCTTTAAACCCTCAGGGCTAGGGCTTGAGCCTGCTCCGTTTGCTCCTCTCTCCCTCCCTGCTGTAATCTGAGCTCAGAGCTATGAGTGAGCAGGGAGAGACTCAGGCAGGAAGTGATGTCACACCAAGCTAATATGGAAGCTGCTATCGTAAACTAACATATTTAGTTCATCAACAGCACTCCAATTTGAATAAAACCGTCTTTAATTTTTACATCACAGGACAGCAGCAAAAATTGCAACGTTTCGAGAGGAAGTGAGAGAGTGGAGTGCCACTCGAAAAGTTGCAATTTTTGCTGCAGTCCTGTGATGTAAAAATTAAAGACGATTTAATTCAAATTGGAGTGCTGTTGATGAAAGAAATAGGTCTACTATGGTGAAGCTTTTGTGAACAGACATTACATTTGGGCTGAGAAAGTAAGTGCAGGATAACAGGGACTATCCTAAACAAACAGAGCTGCGGTTTACTCGGGTATGGTAAAGCATTCTGGTGCTAATCTATTGACAAACTGCTTCGGTAGCTTTCCTTCTCTTTTAAGGTGACTTTTAGTACATTATAGAATGGCTAATTTTAAGCAACCTTTCAACTGGCCTTTGTTTATATTTTATATAGTTTCTGAATTATTTGCCTTCTTCTTCTGACCCCCATATAAAAAAAAACAATGCTCTGTAAGGTTATGGATTGTTAGTTCTCATTTTTATATCAAGGCCCTCTCCTATTTGTAATTCAGTCCTTATTCAAACCACTGCCTGGTTGCTAGGGTAATTGCATCTTTTTAAACCAGCACAAAGCTTAGCTTTCAAGTGACAAGTGCTTAAAGGAGAAGGAAAGCTACGGAGCCATTTTACTGCCAATAGATTAGCTGCAATAGTGCAAGCTAGAATGCAATATTTATTCTGTAGAATGTTTTACCATACCTGAGTAAAAAGCTCTAGAAACTCTCTGTTTGTTTAGGATAGGAGCTGCAGTATTAATGTGGTGTGACATCACTTCCTGCCTGAGTCTCTCCCTGCTCTGGGCTCAGATTACAGTAGAGAAGGGAGGGGGTGGGGGAAGAGGAGCAAACTGAGCATGCTCTTGCCCAGGGCAATGAGGTTTAAGCTGAAGGCAGGAAGTCTGATACAGAAGCCCATGTGTACACAATAGAAGGAAAAAATGCAGTGTTTCTTTTGACAGGGGACTCAGAGCAGCATTACTTTGGGGGTTTACTGGTATATGTAGATGGACCTTTCTGATAAGGCTTACTTAGTTTTAACCTTTCCTTCTCCTTTAACACTTGGGCCCCAACTGGCATCATTTGTGTCTGTATCAGTGGTAAATGCTCCATAGTGTGTTTGCCATGTACAACCTACAAACGTCTCCCTGCACACAATACCCAAGGAAAATAGGTTTGTCCTGGACACAGCCAACACAAAAGAAAGCCCAGAATCCAACCTTTATTGAGTCAAAGTACTACCTCTTAAACAAAGCTGTACATAAACAACTATGCCATAAACTATAATATCACTACATAAATATAGTATCATATAAATTGTACTATTTGCAGTCTATGGCTTTGTTCATAATGAAGACATATCCATGAATTCATGAGTACCTTGCAGCCTACTAAATATTTGACTGTGAATATCAATTTGATGACCATTTATCGACTTGGTGATTTTAAATCCCGCTGAAAAGGGCAGACCACAAAGCAACCGAATTACATTTAATAGACTTCTCTCTCAAGCAATAATAAAGAAAAATAATAATCCCCAATAATGTAGCAAAAACGGT
The DNA here is from genome assembly GCA_038501925.1 of Xenopus petersii. NCBI lineage: Eukaryota > Metazoa > Chordata > Amphibia > Anura > Pipidae > Xenopus > Xenopus petersii. Next base: position 20,131,692 of record CM076685.1, on the reverse strand, counting down.
AATGTTCCACTTGCTGTGATCGATCTCAGTCATTCCCCCACTTCAGATGTCGATAGCGCAGACATAATTCTCCAACAGACATTTAATATAAAACATTTTCATTCAAGCTGTCATGAATCAATAGTAATTACATGTATCATGGCAAACGTTCTGAAAAATTTGGAAGCACAGGCATAATAATAAAACTCTTTCTATAATGCAGCACTTCAATTATTCACTGCAACAGGGGGCTGGAAACAATTAACTATTAATTCAGAGAAAGGGAAATAATAGAAACCAAAAATTATACCGATTGCATTCATTAGTATCTGGCTACTGGCCAGACTGGGATGGCCCCTGTCCGGGGAGTGGATTGGAGGGAGTTCAAATAACAGGGAGCAAGATGAGAAGGCCAGTGATAGGGGTGGACCAAATAAGACAGAACTAGTGTATGTAGGGAACTGTACAGCAGCCCTATGCTTGGAAACAGGCGTATGGACAAAAATATTCAGATCTCAAATCCCAGTTAAAGGAGAACTAAACCCTAAAAATTAATAAGGTTAAAAATGTCATATTTTATATACTGAACGTATTGCACCAGCCTAAAGTTTCAGCTTGTCAATAGCAGCAATGATCCAGGACTTCAAACTCGTCACAGGGGGTCACCATCTTGGAAAGTGTCTGCGACACTCACATGCTCAGTGGGCTCTGAGCAGCTGTTGAGAAGCTAAGCTTAGGGGTCGTCACTAATTATCAGGCAGAAAATGAGGTTTGTCAGTAATATAAACTGATGCTACAGGGCTGATTATAAAATTCTGATACTAGTTGCACTGGTTTCTGTGCTGCCATGTGGTAATTATCTGTATTAATTACTAATCAGCCTTATATTGTGACATTTCTATTTGTGTACTGTATATTGTGAGTCCCTAAGCTCAGTAAGTGACAGCAGCACAGAGCATGTGCAATGAATCAGCAGAAAAGAAGATGGGGAGCTACTGGGGCATCTTTGGACACAGATCTTTACTGCTAAGTTCTGTGGTTGTCTTGGGCTGGTATAGAAACCCAAAACATAATGTATAACATTTCTAGCTACTTCTTTAGTTAAGCTTCACTTCTCATTTGACGGAGGCATATACTATATCCACAAATACATTTGCATTAGTCCCCTAACACTTCCCTGCTACGTTCTATCACTGTTGTCACACTTATCAATTCCAACAGCCAAAGACATTACTTCAGGGAATGCCGTCAACATTTTCTCCAAAGTATCCTCTTCACCACTTCAGACTTGGCATACAAGAAGTACAGAAATCGTTGGAAAAGTTCTATTCTGTACAAATCTACTGAAGGGGATACCGGACACCCTGGAAAAATATAGCTGAAGCTAACTTGCAAGAAAGTAGTCTGGGCTGTTCACTCTCAGAGCCGTTTGCCAACAGAGAAGGGTGTCCACTGCCCACGACAAACCCCTGGCACAATTCAGCAAGTATATTTTATTTTTAGTTGTAATATTGGTGTGTAGGCAGCCGTCTAAGGTCATTTTGCCTGGTCATGTGCTTTCAGAAAGAGCCAGCACTTTAGGATGAAATTGCTTTCTGGCGGGCTGTTGTTTCTCCTACTCAATGTAACTGAATGTGTCTCAGTGGGACATGGATTTTACTATTGAGTGCTGTTCTTAGATCTACCAGGCAGCTGTTATGTTGTGTTAGGGAGCTGCTGCTATCTGGTTACCTTCCCATTCTTCTGTTGTTAAGCTGCTGGGGGGAGGGTGATGATATCACCCCAACTTGCAGTATAGCAGTAAAGAGTGACTGAAGTTTATCGGAGCACAGGTCACATGACTGGGGGCAGCTGGGAAACAGGTAATATGTCTAGCCCCGTGTCAGATTTCAAAATTCAATATAAAAATTCAGTGCAAAATTCTGCTGGAGCAGCACTATTTTCCTAGTTTCCTTCTCCTTTAAGAGTAAATGGATACTTGTTTGAGTGTTTCGCCCAGAGCTAAGGAGGGAGCAAAACGCCAAAGTGCTTAATTAAACTTGGCCACTTAGTAATTAAAGTAATCCATTCTTTCAATTTTGGCTTGCCACCTCTCCTGGAAAACAATGCTGGCCTTCCTATCATTTTCACTTACTTTACATATTCATAAAATTATCACAAGTATCACAAGTTACAGAGCTGGTCCAATCCCTGTTTATTTCACAATATGGCTTGCACAATTAATGACTCTTGGCTGCAATGTCAATCCATCCTGGATCAAAGATCCCAACTGACAAACATTTATTCTATTTTTATGATCATAAAACGTGATAAGGATTTCACAATGCAAGACCTAAAAATGCAAGTTCAAATTGGGTCTCTATAAACGAACCACAGAAATGCAACAAACAGGACATGGACTGTGCATTACTTACTGCTTTCTGGTATCTCTGTGATATGTTGCTGGAATTGAGCGAGAAGATGGCACCTCTAGCCCCAACATACAAAATCCCCCTTTCATCCTCCAGTAGCAAGGTGCTATAATTTGATACTCTGCTGCTGAACCTCCTCAAATCAGAGATTTCTGTAGAGAGAAATAATCATGTGTATTATATATATATATATATATATATATATATATATATATATATATATATATATATATATATATATATATATATATATATATATATATATATATATTTATATATGTTAGTGTAAAAGCATTAGCTAAATACTTTAATGAAAACATTATAAATAGCATGCAAAGACAATGGTTTGCAATGCTGTAAAAAAAAAAAAAAAAAAAAAAAAAAAGGTTTAACTTCTGGTGTCGGTATCCCTTTAAGTCAGGGGTTCCTAAACAGTAGGGCTAACACCCATAAGTTTAGGAAGGTCCATTTTGAAGGCCTTTAAGTGACATATTTGAGTAGAACACTTATTTGATGCCCTAGATCAGGGGTCCCCAAACTCCTGTGAGCCACATTAAAAAAACATGACAGCATGAAAAAAACCCATGGGGATGCCAAATAAGGGCTGTGATTGGCTATTTGGTAGCCCCTATGTGGACTAGGCAGTATACCTGTTTTTTATGCGAGCAAAACTTGCCTCCAAGCCAGGAATTTACAAATAAGCACCTGCTCTCTTTGAGGCCACTGAGAGCAACATCAAAGGTTGGCGAGCAATGTCACTCATGAGCAACTGGTTGGGGATCACTGCCATAGATTTTGTTAGGACCATGGCTGAAGTCTCATATGGAAATGGTTTTATATCACTGTAACCATGTTAAAGTGGACCCTAACCCAAATGCTGGGCCTCAAATGTGGGCTAGAAACAGGGGCGTAACTATAAAGGAAGCAAACCCTGGGGCCCAGGAGTTTAGGGGGGCCCAGTGAGGCCCTAATTAATGAATTGTAATATATCTTGGTAGAATAGGCCAACTTATTTAGTTACATCTCTGGCTCCAACTAAATAAAGTTGAAGAATGTAGCCATAAGCCTTGTGCAAATACAATGCCAATATATGCCCCTCAAAAACTGCACTGAAATCTGGGCCTTAATGGAATAACCTGGACAGGTTAGCGGGCTGGGCGACGGTAATATAGCAAGGGAATTATACAGTACAGTTATCAGCTGTGACAAAACACCCCCAAATATCCCCACAACCTTCCCAAGACTAAGGGGTTCGTTTACTAAAGTGCGGTAAATCTGACTTTAAGTTTCCGCTGAGAATATTTTTACGCCAGAATATTCGCAGCGACTAAGTTTACTAAACAGCGATATGCTCAGAAGTCATTGCAATCACTTGCGGTAACTACGTTAAGGAACCAGCTTACGTTATCAGTAATTTTAGCGAGTTGCGAATTTTCTGGAGAAAAATTAAGTTTCTGCGAATATTTATGCTATAAAATAGTCTTGTTTTATGGCGGTTATTATGGCAATTTTTACTGTGACATTTATGGCCAGAAATGCATCTTCAAAACTCAAACTTTATTGACTGATGATTATACCATCCAACAACATCACCAGAGTAACACCAATCAAACATAAATGCATCATATAAACCCTTCTGCCAATAGAATCATATGAACAAGAAATGATACCAGTCAATCTCTTTGCTACAGTTCAATGTACCTAATCACAATGAAACCAAAAAAGTGTACAGGCTGACGAATCCTGGACTGTGATGCCCACTGCAAATAATACGCCTCTGAGCTGAAACTGCTGCTGTTGCACCAGATAGAAGCAGAAGCCAAAACATCCTGTCAGCAATAGCTACAGATCTGTCTCCTGTCAGCAAAGAATGATGGGTAAAAAAAACAGTATTATGGGATATTTCCTGCCCCTTGAGAATTTTCTGGCGAAAAAAACACTTTTACGCCACTACATAGGTGGCGGTAAAAGTTTGCGAATATTCTGGCGTTAATTTTGTCTTTAGTACATTTCGCTGTTTAGTAAACCATGCGTTAATGTGTACGTTGCGTTATTTTCAGCGAATGCGATAACTGGCGAACAATTATTCTTGCGCAAGAAAATTCGGAAATTTATATTTACCGCAGGTTAGTAAACTGGCGATAACATATTTGGCGAGAATTCTGTCTATATATTGTGCGAATATTTTTAACGCACTTTAGTAAACGGAACCCTAAACGTTCAGGCAAACCATGAATATAAAGAGCAGCCTGGACCCTCTGGGGGAACGAGAAAGTGTGTGGGGGAATATTAATCTGTAGTCCTGTAATACGGTTGCCACATGAGTAGTATTATGCCAACCCAGCAGGTAAAACGATGCTTCGTGCCAATATTATTAAAAGTTATTAAAAGGTACTAGTTGCAGAAAGCCAGAAAGATTTGGCAATGCAAAGTATGAGATAAAAGCAGGAAATAAAAAGGCATTATAAATTCCAAGAATGTGAGCATGTACAAGATCTATAGATCCTGACTGAAATGTATGTGGATGTTGCAGCATTCTGTATGTGTTTTTATGTCTCTCTCTGTTTTGTTTTCCACCCATAGAGAGATTTAGAAGTACCTTATTGCCACTGAACCACAGATTACAAAACAAATAATTTCTGAATAATTAAAAGCTTAATGATTTCAGAAACAATTGCGGTTTTATTTCTTTTGCCAAGCACAGTTCAGCCCGTGCAGGAATAGAATGCTAAACGGAGTTATTTCTCTGCCAATAGGAGGCCGGTACCCCGGTGCTGCTCCGCATTACTTCCCAGTGGTCTGCCTATTAGTGGTTGCTAGGCAATAACATTCTCCTGACAGCGAGCCACATGGAGACGGCTACCCTGACTGCTGTTAGTCAGTCACTTCCAACGTAGCCAGGAGGAAAGTGCCATACTGACTTGTATCCTCTACTGAGCCCATATTAGTTCTTCATTCACAGTAAAGAAACAGAACACATTGGAAGGAATGTTCATCCTTAGAATATTCTAATTTTGAAAAGGAATTTGATTTATTTTTACCTTATACCTGTTAAAACTCAGAGCTCCTGCAATCTTGTTTCTATAAACTACAGCAATGTTTTTGAAGGAAACACATCAGTCTTACCAGTGGAGAGAAACAGTACATTTTATTTCAATTATTTTAAAGCAACAGTAACACCACAAAATTAAAGTGTTTTAAAGTATATACGTTTACCCTGCACTGGTAAAACTGATTTGTTTTGCTTCACAAACACTACTATAATTAATATAAACAAGCTGCTGTGTAGCAATGGCAGAAATTTAAAAAAAGCTATATAGCACAGGTTAAATAGTGGATAACAGATACCACCAGATTATCTTCTATCTGCTGTGTAACGTGAGCCTTTTCTCCTCTGAATGGCTGCGCCCATGACTACACAGAAGCTTATTTATATAAACAATAGTAGTGTTTCTGAAGCAAACAGCAGTTTTACCAATGCAGGGTGACACAGCATTATATTTTTATTACTTTAAAACACTTTAATTTTTACTGTTCCTTTAAATTGCAAATCTAAGTTTTTACCCATGGTGCAACTCCTATGTTCATTTAACTTAGCTTCTATTTAATAAACCCACTTCAGAGAGCATATATATATATATATATATATATATATATATATATATATATATATATATATATATATATATATATATATATATATATATGTGTATATATGCTCTCTATGTGTATATATATATATATATATATATATGTGTATATATATATATATATATACATATATATATATATATATATATATCTATATATATATATATATATATATATATACATACACACACACACACACACACACAGTGGATAATATTCCCTTTATACTCCGGTGACCCAAATTAGCCAGTTTTGTGACTGAAGAATTGGTTTGGATTTAATTACACACCTTAGATTAATTACTGTTGTTTACTGTAGCATGTCAACTGAACGGCACCATGGAGGGCCACCATAAATAGCCTGGGAGCAACCCATAGGTTAAAAGCCATTGTCCTGTGTGCATGTGCAAACTCAAAAAGTTGCTATATTTACCAAAAATGGTATAAATATCCATAATACTGCAATTCCTAGTTACTGAGTGGTGCTGTTTGTGCTCTATTTGGGCTCCATGTGGATAGGCAGGCTAAAGAAGGCAAAACATCTGGTTTTTTTTTGCAACCAAAACTTGCCTCCATGCCAGGAATTCAAAAATAAACTCCTGCTTTGAGGCCACTGAGAGCAACAGCCAAGGGGTTGGTGAGCAACATGTTACGAGATCAATGATCGATGTGATCTAAACCTTGTGACTCATTGCCCCTTCTAACGAGTAATTGTCAAGCTGCACTGCTCTACAGAAGTCTATGAAAAACATCTCTTCAGGAAATAATAACCTTATTCATATCTAACAATGCAAAGGATAATAAATACAACATAATATTCAATATAGCCCCCCTTTAAATGGTATGTAAAGGCAAAAAAAAAATAAAATCCCATTGTTACTTTCTTCAATGAAAAAGAAACCTATCTCCAATATACTTTAATTAAAAAATGTGTACTGTTTTGATAAGAAACCCGACTGTATGCAGTGAAATTCTCCCTTCATTTCCTGCTCTGGATAAGAATTGTCAGACGGTCCCTAACTGCTGTGCAGGGAAACCATCATACTTATGAACAGCAGGGGAGCCTCCGCCTTACTTCCCAGCCATGCAGAACTCAAGCAGCTTTGTTTGTTTCCCTGTAGAGCAGTCAGCAACTGTGTAGAGATTTGTATTGGATTTTATTTTGCCTTTAAATCCCCTTTACTGTTTCCAACTCCAGGGACAAAGATCATGGACCCAGATTTAAACTGGGATTCTATTTGGATGATTATTTTGTTGCAGCCACTGGTTCTGCAGAGTTGGAGAAAGTTTGTATCAAACAATACAAAAACTATAAAACCCACATTAGATTACATGACAACACAGAACCCAGAGCAGTCTGATTAAAAAAATTTGGGCTTCTGGCAGATATTATTTGACTGTGTTTATGACGATCCCTAAGCAGCCCAGACCACACTGAGCATGTGCACAGTCTTGGACTTGCAAAGATGTTTAACAAAGTTACAAGATGGTGACCCCCTGTGGCCAACTTGAAAGCATAAAGCATTTGTTTTATTAGGCCTGTGGTGCATTAAGTTCATGTTTAGTATACAAAATACAGCATTTCTAGCCGTATTCTATCTTACACTTTACTTCCCCTTTAAAAATGTGTGCATTAAGACTTTGGAATCTACAACTGCCACCAGCTACAGAATGACACAAAATTCAAAGTTCAAGTTAAAGCACACTATATGTCATCTCAAACTGAGCAAGGTCATGCTTATCAGAGAATTGTGGAGCACTTGAACTCATGTTGAGAAATACTCCAGGGACCAAATCGTAGCAAGATTACAATTAAAAACAGTTCAGTTTGTACAACCTGGGGCCATCCATTTGCTGGTGATGTACAACACAGAAATAGTAGATATAGTCAGTAGATTGGTGACTGCTGGTTCAAAGGTTTGAGATAAAAAAAAATCATATGTATAGTCTCCAGATTCATCTCTTGGGTTCCAGGGAATCTTCAGACTTTTGTAGAAAAATGTATTGGAAACCCTGGGCGTAGGGATAAAGTTACATCATTTGCAGTATAATACATTAATGCTTGTGGATTCTTGTTACTTCCAAGAAAAACTTCTTGCACTCGCATATAATCTTCTGAGATGATGCGGTTCACTGCTTAAAGCTTCAATACCATAATTTAAATCTCTCCCCAAACCATAGGGAAGAAGGCAGTATATGTAAATGTTAAATACACTTTAGAGCATGCACTGAGAACAAACGCTTGGATAAAAAAAAAAAAAAAAAAACACGTGATTTTTACTCCAGCAGAAAGCAAATGAATTCGCACAACATATTTATTTAAAAGGAATAAGGTCATTGGGCTAAATTTTACTGCATGATAAAAAGATCTGTAATATCTCTGCATGGTGTACATTTCACAGCATCTGGTAACTAATTAGATAATGCAAGCCAGAAAAACAGAAGAATAGAGAAAGTGTTAAAGGAGAACCAAACCCTTTATATTAAAATCCCCTACCCCTCTACACTACATAGACCCCCTCCCTGCTCCCTCCCCCAGCCTCGGTGTTACCCTCAGTAAATGCCCCTAACTCTTTACTTACCCCTTGTTGCAGATTAAGGGCATCAGAAGTCACGGGCATCATCTTCTTTTCTTCGGAAATCTTCGGACTGCTCCAAGTGCGCATGCTCCAATACGGCGCTTACCGAAGAGAAGAAGATGGCGCCCGTGAACTCTGATTCGCTGAATCTGCAACGAGGGGTAAGTAAAGCGTTAGGGGCATTTACCGAAGGTAACACCTAGGCTGGGGGAGGGAGTCTATGTAGGGTAGGGGATTTTAATATAAAGGGTTTGGTTCTCCTTTAACTATAGATATATATCACTCCATGCATTCTTACTGGATACAATGGTAAGCATGTACTAAAGTCCATTTGCAGAAATCTATGGTTATCTCCTGTCAATAAGACAATACAATTGTATGCACAGGACATGTTTCACAACGACCTCTTGCCACATTTACAAAGCGATACTCATGTTTACGTTAACATATGACAACGCAAATAACAATATATTGCTAACCAGACACAGACTTGAGGGATGTACAGATCATTAGTCACATTAAGGGCAGTGGCTGATTTGGGATATTTTCACCAGCAATTATTTATGCACGACTACAGGCGACAAAACCAAACGAAAATGTGTCTCCATTGGAAATAATGGATATCACTGGCGGTAACACCGACATATCTCCAAGTCGCCTGGAGTTTCCTCCTGAGGCAATTTCGGGCGACTTTGATAGAACAAAGCGATGTGTTCGATTTACCGCCGGTGATTTAAATGATTTCCAACAGATACACATTTTTGTAAGATTTGTCACCCGCAGTTGTGCATTTTTATTACGTGCAACAAATCTCCCCATCTGCCCTAAGACTTTGACCACAAGTAGGCACTTTCCTGTGACACCTGCTTATTAAGGGGTTGTTCCCCTTTGCGTTAACTGTTCGTATGATGTAGATAGTGATATCCTGAGACAATTTGCAATTGATTTTCATTTTTTATTACTTGTGGTTTTTGAGATATTTAGCTTTTTATTCAGCAGCTCTCCAGTTTGCAATTTCTGCAATCTGGTTGCTAGGTTCCAAATTACCCTAGCAACCATGCATTGATTTGAATAAGAGACTGGAATATGAATAGGAGAGGACCTGAATAGAAGGATCAGTAATAAAAAGTAGCAATAACAATACATTTGTAGCCTTACAGAGGATTTGTTTTTAGCTGGGGTCAGTGATCCCCATATGAAAGCTGGAAAGAGTCAGAAGAAAAAGACAAATAATTCATAAACTATAAAAAATAAATAATGAAGACCAATTGAAATGCTGTTTAGAACTGGCCATTCTATAACATACTAAAAGTTAACTTTTTTGGGCTGGCAGGTCTGGACTGGGATTCAAAGTAGGCCCAGACAGTGTCGTAACTAGATATTACAGGGCCCCACAGTAAATAATTTTTCAGGCCCCTCAAATGTTTACAAATATTTATTGGAATTATATATTAATTAGGACCTCATGGGGCCCCTATGCCTCCAGGACCCCCCTGCAGCCGCAGGGTCTGCTTCCTCTAGTTATGCCCCTGGGCCCACACATTTTGGGAACACAGAGGCTGAAACAGCCTGTGTGTGTCTGTGTGTGTGTCTGTGTGTGTGTCTGTGTGTGTGTCTGTGTGTGTGTCTGTGTGTGTGTCTGTGTGTGTGTCTGTGTGTGTGTCTGTGTGTGTGTCTGTGTGTGTGTCTGTGTGTGTGTCTGTGTGTGTGTCTGTGTGTGTGTCTGTGTGTGTGTTTGTCTGTGTGTGTGTTTGTCTGTGTGTGTGTTTGTCTGTGTGTGTGTTTGTCTGTGTGTGTGTTTGTCTGTGTGTGTGTTTGTCTGTGTGTCTGTGTGTGTGTGTGTCTGTGTGTGTGTCTGTCTGTATGTGTGTGTCTGTGTGCGCGCGTGCTTGTGTGTGAAAACCCAAAAAATTCTTCTAAAACCCCTAGGTGCCAACCTAATAGGCCCTCATAACAAGTGTCTATTTGGCCGAGATCCTAATTACACCATTAACTAATGTAATAATCCTTTATTCAGTCCTTAACATCCTCTGAAGAGCAGAATTTGTTGAAACGTTTAGGGGAACCATAATATTTTGTAATTATACATGTCCATTTATAATCATTATTATTTATTCATATAGTACAATTCATGGAGCTATTTAGAAATGTCACAATTCCCTGCCCAAGTCAATCTTACAACCTATCCCTATCCCATTTATATATGAAGCTCATGGGAACATAAGAGGAAACAGGTCTCTGGCGAAAATCCACAAAGACACAGGGAGAACATACAAACTCTTTGTAACTTATTTTATTGGTTGTGATCAGTAAAACAGAATAAGATACTGTTCACATGCTGTACCCTTCACACATGAAAGTCAAGGTCACCGTTGTAGTTATACTTATTATTCATGAATAAGTTAGAATTAAACTCAGGACCCTATTGCTAAATTACTAACCTCTGAACTACCATAATGCCCACAAACAATAAAAGTCACTTTTGCCACATCAAACAATTAAACAGTGTGTTTAAAAATGATTTCCTTTTTCTCTGTAATAATAAAAACAGTACTTTCTTTCTTTTGAAATTCTTTTTATTGAGATTTTCATTAAAATACAAGGACTTGACAATATGTTAATCATACAATGTTTCAACAAAATAAAACAGTACTTTGTACTTGATCCAAACTAAGATACAATTAATCCTTATTGGAAGCAACACCAGCCTCTTGGGTTTATTTAATATTTACATGATTTTCTAGTAGATTTAAGGTATGAAGATCCAAATTACGGAAAGATCCATAATCCGGAAAGCCCCAGGTCCCAATCATTCTGGATAAAAGGCCCCATACCTGTACTGGAATTCTGGGCAGGCTTATTTGTACTGCCAGACTAGTAATAAACACATGCAACCATTCACCTCTTTATGCATTTACCTTGCAGGTATGTATGTCAGCATTTCCATTTCTAGACACAGACAACTATAGATTTGTTTGTAATGACTGCTGAGTGAGTTTTGGTGCAGGTGAAGCAAAAACAAAAAGATCTCCCTTAGAAATTGCAGCCGCTCCCACGCATTGTATAAGCCATAGCACATTCATAAACACAACTTCTCAGTATTCCAAAAATACCTTTCAAATCTGCAAAAAGAGCTTTTGTCGGTTTTATAATCGCACAAATAATCACAAAACAAACAGAGTTGTAACCTACTGACCCAAAAATCACAACGAATGAAAAGCCCTGCGGAAAATGTTATATGTAATTACCCGGCAAAAAGTTAAATCCCATCAAGCCCGGGGCTATGTTTCGTAACCGGCATTGCTATTGATGTTCTTCACAAAGGAAATACGTGAATTACTGTAAATCACTGTAATTACACTCAAAGGATCAAAATTTAAGAAATGCTGGCTCCGTATTATGGGCAACTGGGTTTCTTTTTGCATTAAAATGGTAATTGGGAAATGTATTTATATTAAAAAAATGTTTTTAAAAGGATTGTTTTTATGAGTGCTATTGAAACCAACTATTACTGACATTAGAGGTTAGCTTTAATTGCTCTGGCAGCAATTCCAGGGATAGCCTCTGCTCAAAAACTTGGCCAGTCTTGCATGATATTGCTTCCCATACCCAGGCCTGCAAAGTTACATTTTTAAGCAGGTCAAAGCAGCTATCCTAAGACCACCCAGCGCCTGGCCAATATAACCTTCTCAAATGACTTTATCTGCTTCTGAACACAAACATAGATCACCTATAATAACATTCTTCATTTCCAGCTTCTAGTTACTATTTAAGAAACCCCTATTTAAAGTGGACCTGTCACCCAGACATAAAAAGCTGTATAATAAAGGTCATTTTCAAATTAAACATGAAATCCAATTTATTTTTTTAATTAAAGCATTCATAGCTGTTGTAAACTCATTTAAAAATCTCAGCTGTCAATCAAATATTGCCTGCCCCTCCTCTATGCCTTAGGCATAGAGGCAGGGCAGGCAATTACTTTCACTCTCCATTCAGCACTTCCTAGATGTCACTTCTCTCCACACATGTCCCTGTTCGCTTCACCGTTTAATTGTGTAGCCAGGGCATGGGGATGGACATCAGGTGCACAAACAAGATTCTGATATGTTGCAAGGCTTGCCTTAATAACAGTGTCCACAAAATGGCTCCTGCCTGCTTGCTATAATTATGAGTTTCCAGACTGATGGAAACAAGATTCAAATAATTTATACAGTGTAATTAAAGTTCATTTTGCTTGATTAACATGATAAAATAGGATTTGGAACACCTGTCAACAAGAGGCAAATTTCATCTCACGACTACCCAATTCTGGTAGAGCAGTGATCTCCAACCAGAAGCTCATGAGCAACATGTTGATCACCAACCCCTTGGATGTTGCTCCAAGTGGGAGCTTATTTTTGAATTCTTGACTTGGAGGCAAGTTTTGGTTGCATAAAAACTAGATGTACTGCCAGACAGAGCCTCCTTGAGACTGCCAGTCCCAATAGGGCTTACCAAATAGCTAATCACACCCTTTATTTGGCACCACAGGAACGTTTTTCATGCTTGTGTTGCTCCCCAACTCTTTTTATAATAGAATGTGGCTCACAAGTTAAAAAAAAAAAAAAAGGGTCAAAAACAAGGAGAGGAGGACATGACTTCTAATAGCCTGATTATTTTTATTTGCAGATACTTCCCACACACAAGTACATAGTAATGTGAAATAAATAAAGTAAATAATGTAGCTACAAGTTCAGACATTCCATTTAGTTTATGATGCAGTTATTACAGGGATATGCAAAAGCAAATACTTGAGTATTATACTCCAAGCAGGTGCTTCCACACAGGTGTGGTTCCTAACACGGACTTTCCCTATTCCTAAGTGACTGTTATATTCAGCTTTATTTTCCTATAAATATTCAGTAGAAAGCAGAGGTTATTCTTGTATGACGCTTTACGTCATTGCATTTATGCGTTTGCATTTATTTCAACAGGAATAGCCATGGTTACTAAGGTCAGGTAACCTCATCTGCAGATTAAAGAAAAATGGAGAGAGAAAAAAGGTCATGAATTCTGTCTGTGCTTCCCCTGCTATAACCATATAAGCATCCATCCCAAATGGACAAACTCTTGTTTTATAGAGGAAGAAATGAAATGTATAATGTACTGTTTTCCAGAGCTATAGTTTGTTGGTTTTTCAACGTCTTCTTCTAACTAAGAAAAGTGTGTCTGATTTCAAACAAACCAACACTCCAGGATGAACTCTACATGGAAATCCACTGTGTAGGCATGAATGCTGAGCCATCGTTCCACACAGTATCATACAAAGAAATGGGAACATGGTGCATTGCAAAATCTTTTATCTAAGCACAACGATCATGTTACCACCCTTTCTAGTGCTGCACCCACCCCAGGCACTCAGGTTCTAGCATGTTCCAGCAATGTTAAAGTTGGCCATAGACGCAAAGATCCGATCATATGAATCATCGTACGAACAGACTTTCCCATCTCCCAACCTGCCACTAACCATTCAGATCAAATAAAGTAGTAAAAGAACAGATCAGCCGATGTTCAGCCCTTGACACCAATCATACGAAAGTTATGTCCGACCAAAGCTATTGACAGTCTCCCTCTGAAAATCGTACGATCGGCAATAAACGCAGAGATATTATCAGCAGCCGACAGAAATCTTTTAACCTGTCTGATCGACCAAACGACCGATCTCCGCCGGACGAAAAATGTTGAGACTCTCCACACACTGTCCGAAAATCGTACGAATCCTTGATTCTTGCGATCAGATCTTTGCGTCTATGGCCAACTTAAGACTGCTGTGGTAGGAAACATGTATACCCATCTATATATAGCACACTCTTGTGTTCTCACAAGTCACAAAAATCATCATTGTATTAGTAAATGTAAACAATCTTTCAGAACACCTTTATGAATTATACTATCCAGCAGTCAAGCTGCCCATGAAATGGGCAATATCGCATTGATCCCAAGGTATGGACCTCGGTTCAAATGATTGGATCACACTGACCGGATAGAGACCATCAGGACAAGGGTCAAACTAACAAGCAGACGTGCTCCTCGTCCTGATGGGATTTTTAAAACTGCCCAATCAACATCGGCCTCGTACATGGGCCAATAAGTTGCCAACCTTGTCCATCAGTCTATGTATAGCTACTTTTATTTATAAGCCATACCACACTAGGGTTTTGCTCATAGAATGACACCACTTACTATTTAAATGTACAGGCGCTAGATGGCATTTCACTGCTGGTGGAAATAGGTTGAAAAGTAAATACCTGGTGTTTCATGGGACTATGAAACAGTAAGCTTTTATACCATCATAGTCCTTCCTCAACTGCACAAATGTTCCCTCTAAGTTGTGTGTTTCTGTACACCCAGAAATAATTTTTCTGAAGTCATGTCTGCAGGCAAACACAAGAGGACCTCCACACTCAACCCACCATCAACACACTAAGGACATTGAGACATTTTGTTCCTTGAGCTACTAAAAATATCTTACCCTTTAAACAAAATAGAGATTGTTTGTCCATATATTGCAATATATTTAAGCTGGCCAACGTCAACGTCGGTATGGCCAGTCCTACACTCAACTTGCAGGCACTTTGGCACTTTGCATTCAAAATAATTTGTCTGTGGCAGTTAATGTCCCTGTTGGGTGGGGATCATTCACATCACAGTCTCCGCCTAAAAATTCCAACGTGTTAATATTCTAATGTGTGTACTTTTACTGCTAATATTCTCCTGCTGGCTACACATATGAAAAGCAGCATGTGGTCTTTTATGCATATGTGGAAACTATGAAAAACTGAATTTATCCTTATAAATAATAAGGGAGAATTTACACCTTGTTTTCTGTAAAAATATAAAATATTTTACAGAGCCATGTCACACCATTACAGTTACACCTGCTTGGAGTATAGTACTCAAGTATTTGCTTTTGCAAAAAAGACAAAGTCCATCAAGTTCAACCCCTCCAAATGAAAACCCAGCATCCATACACACACCCCTCCCTACTTTCACATAAATTATATATACCGATACCTACACTAACTATAGAGTTTAGTATCACAATAGCCTTTGATATTATGCCTGTCCAAAAAATCATCCAAGCCATTCTTAAAGGCATTAACTGAATCAGCATCACAACATCACCCGGCAGTGCATTCCACAACCTCACTGTCCTGACTGTGAAGAACCCCCTACGTTGCTTCAAATGAAAGTTCTTTTCTTCTAAAGGGGTGGCCTCTGGTACGGTGATCCTTTTTATGGGTAAAAAGGCCCCCTGCTATTTGTCTATAATGTCCTCTAATGTACTTGTAAAGTGTAATCATGTCCCCTCCCAAGCGCCTTTTTTCCCCAGAGAAAACAACCCCCAACCTACATATTCCAAAGGAGAATGCACCAATGATGTCCAATTCTCTCATGGGCTCTCGGATTCCCAGTCCAACACTGTCTATATCCACCCCTGTATGCGCAGCAAAGGGAAGTGATCAGCTGTAGTGATGAGAGAGTCAGGAAAAGAGTCAGGAAAACTCAACCCGCACCCGACAATAACCTGCAAATTGTTGCCATTGTAGGACCAACAGCCAAACCATACCCACGTCTTCTTGCTCTGTACGCCTCTCTAGTTCCAAGATGGGGAATCGTTCCCAATCTGACCTGCACCAAAACCTAACCCACAATTGCTGGCTAAATTTTAGCCTGAACCCACCCAATCAATGGTCAAGTCACCCTGCATATCACTAATCCGAAGTCATCCTGCATTTGATTAGCAGCATATCACCGCAAATGTTGAAGGGGGGGGACAGAGAGTTAATTCATGTTTATTCAATTTCTTAATGATTCGTTCAAGTAACCACAAAAGAATATTCCAAGTCAAGTGTGCTATTCCCCTTTATCCTCCCTTATATCAGAGTCTCTTGTTTCCAAATGCAGGAACTGATGATGTAATGATAAACAGTAATAATAGGGTTAGAGTCGGCATTCTAGACTCCATTTTGGAATGTCAATAACATAATTATTAACTTATGTGGCCACAATAAGGTAACAAGCAGAATTAAATGAAGTGCAGACAAAGGGAAAATCAATCCTGCTTTTAAATAATATATATGTGCACCTTTGCCAAGCCATTAAAATAAATGGATTTCTCTGAGAACTGGAAATCAGATCCTGCCGCCAACACCACTAATCTTTAATTTGTTAATGCAGGAGATCTCTGTTTAAAACATGGCCCTCTCCCTGCTGAGTATAAATTGGCATCATTACATCTTGATTAAGTTCTGGAAACTGCTGGATACATCTCGTTCGGTATGAACAAAGCCAAGCAGAAAGAAAATTCGCAGGCCGCTGCGGAGTTCCACTGGGCTGGATTGCCGCCAGAACAACAATTACTTCACATTGTGTTGGAATAATCATCCCACACCAGATACACTTCCCTCGCTGTGACATTCAATTCCTGCACGGCCGACACGTTGTCCTTCCTACTTTGTGTGAGAAATAGCTTTGCTGTCCTGGATGGGGTTCTTTTTATCCCCTTTCATATTCTTTATCTCTGTTTTCTCTCATTGATCAGCGATATTTAAAGATAAGGCCTTTCCCAAAGGACAATCATGAGCCTTGAACTGGCATTAAGTACAGGCCACCCTTTTTATGATCCTCCTGTAGATGCTCAATGAACGTCCTACAAAACAACAGACTATAAGTGCATGTTCCAGCCTGATAGACGTGCCACCCCTAATCTCGCAGACATAAGTAGGGTCTGGTTGCCACCTGGCCGTATGGTTGCCACTTTTAATGGTGTGGGGGCGGAGTAATGATGGGAAAGGGTAGTGATGCAAATGGGTGGGACATATCATAAAGGGGAGGGGTTGTTATACAAATGGGTGGAATCATTACATCAGGGGTCAAATCCAGAGGCCATTTGGTGAGTAGGGATGGTGTCTTCGGGAGCTGGGAATGCAGATTAGGGCATAAGCACTAGTTATTACAAACTCCAATATGCCCCAAACCCACTTTTCTGCTCTCTCAAACCCTGCTAATCATCTTAAACTATTCAGTCCCATTATGGACCAGCCGTCCCAGAAATGTCCCAACTCCACCCCCCTATCTGCCCTACCCCCTCTTGATGTTGGCAGGTATGGCCAGAAATAAAAGTTGCCAGTTGGTATTTCACCATCCTGGCTGGTAAACTATAAGCTAAAGTTGGCCATAAATTTTAAGAACTTTCCAAACAAACGGATCTTTCCCTGGTATGTGCACCTTGAAGTGGGTGATTTTTGACTGATCTGATCAAAATGATAGTTAATGTGGGACCATCAAAAAAGCCTTGTCCAGATCAGGTTTTTACACTTGCCTAATCAATAACTGCCTAATTTTAACACAGGCAGGCCTGCAGGAGGGACCCGTACACTGGCCAATAAGCTGCTGACTTGGCCCATGTATGCTCACCTTTAGGCTGGATCTGGAATTAAACAAATACTCCCCCCAACCCACATCTAGTTCTGGGGCCCCAGCTCATGAGGTCACCATGTGGTTGATCGGATAGACAAATTATTGGGTGGGGCTGGGCACGACCCAGCTGTCTTAGTACATATCGGTACTAATGACAAAATAAATGGTAGATGGAAGACCTTAAAGAATGATTTCAGGGATCTAGGCTCTAAGATCAAGGAAAGGTCTTCCAATGTAATCTTTTCTGAAATTTTGCCTGTGCCACGTGCAAGTTTAGGAAAACAGCGGGAGCTTAGGGAGCTTAATGCGTGGCTAAAGTCTTGGTGCAGGAAGGAAGGGTTTGGGTTCATAGAGCACTGGGCTGACTTTTCGTTGGGGTACAACTTATACAGCCGTGACAGTTTGCACCTCAATGGAAGGGGGTCCGCGGTGCTAGGGGAAAGAATGGCTAAGAGGTTGGAGGAGTGTTTAAACTAGGCAAGGGGGGGGTGGGTGAGAGAAAGGATTATGGGGAAGCTAGTGTAGACGGGGCAGTGGGGTTAGTAAGGGGTCATGGGGGAGGAGTGAGGGGGGCATACAGTTTACCAGCTAAGGAGGTCCCTCTGTTACAAGGAAAACAGAATAATACTAACTTAACGTATAATTCTTTACCAAGTAATGCACATTTCAAAAGTACAAGTAATAACCTCCGCTGTATGCTGGCAAATGCACGGAGTTTGTCAGGTAAAATGGGAGACCTAGAATTAATTGCATGCTCTAAAAATTATGATATAATTGGTATCACTGAGACCTGGTGGGATGAAACATGTGACTGGATTGTGAATTTAAATGGTTACACCCTTTTTAGGAGGGATAGAGGGATTAAAAAGGGTGGAGGAGTGTGTTTGTATGTAAAGCCTGAATTAAAGCCATGCGCTAAAGAAATAAAAATAGCTGGCACTGGTGAGGGTGTAGAATCACTCTGGGTAGAGATTTCGACTGGGCAAAAGGTATCAAAAAGAATGATCATTGGTGTATGCTATAAACCACCTCGTATAAGTGTCGAGTATGAAGCCCAGCTACTCTTGCAGATACAAGCGGCTTCACAGCTGGGTCAAGTTGTTGCTATGGGTGACTTCAATTATCCAGACATTGACTGGGGTAATGGGGTTGCTAAGACAGAAAAAGCTAGTAGGTTTGTAAATATGCTGAATGACAACTTTTTATTCCAGCTCGTTCAAGAACCTACTAGGAATAACTCTCTTTTGGACCTTGTAATAACTAACAATACTGAACTCATCTCTAACATTTGTGTGGGTGAGCATTTAGGGAATAGTGATCATAACATGGTCTCCTTTGAGATTCTGTTGCAGAAGCAATTCTATAAGGGAGTAACTAAAACACTAAATTTCAGACGTGCAAACTTTGACAGTATAAGGGCATCTCTGCAACATATTAAGTGGGAAATGCTTTTCACAGGGTTAAACACAGAACAAAAATGGGAAGTCTTTAAAATGCTGCTTAATAAATATACTTGTCAGTATATTCCACTTGTAAGCAAGGAACGTCGTTGCAAAGCAAAACCTTTTTGGTTCAATAGAAGCGTTGGTGTTGAGGTGGGTAAGAAAAGACGTGCTTTTAAGGCTTTCAAGTTAGCTGGTACAGCCGAAACATTTATAAGGTACAAGGAGGCCAATAAATCATGCAAAGAAGCTATAAGGCAAGCTAAAATTGCTATAGAAAAGGATATTGCAGCAAGCAGTAAAAAAAATCCAAAATTATTTTTTAAATATGTCAATAGTAAAAAAATGAAGCAGGAAGGGGTGGGACCCTTACTATCAGAGGGGGGTCAGCTGGTTGATGAAAACAAAATAAAAGCGCAGATTCTGAACTCGTATTTTTCATCTGTGTACACAAATACAAAACTACAACTAATGATGCATGGTTCACACATGAAGAAATTCAAAAGAGACTTGAACATGTTAAGATTAACAAAGGTCCAGGGCCAGATGGTATTCATCCCAGGGTAATTAGCGAGCTTAGCTCTGTGATTGCCAAACCTCTTTACTTAATTTTTCAGGATTCATTGAGATCTGGCATTGTGCCGAGAGACTGGCGAATTGCTAATGTGGTGCCTCTATTCAAAAAAGGATCCCGTTCTCAGCCTCAAAAGTATAGGCCAGTTAGTCTGACGTCAGTATTAGGAAAGCTTTTCGAAGGGTTAATAAAGGATAAGATACTGGACTTCATAGCAAATCATAATACTATGAGTTTGTGCCAGCATGGTTTTATGCGTAATAGATCTTGCCAGACTAACTTAATTTCTTTTTACGAGAATGTAAGTAGAGACCTCGATTCTGGGATGGCAGTGGATGTGATTTACTTAGACTTTGCTAAAGCATTTGATACAGTGCCACACAAAAGGTTACTGGTTAAATTAAGGAATGTTGGCCTGGAACATAGTATTTGTACCTGGATAGAGAACTGGCTAAAAGATAGACTACAAAGAGTGGTGGTAAATGGAACATTTTCTAATTGGACCAGTGTTGTTAGTGGAGTACCACAGGGCTCTGTACTAGGTCCCTTGCTTTTCAACTTGTTTATTAATGACCTGGAGGTGGGCATTGAAAGTACTGTTTCTATTTTTGCAGATGATACTAAATTGTGCAGAACTATAGGTTCCATGCAGGATGCTGCCACTTTGCAAAGTGATCTGTCTAAACTGGAAAACTGGGCAGCAAACTGGAAAATGAGGTTCAACGTTGATAAATGCAAGGTTATGCACTTTGGCAAAAATAATATAAATGCAAGTTATACACTAAATGGCAGTGTGTTGGGAGTTTCCTTAAATGAAAAGGATCTAGGGGTCTTTGTAGATAACACGTTGTCTAATTCTGGGCAGTGTCATTCTGTGACTACTAAAGCAAATAAAGTTCTGTCTTGCATAAAAAAGGGCATTAACTCAAGGGATGAAAACATAATTATGCCTCTTTATAGGTCCTTGGTGAGGCCTCATCTGGAGTATGCAGTTCAGTTTTGGACTCCAGTCCTTAAGAGGGATATAAATGAGCTGGAGAGAGTGCAGAGACGTGCAACTAAATTGGTTAGAGGGACGGAAGACTTAAATTATGAGGGTAGACTGTCAAGGTTGGGGTTGTTTTCTCTGGAAAAAAGGCGCTTGCGAGGGGACATGATTACACTTTACAAGTACATTAGAGGACATTATAGACAAATGGCAGGGGACCTTTTTACCCATAAAGTGGATCACCGTACCAGAGGCCACCCCTTTAGACTAGAAGAAAAGAACTTTCATTTGAAGCAACGTAGAGGGTTCTTCACAGTCAGGACAGTGAGGTTGTGGAATGCACTGCCGGGTGATGTTGTGATGGCTGATTCAGTTAATGCCTTTAAGAATGGCTTGGATGATTTTTTGGACAGACATAATATCCAAGGCTATTGTGATACTAAACTCTATAGTTAGTATAGGTATGGGTATATAGAATTTTAATTAAAAGTAGGGAGGGGTGTGTGTATGGATGATGGGTTTTCATTTGGAGGGGTTGAACTTGATGGACTTTGTCTTTTTTCAACCCAATTTAACTATGTAACTATGTAACTATGTAACCACAACCCCCAAGAGATACTGGCTGGTATATTATTAATGTAAAGGTGCCAATTCTTTTTGGGCATAAGGCTTGCGGCACTTGGGTGTACCAAATGTTAGGCACCCCCAAGTGATTGTATTGACTTACCTGAAACCCCGGGCCTGTGCTCCTATCAGCAGAAAACTGCATCAGCCCAAGATTATACCAGTGAGCACCACAGAGCGATGGGGGTGCCTAACATGACACCCCAAGTGCTGTAAGCCTTTCCTTCTCCTTTAACAAAGCATGAATGAACCAGTGCAAATCTTGCCGTTCTAGTATCTAGCTTGATACATAAAGCTGCTGCCCCTGCATAACTGCCTTTTAATGGAACTGATAACGCCATGCCTCCCAACTGTCCCGTTTTGAGCGGGAGAGTCCCTCTTTTGACAGCTCAACCCGCAGTCCTGCGTTTGTACTGGAAAGTCCCCATTTCTCTGCACCGAGCAGCCAAAACAGATACAATGTTTCTAACTTAGTTGGCTCTTGGCAGAGAGCCCAGAATAGATACTTGATCCATTTGTAACAGTTTTGTCCCTTGGGAGAAGTTAGATTCACAGCTTAAAGGGCAATTCACCTTCATTAGTAAAACTGTAATAAAACATACAAACTACAGAGATGTGTTCAAACTTTCATAACCTGCCAAATTTTGTAAAATGGGCACGGTAATTAGGGGGTGTGGCTGCAAAAAAGGGGCATGACAAGAAAAATTCGCTGCGCGGAGAGCGGCAAATTTTTTTGTCCCTCTTTCCGTTTCCAGAATGTTGGGAGGTATAGATAACGCGATAGCTGTAAATATTAAAATAAATATAAATATAAAAAGGCCTTCCAATAACAGACTATTATTGTACAGCCACCATAAAACTTGGTCAGCTGCCCTCAAAATAGGGTGTCAGATCACTAAATAGGAAATTTGGGAACACCCCACTGGAAAGGGCCGATGTTGACCACTCTTTATTCCCCCCAGTCAATGACCCATACCTTTTGTGATATACAGCCTCATACTAACTGCAATGGCTTTCCCAAGAGCAGCTCTAATTACTAATGTGCTTACTGCCAGGGAATGATAGATTCATTTTAAGTTTCAAGCAGTTTTAGTGTGTGATACATTAAAGGGAATTTCTACAGCAGAGATATAAGGTGATTTGTGTGTCACAGTTTCTACCTCCAGTGAGGGGAAACAGAGCATTTATAGAATGAGACACTTATTAACCAGTCAAAAAGCTGCACATTGATGTGATTCTGAATGATGATGGCGTAAGCGAGCTCAGCCCAGTAAGCGTAAGCACATGGTACAGAGATAATGAGCAAGGTGAGGCTAAGGGGCCCATTTACTTAGTTCCGAGTGAAGGAATAGAATAAAAAAAACTTCGAATTTCGAATGTTTTTTTTGGCTACTCCGACCATCGAATTGGCTACTTCGAACTAAAAATCATTCAACTATTCGACCATTCGACAGTCGAAGTACTGTCTCTTTAAAAAAAAAAAACTTCGACCCCCTAGTTCGCCACCTAAAACCTACCGAAGTCAATGTTAGGTCCCCATAGGCATTCGAAGTATTTTTTGGTCGAAGAAAAAATCGTTCGATCGATTAAAATCCTTCGAATCGAACGATTCAAAGGATTTAATCGATTGAACGAATTGCGGTAAATCCCTCGACTTCGATATTCGAAGTCGTAGGATTTCGGCAGTCGAATATCGAGGGTTAATTAACCCTAAGTGTTCTTGCTACGCATGGCATTACCCATGCCACTTTCACTGTGGTTTTAGAACACATTTGAGGAACACTTAATGTGATAATTTGTGTGATGATGAATTGAAAGCCTGTATACCTTCATTAAGTGGCTTTCTGAAAGCTCCCCAAGCATTAGTAACAGCCTCTTTAGGCTAATCTGTAGACAATTCTGTGTATTATATAAAAATATATTCAAAAAAGTATTATCTGAGTAAACGCTTAATGGAACATGGATTATACTTTAAAACACAAAATGAACCTTCAAACAGCAACCAGGCATCAAAGGCAAATCCACTAGGACAGCTCTAAGGTTTTTGTTGTTATTATTATATATTATTTTTTAATTATATATTACTATAGCGGTGATATGTTAAACAGCAAATTACAGTATGGTCAGTTTAATTAGCAGCCAATTAACCTTACTCCCAGCTAGCGTATACAAAGACAGATTGCCCAGTGGCATGCATGGAGCTGCAGAAAGTTGCAGTTCTACAACCTCTAAAGAGCTCACATTGTATTTTTTGTTTTTCATTAGAAAGAAATGTGCAATGTGGAAACAAACTTCCCCCCCTACCTTTGAAATAGCTTTTAATATGATGTACAGAGTAGTGATGTGCAGGCAGGCATGATACCTGTGGGCAAACCTCGACCCCCCCCCTTTGCAGGTGGGTCTGGGTCAAGCTCTTCCTCCTAGGGATTTTTTCGCCTTGTTTCGCAGCAAAAATGACGCCCATAGACTTGTATGGAGTCGTGCGTCTATAAAAAAAAAAAGATGCGCATCAAAAAAAATTTAGGCGAAACGAAACGGGCCAAATTCGCCCATCCGTACTTCCTCCTGCTCTTCCCTCCGGCCACCTTCAATTGCCGGCTTCCGACTTTATAGCCGAGCGCCTGCTCGCCCCCGCCCCTTTTGTGACGTCATCGGTGGGGCGGCACGGGTCTATAAAGGGAATTCAGAAGTCGGGCTCTGGTGGGTCGGGAAAAACCCAACTGCACTGGGCATCACTAGTAGAGAGTGATATTCTGAGACAATTTGCAATTGGTTTTCATTTTTTATTATTTGTGGTTTTTGAGTTATTTAACTTTTTTCACTCAGCAGCTCTCCAGTTTGCAATTTCAGCAATGTGGTTGCTAGGGTTTAAATTACCCTAGCAACCACACACTGATTTGAATTAGAGACTGGAATATGAATAGGAGTGGGCAGTAAGTTAATAAAAATTAGGTATAGCAATACATTTGTAGTCTTACAGAGCATTTGCTTTTTAGAAGGGGTCAGCAACGCCCATTTAAAAGCCCAATTGAGAGTCAGAAGAAAAAGGCAAATAATTATCATTAAACTATAAAAAATAAATAATCAAAGCCAATCGAAGAGCTGCTTAGAATTTTCCATTCTATAACATACTTTAAGTTACCTTAAAGGTGAACCACCCCTCTAACTTTCTGTTCTCAAAGCTGCTTCTGGCAACTTATTATTGTAAGGCTACTGCAAAAGTAGAGCATTACTCTGAAACACCATAAAAAAAACACCACTGACATTTCAGTAAAAAAAAAAAAAAATAATAATAATAAAAAAGTCATGTGAAATATAAACATAAAAAACGGAATATTCTGATTTCTAATTAAATCAGGAGCATTTGTGGAATATCCAATAACTGTACATAACCTTCCCCTGGTTAAAAGCTCAGCCCCTAATTTGCATATCCATATTCATATTCGGTTCGGCCAGGCAGAAGGATTCAACCGAATCCAAATTCTGCTGAAAAAGGTTGAATCCTGGACGACTCCCAAACTGAATCCTGGATTCGGTGCATCCCTAATTGTTATTGCTACTTTTTATCACTCATCTTTCTATTTAGGCCTCTCCTATTCATATTCCAGTCTCTTACTCAAATCAGTACATGGTTGCTAGGGTAATCGGGACCCTAGCTACCAGACTGCTTAAAATGCAAATTAAAATAAAAAGCTAAATAACTCAAAAACCTTAAATAATAAAAAATAAAAAGCAATTGCAAATTGTCTCAGAATATCACTCTCTACGTACTAAAAGTTACGAAGGCGAACTACCCCATTAAGGTATGGAGATCCCAATTATGGTAACAGCCCTTTATCCAGAAAACCTCAGGTCCCATAATTATTGAAAGAGCCTATTATCAAGAAAACCCCAGGTCGCATAATTATGGAAAGAGCCCTTTATCCAGGTCCTTAGCATTCTGCATAACATGTCCCATGCCTGTACTATCTTTCCCCACAAACTTAATTACCACACCATCTTGCAAAATATAATTATTAAATACAGTAATGAACAGTAAGTTCATATACAAAACGGGGTGGTTTTATACAGACTACTTTCCATCACTGGGGATAGGATTTGGGTCATTTTTCCCTGCACGTGTTGGGGAAGGCTATTAATATTCCAAGAATAAACATTCACTGAATTACAGAATCATTTCACTGGAAAGGGACGTGTAATGTGCCAAGCTAAGAGTACAATGCCTGCAGCATCTGGCTTCCTCCCACCACAATTGCCATTTGTTTAATATTTGTTCATATGACAAGTAAATCATTATTACAAGAAGATCAGGACGGCTCTGTTGCTGCAGGCGGATGATTTTTATGATAATACACATTATTTGTGAGGAAAATTCTTCCACTTCTCACCTGGAGGGCTGGTTTATTAAGTGTGTGACACAAGACTCATTATGGTATTAGCATAAGAATGGATTAGCCACTAACACATCCTGTGGCAATTTAATAACCTATTACACCATACTCACGCCTGATTGTAAGCTCTTGAGAACAACTGGCATTACTAGATAAGAATATGAATATGG
This sequence comes from Xenopus petersii, assembly GCA_038501925.1. Classification (NCBI taxonomy): domain Eukaryota; kingdom Metazoa; phylum Chordata; class Amphibia; order Anura; family Pipidae; genus Xenopus; species Xenopus petersii. The sequence goes on along the minus strand of CM076685.1, from coordinate 20,105,422 downwards.
ATACCTGGATCTGAAGCATTTGGATGGCTTTCAAAATCTTATGCTTCTTCAGGGTACAGTTTTTCCTGGAAGTGGGAAGTGCCAAGTTTAGAATTCTTCACTATTTTGCCTTATAATATCCAGGGCATCAGATCCAGACTAAGATTGCAAATAAACCCTAACATTGCAAGCACCCTGAGAACTGCCCCTTCAAAGGCCCAAAAAAATGGTAGCTCACAAGAGAAAATTTGAGCTACCCCTTTAAAAGAAGACTAGCCTTTCTACTTGTGACTGTACTAAGTAAAACGTTCAGCCCTAACTACAGACTGGAATGTGTAGTAAGGATTAGATGGGTTGGTGAGAACTCCAGCCTACTGCACCGAATGGAGGGCTGCAGAATAGACTTCCCTGGTTTTAAAGGAGAACTAAACCCCCTTTCTAATAAAACCCCCTATCTTCTATAGTCGTCCCCCTCCGTGCTCTCCCCCCCTTGCATAGGAGTTAAAGGAGACATTTTGTGTAATATAATAAGAATGTACCAGTGTGTTATACTCATTTAGATATATAAGTATTGTGCTTAAAAAAGTAGTGTTTCAGGCTGATTTATTGAATGTTTCTGCAAAACCCCTAATAATCCCTCCCTTCTACTTCCTGTTCCCTGAATTCCCAGGCTGTGCAGGGGAGCCGGCGGCTCTCAGCTCACTGCACTGTAGGACACAAACCAATCAGCAGCTAGCAGGACCTTATAGGGAACTGAAGCCTATCTGTGCTTGTGTGACTGCAGGGCTGTGATTGGCTGTCCCTCCTCCTACTGTGCTTCTGGCAGGGACCGTTAGGGCAAGCCCACCCCTCATTTGAAACACAGACAGGGACCAGAGAACATCTACTGTACAGGGAGCTCCAATAAAGGGGCTTTTTTTTTTTTTTTTTTTTAAAGATATTTTTAGCACCATGTAAAAGCAACACCATATATAACTCATAATTGTCTACAAAATTAGTTTTTTTTTTTTTTTCATTTATCCTATATGTCTCCTTTAACACAAATAAATACCCCTAAGCCCCTTATAATATAATTACCCCTTGTTGCAGTCAGCGTAGCAGAGTTCACGGGGGCCATCTTTAGCCGCTTCGGTAATCTCCGTATCGGCGCATGCGCAGTTGGAACAAAGTCCCAGTTCGCTACAATGGTGCATGCGCCGAAAGTGATGAGAATTACCGAAGCACCGGAAGAAGACGCCAAGATTACCGAAGTGGCTGATGATGGCCCCGTGAGCTCTGCTGACTCTGCAACAAGGGGTGATTACCATTTTAGGGGTATTTACTTGTGTGTGGGGGTCAGGGAGGGGGGACTATGGAGGGTAGGGTTTTTTTTATTAGAAAGTGGGTTTATTTCGCCTCCATGCTCACCCTTACATGGCACCACCAGGTTTCCTGCTTTGTTAGACTATGTAACCTCAGGTGTCCTTAACAAAGATATTGATTAAATACAGGTATGGGATCCGTTATTCAGAAACCATTATCCAGAAAGTTCCGAATTACGGAAAGGCCATCTCCCATAGACTCCATTATAATCAAATAATCCAGATTTTTAAAAATGATTTTCTTTTGCTCTGTAATAATAAAACAGTACCTTGTACTAGATTCAAACTAAGATACAATTAATCCTTATTGGAGGCAAAACCTCATACCTAACTTTCCCGTTTTGTGCGGGACAGTCCCTCTTTTGAACTCGCAGTCATGCTTTTGTACTGGAAAGTCCAGATTTCTCTGCACTAAACAGCCTAAAAAAGATGCAATTATTCTAACTTAACAGGCTCTTGGAAGAGAGCATAGAATAGATACTGAAGATACATTTGTAACAGTTTTGTCTCTTGGGAGAAGTTTTACTCACAGCTTAAAGGGCAATTCACCTTCATTAGTAAAACTGTAATAAAACATAAAAACAACAGAAAAGTGTTCAAACTTTAATAACCTGGCAAACTTTGTAAAATGGGAATGGTAATTAGGGGGTGTGGCCGCCAAAAGTGGCGTGGTCAAAAAAAATTGTCCCGCTACACGCGGCAAATATTTTTGTCCCTTTTTCCCATTTCTATAATGTAGGGATGTATGAAACCTGCCTATCGGGTTTATTTAAGGTTTACATGATTTTCTAGTAGACTTAAGGTGTGTGAAGATCCAAATTAGGGAAAGACCTGTTATCTGGAAATCCCCAGGTCCGACTGTTCTGGACATTGGTCCTATACCTGTACCCTGATTTTAAATTTCCCCGCATTGTACATTTTTTATTTGTGGTCCTACCAATTTATAATACATTTCAATGCATGCATTTCCCTGATTTTAAGTAATGTTTTCCCGGATTTTACATCAAAATTTTGTCCTGATGTACTCAAAGACTGCTTTTTTTTCCTCTATGAATGTTATCTGTGAAATAATAATATAATATAATGATATTTTGCCATGGTTCTGACTGTAATTGGTCAATTCCAATGAGTCTGGCCCTTATACAGCCCTGCACCAATCACTTATTGCTTTAGGTTGTGTATGTGACTGATAGAGAGTCTTGCACATGCCCCCCATAGTGTAACATTAACACTGCAATGCTATTAACACAATAAATATTGTATCTCAAAGTAAAACGGACACCTGTCCTTTCAATGCTTGAAGAAAAAGCTACTTTAACACATTTCCCCGATTTTACATAATTTTTTCCTGGTTCCCTGAAAACGTATATTCGACTGTATATGTAAATCGGGAATATATATTTGTTATCCAGTTGCCTTGCAGCTAGGTAAAACACTGTAAAACTCAAAGTGCACAGCCTTAATGTGTCATAGACCCGACTTCTTTAGATGATAACCCCACATAGGATCTGGCCTTAAAACCACATAAAGCCTTCCATGGGGTCCACCTGTATGAGGCCATAGGTACATCTTACCTTGCTGCTTGTCCGAGCTGCAACTGTCACTTTTTAAACAAACCATTGCCGTCAGTTAATTCCAAAATGGCAGATGTAACCCCTCTGGATTATACTCAGATAAATACAATAAAATAGAAGTTATGGCTGTGTTGCAAGATTTATTACACTGAATTACTTTCCAGTGTACACATTTCCTTGACTGAGCTTTCCTCCAGTAATTTATGAGCCTGCTCCTTAAGCAATGTAAATAATGTGCTCATTCTATTGTCCTGAGAGACATTAGTGCATCAAAAGTCCATTACATGCAAATAGCTTTTTATTAAAGGGGTTGGTCACCTTCAAGCAACTAGTTGTTTTCAGATAGTTAACCAGAAATAGCGACTTTTCCAAATTAGTTTGTTTTCTATGTTTCGCCGTTTTTCTAATATTGAAGTGTAAAGTGTCATTTTTCACATTCTCAAGCAGCTCTGGTAGGAGGAGAGGGGTCGCTGACCCTGTAAACGGTTCTAAATTGATACATTTAGTTGATACATTTCTTATCTTTGTCCCTGCTGAGCAGAGAATCCGAGTTTCATTACAGGCAGCTGTTAGAATTGATACAATAGTTGCTAATACTCCACAGATGCTGCTGAAAAATGTATCAACTAATTGTTGCAAAATTGTTAACAGTTTAGAATCTGTACCTAAATTACTGAGCTGCCAGACTCAAACGCCAGAGACATGAACATTCAAATTTAAACTTAAATTTTGGAAAAACTGAAAAAATAAATAATGGAAAGTAATTGAAAAAAAAAGTATTTTTTTCTGGGGAACAGACTGAAAACAACTGAACTGAAAAAAGTGTTTGGAAGGTAAACAATCCCTTTTTTATATACCTTTTTTTTTTTTAATATGTAAGGTAAATGTTTTTTTAATTATGAGTTTACGCAAAGTAGAAAAAACATCTAAAATACCCGATATAAAATACCTCTCTAATCATTACATTAAAGCCTTTGTGGCATTCGGTTAACATTTTGATTTGCTGTTTGACTGGGCATAGTGACCAAGAATCTATTCCTAAAATACACGACACATAAAGGTCTTTGTCATGGACAATGGGAGTTATATGGTTTAATCAATATCTAAGGGAGGCTTTAGCATCAGGATGATTATTCCAGTGCAAAAGTACAAAAAAATGTTTCAAAACCTCCGACCATAATCTAAAAAGCTCAGTGGCTAAAAGCATTATATATCCTGCGGTTTTATTTCTATAACTAAAATCTGACTCGTCAGAAAATGTTTTTATTGAAATGCATATCTTCACATTACTTTAGTTTGGCAAAAAAGTAAAAGATTATCAGCTCAAAGTTGAAAATAAATTTAACTGTATCTCCAGTTTATGCCCTTTTAAATATTGCCCCCCCCCTTCTTTTACATTGAGTAGACATTGTAAATCCGACCCTGTTTTGATTTCAAACTTGATTTTACGATTTATGGCGGCTACTAAGAGGGCCCTATTTCTGCTCTGGATTTCAGAGTCTACCCCTTCCCTGAAAGAAATCTTAGCATATCTAAACCAATTATGCTGGAAAGAGGCCATAAAAATTAAATTTGAGGAACCACATATTAAAACTACATTTTCTGAAAATTGGTCACTTTACTTTGATCAAATAGACTCTAAACACAAAACTAAAATTCAGGAGCTGTTAAAGATATAAATATCCTAAAGTCTGGGCAACAAAATTAACTCGGTATCTACATGATATTTAGTGTTATTATGACTCCACCATGCAAGGTTTTGATTTGTTTTAGTTGTATGTTGCTTTTGTTAGCTTATACAGTAGATCTAGTTACTAAACTTTATTGTATGGGTCAAGGGACTCATTACACTAAGGCTAAGGCCACACTAGGCGATAGCGCCGCGATTTGACTTTTAAGCCGCAATCGCTGGGGAAACTTTTGCGCTGGCGTCTATGGGGAATCGCGAAAAATCGCCAGCGTAAAAAAAACACGCGGCGATCTTTTTTCTACTGTCGCTCGAAATTGCCTCGCTAGGCGATTTCGAGCGACAATAGAAAAAAGATCGCCGCGTGTGTTTTTACGCTGGCGATTTTACGCGATTCCCCATAGACGCCAGCGCAAAAGTTTCCCCAGCGATTGCGGCTTAAAAGTCGCGGCGCTATCGCCTAGTGTGGCCTTAGCCTAATATAAGCCATTTACTATTTTCATGTTTTCACAATTTTATTATTCCTTTGTGTTGTAAACAGCATGATGTATGCATTCAGTTAAATAGCTTAATCACACTCAATTTGCGCTGTGATAAGTAAATCGTGCTTGTTTTTGGAAAACTCAATAAAAATGTTGAAAAGAAATGCATATCTTTACATGGCGGGCAAATTGCTGATGGTAGAAAACGACAAACACCTATTTGAGAGTCCATTCTCTTTGGGAAGACCATCCATAAAGTAACAAAGAGGCTATTATTCCAATGTTACTATAGGCACCAGCTCTCCTTACTATACCTACTATCCCACAGCCACTGTCCCTTCCCAGAGACTATTATCCCACTGTTACTATAGGCACCATCTCTCCCTACTATACCTACTATCCCACAGTCACACTCCCTTCCCAGAGACTATTATCTACTGTTACTATAGGCACCATCTCTCCCTACTATACCTGCTATCCCACAGTCACACTCCCTTCCCAGAGACTATTATCCCACTGTTACTATAGGTACCATCTCTCCCTACTATACCTGCTATCCTACAGCCACACTCCCTTCCCAGAGACTATTATCCCACTGTTACTATAGGCACCATCTCTCCCTACTATACCTGCTATCCTACAGCCACACTCCCTTCCCAGAGACTATTATCCCACTGTTACTATAGACACCATCTCTACCTACTATACCTGCTATCCCACAGCCCCTTCCCAGAAACTAGTAGCCACAGTTATTATAGGCACCATCTCTCCCTACTATACCTGCTATCCCACAGCCCCTTCCCAGAGACTATTATCCCACTGCTACTATAGGCACCATCTCTCCCTACTATACCTGTTATCCCACACATATAGTTCCTTCCCAGAGGTTATTATCCCACTGCTACTATAGGCATAATGTCTCCTTACTATACCTGTTATCCCACAGCAACAGTCCCTTCCCAGAGACAATTATCCCACTGTTACTATAGACACCATCTGTCCCTACTATACCTGCTATCCCACAGCCACACTCCCTTCCCAGAGACTATTATTCACTACTACTATAGGCACCATCTCTCCCTACTATACCTGCTATCCTACAGTCACACTTCCTTCCCAGAGACTATTATCCACTGTTACTATAGGCACAATCTCTCCCTACTATACCTGCTATGCCACAGCCACAGTCCCTTCCCAGAGACTATTATCTTGCTGTTACTATAGGCACCATCTCTCCCTACTATCTCACAGCCACAGTTCATTCCCAGAGACTATTATCCCACTGCTACTATAGGCAACAACTCATCCTATTAGGGCTATTCCACACGGGGAGATAGCGACGCATTTGCGGTCGCGGCGACAAAGCGCCGCGACAGTCGCCGAGACCGGCGCAGGCGACAGTTTTGTATGGGCGCCTATGTAAAAACGCCTGTGCTAACCACACGAGGCGATGCACTTTTCAACAGTCGCCTGAAAAAGCCTGGCGAGGCATTTTCAGGCGACTGTTGAAAAGCGCATCACCTCGTGTGGTTAGCACAGGCGTTTTTACATAGGCGCCCATACAAAACTGTCGCCTGCGCCGGTCGCCGCGACCGCAAACGCGTCGCTATCTCCCCGTGTGGACTAGCCCTTAAACCTGTTATAAGACAGACACAGTCTGTGCTGCTTTACATCCTGCACAATAAAATACAGATGTTACACTCTTCCTACCACATTATATTTGACTGGAGTTTCCAAGAAAATTTGCTTCTGTGTGGCTACACAAAACATACAGTCCAACATGTGACAGTGTTTGTGGTAAGCTTGAAAAAGCTTTGCAAAAGAAATTTTGTGGTGACAGCAAATTATGCTTAGGGGTTAAACCAAAGCATGTGCAGAAAATGAATCAAGGAACCAATTGTACAAGAAAGACTGTGACAGGCATGACTATGACCCCTCTGTTTTAATTTGCAATATTTATTTTTCGGATAATATTTTTCACAGCAGTAGTTCTTAATGTGTTTCCTTGGCAATAATCTTACCAATAAGCGGCGTTGAATTATTCTTCTGTGATATTCCTGTAGTTAGGTTCTGCTGCCGGAGTGAAGGCTCTAAATCATATTTACTGTGGATGCTATGAAGCTCTCTGCTAACACAAGGAAATCTAACAAGAACCTGAATTTTGGGAACTTTTGGAAACTGCTTGTCAGCGCACTTGACTATGTTTCCCCAGTGGGATACTGCACTCTACTCAGGGAACCATGGTTTGCTAACACAGTCGGACTGGGCTGGTGGGACACCAGGAGAAAACCCAGTGGGCATAGGTACACTTCTTCCTTAGGGAACTGCAGGCACTCATCGCGACCCCCATGAATGCATTAGCGAGGAGTTAAATGCAGCGCATTGGGTTGGTGGCGCTCTTGACTGAGTTGGGGGCCCCAGGCAGCAGCCCCAGTGGACCCGAAACACCACACAGGCTGGTTAGGTGGCACTGGTGGGTAAACCCCAATGATGGCATGGTCATGTCACAGAATGTTTACAGCAGCACCTTAAAGGAGAAGGAAACCCAGTGGGCGCAAAAACCCTCCCCCCCTCCCCTGTGTTGCTTTAACTCCCTCCTCCCCCCTGGCCTACCTGTCCCGCTGGGCAAATGCCCCTAACTTGTTACTTACCCTTCTGCGCAGGTCCAGTCTACGGAGTTCACCGACGCCATCTTCTTCCAAGCGATCTTCCTGCTTTGACAGGCGCATGCGCAGTAGGAGCATTTTGGTGGTACGGATCTACTGCGCATGCACCAAAAGTCATCGGAAAACGTTGTGACTTTTGGCACATGCACAGTAGATCTGTACCGGCGAAATGCTCCTACTGTGCATGCGCCAAAACGCCGGTCAAAGCAGGAAGAAGATTCCGTGGAAGAAGATGTCGTCTGTGAACTCCCTGGACTACCAGCGGAAATTCACCAGCGACGGCTTTGCTCACATCACCACACTTCGCCAGGACGACGCTAATTCACTAAAATGCTAAGTTGCATCCAGGGCGCCGAAGAATGGCGAAGTTTCGCTAGCGTTAATTCGGCAAGCAAAGCGAAGTTGAGCTAGCGTTGGCTAATTTGCATACGGCAAATGGATGTATATGTTGCAGCAGATACATTACACTACACAAGCCCAGGAAAGGTTTATAAAAGAAAATAGCGTTGTTATATTGCCCTACACATGTATACACAGTGTATAGTTTATGTGCCATATGTTAGGAAATGTAGGGGGGAAGCCGGGTACCCTAGAAAAAAAAAATTACGATCTTTTGCAGCCTATCATCCTGAAAAACAGAAAAGTCGCCAGAGTTTTTTGGGACTTCGAAAAAAATTTTTTTTGAGGAACTCCTATCTACTCTATTGCACTTCGCCTGGTCTGAGGTGGCGAAGGCAAGTCTGGCGCAAGAGGTAACGTTAAGTAAAATCAGCATCTTACCGAATTTATGTCCATTGGCAAGAGCGCAAATTCACCACTAGTTAGGGAACGAAGTACCGCTAGAGTATCTCCTTCGCTAGTGAATTTATGCCAGCGCCCATTTATAAATCTGGGAAGCCAGCGTTAGTCACTTCGCCCTTTAGTAAATTTGCCCCTTAATGTCTTGTGGAAGGACATAAATATTTACACATAGATTACCCAATAAATTCAAATGGGTTTGCACAAATGTGAATATACTAATCAGCCAATGGGTGCTGGAAGTTGTGTTTTAGTTGGACAGCTGAAGTCTGTACAGCAGTGTTCAAAAAGCACCAACAAACAGGCCTGATTTGTACTGCGGCAGGCAAAATGTAGCCGTCAGTCTGATCTTTATTATAAATTAGCATCTGCAGATCTGTCATATGCATGAATGCGGCTGCCAAGCCGAGGACTAGAATACAAATAAGCACTGCCTTAATATGCCGAAGGGTGATTTTAAATGAATAAGCAGTGAATATTTAAAAATAAATACACGGTTTCAAATAAATTAATTTTTTGCAGAACCTGAGCAGTATTTTAGGAGTGTTAAATTTAATTCCTTTTGTGAGCTACAAATTCTAGTAGCTGCTCACATGACCGGAGACCTATATCATGGACACCTATGATACCTATCATACAGTACACTATTATTAGTAGAGTGATATGTGTTATTTCTCTAACTTAAAGGAGAGCGTAACATTAATTAACAGGGAGGCTAAATTGAGAGGTACTCCTGAAGTGATTCTAGTTACAGGTATGGGACCTATTATCCAGAATGCTTGGGACCTGTGGTTTTTTAAACAAGGGATCTGTAATTTGGCTCTCTCCGTACTTTTAAGTCTACTGAAGAATCTTTTAAACATTAAATAAACCTGATTGGATTGTTTTGCCTCCAATAAAGACAAAGTACAAGGTACTTTTTTTGGGGTTGTTCAGATTAGGGATGCATCAAATCCAGGATTCGACCGAATCCTTCTGCCTGGCCAAACGGAATCTGAATTTGCATATGCAAATTAGGGGCGGTGAGGGAAACCGCGTGACTTTTTGTCAGAAAACAAGGAAGTAATAAGCATATGCAAATTAGGATTCGGCCGAATCTTTCGCAAAGAATTCGGAGGTTCAGCTGAATCCAAAATAGTGGATTTGGTACATCTCTAGTTCTTATATCTGTTTTACTTTCTATTTACCATGGTTATAGGATGTGATCCCCAACCAGTAGCTCGTAAGCAACATGTTGCTCACCAACCCATTGGATGTTGCTCCCAGTGGCCTCAAAGCCAATATTTTTGAATTCCAGGCTTGGAGGCAAGTTGTGGTTGCATAGAAACCAGATGTACTGCCAAACAGAGTCTCCCACAGGCTGCCAGTCCACATAAGGTCTACCAGTAACCAATCACAACCATTATTTGGCACCACCCGGGATCTTATGTTGCTCTCCAACTCTTTTTACATCTGAATGTTGCTCACAGGTTAAAAGGGTTGGGGGCCCCTGATTTAAGGGGTTTGCTTATCTTTAGAATAGGTATTAGTATGACGTAGATCAGTGCTGTTTAACTTCTGTGATGAATTTCTCTGGCCTGCGTAGTGGAGGGCCGAAAATGGAAGCCGGTGTTCACCACTCTGTCTTTTAAACCACACTGATGTTATCTCAAGAACTTATAAGACCATGTCCACATTAATGGTGGTAACACACCAAAAAAACACAAATGATTGGAGTTCACTGCAGTTATATCACTCATGTAAAAATGTAAGTGATACCCTTCAATATACCATAAACATACCATTAAATCCTTATGCTGCATCCTCCCCTGTGGTTAATACTACACCCCCCTCCAGCAAATGATGAAACCCCTTAGGTGCCCCAAAACAATTTCCAGATGATAAAACCCCAGAACAAACCCTACCAGGCTCACGTCCCAGAGGGTACAGAGTAGGGCAGGAAGAGTATGGCACATACAGGAAGCATAGGGCAAAAAGTAGCAATAACAAAAATTTGTAGCCTTAAGCTGGCCATAGATGTAAAGATTCTTAAAAGATCTAATCGTTATCGTGAGACCACGATTATCTCAAAATGATCGTTTAAATGAATGATGTGTCCATCAACTAAAAAGACCATTTCAGGCGATATTGACAGCAAAACTGAAGATTAGCTGCCTGCTAGGCCCTTCAGAAATAGATAGATTGCACTGGGACCGATAAGATTTTAAACCTGGCCGATCAATGGCCAAAAAATCGTAAGATGTACGATCTTTGGAATCCCACTAACCGCACAATAATTTGACGGATTGGGCAGACTGCGCTGAAATCGGTCGTCCACCAAAGAAGAATCGGCGCATCTATGGGGACCTTAACAGAGCATTGATGGGGTCAGTGACCCCCATTTGAAAGCTGGAAAGAGTCAGAAGAAGGCAAATACGGTAGTTAAAATAATAATAATAATAATAATAATAATAATAAGGCCAATTAAAAAGTTGCTTAAAATTGGCCATTGTATAACATACTTAAAGTTAACCACTCCTTTAAAGCATGTGAAATATAAGTAACACAAAGATATGGAGCTTGTGTAGTTAAAGTAAATACAGTACAAAAAAGGTTTATGCCGCTCCAAACTCACCCCCTGTGTGTTCTTGTTACTGTAGCTCCAATTTTTAGTTGTTTTAGTCCGGGTGCTCTGCCATCAGCGTCCCCACTGAAATTATAATTGCTCAAGAAATGGAAAGGCGGCACTCCGGTAAGATAAAAAAGGTGGTTTATTCCGACAGGTCACTGACCAACATCCATTTCTTGAGCAATTAAAGTAAGTCTCTGATGAGCCACGAGATGTACCAGAACAAGTTCACATGCAGCACTGAGCGGAAACCATCTGAAGCTGCGATGATAAGAAGACATGGTGGATTCCAGCAGACAACACGTTTGAGTGGCAGACATTTAGATTATGTAGCCCTTTGGGATGCTAATGAAAAACATAGAATGCGGTCTCGAGCTGAATGGCAATGATTAGCACGTGCCACAAGTACTCTGGGGACATTCAAAGAGTCTCTTAGTAATCCAGAGAAGTCGACTAATCTGGCAGAAGAAAATACAGTGAACAAACAGGATGCTGTGCTCCTGCCAAAAAATTACCATTTTATATTTTCTTAGCCTCCTGTTGAAGGAAAAATAATGATTCCACTCTTTTAAGGTCCAGAAAGTGTTCCAAGAGTCTTGTGCGTCTACTGCTCTCTACAGCAGAAGCACATTCTCATTCTCCCATGATGTTGGTAAGCAGGCAGCCATATTGCGCCCTGTGGGAATTAACATTACTCTTCAGGAGAAGCAACTTTCTGCACTGAATTATACCAAAGTGACTTTATTGGATGACAACACAATAAGTTAAAAGCATTTGGGGTATTGAAGTCTAAACATAAAAATCAACCCTATTAGACAAATAGAATAATAATACTCAAGACAACTCACCTTTGAAAGTATTACTCTAGCATCAATGTATTCATCTATATTAAAACTATGGGTGGCCATACAAGATATGGGCAACCTGCAGCCCTCCTTGCCCTGCCTAAATCAGTTACACAGTGGACTACAGACTGCCCAACCCTTCTTAGATCATAATATCTGGACACCGATATCTGCTGCTCCATACTCAAATAAACACATAGGGCTGATTGTTCAGCACTTGGTAGTACCCCCAAATCACTAAGACCCTGGGCCCACAGGTGATCATAACAGATGAGAATTTCCCACCTGTCAATCAAACTACAGCCTGGAGAACCATATTTCACTGTTTTTGACAAACTTTGTTTCCTGTCCTTCTTTAAAACATGAAGAATCAATGGCCTATACCAGTTGCCATCCATCGCTAGCAACATGTTGCTCACTAGCCTCTTTGATGTTCCTGTCAGTGGCCTCAAAGCAAGTGCTTATTTTGAATTCTAGGCTTGGAGGTACGTTTTAATTGTATAAAAACCATGTGTATTGCCAAGCAGAGCCTTATGTAGGCTACCAGTATGCATATGCGCTACCAAATAGCCAATCACAGCCCTTATATGGCACCCCAGGAATGCTCTTCATTCTTGTGTTGCCCCCAACTCTTTTAAACTTTGAATGTGTCTCATGGGTAAAAAAGTTTGGGGACCCCTCTCTTAGTAATTCCTCTCTTCTAATGCACAAGGTTAATTCCAAATCAGTTGTACGAATGGATAGATAACTATAACCAGGCCCATTATCTGTGCAGAATAAACAATGCTAGGATAGATGACTTTTGTATATCTTGGATCAATAAATATAATGAGCACATTTTACCATTGTAGGCCACAGTTATCCTTGGCGTGGCATCCAAACCCACAGACGAGCCTTCTGATGAATAATATCCAATCGCTGATATTGTGCAGAGAACCACAAGGCACCTAGTCATCTGCTTCACCATTTTCTCCTTTTAGGACTGGTTAATAAACTTGTAAGAATCCCCAGTTTTCCAGAATGACCACTTCTGCAGCAATGGCGACAGAAATACTGCATGTAAAGCCAAAGGGAAAGGTCTCCAATCTGAAGAACAAAATATAACATTATGTTAGAAATTCATGTATATAAATACTGCTACTACAGAGACCAAATGCATATCATCTGCTCCTTCCATTACCAACCTAAAGATTCAGTTTGGATATTAATCACTGACATTCACAAAGGCATAGCTCCCTTTTTGGGGAGGACATTTTTGGGGACATCCTGGATCCAACCACTAATTACATCCAGCCATGACAGTGTTTCTCCTGAACATAGTGCTTTTCCATTAAAGGAGAATAAAAGATTAAAACTAAGTAAGCTTTATCAGAAAGGTCTACATGAATACAAAATTAAACCCTCAAAGTAATGCTGCTCCTCAAAAGAAACACAGCATTTCTTTCCTTTTGTTGTGTACACATGGACTTCTGTATTAGACTTCCTGTTTTCAGCTTGAACATCCAGGGCTAGGGCTTGAGCATGCTCAGCTTGCTCCTCCCTGTTGTAATTTGAGCTCAGAACTATGAGTGAGCAGGGAGAGACTCAGACAGGAAGTGATGTCACACCAAGCTAATATGGCAGCTGCTATCCTAAACAAACAGAGAGAGCTTCTAGAGCTTTTTACTCAGGTGTGGTAAAGCATTCTTAAGAATCAAAATGGCACTCTAGCTTTTACTGTTGTGGCTAATCTATTGGAAATAAACCGCCTTGATAGCTTCCCTTCTTCTTAAGTCTGTTATGTTATGAATCAGGAATATCATAAGACAAAGATACAGACTTGTGATCTAATAGCATGAACAAAGTATCGACTGCAGGTCATTACAGCGAAGTAATTCATGCAGACAAACCTTCTGTTATTCTTCATTCCACTAGCTAACTTGACACAGCCTGCATAGGGAATGCTTTTACTGAAAATTCTGTTCAGCAGCAGAATAATATATTCCTAGTTAAATTACACATATTATGAAGTATCATCCTGGTAATTTTTCTTATTCCTTTGCAAGTCTTGGAAATATACTAAATCTGTATAATTAAATTCAATATACAGAAATAGAAAACAAGGACACAGCTAGTTCAAACACCGTGCAATGGCATTTATAGCCATCAGTGCCATACTGCTTTTGCCGATAAAAGGCTTTCATGAAAATATTGTTCAAATACACAGAACTATGTTCATGAAAATTAGAGATTCAGCAGTGCTAGTATTCATGAAAACATATTACCCAAGGTAAGCAACAGCTCCCTCTTTATAAGTAGAAAAATGAAAACCGATAAGGGACATTTTGTGCCTACATGAACTAGAAAATATGCTCTCAATGTGTACTAGATAGTAGAAATAGAAATACTACTTTAAATTTAAAAAAACCCTAAACCTTCTCAGAAAAATGGTTAAAATAGATTTGCACTTCTACAATTATTCATACCCCTCATTAGTCCCTTTGGTTTTCAAACCCAGATTAGACTTTAAAGACACTATGGAACGTTAAATCCTGTACACATTCACTTGTATTTTTCATTATTGTCTTAGTCGTGTTTATATTGTATTAATATTATTTGAACACTAAAGGCTAAATATCAGTAACTCATAATTCATAACACATTTGCCCAAGGGGTTTAATGCCGGCAGAAATTCAAAATCCCATCATTGGCAATGGCTTACATAGTTACATAGTTACATAAGTTAAATTGGGTTGAAAAAAGACAAAGTCCCTCCAAATGAAAACCCAGCATCCATACATACACCCCTCTCTACTTTTAATTAAATTCTATATACCCATACTAACTATAGAGCTTAGTATCACAATAGCCTTTGATATTATGTCTGTCCAAAAAATCATCCAAGCCATTCTTAAAGGCATTAAAGGCTTAGCTTAACTGGACTGGCTATTTGTGAATGGTTGCACCTGATTGGCTAACTTTATTTCCAACCTAAATACTGTTTGTCATCACTTCTATAAAATATAACTTTACAAAAGGAGTTCAAAACTGCGGGACTAGCATTGTGGTTTACAGTCTTTTTGTTGCCTCAAGTCCAACATTTGAAAGAGGCCACCGTAGGTCATAGATATACAGGTATGGGATCCATTATGCACAAAACTCGAGTTAGGGAAGGCCATCTTCCATAGATGCAATTTTAATGACATAATTAATTTTTTATTTTTTTTAAATGATTTTCTTTTTCTCTGTAATAATAAAACAGTACCTTGTGCTTGATCCCAACTAAGATATAATTAATCCTTATTGGAAGCAAAACCAGCCTATTGGGTTTATTTCATGTTTACATGATTAAGTAGACTTAAGGTATGGGGATCCAAATTACAAAAAGAAAACCCCAAGTGCCAAACATTCTGGATAAGAGGTCCCATTCCTGTACAAAAACATTGCTGTATCAATCATTCAGCCATAGTTCCAAGAATCTTTAAAAGGGTTAGCAGCATCAATTATTATGCAACGACAGTAATACTATAGTTATGCACATAATAATTGTATGACTGCTTTTATGTGTTTACTTTTAAAGTAAACTACTCTCTCTGTTTACTCACCAATACATCGCACTGTTGTCAAGATATCAAGAGGATGCACAGAAAATTACAAATGAGAACTTCAGTAGTAGGAAGTGAAGCTCCAGAGCAGCTTGTCTATTTATCTTCTGTTAAAACATTAGAATAGACCACTTAGTGCAAGCTTTACTAACACAGCAATGGATTTAGTTTTGTTACACTCAGTTTCCATGCTCCAAAACACAGTATCAGCACAGGCTGTTATTTATCTTATATTTTACTTGTTGCAGAAATGTCCAATGGTTTACAGTTGTTTAATCTGCAATTCTTTTCTCCAAACCTAAATATATACCCCTATATACTTGCAACATCTAGAACAGGAGTCCCTTTTCTATTCTACCCATTTAAATATGAAAAAAAACATCACAGCTAAACATATCCTCTATATATTTGTAATATAAAATTTCAGAGCTAAACATACACAGTAACTATTTGCATTTGATACGAAAACCTCTGAGCTAAAATATTGGCCTACATCAACTACACCAGAGCTAAAACCTCAGAAATACACATAAAGCCTTATAAACTTGGAACACCTAATCATAGCTAATAAAATAGTAAACATACTTGTAACATCTAGAACCTCAGCTCTCGAAAAAATGGGAATATATTTGCCATGTATAAATTCAGTTCAAATTCTATTCCTATATGATCCAATACATAAAAGATTTATTACAGACCCAGTAACTAAATTGTTGATGGATGTGGCAAGAAATGTGATACCACATAATTTGGAAAACAAAAAAGCCAATCAATAAGGGAACGTGTATTAAGGACGTAGAAGAAATAAGAGGTATAGAAAAAATAGCAAAAAAGAGGGGTAAAATAATTAAACACCATAAATTATGGGAACAATGGGTTGATTTCTAAAGGGCTGGAAGCAGGCCCGAAACATTGTATTGTGCGGATCAAGAGAGCCATTTATACAATAAAGGCTTTTTAAACTTTCTCAATTGAACGGAGCTGTGTCATATGTTGAAGTTTGCCTTCTTCTTCTAACTCTTAAACTTTCAAATAAAAGGGCCACTGACCCATATAAAAAACAAATGCTTTGTAAGGCTACAAATGTATTGTTATTGCTACTTTTTGTTACTCCTCTTTCTATTCATGTCTCTCTTATTCAAATGCCAGTTTCTTATTCAAATCAATGCATGATTGCTAGGGTAAGTTGGACCCTAGCAACCAGACTCCTGAAACTGCAAACTGGAGAGCTGCTAAATAAAGAGAGCTGGTGCTAGTAACACCAAAAAATAAAGTAATTAATATATACTGTCAGCATGCACTGGTAAAATCTGTGTGTTTGCTTCAGAAAGACTACTATAGTTTACATAAATAAGCTGCTGTGTAGCCATGGGGGCAGTCATTCAAGGTAGTAAAAATTTTTGAAAAGGCACAGGTTACATAGCACATAAGCCATGTCCAATACAACTGTGTTTTATCTGTTTATCTGCTCTGCTTTGTAACCTGTGCCTTTTCTTCTTTTTTTCCAGCCTGAATGGCTGCCCCCATGGCAACACAGCAGCTTATTTCTACAAACTATAGTAGCCTTTCTGAAGCAAACATGCCAATTTTAGCAATGCAGAGCAACAGTACATTATATTTTAATTACTTTGATAAACTTTTTTGGCGTTCCTGTTCCTTTAAAAACAGATGCGTGGAAGTCAAAGGATTTATATAACAACTCCACAGCCCTGGTCATAGCCCCCAATGATCATGATGTTGGGCACCCAGCCAGACTCCCTTTCAGAGGTTATTATCCCCACTGCTACTGTAGACACAATCTCTCCCTACTATCCCAAAGTCCCTTTCCATTGACTATTATCCCCATCTCTCCCTACTATACCTGCTATCACACAGTCACACTCCCTTCCCAGGGACTATTATCCCACTGTTACTATAGGCACCATCTCTCCCTACTATACCTGCTATCCCACAGTCACACTCCCTTCCCAGAGACTATTATCCCTCTGTTACTATAGGCACAATCTCTCCCTACTATACCTGCTATCCCACAGTCACACTCCCTTCCCAGAGACTATTATCCACTGTTATTATAGGCACCATCTCTCCCTACTATACCTGCTATCCCACAGCCACAGTCTCTTCCCAAAGACTATTATCCCAGTGTTACTATAGCCACCATCTTTCCCTACTATACCTGCTATCCCACAGTCCCTTCCCAGATATTTTTATCCCACTGCTACTATAGGCACCATCTCTCCCTACTATACCTGTTATCCCACAGTCACACTCCCTTCCCAGAGACTATTATCCCACTGTTACTATAGGCACCATCTCTCCCTACTATACCTGCTATCCCACAGTCACACTCCCTTCCCAGAGACTATTATCCACTGTTACTATAGGCACCATCTCTCCCTACTATACCTGCTATCCCACAGTCACACTCCCTTCCCAGAGACTATTATCCCACTGTTACTATAGGCACCATCTCTCCCTACTATACCTGCTATCCCACAGTCACACTCCCTTCCCAGAGACTATTATCCCACTGTTACTATAGGCACCATCTCTCCCTACTATACCTGCTATCCCACAGCCAAAGTCCTTTCTTAGAGACTATTATTCCACTGCTACTATAGGGACTATCTCTCCCCACTATACCTGCTACCCCACAGGATAGCCAGAGTTTAAATTTTTCAAGTTTGTGCCTGAATGGACATGGACAGCTTCTTAGAAGCAGTAACTTTTTTCCCAGACACAGTTTAGCTATTAATCTACTACTGCTACTATATACAACACATAAGTTTTGGTTCATTTAACCTGTCCCGGATTTGCCACAAAGGTTCTGGCCTAGGGCAGCACATTTTTAAGGACGGCATGCCACCCAATCGGAAATACAGGGGTGAAATATTAACATGTGCTTTGGGAGGAGGGGGGCACGAGACCGGACGCCTCATTTGCAAATCCGGTGGTGCATTCAATACAATGGATTTAATTGTAGGAAGTGCAAGGGGGTTAATTTATGGAAAAACATTCTTAAGAGTAACTGTAGGAAGTGCAAGGGGGTTCATTTATGGAAAACCATTCTTAAGAGTAACTGTATGCAACATATAAGTAGATTTAGGCTTCAAATATCTGTCCACTAAAGGACCAGTTATTTGTAATGTACTGTTTTAGTTAAGTGTAGAGCGAACGCATCTGCTAATGGAAACAATATAGAAGCTCCCGCTCATATGTATAAATCATATGTATAAATCATATGTATAAATCATATGTATAAATCCAAGTTCTATAGAAAATATCCTGCATGCACAATATATGCTCTTCAAAGTCACTGCACATTCAAAAAACAAAAATACTACAAACCTAGAGACTTACCCTTTTAATTCAACCTACTGGAGACAATGCATTCATGGGAAATTCAGGCTCATTCTGGACTTATTCTCTGTATACAGGAATTACAGAGTTGTTCTTTGCTAATAAAATGCTAAGCACCTTTTTGATTGCAGTTTATTTTTGTACTCGGCATTAGTCTACAAACTTCAGACGCAGAATTTAATCATTTGTTCCAAAGGTCGCCAGTATGAAGCTGCTTGGCGTAAAATGAGATGAAATAAATGAATTCTCGTCAATGTCTCTCTTCATTAACCCAATCTGTTTATGCATTAAGCTAGTATAAAAAACGCTCCATAACTAAACATTAATTTATAATGCAGGTTTCACTGAGCAGACGGAACTGACAAGCCTTTACAAACTTAGAAAATAGAAATGGTAATGTGAACAGTGGCTGATATTTAAAGGGGAACTAAGCACATCATACATATTTAGTTAATTTTGCTCCTGTTTTCTCTCCCTTCCCCTCTTGGGCCTCACTAAAAGAACTGCCAAAGACAGCCCTGCTCTTCTATACCCGATCTCTAAAAGCAGTAGTGTTGTTGGTGGCTACCATCATCCCTCCAAACATTTGAAAAAAAAAAAAAAGAGGAACAAAAAACCGTGTCGTGCGCAGCTAATTGTTTTGGCCACATCCATTTTTTGGCCACACCCCCTAATTACCATAAAATTTGGCAATGTTTTATGTGTTATAACAGTCTTGCTAATGAAAATGAATTGCCCTTTAAGCTGTGAGCCCCCCAAGAGACTTGTGCATCTTAAATTGTATATTTGCTTATCTTAAATTATTACAAAAGTATCCAAGTGCACCTGCTTGGCAGTTCTGGGCTCTCTGCCAAAAAACTCTTATTTTAATTACGTTTCAGAAACATTGTATCTTTTTCTCAAGTCAGGACATTTCAGTAAGCAACCCGGGACTACAGGCTGAGAAACGGGACAGTTGGGAGGTATGTATCATGTTTGGGCAAATCACTTCTGGTTTCTTGTTCCTGGATCTGATATAGAGTCTGTTCAAAAAACTTGTTGCTTGCTTCAGCTCTCCCACGCTCCATGGAATAGCATGTTTTGAAATGCCAATTTTCCTGTTTCTGTTGTATTTCTTCTCTACTAATGACATTGGCATCAAGAGTTGTTTTACCATCTGGACCGGTAAAATACTAGGCAGGTGGCAACCGTTCATAGCTGCAAATTATATAAAGTGTTCTGTGAACACAATATGTCATGGCTTTAAACAACATTTTAGACCCATAGCACTCAGTGTGTTTCAATCCCTATGATTGTCTTTGGCACATGAGTGTTCCTGAGCAATTCCCTCCTGACAGTGCCGTCTGCCATTGGAAAGCAAATGAGAAGAAACTGCAAAAAATAAGGATGTTTGATATCCATAGGGTTACAGTGGGACAAACACACCATGGAACATGACCTAGTAAGCTTGGGGTCTGTTCTGCCCTAAGCAGTGTATGCCAAGTACAAGAATTTGGTGGCAGGCAAGTAGGACTTCTCACCTGGTGGCTATTTTGTCAGACTGGACAGTAAAAATACTGCTTTGATGCCAATGCTGATTGGAGCAACATTCCAGAGGATATAAAGCGAAGAGAGATCCTATGTACAAGTTATTCTGAATTGAGAAAGCCAGTTGGAAGACTGGTAAAACGTCTTTAAGAAAAACACAGCAAGTCCAGTTGATTTGACTTATTTCTATAGATATGCTTTATGCCAATGTTATTAAAGGAGAAGGGAAGGCTAAAACTAAGTAAGCTTTATCAGAAAGGTCTAAGTGAATACACTAGTAAACCCTAAAAGTATTTCTGCTCCGAGCCCTCTGTCAAATTGAAAATCCACATTTCTTTCCTTCTTCTAATGTGTACACATGGGCTTCTATATAAGACTTCCTGTTTTCAGCTTTAACCTCCAGCGGTAGGGCTTGAGCATGCTCCTCTATCCCTCTCCCCCCTTCCTTTCCCCCCTCATCCCTGCTGTAATCTGAGCCCAGATCAGTGAGTGAGCAGGGAGAGACTCAGGCAGGAAGTGATGTCACACCAAGCTAATATGGCAGCTGCTATCCTAAACATACAAACAGAGAGTGTCTAGAGCGGTTTACTCGGGTATGGTAAAGCATTCTGCAGAATAAATATAGTGTTATATCGTGCACTATTGTGGCTAATCTATTGGAAATAAACTGCTTCTGTAGCTTTCCTTCTCCTTTAACAGGTAAAAACCGAACAAATATAGAAAGGCCTGTAGGAAAAAATTTACGTAAGCCAAATCTTTTCTCATGTTGGAACTGTTTTAGTACTGAAGTCTTTTTGACACCGTACCAAATTACTATATGCAAACTTTCTGACATTTTTAGTAGATTTTCCTTTATCTCCTTCATTTATTTGTCTGGTCTGGGATTCATTAAAATAAATGCATATCTGGGCAGCAAACTCTTTTATAAACAGATGTGGAACCCACCAGCCTCAGATCAGATCTTAAATGGTAACTTGGATATAGAAGTTTAAGTAAACTAAAAAGGGTATTACGTAATAACACAGTACTCTTAGCTATTCAACAGAGGACTGAAAGATATCACGTGTTTTTTCATCACGTTTCTATTGAGGTATGTTTTCTGTGCAGGGCCGCTATCAGGGGGCACAGGTGGAAGAACTTAACCCCCCAATTAAGAGAATCCCGTACCTACTAAGCTAGATAGTCCCCCTCCATGCTTCAATATAGAGTCCTGCGTGAAACCAATTTCTAAGACCCGGACCTGACCTGCATATTTACCCACTTTGATCCGCTAACCAACCCGGACCTGCAACTGACTTATCCGCAACCTGACCCGCAGCACGCTGACCATCAAACTGGAAGTGATGTTGCAGCAAACCGGAAATGATTTCATCAAAAATGGCAGATAGCCGATAGGGAGAGGGACAGAAGCACGCTGTGTGATGTAAGAGAGCTGTGCCTGAAGTCAGATGGGAGGGGGGAGACTAGTGGATGGAAAGCTGCAGGGAGAAAGCTGTAGCAGGAAGAGACCTGCGACCCTGCAGAACCACGACCCCGCAGACTCGCATCTATAACTGCACCTGAAAAGCCTACCCTCATTCTGTATGGTACCTGCTTTTTTTTCCGGTAACCTGTGAGTACTCAATCCACTGCAGGATTCTTCTTCAATAGCCCTAAAAATGTCCCTAAAATATTTTTCACCTAATAGTGAAGAGTAAGCGCAGCGAAGCTTGTGGGCGCCATCTTCCGGATCTTACAAATATTTAGAGTCCTCTTCGGGTTTCTTCGGTTTGGCGATTCGGGTCATCTTCAGCAATTTTCACGCACTTTTGGCACATGCACAGTCGGTACAAACCGGAAGACTGCTCCAACTGCGCACAAGCCAATACTGCTCTCTATTACAGATGAAGAACGCTGATCCGGAAGATGGTGCCCACAAGTTTCGCTGCGCTTACTCTGCACTGTTAGGTGAGAAATATTTTAGGGACATTTTCAGGGCTATTGAAGTATGCGGAGGGGAAGCAGACATGGGGGACTGTGTAGGGTAGTAGGTAGGGGCTTTTCTTAATTGGGGTGTTGAGTTCTCTTTTAAAGGAAAACTATACCCCCCAAACAATGTAGGTCTCTATTAAAAGATACTGAGTAAAACAGCTCATTTGTAAAACCCTGCTTCATGTAAATGAACCATTATTATAATAATATACTTTTTTAGTAGTATGTGCCATTGGGTAATCATAAATAGAAAATTGCCATTTTAAAAAATAAGGGCCACCCCCTGAGATTGTAAGATTCACTGTGTACACATACAAACCACATGTAAGGTCACATGAGCCAATTAACAGACCTAGTTCTGCCTTTTGCTTCCTCACTTCCTCCTGTTACAGTTAGTGTTGTAGTATTTCTGGTCAGGTGATCTCTGAGACAGCACAGATAGAGTCACGAAATGGTGGTTCAAGGCAAGAGATGCAAAAGGGCAATATTTATGTAAATATATATTCCAGTTTGGTAAGATTCTTTAATATGTCATTCAATTTGATATAAACTATCTGTTGCTTAAGTATTCATTTTGGGGGTATAGTTTTCCTTTAAGTCCCCAAAACAGCCAGAAGCTGCGAAAGGAGCCAAAACTCGTCAAATGGAGTCTAAGAAAAGGCAAATTAAAATCTTTAAAGATAAGTTCCACTACTCAACAATGTGTTTTTTTTTTTTTGTTTTTTAAAAACCCCATGCCAGCATGTATGTTTTTTTAAACTTTTATGGGGGACCCTGGCCACCAAGGTAACTTTTAACTTATTGGGGGGTGTTTTTACGGTTTTAGCGCTGATGTCTGGGTACCCTTTTTACTGTGGGGTGGGGCTGGGGACCAGGGGGCCCAGAAAATGTGTTTGTAAGGGGCCCTGTGATTTCCGATGGTGGCTCTGTTTCTGTGTGTGTCATATTCACTGTGTGTTCACATTTTTCGCCTCTATAGTGAGTTCCTGCACACACAAACAAATGTTTAAACTAGATCCCAAAAATACCTGTTACAGACAGTTTCCATTCAGTATGCAGGCAAATACAAAAATGGTGATTTGTAACATCCCTAAAGCGGTTTATAGCAGTCAGATGCTGCCATTCAGATAAAACCTTGCCCTCCAAAAGGTTAAGAGATAAATTGTACCCTGCAGTATTCATTTATATTCTGAAATATCTTTCTACCAAGGGGATTATCGAAGTGAAGTTTGTCCTTGGAAAGGCAGGGGATGAAACTGTTCTGAGCAGGGTATCTGAAGACAGAAATACTTTTTCTTTTGTGGAAAAAGAGTAAGAAACATTATTTTGTATATTCCACTTGGAGGTTCATACAATTAAAAATGTGGTTCTTCCAGTGACCTGTGAAGTTGGCCCTGGGGCTCAGGTATTGCCTTGCAAACACAATATTGGCATGTTAAGAAAAACAGAGAATCGTATCATAATTTAAAGGCACCATGTCTAATCACCACATGTAATTAGTTATGCATTTGTCGGTTTAATCAGAGAGAGGACTATGAAATTAAATATACATGTCATTGCTAATTACAACAAATGCATATGTGCAAAGTGTAACAGTCACTAATATTCACTTGGGTGATTTAAGCTGTGTTGAACTGGGTTGCCAGGGGCCCACCAGAAAACCTAAGGCTGCCGGACCCCTATTCAAGCTATTTTTTTCTCTTTTCTCAATTTTTATATTCTTTTATTTGCTTCTCTTACTTGCAGTGATGTATCCTTCCTTCGATTTCTCCTCTTTGTTCTCATATTAAAATGGAGTATGGCCATGGTGTAGACATACAAGTTAAATATAGGTATGGGATCGGATACCTGGAAACCTATTATCCAGAAAGCTCTGAATTAAGGGAAAGCCATCTCCTATAGAACCTATATATTTAAAATGAACAATAGCATTGGGTTTATTTAATGTTTAAATACATTTTCAGTAGACGTAAGGCATGGAGATCCAAGTTAAGGAAAGACCCAGATACCAAACATTCCTGATAACAGGTGCCACACTTGTATTTGTCTAAGCAGGAGGGCCTACCAGCGTTTGGGTCCACAAGAGTTTTCCTTTATCCCATTGGGCAAGTCCAACACTGGATTTAAACGGTTATATTTGTTTTTGAAGAATTATGGAAAATATTAACTAAGAATTTGGAAGAAACTTGGAAGAGGATCCCAAGCCAGAATCTCTACTAACAACTCTACTAAGAATACTTTTAAAGAATATAAGACAGTATTCAAGTGCACATTTTGCATGTTAGCCATGAAGTCTCTTTGAAAAATAGAGGATTTCATTGTGAAATGTTCAAATGTAGACTATGGTGCTAGCTGTATTTACATGCCTAGGCTTTTCAAGAGTTTGTGATATTGTAGACTAGTTAAGCTGCTTATATAAGAATAGCAATAAAACCGGCAAGGATATTTCCTTTTTGTTAAAGACTAGTTAAGCTGGTTATGGCATCAAGTACAATTATGCAACAAATGTATCTGATATATTTAAACTAGGGATGCACCGAATCCACTATTTTGGATTCGGCCGAACCCAGAATCCTTCGCAAAAGATTCGGCACGAATACCAAACCGAATCCTGATTTGAATATGCAAATTAGGTGTGGGAAGGGGGAAAATTTTTTCATGAGATTTCCTTCATATGCAAATTAGGATTCAGTTCAGCCAGGCAGAAGGATTCAGCCGAATCCGAATCCTGCTGAAAAAGGCCGAATCCCAAACCGAATTTGGTGCATCACTAATTTAAACATAAAGCTGAAACTAGTTGAAGACCAGGATGCAGATTTGCGATAAATAGGGAATTTTTTTTTTAGTTGGGTAACTTTAAGAGTATCCCAGCACTCTGTCCTCCGCCTTCTCCGCTTCAATTTGCCCATCAGCAACACCGAACTTGGCAGGGTAGCAGAGTTTTTAGCGTTTGCTGACACAAAGTTAATCACTGTAATAAGAACAGAGCAGGCGGCTTCTATTCTTAAAATAATTACATTCAAATATTGGACTGTGCAGAGATAGACAGATTCAATTCAGCATAAATGCAAGGTTAGGCATTACAAATTAGCAAGGAATAGCAGTTGTGACAGCCATTTAAGCACCTGATGTAGAATGAGCAGGGGAGACTGGTTTTTAAATATATGTTTTTATGGAATTTATCGGGATAACAACATGTACTCACTACAATAATTGGAATTTTAATGAGATATAACACATATCACTATAATAATTGGAATTTTTTATATATTGATTTTGGAGAAGGTCATGTTAATCAATGGTTATATGATGCATTTTATTAATGTATTTAAGATAAATGTATTTGTTCACGTTGCACTTTAGCATATATGCACTCTATTGGATGTGTTATACTAATTGGTTAATTACCCATGATGCACTGGACTAGTCACATGAGGTATTAAATGTTTGGTTTTTTGAATGTTCTTTTACACTTGACAAAGGGTATAGCCCGAAACACTCTGTTTCCCAATAAAGAATATTGCAGTCGAGTTTGCTGCCCTGGATTTGTTCCACAACAATTTACATTTTTGATACAAACATGACTACTCTTACCTATAGAGAATATAACTTATGCTCTGCTGTATATTATTAGAATATGGTTATTGGATCTGTTATCTGGAAACCCCTAATCCAGAAAGCTTCAAATTACGGAATTGCCGTTTCCACTAGACTCCATTCTAATCAAATAATTTTAAAATGTTAAAAAAATTGTTCTTTTTTTTCTCTGTAATAATAAAACAGTACCTTGTACTTCATCCAAACTAAGATATAATTAATCCTCATTAGAAGCAAAAAAGTTCTGTTTGGTTTATATAGGGTACATAGAGTATTCTGGATAACAGGTCCCATACCTGTACCAGAAGTTACAGCGCAGTTCTGTTACAATATAAGGGACACAGGCTTGGCTGCTTTTATACAAGTCAGAGGGCTCCGAAGCCCCTTGAATATGCATATAATACACAAAAGCCATGAATATCCTGTAAATGATATCCTTATAAACAGTGACTAGTGATGTCATCAGTTATAAACGGTGAGTAGTGATCTCATTTTGGTCACATGACTCACTAAAATTGTGTATTATTATAAATAAAGTACCCCATATTGGAAAATATGAGGATATTAGAAGTAACCTCGGAGTTCCATGACCTGTATAAAAACACTCGGCCTTCATCCTGGTGTTTTCATATGGTCATGAAACTCCTAGGTAACTTATAATATCCTTATATTTTACAATAGGGGGTACTTTATTCTTGCAGTTCAACCAGATTTGGAGAGTTGCACAGAGACACCCTTTGCTAGAGATCTCTAGGGGGGTTATTTATTAAAGTCCGAATGCTCAAAACTTGAAAAATTCAAGTTTTTTTTAAATTATTTTAAAATCAGAATTTTTAGTGGGAAAAAAAAACTTGAATTTTTCGAGATTTATTATACCCAGAGGATTGAAAATGTCCAACTCCGAAAATCCGGCATCTCAGACCTGCCAGGATTATACACAAGTCAATGGTAGAAGTCCTGAAGATACGCAGATCTGCGCTGGGTTTCGTGCAAAAGTCCGAAGATTTTGTGGTTTTTGGACAAAAATCTGGAAAAAACAGGGTTTTCGGGCAGAAAATCTGACAAATTCACACTATTCTGATTTCCATACAATTTTTACTTTGAGTTTTTTTTCCCCGCACTTGAATTTTTCGGGAAAATGTATTGATAAATAAGGGTACCAATACTGGCGTAGCCACTTGCCAGCAAATATACTTTCAAACAAAAATAGAACACCAGTACCCTTATTGTGCTTCGAAACGGGGTATTCCCAACTTTTATCGCAAGGTGCTCGGGTGTGCAGTGTCTGAAGCACCTTGCAATATAAGTTGGGAATACTCCGTTTTGAAGCACAATAAGGTAGTGGTGTTTGATTTTTGTTTGATAAATAAGGGGAAATAAACCGTGTGGATATGGTCGGAGTATATTTCAGAAAAAAATTAGATAAATTCGTATTTTGATAAATAACCCCCTTTGGTGTCCTTGTTGTTTGCCCAAACCCAGGACTAAATCCAGACAGCGATTTCTTCTGAATATTACAGAAAACTCATATTGGGTTATGTAATAAAAGCCACAAAGTTTGCCCAGGTGCAGTAACCCATAGCGACCAATCAGCAAGTAGCATTTACTGGTCACCTGTTTAAAAGCAAACATCTTAAAGGAGAACGAAAGCCCCAGGGCGCAAAACCCCTCCCCCCCTCCCCCCTCCCCCCTGGCCTACCCCTCCCCCTGGGCAAATGCCCCTAACTTGTTACTCACCCCTCTGCGCAGGTCCTGTCCATGGAGTTCGCAGTCGCCATCTTCTTCCACTCGCGTCTTCTTCCTGCTCTGATCGGCGTTTTCTGGCGCATGCGCAGTAGGAACAGTTACCGGTACGGCTCTACTGCGCATGCGCCGAATGTCACGGAAAACTTCGTGACATTCGGCGCATGCGCAGTAGAGCCGTACCGGTAACTGTTCCTACTGCGCATGCGCCAGAAAACGCCGATCAGAGCAGGAAGAAGACGCGAGTGGAAGAAATGGCGACTGCGAACTCCATGGACAGGACCTGCGCAGAGGGGTGAGTAACAAGTTAGGGGCATTTGCCCAGGGGGAGGGGTAGGCCAGGGGGGAGGAGGGGGGGGGGGGGCAACGGAGGGGAGGGGGGGAGGGGTTTTGCGCCCTCGGGCTTTCGTTCTCCTTTATTGGTTGTTATGGGTTACTGCTCCTGGGCAAACTCAGTGCCTTGTATTACATATAGTGGTATAGACTTTTACAGGCAGCAGATGTTTGCAACAAATATGAAATGTAAATGAGTTTCTTTTCCTGAGCAAGTAAGACTTACAGCAGGACACAGCCGCAGGCTACAACAGTTCATCTGTCCTTGTCTCCAGAGCTCTCTAACAGCGCATATACAAATGAATAAATATTCATAGACATGCTACTCTAACACATTCACCGAGTAATAGTGAAAACGTAAAGGCCTGGAATCTCAAGAGGAAAGTGACGAGCGGGCAAAATTCCTGAAATAGAACAACATGGATGTCATTGGATGCAGGTTGCTATGGCAACAGCATGCATCCTCCGGGGACCGCAGCTGCCCCGATGCAGTCTAAATGCATAACTCTTGTGTTTGCCCTTATGCGGGTTACTCTCTTCTCCTCTGCTCTCATTTCTTCTCATTTCTTCATTATTTCAACATTCAAGTGGCACAAATGGGAAAAATAGCCTTCTGTTTAAGGCAAGACCTCTCTGTCCATGTATATAAATATATATAGATGTATACGTACTGTATGTGTGCGCACGGATATAAATACATATACAGGTATGGGATCTGTTATCAGGAAACCTGTTATCCAGAAAGCTCCAGATTATAGAAAGGACTTCTCCCATAGACCTCATTTTATCCAAATAATCAAAAATGATTTCGTTTTTCTCTGTAATAATAAAACAGTAGCTTGTACTTAATCCAAACTAAAATATAATTAATCCTTATTGGAAGCAAAACCAGCCTATGAGGTTTATGTAATGTTTACATGATTAAACTTCAGGTATGGAGATCCAAATTACGGAAAGAGCAATTATCCAGAAAACCCCAGGTCCTGAGTATTCTGCATAACAGGTCCCATACCTGTACAGGATCCGTTATCCAGACACCCATGATCAAGAAAGCTCCGAATTACGGAAGGGGTGTCTCCCATAGACTCCTTTTTACCCGATTAATCCACATTTTTTATAAATTATTTTTTCTCTGTAATAATAAATTTGTACTTGATCCCAACTAAGATATAATTAATCCTTATTGGAAGTAAATCAATCCTATTGGGCTTATTTAATGTTTACATGATTTTCTAGTAGAATTAAGGGATGAAGATCCAAATTATGGAAAGATCCCTTATCTGGAAAACCCCAGGCCCCAAGCATACTGGATAACAGGTCCCATAACTGTATATGTATTTGAAGGTCAATTACTAGAAAGACATTGCGAATTCTGCAATGCCCTGTGGAATATTCTTAGTAGACAGAGAAAACAAATTCCTTTTGTAAAAGAACAAAAAATAAAATATGAAACATACACACATGCATGTATCTATTATTTTGCTGCACTGTAATTATCATCGCTCGCAGATAATTAGAATTTCAAAATGATCGAAAAATCAACAGGAGCAGATAGATGTGCAAGGGCATGCGTCACATTGAAAGTGCCTTCCATTGAATAGGTGTCACATTAGTATTCAATCCACATTCCAGTGGCACTCGCTGATGCACAACCTCAGCATCATTTCTGCTCCAATCAGGCTGGATTGTAATGAGTTTGCCATCTCCCGCTGACACTCCAATTACCTATTCTGCACTAAGGGATATGCTAGACAGGCACAAAGCAGCACTTTGGAGAGCTGATTTTCTTGGCACCTCTAGAAGGAGAACGGTTTGCAGCCCCAGTTAATGCAGCAGGACCCCGTTTCTATTTGTATTGATATGCTCCATTCTCTACTCAGATTTATCAAGGGTCAAATTGAAAATTCTAATTCAGAATTCGGATTTTCTATTTTTTTAATGGTCAAAACTGTCAAATTCGATTAGGGAGTTATTCAAATTTGATTCGAGTTTTTTAAAAATTCTAATTGAATTCTAATTTTCAAGATTTATCATACTCTGGCCCTTTTAGAACTCAAATTTGACTATTTGCAACCTAAAACCTGCCAAATTGCTGTTTAAGTCAATGAGATACGTCCAGGGGGCAGATTCACTAACCGGCAAAAAGTCGCCAGCGACCACTTCGCACCCATCGATACACTTCGCCAGGCGAAAATTCGCTCAGACAACGCTAATTCACTAAAATGCGGAGTTTCGTTGTGGGCGCTGAACGCTGGCGACTTTTCGCTAGTGTTACTTTGGCAACGCGAGCAATTCAAAGTGA
The DNA here is from genome assembly GCA_038501925.1 of Xenopus petersii. Classification (NCBI taxonomy): domain Eukaryota; kingdom Metazoa; phylum Chordata; class Amphibia; order Anura; family Pipidae; genus Xenopus; species Xenopus petersii. The sequence goes on along the minus strand of CM076685.1, from coordinate 20,075,005 downwards.
AGATGCACTAGCGTTCATTTCTGCCTAGCGCAAAGAATTCTTGCGCTCAGGTTAATTTATATACAGCAGAAAAGTTAAAAGTTGCATCAAATACATAACATTTCCACTGTTACTTACACATATCCAGGGAACCTTAATAAAGACAGAGTTAATATAATGTCCTACACATGAGCCCACTGTATAGTTAATGTTCCACATGTAGAAAATGTATGGGGGAAACCGGTTACCCAAAATTGTTCAAATCGGCAATGTCCCTGTGGGCGGTAACACTGGCGAATTGTCTGGCAAATTGAAATCTGCCCTCAGGGATCAATTTGGAGTTGTTTGCAGCCTTCCTGACAGAGCTTTTTAAATTTGATTCAATTCGAGCCAAGTTTTCAAGTCGATTTATTTCATCCGAGTTTGAAAAACGTTTGATTTTTACAAAAAATTTAGATTGGTCGTATTTCGAATTTATGGGAGTTTTTAAAAACTCACATGATTTCGAAATTCGACCTTTGATAAATGTGCCTTTCCATGTGACAACACGCAGGTACCCAACAGACAGGCATATAAACCAAATCACAAAAATGATACAGAATACTTTGCAGAAAGTTTGGTCACATTCCAAACGGATTAGGAACCCTTAATTGCTTATTCACATTTGACTGCGTTGGTTACATTGCCTGCAAATTACAGATTCTGAAAGCGACCCAAAAGCAGCCAAAGTCAATGCACAAAAACAACAGAACCTGCTATGAATACTGATTTCTGTCTCTTGTGGATGTTTGTGCATTTTTTAAACAAAAAGCAGCCCACATCGTCCCCAAATGTTTGAAGGAAGCCAGCAGAAACACAGGGCAAATTGAAGAAAATACTTACAAAAAGTTGTTCACCTTCCAGACACTTTTCAGTTCAGATGTTTTCAGATTGTTCACCAGAAATAAAGACTTTTTTTCAATTACTTTCCAGTTTTTATTTGCTACCATTTTTGCAAAATCTAAGATTAAAATGTAATGTTCCCGTCCCGTTCCTGTGGTGTTTGAGTCTGGCAGTAGAGTCCTGCAGCGGGTCGGGTACTCGCGGGTTACCCGCAAAAACTTGCGGTTCCCTGTGGTTTGCGGGTAAAAGTTCATGGTGCAGGTATAGACGCTGGTCGGTGGTCTTGCGGGTTTGCGGGTAGTAGTCGGGCCGCTGGTCTTCTCAATATCGGTTTTTACTTCTTTTTTCTAATAACACTTACTTCCGATGATGTCACTTCCAGTTTACAATGACAGCACTTCCTGTTTTACTCCATTTTTTCTGAACACGCCTACTTCCGTGATGTCACTTTTAGTTTTTAATGACCTGATCCTTGATGGTCAGCGGGTCGCGGATAAGGTACTTGCAGGTCAGGTATCGGATCCAAGCGGGTAAGAATGTGGGTTGCGGATTGCATATTGCAGGATTCGACCTTTTTCAGCAGGATTCGGATTTGGCCGAATCCTTCTGCCCAGCCAAACCAAATCCTAATTTGCATCTGCAAATAAGGGGCATGGAGGGAAATTGCGTGACTTTTTGTCACAAAACAAGTAAGTAAAAATTGTTTTCCCATTCCCACCCCTAATTAGCATATGCAAATTAGGGTCCGGTATTCGGCCAAATCTTTTGCGAAGGATTCGGGGGTTTAGCCGAATCCAAATAGTGATTTCGGTGCATCCCTAATCAATAGTGGGTCACGGGAAGTCTTATTTATATTATGTCATAGGGACATATTTAGTGTTGCACTCTAGTATCAATTCCATTAGAGGGATATGCATATATTGGGGTTGAGTTAATCGCCAATATTGTAACAGGTTATGAAAATATTGCTGTACTCAGACTCTCTCAGTGAGTGTTACTACTAGGGATGCACCGAATCCACTATTTTGGATTCGGCCGAACCCCCCGAATCCTTTCCCGAAAGATTCGGCCTGAATACTGAACCCTAATTTGCATATGCTAATTAGGGGTGGGAATGGGAAAAAGTTTTTACTTCCTTGTTTTGTGACAAAAAGTCACGCAATTTCCCTCCATGCCCCTAATTTGCATATGCAAATTAGTGTTCGGTTTGGCTGGGCAGAAGGATTCGGCCGAATCCTGCTGAAAAAGGCAGAATCATGGCGAATCCCGGATTCGGTGCATCCCTAGTTACTACAGATACTCAAAGCTCCATACATAAAGCATCTAAACATGCAAGGCTGTTGAACATAAACAGATACAAATGGTAACAAAAGCATGTTATAGAATGGCAAAATCTATGCAACTTTTCAATTCACTATTTATTTTTTATAGATTTTAAATGATTTGCCTTCTTCTAACTTTCCCCATCTAAAAAATAAAAAAAAAACATGCTCTGTAAAGCTACAAATGTATTAATATTGCTACTTTTTATTACTCATCTTTCTATTCAGTCCCTCTCCTATTCATAATCTAATCTCTTATTCAAATCTATGCATGGTTGCCAGAGTTATTTGGATACTAGCAACCAAACTGCTGAAATTGCAAACTGGAGAGCTGCTGAATAAAAATCTAAAACCCAAAAACCAAAGGTGATAAAAAGTGAAAACCAATTGCATACTGTCTCAGACTATCACTCTCTACATCAGTGGTCCCAAACCAGTGGCTCATGAGCAACATGTTGTTCACTAACCCCTTGGATGTTGTTCCCAGTGGCCTCAAAGCAGGAGCTTATTTTTCAATTCCAGGCTTGGAGGCAAGTTTTGGTTGTATAAAAATCAGGTGTGCTGCCAAACAAAGCCTCCTGTAGGCTCAGTCCACATAGGGGCTACAAAAAAAATGACAGCACTTATTTTGCACCACCCAGGAACATTTTTCATGCCTGTGTTGCTCCTAACTCTTTTTACATCTGGAAAAAAAAAATGTTTGGGGACCCCCGCTCTACATCATACTTAAAGTTAATTTAAAGGTGCACAACCACTTTGAGGGGCAAATTCACTAAGCGCTGAACGCTAGCGTCAATTCGCTAGCGTTGGGCATTTTCGTTACTTCGCAAATTCACTAACGAACGTCGGCGTAAATTCGCTAGTGTTACTTCGCACCCTTACGCCAGGCGAATTTGCGCAATGGACATAACTACGCAAATTCACTAACGTGCGTAGTGTACTGAATGCTACCTTTTACGCTAGACTTCCTTCGCCGCCTCAGACCAGGCGAAGCGCAATAGAGTAGATAGGGATTGCTTCAAAAAAAGTTCAAATTTTTTCTAAGTCCCAAAAAACGCTGGCGTTTTTTCTATATCATGGGTGATAGGCTGAAAAAGTTCGAAAATTTTTTTGGGGCTCCCCTCCTTCCCCCCTACATTTCCTAACTCATGGCAACTTAACTATTCAGTGGGCACATGTGTAGGGCAAAAAAAAATTTATTTGATGTTTTGAAGGTTTCCCAGGCATTTGTAGTGATTCTACGTATTCCTCCACTGAAATTTGAATTTGGCGCCGTATGCAAATTAACCATCGCTATCGTAACTTCGCTTCGCGAAACAACGCTAGCGCAACTTCGCAACCTTACGCTACCCCTGTGCGCAACTTCGGATTTTAGTGAATTTGCCTCTAAATGTTTTGGTTAAGCCCATAGTAATTAAGTCTGTAGACTTTTTAAATACTATTAATTAGCACTATGTAATGTTTGTATAATAGCAAGCAGACAGTAGGGAGAGAGAGCTAAGAAAACAAATAACTCGAATATTATCTGTTATCAATAGCCGTCTCCATAAACAGTTGTGCATTCAGTTAGCTATAATAACTTACTTCATTAACATCAACTGACTTGTTATTATTTTCTTAGACTCAATTAGCATGCCTGAATTCACATTCAGCAAATGATAGGCTAAATAAAGATGTTGGTTAACCCTGTGGGTGTCTCAGTATAATATCAGTTAAACAAACAGTTTAATTACATTCATATTGCTAAACGAAAGATCTACACGATCCTGAGGCAGCATGGTTGTAATTCTATTTTCCCTTGCACAAGCACCAATCCAAAAAGGACTCTGAAGTTGCTGCTATTGCCTCAGCTGAGAAAAACCATAGAATTATATCTAAGGAGTCAATTTACATTGCAGGGCTGCCCAATTGGATGCAATAATGTGGCTCTCCGAGGTACAGTATATTTGTTAATTTAATATGCATGAGGCTTCTCCAATCAGAAGTATCCATGCACAAGCTACTGAAGGGTCCTGCTGGTCCACCAGATGTGCAGCTTTCACTTCTAGCATGGTACCACCAGCAGCTCCCCAGTTCTAAGGAATCAAATCATGTCAGTGACCTGTAAGTAAAGCTGGACATACAATTACTGAAATTGGTCCCTCCAGACTAAGCTGGAAGCTTGCTTGCCCGTGTCCAGTATGTATGGGGGACTCCAACTGGCCTTCCCGATCAATACCTGTGCATGTCTCCAGAGAGTGATTAAAATCTAGCCAGCAAGGTCTCTACTGTTTCTGCTTCCGATCCTAATTACCAAATAATGCTGAGCTTATTAGAATACCAGAATGTTTCTTTTCGGACATTTGTATATACAGTGATGGGTAACATTTTCTTATCTAAGTTAAGGAATTCACTATAGCCATCAAACGATCAAAACTCTTTAAAGGAGAAGGAAACCTAGTCAGCGCAAAAACCCTTCCCCCCCTCTCGTGTGTTGCCCAACCTCCCTCCTCCCCCCTGGCCTACCTGTCCCGCTGGGCAAATGCCCCTAACTTGTTACTTACCCTTCTGCGCAGGTCCAGTCTACGGAGTTCACCGACGCCATCTTCTTCCACGAGATCTTCTTTCTGCTTTGACCGGCGCATGCGCAGTAGGAGCATTTCGCCGGTATGATCTACTGCGCATGCGCCAAAAGTCACGAAAATGTTGTGACTTTTGGCGCAGTAGATCCGTACCGGCAAAATGCTCCTACTGCGCATGCACCAAAACGCCGGTCAAAGCAGGAAGAAGATGGTGCCTGTGAACTCCGTGGACTGGACCTGCACAGAAGGGTAAGTAACAAGTTAGGGGCATTTGCCCAGCGGGACAGGTAGGCCAGGGGGGAGGGTTTTTTCGCCGACTGGGTTTCCTTCTCCTTTAAAGGAGAACTAAAGTTAACAAAAGAAGTAGCTAGAAATGTTATACATTATGTTTTGGGCTTCTGTACCAGCCCAAGGCAACCACAGCCCTGTATGGAAAAACTTGGGCATACCACTCAGTGATCAGAAATAGAAGTGAAGAATAGAAATATGTGAATGCCTCATCCAATATGGCAACACAGATACAGTATAATACGAAATACAAATTATTCACAAAAATATACTGGTGAAAGCTATTTCAGTGACCATGAACTTTATAATCATAAAGAGTTCAATGAACAACACCATACAGACAAAAGAAAAAGTGAAAAGGCCTTTACTGTGATGTGGCTTTACCCTAAAGCCATTGGGTTTTTCTCAAGAAGAGCCGCCATAATTTATGGTTGATACTCGGCTTAGAACTCACTCATGGATAAAATCAAAACCTGCACTGCTAGAATATTGCTTTGCAAGCAGACAAGTATCTAGGAGCAGTTACACAGACACACGATAAGGACACCCTAGTGCCTCTAAGTCCGTTCTGACTCTCCGTCCTTAGTGCGAGGATTTAGCTGCCTGGACAGAGGATTAGCAGCGGAATGTACACAAGTGTGGAATCGACTACTAAGCACAAACAGAATTAACAGAAGAAACACAGCATTCATCTAAAATTTTATTTTAATTTTAACTCTAAATTGGGATGCACTGAATCCAGGATTCGGTTCGGGATTTGGCCAGGATAAAGTCTTTTTCAGCAGCATTCGGATTCGGCCGAATACTTCTGCCCGGTCGAACAGAATCATAGTCCTAATTTGCATACGCAAATTAGGGTCAGGGAGGGAAATCATGTGACTAAGTCACAAAACAAGGCAGTAAAAAGGTTTTCCCCCTCCTACCCCTAATTTGCATATGCAAATTAGGATTCGGTTTGGTATTCGTCCGAATCTTTCGCGAAAGGATTCGGGGTTCGGGCGAATCCAAAATAGTGGATTCGGTGCATCCCTAATTCTAAATTAACAATTACAGGTGGATGCAAAATCATTGTTCAGTGTTTTAATAGAACATAATTATTTTAAGACATAATTGAAAAAAAAAAAACAAACAAACAAACAAAGGTCTCACTTAACTCACTTTTATTTTTATTATCTTAGGTTTTCCCCAGATTCTGGGTACAAGTAGTCAGATCCTGAACACAATACATTATCTTTAGCTTCTTTCCTATTCACAAATACTTTTCCATAATGCACATGGATTGGGAGTAAGTGGGATACCATGGGGCCAATGAATAAGTAAAGGGGAAGAAAGGATGACTGTGGGAAAATGGCTGACCAAAAACACTGATTTATCCACAATGTGCACTAGATTGCCTAATTATTTTTTTCAACACCTATACAAACAGTGCAACCGTGTAGCCGCTTTAGCAGGGTTTATACCAGCGTTCCTCAAAAAGTGGCTTTTAAGCAACATGTTGCTCACCAAACCAATAGATGTTCCTCACCAACCCAATAGATGTTGCTCAACCAACTCATTGGCTGTTGCTCCCAGTGACCACTGGAGCGCCTCCCTACAACAATGGTTTGATTGGGGTTTTCATGAGCAGTGCTCCTTTCTACCTGCCTCAAACTCCTGACATGTCTCTCAGCACAGCATGTGGGCACTACCATGACTCTTGATCATCCCAATGCTGCTGCTTCTCTTTTTTAGAGAATCAAAAAAGAAAAACAAAACATGTAAGCCTACGGCTTCCAGAAAAAAGTGGCATGCACCCGTAAGAAAGATAACATTTCCAGTACAATGAGCAGGTCACCTTGACCAGCAAAGCCTACCATGAATTAAATGCAATTGCTCATAAGTTTTCATCATTCTAAATAGAGGCTGTAAGGAACAAATGAGGGATGGGGGAGCTGCACGAGCCAATCTGATTGTTTTCTACATGAATGCCGAGCATAAAAACCGATTACAAGCCTGACAATTTCATTCCATGGTAATCTAACACCAAAGCACCGAGATAACAGAAGAATCAGTTCAATGACAGACCCAATGACAGATAAAAATGAGCAGGTCATTGTAAAAGATCTAAAGAAAAGTGCGGGGGACAGCAGGGTCCAGTCATTCGGTGTAGGTGGCAATTCCGAATACAATAGACGGGTTCATGGGCATAATTACTTTAAGAAGAAGCACTTCAGAAAAGCCTATAGCACATCAGCTAATTTGTGGCTTTTTCACCTTTTTCAGTGTTTCCCGGAGGGAAATAAATGTTGAGACAGATACCAGGGATCCTCTCTGAGAAAAGTCTCAAGACTAGTTATGGTGTCTGCAGGCATTTCTGGTCTCTAAATGTAGATGTCCATGGTTTAAGGTGTTTTAAGTGATTAATCCCCTGTAAGTGCCATAACTTACGTGATTACCGTTCACTTTTCACAATATCCTGTTGTTTCATTTGTGCCCTGTGCACATTAAAAGGGCTGTTTGCCTTTGCATTCACTTTTAGTATTACCGTCTGTAGAGACAATTTGCAATTTAGTTATTTAGCTTATAATACAGCAGCTCTCTAGTTTGCAGTTTCAGCAATCTGGTTGCTAGGGTCCAAATTACCGTAGCAGGTAGCAACCATGCAATGATTTGAATAGGAGACTGGATTATGAATAGGATAGGACCTGGATAAAAAGATGGGTAATAAAAAGTAGCAATAACAATTAATTTGTAGCTTTACAGAGCATTTATTTTTTAAAATGGGATAAGTGACCACCATTAGAAGGCTAGAAAGAGTCAGAACAAAGAGGCAAATAATTAAAAAACTATAACCAAAAAAAATTATGAAGACTAACTGCAAAGTTGCTCAGAATTGGCCATGCTATAACATACTAAAAATTAACTGCCGCCATGGATTTTGTCTCAAAAATGTGCATTTCAGAATTTTCACAATCTGTCAGTCACACAAAGGCAGTTGCCATTTAAGTCTATGGCGGGCAGCGATGACAGGCGTCTCCACCAGTAGAGCAAAAACCTGGCTTGCAACATCTACTGGGCACTGTGACACTCCAATAAAATTGTAAAGTGACTGATAAACAGCAAAAAAAATGAGATGGCTAGGTAGAACTTAACCAAAAACAGTAATATTACTTTGCATGAACAGTGTCCTTTTTTTAGGATTGCCCATATGTACTCACAAGAAATAAAACTGCCAATCACTGAAGTCATTGTATCACTTGGCACCGGAATTTGTACTTGAACTTGACTTTTAAGAAATGGCAAAAATATTCACAAATTTAGATTAAAAAAAGTCCAAGGCCAAGAGTTGACTATTTCCAAACCTTATTGCTTAGTAAGGCAACGCATATATAAGTTTATATATAACATAAGCCAGGGATCCCCAACCTTTAGAACCCGTGAGCAACATTCCGAAGTAAAAGGAGTTGGGGAGCAACACAGCAGCCACAGCAACAGTAAGCAGTGCACAGAGGGCTTGTACTAGCCTTTTAAGCCAGGGAAGAGTCGCTCAGTGAGCCAATGTGAGAGTTTTAGATTTAGAACGTACGCCCTTGGCACACAAACTTATGTTTATCCGGAGCAGAGTGCTCCCCGTTCCCTTTGAATGGATGTTAACTGTGCACAAACAGAGGCAGTCATGCTGAAATCTACAGAACCTTGGTTTTAAACCCCTGTGGTAAGACTTGAGGCTAACTCAAAAAGAGGTCCCTTAAGTTTTTTTACATTTTGGCAAACAGGTAGTGTTGCTGTACATGTCATGTTACCTTATATTATTTAATTATGGTGATTATTAGGGTCATAAAGAGGTAGTAGAAAATAAGCAAGTGATTAGAGTGACGGGGGGGTGAAAGTGATTTTTACTTTTGTTCTTCCTTAGGGTAAGGCCACAGTGGGCGTTTTGGGGAGATTTGGTCACCTGGCGACTAATCGCCTCGTCTTTGTGGCGACCAATCTCCCCAAACGCCTGCCCTCACTCTGCGCTGGCTAAAATGAAAAAATGACAGCGCTAATCACACGCGACGGTTCGTTTTCAGAAGTCGCCCGAAGTTGCCTCACTAGGAAACAGGTGTTACCTGTTAGATGATACTGGAGAAAGGAGGACCTTGCCCTGTACAGCTTACACATTATTTCTTTTAATACACAGAGAATGAGTCATTAAAAACAGTGTTATTTATCAGTGATACCACAAAAAATCTACTGATGACATTACTAAGAATTATTCCTTCATACTACAGGTTACTCGTGGCTTTTGGACATAATATTCATTTAAACACAGAAAACAAATATACAATGGCATTTAACAAGGCATCTCAAGGCTGCTCATGAAGTTAGATAGTTGCCATTTGTCCCCAAGCATTCAATAACTAAATGCCTATCACAGGAAACAGCACTGAGCCAATCAGCACCCTGAACTAATACCCACCCCCCTATCAATCCATAAAGCAAGGACAGGCTACAACAACAGGTGATATTGCACAACGTAGACAGATAGGCCAAAGGGGAATGGCCAGTACAGAGTGAGATCATTTTCACATGCAAAAATTTCCCCATGGAATTGTGGAGGAGGTGATTGGCTGGGGCTGGCCCAGGACACACCAAAAAATATAAAGAAATAATGTCTGTATGGAACATGATACAGGTATGGGACCTGTTTTCCGGATAAGGGATCATACCAAAATTTGTATTACCATAGCTTAAGTCTACTAAAAAAAAAAACATTTTAACATGAAATAAAATAGGATTGTTTAGCTGCCAATAAGAATTCATTATATCTTGGTTGGGATTGAGTAAAACATACTGTTTTATTACAGAGAAAAAGGAAAGCATTTAAAATGTGCAAATTATTTGATTAAAATTGAGTCAATGGGAGAGATATAGTCAATGGGAGATATGGGAGAGATGTAGTCAATGGGAGAGAGATGTAGTCAATGGAAAATATGGGAGAGATGTAGTCAATGGGAGATATATAGCCAATGGGAGATATGGGAGAGATATAGTCAATGGAAGATATGGGAGAGATATAGCCAATGGGAGAGATATAGCCAATGGGAGATATGGGAGAGCTATGGTCAATGGGAGATATGGGAGAGCTATGGTCAATGGGAGATAGATATAGTCAATGGGAGATATGGGAGAGATATAGTCAATGGGAGATATGGGAGAGATATGGTCAATGGGAGATAGATATAGTCAATGGGAGAGAGACCCGTAAGACCAAAAAAAGATTCTACAGGTTGTGGCAGAACTCAAACACAGACAAAGTGCTTTTGACCCAAACGTATGCAGGTGATCATGTCTTCAGTAGCCTCTGTTGCTGCAAACCACTTCTCACTGCAGTATTTGTTGCAGAAAAATGAACTGCATCTCTTTGTTGATCGCAGGCTATCAGTCAAATATTACAGGTATAAGATCCGTTATCAGGAAACCAGTTATCCAGGAAGCTCCAAATTATGGAAAAGCCATCTCTCAGACATTATAACCAAATAATTAAATTTTTTTAAAAATGATTTCCTTTTTCTCTGTGAGATATAATTAATCCTTATTGGAAGCAACCCCAGCTTATTGGGTTTATTTAGTGCTTACATGATTTCTAGACTTAAGGTATGAAGATCCAAATTATGGAGAGATCAGTTATCTGGAAACCCAAGGTCCTGAGCATTCTGGATATCAGGTCCCATACCTGTACTATAATCTAAAAATGTCTTGTGCATCAGTCTCTATTTCATGTTTTTATTGTGTTGAACTGAGTGCAATTAATTAATTCCCTATAAAGGAAACTTACACTAACTGGCAAGTCGAAAGGAAGTTATTTCAATGGGCACAATTTTAGAGTTGCCATCGTTCTTACCGCTCTATAGTCAACAGACAGAAAGCAAAAGTAGCCACTACGATTGCTGTAGTTACAGACAGAGAATCACCCAGCTAAGCCAAGCAATAAGACAGCTCCCACTCACGTTAGAAATAATGAATTTCAATTAAAGTTATATGTTAATGCGGAGAATGACTAGTTTGTAATTGAAACAATGTTAACGTTAATGAACAAGATGGTCATAATGAATAAAGAACAGGCAGGACCAATAATGAGAAACCTTAAGTCGTTAAAAAAGAATTCTGGAAAAAAAATAATTTGTTTTGTTAATTAGGCAAGAAGGCTGCTGTAAGCTTCAGATCTACAAACATACATATACAACATACAATTCTTTGGTTTCTATGGCTACATTTTTGCTCATTAATAACTGAACAAATCCATTGCAAGGAGGAATAAACATCCGAGTATTGCTAAGAATATCACTTTCATTTCCACTACTGTGCAATAAACACTGTCTGAATGAATGTAATAAGTAAGACGGTCTGATCTTATATAAGGTTGCCAGGCCTGTTACAGCATTCAATGCAGCCATCTTTGGTTATATCCTACTGAGATGTCAGCTGCTTCACTTTTTCAAGGGCACACGGAGAGAAACAACACAGGTTTCCTTCTTCTTCTTGTGAAACAGCCAATGTTTTTATAAAGTACAATTTTTCAGCTTTTAGCTCAGTTGGTGATGTACTTTAAAACTTGAAGGACCACAAATAGTGTAAATATTATTTCTACCATGCCCCACTTATGTACCTGCTATCCCACAACCACATTTACATCTTCTACTATTGGCATAACTCTCCCTACTTAACCTGCTATCCCACAGTCACACTCCCTTCCCAGAGACTGTTATCCCACTGTTACTATAGGCACCATCTCTCCCTACTATACCTGCTATCCCACAGTCACACTCCCTTCCCAAAGACTATTATCCTACTGTTACTATAGGCACCATCTCTCCCTACTATACCTGCTATCCCACAGGCACACTCCCTTCCCAGAGACTATTATCTACTGTTACTATAGGCACCATCTCTCCCTACTATACCTGCTATCCCACAGTCACACTCCCTTCCCAGAGACTATTATCTACTGTTACTATAGGCACCATCTCTCCCTACTATACCTACTATCCCACAGGCACACTCCCTTCCCAGAGACTATTATCCCACTGTTACTATAGGCACCATCTCTCCCTACTATACCTGCTATCCCACAGTCACACTCCCTTCCCAGAGACTATTATCCTACTGTTACTATAGGCACCATCTCTCCCTACTATACCTGCTATCCCACAGCCACAGTCCCTTCCCAGAGACTATTATCCCACTGTTACTATAGGCACCATCTCTCCCTACTATACCTGCTATCCCACAGTCACACTCCCTTCCCAGAGACTATTACCAACTGCTACTATAGGCACCATCTCTTCCTACTATCCCACAGCCACACTCCCTTCCCAGAGACTGTTATCCCACTGTTACTATAGGCACCATCTCTCCCTACTATACCTGCTATCCCACAGTCACACTCCCTTCCCAGAAACTAGTATCCCACTGTTACTATAGGCACCATCTCTCCCTACTATACCTGCTATCCCACAGTCACACTCCCTTCCCAGAGACTATTATCCCACTGTTACTATAGGCACCATCTCTCCCTACTATACCTGCTATCCCACAGTCACACTCCCTTCCCAGAGACTATTATCCCACTGTTACTATAGGCACCATCTCTCCCTACTATACCTGCTATCCCACAGTCACACTCCCTTCCCAGAGACTATTATCAACTGCTACTATAGGCACCATCTCTCCCTACTATACCTGCTGTCCCACAGTCACACTCCCTTCCCAGAGACTATTATCCCCACTGTTACTATAGGCACCATCTCTCCCTACTATACCTGCTATCCCACAGTCACACTCCCTTCCCAGAGACTATTATCCCTCTGTTACTATAGGCACCATCTCTCCCTAATATACCTGCTATCCCACAGTCACACTCCCTTCCCAAAGATCCTTGATGAGGACCGAAACGTCGATCAATTAAATCATTAACTTTTTTCATGATAAATCCTGGTTTGCAGCAGCATTCTTCTCGAATATATATATATATATATATATATATATATATATATATATATATATATATATATATATATATATATATATATATATATATATATATATGAAAGATTTATTTACAATAACATAAAGCTGACAGACACGTGCCCAACCTTAGGGCAATGACACACATGGTGATTAGTTGCCCTCATTAAAGAAATCGCTACCGAAGATGACAAATTTCCACAAAAATGTCCACTCATTCACTTACCTTGTAATCGCAGCAAGTAAATTAATTTACTACTGGCAATTCGGCTTAATTGTTGGAAAATGAAAAAGCGGGCAGTCACTTACTTGAGGCGATTACAAGGTAAGTGAACAGCAATGCATTTTCTGGGAGATTTGTTGCCCACAGTAGAGACATTTTAACACAAATGATAAATCTCCCCGTGTGTCATTGCCCTTGATGGCTTATTTAAGATACAGGTATGGGATTCGTTATAAGAAAACCAGCTATCCAGAAAGCCCAGAATTAAATAATCCAAATTTTTAAAAATGATTCCCTTTTTCTCTGCAATAATAAAACAGTAGCTTGTACTTGATCCAAACTAAAATATAATTAATCCGTATTGGAAGTAGAACCAGCCTATTGGGTTTATTTATAATTTGAAAAAATTCGAAGGTCACATTGTTTTTGAAGTACTGTCTCTTTAAAACTTTGACTTCGACCATTCGCCACCTAAAAGCTGCCGAAGTGCTGTTTTAGCCTATGGGGGACCTCCTACAACCTGTATGGAGGCAATTGGGGGAGTTTGGAAGATTGAAAGTCGAAGTTTAAAAAACTTCGAATCGAAGTACGATTGTACGATTCGAAGTAGGCCGAATTCTGCCCACTTTGACCCCAAAAACCCTTTGACCTCCCTTCGATTGGTCTTTTTGAATTCTAAGTTTGAAGTTTTTTTAACTTCAACCTTTGATAAATATGCCTCTTAATGTTTACATGATTTTCTAGTAGACTTAATATATGAAGATTGAAATTATGGAAAGATCCATTATCCAGAAAGCCCCAGTTCCTGAGCATTTTGGATTACAGGTCCCATAACAAACAAGCACATATTTTTCCCTATAAATATTGAAGCAGGACCATACAGTTGCCAAGGACTGAATTATGCAGCCATAACAATTACATACAGGTATGGGATCCATTATCCGGAAACCCATTATCCAGAAAGCGGAGAATTACGGAATGGCTGTCTCCCATAGACTCCATTTTAGCCAAATAATCCAAGTTTTTAATCATTAAACAGTAGCTTGTACTTGATCCAAACTAAGATATAATTAACCCTTATCGGAAGCAAAACCAGCCCATTGGGTTTATTTCATGTTTATATGATTTTCTAGTAGATGTATAAAAATCAAACGTGGTAAGATCCGTTATCTGGAAAGCCCCAGGTCCCGAGCATTGTGTATAACCGGTCCCAAACCTGTATATGGCCTTAAGTATAAAAATATTCGAGGTCTCACGATAATGATTGGATCTTTTAAAAATATTTATGGCCAGCTTAAAACAACAAATGCTCTGCAGAGCTACACGTGTATTGTTATTGCTCTTTTGATCACTCATCTTTCTATGCAAGTTTCCTCCTATTCATATTCCAGTCTTTAATTCAAATCAATGAATGATTGCCATAGTAATGTGGACCATAGCAACCAGAATGCTGAAAGTGAAAAACTGGAGAGCTGCCGAATAAAAAGCTAAATAACTCAAAAACCACATGTCATAAAAAATTAAAACCAATTGCAAATCGTCTCAGAATATTAACTCAACGATGAATAGCCTCATTAATAGAATAATAATACAAAGAAAGGAAAATTCTAAGTGCAGGGATATAGACCTATTGTCAGTTTCCCAGCTCCCCCAGTCATGTGACTTGTGCTCTGATAAACTTCAGTCACTCTTTACTGCTGCACTGCAAGTTGGAGTGATATCACCACCCCCCCCCCCCCAGCAGCCTAACAACAGAACAATGGGAAGGTAACCAGATAGCAGCTCCCTAACACAAGATACCAGCTGCCTGGTAGATCTAAGAACTGCACTCAATAGTAAAATCCAGGTCCCACTGCGACACATTCAGTTACATTCAGAAGGAATTGAGAAAACAACAGCCTGCCAGAAAGCATTTCCATCCTAAAGTGCTGGCTCTTTCTGAAAGCACATGACCAGGCAAAATGACCTGAGATGGCATCTACACACCAATATTACAACTAAAAAAAATACACTTGCTGGTTCAGGAATGAAATTTTATATTGTACAGTGAATTATTTGCAGTGTAAACAGTGGAATTTAGAAATAAAATCATCATAAATATGATGACAGAATCCCTTTAATGTTTGGCCAAGTACAATTAGCCGAGTTGGTCCCAACAGAATCAGCAATGTGTGCGTCTGTATGAAAGGTTCTTCCCAGGCAGTGATGGGTTAATAAAATGAATGGATTTTACGCTGGATGGAGACTGTACACATCAATAGGCAGGTTGATCCTTACTTTGATCTCAGGCAGAGCCTCTGTGCCACGGAAAGGGAACTGTTATAACAAACTGCCAGATTGTTTGAACAGACCTCATTAAAGTCGCTTTAAACATAGCAGAAAAAGAGGAAAAGGAATGAAGGCAATTGGTGCCTGAGCTAAAACATCACTATCAAATAAATAATATTCATAAGCGATACCCCAGAATCAAACAAAACTGCTCATTGAAACAGCCAACACCATGTACAATATTATAGCATGTGCACAACTGGGGGAGCAAAAGGCTTTAGGTGACCCCCCATTGCTCAATTGCTATTCTTATTTTTAAAAGAAGTAAGAGCAACCCTGCTGCTCTGCTTAAAAAAAAAAACACCCTTTGGCTACCGAGGAGTTTCATGGCCATGAAAACTCCTTTGGGGGTACTTCATTTATTATAATACACACGTTTCAGTGAGTCATGTGACGGAAATGACATCAGAACTCACCGTTTATAAGGATATAATTTACAAGATCTTCCGCCTCGTGTTTTTATATGGTCATGAAACTCCTCGGTAACTTATCATATCCTTATAATTTACAAGAGGGGGTACTTTATTCATCATATAATGCACAAAAGCTATGAATATCTTGTAAATGATATCCTTATAAACGGTGAGTTCTGATGTCATCATTATAAACGGTGAGTTCTGATGTCCTTTCTGTCACATGACTCACTGAAACTTGTGTATTATAATAAATAAAGTACCCCATGTTGTAAAATATGAGGATATTCGAAGTCACCTCGGAGTTCCATGACCTGTATAAAAACACTCAGCCTTCTGCCTCGTGCTTTTATATGGTCATGAAACTCTTCCGTAACTTATCATATAGTGAATAAAATACCCTTTCTTGTTAAATATAAGGATATTATAAGTTACCGAGGAGTTTCATGACCATATAAAAGCACGAGGCCGAAGGCCGAGTGTTTCTATAAAGGTCATGGAACTACGAGGTAACTTCTAATATCCTCATATTTTGCAACTGGGGGTACTTTATTTATTATAATACACAAATTTCAGTGAGTCATGTGACAGAAATGACATCAGAACTCACCGATTATAACTGATGACATCAGAACTCACCGTTTATAAGGATATAATTTACAAGATATTCATGGCTTTTGTGTATTATATCCTTATAATTTACAAAAGGGGGTACTTTACTATATAATACACAAAAGCCACGAATACCCCGTAAATGATATCCTTATTAACAGCTCTTAGTGATGTCATCAGTTATAAACAGCGCTTAGTGATGTAATTTTGTCACATGACTCACTGAAAATTGTGTATTACAATAAATAAACTAGGGATGCACCAACAGGGACCCATGAGGGTCGGGAACACCAGGTTTTTTTTCCCTGTGTCCTGCTGGCCAAGTCCAACTCTGCTCATGGAACTCCTTGGTGACTTATAATATCCTTATAATTTGCAATAGGGGGCACTTCATTCACTATATATACTAGGGATGCACCAAATCCACTATTTTGGATTCAGCCGAACCCTTCACGAAAGATTCAGCCGAATACTGAACAGAATCCTAATTTCCATATGCAAATTAGGGGTGGGAAGGGGAAAACATTTTTTACTTTTTGTTTTGACAAAAAGTCACTCAATTTCCCTCACCGCCCCTAATTTGCATGTGCAGATTCGGTTCAGCCGGACAGAAGGATTTGGCCGAATCCGAATCCTGCTGAAAAAGGCTGAATCGTGAACCGAATCTTTGATTCTGTGCATCCTTGATATATACACGGCAAGGTGACAGTGGGGGAGGGTTCAGCCCAATACTCTGTGTTTATTCACTGTGAATTAGAGATGAACAGTGAATCCATTTCTATGCCAAATCAAAAATGCCTTGACTGTATGTAAAGCTTCGCTCACATGGTCCTGACCATAGAGTTATACACAAGTGGGAGCTGCCATACTAAAAATAAATACCCTTCAACGGTGCACAAAAAAGCTCCTGCCATGCATAAGGATAAACACCAAGCTGCAGAGAATGCATGTTGTGCCCAGAGCTGTAGCTGTGATAATGATTAATGTATATTTAAAGCAGCAACATAGTCTGCAGCGCTGGGCATACAGTAAACATTCAAATGAAAGCTAAATACAGACATTCAATGGGCCAGGGCTGTGCAAGGAAGAGTCCAGGAGGCAGATATTCAACCTAAGACTCTGCAGCTGCCGTTCAACCGCAACTCCCAACATCCCTCGGACAGCTGAAGGTACTGGGAGTTGCACATCAAGTTACAAGTGGCTGAAAAGAAGTGTAAAATTGTCAAGCGACTGATTATTATAATAATTATAATCCCCCCCCAGGGAACCCTAAGATAGTATGATCCAAGGCAAGTGCTCTGTGCCCTATTGTTATAATGGTCTTGGTTGTGCCCTGCCACTGTCCAATCAAATAAATGGCAGGGGACTATTTTCTCTTTAAAGGCACAGGCTGGACAGTGCACAAGGCAAGGGCAGGTAGACCCTGCGTGTAACACCTTCAGTAGAAAAGAGGGATCCTGGCGCAATAAACAGCAGCCGGACTGCGGGTCAGAGATGAAGGTCGCGGAAAGGCTTCATTGTAGGGGCGCTCGCCTCTCCCCGGTATAGACTTACAGGTAATGGTATAAAGCCTTATAACTCTTCTTACCGTGCCGCCTCAGCTGCTTCCCGCACTAAACTCCGGTCTCACCGAAGAAAACCCTCCGCTACACAGTTCCTTGCAATGGCACCGATCTACCTCCAGCTCCCGGAGCTCTTACCTATAGCGCAGCTCTCGCTTATTTTCTCCTTTCACAACGCCAGTTCGCTGCCTCTGGGAACCGTGTGTGGAAGCTCATTGGATGCTCAGTTTCAGCGACGTCTCTCTTGCGCCGCCCGCCGGCAACGCGCACGGAACTACAACTCTTGGCGGAAGCTTCATCATGTTAATCCTCCGCGCTGTCCGTGATTGGGGATGATTGAAATAATGGAAAACGTATCGATACTATAGCAAGGCTGATGCTTGCTCCAGGGTGCTCCTCTATTGGTCAGATTTATTTTCGGCCCTGTCTAAGTGATTGCTGAGTGACAAGCGCGGGGGACGATATTTGGCGGGAAATTTGCCTCTTAATTTCTGTGGTGATTCCATTCACTTAGGGGCAGAATAATTAAACTATGCATGTCTGGCGCACAATGTTGTAAGCTTCCACACACAGTCACCATTTGATTGGGCTTTACTCGAAATGCCAGGGACTATTTTTTTTTACAAAGTCATTTAAAGGGATACCTTTAAATGGAAAACATGTTTTTTTTTCAAAACACATCAGATAACAGTGCTGCTCCAGCAGATTTCTGCAGTGAAATACAATTTTTAAAAGAGCAAACAGATTCATTTATATTCAATTTTGAAATCTGACATGGGGCTAGACATATTGTCAGTTTTCCCAGCTGCCCCAGTCATGTGACTTGTGCCTGCACTTTAGGATGGATGTTGATTCTCCTTCTCAATGTAACTGAATCACTCTCAGTGGGACTTGGCTTTTACTATTGAGTGCTGTTCTTATAGCTACCAGGAACTGTTATCTTGTGTTAGGAGGATATTATCTGGTTACCTTCCCATTGTTCTGTTGTTAGGCTGCTGGGGGGGGGGGTAGGAAGGGAGGGGTTGATATCACTCCAACTTGCAGTGCAGCAGTAAAGAGTGACTAAAGTTTATCAGAGCACAATTCTCGTGACTGGGGGCAGCTGGGAAACTGACAATATGTCTAGCCCTATTTTAGATTTTAAAATTCAATATAAAAAAATCTGGTTGCTCTTTTGAAATATGGATTTCAGAGCAGAATTTTGCTGGAGCAGCACTATTAACTGATGTGTTTTGGGAAAAAAAACATGTTTTCCCATGACAGTATCCCTTTAAGGTTTATTTTTAAGTAAAAAAAAAAAAGTAAGGATGAACAAGATTTACAGACTAAAACAGTCATCAAATCTGCGTTACTGACAAGCCTTACGTTATCTGTTGGGTAACATATCTCCCTTCATACACAGTCAATAAATATTAAATATTTTTTTGAATTGAAGATGGTATCTAATTTATTTCAGTACCAGGGCCTATTTTTATTCTCAGTCCGGTCTTCAGCACAGGGTTGGGCCAAGTTAGATGGGCACCCCAGGCAACCTGTCCTCAATCGTGTACTATTATGAGTGCAAGATTTTCCCCATAATTTAGACCCTCCAGTGCCTGAACTAGGGGAGCCGTTCTATGACCAGTCAAGTCCAGGAAGTTCACAAGAAGAATGTGTGAATGACCCTCTCCAGATGGAAAAACTTTGCAATGGCACTGCCTTGATAATGGGAAACTGTATAGCCAGAATGTATAGCTGCTGCTCCTTTTTCCCCCTCCCATGTAGGGCAACGGTAAACTATTCTTACCATCCCTGTTTTTCACATAAGGGTGAATCCCTTTAATTCTGAGAACAATATACTTTAACAGTTATTCAGTCTATACCAGGACTCATTCAAGTCTCTTCTCATTCCTTTTGATTAGAAATAATTTATTTTTGTAAATGAACCCAGCGAGTACAAGTACTATTTGAGCCAGTCTGCCTAAGATTATGCCTGTGGCTCCATCTATAGGCCTTTGTTTAGAAGGCTCCCAAATCAAAGATTAAAAATAATATTTTAGACAATGTGACTGGGTAATAAGTCCATGGTGCAGTTCCCCTTAAATCAGGGGCTATTGTGAAAAAGTAAGGAGTTTTTTAGTCCCAGCCAATTAACATACATCTATAACTAATTCCCTTTTTTAAAGGCTGAATGCAGCTACAGGCAGTATTTGGATACAATTTGTACATGAAACACAGAAAGAAATCACCAGCTCATGGTCTAACTTCAGGCCCGGATTTGTGGAAAGGCCTCCAAGGCCCGGGCCTATGGCAGCAGGATTTTACTGGGCGGCATGCTGCCCAATCACACCCACATTGGTTCAAAAACATTGGGGATGCGCACGAGATACAATCTTTTTTAAATTTGCCGTGTGCCAGTCCCAATTGCTCCGGTCCCGATGATGAAAATTTGCACGAAAAAAGGGGAAGGGACAGGCGCAACGAATAGCAGTGGCCTAGGGGCGCCCGCTATGTAAATCTGGCCCTGTCTAATTCACTATGTGGTGTGCCAGCACTCAGTCTACTTGCTCGGTTGACCAGCTGCTATGAACAATAAAAAGAGGACACAAAGAGGAAGAAAAAAATTGCCAGCATACTGTTTGCTCATTTTTTTTTTTTTTTTAAAAAAACTCAAATCTAATTTAGATAACTCTTAGTCGAAAATGAGACCATAAAAAAAAATAGAAAATTTGAATTCAAAGTCAGGACTTTTCATTATGCCATAAAGATGTGTTTTATTCTTTCATTGAGTTCATTATTTTTAAGAGGCCAATATATCTCTCCCTCCAGAGTTTTATCCTCTGGTAATCTGGCAGATCGGAGCTCTCCAACAATATATCTCCAGTCAAACCTGGGGATACAATTCTTGCAGTGCTGCTTTTGAAGTTAGGAGGGCAAAGTACAGCTGTCACAATTCAGCCATGATGTATGTGAAGTCAGAACTGAAGTAGATTGTTAGCCCTGCCTTGCTAAGTGCTGGACATTGGATGGTACAATGTGCATCATAAGTTATTGAAGTACAAAATAGAAAGCTCTGGCCTTGGAGGACTGTTTCAGGTTAGCGGATAGGTGTTTGGGTGTTTAAGAAAACACTGTATAACTAAGCGTAAATAATTATACTGGAGCAGGTTTATGACCTACCTCCTTAAGAAGTCCACACAAACACTACTTCCTCTGAAGGGTTAAATCAAACAAATGGTCCTATACTCCTTCCAGATTAAAATCTATTTATCAACATGCCAACGATAGATGCTGGAGATGCAGCACAGACAAGGGAACCCTGATAAATATATTCTGGACATGCACACTCATTAAACCTTACTAAGATACTTTCAAACGATGGACCATATTTCGAGTCTCAATATACCTGATGATCCAGCCTACGCCTTTATCTCCACAGTCGAACCCCACCTACTGAATGCAGCTAAAATATTGATACCACAGAAGTGGAAACAAACTGCATTACCAACTTTATAAGAATGGTATAAAAAAGTAGAGGAAAAACACAAATTTGAGGAACTCTCCCTCATATCGAAAGATCAATATAGTAATTATAGCACAAAATGATTCAGTTGGCTTTCCTTTAAAGAGTCAAACAATTACAAACATACATCTTCCTAATAGATGGGAAAAGACTTCCCCACTCTGTACCCCTACTTCCCCATCTAACCTGTTTGTTCTTAAATCCACGATATTGTACTTTTCATTGTGATTTGAATGCCTTCATTCAGATTGTATACGCAAATGGTTATTAATGTGGATTCCCCTGTTTGTTTTCTGTTTAATTGTAAACTTTAGCCGCAGCCTCCTCAGAAGTGACGGAATCTTCAATCATCCCATTTAGACTGTAAGCCCTACGGGGTAGGGTCCTCTAGCCTTTTGTTTCCTTGACTCTGAGCACTTAATCTATATTGTAATTATATTTTTTATATTTATGTGAATTGTATTTCTAATAATGCACTTATTGTTCTTTTCATTCCAATGACCCCCTTATTTGTTACTATTAATTTATTGTTTTGCTGTACAGTGCTTTGCCCTCGAGGAGCGCTTTACAAATAAAAATATACATACATCATCAAAAACATATATATAAATAATAAAGAGGCACAGGCCCATGGTCTGCACAATTTAACTTTTATTTATAAATAAATAAAATGCACTTACAAATTGTCAAGGATTCTAAAGACTCATCAGACAATTCCTGGATTACAATTGTATATGCCTCCCAATCAAAACTTAAGACCACATACATTACATATAAGTGGAATATAATCACAAGTGTTGTCCCCACAGAAAGTCTAAAGTGATAGCAGCTATTTACATTATTTACATTAAAACTGGTATTAATATATTCATCAATATTACTTTTCTGTACATATATATAGTATAAGAAAGCTGATAAACTCACAGCATAGGGAATGTATACGGATCACTAGCTTTATTTGCTACTCATATGGATGCTCTGTAAATAATCACAGTACCTGTTGGTTTAAAGAGAAATCTATCCCCAAACCACATTACCAGAAGTCCTTAATAAGGAATATTGTATCTGTATCTGACTCTAGAGGTATGTAACTGGCTCTGAAACAATTGTAACTTCTATACCTGACTCTGTACTGCAATGGCATCTTCCAACCTCTGCCCAGGTTGATATATGTACCAGGATCAGCATTGGTGTCTTCCAACCTCTGCATAGGTTGAGATATGTACCTGACTACATACTGCAATGGTATCTTCCAGGCTCTGCCCATGTGGAGATATGTACCTGACCCTGTACTGCAATGGTATCTTCCAGCCTGTGCCCAGGTTTGGATATGTACCTGACCCTGTACTGCAATGGCATCTTCCAACCTCTGCCCAGGTTGATATATGTACCAGGATCACTGCAATGGTATCTTCCAGCCTGTTCCCAGGTTGAGGTATGTGCCTGATTCTGTACTGCAATGGTATCTTCCAACCTCTGGCCAGGTTGAGATATGTAACTGACTCTGTACTGCAATGGTATCTTCCAGCCTGTGCCCAGGTTGAGGTATGTACATACTCTGTACTGCAATGGTATCTTCCAACCACTGCCCAGGTTGAGATATGTACCTGACTCTGTACAGCAATTGTATCTTCCAGCCTCTGCCCAGGTTGAGATATGTACCTGGTCTTGTACTGCAATGTTATCTTCCAGCCTTTGTCCAGGTTAAGATATGAACCTGACTGTACGGCAATAGTATCTTTCAGCCTGTGCCCAGGTTGAGATATGTATCTGTCTCTTAATGGTATCTTCCAGCCTGTGTCCAGATTGAGATATGTACCTAGCTCTGTACTGCAATGGTATCTTCCAGCCTGTGCCCAGGTTGAGATATGTACCTGGCTCTGCAATGGTATCTTCCAGCCTGTGCCCAGGTGATGATGTCATTGTGTGGCACATGCAGGTCATGAGACCTCAACCGTTGGGGAATGACAGTTGCTGTGAAGACGTTGGAGAGAGAAGAAGCAGAAGAGATTTCCACCTGAGAAGATGAAGAGATTACACACTACTTCCGTAAATTTAGACCCCCGGCCCTCAAAGGAGAAGAAAAGAAGAGGAGAACATGAAGAAGACCAAGGGGGAGAGTTGAAGAAGAGAAAGAGCAGTTTGGAGGAACATCTGCCAGATAAGGGCTGCAGGGAGGAGAGGATACCTTCTGGTTTCAAAGATTCATACCCCCAGCCCTCAAAGGAGAAGGCAAGAAGAAAAGACCAAGATAAAGCAGAAGAAAACCAGAAGAAGAAGAGAAAGAGGAGTGTGGATGATCAGCTACCAGATGAGTGCTGCAGGGAGGAAAAACTGAGAAAGGAGGAGACCAATAAAGGTAAGACATTTCTCAAGATATCTAAACTGCAAAAAAGGAGTAGGTCACACGATTGCCAGCTGCCCCTAATTTACTGTGGCAATCACTGTTAAGGGCACAAATTCAAATTATTGTTATTTTAATTTAACATTAAGGGGCAAGTTTACTAACATTGGAGATAAATATCTGGAGAGATTTCTGGAGATGTTGCCCATGGCAACCAATCAGCAATTAGATTTAAACAGCCAGCAAAGATCTGATTGGTTGCTATGGGCAACATCTCCAGAAATCTCTCCAGATATTTATCTCCAATGTTAGTAAACATGCCCCTAAAGGTGCTAACATAAATTACATTTTCACATTGCAAGCTCTTTTTGGGCAAGGCCCTCTTTAACTCTTGTATTGGTTATGGGTTGTTTTTGTATGTATTCTGGTATGTTTAATGTAAACACCCATTTATTGTACAGCGCTAGAGAATATTTTGGCATTTTATAAATATTTTTTAATAATATTAATGATAAAAATAATAATAACCAATTGTAGAAGGTCATTTGCCAAAAGCAACCAATCAGCAAGCAACTAGGAACAATATATTTCAACTTGAAATGAAATATCTAGTTGCTATGGGTAACTACACTGGTGCAATTTAACACTTATTCCCTAAGTGTAATAAAAAGCACTAAGTTTGCCTATGTCAAGGACCCATCAGACATTTGCTTTAATTTAGGTGACCAGTAAATGCTTCCTGCTGATTGGTTGGTATAAGTAATGAGACCTGTACCAACTTTGCCCAATTTACTACCTAACCCTATAGGTTAGATTTACAAACATAAGTACTAAACTGCTAAACGTGGCTTTTTGCCATATCTCATGGTAGCAGCACACTTGGGCCACAATGTGTCTTTCAACCATTCGCTATGGGAGTGCTATATTAACTATTATTTTTCCATAAACTGAAAATAAAATCTCTTTTCCCTTCTAGGAGAAGATGGGCCTGTGAGCGCAGAAGCTCAACCTTCAAGGATGAACCCACTCAGTATCTCCAATTACAACTTCTACTCTATGTTGGGAGCAGGAGGATACGGCAACGTAAGTGATTAGTTCCCATTGGGTGCAGCTCTTTTTTGTTGGGTTTAAATCCTAAATGTGGTAGAGTACTCTGGGGACTATTTCCAATGATGGGTAAAAGAATCAAAATACAAAGCTGAATAATATTTCCAGCTCAGTGCTTTAAATACACAGTAATATTGTTTTTTTACAAAAGGTTTTTATTTAACATTTTCTTAACACAACAGCACATACATAAACTTGCATTGCTATAACCATACAAATAAAATTACATGTTTGTTGGGTAATCGTGAGTTATACACAGCAGGAATATTTAGTAGGACATACACCAGTAGTCAATGGGAGGAAACTTAAAGGGGAAACTAGTGTTATTGGACAGTTGGCTTTAGGGAGCTACCACTGGGTTGACATCCAGCCAGGGGTCCCAAACCTCAAACATTTGGGGGCACCGTCTGGCTAGGTAGGTTAGTTTGATAACTGGCAACATATTTATTAGTTGGACCCATTGCTGAACCTGTGGAGAGAGGGGGCTCATGCATTTCATTGCCACATGTTTTTTGGCATAGAAGTATAGCGTTTTAGTAGGGTTCGGGTACTATTCAGTGGGACCGTCTCCTCTATTACTCCCAGCAAGCATACCTCCAGGGCAAGAATGCCAGGTAATAGGACTTGTTCATTAGTGTATTTCACTACTTCTGTCCAGTACTTATATACCATTGGACATGCCGGTAACAAGTGAAAGAAGGGGAGGGAAAGTGGAAGCACTCCAGGCTACATAGAAAAAAATATAATACGTTTAAATACAATGGAAGTGCAACTTATTTATCCTATTAATCAATGCACATTCCCTGGTCGCCTGTCTCACAAACAATTCAATATATATGCAAGTGCATGTGTGTATAAAGACAAGGGTTTTTAGTTACAAAGTTATGATCATAAAATTAGTAAGCCACCATACCACATCAAGGTAAACCCCATACAGTGGTCCCTAGCTGTTTACCTCTAGTCAATAATATAAAAGCAGTAGTCCTTGGGATCAGTGTCTCCTGACCTTGAGTTTGGTTTTAATGAGAGAGCTAGATCCTCCCACTAACTGCTGCGGCTTTTAAAGGGAGAGATTGCCCAAACCAACACCCATTTTTAAAGGTATGGGACCACTTTAGTTGAAGGGGCAGGTAGGGGGTGCTCTTACAAACCACTGTGAGCATCGCCTGCTCCAGGCTACATAACTACAAGGGGAGGGAAAGTGGAAGCACTCCAGGCTACAAAGAAAAAATACAATGGAAGTGCAACTGATTTATCCTATTAATCAAAGCACATTCCCTGGAGTGTTTCCACTTTCCCTCCCCTTGTAGTTATGTAGTGATATATGTCCTGTGAATTATTCTGTGCTGCACCATCTTATCTTTGGTGGAGATTAGGGCTGGGACACACTGGGCGATTTGGGGAGATTTAGTCGCCTGGCGACTAATCGCCGCGACTTTCCGCAACCAATCTTCCCCGAATGCCTCCCCTCGCTCTGCGCCTGGCTAAAATGAAAAATCGCCTGCGCTAATCACACGCGGCGATTCGTTTTCCGAAGTCGCCCGAAGTTTCCTCGTGAGGCAACTTCGGGCGACTTCGAAAAACGAATCGCCGCGTGTGATTAGCGCAGGCGATTTTTCATTTTAGCCAGGCGCAGAGCGAGGGGAGGCATTCGGGGAGAAAAGTCGCTGAGATTAGTCGCCAGGCGACTAAATCTCCCCAAATCGCCCAGTGTGTCCCAGCCCTTAGGTAGTTATGTAGTCCCCCCTGTAGTTGCCTCTGCCCACATCTCATCATTTAAATGAGGCATGTCCACAGTCCATTTGCTTCTTGCCCTATCCAAGGTTTTCCCCAGGCTAGGAATCAGGGACTTGTATATTACAGTAATTAGCTTGCTTGGGTCTGGGTCCCATGATCTACTTTTGTAGGATGAGGTCATTGTGTTACGTGTCAGGGAACCAAACTGGGAGTTAAATGTATGGCGTATTTGGAGATACCTCAATATTTGTATATTGGGTTGATTTAAGTGCGCTCTTAGTTGGGCCAGGGTGGGAAAGGTGCCTTCCAATAGTAGGTCATTCAAATGGCGCACTCCCACTTTGGGCCAGTAATGAAAATCAAGTATTTGCATAAAATATGTAAAATTAGAATTTCTCCAAAGTGGTACATTTGGCGAAGGTTGGGGGTTTGATTTGGATACTGTTCTAATAGCAAGCGTCCATATTTTCTGTGGATTCGACAATATGGGTGGCAGTTCAGGGGTATCTCTATTTTTCCAATAGGGCACGTTCCTCAACACCTCATAGTAGGGATGCACCGAATCCAGGATTTGGTTCGGGATTCGGCCTTTTTCAGCAGGATTCGGATTCAGCCGAATCCTTCTGCCCGGCCGAACCGAATCCTAATTTGCATATGCAAATGCCGAATCTTTCACTAAGGATTCGGGGGTTCGGCTGAATCCAAAATAGTTTATTCGGTGAATCCCTACTTCATAGTGGCATGCAGTGCCGTGAGTGGATTCTCAGGGTCCGGCGTGAGCCAATTGTGTATGTACATTAAATACACAGTTATATTAACTATTTTCTTGCCTTTCTCAGGTTATGCTGGCTTCGTTAGGAGACCGGAGGCCATATGTGGCTGTTAAATCCATCAGGAAAACAGAGAAGACCAATTACATCAGCCTTCTCTCAGAGTCTCAAGTGCTGAACATCGCCAGACACAGCCCATTTCTTTGCCAAGGCTATGCCGCTTTTCAAACCCAGGTACAACATTGACTCCATATTGCCATTTAGTTTGTAATACTGTTCCTCTGTGTCCCCTAGATGATAGCTCTAGTTATACATCTTATCCCCTTGCATAGTGTTGTTGCATATATTATATATATTATAACCATTACAAATAACATGAAGCCTATAACAACCAAATGGATTATACAGTACAGTTCCTACACATTATATAAGGCCTCTTTGCCCTGTATACCTCTTACATGTTAATGCAGGATTTATATATCCAGTACTGCATTCTGCCTGCAGGGATTAATAACAACATGCAGGATACCCACCAACTACCCACAATATTAATGAACTAGTGCCATATATTTATAATATATATATATTTTCAAAATATGTACAAGATTGGGTACTTATTACTAATAAAATAGAGGATTTCTTGTTTCATCTTGTTCCTATTTGGCTTTACATTAATGCCATTTATAAAATGAATAATATCCTTTGTCATTTTAAATGTCATTTATTTATTTCACTCTTTCCATTTATCTGTGTAACCAGCTGCATGCCTTCTATGTAATGGAGTACCTGAGTGGGGGCAGCCTTGAGTATGAGCTGAGGCGATACGGCCGGATGAAAATGGACAGAGTACTGTAAGTATTACACAGCACCAGTACAATATCAATATATAAATAACTTTATTTTCAAATTTAAGCAAATGCATACCTCCCAACTGTCCCTTTTTCGGAGGGACAGTCCCTCTTTTGACAGCTCAACCCGCAGTCCCTCATTTGTACTGGAAAGTCCCTCTTTTCTCTGCACTGAACAGTCAGAAAAAGAAACAAAGTTTCTCACTTAATTGGCTTTTAGCAGAGCCCAGAACAGCTAACAGGTGCAAATAAGATACTTTGTAACAATTTTGAGACACAAAAACACAGTTTAGATAAGGAGAAATGTTTTCAAAGTTTCATAACCTGCCAAATTTTGTAAAACAAACATGGTAATTAGTTTGCGCTACGTGTGGAAAGAAAAATTTTGTCCCTCTTTTTACTTCCAAAATGTTGGGAGGTATGCAAATGTATTACATAAAAATCTTCATGGAGTTAACCATTATTTCCCTGTCTTAAAGGTTCCATTCTGCGGAGATGATTTGCGGCCTACAATACCTTCATGGCCTCGGGATTATCCATCTGTGAGTATAGATTTCTTCATTTCTGTAACATTACAGCAGAGGCCGCACACAGGTTGCTCTGCAAATCAGCAGCCTTCATCATTTTTGTAATGCCATTTATCTTTATATTACAGAGACATCAAACCCGCGAACGTTCTATTGGACCATCAAGGACACATTAAAATCGGTGACTTCGGCCTGGCAAAGCAGAGCCTCTTTGATGGAGACCTAACAACTGGCTGGGCTGGAACCATAGAATACATGGCCCCGGAGGTGAGATATGCAATTACAGATTATTTAGAATAAAAGCAAGAAGTATAGGAGGGCAACAGAACAGAATACAAATTCCAGTTGATGTCTTTCAAATAAAGAGGGGGTTAGATGTCCCCCAATAAATTTTTATTTTTTTTCTAGACTTAATGCTCCAGTGTGAAAGAAATTGCAGGGATGATTCTTTATAAGCGCCAGACTGCCATGTTACCTATATTTCCTAATGCTCCCTTGTGGCTTCTTCAAACTCATAGACATTTTCTGATTTTACCAAACTGTACATGTGCAAGGGAAGCTTGGGAAGTACAGGTATGGGACCTGTTATCCAGAATGCTCGGGACCTGGGGTTTTCCAGATAATGGATCTTTCCGTAATTTGGGTCTTCATGCCTTAAATCTACTAGAAAATAATTTAAACATTAAATAAACCCAACAGGCTGGTTTTGCTTCCAATAAGGATTAATTATATCTTAGTTGGGATCAAGTACAAGCTACAGTTTTATTAATAAAGAGAAAAAGGAAATCATTTTTAAAAATTTGGATTATTTGGATAAAATGGAGTCTATGGGAGAGCTTTCTGGATACTGGGTTTCCGGATAAGGGATCCTATACCTATACTAAGAAAATGGGGGTGAGGAAAGATCCCCACACTGATACAATTTTTTAGGAATAGGAGCACCAGTCTGGGGGGGAAGTTACAATTGAATACAATCAGGGTTCCCAATGAACCACACAGTGTATTTTACTTTCCATGCAGTTAACAGCCATATTCATATTTATATGGGCATTTATTTTGTATCTATGAGGGATATCTGCAAGAAATAATAAGCTGTTTAATGCCACTGAATTGTAAAGTCCTTTAGATGCTCAAACATAGCAGCTTGGGTTCACCAGGTCCATTTAACCATATAACATAAAGATATACAAAATTCACTGGAGAGCAAGCAGGTGCAACTTCTGTGTAATTTATTTAGAGATGCATCGCACTACATGTTTCAGACCTCATGGATCCTTCCTCTGGTGCAGTTCATTGCACAGAAGTTGCACCTTCTTGATCTCAAGGGGACTTTTTTTGTCTTCACAATATACCTGCAGGTTAGCCTTCACTTTCACAGGTTATTTTTATGACAGACATATGAAATAGCCATGCTAACCAGCACATCAGAATAGACCAATGCAGAGAATCAACTTAACTGCATCAAATTTCTTTACTTACATGACAACCATTTGTATTACTTGCTCAGCTTTACATAGAGCTTTAGTGCCACTCATATATTGCCAGGAATCATCCAAATTTGCTGGCACAGTTTCTATTACCCTATCCTATCCAGCACTTACTGGGCTCTGGCAAATATGACAGTTCTTATCCACACTAGAGAAACCTGAATCCATTACATGCTGTTGCCAATATTATCCCTGTAGACTTACTTAACAAGTGCCATTTTGCAAAATGTTAAATGATTTTTTTTTTTTTAAAGATTTTAAAGAGAAAGGCATATAACGCAGCAGTAGACTGGTGGTCATTTGGCGTCACCATCTGTGAAATGGCCACTTGCTTCACACCATACACTGGCAGTAACACCAAGGAGCTCGCTCATTGCATCAAAGTCCATAAACCCGATATACCTGACTGGCTGGATGAAGATATGAAACATCTTCTGAGACAGGTGAGTGCAACAGAATAGTGAGTATTGCCTCATTCAAAAATATATTTATGCTCCATTTCTGCTCAGGTGCTGGAATCCAAATAATTGTCCTTTGATTCTTTAGCTACTTAAAAGAAAGCCAAAGAAACGCCTTGGTGTTCGAGGAAACATCAGATGCCACCCATTCTACAAAACCATCGATTGGGTGCTGCTGGAAGAGAAAGGATTACAACCCCCCTTCCAGCCGAGAACAGTAAGTACATTATTTAGAAATCAGAGCCCTGGGTGAATAACATTGACTAGTGAAATATGTGAATCAGAAAGCAGTGGATTTTCCCCATACTCACACAGCCATAATAAAACCTATACACAAAAGTCACAAGGGATGCTCTACGGGTACAGATAATGAGATGATTAAAATCACTGAACCTTCTGGATTCCTCAGTTTCATCTCTAATAAATCAGCCCTGCACTGAGATGAGAGCCGAGTTTTCCATACAAAAGAAAAAGTTCTGAATATTAATGACACTAGGGGTGTTGTAGCATCAGCATCTATGGAAAAAGTCTCTGCTAAGGCAAATATAGCACTTCTAGAACTGTTGCATATTTGCCATTGTCATCTTTATTCTACAGTGATGTGAAATACATGGCAAACTGAAACACAAACTGTTATATTTACAGAAGCAAAACACTTCATATGGCAAATACAACGATCATTCTCTTGTTCATAAAATATATTTTTTGTCATGTTGATTAAAATGATTTTCCCCTTTTAATGCAGCCATCACCTGACCTATTCCAGCCATATAAGGGGAAGCTGTCATTCCTCGAGCCCCAGAAGCCTGAGGCAACACCAGAGGACAGTATGAATGTTCCCGGCTTCTCTTTTCAAAGTTCCACCTGGCTCACGTAAGTACAAATAGGCGTGTAATCCAGCCAATAGCAAAGCATGCTATTCCATATAGTGCAGGTACAAAACATCAAGGGACAGTGGACATGATTGTGGGCTTCAAGAGTTTTCCAGCTGCTACGTAAAGGCCAGGTCATCTCTTGCGATTCCTGTGTCGACCATCGGCTCCACCTTCACCTGGGATTCCATCTACCAGGGTATGAGACTGCCGAGTAACATCAGGCCTAGAATTATGAGGGGCAGTCACTCATCTGGTACATCGCATGTAAGTATCAGGTGGGTATCTTTATGTGAGTGAATGTGTGAGTGAACGTGAGATATGAAAGGATAAGGGTGTAACATGAAGGCAAAGCAGAGTCTAAGATCACAGCCTGCTTTGTCTTCCTGCACATCATGTCTATGGAAGCCATACCCTGTTAGTTATGTATATAGTTCTGTAGTTGTGTAGAAATCCAGGTCAAGGGTTTTTTTCCCATCTGAAGTAAGATGGGGTTTTTACCTTGTCCCTTAAATTTTGAAGTTAAATGAGCAAAGGGTGGGACATAGACACGTGCAGTAAAAGCCTCGTTTGTTGTCTTTGTTTGTCACGTTTGTCCTGTTGTGTGAGGCGTTACACCCGGCGTGCCGGTAACAAGGTTGAAGCCTTGGCGTGGCGTTACTGCTCACATGTATAAACATGTGCTAATTCAACCAATGCTGAGAGTGTGAGTGATGTATTGTTTCATTGGCAGAATTTGTTTCACTTGTTGCACCAACATTGGGCAATGTGCAATCTTACTTTATATAAATACTGAGCCCCTTCAAAATCTCCTTGGACAGAGCCCAGCCACAAGAACACATATTCCTGGAGTGCAGTAGTGCTCTCTACAAAAGAAAACCCTTCCCTGCCTCATCTGAGCACAGGAGAGGTGAGCACAAAGGGGCAGGCCCTTACTGCAATTCAAAATAGGCCCTGGCATTTCAAGTACACAGAGGCCCAAACAGCCTTCCACCAGCCCAATAAGTAGCGACTGTCTATGGCATTTTACAGTAGCCCTTTGGCATTTGCCAGAATCCACAGATTACAAAAGTATAAAAGAAAAAACAGCCCCACGGGTCTTAAAAAAAATCTTGTATTATGATAAAGTATGCACAACCGACGTTTCGGTACCCATTTTTGTTAAGACCCTTGGTGCTGTTTTTCTTTTATACTTCTCCTTATACATAATTAACTTGCACATGGGCAGCTACGAGGTAGCTATATGGGAATTGGTGCTGTCCAGTATATACTTTTTATATATATATATAAATAACGATAAACGATCTTTACATGCCTGGGTGCAGAAACAATAATTTCATCCACAACAATCCCAAGGAATCCGCACTCACAGGTCTTAAATAAAATTAAAAATATTTATTAGAACAGATGACTAACGTTTCGGCCTCTCCGAAGCCTTCCTCAAAGTGTTCAATCTACAACAAACATGCCTTATATACACACAATCTGGCGGGAAGCAATGGTAGCTCTGACGTTTGTTGCTCGTCAGAACCAGAGCGACTAATTTATATTAAACTATCACAAATCCATTGTACTTCGTTATAAGATACGCATTGCATTTAATTCTAACAATATAGTAGATACACGTTAAAACAATTTAAAAACCAATATATCAGGGCACTGTATCATAATGGCTATTTTGTAACAATATGCTAATTATATACTCTAATTTATAACAGTGTTACCAGTGCCACTGATGTAACATTCTTTGAGGATGTAAAAAAGGTCCTGACTGTAACGCTACCTGCTGCTTCACTTATTGCCCCTTGATGCTCCAACTTTAATCATATGTGTCCCCACACTAAATAGTCTTCCCACTGTCTCTAAGTAGTGTGTAGACTCTATCTTACAAATTATAATGAAGTTAACCCACTAGGTGCTGTTTAGTAGAAACTGACCGCTGTGGTGCCCTACTGGAATATCTATTAGCAATATATCCTATACACATCCTCTCGTGACTCTAATCATTGTGCATGTCTCTGTACAAACCCCCATATTGCATTAATATGTGGTTAACCAAAATCCTACGTGCTGTCTATCATCATTCCGTAATTCCCGACTGTGTAAACACTCCCATGTTCATCAGCAAAAAATATACAATCATGAAAACCCCAAAATACTAAAGTATAAATAAATCAAAGATCCCATAAAAATAAAAGCATAAAAAATAAAGAATAAAAATACAAGATCCGATCCCATGTTCAAGTCCTGTGATAAAGTCAATATACGTGTAATCACACCTGTCTTCCAGTGTACGCTCATCCAGTGTGCACCCTCAGCGGGACAGCAAAGTAAAAATAAAACATTCAGTTCACTTTAAACTTACACCCCATATTTAAAAATAATAACAAACTGGAAAGTAGTAGCAGATGTCAAATATCCATACCCAGCCAACTCGTTCATTGGCATTGGAGCTTCCGGTAAGTCACTCGTGGCCAACTGTCAGAATACATTGGTGGTGATAAGGGAAAATATCGGTTATGATAAGAGAAAATTCCAGGGTGTCACTGCCTAGCTGCCTCCATTAGCGGAGTTCCCGCTGTAGATAAGTTACACAGAGTGAAAAAAGGATATTAAAGGATTTGGTAGTCCGCTCCCTCTGCCGGTTCCCAAAGGGGTCTGTTCTCCCTCAGACCTGTACAGAATCCAATTCAAAGTTGCGAAAGGAAACCAGCGCTAATCCAGCATGGGGTATAGACAACAAGAGAATAATTCTCATATAGTGTAGTATTTTTGTATCAATGTAATACACCACTTTGTGAAATTAGAGTAATATAACAGTGCCCTTTATAGATTATACTGTTTGCCGTGCCACTTGTAAAAATTCACACAGTGAAGTGAATCTTATGTGAGGGTACTCACAAACGTTTAAACGAGGTTTTGGCGTTTAGAAAGATAGTGTAACAGTCCTCCTCTCACTGCTCTCCAGATCCTGTAGCTTTAAAACAATGCGCTGACATAGTGTAAAACCATCACTTTTTTAATCTCAAAATAGCATTAAAAAACACACTCACAATGTGGATGTTAAAATAATCACATAAAATAAAGTCACCACTTCGCCGTCTGTTGGAGTCACTGGGCAGCCAATGTAGATGGAATAGCCGGCGTCTCGGCCGCCTCGTGTGTCCCAGCGCGCTTGTGGATGACGTCACTGCCCGACGCGTTTCGTCTGCTGACTTCCTCAAGGGCTTCAAAGTTGTCATTGCGCATGTCACCTTATGAAGGAACAGCGGATCCGGTCGCGTGTTCCTCCCTTCCGCTTCCTTCGTTCTATTTGTATACATGTTGCTATGGTAACATCTCCCAACTCGGAGTCATCTCTACGTAGCAACGATGCCTAACAAATTACTTCCATCATAGAGGGAGGATTTCAGCTTCGCTCACTGGTGAATCAGTAAATCACTATTCCCAAAAAAACTTTGCACCCACTTTCCCATAAACATAATTAGCAATAAGGAATTTTTTTATACACAACATAAACAGCATATATATAAGTTTAGGACATTTAGACCTTTTCATTAACATATTAATCTTTGTTCAACTCTCATTATAAAAAAGCTCTCAGATTAATGTCTACATTGAGTCCTTTGGGTGTAAAGGTTTCTAGGCTATAGATCCAGCGACTTTCGCACTGTAGGGTAGTTTTTACCAAATCTCCCCCTCTCCATCTATTCTTCACTTCTTCCACCCCCCAATATTGTAGACAGGCAGGGTTCATTCCATGAGCCTCTTTAAAGTGTTTGGAGACACTATGTTTCTCGTTCCCTTTCTTGATGTTATTAACATGTTCCCTAATCCTATCCCTCAATTTCCTATTTGTTTTCCCCACATATTGTAGTCCACATGAGCATTGTAAACAATAGATCACATTTTTTGTTGTGCATCTGATGCTCTGTTTTATTTCAAATTCCCTTTTGTTTACTTCTGAGATAAATTTTTTCTTTTTTTTCCCATATCTACAGGCCGTACACAAGGCACATGGGTAGAATCCAGCCCATGTGTGTCCCTTGTGAGTTTTTATTTTCCCTTTTGTGGTACAGTGATTGTTGGTTAGAATTTGTTTCAAATTGTTCGCTTTCTTAAATACAACTTTGGGTTTGTCTGGAATAATTTTCTGCAATTCTGTATCACATTGTAGTACTCCCCAGTGTTTTTTAATAATTTTACCAATACTTTTAGCCAATGGATTATATGTGGTTGAGAATACTATCTCTTGTTTTGTCTCCCCTTTAATTTCCTTTTCTTTCCTTGTCAATAGGTCAGTTCTTATTATTTGGTCCACCTTTTCTCTGGATTCTTTTAAAATTTTTTCTTTATACCCTCTTTCGCGAAATTTATTGCTCATCTGGTCTAGTTGCTCCTCCAGCACTTTGTCTTCACTACAGTTCTTTTTTATCCTGCACATTTGACTGTAAGGGATACTTTTTACCCATTGTGGGTGATGGTTACTATATGGTAGTACATAATTATTCGCATCTACCTCTTTAAAAAAGGTCTTAAAGTGCAGTTGTGTGTCTTTTGAATATATCTCTAAATCTAAAAAATTGATTTTTTCATAGCTATAGGTAAGTGATAGATCTATATGGCCTCTCTAAATCAAAATGATCTGAATATAGATCTATCACTTACCTATAGCTATGAAAAAATCAATTTTTTAGATTTAGAGATATATTCAAAAGACACACAACTGCACTTTAAGACCTTTTTTAAAGAGGTAGATGCGAATAATTATGTACTACCATATAGTAACCATCACCCACAATGGGTAAAAAGTATCCCTTACAGTCAAATGTGCAGGATAAAAAAGAACTGTAGTGAAGACAAAGTGCTGGAGGAGCAACTAGACCAGATGAGCAATAAATTTCGCGAAAGAGGGTATAAAGAAAAAATTTTAAAAGAATCCAGAGAAAAGGTGGACCAAATAATAAGAACTGACCTATTGACAAGGAAAGAAAAGGAAATTAAAGGGGAGACAAAACAAGAGATAGTATTCTCAACCACATATAATCCATTGGCTAAAAGTATTGGTAAAATTATTAAAAAACACTGGGGAGTACTACAATGTGATACAGAATTGCAGAAAATTATTCCAGACAAACCCAAAGTTGTATTTAAGAAAGCGAACAATTTGAAACAAATTCTAACCAACAATCACTGTACCACAAAAGGGAAAATAAAAACTCACAAGGGACACACATGGGCTGGATTCTACCCATGTGCCTTGTGTACGGCCTGTAGATATGGGAAAAAAAAGAAAAAATTTATCTCAGAAGTAAACAAAAGGGAATTTGAAATAAAACAGAGCATCAGATGCACAACAAAAAATGTGATCTATTGTTTACAATGCTCATGTGGACTACAATATGTGGGGAAAACAAATAGGAAATTGAGGGATAGGATTAGGGAACATGTTAATAACATCAAGAAAGGGAACGAGAAACATAGTGTCTCCAAACACTTTAAAGAGGCTCATGGAATGAACCCTGCCTGTCTACAATATTGGGGGGTGGAAGAAGTGAAGAATAGATGGAGAGGGGGAGATTTGGTAAAAACTACCCTACAGTGCGAAAGTCGCTGGATCTATAGCCTAGAAACCTTTACACCCAAAGGACTCAATGTAGACATTAATCTGAGAGCTTTTTTATAATGAGAGTTGAACAAAGATTAATATGTTAATGAAAAGGTCTAAATGTCCTAAACTTATATATATGCTGTTTATGTTGTGTATAAAAAAATTCCTTATTGCTAATTATGTTTATGGGAAAGTGGGTGCAAAGTTTTTTTGGGAATAGTGATTTACTGATTCACCAGTGAGCGAAGCTGAAATCCTCCCTCTATGATGGAAGTAATTTGTTAGGCATCGTTGCTACGTAGAGATGACTCCGAGTTGGGAGATGTTACCATAGCAACATGTATACAAATAGAACGAAGGAAGCGGAAGGGAGGAACACGCGACCGGATCCGCTGTTCCTTCATAAGGTGACATGCGCAATGACAACTTTGAAGCCCTTGAGGAAGTCAGCAGACGAAACGCGTCGGGCAGTGACGTCATCCACAAGCGCGCTGGGACACACGAGGCGGCCGAGACGCCGGCTATTCCATCTACATTGGCTGCCCAGTGACTCCAACAGACGGCGAAGTGGAAGTTACACAGAGTGTTCCTTGATGGCTCTCACCATAGCGGGCACCCCTCCCCCTATATGGAGCTCCACAGCCAGACTCCCTGCATCACCGAATCAGAGTCACCGATGGAGCCACAAAGTCCAGGAATCAAACTACAAAGGGGCATCGCTGCACCTCACGCCGGGGTAGCCGTTAGCGCACGATCGCTTTAAACTTAGCCATTTCCTCCACATCACCGATTTCAGTATCGCAAAGATCTTTGCGGCAGCCCCGGTAGATTAACTTCGGTGGTTACAGATAGTTAGTAGGTATAGCGGCTTCATGGCAGACATCCCTTTCTCCACTGTAACCCAGGATTGGCGTGGCACTCCCACTGTCATCATGATGCTCCGCAGTAAGGCTCGCTGTATCACCGGTACCGGGTTACCGATGAAGCCACAAAGAGTCCGGGAGCCACCCATACAAGGGCATAGCTGCATCTCAAGTTGGACTAGCCATTCACGCACCATCGCCATTCCTTCTACACACCCAGTATAGCAAAAGATCTTACAGCATATATATTACTACTAGATATTCCAGTAGGGCACCACAGCGGTCAGTTTCCACTAAACAGCACCTAGTGGGTTAACTTCATTATAATTTGTAAGATAGAGTCTACACACTACTTAGAGACAGTGGGAAGACTATTTAGTGTGGGGACACATATGATTAAAGTTGGAGCATCAAGGGGCAATAAGTGAAGCAGCAGGTAGCGTTACAGTCAGGACCTTTTTTACATCCTCAAAGAATGTTACATCAGTGGCACTGGTAACACTGTTATAAATTAGAGTATATAATTAGCATATTGTTACAAAATAGCCATTATGATACAGTGCCCTGATATATTGGTTTTTAAATTGTTTTAACGTGTATCTACTATATTGTTAGACTTAAATGCAATGCGTATCTTATAACGAAGTACAATGGATTTGTGATAGTTTAATATAAATTAGTCGCTCTGGTTCTGACGAGCAACAAACGTCAGAGCTACCATTGCTTCCCGCCAGATTGTGTGTATATAAGGCATGTTTGTTGTAGATTGAACACTTTGAGGAAGGCCTCGGAGAGGCCGAAACTTTAGTCATCTGTTCTAATAAATATTTTTATTTTATTTAAGACCTGTGAGTGCGGATTCCTTGGGATTGTTATATATATATATATATATATATATATATATAGTCAAATACAAGAGTCCTCTGCACTCAACCCATTATCAATATATTTAAGACAGCGACATTTGTGCATACTGCTACTGAAAAATGCCTTACCCTTTAAACAAAACAGGGATTGTTTGTCCATATATAGCAATATATTTAAGCTGAACAACTACGTCAAAGTCATCCCATATCTGGCCAGTCCTATGCTTAATGTTATCTGATTCATTAAGAATTCTATTGCTTCATTATACATTTTACAAAGGGACTAGGTTTTACCTGCAACTTACTTGCTGCTTTCAAAGTAAACCTCCATACTTGGCTGCCCTTTTATTAGACACCAGTGGGATCACCTGACTATAGCTGGGAAGGGTGGGAGCTACAACATGGAGCAGGTCACTGCTCCTGTATAACTATAACCAACAAGGGAAAGTTGTGCTCACCACTATTTTTTATATATATATATATCTATATAGCTTTCTTTATTATGTTGAGTGCTAGGTCCCTCGAGTGGTTTTCCAAATAAATTAATGAATAAATTCAAGGTGCAATATTTCCAGACTATGCAGGCTAAATTCAATTCACATAAAAGCAAAAAAAATAAAAATACTGAACATCCAGGACAAATGTGTACATAAAATATGGAATCTGCAAGTAAGAATAAGCTACACCTTTTCAAAAATCAAATTGTGGCTATTATTATAACCACAGTTTTGTGATATTCGCCTCAAATTCATATTGTTATTACCCATAAATATCACCTTCATGCATTGATGATCAGTGATGCTTCCTATACTGATAATTTGCTTAATGAGTGACTTAAGTCCCAGAGCAGTAACAACAGAAACAGCACTGACATAGGCTGTCCCCAGCTGGCTGATGGAAAAGAAGGGAAATAAAAAAGCATCAGAACTTATGGAGATGCCAGTTAGTTGATGTTTTGTTGACTGTCACTGAGATTGTTCACTTGTAGTCCATTGTCCTTTATAAGACCTATTGACATTCTATATGGTGTCATGTAAATTATTTCCACTAATTAAATTACTGCTCTCCCCTGTCGAAGGCCCCCACCTCTGTTCAGAGATGGTCTCTCCACCTTGACATGAATCGCCTCTTTCACGCCTCGTTCAAACCAGCGGTCTTCTTTATCCAAGATGGGGGCCTTCGACACCACCTGTCTGCTACATACAATGCTGTTCTAACATCTGTACCCCGGCGGATTCAGAACACTTCACACATCCATTCATGCAACTCTCACAAGTAACAGCTGTATCTAGGAGTTGCATGACACATTGGATAATCCTATCAAAACTACAAAGACATTTCTTCAGATGTCACCTCTTTGAAGAGTTACAATGTGCCATTGTAAATGGATTAGTGGAAGAGTTTATATGCCGAGAACTTCCCACACCAGTCAGTTGAACTGAAGAAGCTGCTCGGATGAGTAGTGAAACGTCTTCATTGATTACTCAGCAAGTCCAGTTGTTTTTAGATTGACCTATACTAGATATACTATAACCTGGATGAATGAAAATCTTCATAGTCATATAACAGCACTAGTTCTGCAAACAAAAACAACCTTTTAAGTGAAGCTTGTTGCTATAATTGGCTACACAGTTTATCCATTTAGAATTCTATTGGTCATCTGACTGAGAATGGGAAATGATTATGATAATATAACCTCCCATGAGAAGAATATAGGTAGTTTAGAGGGCCATGGGCTAAACACTGCGTTGGCTTTGGTATTTTGGTATTTTATATTTGTATAAATAAACTTCACTATGGCTGCAGTGAGCCAAGTACCAGCTGAAAGTTTTGCTTATATTACAGGGGAATGGCTTTAGTAGTAATAGCTCAATGTTTCCCACAGATAATAAACTTTTTTTGTGTTTCCCATGTGCACTGGGGCTTCCACCACAGGACTCCCCTGCCTTCACCTCAAGGCCCCCCCCACCTCTGAGGTCCCCCACCCCAGTCACAACCCACCCTCCAGGCCCCCTTGTGCACCTGTGATGTATTTCAGGCAGCGATCAGGCTCTGGGAAGTGATCAAGGAGCAGCGCAGGCTGTAGGTGAGTACAGGTTGGGGTCGCTGGGCCCACTGTGTTTTAACCTCCAGCCCAGTCCAACCCTGTCTCTGCCACTACTTGTCCTGGCCATACTCCTAAAATTTCTATTCTTGCAATAGATCAAAGTGTATAATTCATTTTAACCCACTTCTTAGCTCATATCTATTCCAAGAAAAAAGGTTAAAGGAACAGTAACACTAACAGATGAAAGTGTATTAAATACTAAGTGCAAACTGTTGCCCTGCACTGGTAAAACTGGTTTGTTTGCTTCAGCAACCCAACTTTAGTTTATATAAACAAGCTGCTGGGTAGCTGTGGGGGCAGCCATTCAAGCTGAAGAAAATAGAAAAGGCACAGGATACACATCTGATAACAGATAAGCCCTGTAGTATACAATGGGATTCTCGGATCTTATCTGTTATCTACTATTTGTCTTGTGATTGAATGGCTGCCCCCATAGCTACACAGCACCTTGTTATATAAACATAATAGTCTTTCTGAAGCAAACACCCCAGTGCAGGGCAACACTACATTTTTATTCATTACTTAAAAACACTTTAATTTTTTGATGTTACTGTTCCTTTAAGACTCCCTACACAAAACATTTCCATGTTGGGAGCCCTGATTAAAATAATGCTGATATTGAACACAAAAGTCAGTGTAACCCATTTACTAATTGAGGGTAACAGAAACCTCTTCTAGTGGGTTTTTGTATCAAATGTGATGGAGGTGGTGAATGGATTAGTGGATATGAGAGCACAACAAATATATCATATTATTCTTTATCACATTTTACACTAAGGTCTATATACAGGGACAACAGGTAAGGAATCAGTCAGGCTATATTTGTCCAACTTAAGTTCCTGGTAATTTCATTACTATGGTAGAGTAGGGTTGTCACCTTTTAAAAAAGAAAATTACCGGCCATGGTGGGGGGCGGAAAAGAAAGGGCGGAGCATGACACAAAAAGGGGTGGAGCAGATGAGGGGCACCAGAAAAGGGGCAGATCCATGGGGGAGTAGCGCCACAAAAGGGGCGGGCCATGTGGAGTAGCAACGCAAAAAGGGCGGGGCCATCGCCCAAAGCTGACGTTTTCATCAGCGGGCAGGGGATTTTGTAAATGGTATTACAAATTACCGGCAGCTACATTGCTGGTAAATTTGTAATACCAGCCCTGACAGGTGTTTTACCGGCTAGGCCGGTAAAATACCAGCCGGGTGGCAACCCTATGGAAGAGTGATCTGTGCCAGATTTTTTTTCTATGCTCTATGTTATTTGGAAGAATACTGGGGAAAAAAACCTTGCTCCATGAAGATTTCAGTACATTACACAAGAGCATTTTATATCCACGAGGCCTTTGTTGGTCTGATCGTAGAAGCATTTGCCATATCAGCCACATTTGGTGTCATGATTTCCTTTGGTGTTCTTGCAAAATCACCAGGAACTGTCCCAGAGGCCTTACATATATATATATATATATTACCTGTTTAACTCTGTGTTGCTTTCTGCTACATTTATTGCTTCTCTCATTGGTATCATAACTTGTCCTCTCTAGAAACACTCTCTATTTGATGTCTATTCTAAAAGTGTTGTTAGAAGTCTGGACATTACTCTGCTGGTGGGAAGCTTATGTGGCCCATTGATGGTGTCAGTATTTTCATTAGTGGCTATCTTCTTTCTTCACATCGAAGGCAACCTCTATTCTTTGGATCATTGTTTCTCCTTTTGTAAAATGATACAGGTACTTGGGCAAAATCTCTTCATTACTGAGGCTCTTTACATTGAACCTTCTAAAAGTAAAAGTGACACCAAACGGATCTTTTCCATGGAGTAAAGAATGTATCTAAGTCTAACGAAGGTGAAAGTGGGGTCCCTTTCTTAAAACCTGACCCCAGTGTCCAGAGCTAACAACTTTTGGTGGACTTAAGTGAATATTTTCTCTAAAATCTACAAAATGGCAACAATGTAAAGATGCATCAAACACAAGGGAAAGTTTTAAGGAGAAAGGTAAAGATCCCTTCTTTAGTACCCGGAGAAAGATACTGCAGAATATCTCCATCCAGGGCTGGATTTACATAGCGGGTGCCTGTGGCCCGCTGCCATTTGTCACCCCATCCTGTCCCCTTTATTCGCACAAATTCATCACCTGGACAGGAGCAATGGGAATTGGTGCACAGGAAAGTTTAAAAACTATTGTATCTCCTGTGCATCCCCAGTGTTTCTGAACCAATGTGGATGTGGTTGGGCAGCATGCCGCCCCTTAAAATTCTGCTGCCCTAGGCCCAGAACAATGTTCTGGTCATGAATTGTCAGACAGCAATTTGT
This sequence comes from Xenopus petersii, assembly GCA_038501925.1. Lineage (NCBI taxonomy): Eukaryota > Metazoa > Chordata > Amphibia > Anura > Pipidae > Xenopus > Xenopus petersii. Next base: position 20,031,446 of record CM076685.1, on the reverse strand, counting down.
CCAACAAATAGTAGTGACAGTAACCCACTGATATTTTCAGAAAGGCAATACATGCACATATATTATCATTAGCAAAAATCTTCTAACCTGTCCGATTGACTAAACAGCCAATCTCCAGCAACAGTGTGACTGAGTCGTAAGACCGTGAAGCATTTACCCTTAACTCAGGAGCTTAGTGAGAAAGCAGGGAGCTTTTAACATACACCTGTTAATAATCCCTTGTTTTAGGGCTCTTACAGACGAGCGTTTGAAGCTGCCCTGCATTCAGGAGTAGACGCATTCACGAACGCAGGAAAAATGCAACATGTTGCGTCTCTACCTGAGTTCGGTGCCTACATGCGCCTGTGTGAGTACAGCCCCATTGAAAAAATTGAATGTGTCTACTCCTGCGCTCCCCTGCGGCTGAACGCATGAAAACGGAATGCAGGGGAGCGCAGATTCAAACGCTCGTCTGTAAGAGCCCTTAAAGGCTGAATGGCAGCTAGAAGTAATATTTGGCTACAATTTAAGCACGAAACACAAAAAGAAATTGCCAGTGCTCGGTCTAACCTACACTCTGGAGTTGACCATCTGTTCTGACGCATTTTGCCGAATGGCTTCATCCAAAGAACTCATTTGGATGAATCCATTAGGCGAAACGCTTCAGCGATAGGATGAGAGTGTGGAAGTGGCAGCCTGGTGACCCCAAGGAAACTACACTGGACTAAGGTGAACGCATCGGACGGTTCAGTTACACAAAGGACTAGGAACAATAGACCGGAATGCCACATTGGTTTTAAAGCAATTTTATTGGAGGAATGCTTTTTTAAGAAGAATGAAAGCGGACTGAGATGCTCAAATTACATATGCCTGTATCAACTTACTTCTTGTAAGTATAAACACCTGCCAGACACACTAGGATCGGAGTGTGGGCTTCTGTGAAACTATAACTCTAAACATCACGGGTGTCAAAACCTGGATATAAAAATAAGGACTATAGCCGAAATATCTCTAGCACCACTTAAGTTACAAACTTTTACACTGGTTAAATATTAACTCCTGATGGTGGTACATGATTTTTTATTCACATGCAGTTATATTCGAACATAGCAAGTTCACTAAAAATATCATAATTTATTTTGAAATACTGCACTATATATATTTTATCTGTTTTATTCCCCCTCAAAACCTTGTGGTTTTTGAGGAATACAGCAATCTCTTGTGGAAATTAGCATTGAATTCGTCTGTAGTGCAATTAAAATCAAGTCACCAAGCAAACAGTGTAACAAAGTAGTACGATCATGTTGCACTTAGTACAAAAAATGAGGTCTTAGTACCACACTTTGGCCAAAATATATAAGTTCACATGCCACTAGTGGCATAACTAGACCACTAAGGGCCAAGGTACAGAAATTTACAACTGTGCCCCCCTAAAGGGATTATTCACTTATGAGTTAACTTTTAATATGGTGTAGAAAGTGATATTTTGAGACAATTTTCAATTGGTTTTAATTTTTTTATTATTTTTGAGTTATTTAGCTTTTCATTCAGCAGCTCTCCAGTTTGCAGTTTCAGCACTCTGGTTGCTAGGGTCCTAAATACCCTAGCAACCATGCACTGATTTGAATAAGAGACTGAAATATGAATAGGAGAGGTTCTAAATACACAAATTAGTCATTGTGCCTGCCTTGAAAAAAGGTTTATCCCTCCCTATGCACTGTGTGCATATCGGATATACAGATCCAGAACTGCATATGACAACTAGATTTTGCTGCCATGTCCCCAGATAAACATTCTCTGTCCCCTTTACTGTCCTACCTACCTCTTCCCTTTTCTCCTGTGTCCCACATTTTGTGTTGTTCTTCCCTTTATTTTTTGTATTTATTATTTTTACTAGTGCAGGGCAACAGTACATGATATTTTCATTAATTTAAATCACTTTCATTTTTTGGTGTTACTGTTCCTTTAACTTACAGTTTCTCTGCCATGCTACCATTATACTGGTGTACTTGCCTTGAGCTGTCCCATATGCAAAAAAAGAGATAACAGGAGAGGGGTCATGTAAAAAAACAGGCTACAGAAAATTTCGATCCCTGCTCTTGATCACATGGTGATTATTCATGTAAAACAGGGGGACTCACAGAATGAGAGAAAGTTAGTGGTAAGAGGCAGTTGTGTTTTTTACCTTTCTCTAACTTGTGTACGTCTCCCCTGGGAGCCTAGGCCACAATCAATGATAGAAAAAGTCTGGATGAATAGATAAGACATGATGATCATCCCGTGTTTATTAATTACAGACTTGCCTCAGCTGCAATCTCCCCGAACTGCCTCAGTGTTTTTCCCCATAGGCTGCAATGAAAAGTCGCCTGCGCTAATGCACAGGCGGCGATGCATTTTCGATAGTCGCCCGAAGTTGCCTCTGAGGCACTCTGCACATATATCGGTCTTAGCTAGGGTTACAGGGGAACCATCAACCAAATCACCACTTTCAGTGACAGACAGATAGGTGCGCAGGTACCTGGACCAGGTGAGTGGTACACTTATACTAAGCTGCTGCTCACAGATCCTCTCTTTTCCTCGGCTCCAGGGTGTCACGTCACAGTGTCCCCTGGCTGATACTAATGATGCTGGATGTGGCTGCAGTGGGGGGCGAAGGCTGGGTAAATAGCCTTGGAGGGCTGTATCCAGCCCGTGGGCCGTAGTTTGAGGACCCCTGATCTCGTGTCTCATCTAGGCAGATTTATGGTAAAGCTCACAGCTCAAGGGGAAAGGTGCTGCTCCATTTTTCTATCACCTTTCACATAAACTGCAGAAGAAAATGTGGTGGCTGCTTGAAAATGCTGTGTTAAAACATTCATCCATATGGTTAGGTTCCCCTATGGTCTTAAAAGAACAGTAACACCAAAAAATTTAAGAATTTTAAATAAATGAAGTGTCACGTACTGTTGCCCTGCACTGGTAAAACTGATCTGTTTGCTTCAGCAACACTACTATAGTTCATATAAACAAGCTGCTGTGTAGCAATGGCGGAAATTGAAAAAAGGCTATATGGCACAGTTTAAATAGTGGATAACAGATAACACCATTATGTTCTACGGAGCTTATCTGTGCCTTTTCTCATTTATATGGCTGCCCTCATTGCTACACAGCAGCTTATTTATATGAACTATAGTAGTGTTTCTGAAACAAACACAGCAGTTTTCCCAGTGCATTATATTTGTATTACTTTAAAAAACTTTCTTTTTTTGATTTTACTGTTCCTTTAAAATCCCTTGTTCCTATTGGGGCCACCCGTAGGTGCATTTATCGGATCCCACTAGGTACTGTATCAAAATCCCATTCTCTGTAGTGGAAGCAATGACATACTAAGGCCAACAAGCTACTGGGAAATGTTCTAAAGTGCAATGGTTGAATGCTTTCCATCATACATATAGATGCCCCTACAATACTCAGGTATCAGAAAGGTGCTGATGATGTGATTAGTAGTGGGCGCCATGCTGCACATCTAGTAAACTTATAAGTGAACACAACTGCTTTGTACAATCTAACTACCACTATAGGATTATTATCTATGCTTCTAGGGACAGTGCAGGAAAGAAATATCAACTAGTGTGATAGAGCATGGGCTACACTCGACCCTCTTTCACCAGGATGGGCTTTCGCTAAATGGAAAGATCACGTGCTGATGTTGTTGAACTACAACTCACTACTGCCAAAGATGTAAAAGAATAGAGTTGGACACCAGTGGTTCTTTGCAAAGCTGTAGAACAGGTTTTATTCAGGCATAAAGAACCACAGGGTTATCATACTCACACATGAGGAAGTCAAAGTACATTCTCCAAGTACATTCACAGGTGTAACCGACATAGCATATAAAGACACCATAGGAGGAATAGCATGGGGAGTTGAGAGGATCACCTTCCAGGGTTTCAGTACCTCATGTGGCCCGGATCCCATACAATAGAACAATAACCTGATTCCCTTGTCAGTACTGTGGTCCCTTCACTACAGGCAAAGCAAAGCCTAGAGGAGAGCTACTCCCTTCAATCCTCCTTGTTGGAGCTTGAGCTGCTCTTTCAATACAGTATTTTATATATAATTAACCAATACTTTCCCATGTTACCTCCCCATCCCTCTGTCCCTCCCCACTAATCAATGAACAGTCCCCATATTTCATTGGAATTATTCCGTGCGAAATATTTCAAAATAAAGGGGTTTTTAGTTACAAGTTTATGATCATAAAATTGGCCACTGTAAAAAGTAAACTATAATGGAAGTGCAGAAAAAAAATGTTTTAATGTTGCTACAATTTAACTACAATTTTATGATCACAAAATTGCCAAGCCACCATACCACGGCAAGGTAAACCCCATATGGTGGAAAAAAATGTTTGGCTCTGGTCATATCTTTGTGCAAAAAAAAAAGATTCTGCTGCAGTTATATAATTCAAGAAGATTATACATCTGTACTATAAAGATTACAGACCATTCCTTGCCTTCGCAGCACCCTGTACTCCCTACCACATTTACACATACAGTACTATGATCAGAGCCAGTTAAACCACCTGTATGTTTTTGGAATGTGGGAGGAAACCAGGGGAGAATATACAAACTCCTTGTAAATAGGGTCCCAGATGGCATTAAAGGACCCCATGCAAGGAGGCAGTGCTGCCCTATTACATATTCTCTGCCTAATTTTTGTTTGAATATCACATGACACCAGGGCCAGTTTATTTGTTGCAGGGAGCACAGGACTCCACGTTTAAAAATGAGAGTAACTAGGCTACTTGGAAACATTCAGTTTGTGTTGAGTCCATGTTTATATCTCATTTTTATTTCTCATGTGCACTTATCACTTTGAACAGTGCGGCTAATCCAACCTAAAATCCCAACCAACCTCCCATTCTTTTTTGTTTCTTGTGTTGTAGTTTTGTTAATCTTTTTAATATTATTATTAATGGCTTATGTATAAATAATTAATTTGTCGGTGAATCATCTTTTTTTTCCGACTGTTCAGATCTAATCATTCTAAGCATATCTTTTATCTTCATACGCGGTGCTCTTTCCCTCAGTCTTGTCATTACCACTGCTCTTGGTGGAAATATATCATCTGTGGTACAATCTTCTTTTTCTTGAATTTGCTGTGCTTCTGGCTTTCTCTCTAAGGCTTTCGGATGTACCTTAGGTCCTTTGCCCAATCTCAGCCTGAAACGCTTGGGGTTCCATAAAGCTACATCTTCAGGGCTGGCGTCAAACTTTCTCTTTCTTGTTTCAGGAATTGGGTTCCTGAATAGAGGGGAATCTTCATATATTGAAAATGGTGACTGTCTCAGATGTTCCATTTGCTGCTGAAGAGCCATCTGCTGATGATATACATGTCTGGCACGTTCCATGTCACCTAAAGCTATATATTCATGTATTCCCCTTGTTGAAGCAGAAGGGTTCTGAGGGACCATGGCATTATTGTAAACATTGAACTGATTAGGTTTCATAAAATGATATTGTTGTTGTTGTATAGAACTAATGTTTGGCACTATTCTGGTATCAGTTGCTGTAATGCCAACAGTATTCCCAGTGTTATTGTTCTGCTGGTCAAATCCATGTTTCTTACTCACCAAAGAGCTAGTACTTGGTATTGTGCTAGTATGTATGGCTACAGCCATTGTTGGTGGAACAGATGTCTGACTAGTAGCAACACTAGTGTTTGCTCCACTTGAAGATAGTCCAAGAGCTTTGGCAATTGCATCCTCAAATACTTTGTAAGCACTAGCATGTGGCTGGCTATACGAACCGGGCTGGAATTTGTTCCTATTCCCGGTGTTGTTGTTCTGCTGGTCAAATCCATCTTTCTTAATCACCAAAGAGCTAGTACTTGGTATTGTGCTAGTATGTATGGCTACAGTTGTTGTTGGTGGAACAAATGTCTGACTAGTAACAACACTAGTGTTTGCTCCATTTGAAGATATTCCAAGAGCTTTGGCAATTGCCTCCTCAAATACTTTGTAAGCACTAGCATGTGGCTGGCTATACGAACCGAGCTGTAATTTGTTCCTATTTCCAGTGTTATTGCTCTGCTGGTCAAATTCATCTTTCTTAATCACCAAAGAGCTATCACTTGGTATTGTCTGAGTAGCTTTGGCTACAGTCAGCGTTGGTGGAATAGATGTCTGACTAGTGATAACGGTAGTGTTTACTCCACTTCTAGATATTTTAACAGCTTTTTTTATATACTTCATATATTTTTTATAAGTTGTTTTGCTTGTACTTTTATAATTCTTCTTCTTGGCCTTATTGTGTTCTTTTTGTTTTTTCTTTTTTGTTGGCTCTTCTTCACTGGAAGGAGAAGCTCTTTTTCTCACAGTGGAGCTGGTACTCTGAGTTGCCTCTAAATTGCCGGCCAGGTTTGTATATGGCACAGAAGTTGAGGCAATCTGTGTACCTGTTCCTGAAGTGCCAGTGGCTGTTGAGATTCCAAGGGCTTTGGCAATAGCATCCTGGAAGACATTCATAGCCTGTATCTCCTTTTGCTTAGAAATACTTTGCTTGTCAACAGTGTGTCTTTTTGTCTTATATTTTCTCTTCTGAGCCTGAGAAGAGTCATTTTGTTTTGATATTGAAGGGACCGTGTTTTTTAATTTTATGGAACTGGTCTTATCATCTTTATCTGTTCTGTGACGTTTCTTGCTGCTAATCTGGTTCTCAGGAGAACAAGCTCTTTTCCTCACAGAAGAGATGGAACTTGGGCCTGCAGTTGAATGGCTTGCCAAGTTTGCACTGGATGATTTTCCAGTTACAATGTCCAACTGGAGCACCCCCTGGGTTAGATTCTGTTGAAATTCTTTCAATGTCAGTCTGAAATGTATTCAAAGCTGTTTTTATTTGTTCTTTTAAACGTTTTCTCTTCTACAAATGTGCCTTCATCACTTGGTACTTGTGTTAGTCGTTGTTGGTGGAACAGATGTCTGACTAGTGATAATGGTAGTGTTTGCTCCACTTCGAGATATTTCAAGAGCTCCACCTGGGTTTGATTCTGATAAAATGCCAAGGGCTCTTTCCATATAATTTTGGAGTTTATTCATAACTGTTTTTATCTGTTCTCTTAAACGTTTTATCTTCTCCAAACGGTAATTAGTTGGATTTCTTGGATCCATATCACCCATGTTAATAGCTAGAGATGGAAAAGCTGCAAAATGATGTAAAGTAACTATAAAGTATCTAAAATGCTAACTATTCCATCAGCTTGCTAAAAGGTGACTGCATCCATCGTGATCCAAAAGTCAAAAAGTCACGTGATTTCCCTCCCCGCCCCTAATTTACATATGCAAATTAGGATTCGGATTCGGTTCGGCCGGCCAGAAGGATTCGGCCGAATCCGAATCCTGCTGAAAAAGGCCGAATCCTGTCCGAATCCCGAACCGAATCCTGGAAAGTTCACCCTTTGATAAATACGCCTATAAAAATCCCATAGAAATGAATGGAGAGTGGCGGAATTTCACTCTAGTGGCGGAACTTCACTATTAACTTCACTCTTTGATAAATATACCCCATAGATAGATAGATAGATAGATAGATAGATAGATAGATAGATAGATAGATAGATAGATAGATAGATAGATAGATAGATATCCTTCCTGACATTCAAGGTTTCATCTTAAAGGACCAGTAACATCAAAAATTTTTACAAAAAAATTCGTTAGAATACAACGGAAAAAAAACACCAACACAAATTAAAATTTAAAATAGCAAAGCCTTTAATAAGAAATAACTTACAGAAACTCCACTTCCTGTCCTCTTCAGAAACGGCGAAAAGGCGACCATCCATCCTGCAGCGCTCGATTTCTCCTCCTGGATATTCACTGACAGCATGCAGCTGGGAGAGTGTGCTTCCCCTTGTCAAGCAGCAGGCTTCTTGCGGCTCTGTAGGATGGACACAGTGATCAGCGCAATTTACCAGTTGAGGGATTCACCAACGTGCTCCTGCCGACCCTACCCGACCCCTTGTTCGTGTCTTTGGTGGAGGAGCAGCGCCTGTGCTTCTCTGCAGCTCCTGCTGGTGACCGCACAGCTCAGCGCACAGCGAACAATGTCAAGCCTGTCCTATGAACCCCTGGAAGACGAGATCCTTGTTGCAAACAGCAGGATCCAAGTGCCCTTTGGCAGGACAGTCTTCCTGGATGATGGATCACAGGTGGCACTATACAACTGGGTGTATTTGTGATAACTTTTCCTTTAATCTACTTTTATATATATATATATATATATATACAGTATATGTTTAGGACAGGTTTGCACAGTTGACAGTTTTGCCTAGAATGCTCCTGTCTCATGTAGCTATATCTGATTGCAATGAAGCCTCAATTTTTACATCCCCCAGTTTTTACGTTTTCCCACATTTTACATCATATTGTTTGTGTTCCCAGCTAATATATATATATATTACCCATAATACATTTTCCTGTATTTGACCTCTTTTTTTCTGGTCCCATAAAAATAGTAAAATGAGGGGTTCTATTGTATTAGCCTATGACATTGCAATCTTCTCTCATATTTGCTTATTGTCTCTGATTGTGGCCTGTCGCAGGAATAACATATGAGATGATTGTATTCATTGTTTCATGTGTCAGGGTGGGGGGTCACAAGAAATTATTTGGAGAAATCCAAATCTGATTTAATGTGATATCTTCTAATGAAAAACATGACTTTCAGTGGTAAAAGGGAATGTCTATTGGGTGACCTGGATCTGGAAGTGGAGCTAACCAGGCAAAATTGTCAGATTTATGACATAGCCATTTTAAATTTGGGCCATTGGAGGATCATTCCATTTTTATGACCTTTATATACAGGTCCCTTTCACATTAGCATGCAGAGCTAGCTACAACATAAATGATCAGGCCAAGTGAAATGCTTAAAGGAGAAATAAACCCTTTACCAAAAATAACGCTACCCCCCACCACACGTAGACCCCCTCTCCCTCCTCCCCCCAGCCTAGCTGTCCCCCCCCTGTGGAAATGCCCCTAACTTTTTACTTATCCCTCGGGGCAGAGTCACAGCAACACAGTTCACCGCAGCCATCTTCCGGGTCTTCGTGTCATCTTCCGGCACTTAGGCAATTTCTGCCCATTTCGGCGCATGCGCAGTCATCGCAACTGCGCATGCGCCGAAATGGACGGAAATTGCAGAAACGCCGAAGATCCGGAAGGTGGCTACGGTGAACTCTGAAGTCCTTTCTGCTAAACCCTAATACTGGTTGTAGCTCCCACCCTTCCCAGCTATAGTCAGGTGATCACACTGGTGTCTAATAAAAGGGCAGCCAAGTATGGAGGTTTACTTTGAAAGCAGCAAGTAAGTTGCAGGTAAAACCTAGTCCCTTTGTAAAATGTATAATGAAGCAATAGAATTCTTAATGAATCAGATAAAATTGAGCGTAGGACTGGCCAGATATGGGATGACTTTGACGTAGTTGGCCAGCTTAAATATATTGCAATATATGGACAAACAATCCCTGTTTTGTTTAAAGGGTAAGGCATTTTTCAGTAGCAGTATGCACAAAATGTCTCTGTCTTAAATATATTGATAATGGGTTGAGTGCAGAGGACTCTTGTGTTTGACTATATGTATTTTGTGGTCACAGCCTCATTGCACCCCCGCCTAATGGTTTTAAAAAAATAGTGGTGAGCACAACTTTCCCTTGTTTGTTATAGTTAAAACCCTAATACTGATCATGGCTGTGGTGGGTGCAGCTTGTTTACTTTACTGATGTGATCTGAGGGGAAGAGGCTACAAAGCACATTATATGATCATTCACCCAAGAAAAAGAATGTTGAGTCCCCCACCCCCCAATTGTACAGTAGGTGAGTATGTGTCCAATATTTATTTTAATGTTTTAATCACAGGGATCCAGGACTGTCCTCTAATTCCCATTCCCATAATAAAGTAAAATGAATGCACATATCTATGACTTGTTGCAAACCTTAAATGTCCATTTTTGGCAACATTAAAGGGCCATTTATGGAAACAGTTGTTTAGTGGTGTAATATACTGTATCTCTTGCTAAAAGCTGTAAATCCAGAGGATTGAATGTGTCATTGGATCTTTCAGAAGCCTTTTATTGAAATGCCATTAACTACCATGTAGAGATGTATATGTTTTACAGTATCTGATCAGATCATTGTCACTTTTCTAGTCTACCCCTTGGTCTAGTTGCAGTTGGAAGTGGAGCCTGAAAGAAACTTCACAAAAACAAAGCTATGGAAAGAATAGATGTCCCCATCTGACCTAAAGGAGAAGAGGCTCTTGCTTTCAGACTTCGTTGGACCGGCAAAGAATTCAGAATTGTAGTTTGCGGCTACTTTTGAAAGACTTTACATTTCGGGCCAAAATCCGCAGAGTTGGGTTGGCACCAAAGCCAACACAATGATTCTGGAAGCGATACAAGACGAGGACACTGCTAGTGATCAGGGGCTAAAATTGGCCTGTGGATTTCAGCAGGTCGATTTTGGCCCTGTCCGGCCCTAGCCTTAGAGAGTTTTAGGGTTATTTATCAAACCTGGATTTTTCTGAAAAAAAAGTCAGACCAATCTATCTTGTTTAAAGGACCAGTAACGTCAAAAATTTTTACAAAAAAATTTGTTACAATACAACGAAAAAAAAACACCAACACAAATTAAAATTTAAAATAGCAAAGCCTTTAATAAGAAATAACTTACAGAAACTCCACTTCCTGTCCTCTTCAGAAACGGCGAAAAGGCGACCATCCATCCTGCAGCGCTCGATTTCTCCTCCTGGATATTCACTGACAGCATGCAGCTGGGAGAGTGTGCTTCCCCTTGTCAAGCAGCAGGCTTCTTGCGGCTCTGTAGGATGGACACGTTGATCAGCGCAATTTACCAGTTGGGGGATTCACCAACGTGCTCCTGCCAACCCTACCGGACCCCTTGTTCGTGTCTTTGGTGGAGGAGCAGCGCCTTTGCTTCTCTGCAGCTCCTGCTGGTGACCGCACAGCTCAGCGCACAGCGAACAATGTCAAGCCTGTCCTATGGACCCCTGGAAGACGAGATCCTTGTTGCAAACAGCAGGATCCAAGTGCCCTTTGGCAGGACAGTCTTCCTGGATGATGGATCCCATCCACGACCTGCTGATCCCGGGAGACAACGAGCCCCTGTCTCAGAGGCCGGGCGGCCTGACCCCCAACAAGTTCCAGTGCGAGTTCCCAGGAAGTGAAGTACTCGCACCTGGGCGCCCGCAGGGATTGTTTCCAAAAAAGTTAAAAAATTTTCTAAGTCCCAAAAAACGCTGGCGTGTTTTCTACATGATGGGTGATAGGCTGAAAAAGATCGAAAAATTTTTTGGGGCTCCCCTCCTTCCCCCCTACATTTCCTGACTCATGGCAACTTACCTAGACAGTGGGCACATGTGTAGGGCAAAGTAAAATTTTTATTTGCAGATTTGAAGGTTTTCTTGGCATTTGTAGTGCTGATACGTGTTCCTCCATTGAAATTTGAATTTCGCACCGTATGTAAATTAGCCTTTGCTAGCGTAACTTCGCTTTACATAGCGAATCAACGCTAGCGCAACTTCGCAACCTTACGCTACCCCTGAGCGCAACTTCAGATTTTAGTGAATTTGCGGAGCGCTGGCGAAACTACGCCTGGCGAAGTGCGGCGAAGTTGTGCCTGGCGCAACTTCGCATCTTAGTGAATTTGCCCCTTAGAATCTCCTACAAACTGAAATAATATGGCTCACTGATAGGGACACTCAATGGAACTAGGTAACCTCTCTAGAAATAAAGAAACTACACACTGAATTACAACTATAGGTAAAGGTTTGGCAGGCTGGCAGCATAAGGTTATTAGACTGATGAACAGTCATGTTGCAAATAACCGTCATTTCAAAATAACCATATCTGTAAATAAAATAGCTGTGGTCAACCAATGATTCTTTATAAAATCAAAACTTGATATGTTGTAAGAAGGATAGAGATATTCTGCAGAATCTTTCTCCGGGTACTAAAGAAGGGATCTTTAACTTCCTCCTTAAAACTCTCCCTTGTATTTGATGCATCTTTTACATTGTTGCCATTTTGAGATTTTTGGGAAGATCTTTACTTAGGTCCAGCACAAGTTGTAAGCTCTGGGTACTGGGGTCAGGTTTTAAGAAAGAGCAAGGCTTTTGCCCATGCATTCTTCCAAATAACATAGAGCATGGTGGAAGAGAAAAGGCTAAACTCAATATTGAATGCATACAAATAGGCAGCTCCTTCGGGAAAAACCCGGCACAGGTCACTCTACCATAGCAATGAAATTACCAGGAACTTAAGTTGGACAAATATAGTCTGACTGCTTCCTTACCTACTGTCCCTGTATATAGACCTTAGTGTAAAATGAAAGTAGAGATTCTTGTGATAAAGAATAATATGATATATTTGCTGTGCTTTCATATCCACTAATCCATTCACCACCTCCATCACATTTGCAACAAAAACCCAGTCCACTCACTGTCATAACAGACCCACTCTCTTATACTTTATATACAGTATATACATAGTAGCTATCCTGCTGGACCTATGGGAAGGATGTGGCACTAGAAGAGGTTTCTGTTACCCTTTCTTAGTAAATGGGTTACACTGACTTTTGTTTTTGATATCAGCATTTATTTTAATCAGGGCTCCCAACATGGAAATGTATTGTGTAGGGAGTCTTAAAGGAGCAGTAACATCAAAAAATGAAAGTGTTTTTAAGTAATGAATAAAAAAATGTAGTGTTGCCCTGCACTGGGGTGTTTGCTTCCAGTAACGTAACTAGAGGGGGGTGGGCCCTGGCGCGGGACGTGCAGCTGGACCCCTGCCCCCCTCTGTACAATATTTTCTGCACTGAATCCAGTGGCACACAAGCTGCCCTGAGGGGGTGCGGGCCCTGGCCCAATCGCACCCCCTGCTCCCCCGGTAGTTACGCCACTGTTTGCTTCAGAAAGACTATTGTGTTTATATAACAAGCTGCTGTGTAGCTATGGGGGCAGCCATTCAATCACAAGACAAATAGTAGATAACAGATAAGCTCTGTAGAATCCCATTATACACTACAGGGTTTATCTGTTATCAGCTGTGTATCCTGTGCCTTATCTACTTTTTCAGCTTGAATGGCTGCCCCCACAGCTACCCAGCAACTTATTATATAAACTATAGTAGAGTTGTTGACGCAAACAAACCAGTTTTACCAGTGCAGGGCAATGGTGATTATATTTTAATTCATTTAATACACTTTCATTTGTTGGTGTTTCTGTTCCTTTGACCTTTTTTTCTTGGCACTTGGAATAGATATGAGCTAAGAAGTGGGATAAAATAAATTATACACTTTGATCTATTGCAAGAATAGTAATTGTAGGAGTATGGCCAGGACTAGTAGTGGCAGAGACAGGGTTGGACTGGGACAAAACCTAGTGGGCCCGGCGACCCAGACCTGCACCCACCTACAGCCCACGCTACTCCTTGATCACTTCCCTTGGGGCCCGATCGCTGCCGGAACTACATAACAGGTGCACGTGGGGGCCTGAAAGGTGGGTTGTGACTGGGGCAGGGGACCTCTAGGGTGGTGGCCAAAGAGGTGGGGGCCATGAGGGGGGTGGTGGAGCCAGGAGGTGGAGGTGGGGGACCCTGTGGTGGAAGCCCCAGTCCAACACTGCACATGTAAAAAACAAAAAAAGTTTATTGTCTGTGGGGAACATTGAGCTATTACTACTAAAGCCATTCCCCTGTCATATAAGCAAAACATTCATATACCATATAGAATGTCAACAGGTCTCACTGACAGTCGACAAAACATCAACTAACTGGCATCTCCATGAGTTCTCATGATTTTTTATTTCCCTTCTTTCAGCCAGCTGGGGACAGCGAATGCCCCAAAACCGAGGTTATAACCATAGCCACGTTTGGATTTTTGAAAAGGTGTAGCTTATTCTTACTTGCAGATTCCAAATTTTATGTACACATTCTTACTGCGTGTTAATTTTTTTTTGTTGTTGCTTTTGTATGAATTGAATTTAGCCTGCATTGTCTGAAAATATTGCACCTTAAATTTTTTCAATCACTTATTTGGAAAACCACCCGAGGGGCCTAGTCCCTTACCCACAGGCAGATCTACACACTAGGCAAACTCTTCTGGACTCATGAGATTCCCCTCCACACACTGTAGTTCTTATAATGGGGGCCCTTTTTTAAAGGAGAAAGAAAGGCATCCTGCACTTGGGGGGTGCCAAATGTTAGGCACCACCAAGTGATTGTATTGACTTACCTGAAACCCCGAGGCCGGTGTTCCTATCAGGAGAAAACTGCACCAGCCCGGAGTTATTCCAGTGAGCACCATGGAGCGATTCTCTTCCGTCTTCTTCTTGCTTCCAATTTCCCTGGGCAGACGCATGTCCAGTTGAACGAAATAACCAAGTTTTTAGTTGAAGTTCAGCTTTTCGTTCTACTTCATCGCGAGAAGAAAGCAGGAGACGAAAGAGAATTGCTCCATGGTGCTCACTGGTATAACCCCAGGCTGCCGATAGGAGCACCGGCCCTGGGTTTTGGGTAAGTCAATACAATCACTTAGGGATGCCTAACATTTGGCACCCCAAGCGCACAAATGTTCCTTCTCCTTTAAACCCACCCCCAGGTAACCACAAACAAGCATGGGGTTCCTTCCTGGTTCTCACCATTGAACATTCGACATAATAAAGAAAGCACTATATATATATATACAGTATGAATAGCCCCAAACATCACGGAGACCCTATGGATTTTACTGCAGGTCAACAGGCTGGTATTTTGCATATGTGGCATCACTAGATTCTATGGACTGTGCTGCTCATTCTCCAGCCTAAACAAATAAGTGCAACATAGATGTGTCCTTCTGTAACATTTTATATTGTTCCTTAACAAATAAAGACTTGCACACACAGTTTGGCAACCTCTAGCCCACGAATGCCATAGTTTAATAGTATCAGAAGGGCCACAAGTTACCCAAACCTTGCATACACTGCACAAACAAAACATACGTTATATATTATGTAATTTTCTGTTCAGCTGAACACTAGGGAAAGACACATATAAAACTCCATGTTGCTGCTGCTCTGCAAACCTCCACCTGACTTGGGTGATACACGACAGACTGTTGTTACACCTTGCAGAGCTGCATAGAAAATATACAGACTCTTTTATTAAAGTGATACTAACACTAAAAAATGAATTTTAGCATATGAATGCACATTGAATGTTACCTATAGGTCATGTTGATCGTTTTTTGCTGAGAGGTTTGTTTTTGTATATAATTGTTAGTTGAGGTTCCTAAGCCTGACTCTCTGACACTCTGACTTTGCCAACCTGACTGTCCCATCTCAGCCTGTTAGTTACAGTTTCTAATGCTAACGGACTCCTGCTGCACAAATATGGCAGCCCCCTCATACAGGAACATGGGGGATCAGACAGGTAATGTAAAAGCATCATGCAAATACTTTATGGCAAAGTTAGAAGTAGTTTGCAAAGCCAATATTATAATAGATGTAAAAAAAAGTTTAATTTCAGGTGTCAGTATCTCTTTAAACTATGCTGCCCATTATCATTAGGAATTCTGGAACCTTCAAGCACATGCCTGCAGCTCTGTCCTGTTCCATAGCAGCACACCAAGGGGGAAATATTCACATTCATTCTATAAAACCCTCAACACATTTATCATCATTATAGCTCCGTATATAACCTTAGATTTTAACTGGAGAACTTAAATTGCGGGCAACAGACAAGACTTATAACGTTATCATGGTTTAATCAAGTCCTGGCAATGTCTTGCAGAATATACGTGGCCATGATTTTGGGGTTTGTTGAGGTTGTTGGGGATTATGGGCTTTGCTGTGTCTTTTTCCCTTCATGGTCCAAGATTGGCAATCTGTAGATTTTGGCAAATGCCAAAGGGCTACTGTAAAATACCATAGACAGTCGCTACTTATTGGGCTGGTGGGAGGCTTTTGGGCCTCTGTGTACTTGAAATGCCAGGGCCTATTTTGAATTGCAGTAAGGGCCTGCCCCTTTGTACTCACCTCTCCTGTGCTCAGATGAGACAGGGAAGGTTTTGCTATTGTAGAGAGCACTGCTGCACTCCAGGAATATGTGTTCTTGTGGCTGGGCTCTGTCCAATGAGATTTTGAAGGGGCTCAGTATTTATATAAAGTAAGATTGTGCATTGCCCAATGTTGGTGCTGAAACAGTGAAACAAATTCTGCCAATGAAACAATACATCACTCACACTCTCAGCATTGGTTGAATTAGCACATGTTTATACATGTGAGCAGTAACGCCACGTCAAGGCTTCAACCTTGTTACCGGCACGCCGGGTGTAACGCCTCACACAACAGGACAAACGTGACAAACAAAGACAACAAACGAGGCTTAAACTGCACGTGTCTATGTCCCACCCTTTGCTCAATTAACATCAAAACTTAAAGGACAAGGTAAAAACCCCATCTTACTTCAGATGGGAAAAAACCCTTGACCTGGATTTCTACACAACTATGAGAACTACAGAACTATATACATAACTAACAGGGTATGGCTTCCATAGACATGATGTGCAGGAAGACAAAGCAGGCTGTGATCTTAGACTCTGCTTTGCCTTCATGTTACACCCTTATCCTTTCATATCTCACATTCACTCACACATTCACTCACATAAAGATACCCACCTGATACTTACGTGTGATGTGCCAGATGAGTGACTGCCCCTCATAATTCTAGGCCTGATGTTACCCGGCAGTCTCATACCCTGGTAGATGGAATCCCAGGTGAAGGTGGAGCCGATGGTCGACACAGGAATCGCAAGAGATGACCTGGCCTTTACGCAGCAGCGGGAAAACTCTTGAAGCCCACAATCATGTCCACTGTCCCTTGATGTTTTATACCTGCACTATATGGAATAGCATGCTTTGCTATTGGCTGGATTACACGCCTATTTGTACTTACGTCAGCCAGGTGGAACTTTGAAAAGAGAAGCCGGGAACATTCATACTGTCCTCTGGTGTTGCCTCAGGCTTCTGGGGCTCGAGGAATGACAGCTTCCCCTTATATGGCTGGAATAGGTCAGGCGATGGCTGCATTAAAAGGGGAAAATCATTTTAATCAACATGACGAAAAAAAATATTTTATGAACAAGAGAATGATCGTTGTATTTGCCATATGAAGTGTTTTGCTTCTGTAAATATAACAGTTTGTGTTTCAGTTTGCCATGTATTTCACATCACTGTAGAATAAAGATGACAATGGCAAATGTGCAACAGTTCTAGAAATGCTATATTTGCCTTAGCAGAGACTTTTTCCATAGATGCCGATGCTACAACACCCCTAGTGTCATTAATATTCAGAACTTTTTCTTTTGTATGGAAAACTCGGCTCTCATCTCAGTGCAGGGCTGATTTATTAGAGATGAAACTGAGGAATCCAGAAGGTTCAGTGATTTTAATCATCTCATTATCTGTACCCATAGAGCAACCCTTGTGACTTTTGTGTATAGGTTTTATTATGGCTGTGTGAGTATGGGGAAAATCCACTGCTTTCTGATTCACATATTTCACTAGTCAATGTTATTCACCCAGGGCTCTGATTTCTATTTCCCAATCATGTACTTACTGTTCTCGGCTGGAAGGGGGGTTGTAATCCTTTCTCTTCCAGCAGCACCCAATCGATGGTTTTGTAGAATGGGTGGCATCTGATGTTTCCTCGAACACCAAGGCGTTTCTTTGGCTTTCTTTTAAGTAGCTAAAGAATTAAAGGACAATTATTTGGATTCCAGCACCTGAGCAGAAATGGAGCATAAATATATTTTTGAATGAGGCAATACATCTATCCTTCTGTTGCACTCACCTGTCTCAGAAGATGTTTCATATCTTCGTCCAGCCAGTCAGGTATATCGGGTTTATGGACTTTGATGCAATGAGCGAGCTCCTTGGTGTCACTGCCAGTGTATGGTGTGAAGCAAGTGGCCATTTCACAGATGGTGACGCCAAATGACCACCAGTCTACTGCTGCGTTATATGCCTTTCTCTTTAAAATCTTAAAAAAACAAAAATCACTTAACATCTTGCAAAATGGCACCTGTTAAGTAAGTCTACAGGGATAATATCGGCAACAGCATGTAATGGATTCAGCTGCCCATTGAGCATATGGAGTACAGTGAGTAATACATGTGACCAGTTGGTTTCTCTAGTGTGGATCAGAACTGTCACATTTGCCAGAACCCAGTAAGTGCTGTATGGGTATAACTATGTTAGCAAATATGGATAATGCCTGGCAATATGTGAGTGGCACCAAAGCTCTATGTAAAGCTGAGCAAGTAATAAAATTGGTTGTCATGTAAGTAAAGAAATTAGATTCAGTTAAGCTGATTCTCTGCATTGGTCTATTCTGATGTGCTGGTTAGAATGGCTATTTCATATGTCTGTCATAAAAATAACCTGTGAAAGTGAAGGCTAACCTGCAGGTATATTGTGAAGATAAAAAAGTCCCCTTGAGATCAAGAAGGTGCAACTTCTGTGTAAACAAACTGCACCAGAGGAAGGATCCATGAGGTCTGAAACATGTAGTGCGATGCATCTCTAAATAAACTACACAGAAGTTGCACCTGCTTGCTCTCCAGTGAACTTTGTATATCTTTATGTTATATGGTTAAATGGACCTGGCGAACCTAAACCAGTCTGATTGAGCAACTAAATGCTTTACAATTCAGTGGCATTAAACAGCTTATTATTTCTTGCAGATATACCTCATAGATACAAAATAAATGCCCATATAAATATGAATATGGCTGTTAACTGCATGGAAAGGATAATACACTGTGTGGTTCATTAGGAACCCTGATTGTATTCAATTGTAACTCCCCCCCCAGACTGGTGCTCCTATTCCTAAAAAATGATATCAGTGTGGGGATCTTTCCCCACCCCCATTTTCTTAGTACAGGTATAGGATCCCTTATCCGGAAACCCAGTATCCAGAAAGCTCTCCCATAGAGTCCATTTTATCCAAATAATCCAAATTTTTAAAAATGATTTCCTTTTTCTCGTTATTAATAAAACAGTAGCTTGTACTTGATCCCAACTAAGATATAATTAATCCTTATTGGAAGCAAAACCAGCCTGTTGGGTTTATTTAATGTTTAAATTATTTTCTAGTAGATTTAAGGCATGAAGACCCAAATTACGGAAAGATCCATTATCTGGAAAACCCTAGGTCCCGAGCATTCTGGATAACAGGTCCCATACCTGTACTTCTCAAGCTTCCCTTGCACATGCACAGATTGGTAAAATCAGAAAATGTCTATGAGTTTGAAGAAGCCACAAGGGAGCATTAGGAAATATAGGTAACATGGCAGTCTGGCGCTTAGAAAGAATCATCCCTGCAATTTCTTCCACACTGGAACATTGGGTCTAGAAAAAAAGTTAAAAATGTATTGGGGGACAACTAACCCTCTTTATTTGAAAGGCATCAACTGGAATTTGTATTCTGTTCTGTTGCCCTCCTATACTTTTTGCTTTTATTCTAAATAATCTGTAATTGCATATCTCACCTCCGGGGCCATGTATTCTATGGTTCCGGCCCAGCCAGTTGTTAGGTGGGCATTAAAGAGGCTCTGCTTTGCCAGGCCGAAGTCACCGATTTTAATGTGTCCTTGATGGTCCAATAGAATGTTCGCGGGTTTGATGTCTCTGTAATATAAAGATAAAAGGCATTACAAAAAAAGATAAAGGCCTCTGATTTGCGGAGCAACCTGTGTGCAGAAATGAAGAAATCTATACTCACAGATGGATAATCCCGAGGCCGTGCAGGTATTGTAGGCCGCAAATCATCTCCGCAGAATGGAACCTTTAAAACAGGGAAATAATGGTTAACTCCATGAAGATTTTTATGTAATACATTTGCTTTATTCTTTTAAGAAAAAGAGAAAATAGTTGCCTACTAAATTTAAAAATAAAGTTATTCATATATTGATATTGTACTGGTGCTGTGTAATACTTACAGTACTCTGTCCATTTTCATCCGGCCGTATCGGCTCAGCTCATACTCAAGGCTTCCCCCACTCAGGTACTCCATTACATAGAAGGCATGCCGCTGGTTACACAGACAAATGGAAAGAGTGAAGGAGAGAAAGAAATGGTATTTAAAATCACAGGATATTATTCATTTTATTAATGGCATTAATGTAAAGCCAAATAGGAACAAGATGGAACAAGAAATCCTCTATTTTATTAGTAATAAGTACCCAATCTTGTACATATATTGAATATATATATATATATATTTTTTTTTATATATAAATAAATGGCACTAGTTCATTAAAATTGTGAGTAATTGATGGGTATCCTGTATGTTGTTATAAATCCCTGCAGGCTGATTACAGTACTGAATATATAAATATAAAAGGCAGGAGTGCCCATACTTTACTAATGCCAGGTCTACTTTTAGAGATGTTGTCCCATTAAGATCTAAATCCATAAAATCATTGCTAGACTTCTGTTCCATGGAAAATATTACTTAAATAATGATTTATGAGAAGATGTATATTGCTATATTTATTAAACAACTATTTCTCATGTAACCTTAACATAATAAATATCTGAATGAAAAGCATGAAACAGGATGGTCATTTATTTAAGCTGTTTGCTGACAGTGTCTTGAGATCTACTGATCCCCAGCTAAAAGTCTACTGGTAGATCCCGATGTACCTTTTGGGCACCCCTGATATAAGGGGTATACAAGGCAAGGAGGCCTTATATAATGTGCAGGAACTCTACTGTATAATCAGTTTGGTTGTTATATGGGTCATGTTATTTGTAATGGTTATAATATATATAATATATGGGGCATTATGTAAGGGGATCAGATGTATAACTAGAGCTATCATCTAGGGGACACTGAGGAACAGTATTATAAACTAAATGGCAATATGGAGTTAATGTTGTACCTGAGTTTGAAAAGCGGCATAGCCTTGGCAAAGAAATGGGCTGTGTCTGGTGATGTTCAGCACTTGAGACTCTGAGAGAATGTTGCTGTAATTGGTCTTCTCTGTTTTCCTGATGGATTTAACAGCCACATATGGCCTCCGGTCTCCTAATGAAGCCAACATAACCTGAGAAAGGCAAGAAAAGAGTTAAGAACGCACCCTATATGAAAACTAGAAATACCCCTGAACTGCCACCCATATTGTCGACTCCACAGAAAATTGCTTTTAGAACAGTATCCAAATCAAACCCCCAACCTTCGCCAAATACACCACTTTGGAGAAATTCTAATTTTACAAATTTTATGCAAATACCTGATTTTCATTACTGGCCCAAAGTGGGAGTGCGCCATTTGAATGACCTACTATTGGAAGGCACCTTTCCCACCCTGGCCCAACTAAGAGCGCACCTAAATCAACCCAATATACAAATATTCAGGTATCTCCAAATACGCCATACATTTAACTCCCAGTTTGGTTCCCTGACACGTAACAAAATGACCTCATCCTACGAAAGTAGATTATGGGACAGAGACAAGTAGATTATGGGACCCAGACCCAAGCAAGCTAATTTCTGTAATATACAAGTCCCTGATTCCTAGCCTGGGGAAACCCTTTGATAGGGCAAGAAGCAAAGGGACCATGGACATGGCCCATTTAAATGATGAGATGTGGGCAGAGGCAACTGAGGGACTATATGACTACCTAATGTCCACCAAAGATAAGATGGTACAGTACAGAATAATTCACAGGACATATATCACACTGCTAAGGCTATAAGTAACGGTTAGGAACCCTACCGCATTATGCCCCAAATGTAACTCTCCAGACTCACTGACTACTGGTGTATGTCCTACTAAATATTCCTGCTGTGTATAACTCACAATTACCCAACAAACATGTAATTTTATTTGTTTGGTCACAGCAATGCAAGTTTATGTATGTGCTGTTGTGTTAAGAAAATGTTAAATAAAAACCTTTAAAAAAAATATTACTGTATACTATGGAAATATTGGAAATATTATTCAGATTTGTATTTTGATTCTTTTACCCATCATTGGCAATAGTCTCCAGATCACTCAACCCTTTTGCTTTCTACCACAGGCTTTAAACCCTGCAAAAAAGAGCTGCACCCAATGGGAACTAATCACTTACGTTGCCGTATCCTCCTGCTCCCAACATAGAGTAGAAGTTGTAATTGGAGATACTGAGTGGGTTCAGCCTTGACGTTTGAGCTTCTGCGCTCACAGGCCCAGCGTCTCCTAGAAGGGAAAAGAGATTTTATTTTCAGTTTATGGAAAAATAATAGTTAATATAGCACTCCCATAGCGAATGGTTAAAAGACACATTTTGGCCCAAGTGTGCTGCTACCATGAGACGTGGAAAAAAGCCATGTTTTACAGTTTAGTACTTATGTTTGTAAATCTAACCTATAGGGTTAGGTAATAAATAGGGCAAAGTTGGTTTAGGTCTCATTACTTATACCAACATATCAGCAGGAAGCATTTACTGGTCACCTAAATTAAAGCAAATGTCTGATGGGTCCTTGGACATAGGCAAACTTAATGCTTTTTATTACACTTAGGGAATAAGTGTTAAATTGCACCAGTGTAGTTACCCATAGCAACTAGATATTTAATTTAAAGTTGAAATATATTGTTCCTAGTTGGTTGCTGATTGGTTGCTTTTGGCAAATGACCTTCTACAATTGGTTATTATTATTTTTTTCATTAATATTATTAAAAAATATTTATAAAATGACAAAATATTCTCTAGCGCTGTACAATAAATGGGTGTTTACATTAAACATACCGTAATACACACAAAAACAACCCATAACCAATACATGAGTTAAAGAGAGCCCTGCCCAAAATAGCTTGCAATGTGAAAATGGAATTTATGTTAGCACTTTTAATTTTAAATTAAAATAACAATATTTAGAATTTGTGCCCTAAACAGTGATTGCCCCAGTAAATTAGGGGCAGCTGGCAATCATGTGACCTACTCCTTTTTGCAGTTTAGATATTTTGAGAAATGTCTTACCTTTATTGGTCTCCTCCCTTCTCAGTTTTTCCTCCCTGCAGCACTCATCTGGCAGCTGTTCATCCACACTCCTCTTTCTCTTCTTCTTCTGGTTTCCTTCTTCTTTATTGTGGTCTTTTCTTCTTGCCTTCTCCTTTGAGGGCTGGGGGTATGAATCTTTGAAACCAGAAGGTATCCTCTCCTCCCTGCAGCCCTTGTCTGGCAGATGTTCCTCCAAACTGCTCTCTCTCTTCTTCTTCAACTCTCCCCCTTGGTCTTCTTCATGTTCTCCTCTTCTTTTCTTCTCCTTTGAGGGCTGGGGGTCTAAATTTACGGAAGTAGTGTGTAATCTCTTCATCTTCTCAGGTGGAAATCTCTTCTGCTTCTTCTCTCTCCAACGTCTTCACAGCAACTGTCATTCCCCAACGGACCTGCATGTGCCACACGGTGACCTCATCACCTGGGCACAGGCTGGAAGATACCATTGCAGCGCAGAGACAGGTACATATTTCAACCTGGGCACAGGCTGGAAGATACCATTGCAGTACAGAGCCAGGTACATATCTCAACCTAGACACAGGCTAGAAGATACCATTGCAGTACAGAGCCAGGTATATATCTCAACCTAGACACTGGCTAGAAGATACCATTGCAGAGCCAGGTACATATCTCAACCTGGGCACAGGCAGAAAGATACTATTGCAGTACAGTCAGGTTCATATCTGTATTTATTAAGAGGTTGGAAGATACTATTGCAGATCCAGGTACATATCTCAACCGGGGCAGCGGTTAGAAGATACCATTGCAGAGCCAGATACATATCTGAACCTAGGCACAGGCTGGAAGATACCATTGAAGTACATAGTCAGGTACATAGCTCAACCTGTGCAGAGGTTGGAAGATACCATTGCAGATCCAGGTACATATCTCAACCCGAGCAGAGGTTGGAAGATACCATTGCTGTACAGAGTCAGTTATATATCTCAACCTGGGCACAGGCTTGAAGATAACATTGTTTCAGAGCCAGTTACATACCTCTAGAGTCAGATACAGATACAATATTTCTTATTAAGGACTTCTGGTAATGTGGTTTGGGGATAAATTTCTCTTTAAACCAACAGGTACTGTGATTATTTACTTACTTTAATGAAAGTAAGGTAAATAGCTGCTATCACTTCAGACTTTCTGTGGGGACAACACTTGTGATTATATTCCACTTATATGTAATGTATGTGGTCTTAAGTTTTGATTGGGAGGCATATACAATTGTAATCCAGGAATTGTCTGATGAGTCTTTAGAATCCTTGACAATTTGTAAGTGCATTTTATTTATTTATAAATAAAAGTTAAATTGTGCAGACCATGGGCCTGTGCCTCTTTATTATTTATAATATGTTTTTTACGATTGAAGATTCCGCCACTTCTAAGGAGGCTGCGGCTTAGTGTGATCTTTGGAAGTAATTTTTTTTTTAAATGTAATTTTCATTGCAGTTTAAAGTTTACAAATAAACAGAAAACAAACAGGGGAATCCACATTAATAGCCATTTGCGTATACAATCTGAATGAAGGCATTCAAATCACAATGAAAAGTACAATCTTGTGGATATAAGGACAAACAGGTTTGATGGGGAAGTAGGGGTATGGGGGGAGGTCTATTCCAATCTATTAGGAAGATGTATGTTTGTAATGGTCTGACTCTTTAAAGGAAAGCCAACTGAATCATTTTGTGCTATAATTACTATATTGATCTGTCAATATGAGGGAGAGTTCCTCAAATTTGTGTTTTTCCTACTTTTTTATACGATTTTTATACGATTCTTATAAAGTTGGTAATGCAGTTTGGTTCCACTTCTGTGGTATCAATATTTTAGCTGCATTCAGTAGGTGGGGTTCGACTGTGGAGATAAAGGCATAGGCTGGATCATCAGGTATATCGAGATTCAAAATATGTTCCATCGTTTGATAGTATCCAAGTTTAATGAGTGTGCATGTCCATAATATATTTATCAGGGTTCCCTTGTCTGTGCTGCACCTCCAGCATCTATCGTTGGCATGTTTATAAATAGATTTTAATCTGGAAGGAGTATAGGACCAATTGTTTGATTTAACCCTTCAGAGGAAGTAGTGTTTGAGTGGACTTCTTTAGGAGGTAGAAGGTCATAAACCTGCTCCAGTATAATTATTTACGCTCAGTTATACAGTGTTTTCTTAAACACCCAAACACCTATCCGCTAACCTGAAACAGTCCTCCAAGGCCAGAGCTTTCTATTTTGTAATTCAATAACAATGCACATTGTACCATCCAATGTCCAGTACTTAGCAAGGCAGGGCT
Organism: Xenopus petersii; assembly: GCA_038501925.1. NCBI lineage: Eukaryota > Metazoa > Chordata > Amphibia > Anura > Pipidae > Xenopus > Xenopus petersii. The sequence goes on along the minus strand of CM076685.1, from coordinate 20,006,099 downwards.
TACAATCTACTTCAGTTCTGACTTCACATACATCATGGCTGAATTGTGACAGCTGTACTTTGCCCTCCTAACTTCAAAAGCAGCACTGCAAGAATTGTATCCCCAGGTTTGACTGGAAATATATTGTAGGAGAGCTCCAATCTGCCAGATTACTTTAGGATATAACTCTGGAGAGAGAGATATATTAGCCCCTTAAAAATTATGAACTCAATGAAAGAATAAAATACATCTTTATATCATAATGCAAAAAAATGTTCTGACTTTGAATTCAAATTTTAAATTTTTTTATGGTCAAAACTCTCATTTTTTGACAAGGAGTTATCTAAATTAGATTCGAGTTTTTCTAAAAAAAAAAAAAAAAGAAGCAAACCGTGCACTGGCAATTTTTCTCTTCCTTTTTGTGAATAAATATTGGCTTTTTATTGTTTATAGCAGCTGGTCAACTCCAGAAAGTGGGTTAGACCGAGTGCTGGCACACCATAGTGTGAGTTAGACCATGAGCTGGTGATTTCTTTCTGTGTTTCATGTACAAATTTTAGCCAAATACTGCCTGCAGCAGCCTTTAAAACAGGGAATTAGTTATAGATGTATGTTAATTGGCTGCAGCACTAATTCTAATGAAGACGCCGCCCTCCCCTCGCAGGAACACTAGTGCGGAGAGCGCAACTGCGCACTCTTGCAATAGTAAAGCCGAATTTCTGGTTTCAAAACTGGAAATTCAGCTATTTAAAGTGACAGTAGCGGCTTTTTGCTGCCCCTCGAAACTTATCTGGTGCTGCCGCCTGAGGCGTGGGCCTCAGCTCGCCTCATTGGCGGAGTGCACCTGATTGGCTGGGGCTAAGTGCAGAATAGTCAACTCGTCACATTGTCTACTGGGGGACTTGATTTTAAATGCACTACAAAGTTAAAATACTAATAGATAGTGTAGGAAGGTAATTATTCACAGGTGTTGGCTGGGGCTTAAAAGCTCCTTGCTTTCTCACTAGAGCTCCTGAGCTTAGGGCAGGGACACACGGGCAGATTTGGGGAGATTTAGTCGCCTGGCGACTAATCGTCTCTTCTGCTGGCTGACAATGTCCCAGAACTGTCTTCTGCCTGCTATAACAAGAAAACGCCTGCTCCAACACACTCGCGGCACTTCGATTTCCGAAGTCACCCGATGTTGCCTCACGAGGAGATTGTCACCCCGCAGAAGAGGCGATTAGTCGCCAGGCGACTAAATCTTCCTGAATCTGCCAGTGTGCCCCTGCCCTAAAGGTAAGTGCTAAGTAAGGGTAAAATGGTCTTACTACTCAGTCACATTGGTTCCTAGGAGACTTGATTTTAATGGCACTACAAACTGCTCACAAATAGTTTAGGCTTCATGTAAAATGAGGGGCTTGAGGTGCCACCTGAGCTTACATATTTTGGTCAAAGTGTGGTACTAACACTTCATTTTTTGCAATAATAATTGTGAAAGGCAAACCGTGCGCTGGCAAATATTCTTTCGGTTTGGGTACACAGTCTGGCAGTTACTCCCCCCTATTGTCTGGGCAGCAAAAACGAGGTAAAAAAAGGCTGCCTAGAAGTTCAGCACAGTTCAGTGTTCACATACCAAACCAAAATAACACACTCAAACAACAAACAGGGAAAAGCCGTTTTTTAATAAACATATTTATAGAAAAATAAAATGAGGTATATATTATAGTGCATGTCTCAACATAATAAACAAACGCAAAATGTAAACCACTTAAAATATTATTTTTAATCTTTTATATGGGAGCCTTCTAAACAAAGGCCTCTAGATGGAGCCACAGGCATAATCTTAGGCAGACTGGCTCAAATAGTACTTGTACTCGCTGGGTTCATTTACAAAAATAAATTATTTCTAATCAAAAGGATTGAGAAGAGACTTGAATGAGTCCTGGTTTAGACTGAAAAACGGTTAAAGGGAAATTGTTGTCAGAATTAAAGGGATTTACCATTGTGTGGAAAACAGGGATGGTAGGAATAATCTGCCCGTTGTCCTGTATGGGAGGGGGTAATCAGAGTAAGAGTTAAGAGACCTAATTCTTCCCTATGTGGCCAGTAGTTCTGGGACCACCATTAATGCATAAGACGCTGCTTTCATGTTGAAGTTATTTAACTGAAAATTTGCAACTCTAAAGATTAGATCAGGTAAAGAACAGTCCTTATAGGGGTTGTTATGGTAAATTTTAGTATGTTTTAGAATGACCAATTCTAAGCCACTTTTCAATTGGTCTTCATTTTTTCATATCTTGAATTATTTGCCTTCTTCTTCTGATTCTTTTTAGCTTTTAAATGGGGGTCACTGACCCCATCTAAAAACAAATGCTCTGTAAGGCTACAAATGTATTGTTATTGCTACCTTTTATTTCTCATCTTTCTACGCAGGCCTCTCATTCATATTCCAGTCTCTTGTTCAAATCAATGCATGGTTGCTGGGGCAATTTGGTCCCTAGCAACCAGATTGCAGAAATTGCAAACTGGAGAACTGCGGAATAAAAAAGTAAAAAACTCAAAACACATATGAAAACCTGTTGCAAATTGTCTCAGAATATCACTCTCTGCATCATGCTTAAAGTTGTTTTAAAGGTGAACAACCCCTTTAATGTGGTGTAGGCCTTGCCATTCTTTTTCACAAATTTGTTTATTTTAAAGATTTCACTAGAATAACCTCTATAGGATGTTAAAGAGAAAGTATCCAACTGTATACACATTTGTTAAAAAAAAATAGCACAATAAACAGGATTTGTCTTCATTGCCTATTCTTTTCTATTCAATAAAAGGGCAAATTGCTGTTTTTCACCAACTCACTATACACACACATATATATATATATATATATATATATATATATATATATATATATATTTTTTTTTTTTTTTTTTTTTCAAAGGGAGAGATAAGGAGCAGCTCATTAAAAACAATGGGCTTAGGCTAAGGCCAGACGATTGCAGGAGAAACGCAGGTGGAGAATAGGGATGTAGCGAACGTCGGAAAAAAAGTTCGCAAACATATTCGCGAACTTGCGCAAAAATGCGAGCGGTTCGCAAACGGTTCGCGAACCCCATAGACTTCAATGGGAAGGCGAACTTTAACATCTAAAAAAGACATTTCTGGCCAGAAAAATGATTTTAAAGTTGTTTAAAGGGTGCAACGACCTGGACAGTGGCATGCCAGAGGGGGATCAAGGGCAAAAATGTATCTGAAAAATCTGCCTGTGTGTGCTTGGAAGAGATAGTGTAGGGGGAGAGCTGTTAGTGATTTCAGGGACAGATGATAGTAAGTTTGCTGGCTAGTAATCTGCTTGATACTGCTCTGTATTGGAACAAAAAAATAAATAAAAGCAGTCCTTACAAGGACTATTGCTATTGCAGCAGTCAGCAGATGAGATCAGAAGCAGGACAGCTGCCCACTGCAGCTACATACAGAGCACTGCAGTAGAAGGTAGATTACTAGCCAGCAAAGCTACCTAAGCTTAAATGTCCCTCAAACCCCTGCAGACTTCTGTCCCTCCAATAACAGAGCAGTATCAAAACGATTACTAGCCAGCAAACTTTCAACTGTCCCTGAAATCACTAACAGGCAGCAGCTCTCTCCCTACACTATCTCTTCAGCACACACAGGCAGAGTGAAAAAACGCTGCAGGGCTTCGGTTTTTATAGGGAAGGGGAGTGGTCCAGGGGAGAGCTTCCTGATTGGCTGCCATGTACCTGCTGGTCTGGGGTGAGAGGGCAAAAAAAAGCGCCAACAATGGCGAACCCAAAATGGCGAACGTCGCGCGACGTTCGCGAACTTCCGGCGAGCGCGAACACCCGATGTTCGCGCGAACAAGTTCGCCGGCGAACAGTTCGCGCCATCTCTAGTGGAGAATCTGCTCCTGCTCAGCCTGTACCCAGAAGCATTAAATCTGATTAGGTGCAGACAGATGTGACAGATTTCAGCACTGAAATGTGCCCTGCCTGAAGAAAACATGGGGAGCAGCCGATTCTCCACCTGCATTTCCACCTCCATCAACCCTGGAGCCTTGAAAAATATAATGTTTATCAGCTTTCATTTAATCAGAGGCATTTAATTATCCTACTCGTAGAGAGCCTCAGGGGAAGACAAAGGCAGTCATGTGTTTTCAATGTCCAAAAATACGAAAGGGCTTTTTTTATGCACTAAAATAATAATCTGCTGTTACACTGCAATGTTAAAGATTGTATTTGCATTAGAAGCAGCAATTCAAGCTGAAAGTGGGCTATAGGTTTGTATAGGAGAAAGAAAATACAAAGCTTTTACTTCTTACCCAAACGATTAAATATGGGTCATACACCACTCATGTCTCGCTACAGGTCTGTAGAATAAAACCCTCTCTCTCACATAAAACACATATTGCACATATAATGGTTTATTTACAGGAAGGCGCACACAGACCCAGATTTGTGGCAAGGCCACAAAGGCCCGGGCCTAGGGCGGCATATTTGTAGGGTGGCATGCCGCCCAGCCACATCTGTATTTCCGGGTTCCAACAGTACGAGCGGAGTTACAGTGCTCACCAGTGGACCGAGCAGGGTAGGAGGCACACACATGGGTGGTAGTGCGTATGCGCGCGTATCGGGTTTATCGTGTGCGTCAGGGGTAGGGGGCACAAGAGGCGCCCAGCCTAAGGGCACCTTTTTTAAAAAATCCGGCGCTGTGCAGAGAGGTGTATCAGGAACCTATGGGGTACACGCAGATCTGTAGTGGAAGTCAAAATAGGCCCTGGCATTCCAGTTACACAGAGGCCCAAATAGTCCTCCACCAGCCCACTAAATAGTGACTTTCTATGGGACCTTACAGCAGCCCCTCTGGCATTTGCCAGAACCCACAGATTGCCAGTCTGGACCTAGGTACAGAGCTTGCTCTTTAAAGGAATTATTCAGTGTAAAAATAAAAACACTCAACACTTCTATATATATATATATATATATAAGAGACCTGAGAGTGCTCGCCTACTTTCTGGATATATATATATATATATATATATATATATATATATATATATATATATATATATATATATATCTTTTAATAAAAACTGTAAGTAACCTTAAAGTGGCTTTATGGTAAAGAAAGTAAAAAGATCAGCAGCTGTACATTCTGGCTATACAGTTTCCCTTTGTCTAGGCAGTGCCATTTCAAAGTTTTTCCATCTGGAGAGGATTATTCACAAATTCTTATTGTGAACTTCCTGGACTTGACTGGTCATAGAAAGGCTACCAATAATCATGGATCTTCCCCTAAAGAAGAATTAAACGGCTGCATCATTATGCAACAAGTCTATAGAAAAACAATTGTTCCAGGCTAATGGCATGCTGAAAGCGATTTGACTATAGGGAGAACATTTATTTAGAGCTTATGCTTTAGCTCCATTAAGGAAGCACTCAGTTATCTATAAAATAATAATGTACCCCTTGTTGTAAAATATGTCACAGAGGAGTTCCATGACCATATCAAGGCACGAAGATGCAGAAGGAGTGCATTTATACAGGTTATGAGGCTCTGAGGTGACTTCTAATATTCTTATGTATAACAAAAGGGCGGGGTACATTATTTCTTATAATACACAAATATTGGTGAGTCATGTGACACAAATTTTTGACTAAAAATGTATGACTATGTATTTATTATGCAAGAAACAAGCACCAATATGGCACAGAATAACACATTATCAGCCTGAATGCAAATAGCACTTTCCCATTTCAAGAATTTCAGGAGAATGCAGTTGGTCATCGGACACCACATTGTCTTGCATAAAAACAAAAGGAGAGCTCTCTGGGTACCAGGGAGTATTAAACTGGCTATTGGCTTATGATCTGCTTGTCTGACAAGGTCACCAAACAAGTGGATCTTTATCCAATTTATCCACTAATGTTCTAGGCCAAATCCAGAGATCTGATCATTTGGCCCCAAGAACAAACATTGGATGAAAATAAGGGCTTTTGGGAGACACATCAAGAGACCACATCAATACACCAGTGAGATCTTTCATCCAACTTGAAAGCTATTTTGCCAGTTTTTGGCCAGGGATTGGTTGGGTAGGGCACTGGGAAGATCTTAAACTGTATACACAGTGTCTGGGTCTCACTCACCTGCAATGTCTCCACGTAAATATGTACATAGTGCATATACACTGTTATCAAGTCTGTCATATGCATATTTCATTTTGCATGGATGGAGTTCAATTACCTTAGTTCTGTAATAACATCTTGCATCCTCTCGGATATCACACTTAATGTGTTTTTCCAATGCAGCACGCAGTTTTAAGAGGGAAGTCTGGAAGGAAAAAAATTTCATATTTAAACATTTTTAAATCTGAAAAGTGGTCCACACAGGTTCCTTCTCCAATAAACTGCTCTTCCACCGTTGAAGCGTGATTTGACTAAATGGGAAAACTGGGCAGCAAACTGGAAAATGAGGTTCAATGTTGATAAATGCAAGGTTATGCAAGTTATACACTAAATTTCAGTGTGTTAGGGGGTTCCTTAACGGTAAAGGAGCTGGGGGGTTTTGTGGATACCAAGTTGTCTAATTCCAGGCAGTGTCATTCTGTGGCCACTAAAGCTAATAAAGTTCTGTCTTGCATAAAAAAGCAGGCCCGGATTTGTGGCAAGGCCACATAGGCCCGGGCCTAGGATGGCAGAAATTCAGGGGCGACATGCCGCCCAGCCGCATTAAAGTCAGTTGCGCATTCGCAACTTCACATATTCAAGCTATGCGTATATGCGCGCATGCTGCCGCACAAAGGGAGGGGGAAGCAGACAGGGAGAGAGATATATATATTTGCTGCATACTTGTGAACTATAATCCAGTGATATGTTTGGACAGTTTTCGCCCAGGAGCTTTGATATAAAAACCAAACTGAGGTGCCCTCTCAACTGTCTACAATAATGAGAGACATCATTAATTACAAAGACATACATATCAGTAATGGGTGATGTGGAAATAACATACAACAATGGAGTTTTAAAGGAAAAAACCCTACCCCCCTTCCCTACATAGACCAACCTCCTTCCACCCCCACAGCAGCCTATCTGCCCCCCTGGCAAATGCCCCTAAATTTTGAAACAATCCAGCAGAAGATTAACAAACCAGAACTGTCTTCTATCAGAAGCATTAAATGAATACTGCTGTCAGTTGCATTTATGTTTACAAACTTCTTTAAAAACAGCTGAAAAAGTTGGGCACATGGGTACATAGGATCCCTTATCCGGAAACCAGATATCAAGAAAGCTCCGAATTACGAAATGGCTGTCTCCCATAGACTCCATTTTATCCAAATAATCCAATTTTTTAAAAATGATTTCCTTTTTCTCTGTAATAATAAAACAGTAGCTTGTACTTGATCCAAACTAAGATATAATTAATCCTTGAAAAACAAGCCTATTGTGTTTATTTAATGTTTAAATGAATTTCTAGTAGACTTAAGGCATGAAGACCCAAATTAAAGAAAGATCCGTTATCCGGAAAACCCCAGGTCCAGAGCATTCTGGATAACAGGTCCCATACCTGTACTTCCAAGCCTGCTGCTGCCTGCACAAACTGCTCATCTTCCTCTCAGACTAAGTCCCGGTACAGCTGCACAGGGATTGGCTAGGATGCAGAGTGAATCCTTACAATCTATCCAATTGTGTACAGCTGCACAGTGATTGGCTGGACTGCTGGGTCAATCCTTCTAGCCTACCAAATCGATGTTTAGCTGTACCGGGACTTAGACACTGAGCTTGTATTTACAGGAAGTGGCTTGAAACAGCTTCAGTTCAGGTCAGAGACTCCAAGAGGGGCTAAGTACCCTCCCTTGCCCCTATTTGTGGACACCCATGCTGATTTATTGTTTGTTATTGTATACATTCCATATAAGTAGGAAATAACCGCTGAGTGTTGTCTCCACAGGAAGTCTGAAGTGATAGCAGTTACTTACATTATGTTCATTTAAAAGGTATTAATGCATTTATCAATATTACATTTCTGTCTTTCGTATGTATAGTATAATAAAGCTGATCAACTAACAGCATAGGGAATGTATATGGATCACTAGCTGCACTTCCTACTCATATGGATGCTCTGTAAATAATCACTGTGCCTGCTCGTTTAAAGGGAAAATAATCCCGAAAACCCCATTGAACCCACACCCAATGTATAAGAAACCGCTAATAAGATAAGGAGGAATGTTGTATCTTGACAAAGCCGCAGGTAGCGGCGAAACAGCTGTCGAGGTACAGCGCTGCTAGGGGAATCGCGTTCCTCTGCTCTCCTTCCCGTTGGGGATGATGCGCACCAGAGGTACAAGTGATAGCGGAAGACGGATGTGAGTATGGACTGTTAAACAAACCGGTGTGGGAGGTGATCCGCTACGGTCAGTATCTTCTTTATTCTGTACAGCGATCGCTGCAGAGCGGTGGGACACATACAACTACATAGTGATTGTTATACCATCATAACATCGGAATCTAGATGTCCACCGGATACATCTAGGGGACATTCCCTTCCCTAGAGCTCACGTCCTTGCTATCCAGAACTGTACTATTTCGGGCACCAACGAGTTAACCCCACACCGGCTCCGCCTCACATGCCGCTCTACACTTGTCATTCACAATTTGAATTGGACTAATCTCCTTTTCTCCATCGAACTAAGCACTTTATTGGTGATTCATATAATTGCTGTGATGATCTATTGCTCTCCTCAGCTTATGAACGTTTAACCACGGTCCTCGTATGGACGGGCGCTCTTGATTAAGAGCTGGTTACAATTGATACTCAGTGGAGGCTCGGATTCAAAGCGTGCACGCAGCCTCTTACACTACATTGGACTATTTATAATACATATTAATTAGGAGTAATGGGAACCCTACCCCCCAAGCAGCGCTGCTTATTTTAAATGGTTTTAGTAATTTTGGCATGGTGATAATAAATATTGCTTTTTAATTCAAATTGCATGGTCCTGGTTATCTAATATTGTTTACTCGTATTTGGAGGATAAGTCCCATATTCGTGTGGGTATATATGTCAATATAAATTAAATGTGGACACCTCCTTAATGCGGGCCGTAATTTGGCCAATACCAATTGCATGTACCTTGCTTGGGTTATATGGATATTTAAATGTTGTATCTATCTTACTTGAGATATGTACCGGCCTCTGCAACAATGGTACCTTCCAGCCTGTGCCCAGGTTGAGATATGTACCTGGCCAGGCCCGGATCGGCAATCTGTCGGTTCTGGCAAATGCCAGAGGGGCTGCTGTAAGGTGCCATAGAAATAGACTACTAAGTGGGCTGGTGTAGGCTGTTTGGGCCTCTGTGTACTAGGAATGGCAGGGCCTATTTTGAATCCCAGGCCAGTCCAGTATCAGGCTCTGCAATGCAATGGTATCTTCCAGCCTTTGTCCAGGTTGAGCTATGTACCTGGCTCTGCACTGCAATGGTATCTTCCAGCCTGTGCCCAGGTGATGATGTCACTGTTGGACCTGCCACAGGGCAAGAGATCGCAACCGTTGGAAATTGTCAGTTGCTGTGTAGACGTTGGAGAGAGAAGAAGCAGAAGAGATTTCCACGTGAGAAGATGAAGAGATTACGCTCTAATTCCGGAGATTTGGACCCCTGGCCCTTAGAGGAGAAGAAAAGAAGAGGAGAAGATGAAGATCAAGGGGAAGAGTTGAAGAAGGAGAGAGAGAGCAGTTTGGAGGAACAGCTACCAGATAAGGGCTGCAGAGGGGAAAGGATACCTTCTGGTTTCAAAGATTTATACCCCCAGCCCTCGAAGAAGGAGGCAAGAAGAGAAGGCCATGACAAAGACAATGGAAACCAGAAGAAGAAGAGAGAGAGGAGTGTGGATGAACATCTGTGTGATGAGTGCTGCAGGGAGGAAAAACGAAAAAGGGAGGAAACTGATAAAGGTAAGAAGAAACCACTCAAAAATGGCTAAATTGCAAAAAAGAGCGGCCCACATGATTGCCAACTAATGCCAACTGTCCCTTGGGAAATTGCTCAAATTTTTACATTGTAACCTCCTTTGGGCAGGGCCCTCTTTAAGTTTTGTATTGCTTATTGGTTCTGGTATGTTTAATGTTACAAGTAATGAGACCTGTAGCAACTGCACCAGTGGAGATATCCCTATAAACCAATCAAATCATGCTTTTATTTGATAACAATCGCTAACTTATGCTGGATATATAATCTTGTGTTTGGCAATTGGTAGACCCAATAGTGCTATCTAACACAGACATGCTAAATAATAGTACAGCATCTGATGGTGCAGATGGTACTGTATGCAGTTTGCCTGGCATAAGATTTTACATTAAACCCACCAGCAAAAAATGGAGATACCCAATACTGTATATATTAGTACAGTGGGGCCACTATAGCACTATTCCTAAATCCATTCTCACACCTGTTTTCCCTGTTTTTTTCTGTTAGTAGTTGGCTGTACCTGTGGCCTAGGTGCATGGCTTTCCATTTATTCACACTGAACATAATATGCTTTGTGTCTGCCCATACTGCAGTGTCTGGTCCTGGCCGTTAGGAGTTTTGGAGCATCTGTGTGCCCTTCAAATGCCCAAGATGCCCCATCAGTTTCTAATATATGCAATAAACAGATTCCAAACTAGTAATCACTATATAGATACAGTATAAGTGCTCCATAAGAGACCAAATGGTATGTGAATACATGTTTTAACTAATTTAGAGTGTGCTGGTCTCACCTGCAAATATATATAAAATATAAAACCATTTTTTTTCACCACTAATATTGCCAAGCAAATCTATAGTGATAAAGTGACATTACTTGGCTTTATATTCACATGTGAAATGGATGGCACCACCTCATTACTTACCTTTTTGCCATGTCTCCTGGTAGCAACAGGTGCGGAATCTACAATTCATGGTAGCAACACCACTCTGGGCCACAATTGTCTTTTAGCCATTCACCAAGGTTCTTCTGTGCTGTTAGATAAAGAAAGTCACATATTAATGCCGCATTAGGTGTAGTATATGGGAGAAGCAAAATAAACTAAATTGAATTTTAACTTTTGAAAATATTACCTATAGGAGTGCCATATTATCTATTATTCCATGAGCTGAAAATAAAATCTCTTTTCCCTTCTAGGAGATGCTGGACTTGTGATCGCAGAAGCTCAACCTTCAAGGCTGAACCCGCTCAGTATCTCCAATTACAACTTTTACTCTAAGTTGGGAGCAGGAGGATTCGGCAACGTGAGTGATTAGTTCCCATTGAGTGCAGCTTTTTTGTGTAAGGTTTAAATCCTAAATGTAGAAATGGAAAGGGGTTGCACACTCAATGAGACTTAGGGGCAGATTTACTAAGCTGGAGTGAATAGTTTGAATGCAAAAATATTCGAATTTCTAAGTATTTTTTTGGGTACTTCGACCATCGATTTGGTCCCTCGAAATTTGACCCTTGATAAATCTGGCCCTATGTGGACATAGGTGGTATTAAAAAAATATATATTTTATAGTAAATGGCAAAAAAATTTTTTTTTACATCAGAAAGACTGGTATATCAAATACAACAGTATTAGCAGAAATATATACATACCACCAAGTAACAAGATCAAAGCAAAAAGAGACAAACCACAGGGAGCAGATACACTTGCCAAAAATGAGAACACCCCAATGTTTCGGCACTAAAGCCTTTGTCAAGGGGAATTCTCCTTGACAAAGGCTTTAGTGCTGAAATGTTGGGGTGTTCTCATTTTTGGCAAGTATATCTGCTCCCTGTGGTTTGTCTCTTTTTGCCTTGATCTTGTTACTTGGTGGTATGTATTTATTTCTGCTAATACTATTGTATATGATATACCAGCCTATCTGAGGGAAAAAAATAATTTAATATCACTTTTATCTACTAAGTCTCATTGAGTGTGCAACACCTCTCCATTTCTATATACTGTTTTGGGTAACTGACTGTGGGATTACCTGGGGTTATTTGCACCTCATATACCTTAAAAAGCATTTTTTCTATTGTGAATATTGTCCGTGCCCTCCACCAACTTATTTTCGTTTAAATCCTAAATGTGGTAGAAAGCAAAAGGGTTGAGTGATCTGGGGACTATTTCCAGTAAAGGGTAAAAGAAACAAAATACAAAGCTGAATAATTATTCCATCTTAGTGCTTTAAATACACAATTAATTAACTTATTTCTTGTCTTTCTCAGGTTATGTTGGCTTCGTTAGGAGACCGGAGGCCATATGTGGCTATTAAATCTGTCAGAAAAACAGAGGAGACTGATTACATCAGCCTTATCACGGAGTCTCAAGTACTGAGCATTGGCAGATACAGCCCATTTCTTTGCCAAGGCTATGCCGCTTTTCAAACCCAGGTACAACATTGACTCCATATTGCTATTTAGTTTGTAATACTGTTCCTCTGTGGCCCCTAGATGATAGCTCTAGTCAAACATCTGATCCCCTTACATAATGTCCCATATATTATATATATTATAACCATTACAAATAACATGATTTACATTAATGTAGTTAATAAAATGTCACTAGCCTATGCTGTTGTAAGTGCTGAGTTATTTCTTCCTTCCCTTCACTTTTTCCATTTGTCTGTGTAACCAGCGGCATGCCTTCTATGTGATGGAGTACCTGAGTGGGGGCAGCCTTGAGGATGAGCTGAAGCAATGCGGGTCGCTGTCCATGGACAGAGTAATGTAAGTATTACATGGAGAGAGTGCAGAGACATGCAACTAAACTGGTTGGTAGACTGTCAAGGTTGGGGTTGTTTTCTCTGGAAAAAAGGTGCTTGCGAGGGGACATGATTACACTTTACAAGTACATTAGAGGACATTATAGACAAAAAGCAGGGGACCTTTTTACCCATAAAGTGGATCACCGTACCAGAGGCCCCCCCTTTAGACTAGAAGAAAATAAATTTAATTTGAAGCAACGTAGGGGGTTCTTCACAGTCAGGACAGTGAGGTTGTGGAATGCACTGCCGGGTGATGTTGTGATGGCTGATTCAGTTAATGCCTTTAAGAATGGCTTGCATGATTTTTTGAACAGACATAATATCAAAGGCTATTGTGATACTAAACTCTATAGTTAGTATAGGTATGGGTATATATAATTTATTTGAAAGTATGGAGGGGTGTGTGTATGGATGCTGAGTTTTAATTTGGAGGGGTTGAGCTTGATGCACTTTGTCTTTTTTTCAACCCAATTTAACTATGTAACTATATGTAACTATGTCACTAGTACAATATACTAATAAACTTATTACAGGAAAATCTTCATGGAGTTAACCATTATTTCCCTGTTTTAAAGGTTCCATTCTGCGGAGATGATTTGTGGCCTAAAATACCTTCACGGCCTCGGGATTATCCATCGGTCAGTATATATTTCTTCATTTCTGCAGCATTCTACTGCAGAGGCTGTACACAGGTTGCTCTGCAAATCAGCTGCCTTCATCTTTTTTGTAATGCCTTTTATCTTTATATTACAGAGACATCAAACCCATGGATGTTCTGTTGGACCATCAAGGACACGTAAAAATTTGTGACTTCGGCCTGGCAAAGCAGAGCATCTTTGCTAACGACCTAACAACAAGCTGGGCCGGAACCACAAAATACATGGCCCCGGAGGTGAGATATGCAATTACAGATTATTTACTACAAAAACAAGAGAGTATAGGAGGGCAACAGAGCAAAATACAAATTCTAGTTGATGCCTTTTAAAGACATAGATGTTCCACTGTTAGACAATAACTAAAAGAGTAACAATACACGGAGGGGTAGACACCCCCAGTATAATAAACAGAGTTTTTTGAGTTTTTTGAAAACAAGACTAAACTGAAAAGCTCTAAAACCACGATTGTCATTGAATTTATTAAAAAATGCAAATATAAAAAGTAAGAATGAAAAAAGCGGAAAAAATATCCGAAAACCTATAAAAGTCTGAATTGATTTAAATCGGTCTAATAGGATCAGTGCAGCTCCCACTGACTTCTATATCACCTCAACAACTTTTACTTGGCGAAGGTTTTACACTTAATAAATCTCAAAATTTTAGAACTCTTTCGAAATACAGGAAAACCACAAATTTTTGGAGATTCATGGAAAAAAAATCACAATTCACTTGTTAGTTAATCAGCCCCATAGACTTGTGCATACAATAGTTACATTTTCTGATTTTACAAAACTGTGCATGTGCAAGGGAGGCTCAGTAAGTACTAAGAAGATGGAGATGGAACACTTGGTTGGAAAGATCCCCAGACTTATATATAATTTTTTTAGGAATAGAAGTACCAGTCTAGGGGGAAAGTTACAATTAAATACACTCAGGATGCCTAATGAACCCCACAGTGTATTATCCTTTCCTTGCCGTTAACAGCCACATTCATATTTATATGGGCATTTATTTTGTATCTGTGAATATACCTGCATGAATCCTATGCTGTTTGATGCTACTCGATTGAAAAGTCTTGTAGGTGCTTAATCAGGCAGCGGTTTGGGTTCGCCAGGTCCATTTAACCATATAACATAATGATAAATAAAGTTCACTGGAGAGCAAGCAGGTGTAACTTCTGTGTAGTTTATTTAGAGATGCATCGCACTACATGTTTTAGACCTCATGGATCCTTCCTCTGGTGCAGTTTGCTGCACAGAAGTTGCACCTGCTTGATCTCAAGGGGACTTTATTTATCTTCATCATATATCTGCAGGTTAGCCTTCACTTTCACTGGCTGTATTTATGACAGACATATAAAATAGCCATGCTAACCAGCACATCAATATACCAAGAGTAAATGTACTGTAGGTACTGGTATCTAATAGGCCCATGGAGAGAACCAGCTTAACTGCATCATATTACTATAAATATTTTTATCATCCGCTCACCTTTACACAGAGCTTTAGTGCTACCCACACTGTGCCAGGCATCATCCATATTTGCTACCTGTGGCTGAGTTATGCCCATTGAGAACTTACTGGGCTCTGGCAAATGTGACAGTTCTGATCCACACTAGAGAAAGCAAATGGTCACATGCATCACTCACTGCACTCCATAAGCCCATTCAACTCTGTTGGCAAAATTATCCCAAGAGACTTACTTAAAAGGTGCAATTTTGCAACATGTTAAATGATTTTTTTTCTTTTTAAGATTTTAAAGAGAAAGGCATATAACGCAGCAGTAGACTGGTGGTCATTTGGCGTCACCATCTGTGAAATGGCCACTTGCTTCACACCATACACTGGCAGTGACACAGAGGAGCTCGTTCATTGCATCAAAATCCATAAACCCGATATACCTGACTGGCTGGATGAAGATCTAAAACATCTTCTGGGACAGGTGAGTGCAACAAAAGGATAGACGTATTGCCTCATTTACCAATAAATGTATGCTTCATTCATTCTCAGTTCAAATAATTGTCTATTGATTTTTTAGCTACTTAAAAGGAAGCCGAAGAAACGCCTTGGTGTTCGGGGAAACATCAGATGCCACCCATTCTATAAACCCATCGATTGGGTGCTGCTGGAAGAGAAAGGATTACAACCCCCTTTCCAGCTGAGAACAGTAAGTACATGATTGGGCAATATAAATCAGAAATGCTTAGAACCCTTGGTTAATAGCATTGACTAGTGAAATTGGTGTATCAGAAAGCATTGGGTTTATTCCCCATACTTACATAGCTCTGAAAAACCTATACACAAAAGGCAGAAGGGATGCTCTCTAGGTACAGGTAATAAGATGTTTAAAATCACTGAACCTTCTGAATTTCTTAGTTTAATCTGTGATATATCAGCCCCAGACAAAATGAGAGCAGAGTTTTCCACACAAAAGCAAAAGCTCTGACTATTCATAACCACTAGGGGTGATGTACCATTGGTATCTGGAAAAAGTCTCTGCAAAGGCAAACAATATATCAGTTCCATCTGCATAGGTTGTATATTGCCATTGTAATCTTTATTGTAAAAGGAATGTGAAATACATGGCAAATGAAACACAAGCTGCTATCTTTTTAGAATTAAAATGCTTCATATGGCAAATACAATGATCATTCTCTTGGTCATAAAAAATAATTTTTCCCCTTTTAATGCAGCCGTCACCTAACCTATTCCAGCCATATAAAAAGAAGCTGTCATTCCTCGGGCCCGTGGAGGATAAAGCAACATCAGGGAACAGTATCACAGTTCCCGGCTTCTCATTTCGAAGTTCCACCTGGTTGACGTAAGTATGTATAGGCCTGTAATCCAGCCATAATGACAACATGCTATTCCATCAGCACAGGTATATAACATCAGCAGACAATTGACATAGCTGTGGGCTTTCACCTGCTGCATTAAGGCCAAGTCATCTCTTGCCATTCCTGTTTTAACCATCGGCTCCACCATCACCTGGGATTCCATCTTCCAGGTTATGAGACTGCATCAGGCCTAGAATTATGAGGGGCAGTCACTCATCTGGCACATCACACGTAAGTATCAGGTGGGTATCTTTATGTGAGTGAATGTGTGAGTGAACGTGAGATATGAAAGGATAAGGGTGTAACATGAAGGCAAAGCAGAGTCTAAGATCACAGCCTGCTGTGTCTTCCTGCACATCATGTCTATGGAAGCCATACCCTGTTAGTTATGTATATAGTTCTGTAGTTCTCATAGTTGTGTAGAAATCCAGGTCAAGGGTTTTTTTCCCATCTGAAGTAAGATGGGGTTTTTACCTTGTCCTTTAAGTTTTGATGTTAATTGAGCAAAGGGTGGGACATAGACACGTGCAGTTTAAGCCTCGTTTGTTGTCTTTGTTTGTCACGTTTGTCCTGTTGTGTGAGGCGTTACACCCGGCGTGCCGGTAACAAGGTTGAAGCCTTGACGTGGCGTTACTGCTCACATGTATAAACATGTGCTAATTCAACCAATGCTGAGAGTGTGAGTGATGTATTGTTTCATTGGCAGAATTTGTTTCACTTGTTTAGCACCAGCAGTCAGCCATTGGGCAATGGTCAAATCTTACTGTTATGTATAGTATCCCAAACCCAGAACAAACCCCATGGTCCCGGCCTCAGCTCACACTTCCGCCTATAACAACCGCATTTTCCTTCAGGAGGAGCCCTCTGCTACTCGGATGCCACCATGTCTTAAAGGAAGAAAGTTCTGAGCAGGCAGTAGCAAAAACATGAACCAATTCTGGTTATGGTGAGAAGGGCTGAAAGGAGCCAAAAATCCCTTAGCTACAATTGTATGCAAAGTGATGCCTTCTGGAATCTGAAATGGCTCTGAACTATTAGGCTATATCTGTGCTATAAACCAGCGGTTCTGGATGCATAGTTGGCCAAAGGAACACAAAGGAGTGATTTGCATGTCACCCATGATGCCTTATGGGAAAATCAAAACTCTCATTTTTGCTATCTAGGCTGTGTGTATGGCATGAGACAAGTAAATACCTTCTGATTTCAGAGTGTCACTTTGCATGCAAATAAGCACAAATACAATTGTCAATATGAATAGATTATAGTAAGGGCTATTGAATAAAGCACAAAAAAACAATTGTGTCCACACCAACACAAGACAGAATATTTGGACTCTGCAATCAAAATTATGTTAAATTAAATGGGTTAAAATATTTCAAGTACAGTTCTGCAATATATCAAGCCAGTGTGGTATTTTTGGTTCAGCGTTCCACAAATGTCTTAATGGCTCCATTGTAGAGCTGATTCATGCTTCATCCATTGCTTGACTACAGATGGAAACTGCAAGTTTTCAATAGAAAATCTCAAATTAAAAATAACACATGATGAACCAATCATTTACTTAAGCAGACAACCTATACAACATGTATACTTTATCAATATAGGGAATAATGCCCCTGCTTTGCAAAATATAGCAAACTTAGAATGTACTTTGGAGATGCATGAGCACATTTTGGCACAATGCTGCAGGCCAAGTGCTTTTATACATTTTATGGAGCGCCAAGGTGACATGATATCCTTTTTTAATAACAGGGGTAGAATTGTTTTTTTAAAACACAAGTTTCAGTGACTCTGTGACACAAGTGATATTATTACAACTGATGACGTTACTAAGAGCAATTTTACAGGTTATTCATGGCTCTTGGTGTTTTAAAGTGCCACTTCCTCCTTTATAAATATGAGACTATTATACTCAGTCCACCTCATATAATATACAAATCAACGCCTTCCTTTCTTTTTCTTCTTGCTCTGCTTTCTTTCACTTATGCCATCCTCAGAATTGGCGGGAGTTGGTTCCCTTTGAACAACTTTCTTTTCAACAGTGTACTCCTGTTCCTCAATCTTGGGATCACCTTTAACAAGAAATTCACCATTCTGATAAGTTATAGCAACAAATGTCCTAGGGTAAGTACCATACACTCTACGAAGGTCATCTTTGACAAATTCTGGAAGTTCCCGTTTCATCCCAAACACTCTCTCTAGTTTTCCCCAGTAAAGCTCTCCTTTTATAGTAAAGCCTTCTGGCCATCTGTTCGGTTTAATATGTTTGTTGTTATAGTTCTTTGAATGGTTATATGGTGGTACCCCACTGTATCTAGGGTAATACCAGTTTGGAAGAGCATAGTAAGGATTTACACCATAAAAATGGTGATATTCTCTATGTCCTTTTGTAAATTCCTGGGGATAATACACTTGCCCATCAAAGAGCGGAAAAGGTCGGCTGCTGAAATTGTGCATCTGTATTGGAGGTAAAACAAAGCCCCCAGGAGCATCTTGGAACCTTCCATTGGTGTAAGGCATGTAGGGGTTTGGATGCACGAACATCATTGTACGATACAGCAATGGTCTATAACCATAATGATACATGTTATGGTAAAACTTGGAAGTGTGCCAGAGCTATAGACAAATAATATGGACATTGCAGTTCCTTGACAACTAGATCGGTATTCATTTGATCCAGGCGGGGAGGAGATAACATTCTGCAAATTTAAAGCAAATGTAATTAATGCAATATAAGCAATACTGCACCCAGGAAGTGCATTATGTAATACACGTAATTCAATTTTGTTTTAAAAACATAATACAAGAAGATTTTGAAGAGTCTGTTGATTTACTTACCTGGGGCTATGCCCTATTCTAGTACACTATTAGCAGTATACTGTGTGCACTGAACAAAACAAGAACCTTTGTAACAAGGCACTTCACTGGCAACACAGTATGGGAGCAGAGTTACAAACTGTATTTGGTTTGCATAGAATTAAAGTACAATGGGATGTATACAAAAGTTTAGCTTAATATGTACTTTATACTGGGCTTTGAAAGCTCCATGAATGCAGTAAGCAATGTTATACAATAAGACTTTGCTTGCTTTTGACCAAAGTCAGCACTGCAAATTACTAATTAAGTATAACTGCAACATATTCCTGAAGAGCACTAATTTTAATAGAATGTCACAACGTACAGCACATTTAAATACATTAAATCTGATTCTCACAAATGGTCCTCAATGTATTTACAGTTCTAAGAGGCTACTCCAACAACACATGGAGTCGCTTGGCTTTGGCTTCGAATGGCTTGCATTAGCCACCCTTGTAAACTCTTAATCACCTCTGTCAAGTCAGCTAATATTTCTTGGTCTGAGATTTTAAGGTCTATGGGGTAGGAGTGTATAATAGATACTGCTAATAACAACAAATTGTTTGTTAAAAAAAATGCCTAAAAGCAAAATGTCAACAACAACACTCCCTCAAAACTTATGTGAGAGGGATAAAAGCATAATTGTTTGTGTAAAGGTGGCCATAGACGTGAAATTCCCACCCCTAATTTGCATAGGCAAATTAGGATTTCAATTTGGTTCGGTATTCCACAGAAACTTTCTCAAAGGATTCAGGGGTTCGGCTGAATCCAAAATAGTGGATTTGGTGCATCCCTAGTAGGGCTTTTTCAGCAGGATTCGGATTTAGCTGAATCCTTCTGCCGGCCAAACCGAATCCTAATTTGCATATGAAAATTAGGGAGGGGAGGGAAATTGCGTATTTTTTTTTGTCACAAAACAAAGAAGCAAAAAATGTTTTCCCCTTCCCACCCCTAATTTATATATGCCAATTAGGATTCGGGTTCGGTATTCGGCCGATCTTTCGTGAAGGATTCGGGGGCCAAATCTGAAATAGTGGATTTGGTGCATCCCTAATCCCTAGTGCACAGAGATGTTCTTATACAGGTGTTCATCTATAAAGAAATAAAAAAGATGCTGTATTCTTGCTCTGTTCAAGTAACCCATGAATATGGCGCACACAGGGAGCATAGGGAAAGCACAACAGAGCAGGAGTGGAAGATAGACAGTTCATACTGTGCTACATACAGTGACACAATGCTGGTGCCCCTCCAGAAGTTTGTATTAGTGTGAACGGGTAAACAATGTGGGCAGTTTCAGTCTGGGTCTGTGAATAGTACAGGGCTTTACAGGTGTGAACAATTTGGGGGGATTACAGGTGTGAATAATACAGGGGATTACAGTCTGAATTTGAGGTGTAAACAATACAAGGGCCAATTAATCCCAGTACTGTAAATTTTACACAAAATAAATAGTAACAGCAGGCAGTCTTTTATGTGTGGGGCCACAAAAGGGGGTTTGTGGGCACCAGTTGGACAGTACTGATCTACAGGAATGGAAATTAAATTTTTTTCTGGATTCAGCATTGTCCGACTGTGTGTTGGAATGCATAAAAATGTGACACACATCAGACAAACCTGTAGGTTTGGTGGTGTTACCCTGGTTGTACTGAGCAAGGAAAGATAAAGAGAGCATATAGTGCTGTCAGAGCAATAAATGGTTGATACAATATGCTTTTAATATTGATCTCTGCCTTATGAACTTCAGCTAAGTGCACATTAATCATTCACAAAATAAACATTCCCATTATGTTTCAAAGAGTGAATCAAAATTGTTCCATATATATATATATATATATATATATATATATATATATATATATATATATATATATATATATAAAATATTTAAACCAATAACAGATAGATAATCTAGAATATAGAAAAATATAAAATATAGATACCTGTATGAAAAATGTAAATACCTGTATAAAGAAATGAAACCCCCTAATCCCAGAGCTGGATGTTTAGTGCCAGATTTTACCCTAGAATGGTCTCAGGTGGATCACTGGACATCAGCAAATGGAATACTAAGCATCCTCCTGTTGTGATCTAGGCTAGGAACTTGTTAGCTGTGTAATGCTCCCAGTGAATCTAGTGCACTCAACCTACAGAGCTGCAGCTCCGCCTGATACCAGCCAAACGGTAACCAAGCACCCAAACAGCTCAGCTAGCAACACCCCACCTGCAAGGGTTCAGACTTCCTTATAGCACTAGCCAGGTACTGAATGTATCAATTATTTCTCACATGAATAATAATTTTAACATAAGTGTATGCTGGGTGTCCTGTAACCATTGATAATTATATTTCTGCAATCAGCTTATTGCTCAATGGTAAACAATATTAGGGGACAGTAGTCCACTCAGCCAAGCATTGCTAGGAAACTGGAAAACTGATATGGGAAACACTCTACAAGATAATATGGGCTTGTCTATCTTAACCATTGCCCTTATGTTTGGTTTGAGACACTTGTATGTTAAATACTTACTGTGAAGTGATTGATGCGATGCTCATCTTGCATAATCTTACAGGTTTTTGTTGTTTTTTTTTTGTACTACTTCCCCCACTTGGACAAGTCTAGGGTCGATGGTGTGACCTATTTGGAAGGAGAGCACGTTTAACAGGTGTAAGAAGCTGAGCATTTTGACTTCACTTGGACATGGGTTGGACAACTATGATGGGTTGGACAACTCCTTATACATATTTAGTCCAGGTGTGAAGTCTGAAAAGTTACCTGTTTACTGGCACTAATAAATATTCCAATATACGACACAGCTCCAATCAGGATAATAATCTAAAAAGCCTTTATTTGCACATGGCTTAAAGATCTACGACAACATGACGTTTCGGGCTCATCTGTAGCCCTTTTTCAGAAAAAGTTCTACAGATGAGCCCGAAACGTCATGTTATCATAGATCTTTAAGCCATGTGCAAATGAAGGCTTTTTAGATTATTATCCTGATTGGAGCTGTGTCGTATATTGGAATATTTGTGAAGTTGGTTGGACAGTGGGCCACTGGACACGTGCAGCGCCAGAAGCATAAAGAGGTTAATAAGTGGGTGTGCTGACTAAACAAACCTACTGGCACTAATAAATCCATTTTTGCATAAATTGTGCTGCTTTTTATTTCTAAATGGCGTTGAAGTTGATCATGACATCTGTATCTGACTATACAAGACTTATATTGGCTGCTAATTTGACCACTGTTGATGAAGTCAAGCTTACTGGCATGTGCATGGGGCTAAAACCAACAACTCCCTACCAAATACTGGTAAGGTTGGAAAGTGACCTTGGTTGAGGATCACATGGGTCATAGATACTTTTCTGTTGTTCCAATAGCTTTGCACAGATCCCTCATGCAAGTTGGGGTTTAAAAAACTCAGTTAAACCTCATCTGGTCTAGCACCTGAGCAGTCAAAATGGCCAAAAACACATCGACAAACAAGCAGTTTGTCCCATATATTGGCAGTTTAGGATCATTATAGCCTCAAATATATTGATATAAATATATATAATGAAATATTATCATTTTGCAAACCAATTGGGAGAAATAAATATAGTTCATTGTCCTTTTATTAGTTGTCCTTTAACCCAAGCCCAAACGATGGATATAAGTGCATAGAGGAAGTGGTTTAGGAAACTGATGGGTGCAAAGAATAACAGTGCTTGAGGACTAGGAGGGGGACATGCAAAACACTTTGTAACAGGGACAGAAAGGCCTCCTGGTTTAATATACTGAAATAGAATGTGAATTTCAAAAGATTTCCTTTGGTGTACTCAAGATAAAACATTGACAGCAGTTTTGACACTAACAATTTCTATGACAAAATAAATACTTTGTGGTAAATACTTACTTACGTACATGTGGTAATGTGAGGGGACTTGCAGCAATAATGATTGAAATAGGAGAAGCCTGGGAGTTGTCTATGATAAGCATGTGATGAGGCCTTGGGGAAAAGGCCTGATAAAAATAAAAGATTAGAGAAATAATAACAGTTTATGTGTATTCATTTTTCATTTTCTTCTACTATGTAGGAAACCAATTAACTAGTTATCTTTCTGCTGTTGTGACGTACAATGTGACATGTCAGAACAAAAGGCATTAACTGCATAGAAGAGATATGAATATAAGCAGAGTTTATTGCAGGGATAATGGGAAAATAAAATGTTAATACAGGTGTGGGAACTATTATCTGTAATTTGCTTGTATATCAGGATTCTATGGAAACTATCAATGCCTTCTTTTGGACCTTTCTGGATAGAGGGTTTCTGAACCTTCCTTTTTATAGATCCCATACCTACAGTATGTTTCAAAGCCCCACTACAATAAAAATTTAAATAAATATGCCTTAGTAACAAAGCCAGCACCGAGGTACAGCAGCTCAATTACATTGAAGATCTCTTCTTTTGAAGTTGTCCTCAGAGCTTTATGTTCCTTGGATCCCTGCTTGCCTCACACAATGCATTGCTGCCTGGAACACACACATGCTCATTTTGCATTGTGCACTACCTTAGTAGGGTTCCGCGGGTATCGGGCCACCCTCACATCACTACTGTCTTGATCTTGAGCCTCAGCTTATTTAACAATTCACCATTCAGCTAATAGGCCTAGTTAAATATTTACAGCACGCTGACAGGTGAAGAGAAACCATTCCCTTGCACAAATATTTAGCAATGTTATTGCTGCTTCTGTTTTTTTAACCCGTTTGCAGGTGAGAAATGACTGATGTCACAAATGGGACTGGGTGAAATATCTCCTGTCAAACCTGGTCAGTTCTGATTTTTCTGAAATGGGATATAAACACTAAATGAAAGTATTTATTTTACAGTGTCCTAAGCACAGGTGACTGCAGACCCAAATGTGCTCTAGAGTCTCTGTAGCTGTTACAGACTGTGGACAGAAAATAAAAAGTCTCTGGGTTTGCAGGGAAATGTAGGTACCAAGTTGTGAGAGCCTCTGGAGCAGGTAAGAACTATAGCAGGTAGTTGATAAAACAGAGGAGAGTGAAACAAAGCTGCAATATCACAGGTCTGACAGTCTGAAGCCATGAACCAGTAACCAGAAGTCAAATCAATTATCAAGAGGGTGATAAGGTGACAAGAAAAAAACATGATATTGAATAGAAGGTACACCACCTGGAAAATTGGACAGCAAACTGGAAAATGAGGTTCAATGTTGATAAATGCAAAAATAAAATAAGTGCAAGTTATACACTGAATTGCAATGTGTTTGGAGTTTCCTTAATTGAGAAGGATCTAGGATTTTTTTTTGTAGATAACAAGTTGTCTAATTCTGGGCAGTGTTTTTCTGTGGCTACTAAAGCAAAATAAGTTCTGGCTTGCATAAAAAGGGTCATATACTCTAGTGATAAAAACATAATTTTGCCTCTTTATAGGTCCCTGGTAAGGCCTCATCTGGAGTATGCAGTGCAGTTTTGGACTCCAGTCCTTAAAGGGATACTGTCATGGGAAAAAACTTTTTTTTTTCAAAATGAACCAATCAATAGTGCTGCTCCAGCAGAATTCTGCACTGAAATCCATTTCCATGACAGTCTACTCTTATAATTTAAGTCTTCCATCCCATGACCAGGGGCAGCTGGGAAATTGACAAAATGTCTAGCCCCATGTCAGATTTCAAAATTGAATATAAAAAAATCTGTTTGCTCTTTTGAGAAATGGATTTCAGTGCAGAATTCTGCTGGAGCAGCACTATTAACTGAACATGTTTTCCCATGACATGATAAGAGGGATATAAATGAGCTGGAGAGAGTGCAGCAATGTACAACTAAACTGGTTGGAGGGATGGAAGACTTAAATTATAAGGGTAGACTGTCATGGCCACCCCTTCAGACTAGAGGAAAAGAACTTTCATTTGAAGCAGCGTAGGTGGTTCACAGTGAGGTTGTGGAATGCACTGCTGGATGATGTTGTGATTCTGTTAATGCCTTTAAGAGTGTCTTAAATGATTTCTTGGACAAGCATAATATCCAAGGCTATTATATATATAGTTCTTTGGCCTCGGGAGGAACCCTCAGCTACTCAGATGCCACCAGGTCTTAACTTGAGAGCAAAGCAGATGTTCTGAACGAGCAAAGGGGCACGTGCGTTTCCAAGGTTTTGGAGTTCAGAAAGTAGACGAAAAGCGTAGTCAGGCAGGCCGGAGTCGGTACAGGCGGAGTTCAAGCAAGGTCAGACAGGCCAGGGGGTCGGTACAGGCAGCATTTAAAGAATAGTTGAGCAGGCAAGGGTCAGAATTGGCAGTGTTCAGGAGGCAAGGGTCAGAACTGGCAGAGTTCAGGATCAAAACCGGAATCAAACATGACAGAATCACACCCAGATACTAATGAATTAGACCTAACAACAGGCAATGAGTTTGGCCTCAAAGCCCCTTTAAATATTTGAATTAAACACACGCACGGCCTGGAACTTCATGCCGCGTGCCATAGAACCAGCCGGCCCACCAGGATAAATCCTTACTTTAAGCAAATGGAAAGTTTTTGGGCAAGTGGAGAGCACGAGGTAAAAAGAAAATATTTGGAAGCTCAAGTTTTCAGCAAAATTGAGAGAAACCTTCTTTTAGGAGTGTTTACACGAAGGGGCAATAAGAGATTTCCTACAAATTGTGGTCAGGCCCAAAAACTAGCAATCTGCAAATTCAAATGCCAGAGTGGCTGCTGTTAGATTCCATAGACAGTCACTGTTTATTGGGCCTGTGGTGGGCTGTTTGGACCTCTATGACCTTCAATGCCAGGGCATATTTTGAATCCCAATCAGGACCTGGTTGTGCTCAAAGTATCATCCAGTGAATGGCATATGATCTTCTTCAATATACATCTAGTGATAGCTTTGGCATTTGGTTTGCAGGTGTAAAGCACTCAGCACTGAAGCATGTTCTAAAAGTAACTACAGGGCTCCCCATTAATCTTGTGTTCACAATATTGTATGTGGAGTCCATGAGCTTCCACCCTACATGACTGAAGAGACCTGAAGCCGCCCCATGAATACAGCCTATATTCACAAAGGCTTTTTAATGTTAATTTAACTTGGAATCCTATTATTCATTTTCTTCAAACAAAGAGATCCTTGGCATCCCTCAAAGTTAAATATAATAAGCAGACACACTGGCAATAGGCTTCTAATTTAGGCTGTCATCCTGTCTTAAACTGTTTACCTTTCTAACAGGTGTTTAACCACCACAAAGGGAGCGAAACATTCAATTGCCAGGACCTGCTTCCAATGTCAACACCTAAAATATGTACATTTTATTCTTGAGCAAATACATAAACAAGGTGTAGTATATGGAGACAGTACCTAGCGTTAGCATGAGCTCCCTTAAGAGCAGGTATA
Source organism: Xenopus petersii (assembly GCA_038501925.1). Classification (NCBI taxonomy): domain Eukaryota; kingdom Metazoa; phylum Chordata; class Amphibia; order Anura; family Pipidae; genus Xenopus; species Xenopus petersii. The sequence goes on along the minus strand of CM076685.1, from coordinate 19,979,633 downwards.
CACTGTGCATTACACAGTTATCCAGTGTTCTGTTTGATGCCTTGTTTCTGCAGGCAATGTGGTACTTGTGATTTATAGCAGATAGCTTATATTGCCAGCTATATTCACTTTGTATTTTAAAGTAACTGACTCAGTAGGGCATATATATCAAATAATGAAATATAGTAAACTGCTATATATAACTATAATACCGCTCTCTATTTTGTCCCCAATAATCCCATACAGGTAAATACAGAGGCAGAATTTCACTCTAAAGTAGCAAGCTTCAGTTTCACTCTGATAAACATACCCCATAGCAACTTAAAGGGATTCTCTCATGATTTTTATGATGTCGTTTTTTTTTCTAAATTACACTGTTTACCCTGCAAATAATTCACTCTACAATATAAAATTTCATTCTTGAAATAGCAAGTGTATTTTTTTAGTTGTAATATTGGTGTGTAGACGCCATCTCAGGTCATTTTGCCTGGTCATGTGATTTCAGAAAGAGCCAGCACTTTAGGATGGAACTGCTTTCTGGCAGGCTGTTGTTTCTCTTACTCAATGTAATGGAATGTGTTGCATCGGGACCTGGATTTTACTATTGAGTGTTGTTCTTAGATCTACCAGACAGCTATCTTGTGTTAGGGAGCTGTTATCTGGTTACCTTCCATTGTTCTGTTGTTAGGCTGCGGAGGGGCAAAGGGAGGGGGTGATATCATTCCAACTTCCAGTTTAGCAGTAAAGAGTGACTAAAGTTTATCAGAGCACAAGTCACATAACTGGGGGCAGCTGGGAAACTGACAATATGTCTAGCCCCATGTCATATTTCAAAATTAAATTTAAAAAATCTGTTTTGAGAAATGGATTTCAGTCCAGAATTCTGCTGGAGCAGCACTATTAACTGATTTTGAAAATGTTTCCCCCCCCCATAATAGTATCCATTCAATAAATGAAAACACACGTCCTTTTCACCCCTATGGAATTTTTTAGATCCGCATTCATTAAATAGTGAGTTTTAACCTTTATTCTTTAGCTCTTAGTCTTTAGGCGAGGTGACTAACGCTGGCGACTATTCGAATTTTCGCTCTGGCGATTGGACGTTACTCCTCAAATTCACTAGGTGAGCAAATGGCTATTCTGCCCAATTGTCACCCTAACTGGACTTCTTCCAGAGCCCCACCTGCCACTGCTCCGTATTCTCTGTAATAATTAAACAGTACCTTGTACTTGATCCAAACTAAAATACAATCAATCCTTATTGGAAGCTTAACCAGCCTATTGGGTTTATTTAATGTTTGTAGACTTAAGGTATGAAGAATTTACAGAAAGATCCCTTATCCGGAAAAATTCAGGTCTCCAGCATTCTAGATCTGTATACTCCGAGCAATGTGCTGGTGCTATGGATCTGTATTTAATTGACATATTGCATGTGTGTAACTGGAAAAAAATACACACTAGAACCTATAAATATATTCTTTGTACAGCACTTGGTACATAGTCTAGTGCTGTAGAAGAGTAACAATACTAAAATCATTGCTACTGTGAAATGCAAATATCTGTAAAATGAAAGTTCCTTAAGTAAATATACTGTGTGCGATTCCTTAGTAAAAACAAACATAAAGAATGTGGGATTTTGTCACATTGCAGAAATGATGAGAGAGAAGGCGTTACAATTCCACGTCTTCGTGAAGCCACAGTTAAAACTTATCAGGTTCGGCTCCTTCTAAGGGCTCTTACACACGGGCAGTTTTACCTGCGCTCCCCTGTGTTTCGATTCCTTCCGTTCAGCCGCAGGAGTAAACGCACTCAATTATTGTCAAGGGGGCTGTACTCACACAGACGCATTTATGCGCCGAACGCAGGTGAAAATGCTGCGTCCCACCTGCGTTTGGCGCTTACATGCATCTGTGTGAGTAGAGCCCCCTAGACAATAATTGAGTGCATCTACTCCTGCGTTCCCCTGCGGCTGAACGGAAGAAAGCACAACACAAGGGAGCGCAGGTAAAACCGCCCGTGTGTAAGATCCCTAAGACTTCTGAAGGAAGGGTGCTTAGGCAAATGAAGCCTTAAAGAAAAAGTAAAGTGAAATGGGTTGAGAATACTACTTTTTAGATCAGGGGTCCTCAACCTTTTTTACTCGTGAGCAACATTTGAATGTAAAAAAAGAGTTGGGGAGCAACACAAGCATGAAAAACTCCATGGGGATGTCGAATAAGGGCTGTTATTGGCTGTTAGGTAGCCCTTATATGGACTGGTAGCATACAGGAGGCTCTATTTGGCTGGTTTTTAAACAACCAATACTTGCCTCCAAGACTGGAATTCAAAAATAAGCACCTGCTTTGAGGCCACTGGGAGCAACATCCAAGGGCTTATTGAGCAACATGTTGCTTGCGAGTTACTGGTTGGCAGGCCTGGACTGGCAATCTGTGGGTTCTGGCAAATGCCAGAGGGGCTGCTATAAGGTGCCATAGAATGTTACTATTTAGTGGGCTGGTGGGGGCTGTTTGGGCCTCTGTGTACCTGAAATGCCAGGGCCTATTTTAATTCTCAGTCCGGACCTGCTGGTTGGCGATCACGGTTATAGGGCATTCCACCTCCATTCATTAACCTTTCTCCGCCAGCAGGTGCTTCTTTTTTATTAAAAAAAAATGCACCTGACCAGTTAGTCTTCTTTTACCCAGCAGCGGCAACACCTTGATTTCAGCCAACACCCTTATCTCTGCTTATAAAAGTCTAGTAGGAAAGGGTGGTAAATGCTCTACCAGGAGGGTAAAAATACAAAACAAATACATTAAAAAACAAGAGCTTATATCCAATGGCTGCCCAGCAAAGGATTGAATTTGACAGTTGTGAGTAAATAGTGAGATGGTTTGTGTGGCCCAATTAAAGGGGGATGTGGGGACTTCAGGCACCAAGGTTGAGCCAATAAGTGACATTTAGGGATTCCCTCCAGCTCTAACTGCCAGTTTCTTACCAATAGTTGAGACAGGGGCAATACTGGGGATCCAACAGCTAAAAGGGCACAGGTTGGACCTCCCCTATAGATCAATATGTTATTAGAATATATCCACCCAGCCCTAAGCAGAAGAGTAGTTCTAATAACAGCCATTAGTCATTAGACAATATGGTATTTTATCGTAGTTCGTCTGCAGCAGTAACAAAACCCACAGGGCATCGGGGAGTCAATGTGCTGGTGTGGAGGAGACGAGCAAGACACAGAAACCGCTCCAGGGCTCCACAGCGTGTCCCACATATTTGCATCTCTCCTGTACGTGCAGAGCTGCAGTAGTACTGACGCACACACTTCCTCACATCCGGGTTCTTATCCATCTGCTCTCAGTAGCGCAGCTGGGGGAAGAGGAAGTGAGCAGTACCACAAGAGGTAGCGGAGGGGGGATTCGACGGTCCCACCGTGGCTGAGGAGGTTTCAGGGTCCCGGACCTAATCATGGAGGTGAGTGTTTTTGGGCAGTGAAGATTGAGGTTCTGGAAGAAATACAGCAGTTGTGGGAAGCTATTCTGCTTGTGGGGAGACTCTTATTGCAACAGCTGGGCATCCTCCAAGATTTTCGGAAACCGGGATTTTCTGGACCCGGAATTTATAATGTTAATTTAGTGAGATTTTTGGTTTGCTCCGTTTTTGGAATGGTTTGACCCGATTCCATATGTGGCACCCATGTACCAGCTGTGAGTTTTATATATAGGTTTGTATTATTGTTTCTATGCTTAGTTCTGCTTTATCTGGACCAGTCTGATATAATAAGGGAGTGCAGCGGGTACTGGAGTCAAGGCCTCCTGGCAGAGGTGGACCCCTAGATAGAAAATCAGAATGTGCGGGTCCTGAAAGGGGCAGGGGTTGTGGGTGGGGTTTTGGTGTCATTGGGTCATAGTCAGGTGCAGCTAAGGGTCTTGACTGTGCATGCATGGGGAATACTTTTAACCTATTGGCAGGGACATTGGGCTAATAATTGGAGCCCCCCCCCCAGCAGAGGGGCCTGCTAATGTAGTTGTACCAGGCCCATGTCACTATATACTGTCATATAATACACAAAAGCCATGAATATCCTGTAAATTATATCCTTATAAACGGTGAGTTCTGATGTCATTTCTGTCACATAACTTCCTAAAACGTGTGTATTATAATAAATAAAGTACCCCAGTTGCAAAATATGAGGATATTAGAAGTTACCTCGGAGTTCCATGACCTGTATAAAAACACTCGGCCTTTGGCTTCGTACTTTTATATGGTCATGAAACTCCTCGGTATCGCCAAACAAGCCGATCTTTCCCTGATATGCCACTAACGGCATGGCTATATCGGGGGTAATCGGAACGTTAAGCCCTATGGCCCTATCCTCGATTCGTACGATAGGATCTTTGCGTCTTTGGCCACCTTAAGCCATGAATATCTTGTAAATTATATCCTTATAAACGGTGAGTTCTGATGTCATTTCTGTCACATGACTCACTGAAACTTGTGTATTATAATAAATAAAGTACCCCAGTTGCAAAAATGGAGGATATTAGAAGTTACCTCGGAGTTCCATGACCTGTATATTAACCTGTATTATATGGTCATGAAACTCCTCGGTAACTTATAATATCCTTATATTTTACAATAGGGATACTTTATTCACTATATATTACACAAAATCCATGAATATCTTGTAAATTATAGCCTTATAACTTATGTCATCCGTTATAAATGGCTAGTTCTGATGTCATCAGTTATAAACGGTGAGTTCTGATGTCATTTCTGTCACATGACTCACTGGATCTTATATCTTATGTATTATAATAAATTAAGTACCTCCTGTTGCAAAATATGAGGATATTAGAAGTCACCTCGGTGTTCTATGACCTGTATAAAAACACTCAGCCTTCCGCCTCGTGTTTTATATGGTCATGAAACTCCTCGGTAACTTATAATTTACAAGAGGGGGTACTTTATTCACTATATATATATATATATATATATATATATATATATATATATATATATATATATATATACACACACATACACATACATATACATACATACCAAACAATGTGCTGCTGCACTCAAAATAACCAAAGCCTGGGTGCTGGTTAACAAAAACAATAACAATAACAAACCACATTTGCAGGTCTTATAGTGACATTTTTTTTTGTTTATTTCAACAACTTGAGCTGTCCCCATATATATGTATGGGATCCAATATCTGGAAACCCGTTATCCAGAAAACTCCCAATTACGGAAAGGCAATCTCCCATAGACTCCATTTTAATCAAATAAACCAAGTTTTTAAAAATGGTTTCCTTTTTCTCTGTAATAATAAAACAATACATTGTACTTGATCCAAACTACGATAAAATTACTCCTTATTGGGTTTAGTAAATGGTTACATGATTTTCTAGTAGATTTAATGTATGAAGATCTAAATTACGCAAAGATCCATAATCCAGAAAACCTCAGGTCCCGAGTATTCTGGATAATGGTCCAATACCTGTATTAGAACTGCCCTTGTCTAGGCATAGAGACCTTAATTTTTCTTGCCTGGTTTCTAAAATACATAATAGCAAAAAAATCTGTGAAACATCAAACAGCTCCAAGCAGTATTTATAAACGGCAAAGTTTTTATTTAATGGTGTAGCCCTGTAGTGGTAGGTGTGAACACAGATTTTATTTAGGCAAATGGGCACAAAACGTGTAAGGCTTCACACTGTTATTTGTCTAAATAAAATCTTTTACACTGGACTGTCCTGTGGGATCTGTTAGTGCCTGCCGTTCCCCCTTTCTGCGGCATGTGCAACCCAGGCCTCATGTACTAACTGGTGAGATTTTTTTCTACTAACATGGCTGTGTAGCAAGAATTTTGTATGATGAGTGAGTTTTTGTCTAAAAATGCATTAGGAGCCAAAGGAGGCAGTCTGCAGGATCTTAGTTGGTGTTTATATATTTATATATAAAATGTAGACAGAGGATTGCACTCACATGATTTAATGCAAAAATTCTTGTTTTTATTAAAGCAGAAAGCTTACGTTTCGGCTAGAACTCTTAGCCTTTATCAAATCACTTTAAGTACTGGGATCCTCTCTGATTTTCTGGCTATCGCACCCAGGCACAATATACCTACTATACGAGTGTGTGTGGGTGTGGGTGTGTATATATATATATATATATATATATATATATATATATATATATATATATATATATATATATATATATATATATATATATATATATATATATATATATATATATATATATATATATATATAGAAGGAGCTTCCAGTATGGGAAGCCATTTGTTGCACAGAGAATCTTGCCACAAAAAAAAGCACATGCTTGTTATATGAATGTGTGTACAAGCGTTTCGGAAGCTCATTATGTGCCCTCCCAGTGCAGGTGGCTTAGGTGGCTATTAAAAAAACAAGTCAAACTATTGTTTCCCCCCAACTGGAGTGGAGACTGTATTAGCTCGCACCTCTGGTGGGGTAAACAATTTGGGGTGACCTTTAAGTTTTAGAGTTCTGAAGAGACAAGGGAAGAGAAGTAACTTGTGTGGCACAGTGAGTACGTTTCATCGACAAATTTAAAGTAAACACTGAACATTTGGAAACCTGATATCCAGAAAGTTCAGAATTACGGAAAGGCTGTCTCCCATAGGCTCCATTATAATCAAATACTCCAAATCTTTAAAATTGATTTCCTTTTTCTCCGTCATAATTAAACAGTACATTGTACTTGATCCCAACTAAGATATAATTAATCCTTATTGGAAGTAAAACCAGCCTATTGGGTTTATTTAATGTTTACATGATTTTCTAGCAGACTTAAGGTAGGAAGATCCAAATTACAGAAAGATCCGTTATCCGGAAAACCCCAGGTCCAGAGCATTCTGGGTAACAGGTTCCATACCTGTTATCCAAAAGAGGATATGAAGTGGTACAAGATGACACCCGCTAACCCTACTGCAATACTTTTTTGGAACCGGCTATTGAAAAGGTGTTGGTTAAGGGGTTCCTAGTTGTCTGGTTCTAGACAGGTCAAAGGTATAAAGCAGGGTTTGGTCTCCTTTAAGGCTTGTGACACACGGGCAGATTCAGGGAGATTTAGTCGCCTGGCGACTAATCACCTCTTCTTCTGGGCGACAATCTCCCCGAACCGCCTTCACATGTCTTCCCGTCCACTATAATGAATAGTCCCCTGCGCTAAAGAACACGCGGCGCTTCATTTTCCAAAGTTGTCTCACGAGGAAACTTCGGGCGACTTCGGAAAACGAATCGCCGCGTGTGGTTTAGTGCAGGGGACTTTTCATTATAGCGGACGGGAAGACAAATATGAAATCATACATAATTTTAAGCAGCTTTTCATTATACAATAATTATAAATGTTCAATGGTTTTAAAAGTTCTTTGTAATTGCAGTTGAAACCATTTGTATTTTCAGTATGCAACAGAAGTGGTGGGTGGAATTTCCCTTTATTTATCTTTGTAGTTCTATATTTAAGTTGTGAGTTCTCTATTCTGAAGCCCAGCTGCCCGCCATGCGTGATACAACATGTGCCTACGAATGCGAACAAGGAATTCAGCCTGCGGTTACATCTTAACATTTTGTTTGGGGGCTTTGTGAATGTTTAGCAGCCATTTAAAGGACACTTTCCAGGCAAATACTGCTTTTATTTTTAGATGAATATACAGGTATGGGATCCTTTATTGAGAAATTCATTACCCAGAAAGCTCCAAATCACAGAAAGGCCGTCTCCCATAGACTGCATTTTATCTAAATAATCTATATAGTTAAAAACAGTACCTTGTACTTGATCCAGACTACTCTAATTAATCCTTATTGGAAGCAGAACCAGCCTATTGGGTTCATTTAACATTTACATGATTTTCTAGTAGACTAAAGGTGGCCATACATGGGCCGATAAAAGCTGCCGACAGACCGAGTCGGCAACTTATTGGCCCGTCTATGGGACCCCCCAACGGGCCAGATCTCAATCGGATGGGACTTAAAATCCCGTTGGATAGCGGCCGCATCTGTTCGTTGATGCGATCCGACCACCCGTTCCCATTCGTAGGGCCCAACGATCGGATCAGCCCGATATTGCCCACCTCAAGGTGGGCATATCGGAGAGAGATCCGCTCGTTTGGCGACATCGCCAAACAAGCGTATCTCTCCGTGTATGGCCACCTTTACGGTATGAAGATCCAAATTACGAAAAGATTCTTATCCAGAAAACCAGTGCCGGACTGGCCCACTGGGATACCAGGAAAACTCCCGGTGGGCCCAGGTGTTAGTGGGCCTTCTTGTTTCTAAACATTTGGCCTATTTCATGGTCATTCCCTATTTTGTTATGGGGAAAAATAATGGGAGCATATTGTAAGTATATATAAAAGACTAGGAGAATAAAGAGGTTGAGTGAGTAGAGGAGGAATAATAGTTTGGAAAGGTCCACTGTCTAAGGATTTCTGGTGGGCTCACGGTTTTAGGTTTTCTGGTGAGACAAGGTCTAAGCCTTTCGGGCGAGCCCCCGGTATCCCAGTCCGACAATGCAGAAAACCCCTGTCCCAAGCATTCTGGATAACAGGTCCCATATCTGTACATAGTTCAGTGAAAGAGAGGGATATTCATCAGCCTGCTTTCTTACAGCCCTGCAGAATATGTTGCCTCTTTATAAATACGTGTTAATAATAATAACAACAATAACAATTCTAGTTGTCTCTCGGCTAAGAAACAGTCAGAGGTCCAGAATATTTTTGTTTTTCTTAGTTTTACTTGCCTTAAAAATATGTCTACCCTCACTTGCATGCAGCTGAATAGGTTACCGTTATCTGGAAATCCGAATTATGGAAAGTCATCTCCCATAGACCCCATTTAAAACAAACAATTCTAGTTTTTTTTTCCCCTTTTGCTATGTAAGAATAAAACAGTACCTTGTATTCAATACAAACGGAGATACAGTTCCTTAATGGAGGCAAAATAATGTTACCATAGTATTGCACCATATTAAAAGCGGCTACCATATTTGCGATTGGAAATGGAGCATTTCTCACTAGAGCGCACGTCTCCCACAAAGTTAAAATGTAACATTTTACCTTGAATACACACCAGAAGTGGAAATGATATTTACACTAGTTTAGAGCTTTCAAACCTCATAAACAGGCAGGTGTAACCAGAGAGAGCATTTTGACCTGTGGCTTATATGAGCAGGTGAGCTAAGTAAGCAGTTTTGTAATGGGGAGTCTGAACCCTTTGCCTTGTGCTCTGGATCTCTGTTGCTCTCCTGGGGTTGCTGGGAATTCACGATGCTGTGGGTAAGTAATATTTGCAAACCATTTTAATGATATATTTTTGGAACTTCTGCAAGATTTAGGATTCGATCCTAACTATCCTTATTATTCTTAGTACAGGTATTGGACCTGCTATCCAGAATGCCTGTTTTTTTTTAAAAAATTTGGTAGGGATGCACCGAATCCACTTTTTTGGATTCGGCCGAACCCCCGTATCCTTCGCGAAAGATTCGGCCAATACCGAACTGAATCCTAATTTGCATATGCAAATTAAGGGTGGGAAGTGGAAAACATTTTTTACTTCCTTGTTTTGTGACAAAAAGTCATGCAATTTCCCTCCCCTCACTAATTTGCATATGTAAATTAGATTTTGGGTTCGGTTCGGCCAAGCAGAAGGATTTGGCTGAATCCTGCTGAAAAGGCCAAATCCCGAACCGAATCCTGGATTCGGTGCATCCCTAAAATTTGGATCTTCATACCTTAAGTCTACTAGAAAATCATGTAAACATTAAATAAACCCAATAGGCTGGTTTTGCTTCCAATAAGGATTAATTATATCTTAGTTTGGATCAAGTACAAGCTACTGTTTTATTATTACAGGGAAAAAGGTAATTATTTTTAAAATTTGGATTACTTGGATAGAATAAAAAAAAATTTTGAAATCTGACATGGGGCTAGACATTTTGTCAATTTCCCAGCTGCCCCGGTCATGTGACTTGTGCCTGCACTTTAGGAGAGAAATGCTTTCTGGCAGGCTGCTGTTTTTCCTTCTCAATGTAAATGAATGTGTCTCAGTGGGACATGGGTTTTTACTATTGAGTGTTGTTCTTAGATCTACCAGGCAACTGTTATCTTGTGTTAGGGAGCTGCTATCTGGTTACCTTCCCATTGTTCTTTTGTTTGGCTGCTGGGGGGAAAAGGGAGGGGGTGATATCACTCCAACTTGCAGTACAGCAGTAAAGAGTGATTGAAGTTTATCAGAGCACAAATCACATGACTTGGGACAGCTGGGAAATTGACAATATGTCTAGCCCCATGTCAGATTTCAAAATTGAATATAAAAAAATCTGTTTGCTCTTTTGAGAAATGCATTTCAGTGCAGAATTCTGCTGGAGCAGCACTCATTTTGAATTTTTTTTTTCCCCCATGACAGTATCTCTTTAAGGTATGAAGATCCAAATTACAGAAAGATCTGTTATCCGGAAAGCCCGAGCATTCTGGATAACGGGTCCTGTACCTGTAATAACAACCGGAACATTATGCTTGCTTTGTTGATGAAGGGCTTGGTTACCTGCATACCAGCTGTTTTATTTTTCTTTTATTACCAGGGAAGCCAATGTCTGTGTCCCTGTGTATCCCTTGAACTGAAAACTTGATTCTTCTTTCTATAGACCTATCACACTGGCAGTCAGCTTCTACTGCACAAGGATTGTGTTTGGTTAACTTCACCTTTGCTGCATGGTTCAGGGCCGGTCACTTGATTGGTCCAGATCAAATAATTCGTCTTGTGTCACATTCTGTTTTTTTGATGTGTATTCGCTATAATGGGCAGAAGGAAATGTTTTAGAGGCTTGTTGGAAAATGACAGCTTCAAGCCACATTCATTCTTCTATTTAGGTCACTAATGGTAGGTTGTGTAATTAACAGATCAGCATATCTTCTGCCATTGACTGCTACATGGACTCGGCAGGTCTGAGTACTTTTTTTTATTCAGACTTTTTACACCCTCTGGGTTTAATTAAAAAAAATAAATAAATGTTCTACAAAAAATTTGGAGTTTATAGTGTAAAAAAAAAAAAGTTTTTGGCATTCGGACTTTGATAAATAACCCCCTGAATGTTAGAACTGACTGGTATGGTGAGAAAAAACATTGGAAAAGTGAGAAACCCACCATATGAAGACATCTAAATATACAGCAAAATAAGGTCCTCTGCTTCAAATAACTTAAATTCCAATAATGTTTACCAGCATGTTTTTCACTTTAATGTTTGTAGTGAGATAGAATTATCATTTTTTTTGGATTGTATTCAATTACATTGTCATTTTGTATTTATATTTGGATCTTGTATTGCAGCCCGATGGAGGATGGGATCTCTGTATATCCACAAGCAACATGGAAAAGCGGAGATGACCCCTGTGTGTGGCTTAAGAACTGAATCATGGGCTTAAGACCAAGTTGTGTTGCTTCGCACCTCTCCACGGCTGTTCTCTATGGCTCCCTGTCATTTTTTATTTCTGTCCTGCACAATGTTTTCTTGCTTTACTACGTGGACACTTTTGTGTCAGTTTACAAAATCGACAAACTGTCCTTCTGGATTGGAGAGGTAGGTAAAGTGTTGCTCTGTACGGATGTGTAATCCAGAATATTTGCTTGATGCCCGTCGGTAAGCAAAGCTGCATCAGCTGATTTATCACAGCCACATGTAATAATGTTTATGAATTATTAAAATACAAGGTTCTACAGGCACTGCTTAAGGGAACTTCCTGGACTGCATGTTTAGAAAGGAAAACGTTGATCTGTCAATACTACCTTGAAATAAAAGTTATATGTTGGTTGCTTCATGAAACGTTGACCCAGAATAAACTCCATGGCCTTTCCAGCATACTTGAGTCTTTTAGTGGTTATTTACTTTTACCAAAGGATAATTGTTTGTTGCTGTGATCACACTTTGTCCTTTTATAAGTGTAGTGTAACCTAATAGTCATATGTCATTTAGCTTAGCACCTAACAATGTTGTGCTTCTTTTTTTATGTATTTCCTTGAACGTTTCTAAGGGGCAGATGCATCAAGGGTCGAATATCGAGGGTTAATTAACCCTCGATATTCGACTGGGGAATGAAAATCCTTCGACTTCGATTATCGAAGTCGAAGGATTTTGTGCAAATACTTCGATCGAACGAATAATCGATCGAACGATTAAGTCCATCGAAACGGACGATTCGAAGGATTTTAATCCAGCGATCGAAGGATTATCCTTCGACCAAAAAAAACTAGCCAAGCCTATGGGGGGACCTTCCCCATAGGCTAACATTGAGTTCGGTAGCTTTTAGGTGGCGAACTAGGGGGTCGAAGGTTTTTCTTAAAGAGACAGCACTTTGACTATCGAATGGTCGAATAGGCGAACGATTTTTAGTTTGAATCCCTCGATTCGAAGGTCGAAGTAGCCAATTCAATGGTTGAAGTAGCCAAAAAAAAAACTTTGAAATTCTAAGCATTTTTTCTTCTGTTCCTTCACTCGAACTTAATGAATGGGCTCCTATGTGTTGTAATGTTGTAATTCTGTTTCACTGACTTTTTACATTCCAGACAGTCTTTTTAATCTGGAACAGCCTAAACGACCCCTTGTTTGGATGGATTAGTGATCGTATCTTTCTCAATGCAAAACAGTGAGTTATTTTGCTACAATTAACATTGTGTATTTATATTAGGGATGTACCGAACCCACTATTTGGGATTTGGCCGAATCCCCGAATCCTTTTTGAAAGATTCAGCCAATACCGAACCGAATCCAAATCAAATTTGCATTTGCAAATTAGAGGTGGGAAAGGGAAAAGTGGGAAATATTTTTTAACTTCCTTGTTTTGTGATGAAAAGTCACATGCCCCTAATTTACATATGCAAATTAGGATTCGGTTTCAGCCAGGCACAAGGATTCGGCCGAATCCTGCTGAGAGGCCGAATCCTGAACCGAATCCTGGATTCAGTGCATCCCAAATTTATATATTTATACATGGCTGTATTTGGCTGTTTTTGAAATTATATATTTGTTTGGGTAAGGTAAGGTTGGATAAGCAAAATGATCACAAAACAAAATTGAATATGTTCTAGTTGTTTTAATTAGAAGTCGCAAAGTCAACCGTGTAAATAATGCTCAAGAGATTCACTTTAGGAGACCAATGCCCATAATTTATGCTGGGCAGGCAAAAGTTATTCGTAAACAAGTGCTGACCAGCCTTGCAAATTATTCAATATACTGTCGTAGGACTAGATAATAAAATTATGTCACACAGATATGCTGGTGGAGCCCTAGGGCAGGTGAGAACCATGAAAATCACTTAGTGGGTTTCATCTGACTCTTTGGCTTGAGTTGGATAACCCTGTCTTAGGCCCTTAATTCATTCAATCCTTTGCCAGTAGAGAAGGCCAAAATGTGCATATTATCATTACTGCCATTGTTTTATTATGGCAATATAAAGTGCACGGTATTTGAAAATCCTCCTTCTTTATTACTGAATGGCTTAATTATGTGTACTGACATAATGCTTCAGATGCTGGTAAATCTTAAAGGAAGAATAACACCAAAAAAAATAAGTGTATTAATATAATGAAAATATAATATATGTTTATTATAGTATGCACAGAACACGCTTACTGTTTTCAAACTTTATGATCTTACAGGAGAAGGAAAGGTTAAAACTAAGTAAGCTTTATCAGAAAGGTCTATATAAATACACCAGTAAACCCTCAAAGTAGTGCTGCTCTGAGTCCTCTGTGAAAAGAAACACTGCATTTCTTTCCTTCTATTGTGTACTCATGGGCTTCTGTATCAGATTTCCTGTTTTCAGCTTAAACCTCCTTGCCCCGGGTGTGAGCATGCTCAGTTTGCTCCTCCTCTCCTCCCTGTTGTAATCTGAGCTCAGAGCTATGAGTGAGCAGGGAGAGACTTAAGCAGGAAGTGATGTCACACCAAGCTAATATGGCTGCTGCTATCCTAAACTAACAGAGCTTCTAGAGCTGTTTATTCAGATATGGCAAAGCATTCTACAGAATAAATATAGTGTTATAGCTTTCACAATTGTGGCTAATCTATTGGCAATAATCTCTCTCTCTGTAGCTTTCCTTCTTCTTTAACAAAGACATGTTCTATTTTTCACAAAAAGATTTTAGTGCACACTTGAAAACCAAAGGAGCCAACTTTGTGCTACTTTTTGTTTTTACAGGTCCAGTGTAGATATCTCAACATCAGAAGTGGTGCTAAAAAGATTGAAGGCTTTGAGCCAAAATGGACCCTTGTTTGCACTTTCCTTTTTGGCCTTTTGGGTTGCCTGGGCTCATCCTGGTTTACAATTCCTTATCTGCCTGTGCCTGTATGACAGCTTCCTCACCATGGTGGACCTCAATCACAATGCCTTGCTAGCAGACCTGGCTGTATCCGCAAAGGAGAGGACTAGCTTAAACTTCCACTGTTCACTGTTCAGTGCTATTGGATCCCTCTCTGTGTTTGCATCCTACACTGTGTGGAACAAAGAAGATTTCTTCTCCTTTCGGATATTTTGTGTGCTCCTGGCAGCCATCTCTGCTCTTGGGTTTATAGTGTCAACATGGCTGCTCAGACAAAGATTCAGAAGTGGAGCAAGAGCCAGTATTGACCAGGATTCCATATTGAAAGAGTACATGTTCCAGAAATACTAAAGCTCATTAAAAAAAAAAAAGTTGTGCACATATTAGAGGAACTATCACGAAAATTAAAATTCAATATAAGCTTCAGCATACTGAAACAGGAAACTTTTTAAATACAATCAATTAAGAATTCTGTACCATTTTTGAAATAATCAAGTTTATCTGCACTATTCCTCTCTCAGAATCTGTTCTCCACATTCTGTCTTCATTAAGGAGTTGGGTGTCAGATGAAAGATCCAATATATCTTATAGGGGGGCTCCTTTTGCCCAGAAGATGTATTAGAGCTCAATCTGTTAAAATCATCAGATATTATGTCTCTCTACATGCAGAATTTTGTTTGTACTGGAATCAGTTATTTGAGTGAGCTCAAAGGAAATGAAGCCTCTATATAAGATATATTGGATCACTCATCTGACACCCAACTGCTGCATGAAGACAGAATGAAGAGAAAGAGATGCTGAGAGAGAAAGTGACCATAAACTTGATTATTTCAGAAACAATGCAGAATTTTTAATTTATTGTATTTAGAAAGTTTCTTACTTCAGTGGAGGAAACAATTCCCCTTTAAACCCTCAAGTGTGTTGTATAGTGTATGTTTTTATGTTGCTAACATCACATCCTTGGGTCATATAAGGTTTTAAACTTAATCCTCTGGGTGCAAACTAAAAGGATACATTTTGTTACTTACCTGTAGTGTCAAACAGAGACTCAACTCTTTTGTTTGGTATAGGTGGTAAATAATAATGGTTGAGTGGAAAAGCACATAGGCCATGGTGTGGAGTGATCATATTTCTAGCAGAGCTTTCTTTTCAGTAGTGTAGATAGTGCACTTGACATGACACGGCCGCTTCATGCTTGATGATATTCCTTGTTTGAGAAGGCTGTGCATGGTTAATATTGTGTAGACGGCTATGGACCATAGAGTGGAGTTCAGTAAGAGATCAAATATATATATCAACAGGTTTGTAGAGCAAAGTTAATCCTCGTCTTACTGTGCACGAGTTTGCATTCGTTTCCATAACAAATCTTTCCAAATGGTGGAAATCGAAACTAAACAAAGCTTTGTTTGTGATGGCTTCATGTTTTCCATCCCATTTGTGCTAAAGAAGATGCAACACTCACCGTAAAAGTGTCACTTGAGTTAATGCAGTTTTATTTTGAAATATATGACATCATAAATATGCCCCTCTATGTAATAAGAGCAATGCTGCTGCACAGTTTAGTAAAAGTAGCATTATAACTTGTTATTGGTTAACGTTCCAATATGTTATAACAAAGCTGCTTTTTTTTTCTTCCAGATTATACATTAATGAACCTTTGGCTTCTCCAGAGCAGAACATCACTCTCATTGAATACCTTAAGCAATTGTCTAAGCACCGAAATTTTCTATGGTTTGTCAGCATGAACTTGGTACAGGTATGCCGTGCACTATTATCTGCCGGGGCTCGTTGATTTCCCACATCTTGCCATGAATAATTTGTTGTTTATTTATTTTCTTTATCTGCACAATGTAAAGAAATCCACACTCACAGGGCTCATATTACATACAGTAAAGGTGGTTTTATTGTGGAGCACACACATTGTGTATCTTTTCCTCCAAGGGGCTTGGATTGGAAAAGTCCATCAACCACTGTATTAGAGTGTAATAGCTCAGAATGCGGGGCCTCCGTACAACGACACATGTCCTGAATTGGTTAACATGGCTGCTGCTTAATGTGTCCACACAAATGTTATTTAGCATTGCCTGTTCTGTATTACATTGAGAGGTAACCGTGTAAATATTTGTTAAACTCCCTTGTACTGCACTTCAATCAGTACTTTTAAGGCTCGTGTAATACTTAGCTGAAATATTTCAAATGCAAATGTCTCGCTGAAGGGAAATGAGCTCAATTGTGCATTTCTGGGCAGAAATTTGGCTTTTACTTGAGATTGCATTGATAACAATTGACTATTGTGTGTTCGCTTTAGGATGAAATGTGCCAATGTAGCAATATAGCAACACTATGGGGGTTATCAAGGTCCGAATTTATCTCATGTCAAACTTTGAGCAACCACGAATTCCCGAATTGACCTTATTTATGAAGAAAAAAGCCCGAAAAAAATAGGGTCGGGTAAACTTCGGAGCTTTCCCCGAAAAATCGGAATTGTTCGGAGTTTTGCGCAAAGACAACATTTTTTTCTGAGTTTTTTGCGGAGAAACCCCAGAATCATCGGATATTGGTACAGATATCGGCTCAGACACTGGAACCTTCCCCATTGACTTATATGGGACCTCGAGAGCTTATATATCCCGGGGTTTCGGATTCTGAGTTTTTAGACCATCGGGCTTTAATAAATCTCAAAAAAATATTATTTTTTTTTTGCTCAGAAAACTACCAATTATTCGAGGTTCCGATATTCGGAGCTTGATAAATGACCCCCTATGAGTGACATTAGCCCTAGATAACAGTGATGGATGCTTTTAGAATTAGGAAAATGTAGAACTAGGGAGTGTATTATGGTATGTGCATTTCAGTGCCTGTAGCAGTTTCCTCAGTGCTTATTACATCACTTGATTTATGATATATAAAGACTCTCCTATACCGTAGATGATATCAGTATGTGCAACATACAGACTGCCAATATACAGAGAGGGATTTTGTACCACAGTCATAGATCCATAGATCCTAGTAATCGTTACCGCTACATTAGGCTTTGAAGGGCTGCAAATGTGTTTGTTTGTTATTGTTTCATCTGCAGGTTTTTCACTGCCATTTCAACAGTAATTTCTTCCCCCTCTTCTTGGAGCATTTACTCTCTGATAGGATCTCTCTGTCCACAGGTTCATTCCTCCTTGGTAAGTATAAGGAGATTGTACTTTGGTAATCAATATATGAGAATAATCTCTCTGTTGTACTGCCACACTGAATAACAGCTTTTTTATCTGCTGTAAAGGAGAACTAAAGCCTGTATAAAGAAGTAGCTAGAAATGTTGTACATTATGTTTTGTGCTTCTGCACCAGCCCAAGGCAACCACAGCCCTTTAGCAGTAAAGATCTGTGTCTCCAAAGATGCCCCAGTAGCTCCCCATCTTCTTTTCTGCTGATTCACTGCACATGCTCTGTGCTCCTGTCACTTACTGAGCTTAGGGACCCACTCACAATATACAGTACACATAGAATGGAAATGTCACAATATAAGGCTGATTAGTAATTAATACAGATAATTACTACATGGCAGCACAGAAACCAGTGCAATTGGCATCAGAATTTAATAATCGGCCTTGAAGCATCATCTTATATCACAGGCAAATCCCATTTTCTGCTGGATAATTAGTGACGAGCCCTAAGCTTAGCTTCTCAACAGCTGCTCAGAGCCCACTGAGCATGTGAGTGTCACAGACACTTTCCAAGATGGTGACCCCTTGTAACAAGTTTGAAGTCCTGGATCATTGCTGCTATTGACAAACTGAAACTTTAGGCTGGTGTAGTAAATTCAGAATGGCAATTTTATCCACATTCATTTTTAGGGTTTAGTTCTCCTTTAAAAGAAAAAAAACAGTAAAATTGATCTCTTGTGGTAAAAATAAAATTTAACAGGAATATGTATCTGTTAATATTTATTATCTCAATAAAGTGTGCAGGTCAAGCCACCCATGCATGTACTGATGGTATACAATTTTCGGTAAGTGTATGGTGGATCAGTGACCCTGCCCAATATCTACACTATACTATGGATTTTTGTTGGTTCCACAAACAGGCCAGTTTGAAAATTGCCAATTTACCTGTTATTCCGAATAGTCAGTCTGTTGGTCCAAACGAGTATGAACAGTATAACTTCAGCCATACAGTGTGTATGGTCCCTGGAATGATATCCTTCCAGTAAGATACATTGCAGGATAGTCTTGGGTGTAAGGATATAATCACTTGTTATTTTTTTTTACTCTGATATGTTAAATGGAAGTCTCCAGCATTATCATAGGTTCTTTTCTCCCAATTTTCAGGAATTTCTTATATAGCTCCACATTTGAACAACATGTATTTCCTGTCCATGTGCCAAAAGTACGGTGTTTACAGTGTTGTACGATGGATGTTTCTACTGAAGCTGTTCCTCAGCGTTGTGATGCTTCTCGCTGGGCCTGACCAGATCTCTTTGCTTTGTATATTTATAGCCAGGTCAGTCTCCTCTGATTGATGCTGCAAATGTTTATCTACTGAACTTAAAGGGGCAAATTCACTAAGATGCCAGGCGCAACTTCGCCGAACTTCGCCAGGCGTATTTTCGCCAGCGCTCCACAAATTCACTAAAATCTGAAGTTGCGCACAGGGGTAGCGTTAGTTTGCGAAGTTGCGCTAGCGTTAATTCGCTAAGCGAAGCGAAGTTTCGCTAGCGATGGTTAATTTGCATACGGCGCGAAATTCAAATTTCAATTTTCAACACGTATCAGCACTACAAATGCCTAGAAAACCTTCAAATCAGCAAATATAAATTTTATTTTGCCCTACACATGTGCCCACTGTCTAGGTAAGTTGCCATGAGTCAGGAAATGTAGGGGGGAAGGAGGGGAGCCCCAAAAAAAATTTCTATCTTTTTCAGCCTATCACCCATCATGTAGAAAACACGCCAGCGTTTTTGGGACTTAGAAAAAATGTTGACTTTTTTTGAAACAATCCCTATCTACTCTATTGCGCTTCGTTAGTGAATTTGCGCAGTAACGAAAATGCCAAACGATAGCGAATTAACGCTAGCGTTCGTCGCTTCGTGAATTTGCGCCAAAGTATCAGCCCAGAGGTACAGCTAATGGCAAACATTATTTCTGCTAGCGCTGATTGCCATTTGCATGAACCATCTTCCAGCACAAGTCCAGGATTGTTAATGTTGAAAAACACTCAAGGGGAAAAGGGTTTGAAGGAAGGAGAGTGACAAGGAGAGTGTGTTTGTGAAGATTCTCATTCATCCAGGTCATGGTTTATCTTTAGGAATGAGTCAAATCAACTGGACTTGCTGTGTTGTTTCTTGAAGACGTTTCATCAGTCATCCAACTGGCTTTCTCAATTCAGAATGAATTGAGAAAGCCCGTTGGATGACTGGTGAAACGTCTTCAAGAAAAAACACAGCAAGTCCAGTTGATTTGACTAATTTCTACAGATAGACGAGGAGAGTGTCGAGGAGACGGACTGTTTTCAGTGTTGTGATTTTAAATCATATAATGATTGGTCATTGCTACCAGTCTCCCCCTGTGCTATAGCCACAGCTTGTTATTAAATGAAACACCGGTAATACTTCTACGTTTATTCCAGCAATCGTGTTTTTACTGAGGGGACCTGCAAACTTTTGAACTTGGTTATCACAGACTTGGTGGATGAAGATTTTGTGTTGAATCGGAGAAAGCAGGCAGCCTCTGCTCTTTTATTTGGAATGGTAGCTTTAGTAACTAAGCCTGGGCAGACCTTCGCCCCTCTCGTCGGCACTTGGGTGCTTTGTGTTTACACAGGTAAATCATTTCTAGAACTTTTAAAGACTGAAAATTCTTGGTGTGGACCCTTCAAGTTGCAAGTGCTGTCTGAGATACGTGTGTTCATTTCAGTGGGAGTTTTTTAGGTTGCTTGTTGCATCAGAAGCCCACAGTGCTAGCATATGCCAAGGCATCTCCGAATTCTCCAGCCTTTATCTCTGCATTTATTCCACTGCCCTAAACCACAACATGACAACAGTATTGCTCATATAAATACAAAACACTAGCTGTGGTATAATATAAATCTATCTATCTATCTATCTATCTATCTATCTATCTATTCATCCATTATCTATCTATCTATCTATCTATCTATCTATCTATCTATCTATCTATCTATCTATCTATCTATCTATCTATCTATCTATCTCTATTTATAGCACAGACTTATTTTATATTATTCTTATAAAGCCATGAAAGTGCTAAATTCATGCACAGTTTGCATAGTAAAAGAGTGAAGCAAGTCTAATGCTCCAGAGACTGTGCCAGTGTAAATAACCATGTATAGTGTCGTGTGTAGTAGAATGACTCTGAACCATTCATTCATAAGTGTTGCATGCATGTAAATTTTCTCTTTAGGGCAAAGACACACAGTCAGATTCGGAGAGATTAGTTGCCCGGCGACAAATCTCCTCTTCTTCGGTTCAACTAATCTCCCCGAACTGCCTTCCCCTCGGCTAGAATTTAAATCGCCAGTGGGATGGCACTCTGAACACTTCCGAAGTCGCCGAAGTTTCCTCGTGAGGCAACTTTGGGCGACTTCAGAAAACAAAAGGCCCCAAGTGCCATCCCGCCGGCGATTTACATTGTAGCCGAGGAGAAGGCAGTTCAGGGAGATTAATTGACCCGAAGAAGAGGAGATTTGTTGCCGGGCGACTATTCTCCCCGAATCTGACCGTGTTTCTCTGCCCTTAACAGTGCCAAAAATTAAAGTGTTTAAAAGTAATGAAAATATCATGCACGGTTGCCCTGCACTGGTAAAACTGATCTGTTTGCTTCAGAAACACTACTATAGTTCATATAAACAAGCTGCTGTGTAGCAATGGTGGAAATTGGAAAAAGTCTATATGGCACAGGTTAAATAGTGGATAACAGATAACGTTATGTTCTACAGAGCTTATCTGCTATCTGCTGTGTAACCGGAGCCTTTTCTTCTCTGAACGGCTGCCCCCATTGCTACACAGCAGCTTATTTATATAAATAAAAGTAGTGTTTCTGAAGCAAACACATCAGTTTTACCAGTGGAGGGCAACACTGCAATATATTTTTATTACTTTAAAACACTTGTTTTTTGATGTTACTATTCCTTTAAATTAGACTTTCAGAGTTATGCAGATAAAACTTGGTCCTAACTTCAACATTATTTACACAAAAAACATACATACTTGCACCCCATGAATGGCAGCAACCCCCCAACAATAGCGCATATATACATCGCCTTTAGGTGCATTCAACCTGTAATAATAAAAAAAAAAACTTCCCCCCGCCTGGGCAAATGCCCCTAATTTTTTACTCGCCCCTCCGTGCAGATTCTGGCCTCGGAGTTCCCGGCAGCCATCTTCTTTCCTCTGTCTTTTTCAGAAGTTTTGGCGCATGCGCAGTTGGAGTAAATTTCCGGTCGACGAAAGTCACGAAAATGTCCGAAAATTTTGCGACTTTTGGCACATGCGCAGTTGTTCGGGCCCGGAAATTTCCTCCAACTGCGCATGCTCCGAAACTTCAGAAAAAGACACGAATATTACCGGAGAAGAAGATGGCTGCCATGAACTCCGAGGCCAGAATGTGCACAGAGGGGTGATTAAAAAATTAGGAGCATTTGCCCAGGGAGGGGGGGGGGTCAGGTAGGCTGGGGGGAGGGAGGGAGAGGGGTCTACCCAGGGTAGGGGGGAGGGTTTTTTTTTTTATTACAGGTTGAATTATACTTTAAAGGGGACATATATCCTGCATATAACTCAAATTTTGTAAAATTACTCCGTCTTCTCGTGTGCAAGTTTGCCACATACATTGATTTAATTTCTGTAGATTTCAATCAATGAGGAGAGATGGAACAAAGTAGGGAAGTTTCAGAAGATGCTTTTGCCATTCTAACTGACCCTTGTCTGGGTCATACAGTGGGCTACACATTCATGATAATAACAGTATAAAAACGACAAATATTTAATAATATCTTTCTTTTCCCCGTAGGATATGACATCTTCCAGAGGGACGCTATGAATAATATCAGCACTGAACCACATTTGGAATCCAGCACAGTGCTGACCACAACGCTCCGTCAGGGATGCTTTTATCTTCTTGTCTTTGTTCCAATCACTTGCGCTTTGCTGCAGCTTTTCGCTTGGTCTCATTTTACTCTGCGAGGGAAGCGTCTGCTTGCTGTGAAATCTTACAGGCAGGCCTTGCCTCTAAACCTACCCTCCCAAGATGTCAAAGCTATATGACCATTTTGTAGTTTATTAACTTCAGACCTTGATGGGTTTTTTTTATATATATTTTTATAGTTCTTGTTAAAAAGAAGTATTTAACTGAACCGAAAATTACTATTCCTGTCTCAGGTGAAATCCAGGATGTATTCATAATGCAACAGAGACACAAACCACATTATCTCTCTCTTGTGCACATGTAGGAAAGCACAAAGGCTTCGCTGGTACAGAAAACAAGCAGTTCTTCTGGATTCTCGGCCCATGTTGTCCACCTGGTTCTCAAATGGCTCTGTACTGGTGCCGCACCTTTTACAGTGGAGGACTGGTTTTCTAGAGTACATATGGACCTGTCAGCCACTGACCGATACATGGTGGTCTCTTATTTCCAAATGTTTTGGGCTGCTAGAACACTGCCACGTCACCTCTTTCTTATCCTCCTGTGGAAATGTCTACAGAAGGTTCTCCAGCTCTTGTGAACTAATCTGCCACTATCCTTTGAGCTAGTGAAATACTTGCTATGAATGCTGGGGGCATTGTCTCACAACCGAGGAAGCAATAGGCTTGATAAATACTGTACATTCCTCTTGTATGATCGTTTTATGACGGTGCTAAAGAGTATAACGTTTTAAAAGTATATTTTTAAGAATGAAATTTGGATATATACATATAATACACAAAAGCCATGAATATCCCGTAAATTATATCCTTATAAACGGTGACTAGTGATGTCATCGGCTATAAACGGTGAGTAGTGATGTCATTTTGGTCACATGACTCCTAAAACTAGTATCACAATAAATAAAGTACCCCTTGTTGGAAAATATGAGGATAATATAAGTAACCTCGGCGTTCCATGACCTGTATAAAAGCACTCGGCCTTCAGCCTCTTGTTTTTATATGGTCATGGAACTCATCAGTGACTTATAATATACTTATATTTTACAATAGGGGGTACTTTATTCACTATATAAAATGCAAGCACTTGTATTAAAGTGTCAAGGAACCTCTTAACTCCCTACCCCAGTTGACCAATACCTTCAGTATACTGTACTATGGTTGGTGTGTGACAAACTCCCCAACCCAACCAAGTTTCATGCAGAAATATCACTTGTCTAAAAAACTATAAAATCATCTTTTTAGTTTCAATCTTAATGTACTAGCACATCCAGCTATATAGGACATATATATTGGGTCTCTCTTATGCTGGGCATACACAATATGATCTGCTTATTTGGCAACTGAGAGGATCTTTATCCAATTTGGACACCAATGCTTAGGTCCAGATTGGGATGATCTAATAGTTTGACCCCAGGGCCAACAATTGGATCATAATAAGAATGTAGGAAGAGCAGCTGGGAGAGAATCACAGCAACACGGCAATGTTTCCATCATTCAACAGGATTTTATAAACTGCCTGACTGATATACGAGATCTGTCATACAGGCCATTTGAGAGGCCCAATAAACTGTCATCTTGGGCTGACTTGGCCCCTGTATGACCACCTTAAAGACACTGTAACACCAAAAAAATGAAACTGTCCTAAAGTAATGAAAATGTAATGTACTGTTGTGCTGTACTGCTTCAGAAACACTACTACAGTTTATATAAACAAGCTGCTGAGTAGCCATAGAGGCAGTTATTAAAACACAGGATACACAATAGATAACAGATAAGTACTACTATAGTTCATATAAACAAACTGCTGTGTAGCCATGGGGGCAGCCATTCAAGCACAGGATACATAGTAGATAACAGATAAGTACTACTATTGTATCCTGTGCTTGAATGGCTGCCCCCATGGCTATACAGCAGCTTTTTATATAAACTATAGTAGTACTTATCTGTTATCTACTGTGTATCCTGTGCTTCAATGGCTGCCCCCATGGCTACTCAGCAGCTTGTTTATATAAACTGTAGTTAACAAAGCAAATACACCAGTTTTGCCAGTACAGGGCACCAGTACATTTATATTGTGTTTCCTTTAAAACAATTAAAATTGTTGGGGTTACTGATCCTTTAACTTGAATATAGCCACAGAAGGCTGCACCTGGAATGCAGGTAACAGTCTCCAACTGGATTGTATTTACAACAGGTTTAGCAACCAATCAGAAATTTGCTTTTAATCAAGTATTCAAATAATTATGGAGTACTAGTTGATAGGTAACTAGTAGTGATGTGCGGGCCAACCCGGTCAGGCGGGTGCGGGTCGACCTCACAGTGCTCCTTGTAGGTTGAGCTCTTCTCCTGCTCTCCCTGCCCGCCACCTTCAAATGCCGGCATCCGACTTCCGGGTTCTGGTTTTATAGTGTTGCGTCTGCTCGCCCCGCCCCTTTTGTGACGTCATTGGCGGGTCGGCGTGGGTCTATAAAAGGACCCCCAGAAGCGGGTATTAGCAGGGCGGGTTAGGGTCGGGTGCGGGTCAGTAGTAACTAGTCCTGCTGCAAACTTTTTATTACTGTACCCCCCCACCTGCAAAATTTCAGAATGTAACAATTATATCACATGTTCTAAGGGTGAAGCTCTGTAGAGAGACTAGTGCCGCACTAAATACAGGATCCAGTTTGGAAATTGGCTTTATCAACACTTTCTTTCCCTCAGGATTTAGGTTTGACTGAAGTTGAACCGTTTCATGTGAATTTAAAGGGGTGGTTCAACTCTAGAATGGCCAGTTCTTAGCAGCTTTTTTTGTTTTTTTTTTAAATGATTTAACTTTCCAGCTTTCAAATGGGGGTCATTGACCCCATCTCAAAACAAATGCTCCATAATGCTATGAACGTATTGTTACTTCTCTTTCTATTCAGCTCCTCTCCCATTCATATTGCAGTCACTTATTGAAATCAATTCATGGTTGCTAGGGTCATTTGAACCCTAGCGACTACATTGCAGAAATTGCAAAAACAGCTGTTGAATAAAAAAAAAAACCTCAAAATTACAATTCTACACACAGCAATATATACATATATACACATAATACATATATACACATAATACATATATACAAAATCAAAGAATGCTACTCATCCCCATGTTGCAATTAAAACCAGTTGAGCGCATGGGTGTGTGGATTATATATATTGAACTAAACAAATTACCCCAGCACTTCTATTAAATAGCTTTTAGGAAAAAACAGATTGAAAAGAGTATGGTCTTTCTCCTCCCAAAGAAAATACTCTTTTCACTTAGTTCGGACTGATGCATGGACACTGCCTTGGTGGGCATGTGCTTATGTGTACTTTGTACAAACCATGTAACTAAAAGGGGGTTATTTATCAAAGTCCGAATTTATCTCAATATTTTCTGAAAAAAACGCTGATCAAATCCACACAGGTTTTTTGGGCTTATTTATTAATACGCTTTCCCGAAAATTTTGATTACGGGAAAAAAATCACGATTTTCAAAAAGTTTTCAGATTTTTCATCCGATTTTCACAATTTTTTCAAATTTCTCACCCTAAAACTCTGAATTTTGCTGGGGTTTTAGGGTGAGAAATTTGAAAAAATTGTGAAAATCGGATGAAAAATCTGAAAACTTTTTGAAAATCGTGATTTTTTTCCCGTAATCAAACAAAATCATTGGGAATTCTCCCATGGACTTATATGCAACCTCGACAGGTCTGAGATGCTGGATTTTCAGATTTGGACTTTTCCAACCTCGGGGTTTAATAATTTCTGAAAAATTTGTGATTTTCTTTCTTTTTTTTTTTTTTAAATCACAATTTTTTTGTGATTTTTTTTTTTTTTTTTGCATTCGGAGTTTAGTATATATATTTATATAATTTGGCAGTTTAGACAGTGTATGCAGCTTATTTTACAAATTCCCAACTCCATGAGGTCGTGTCAAAAAGTGAGGTATTTTTCCCCTTTAACATTTAAAGGTACTTACCATGTTTACGTGAAAATCTTATTTGCTTGACATTCGATGATTTTTTGTACTTTTTTGTACGGAGGAAAGAAACGATATCCACCAAGCATTATTAATCTTGGATTGTATATTCTGTGTGTTTCATTGTGCAGCTCTCTTGTTGAACTACAACATTGTTACCTTGTTGGGGGCTCTATGCCCCAGAGCTGTGCAGTGAAGAGGCCTAACATAAGGGGAGGTTGAATCCCTTATTTTTAATTGTCTTCATTTTTATGACCCAGATGTATTTTTTTAAAAGCTGTAAATTTGGTACATAACGGAGCTTCACTGTCTGTATCCAGCATAATCCATCGTGTGCAATTTTTAATCTTTTATACCATAAAACATGACCAGCACTTTAACATGGTGTTTCCATAAGAATTGTATTATGTATCTGATATGAATAACGTTTACACTGCTCTTTTAATTAGTAGGGCTTCAGTGCTTAACTAATAAAAAATCTCATTGTATACCTCCTATTTACCTCTGCCGTTTTTGGTGTTAACCACAAATAGATATATTTGTTGAAGATCACAATGTTTTTTTTTTTTTTTTTTCATGGTAGAATCCCTTTCATTGAGATCCCGTGTAAAATCTCAGAACTGCAACTCCCATGCCATTTGCCTTCAAGTGGGAGCTCCGGTAAAGTGCCTTTCTGCCTTGATTTCTGCAGGACACTGCCAACTAGTGGTCAGTCAAAGGAATACATATACATTGGTAGCCAATATGTTTAGCCATTGGTTTTGCCATTGGGGGGTTTAATGCTCCTTTAAAGCCATGTTTTTAGGAAAGCCGATATATATGTATATAGTGAATAAGTACCCCCTATTGTAAAATATAAAGATAATATAAGTAGGGATGCACCGAATCCACTGTTGGATTCGGCCGAATCCTTCCTGAAAGATTTGCCCGAGAACCGAATCCTCATTTGCATATGCAAATTAGGGGTGGGAAGGGGAAAACATTTTTTACGTCCGTGTTTTGTGATAGAAAGTCACGTGATTTCCCTCCCCGCCACTAATTTGCATACGCAAAATAGGATTCAGTTCGGCTGGGCAGAAGGATTCGGCCAATTACGAATCCTTCTGAAAAAGGCCGAATCCTGGATTCGGTGCAACGGTAGAGTGCTTTTATACAGGTCATGGAACTCCAAGGTTTTCGTAAGCTTCATCGACTTTCGGCAACGCAAGGGAGCCCCGGCTACTACCAGGAAATTCGGCATGGCCAGGTCCCCCTTAAGCACCGGGCCGGTATAGTTGTGCCCCCCTGATGGAGGCCCTTGACTAACATGATGGGTTTGGAAGTCGGGAGGGGGCCCCCAGTGAGGGCCCTTGGTGTCGCAGCCCCGGGGGGCCCCCAATGCTTCAGTCCAACCCTGGCTACATATCTCCAGCAGCACATATTTTACATACCAGTTTTGGGTTGAGATTTGGCCAACCACTGCATCATGTGGATAACACAGAAATGATTTTAAAATTGTACCAATATCCTTTTCTTGACCAAATTAAATTATTAGGGTCCCAAATACAGTGGTGTGCAAAACTATTTGCCCCCTTCCTGATTTCTTATTCTTTTGCATGTTTGTCACACACAATGTTTCTGATCATCAAACACATTTAACTATTAGTCAAAGATAACACAAGTAAACACAAAATGCAGTTTTTAAATGAGGGTTTTTATTATTTAGGGAGAAAAGAAATCCAAATCTACATTTTCATGTGTGAAAAAGTAATTGCCCCCTGAACCTAATAACTGGTTGGGCCACCCTTAGCAGCAATAACTGCAATCAAGCGTTTGCGATAACTTGCAACGAGTCTTTTACAGCGCTCTGAAGGAATTTTGGCCCACTCATCTTTGCAGAATTGTTGTAATTCAGCTTTATTTGAGGGTTTTCTAGCATGAACCGCCTTTTTAAGGTCATGCCACAACATCTCAATAAGATTCCGGTCAGGACTTTGACTAGGCCACTCCAAAGTCTTCATTTTGTTTTTCTTCAGCCATTCAGAGGTGGATTTGCTGGTGTGTTTTGGGTCATTGTCCTGCTGCAGCACCCAAGATCGCTTCAGCTTGAGTTGACGAACAGATGGCCGGACATTCTCCTTCAGGATTTTTTGGTAGACAGTAGAATTCATGGTTCCATCTATCACAGCAAGTCTTCCAGGTCCTGAAGCAGCAAAACAACCCCAGACCATCACACTACCACCACCATATTTTACTGTTGGTATGATGTTCTTTTTCTGAAATGCTGTGTTACTTTTACGCCAGATGTAACGGGACGCGCACCTTCCAAAAAGTTCAACTTTTGTCTCGTCAGTCCACAAGGTATTTTCCCAAAAGTCTTGGCAATCATTGAGATGTTTTTTAGCAAAATTGAGACGAGCCTTAATGTTCTTTTTGCTTAAAAGTGGTTTGCGCCTTGGAAATCTGCCATGCAGGCCGTTTTTGCCCAGTCTCTTTCTTATGGTGGAGTCGTGAACACTGACCTTAATTGAGGCAAGTGAGGCCTGCAGTTCTTTAGATGTTGTCCTGGGGTCTTTTGTGGCCTCTCGGATGAGTTGTCTCTGCGCTGTTGGGGTCATTTTGGTCGGCCGGCCACTCCTGGGAAGGTTCTCCACTGTTCCGTGTTTTTCCCATTTGTGGATAATGGCTCTCACTGTGGTTCGCTGGAGTCCCAAAGCTTTAGAAATGGCTTTATAACCTTTGAAATTGAACTCAGGTGTGATAAACCACAGTTAAGTTATTTTTTTAACAAGGGGGGCAATCACTTTTTCACACAGGCCCATGTAGATTTGGAGTTTTTTTTTTTCCCTTAATAACGTAAACCTTCATTTAAAAACTGCATTTTGTGTTCAATTATGTTATCTTTGACTAATAGTTAACGGTTTTTGATGAGCAGAAACATTTGTGTGACAAACATGTAAAAGAATAAGAAATCAGGAAGGGGGCAAATAGTTTTGCACACCACTGTATATCCGTGTGGATCAGCCTTTGAAAAACAGCAATTTTTTTAAATCACATAAAATGATACCAGGGAAATACAGGGATGAATGTGCTGTATTATATAAGGATACTAGAAGCAGGAGTTCACGGCACAAGGCTGCAGAACAATTCGCTAAAAGCATTGCAGTCAATGGGCGTCGGTCATTTTGACGCGAGCGATGATTTTTATACGCCCGACTCTTTTGTCTAAATGCATTAAAGTCAATGAATAATTTTGACGCGCAACAATTCTGACGTGCGACAAATTTTTTATTCGCATAAAATTTTTCCATGGCGAACTTGACCAGCAGTCTTGCGCAAACATTCGCGGGGGCGCACACACACAGCACAAGCTGATAGCAATCATTGCCTAGTATTGTAGATTTCCATCCTGGGGCCAGTGTATTGGTTGATCTACTTTTTTTTTTTAATGTAACGACTCCTGTCCCGCCCCTTTTGTGATGTCAACGGCGGGGCGGAAGCCGGAAGTTGTCTTGGGTGATGGCGTGTTAGGGCCGGGTCGGATTTTATCTGACCTGCACGTCACTAATGTGGGGGGTCCAGGTTAGGAGGGGGATACCTCTTATGTACGTCTCCCCACCCATCTTTGATGAATACAGCTCTGCTAAATGCAAGGAGCACAGTATTCATGGGTTGACTGCAGGTCCTAAATCTATGGAAACTCACCCAAGAGCCAAAGTGCAGCAAATATAGCAGCTTCCACTAAGGCACCATGAATTAGGGATTTTAAACAAGTTTTTAAATTATTTATTGAATTATTATAGTCTAAGGGGCCGATTCACGAAGGGTCGAATTTCGAAGTTAAAAATACTTCGAAATTCGACCCTCGAATTGAAATCCTTCGACTTCGAATATCGAAGTCGAAGGATTTAGCGCTAATCCTGCGATCGAACGATCGAAGGATTTTTCGTTCGATCGAACGATTAAATCCTTCGAATCGAACGATTCGAAGGATTTTAATCAAACGATCGAAGGAAAATCCTTCGATCAAAAAAAGGTTAGCAAGCCTATGGGGACCTTCCCCATAGGCTAACATTGACTTCGGTAGCTTTTATCTGCCGAAGTAGGGGGTCGAAGTTTTTTTTAAAGGGCAAGTACTTCGACTATCGAATGGTCGAATAGTCGAACGATTTTTACTTCGAATCGTTCGACTTCGATCGAATTCGAACGAATTTAACCAATTCGATGGTCGAAGTACCCAAAAAAAACTTCGAAATTCGAATTTTTTTTCATTCGAACCCTTCACTCGAGCTGAGTGAATCGGCCCCCAAGTGTCGATTCGAAATGTATTAAATTTCCCCCAAAAACCCCATATAAAAGGTCAGTTCACCATAGAGGAAATACCATTGTAATGTATAACAGCAGATGTAGGAGCTTTCCGGTGTAAAAGGTGAAGGCAGTGACGTCCTCTCCAAGCGTGGTGTAAGCAAGTAGGAAAGGTTTTATACAATTATTTGCGCTCTACATCTTCTAACAGTATGGCGTAATCACTGAACACCCAGATTATTCTGATGAAGGAGTTTTAAAGCTTAAACGCTTGTAAGTACCCAACTGTAAGTAAAACACCTGGTGAATATTAGGGATGCACCGAATCCAGGATTCGGTTCAGTATTCAGCCGAATCTTTCGTGAAGGATTCGGGGGGTTCGGACGAATCCAAAATAGTGGATTCGGTGCATCCCTAGTGAATATAAGAAGTAATCGGACACCTTATAGTGAGTTTTTGGGAGAGTGTGGAACTACAACAACCAAAAACCCACTACAGCATTTTTACATTGCATTTTTTAAAAAGAATAGCCAGGTGTAAATACGCCACTGAAACCACAAGCGACCGCCGACATGCGTTTTTCAGCACTTAGGATTCTCTTCCCAACATGCACTTCTCATCGTTCTCATTGAGAATTTGTACGCCATATTTAAAGTACGCTGCATATTTACGAAAAGTGTGGTTTCAAACGTGCAGATCCCATAGAGTCAACTGATTTGGTAGTTTCTTGACGTATTGGCGTTTCTGCTAAAAAAAACGCCAAAACTGGCGTCCTGTGGCGAATTTCAGCTAGCAATTGCCCTGTGTGAATTGCCATAGTGAGTTTTCCATTAGTTTCAGTGGTAGTGCAGTTTATGCGGTATTTACGCCTGGCTGTTCTTTTTATAAAAACGCAATGTAGATTTCTTTTATGCTGCATTCTTGTTTCCCTTAGCTTTCTAGCACTGACTCAAACAGACTTTGATATTATGTCCACTTTGCACCTTCCCTATCTCTAATTTTAATAATTTCACAAATTATTTAACTTAATATAACTAAAACCTGCCCATCAGTGCAATACTGATACAAATTAAAATATGCTTAAGCATCAGCAGTACAATCAATTAAAACTATGCAAATTAGGGGTGGGAAGGGTAAAACATTTTTTACTTCCTTGTTTTCTGCCAAAAAAATCACGTGACTTCCCTCCCCGCCCCTAATTTGCATATGCAAATTAGGGTACGGATTCGGTTCGGCAGAAGGATTCAGCCGAATCCAAATCCTGCTGAAAAAGGCCGAATCTCGAACCGAATCCTGGATTCTGTGCATGCCTAATTAAAACCACTGAATTTCAGGCACATTGACATGGGTGGTATTTGGTTGGTAGTTCAAAATCTGAAATAGCACCACGTTTGTCTATGCAAAGTGGGTTTGTGCTGTTATTTAAATGTATCTTCCCCCCCATTATTCATTCAATATAGGCATTACATATATCTGCAATGTTGTATATAAATTAACAATATGAGATGCATTAAAGGAGAACTAAACCCTAAAGTTACAAAAAAACCCTACCCCCCTACCCTATATAAACCACCCTCCCCCAGCCTAAGTGTTACCCCCGGGCAAATGCCCCTTAACTCTTTACTTACCCCTCCGTTAAAGATTCTGTCCAGCGGAGTTCACGGGTGACATCTTCAGCCGCTTTGGTAATCTTTGGAATGAGACTGGTGCACCTGCAATTTTCGTGAGTTTCGGTGCAGGCACAGTTGTCATGATACAGGAAATTGCTCCAACTGCGCATATGTGATACGGCACTTACTTCCCGAAGATCACCGAAGAGAAGATGGCGCCCGTGTTTTAACTCAGTGCCCATAATATATACAATTAATGAATATAATTTGAGCTCTCAAGCAACGTTATTTGTATTGATCACGGCTTTTAAGGGAGGCCTGCAAATAAAAAGCAGAGCTTACATGCGTCTGTGTGAGTCTGCAAGAATTCAATGCGTCTACTCCTGTGCTCCCCTGCGGCTGAACTCATGAAACCAGAAACGCAGGGGAGCGCAGCAAAAGACACTCGTCTGTAAGAGCCCATACAACATGGTGCAGTGTAAGGATGTTCAGCTGCATTGCCCTTTCTATTGCTTCCAGAGCAACACAACATTACATATCACCTTCCACTGGCCAATCCTCATTCACTGGATTCTACACCCCAATTTAGGGCGATGGTGCATTGAGCCAATAAATACTGGACAAATGCGATGAAGGTTTTTCCCATAGGCAACAAAACATTTCATGTTCATTACCCTTCAACTGTGCCTGGCTGGTGGGGCCTACTCCTTCCCAGCTATAGTCAGGTGATCCCACTGGTGTCTAATAAAAGAGCAACCAAATTTGGGAGTTTTACTTTGAAAGCAGCAAGTAAGTTGCAGGTAAAACTTAGTCCATGTGTAAAATGTACAATGAAGCAATAGAATTCTTAATGAATCAGATAAAATTCAGCGTAGGACTGGCCAGATATGGGATGACTTTGACGTAGTTGGCCGGCTTAAATATATTGCAATATATGGACAAACAATCCCTGTTTTGTTTAAAGGGTAAGGCATTTGTAATAGCGTAAGACACAAAATGTTTCAATGCCCTTAATATATTGATAATGGGTTGAGTGCAGAGGACCTCTTGTGTTTGTCTATGGGGCCTACTCTGCCCTATACTCTGGAAAAACATCCAACCTTAAGATTTCAGAGGGATCCATTAGAAAAAAACATTTTTTACATAATGCATCAGTTAATAGCTCTCCTCCAGTAGAATTCTTCATAAAAAAAAGTTTTTTTTAAAAAGAGCAAACACATTTTTTTATATTTAATTTTCAAATTGAACATGGGGCTAGACATGTTATCAGTTTCCCAGGTGCCCCTAGTTGTGTGACTTTGATAAAGGTCATTCTTTACTATGGCACTACAAGTTGGAGAGATATCAACTAGAGATGTGTGGGTCGGCCCCATACCCACGGGACCCCCATTTGCGGGTGGCGAGTTGTACTGCCGGCTTCCGTTTTTATAGACACTTTCCTGATTACCTTTTGTGAAATCATCGGTGGGGTGGGCCTATAAAGGGAACCCGGAGGTCCGGCGGCCATCAATATTTTCTGTAATTGGGGGTCACACTTTCCCTTTCTCTCAGGTTTGGAGTGTGGGGGGTATAGACCAAAAGTATTCATTTCTTTCAATACTTTATTTGCTGTACAACTTCGCATAGTAACCCACCTATTTACAACTGTACTGCAATATAAAATGATGTTACACAACTGTGTTTGTATAGGAATAGTTTTTTATTTAAAGAGTTTCAGTGTAGACTGGGCACAACTAGGCAACACTTTTCTTTAGCAAAAAGCTGGACAAGAAGCATGACTATGTCGATTCTCTAATGGTCAAAACAGAGGGTCAGTGTGTGGGGGGGGGGATTTAGGAGAATCTTGCAGTAATGTAGAATCTATAAGCAAACAAGATCAATTGTAATAAGTGTGCATAGGGTTTTGTTTCGGAAGCAAATAAACTGACCAATAAGATTGTACTGGTAACTGGGAATGTGAAGCCATTCTTAGGGCTTTGGCTACTGAACCAGCAAACATGGCAGGTGAGTCAGTTGCACCTGATCTTCCATTTTTTTTTAATTAACATAAAAATACATAATTGCTTTGTCCTTGGGGCATATGGAGATAAGTGCTTAGGGCTCTTAACATGGAAATTTGCCTCTATTGAATTGCAAATTAAATGCATCAAATAATGGCTATTGGAAAGTACCACTTAAAGGGTTGGTTCACTGATCTGTGCGGGGTTGGCCCAATACCTGCGGGTTGGGCGGGTTTGGGTTGACCTCGCACATTCCTTTCCGGGTTGTGGACGGGTGCGGGTTGAGCCCGACCTTCCAAATGCCAGCTTACGACTTCCGGGTTGAGCGTTTATAGACGCCCGCCTCTCGCCCTGCCCCTTTTGTGACATCATCGGCGGGACAGGTCGGCGCGGGTCTATAAAAGGAACCCGCAAGTCAGGCTCGGGTGGTGGGAGGTCTGGCAGGGCCGCTATCAGGGGGCACAAGTCTACTGGGCCCGGGCCTATAGGGGGGCCCGGCAGTGCTGAACTTTTCGAAAGTGGCGGACCCCCTTGACAACGTCGAAGCTGTGCCGTCTCCTTTCGAAGAGCCGAAATTCGTAAGTGCCGAAAAGCCGAACAGACGAAAAGACCCAAAGTCACAAAGGAGGCGAATTTGAAGTCCTGAAGCCACGAGTTCAATTCCTCTGAACACCAATATGTGTTTTTTTAATTCCCTGGCCACCAATGTATTATTTTAATACTCTATAGTCCCCTGCCACCAATGTTTTTTTTTTTAATCATTCTTTGGGGCCCCAATTATTTTTTTTTACTTGTAAGGGGGGCCCTGGCGCCAATATTTTTTAAAAAAAATTTCTTTGGGGCCCCAATTTTTTTTAACTTGTAAGGGGGGCTCTGGCGGCAAAATTTTTTGAAAAATATTCTTTGGGACCCCAATTTTTTTAACTTGTAAGGGGGGCCCTGGCACCAATGCTTTTTTAAAAAAAACTTTTATGGGTGGGGGGCCCTGGCGACAATGTTTTTTTTTTAAAACTTAGAGGGGCCCTGGTCCCCAATAGTTTTTTTTTATAACTTGTGTGTGTGTGTGTGTGGGGGGGTACCTTTTTTAGCGCTGATGTCTGTGTGGTCTTTTAAATGTCATGTGGCGTGGGCGGGATCTATGGCGGGGCCCGATTTCTAATGGCGGTCCTGAGGGTGGGTAGGTTGGGAAAAGCCCGACCCGCACATCACTACTGCACATGCCTCCCCTCTCCTGCTTTATTTGCATTTCACTAATGCGATTGGCCAATCCCATCAAAGATGAGCAAATGAAACAGGAGAAATAAGCATGTGCACAGTGTGATTTTTTTTTTTTTTTTTGTTTGGCTGCCTGCTGAGTCCGGGCTGGGAAATCCCC
Organism: Xenopus petersii; assembly: GCA_038501925.1. Classification (NCBI taxonomy): domain Eukaryota; kingdom Metazoa; phylum Chordata; class Amphibia; order Anura; family Pipidae; genus Xenopus; species Xenopus petersii. Next base: position 19,943,901 of record CM076685.1, on the reverse strand, counting down.
TACAGAGAGCACAGAAGAGAGAACTTGAGCAGGGCTGATCCGTGGCTTATCATATCTGTAGCTTCAAAACTAAACATTTAAAATAAACGTTTTATTTCCAAATGTAGAATATGGTCTAGTGAACATCCTATTTAACAGACCCAAATGCATACACACAAAACAAATACCCATGTGTAAGAGCCCTGGGAGACTGTAGAACAAAGAAAGCAGTTAAAAAGGTAACAAGGGCAGTGTGGTCGTGTGTTTAGGGATAAGACACTGGTAAAGGCAAGCTCATTTATAAAAGCCACATTAGCTATAGTCTCAATTAGTTTACAGAAACGTATAGCAGAATATAAACACAGGGTCTAATGTTGCTGTATTAGCGAGACTACGATAGAGATCCCAGCTGTGCCACCTCCCCAGTGAGAGACAATGCTGCCCATTTATAGGCAGTCTTACTGGATACAAAACAGCAGAACCATGGCAATAACGTGCAGTCAGCATTACTTCCATAAAGGAGAACTAAACCATAAAAATGAATAGGACTAAAAATGCTGTATTTTATATACTGAATATATTGCACCAGCCTAAAGTTTCAGCTTGTCAATAGCAGCAATGATCCAGGACTTCAAACTTGTCACAGGGGGTCACCATCTTGGAAAGTGTCTGTGACACTCACATGCTCAGTGGGCTCTGAGCAGCTGTTGAGAAGCTAAGCTTAGGGGTCGTCACTAATTATCCAGCAGAAAATGAGGTTGGTCTGTAATATAAGCTGATGCTACAGGGCTGATTATTAAATTCGGATGCTAATTGCACTGGTTTCTGTGCTGCCATGTAGTAATGATCTGTATTAATTACTAATCAGCCTTATATTGTGACATTTCTATTCTATGTGTACTGTATATTGTGAGTGGGTCCCTAAGCTCAGTAAGTGACAGCAGTACAGAACATGTGCAGTGAATCAGCAGAAAAGAAGATGGGGAGCTACTGGGGCATCTTTGGAGACACAGATACTGCAAAAAGAACTGTGGTTGCCTTGGGCTGGTACAGAAGCCCAAAAATCATGTACAACATTTCTAGCTACTTCTTTAGTTAAGCTTTAGTTCTCCTTTAAGGCCACAGAACAATTACTTGTTACAAAGTCCCATCGAAGAAAGCAGCCGTTCTACATTTAAGCATTTTATTTTGTTCCATAATGACATATTTCCCAGGCCAGCAGATATTTAGGCCGGGCCCATTATTATTCAATCTACTTACAGAATCTTCATCACCAGTACTTTGCATATACATTTCTTTATAACAGTGTAAAAAAAATGATGGAAATAGATTTCTGGATGGACAAAACTCTGGCTGTTTCTAGGTCAAGCCTACATTAGTTCTAGTGTTAACACAATTTTAGTGACACACGACACTTGCGGCCCAATACATACACTTACAAGATCTGAGATAATATACTGGGCTAGGTATAGGTACTAGGTGAGTGGATATAGAGAATACCCGGAGAGCACACTTTGTCTTTAAAATCTCATATCTTTATTTGTAGAAAATCGTGCACTACAGGTTTCGGCTACATCGGCCTTCATCGGGTGCAGTGGAGTTAGTCCACAATAGGTGAAACAGCCCGACCATGCACTGCCCTGCCATTTGAGTTTCTGGCAAACTGCTACATTAGCCGTACGGGAACAAATTTGAGAAATAGGTATCCTCACTTTAAGGAGGCTTAACTTTCATGTAGACTCTCATAAAAATGCAATTTGGAGTTGAAACTCACTGACCCATTGCTGCTCCACAGCTCCTGGCAACGCTGATGGATTCAATCACAACACAAATGGTTGCTAATTCCCTCCAAGACTATTGCAACCCTGCACTGTGATCTCTGTTTCCAGGAAAGAAAATGTAACTGTACCAGCCGTCACAGCACCAACAAATGCCACTCAAACCAAACAATGGCTACGCAAACTTGTCAGAACCTGGTCTGTGGGTTTACAAGCAGCTTGCAATGTTCCCAGCGAATGTATTATTAACATGTATTTATATAGCGCCAACATATTGCGTAGCACTGTGTAGCCGGGGTATTATTAGCAGATCATACTGCAAGAGAACTGTAAAACTGACACCACTTTTTATTATACACATTAACAAAGTATGTTGATTTCAAGTGGACAATACAAAGCAGTAATACAACCACAACGCCTTACTCCATCAGTCTGTTTTGCTCTGAGTGTGCAATAGACCCCGAGAGGCTTATTGTATCCTATCCTGCACCTTATTCATAAGATTGTGGCTTAAAAATGATAAAATGTAAAAATCCCAGTCATTTCTAGGAGCATGAATACTGACGGCAGCAGCAGGTAAAGTTCTGCAGCGGGTCGGATCTAAGGGGCCGATTCACTAACTTTGAGTGAAGGATTCGAAGTAAAAAAACTTCGAATTTCGAAGTATTTTTTGGGCTACTTCGACCATCGAATGGGCTACTTCGACCAAGAATCGAACTATTCGAACTAAAAATCGTTCAACTATTCGACCATTCGATAGTCGAAGTACTGTCTCTTTAAAAAAAACTTCGACCCCCTAGTTCGCCATCTAAAAGCTACCAAAGTCAATGTTAGCCTATGGGGAAGGTCCCCATAGGCTTGCCTAACTTTTTTTTATCGAAGGATATTCCTTCGATCGTTGGATTTAAATCCTTCGAATCGTTCGATTCGAAGGATTTAATCATTCGATCGAAGGAATTATCCTTCGATCGTACTATCTGCGCTAAATCCTTCGACTTCGATATTCGAAGGATTTTAGTTCCTAGTCGAATATCGAGGGTTAATTAACCCTCGATATTCGACCCTTAGTGAATCAGCCCCTAAGTGTGTAAATATGCAGGTTGTGGTTCGAGTTGCAGGGTAAGGGTTGTGGGGTCTCAAAAATTGGTTCCACGCAGGACTCTAGCAGCATTAGAGTTTGTTTTAGAATTACTTATATTAGATATACCATGACATGAATGAATAAAAATCTTCATAGTCACTCTAGCAGCAGGTACAACATCCAGCCAGCAACCATTTTACAGAGCTAGCTAATCCCATCCAGCTCTACAAAATCAGTGGTGCGCTAATCTGTGGCCTACCTTGTACATATGCGCTGGTCTACCAGGAAGATTTTCTCTTCTAGATAAGTGGTACACGCAGTTCAGGAAAACTGCCATCCCCGTTGCAGTAGGCTTCAGTCAAGCAGTGGGTATGTTCAGTTTTTTGCTTTAGCTTAGTGGTAAGATAATATATACATATATAAATACATGGAAGTGCTGCTGCTTAAGGTTACATGCAGATAGACAAATATTTGCTTAATATTTCAAGATTTGTTCAGTCCATATTGTTTATGTAATTACAATGTCCTGGGATTCTCAGTGGATACTTTTTATTGAAAGGGTTTTTTTTTTCATTAAACTCCACACAGGCAAAGATTGAAGATTGGCCCATGCTCTCTCCCATAGTTTTTTTGTACACATGGAAATAGCTGCTATTCCCACATTTTAGTAAAGACCGTTAGACATTATCGTCCTACAACATACGATATCTGGGACGGGGTCATAAAACAACACTGCCTACAAATGGATGGATGTGCTAATAATAATCTACAAACAAATCCACAAGGCCAAATCTATTTTGGATATGTAAGGCAAGAGCATTTATAGTTCATAAATGTTACGTTAGTGTAAAGCGGACAATAAATATACATATATCTCCAGCACAAACTTTCCAAGAGGTATGCCGGGGATGCATGCCAAGGTGGAGCGAGGGGATGTGCACATACAAACCAATAGTCTACACCATTATGGATCTCCAGCCCATGGCCTTCCAGATGTTGTTCCCAGAATTCTATAGGAGCTGGAGTGCCACAGCTTGATCTACAAGCTCTAAATAGGGGACAAATAAGATACATAAAGCACAACGTGTGCTGGAAAAGAATAAGGGGTGTAAGATACTAAAAAGTAATAATAAATAAATTCACCCCTTCTGGTTGGAAAGGGCCAAGATGAAAGGAATTTGCGTCCTGGTACCTGGAGGCCACGTGAACAAGACACAAGTGTAAGTATTGAACTGTTCTGTTCATTTATTATCATGCAGTAGAAATGTTTCCTAAAATTGTGTTTCTCATACCAGTTGGGCAGGACAGTTTAGCTTTGTAGACTTGGGTAAATGCAAATCATCTAGAAGCCAGGAAGGCGATTTAAGTGTAGGTCAGTAAGTGACCATAGCTCGAGCCACTGACAGTTTGATCCTTCATGTTCTAGCTCACAAGTATGTTACCCTGGTATGCTTATTTGCGTAATTTTACGTAATAAACATAACTAGGAATGAAATAAAGGCTTTCTTCTCCTTGGATCTCTGCTGGCCTTTATAAATATCAGATCTTTTCCCCCTCATAAAACCATTTCTTGGCATGCTGGAGAGCGCATACAGACACATACATACACACCCACCCACCACAGTCATCTCCCGTGGACACTCTCATACTCTGGAAAGCGAGTTTTAAACTTAGTGGATATATAAAGAGACTGGATCTTTCACGGTGTTAGAAGGTTTTCCTATGGATCGCCCTGGCTCCGTCTTCTTCATATTCCTTCTTTGACACCCACATTTTCTTGAAGGTATCCAGGGATGCCAAAATAGAACCACTGCAAATAAAGAAAAAATGGTTAACAGGTACTGGCTTAAAGGAGAACTAAAGCAGTAGGCTAGACATGTTATACATTATGTTTTGTGCTTCTGTACCAGCCCAAGGCAACCACAGCCCTTCAGCAGTAAAGCTCTGTGTCTCCAAAGATGCCCCAGTAGCTCCCCATCTTCTTTTCTGTTGATTCACTGCACGTGCTCTGTGCTGCTGTCCCCTACTGAGCTTAGGGATCGACTCAAAATATACAGTACACATACGGTAGAATACAAATATTGTAATATAAGGCTGATTAGTAATTTATAATATATTTACTAGATGGTCGCAGAGAAACCAATGTAATTAGCATCAGAATTTAATAATCAGCCCTGTAGTATCAGCTTATATAATAGACAAACCTCAATTTCCGCTTGATAATTTGCACAGACCCCTAAGCTTAGCTTCTCAACAGCTGCTCAGAGCCCACTGAGCATGTGAGTGTCACAGACACTTTCCAAGATGGTGACCCCCTGTGACAAGTTTGAATTCCTGGATCATTGCTGCTATTGACAAGCTGAAAATTTTAAGCTGGTGCAATAAGTTCATTATATAAAATATGGCAGTTTTAGCCATATTAATTTTTAGGGTTTAGTTCTCCTTTAACACTGCTTTCTACCATTTGCTTAATACAGTACCTAAAGGCCTTTAGCTTCAAAATATTGATTCACTAGTTAGAAACCTCTAGCCAACATGCTGGAGAACGGTCACCATGTGACAAATTGTGGTCTGCTCCAATGATACAACCTCATGTTAGGGAGACCGCTTCCTGGCTACCAATTAAAAGAAAGAGTGAATAGTCTAGGAAAGTGCCTCCAAACAGAAAGGCTGAAATAAACCTGTGATAAATAACAGTGTTAAACCCTAGTAAATTTGTATCATGATTCAAATAAAGACAACTTACCCAATCCAAGTGGAATATAATCGTTCCTGAGGAGCTGATATCTAAAAGAAAAAAAAAAAAATAAGCCATGTGTGGGTCAGTCTTTCATTACATGCATATGTGAACCTTCTCCTAACTGTGACAGGTATATCAAGGCCACCCTAGAGTTCTCAGAACAACGTGGTGCATGATTCCTTGCCCTCTTATCATGCTGTTGCACACAAAAGTGGATTCCAGATTATGAGGAAGTTGTGGCAAATACTCAGATGGCATTAAACATCTAGTACAGACCTACACATTTGTGTTTAGTAAGGTTCCAATGCTGCTAGGCAGGGAGACAATAAAGAAAGACTTACTCTTATTTTGACATCTTTTGGTGCTAATTTTTTCACTTCACTTAAAAGCCTGTCACCGAAACCTGGAAAAGAAAAATACAAAAGGGTGTCAGCAGTAACTGCAATATACATTGCTAGTAAGAGCATTGCATTAATGAGAAGGGCTGTTATATAATTTGCATATATATATATATATATATATATATATATATATATATATATATATATATATATATATATATATGTATGTATATATATATATATATATATATATGTATATATATATATATAAAACCAAAGGAATGGTGCCCTCCGTAGACAAAATTAATACCTGGGTGCCAGCATGGGAAATAAGCAGTGAAAAAGGATTGCGGCGCTCACAAGGTTTTAGTGAAAAAACAAAAAATGTTTTTATTATTAAGCCTCAACGTTTCGATCCCCCACAGGGATCTTCGTCAGGATGTTTTTTCTCCTGACGAAGATCCCTGTGGGGGATCGAAACGTTGAGGCTTAATAATAATTTTTTTTTTGTTTTTTCACTAAAACCCTGTGAGTGCCGCAATCCCTTTTCAATATATATATATATATATATATATATATATATATATATATATATATAATATATATTGAACATAGAAGCTTCTTTACTTGACCATCAGTGGTAATCTGAAGATAATGGGGGGAATTCACAAAAGTGTCGGGAATGAAAAAATGTCTTTAAAATGTCGTAGGAAGTGTCGTAGCAACAGCCGACATAGTCACAGAGCATTTCTCCGGCAATTTTCCGTCATGTACGACACTTTTGAATTAGTGTCGTTAAAAGTGGGCGTGGTTTTTTCGGCGCCACTTTTCCCGACATTTTTATGAATTACTCGTAAACTCATCTTTTTTACCAACAATTTTTCACACTTTAGGCTCTCCAAAATGAAAATGTCGGTCAAATTGTCTTTTGAAAAGTCTTGGTAAATGTCGTTTGTACGATGAAAAGATATACGACATTTTAGAAAATTGTCGGACTTACGAGACATTCAGAGATGGTAACATCTGCATTTGTGAATTTACCGTTCGTACGACATTTTACAAATTTGTCGACCGCCACTTCTGGGTTACTTATTTTACAGACACTTTTGTGAATTCCCCCCAATGTGTTGCCCATGTGCTGATAAATCTGCAATTTACTCCACGTTACTCTCTGGCTGTGGAGAATCTGCTGCCCCTCTTCTCTTCTTCTGTTGTGCTGCAGGTGTAACAGGTTTCGGCACCGAAATCCACTGTGTCTGCCTGCAGCCAAGCTGAGGTTATGATTCCAGGTGCAGGCAGCGCAGCAGAAGAGGAGCAACAGATTCTCCGCAAGCCAAGATATGTGTAATGTGGCCCTAGTCTAAGAGCCAGCTAACTCTTCTTTATGTTGCATTTGCTGAGTAACATGTAATAGTGGGAAGTGTAACACAATTACAAAGAGTCCATTCATAGTCTTGTGATTTTAGAGTCAGCGAAGGAAAAAAAAAAAAAAAACTCCTTTGTGACAAATCTATTTACTGCAATGCCATACATTATATAAATACAAGTGGGGGATATTGTGCTTCTTTGTCTTAGCAGCTTAAGTTTGCATTTCACGTTATTCAGCAATGAAAATACCAATCTTCTATAACAGACCTTTAAAAAGAGTAGATCCACCAGATAAAACTATGTTGGAAAACAGTGTTCGCCTCAGGTCCATGTCAGACTTTTGAATGGCAAATACTAACACTTCGTGGATACCCTCACACTCCTCCCCAATCAGATCTGGTCGGAAAAGCAATTCCGGGGCTCTGAATCGGGCTGGGCCAATCTGAAAGTGAATAGAGTAAAGAAATCTGACATTAAAAAAAAAAAGTAACCTTTATGGCCACACCCATTTAGTATATACAGAATTAAAGGAATAGTTCCCTTTATGATAACTTTTGGTATGTTATAGACTGGCTAATTCTAAGCAACTTTTCAGTTTATTTTTTCTTTTTTATAGTTTTTTAATTATTTTTTCTATGTTCCAGTTTTTTAAATGGGGATCATTGACCGCATCTAAAAATGCTTTGTAATGCTAGAAATGTATTATTATCGCTACTTTTTATTACTCATCTTTCTATTGAGGCCTCTCCTATTCATAGTCCAGTCTCTCATTCAAATCAATGCATGGTTGCAGGGTAATTTGGACCTTAGCAACCAGGCGGGTGAAACTGCAAACTGGAGAGCTGCTGAATAAAAAGCTAAATAATTCAAAGACCAGAAATAATAAAACATGAAAACCAAATGCAAATTGTCTCAGAATAACACTCTCTACATCATACTAAAAGTTAATTCAAAGATAAACAACCCCTTTAAGAAATACAGTGTTAATAACAGACAGGCTTAGTGTAATTACAGTTCAGTATGAAAATAAAAACTGGGTAAAATAAAAAATGTTTCTTATATAGTTAGTTAGCCAAAGATGTAATTTATAAAGGCTGGAGTGAATGGATATGTAACATAATAGCCAGAATACTACTTCCTGCTTTTCAGCTCTATAACTCTGAGCTAGTCAACGACTTGAAGGGGAGCCACATGGTACATATCTGTTCAGTGAGTTTGCTATTGATCCTCAGCATTCAGCTCAGATTCAAAAGCAACAGAAATGACCCATGTGCCCCCCCTCAAGTCTCTGATTGGTTACTGCCTGGTAGCCAGGATAACCAGTCAGTGTAAACCAAGAGCTGAAAAAGCAAGAAGTAGTGTTCTGGCTATTATGTTACAAATCCAGTCACTCCATCCTTTATATATTACATTTTTGCATATCAAACTATATTAGAAATATTTTTTATTTTGCACAGCCTATCTATTTAGCCAGTTTTTATTTTCACACTGAACTGTTCATTTAATACACTAAGCATGTCTGTTATTAACACTGTATTTCTTAAAGGGGTTGTTCACCTTTGAAGTAACTTTTAGCCAGTTTTTTATTTTTATACTGAACAATTCCTTTAACAGCATACAAAGGTGAGAACTTCCACATACAACCGGGCTAAAGGATTAATATGGTTAGTTTTAGGCTGAATGATACAAGATACATTACAATTTGAGTGCATGTGCCTGACAGTTCCTATTGTGAAGGAAGCGCTATGGAAAAAGCTTACTGTTTAATGAATAATCATAAATATAATAATAATGCAAAGCTGATCCAGAGCAATGCTAGACTAGACTACTCACAGCTTTAACTGCTGCCAAAGCGAAATCCACCAAATATGAACAATAATCAGAGGGACAGAAATATAATATTTTAGACATTTATTTTGAATCACTTCCTTCCCAATAAAGAGGTTTCCCCTTTTTAGTGCAGAGTGTGCCACACTATTAACAATAATCTTTTTTCAATGTATGACTTTCATAGAACAAAATGTGAAAGAAGTTTAAGAGAGAACAGCCAGCCTCATAGCTATTTAACAAAAGGTACCCACCTCAATAGTGCTGCCGTCAGGTAAGTAGTATTGAGCCTTTTCAGTTTCCAGTGTCTCATCTTTCTGGGGATTTATTGACAAGTAACATGCTCGCTGCATAGGAAATGGAAAAGAGAAACTCGCTTATATATCGCAATAAAATCATTTTGAAAGATTTTGTTTTTAAAAAATTGCTTTTTAGGTATAATATACTGTGCAAATACATTACTAGAATACTTGTTTTAAGGGATAAGTAACGCCATAATGTGAATTATTTTTTTATATTTAAAGGATCTCTCCAACCAGCACCTACAAATATGCCTTAATGTGTTGGCAACAAATGTCCTATTTTAAATGAGAGAGATTTTATTCTATAGGTTTGTAGAGAGCCATGAGTGACTCTTAAAGGGACGGGTTACCTTTAAGAATGCTATATATGCTATTAAGCAAATTTTCAATTGCTTAGAAATTAAATTTGTTACAAAGTTTTTGAATTAACTGCCACCGTCTTTGGTCTCTTTCCAGCATTCAAATGGAGGCCGCTAACCCCCCCGTAGTCAAAAAAATGATTGCTTTGTCAGGCTACAATTTTAGATTATGGTCATTCAATATACATAGACATAATAATTCAGGGAAAAGAAGGTATACAGCATCCCTGCTGTGGGCAGTTATTAAATCTGTTTGTTTCCCATGAAGTATGAAGTTCTACAATACTTGAATGAGAGTGTGTATGATTACTTGCAAAACTTAAAAAATACCAAAAATAACTACTAATAAATAATATAAATTAAGGCTATCAACCTCCTTGATGGTTTTCACGATTTCAAACTCTGCTGAGGTGTGGAAATCGTAGCCTTCTTTCCGCAGGTAAAGGCGCAGGAAACGGGAAACATCTCTGCCTGCAATGTCGATCCTCATTATTGAATGAGGCATGGCAAATCCTTCATAAATGGGAACTGCGTGAGTCACCCCGTCTCCAGAGTCCAGAACAACCCCTGTTGTCCTACCTGTTGCGTATCTGAAATCCAGCAAGAGTAGGGTAAGAGCAAACGTTACATACAATTTGTATTACCTCAACAAGAAGTTTGTACTCACAGACTCAGCACAGCCTGCATGGAGATGAACAGCGCCGGAACATTAAATGTTTCAAAGAAAACTTCTGCTGCTCTTTCCCGATTTTTACGGGGGTTTAAGGGAGCTTCTGTCAGTAGCACGGGATGCTGTAGGGAATGTGCAAGGAGGCCAGTTAAATAAACATTAAATAATAGATGTTATTAAAGTGAAATATAGTTACATATACTGCTGTATGTGAAGCATGCTATAACTGCAACTACAATGCTTACACTCCTGGCCACGGATAGTCATAATTCACTGCATAAAATTTAGAGAATGCCTTTTAAAGAAACAACATACCATATTTATAAGGATCGGTTTACATTTTTGTGTCTTATTAATAATTTGCTTATATATATATATATATATATATATATATATATATATATATATATATATATATATATATATATATATATATATATATATATATACACACACACATACTCGAAAACTTGCTTGAAGCCGGCACAGCACGCATAAAGGTTTAGGAGATGTAAACATTATCTCACTAGAACCACCAATGAATACACTAAGTTCGCAGAGTCAAATTACAGTTAATCAGTGTTGAGTTTGTGGGCTTGTAATATCTGTAAGTCAGTGTATCGATGAGTTACAGTAAAGTCAATTGCAATGCGTCTCCATAAGTAAGCTTGTGGACTGCAACATCCCATAGAGCATTCAACGCAAACTGTAAGCTGAATCTGCAAACTTAGTGTATTCATTGGTGGTTATATAGGTATATATATATATATATATATATATATATATATATAGCAGCCACTATTGCGCTGAGAGGGTGACCTCATCCAAATACCCCAATAACCTCTCTCAAACAAGGAAAAAAAAAACCTCTACCTGCCAAGAAGGTACATACTACAATGATGGCGAAGGAATTAATTACTTGTAAACAACATAGAATCCATGTTTCATTTTTTACTTTGTGGTATGAGAAAAATGTGGTTCCCAGGTCGGCTTAACAGCCAGGCAGGGAAAGGGTTAAACTCATAAAAGCATTTATTGATTTCTAAAGCTATACTATATGCAGGCCACCAAACCCTTTATCATATCATGCATGGCAGCAATGTATTTTCATGGCTAAAATACTAGTCCTGAATAAATTCAACTAAGCACACTAACCCAGGTGAACACAGGGTCTGCAGGGGTTTGAATACACGGAGACTGCACGCTACAGACTGGGTCTTGCACACCTAAATCACTTTCCCAACCCAATACCTAGTCAATCCCTTCAATTAATGACAAGAAAGGCAGGCAGTTAGACTATTGCACATCAATACTATACCTCCTCAGAGAATGTCTGTAGTTGATCTTTTGAATAGACATATTGCCAGATACGTTCCATATCATTCCAGTCCTTTACTATTCCATGCTCCATTGGGTAACGGATTGAGAGAAGGCCCCTGTGCTCCTAAGAGTATAAAAGAAATACATTAATATCTATGATACATATTCATTATACCTATGTATATACCTTGAAGTTTGAAATAATGTATTTGACAGTTAAAGGGGTGGTTCATCTTTACGTTAACGTTTAGTATGTTATAGAATAACTAATTCTAAGCAACTTTTCAATTGGTCTTCATTCTTTATTTGTTATAGGTTTGGAATTATTTGCCACAAATAATAAAAAATGGCAAATTGCCTCTGATTATCACTCTCTACATCATATTAACAGTTAATATAAAGGTGACAGCCCCTTTAAGATTTGCTGTATTTACAATACAAAAATGTAAAGTTAATAATCAATAAAAATTCCAAGGAAAGTTGATAGATTATATTTTAGAACAGAAACAGTGCCAGAGATACCAGAGAAGAATATGCCAGGCCTTGGACTGCAAGATCAACATGAGATTTAATGCAGGAGTAGAATCCAGTCAACCTCCACAGTAGTGATGTGCGGGCTGGCCCAATACCAGCGGTACCTCGCGGGCGGTGCGTAATGAGCTCTTCTCCTGCTCTCCCCGCCTGCCACATTTAAATGCCGGCTTCCAACTTCTGAGTTTGTCTTTTATAGACGCTGTGCCTGCTCGCCACACCGACATCATCGGCGGGGCAATTCTATAAACGCAACCCGCAAGCGCGGATGCGGGGGGGGGGGGGGGGGCGGGCGGGTTAGGGTCAGGGAAATCCCAACCCGCACATCACTACTCCACAGAGAGTGCTGTATAAAACATTGTTTGCCGTATAAAGTTTTAATAGGTCATAAAAGTAACTCTTTGTATGGCATTACCTCTGCCTTTGGTCCAATAAACAAATCTCCCTCCAGGGCACCAGCCATGACTCGGATGTGTTTGGGCCTTCCCACACTAAAAGAAAATTAACACAAACAAGGTTATATTTACTCTATTATGGTCTCACAATAAAAAAAAAAAACATAAACATGGGATACTCATTTATAAAAGGGCAAACTCACTAGTTTGGAAAGCAGTACTTTGGGATTTGGTCACCTGCAAAACCAGCTTTGATGACTCCAGACCCCTATAGAGAAAAAGGTTTTAGTAAATTACTGAATGTCTCACAAATTCCATACACTGTAATAGCATATCTATGTAAAGTGTACAGGTATAATACAGAATACCGTATCATAGCAGTTATACGATGTCACACGCAGCCCGGCATGATGGGTGCATTCTCAGTGTGGCTGAAATGTGCAAACTATAGTATTATTTCATGAAGGTATAACTACATGTGTGCATTGAGCATCACTTCTCTGCAAATTAGAAAGGAGTTGCCATACTGCTTGCATGCCTCGCAGAATACTCCATGAAACAGTGATACTTCCAGGGGATCATAAACCATTCTCTTTGATATTTGTGAAGAATCTCAGCCAAAGAAGGCAAAATAGCAAGGACACAATTTGCCATGCCCTTATACTTGTCTTTCAGGGAAAACACGAGCTAATGTAAAAATAAGGGATGCCCCGAATCCAGGATTCGGTTCGGTATTCAGCCAGGATTTGCCCATTTTAAGCAGGATTCGGATGCGGCTGAATTCTTGTGCCTGGCCGAACCGGATCCGATTCCTTAAAATGATGTGACTTTTCGTCACAAAACATGGAGGTAAAAATGTTTTTTGCCGCACACGTTAGGGTTCGGATTTCAGTTCAGTATTCACCCGAATGTTTCACAAAGGATTCGGGGGTTCGGCCGAATCCAAAATAGTGGATTCAGTGCATCCATAGTAAAAATACCATAATTTACTTTTCCATAAACTACTAACCCACATAAGTCTTTAAGGGGTTGTTCATCTTTAAACACTTTTTCCAGTTCAGTTGGTTTCAGATTGTTCACCAGAAATAAAGACCTTTCCCAATTACTTTCTTTTTTCTCATTAAGGGGCAGATTTATCAAAGGTCGAAGTGAATTTTCAAATGAAAAAACTTTGAATTTCAAAGTCATTTTTGGGTACTTCGACCATCGAATAGGCCAAAGTTGACTTCGATTCGAACCGAAAATACTTCACAAATGCGACCATCCGAAAATCGAAGTACTGTCTCTTTAAAAAACTTCTACTTTGACACTTCGCCAACTTAAACCTGCTGAATTTCTGTTAGCCTATGGGGACCTCCTAGAACCCATAGCCAGTATTTGGCTAAGTTTTGAGAAGTTAAAGGATTTTTTTGTTAAATCGTACGATCTTAACAACCCTTTGACTTCGAATTTCAGAGTACCCTATTCAATGGTCGAATTTTCGACGTTTTTTTCACTTCGAAATTCGACCCTTGATAAATCTGCCCCATAATATTCTAAATTGATACATTTAGTTGATACATTTCTTATCTTTGTCCCTGCTGAGCAGAATCTCTGGGTTTCATTAAAAGGCAGCTGTTAGAATTAATACAATAGATGCTGAGAAATGTATCAACTAAACGCAGCAAATTGTAACAGTTCAGAATCTGAACCTGGATCAAAGAGCTGCCATCAGGCCTGGACTGGAAATCAAAATAGGCCCTGCCATTCCAAGTACACAGAGGCCCAAACAGCCCTCTACCAGCCCAAATAGCTCCCTACCAGCCCAATATATGGTGACTTTCTATGGAAGCATACAGCAGCACCTCTGGCATTTGCCAGAACCCACAGATTGCCAGTCCGGGCCTGGCTGCCAGACTGAAACACCAGAGACAGGAACATTAAACTTAAATTTTGGGAAAACAATAAAAAATAAAAGATGGAAAGCAATTGAAAAAAGTCTTTATGGTGAGCAATCTGAGAACAACTGTGTTGGAAATGTGTTTAGAAGGTGAACCCCTTTAAATCCAAAAAAAATGGATGAGGATGAGATTCAAACCAATGTAAAACATATAATAATATAAAGGGCAAGTCAACCCCAAAATAAAAATTTGCATTAGAAAACAAAACATAAACATTGCAATATACATTCATTACAAATGTTCTATGTTTTTGTTTTTTTAAAGTTATTTTACATGTGTTGCTATTGAAAGCATTGTTTGTCTATCCCTGTCTATTCTCCAAGAAATCTATTTCAGCAGCCCTCCGATATAGTGAATAAATGTGATTTACTTATTCCCGGTCTATTCTCTGCACTGATGGTTCAGACTTGAAACAATGTAAAGGTGGCCATACATGGATATATTGAGGTGGGCAATATCGGGCAGACCCGATCGTGGGCCCTAGGGCCCAACGATCGGATCCAAGCATTCGCAAATGGGCGGTCGGATCGCGGGACCGCATCAACGAACAGATGCGGCCGCGATCCGACGGGATTTTTAAACCCATCCGATCGAGATCCGGCCGACTTTCGGCCAGATCTCGATCGGGGAAGCCCGTCGGGGGCCCCCATACACGGGCCAATAAGCTGCCGACACAGTCTGTTGGCAGCTTTTATCGGCCCGTGTATGGCCATCTTTAGACGAGGTAACCGATTAACAGACCTGTCTTTGCTGGGGAACATGCAACATTATTTGAAAGGAGTTAAGCAAATGCTGCTTTCAATAGCAATTATTTTTGCAAATAAACTTAAAAGCACTGAACATTTTTTCATTAATGTATATTGGAAAGTTGCTTAGAATTATGTTTTCTATTATCAGGCATTTTCTTATTTTGAGGTTGAGCAGTCTTTATCTGCCTGTTCCTTTGACCTGCAAATAAATGTTATTACTGCCGTGTTATTTTATTGTGTGTATCAACCAGTTCCATTAGTCACTGAATTGGGAAGGGCTCCGCATACAGTATGTGTCATGTTTTATGTTGTTTTTCTGCTTTTAGAGAAAGGCCTTTCCCATGCCCCTATAGTGCCAGTGTTGCAGAGAAATGTAGGTTCAATATTCAGCAATACCTCCAGTCTGTTAGAGCTGGGCTTGCCAATGTCACAGCCCGCTATAACAACAGCTATAGATTTCACATAGGAATAAATTGTAATTTAGCCAGTGTATATTTCTATGTATAATTTTCTCCTTCTTCCATTCTGTCTCTGGAACCAATGTCACCACAAGAACGATTTATAGGGATTGTGGGTTTTTTATGATAGCACAAAGACATCTAACATCACCACGTGCCAAGCATGGGCTGCATTGGTCTAAAACACACTGCCAACTTGACTTTCAGTGTATAAGCAGTGCTTTTATACAGGTCATGAGGAATGGGGGATAAAATGCTGAGTGATGAGGGTATAACATTCAAATGGAACTAAATGGCTTTTATACTGACACTGCTCCAGCTTTTGGGGTTTTTGAGTTGCCCGAGCTGCTAAACCTGCAATTCTTAAACATGAAAGATTTGTGTATTTAGAACAAAAATGATTTGTCATTTACTGACTGATTTCTATTTCCAAGTGTTAAAGCAGAATATCCACAGAAATAAAATGCACGAATGGCACTACATATATATATATATATATATATATATATATATATATATATATATATATATATAAATATATATATATAGATCGGCAATACATGCAGAGATATGATCGGCAGCCGACAGAAATTTTCTAACCTGTCCGAACGACCGCCATGGCATGAAAAATGTCGGGACACTCCACGCACGGTCCAAAAATCGTACATCTATGATCAGCTTTAGAGGGGGCTCCCTTTACTGTAGTCGAGGTAACTCAAATAACTAATTCTTACACAAACCAGATCTAGCAAATAACTGACTTTTGGCAAAAATCCTGCAGGTAGAGAAAGGATTTCTGGTGATTTTAAGAGTGAGCTCTAATACATCTTCTAGGCAAAAGATATGTTGGATCCAGGCCCAGAATGGCAACCTGTGAATTCTGGGGGCTGCTAGAGGGGCTGCTATATAGACACTAAGGTGCACATTTACTAATGGTCGAATATCGAGGGTTAATTAACCCTCGATATTTGACCCTCGAAGTTAATTTAGCAATATTCGTTCGATCGAACGATTAAATCCTTAGAATCGAACGATTCAAAGGATTTTAATCCATCGATCGAACGATTTTCCTTCTATCAGAAATTGGCTAAAAAGCCTATGGGGACCTTCCCCATAGGCTAACATTGATGCTCAGTAGGTTTTAGGTGGCGAATTAGGGGGTCAAAGTTTTTTTTAAAGAGACAGTACTTCGACTATCGAATGGTCGAACGATTTTTAGTTCGAATAGTTAGATTCGAAGTCAAAGTCGTAGTCGAAGTAGCCAAAAAAATAATTCTAAATTCGAAGTATTTTTTATTCTAATCCTTCACTCGAGCTAAGTAAATGTGCCACTCAGTATTTAGTGGGATGGTGGGGCTGTTTGGGCCTCTGTGGAGTTGAAATGCCAGGGACTATTTTGAATCCCAGTCCAGACCTGATTAAATCTGTCATTGAAAAACAGACGCCCCACTCCTGCGAATAGAGAATAAGAAAAGGAGACCGGTGTTGAGTGGGAAATTGAAGTGTCACTTGATTGTCAACGGTTTAGAATTGTGATTGTATTTACAAATTATTATTTTAGAATATTTAGACAACAAGTACCATGGGTCTGTGCAGTTTCCTGCTAACAGGAGCCCCGGCCTGGGGTATAAGGTATTTCCCTTGGGGTGCCCTAACATTTGGCTCCCCCTTCGACTGGACCTTTCCTTCTACTTCAGGAGGGGACAGCAGTTGTGCCCAGAGGGCAGAACAATAAATGGGGTCCATTTTAGAAAAGCCCCACTGGTATTGTTCATATGAGGAGTCAGAATTGTTTCTATAAACAGGAAATGGAACTGCTGACGTACATCCCCCAGACATCAAGTTTTCCCGACATATAGAATTGCTATTAAGGGCTCGTGGGGACGCTGAAGTGAAATATACATAACAAGCTGTTCTATACGCATTCAACCTCATCCTCCCACACCCGGTCCATATGGTTCCGCCTCTCCACCAAAATGCACCAATCACAAATGTAAAATGAACTGCACGTCACGCCGGGTACCAATCAAAGAGCAGGGTGCGGCACACAGCGCTCGGTCACACCAGCCAGCCACCCTTAGTTTGAGCGACAACTATCTCCGCCAATCCGAACGCTTCAAAGCAATGTTTGCCACGCCCTTTCATTCCCCCAATATTCACTGACGCGACAGCAGGTTCGGTTGAGCCGACACCACACATTCTAAACGTTCAAAATACAATGTGGAGATAATACTTATGTCGCCGGATTAAAGGTTAATGAACAGTCCCGCGCGTTCAGCCTCAATGAGGCGCCCGAGGCTCCAAGGCAGAGAAGTGCAGCAGTCAGTAGGGGTGCGGTTGCTATGACAAAGGGAAAAAATATGCTCCCGAGTCTTCACTGACAGGAAACCAAGCGATTCCTGCGAATAACATAACTTTGCGTTATGCACAACCTAGATCAGATTACTTACATTGTCAATCACAACGGGCTGGTTTGCAATCACATCGTATGACTCCATGGCGGCTTCCTTCCAGAAGCTGACGGGCCGGAGCTATTAGCTTCTGCGCATGGGCAACCCAGGCCGAATGAGTAGTCACGTGGTAGTGATACGCAATCCTCTGTCTGTCAGAGGAAAGGGTAGGCGGGAATTAGGATTGTGGTGGTAGGTAGTGAGTGGAGATGTGCTGGTCGAGAACTCTGGCATCTGGGTGTCTGGATGTGCAAACCAAGGAAGGCTCCTGTAGACACCGGGCCCACTACAAGGCGCCTATAGCAGCGAGGGCTTCACTGTAGCTGTGGGAGAGACGGTGCCTATAGTAACAGTGGATAATAGTCTCTGGGAAGGGACTGTGACTGTGGGATAGCAGGTATAGTAGGGAGAGATGGTGCCTATAGTAACAGTGGGATAATAGTCTCTGGGAAGGGAGTGTGACTGTGGGATAGCAGGTATAGTAGGGAGAGATGGTGCCTATAGTAACAGTGGGATAATAATAGTCTCTGGGAAGGGACTGTGGCTGTGAGATAGCAGGTATAGTAGGGAGAGATGGTGCCTATAGTAACAGTGGGTATAATAGTCTCTGGGAAGGGAGTGTGACTGTGGGATAGCAGGTATAGTAGGAAGAGATGGTGTCTATAGTAACAGTGGATAATAGTCTCTGGGAAGGGAGTGTGACTGTGGGATAGCAGGTATAGTAGGGAGAGATGGTGCCTATAGTAACAGTGGGATAATAGTCTCTGGGAAGGGAGTGTAACTGTGGGATAGTAGGGAGAGATGGTGCCTATAGTAACAGTGGGATAATAGTCTCTGGGAAGGGAGTGTAACTGTGGGATAGTAGGGAGAGATGGTGCCTATAGTAACAGTGCGATAATAGTCTCTGGGAAGGGAGTGTGACTGTGGGATAGCAGGTATAGTAGGGAGAGATGGTGCCTATAGTAACAGTGGGATAACAGCCTCTGGGAAGGGAGTGTGACTGTGGGATAGCAGGTATAGTAGGGAGAGATGGTGCCTATAGTAACAGTTGAATAACAGCCTCTGGGAAGGGTACTACTGTAGGTATCAAAAATATTGGCATTACTTTAAAACCAATGAATGTATAAACCACAAAATAAATGTTTTGTATTTTTATCCAGAGAAGAGGGTGTTCTTTTTATGCATGTAATGTTTCATCTTCCACTTTGTCCTTTACTGTTCAGTGCACCTTGCCCCTCCCCTGGGAGTTGTCCCTGCCATTATAAGTGATGATACTTTTTACCCCACAGCAAATTACATGCTGGCAGGTACAGTTTGCAGGTGTCATAAAGGTAGTGCATGTGGGCAGATCCAGATATTCAGCGAGGCCATAATCGTTTCAAGAACACAGAGGCCCAAACAGTCCTCTATGGGCCAAATAAATAGTAACTGTCTATAGCATTTTACAGCAGCCTCTCTGGCATTTGCCAGAATGTACAGAACAATGGGAAGGTAATGAGATAGCAGCTCCCTGACACAAGATAACAGCTGCCTGGTAGATCTAAGAACAGCACTCAATAGTAAAATCCAGGTCCCACTGAAACACATTCAGTTACATTGAGTAGGAGAAACAACAGACTGCCAGAAAGCAGTTCCATCCTAAAGTGCTGGCTCATTTTGAAAGCACATGACCAGGCAAAACCCCTGAATCCTTTGCGAAAGATTCGGCCGAATACCGAACCGAATCCTGAGAAGGGGAAAACATTTTTTACTTCCTTGTTTTGTGACAAAAAGTCACACGATTTCCCTCCCCATCTCTAATTTGCATATTCAAATTGGGAGTCGGATTGGCCGGGCAGAAGGTTTCAGCTGAATCCGAATCCTGCTGAAAAAGGCTGAATCCCGAACCGAATCCGGGATTCGGTGCATCCCTAATTACAACTAAAAAAAAAAAAAAAATACACTTGCTGGTTCAGGAATAAAATTATACACGGTAGAGTGAATTATGTGCAGTGTAATTTAGAAATAAAAACTACATCATAAAAATCATGACAGAATCCCTTTAAGAACAAAAATAAAAGTTGACAGTTTAAATTGTCTGTAAATAGAGAAATACATTTAAGTCCTTCCAAACAACATTGATCGGAAGAAGTGATTTCACAAACGGCTCCTTTATGGGATACCTAAACCTTTATCATAGTCAATTCAGTTATAGGACATTAACGAAAACACAAGCATCTCTTTAGAAGAAGGGAGTCTCCATCTTCAGCTGCTAGTAAAGATGCCATGCGGGGGCATACATTAGCTACCAAATTAGCACCTCCAGACTGAATTGATATCCTATTAACCTGAGTTTTGGGGTCAAGCTGATGTTGTTGGCGCTCTGATTTGTAACCATATGAATAATACATAAGTAGAATGCATTTTGCACGCTCGATTTCTCCTCCCTGCCTACTATAGGAGATAGCCTGGGAGGAGAAATCGAGCGCCGCACAATGGATCATCGCCCTGTCACCATTTCTGAATAGGGTTGGCACCTTTTCTAAAAAAAAATTTGTCAGATTTTAAAATTGAATATAACAAAATCTGTTTGGATTTCAGTGCAGAATTCTGCTGGAGCAGCACTATTAACTGATGAGTTTTGAAAAAAACATGTTTTCCCATGACAGTATCCCTTTAAAGTTAACATGACAAGCCCATTTGAAGGGGTTGTTCGCCTTTAAGTTGACTTTTAGTATGATGTAGAGAGTGATATTCTGAGACAATTTGCAATTTGTTTTCATTTTTTATTTTTTGTTTTGAGGTATTTAGCTTTTTATTCAGCAGCTTTCCCAGTTTGCAATTTCAGCAGTCTGGTTGCTAGGCTCCAACTTACCCTAGCAACCATGCACGGATTTGAATAAGAGACTGGAATATGAATAGGAGAGGGACTGGATAGAAAGATGAGTAATAAAAATAAACGTGTAGCCTTACAGAGCGAGCTGTAAAGCGTCAAAAGTAAAAGGCAAATCATTAAAAAAAACTATAAATACTAAATAATGAAGACTAATTGGAAAGTTGCTTAGAATTTGCCATTCTATCGCATACGAAAAAGTTAACTCAAAGGTGAACCACCCAGAGGGCTCCATTTCGCCAGATATATTTGAATAAACTATCCGCAAAAGTAAACATATGCGGGTAGGTCATCTCTCACATTTCTACAGTAAAAAAAATATGCCGATAATGGCACAAACGAAACAACCACAAGGCCGAACCTTTATGATTGAAATACATTACAGCCAATTGAAAGCAGAACGAGTCCTGGACCGCAAAAAACACCGAGCTTCCGGAACAAGCAATTGGCACAGAGACTAAAAAGGGGCCGTGCTAACTGAGGCGAGGATTATTGGCAGTGCTATCAGCCAATCATTGGAAGACGCCCCCTCAAGACCACCATCTGCGTTCCAGCAACAAGTTTTCCCAGGTGTCTGCTGGGTGGGAGTTTACCGTAGTTTGTGGGGGGAAGTGATAGTTGCCTGTTGTTCTGGTGGGCTCCTCCTAAGTGCCGACTCTTCTTGTACCCCCACCAAACATTTCTTTATTGTCCCGGGTGACTTTTACTTTCAAGGGGTATGGAGGGGCTGCGGCCTAGCGGTGCCCCCGTGCCCCAGGCTTTCCCGTCCCTGTTTCCTCCCGGTCTACACACTATATACAATGAGTGCCGAAGGCTTTATCCGGAGCAGGCGAACCCTCTCCAGGTCACGGCCATAGTGAAATACTGGTGAGTATTCCAAAACTGCCTGCATAAAAGGGAAACTACAACTACCAGAATCCTCTGCGGCAATCTTTGCCAGATCACGTGCCTAAACTCTTTGCGTATATTACTGTATGCATTGTAACTTCATAGGAAAGGGAGGCTGTGCCTGTAGAGCTTTACACTGTATTATGATTTCACTAACTGTCTATGGAATAAAGTGCTTTGATCTTTTATGGGCCTTGTGGCCTAGTAAAGAACCTTCAGATGTGTTTACCTTAGGTTTTGTACTGGTAATTACTC
This sequence comes from Xenopus petersii, assembly GCA_038501925.1. Lineage (NCBI taxonomy): Eukaryota > Metazoa > Chordata > Amphibia > Anura > Pipidae > Xenopus > Xenopus petersii. The sequence continues at coordinate 19,921,598 of CM076685.1, read as the reverse complement.
AGCAGAGTCCTTAAACGAGTTGTTCACCTTTAAATTAACTTTTTTTACAATTTTTTGCAATTGGTTTTCATTTTTTATTATTCATGGTTTTTGAGTTGTTTAGCTTTTAGCCAACTTGCAGTACAGCAGTAAAGAGTGACTAAGGTTTATCAGAGCACAAGTCACATGACTGGGGGGCAGCTGGGAAACTGACAATATGTCTAGCCCCATGTCAGATTGAATATAAAAAAGTTTGCAGTTTTGAAAAATGGAATTCAGTGCAGAATTCTGCTGGAGCAGCTCTATTAATGATGTGTTTTGAAAAAAAAAACATGTTTTCCCATTTCCTTTAAGCACTCTGGTTGCTAGGGTCTAAATGACCATAGCAACTATCCATTGATTTGCATAAGAGACTGGAATATGAATAGGAGAGGCCCGAATAGAAAGATGAGTAATAAAAACTAGCAGTGACAGTATATTTGTAGCTTTACAGAGCATTTGTTTTTAGATGGGGTCAGTGACCCCCATTTGAAAAGCTGGAAAGAGTCAGTAGCAAAAGGCAAATGATTTAAAAACTAATAATAATAATAAATGAAGACCAATTGAAAAGTTGCTTGTAATTGGCCATTGTACAACATACTAAAATTTAACTGAAAGGTGAACCACCCCTTTAATTTTTGCCCTTTTTTTTTTGGATGATCAGGAGTGTTTGTGCCAAAAGGCAAGTTTAGAAATTTTGTTAGGTAATGTGAAGAAACATATTTCCATTTTTTAGAGGGGATCTCCACTTTAAAAAAAAAAAAAATGACTTTTTAATAGTGAAAGAAAATCAATTTCTAAGCAACTTGCCATAATATAATTTAACAATTTTCAATGGTTTCAAAACCGGTTGTAAATATATTTGCTGTTAAAGGACAAGGAAAGGCTGAATACAATCAAGGGTCTATGGAAAGGCATACCTTAAAGTAACAGTAACATCAAAAAAGGAAATTGTTTTAAAGTAATAAAAATATAATGCAGTGTTGTCCTGCACTGGTAAAACAGCTGTGTTTGCTTCAGAAACACTACTATTGTTTATATAAATAAGCTGCTGTGTAGCCATGGGGGCAGCTATTCAAAGGAGAAAAGGCTCACGTTACACAGCAGATAGCAGATAAGCTCTGTAGAACATAATGTTATCTGTTATCCACTATTTATCCTGTGCCATATAGCCGTTTTTCAATCTCCGCCATTGCTACTCAGCAGCTTGTTTATATGAACTATAGTAGTGTTTCTGAAGCAAACACATCAGTTTTACCAGTGCAGGGCAACACTACATGATATTTTCATTACTTTAAAACACTTTCGGTTTTTGGTGTTACTGTTCCTTTTAGGCAGTGATCCCCAACCAGTGCCTTGTGAGCAACATGTTGCTCTCCGACCCCTTGGATGTTGCTTATGTTGCTCCTCAACCCTTCTTACATTTGAATGTGGCTCACGGGTGAAAAAGGTTGGGGATCCCTGCCTTCAAGCAGAAACAAAGCAGTTGTATTTCCAATAGATTAGCCACATCAGTGCAAGCTAGAATGCTATATGTATTCTGTAGAATGTTTTACCATACCTGAGTAAACCGCTCTAGAAGCTCTCTGTTTCTTTAGGATAGCAGCTGCCATATTAGCTTGACGTGACATCACTTCCTCACATTAAATTGCATTAATAGGCAAAATTAGAGAACAGATGGGGATTGATAAACACAGTTTTTATCATAAATAGTAGGGATGCACAGAATCCAGGATTCGGTTCGGCCAGGATTCGGGCTTTTTCAGCAGGATTCGGCCGAACCGAATCCTAATATACATATGCAAATTAGGGACGGGGAGTCACAAAACAAGGAAGTAAAAAATGTTTTCCCCTTATTAGGATTCGATTTGGTATTCGGCCGAATCTTTCGCAAAAGATTCGGGGGTTCGGCAGAATCCAAAATAGTGGACTCGGTGCATCCCTAATAAATAGCTTTAAAATCACATTATTATTGTATTTTGGATAGTTGTTTAGAATGACATGCTCTTGGTGCGTTAGCAGATGAAATTTTTAGTTTGGACGGCTGAGCTTTAATGTCAGGCTGGTCTGTTGAAACTGACCTCTGTCTGGTGGTCTATTGAAACTGACACTCATGCAGATGCTGGGGCATTATGATCAAATTGGCCAAATCTGTGTGTGCTATGCATTAAATGCATTAAATGTAGAATGGGGTTCACTTCATTTTTCAATAATACAGAAATTGCTAAAATACAATCTACCTTAATTGTAATGCTCGGGAATGGCTTAATTCATACACAAAATTGTAAATAAACATTGATGGAATGTTTAGTAAGCTGGCTCCTCAAACTTTTGTTTTTGCTTCAATCAAGATGCTTATGCCTATACAGATATAGGTTCCATTATCCGGAAACCCGTTATCAGAAAGCTCAGAATTATGGAAAGACTGTCTCCCATAGATTCTATTCTATCCAAATAATCCTTTTCTCTGTAGTAATGAAACAGTAGCTTGTACTTGATCCCAACGAGGCAAAACCAGCCTATTGGGTTCATTTAATGTTCACATGATTTTCTAGTAGACTTGGGCCATGAAGATCTAATTTACGGAAAGGTCTGTTATCCGGAAAGCCCCAGGTACCGAGAATTCTGAATTAAAAGTTCCATACCTGTATTTATTTTGAATGCGTATGGTGTACTGCTCTTTATTTATTTTTTCCAACCCTCCGTGTAGGGGTCTGGAACTTATTTCTCTGTAGCTGCTGCTGAATTCCAACTCCCATCATCCTACAAAAGCCGAAGGCTACCATGATATTCAGGGAGTTGTAGCACAGCAGAATTGAAAGGGCCATATGTACATGTTCATGTTTCACACTCTCAATTGTAATGTGTAAAAATGTTTGTGTGTTCATGTCCCATGCTTTTGATTGTAAAGCAGTGGGACTCAAAATAAATGTGTTTTTTTTTCTTCTTAAATCAGGTTTGTAACATTCAATGTATTTATTTTTTAGGCTGGGTGGACCAGACCCACTAGATTATGTGAGCATGTACAGGAGTCTTGGCAATCCAGCACTCGATGTCCCTGAACATTGGCACTATGTCAGCTTTGGCCTGAGTGATTTGTATGGTGACAACAGAGTCCATGAGTAAGTTCACACAACCGTGTTAATATATGTGTATATATATTTTTTCTAATATTGTAAAGATTGTATGTGTTTTAAGGCAAAAAATATACTAAAAATTATATGACTAGAAAACACCTCTGCATATTGTCCATTGATTCTAGTTTTCAGTGCTTGAATAACGGTCTCAAACATGGCATTGCCTGGTATCTGCTTGGCATATAATACGGAACAAAACATAATTTTTTAAGTCCGTTATTGGCGATTGTACTATAAGGTCCATTTAGTAATTCATTTATTTTCACACCCTATCTGTTTATCTCCATTTATACAGAACAGATGACAAAAAAATGCATCTATTAGATTGAAATGCTTATGCTAAAATAGGTTATGGTATTTCTTTGTGCATATTGTGATAAAGCTATATAAATACATGTTAATAATAATAAAGGGGGCTGGTTGTGCACCAATCTATGCTTATTGAGTACCATTAGGGTCCCACAAAAGGATCCCCCAAAGATAACCATAGCCCCCCCCTTATATTTCATGTTATGCATTCTGCTAGCTCATTGACGTTTCATAAAGTTATAGGTGATAAGGAGACTTGAAATGGACAGCAGCAGCACGCAAGGACTGGAAATCTGTGCATTCTGGCTATGATTGGATATTTGGCAGCCCCTATGTGCACTTGCAGTGTAAAGCAGCCTGCCAAAAAGCATTTCTCTCCTAAAGTACAGGCACACGTCACATGACTTGGGGCAGCTGGGAAATTGACAATATGTCTAGCCCCATGTCAGATTTCAAAATTGAATATAAAAAAATCTGTTTGCTCTTTTGAGAAATGGATTTCAGTGCAGAATTATGCTGGAGCAGCACTATTAACTGATTCATTTTGAAAAAAAAATGTTTTCCTATGACAGTATCCCTTTAAAAATCCTGATGGAACGGGGGGGGGGGGCGACATTGGCTTGTTGGTGTCATCCTAACCCGACAACCTGTATCCCCGTTGTTATGGCTTTAGATCAGAGCTGCTTTTTTTGCTCGATGAAATTCACTTCCAGAGCCAGTAATGTCAGAATAATCATCATTTATTCATATAGTGCCAGCAAGTTACACAGTGCTTTACATTCATTTGAAACACTAATAATTTCAATCTCCAATCAGTCTTGCTGATTCAGACAATCTGGCATTTTTTTGTAAGAAGTCACAGAAAACCTTTTACAGGTAGGACTGTGCTCTACTGCAAATAAAACCCCTGGTTGAATTGCACTGCAAGACAGTCGATTTCCATTGGGCTCTTTATATGCAGAAATGCATAGAAGTGCTACTGGCTTCTGTTTTAAGTTCTGTTATGGTGGGTGAGGCTAAGGCAAGCTGTTTGGCGCATATATAATATATAGTGAATAAAGTACCACCTATTGTAAAATATAAGGATATTATACGTCACCTCGGAGTTCCATGACATATAAAAGCACAAGGCTGAAGGCCGAGTGCTTTTATACAGGACATGGAACTCCGAGGTTACTTCTAATATCCTCCTATTTTCCAACAAGGGGTACTTTATTTACTATAATACACAAGTTTTAGTGAGTCATGTAACAAAAATGACATCACAACCCACCGTTTATAATTGATGACATCACTAGTCACCGTTTATAAGGATATAATTGACAAGATATTCATGGCTTTTGTGTGTTTTATAGATAGATAGATAGATAGATAGATAGATAGATAGATAGATAGATAGATAGATAGATAGATAGATAGATATAAAATTTTATTCCACTACTTGGCTTCTGGGCACTCGTGAAATGATCATATGAGAGCTGACTACCAATAGTCCATTAAGCTTTCACTCCAACAGGATTGTAGTAGCATCATCCTAGCAACAAAAATTAAGGTGACACAGGCAGCTTTTGTGAGTTGCATATCTACTTTTAACACAATGGGCTCCATAGAGTTTTCCTCCTTTATGGAATCTGGTTTTTGGCTTAGGTTTCCCAAGGTATGCGGCAAGTTGACAAGTTTAAATTGGTGTGTGATACCAATTTGTGATATTGGCTACAGCATGGTGATGGTGAATCTGCATTAACCATATTTATCCCCACTAAACTTGGGCGTTAGGGTATAGGCATACAAAGCAAATGAACCCTTCCTTCCCACATCATACCCCAAACAAGACACAAAGGGGGCCCATTTACTTAGCTCGAGTGAAGGAATAGAGGAAAAAAACTTTGAATTTCGAATGTTTTTTTTTGGCTACTTTGACCATTGAATGGGCTACTTCGACTTCGAAGCGAACGATTCGAACTAAAAATCGTTTGACTATTCGACCATTCGATAGTGGAAGTACTGTCTCTTTAAGAAAAAACTTCGACCCCCTAGTTCGCCACCTAAAAGCTACCGAAGTCAATGTTTGCCTATGGGGAAGGTCCCCTTAGGCTTTGCTAGCTTTTTTTGGTCGAACAAAAATCGTTGGATCGATGGATTAAAATCCTTCGAAGGATTTAATCGTTCAAACGAATACCGCTAAATCCTTCGACTTCGATATTCAAAGTCGAAGGATTTAACTTCGACAGTCGAATATCGAGGGTCTATTAACCATCGATATTCGACCTTAAGTAAATTTGCCCCAAGGTTTTCTAACGGAGCTGTAGTTATGCTAAATCATGTCTCGCTGTTTCATGTCTCGATAGATCTGTGTGCAACTGCGGGCTGCGGCTTTATTTCCAACCGAGAGGTTGCCTCCCTGCAGGGTTTCCTTTGTTTACACTGTTCCCTGCTAGTGCAAGGATCTGTGAGTCCATGTTGGCAGCTTTTCTAATTGTGAAATGACAGAATCAATAAAGTCTTTGTAAATGAAGCATTTATCCTTGGAAAGTCTCCGAAAGGGCACTAGTCTCCTGGAACGCTTCTCCCTCTGCGCTGGAGGTAGACCTCCCTGGAAGAAATTGGTAACATACGGAAACCCATTTTTCGCAAGTGTATTTCGTTTCAGATTGTGATTTGTTTGAGGTAGTTAACGCCATTAATAACGCTGACGAAGGGAAAAAAAATAACTAGGCCACCAACTGAGACAGATTTACTTTGCTAGATTTGAGCTCCCACACATGCTAGCATGTTCCAAATGTATAAAGGGCAACTAAAGGGTGCATTATACATTTCATTTTGTTGCACAATCAGACTGCTTAAAGGCTAATACTCCACAAGCGTTTTCGGCACAATCTGCGACAAAACGCATGAGACAAAAATAAGGTAAGTAATAGAATTGGTGGGGAGTCCTACCCTAAAGGTACTCCTTTTTATACTATAGGCCTGCTGCCAACATGGTGCAACATTTTACTTGTGTGAGATACAGTTAAACTACAGTAGGCAAACTGTTTTTTTTTCTGGGCCACACACCTCCAAGACAGCAGAGTCCAGATGGCAACATTTAATAAAGCATATGCCGTATCCATCATTTTGGTGAATACCGAAATTCCCCAAAGATCCAGCTGAATATAAACCCTAATTTGCATGTTACATTTTTTTTTTTTAAAAAATGCATTAGTTGTTAAACAAAATATTGCTGTTTTCCAGAGATGTAACGGCCAATATATATAAGCTGGGGATTCGGTCCTTTCGGATGGTGCCTGCACATTATTGGTCCATTCATGGGGCCTTTATGAGAGTGGCTGAAAATGTTATCCTCCACTTGTTACACCCCCACACACCGCTCTATATCTGGGTCCCTCACCTATAGTCAAGATTGGATCACTGTATACCTCAAAAACCACAGATTATTGAGGAGAAAATACAACTAATATAGTGTAGTATTTTATAAAAAAAAAAAAAAAAAACCCTTGGTGCTTATATATTTAATTTGTGCTTAGTCAACTAAAAAATATCCTCCATAAGTGGGAAAAAAATAGTATCCAATAAAGATATGGAGATTTTAGTAAATAAATAAAAACATTTAAAAAAATATATCATAAAAAATGGAAAATTACAAAAATTAAAAAAAAAAAACGAGAAAAAAAGTGACAAAATAAGATCCACGCTTTTCACAGTGCTGCCAAAGGCTTATATTGTAGTTTAGTGAAAACCAGAACTTAAAGGAAAACTATACCCCCCCCAAACAATGTAGGTCTCTATTAAAAGAGTAAAACGGCTAATGTGTAAAACCCTGCTTCATGTAAATGAACCATTATCATAATCATATACTTTTTTAGTAGTATGTGCCATTGGGTAATCATAAATAGAAAATTGCCATTTTAAAAAATAAGGGCCGCCCCCTGAGATCGTAAGATTCACTGTGCACACATACAGACCACATGTAAGGTCACATGAGCCAATTAACAGACAGAGTTCTGCCTTTTGCTTCCTCACTTCTTCCTGTTACAGTTAGTGTTGTAGTATTTCTGGTCAGGTGATCTCTGAGGCAGCACAGATAGAGTCACGAAATGGTGGTTCAAGGCAAGAGATGTAAAAGGGCAATATTTATGTAAATATATATTCCAGTTTGGTAAGATTCTTTAATATGTCATTCAATTTGATATAAACTATCTGTTGCTTAAGTATTCATTTTGGGGGTATAGTTTTCCTTTAAAACCGCACTATTCCCGGTGGTATATTATACTAACAAGACATGAGTTATGCAGGCGTTTCCAATCTTCTTTGTTCCTTGCTTGGGCATAAAAAAAAGTGACATGTGCAGAAATGCTTTTACAACTTTAATAAATATTTAAAATGCACTCACAGACGTTCTTGGTAAAACCGCATAAAAGTCTCTATTTGCTGCGTCTTTTTCCATCCACTGCGCATGTTTGTGACAAGCTTCCACAGCTCCCAAAATTGGCAGTTCTCGCTAACACGTTTTGCCGACTGGCTTCTTCCTAGAGCTTTTGCACTGTGAAGCGCGGATCTAATTTCTCACTTTTTTTCAATTTTTGTAATCTTGCTTTTTTTAATTTTCCATTTTTTATTATATTTTTTTTTGAAAAATTTTTTTTATTCATTTACTAAAATCACCATATGTTTATTGGATACAATTTTTTCACTTGGAGGCTATTTTTTAGTTGAATACGCACAAATTGAATACATAATATGCACCGAGGGTGTCACAATTTTTTTTTTTTTTTTTTTTTATAAAATACTACACTATATTTGTATTTTCTGTTTTTCCCCTCAATAATCTGTGGTTTTTGAGGTATATACCGATCCAATCTTGGATATTGTTTTTTTCGTGGGCAGAGGAGAGCCCTGGTGATCACTGGACTGGGAATACAACGCTCCGGAGATTTGAACTTGTAAAACCTGTAGGAAGGGGAGAGAGTCAAGTTCAAATGTGAAACAAAGATTTATTTCACATTGTTGTTGTTCACAGGGGTTGTTGTCATTATGTAGACACGGAGATCAGCAGTGGGTATAAATTATCTGTAAGATAGCTTGGCTTTTAGTGCTACTGCCTGGTTCCTACACTGAAGCCAAAAGAATTGTCTCTATTCTAGTGAATGAATGCTGCCCAGGCAATTATAAATATGCTTTTTGTTGCAGTAGTATTTTTAATTTTCATGAAATGTGTGTTTTACAACAAAATATTGAATCTTTTGTGTTTTCTGCAATTGTGCAGACATTCTTTTATTCTGCTTGGATGTAATAGTTTTTATAGCATATTTTCTCATTTCCAGAACAATTTAAAAGATGGTAACATTTAAGGATATGCATATAATGTCAGCCAGTAAAGTAAACAAGTTCTTTTTTTATTTTTTCCCCTCCAGATACACAGGGATTGATGGCCCAAGTGGTTTTGGCTTTGAGCTTACCTTTAGATTGAAAAGAGAGGCAGGTGAATCTGCACCTCCGACATGGCCAGCCGAATTGATGCAGGGTCTTGCAAGATATGTCTTCCAATCTGGTAATGTAATGTAATTATTTAACAGATATTGGGAGTTCCCAGCACTTCCAAGTTGCTTCGTAGGGAACATTGGGAAGCACACATGGTTTAACATTATGTATACCTAGTGGTAGACCATTTAGCTATATTTTTATTTTGCAGGAAAACTGTATTTTTTTTTCATTTTTACAGAGAACGGCAAATTAGCCACAGTAATACAAGAATAAGATCTCTTCTCCAGAATGCATGCAATCTGGGGTTTCCGGGATAAGGACATACCTCCCAACATTTTGGAAATAAAAAGAGGGACAAAAAATTTTCTCGCACGTAGCGCAGCAAATTTTTTGGCCACACTCCCTAATTACCATGTTCATTTTACAAAATTTAGCAGGTTATGAAAGTTTGAAAATGATTCTCCTTATCTAAACTGTTTTTCTCTTGCCTAATTGGGGGACACAGGCACCGTGGGGATGAAGATCCTGCAGCTGGAGATGGACACTATGTTGCAAAATAAGACTCCTCCTCCTGCCCTGGGCTTCATCCCCTGCCTCCTCCTACAATCCCCAGTTTCTTTTAGTGTCCTCAGAAGGAGACGACACGCTTTTTCACGTCTAGTGGCTGGAGCACTGATCAGGGCCTCAGGTCTAAGATCACGCCACACCCAGAGGCCACTGATTTACTCAAGCGCCTCTCCAGCTGCATACCAACTGCCCTTTAGCCTTCCCGCTCTCCGGAGGTCTGCAGGCTGGCTCCTCACCCCCCTACGCTGCTTTCCCGCTCTACGGAGGTCTGCATCAGCGGTATTCATCCACCCGGATGTATAACAGTATAATAGCTCACATATACATATATATTTCACACCTGTGCATATATATATTTATATGTGTGTCTCTTATTCCTAGGGGACATCATCCACAGGGCACATCTCAGCTGGCAGCTTTTCAGGGTGAGTACCTTAATTTTGTATTTTACTCCCCTGGTCACCCTCACTGTGGACTGCGGCGCTCTTTACTTTCTGTTCTTTACTTTTTGCACGCTTATTTACGGCTCCTACCGCCATTTACCTGGTGGAACGCATTGCGTTCCACCATCCCCACTCCCGCCCTTCACCTTCCCTTCTAACTCTGCGTCTGGGACGCGCGCATTTTCAGTGGCTGGAACGCACCTGCGTTCCGTCATTCCTCCACCCCTACTTCCCCTTCCGGCCAGCTCTCTTCCCGCCTGGCGCGCTCGACGCAACACGCAGTTCCAGTCTGCTCCGGATCCCTCTCTAAGCAGGTAGACACCATCGGTCCCTCCTAGGATCATGATGGACTTTAGCCACTCTTCTCCGCTTCTCCTATGACGCATACCCATCTCCCTCACGCTGTCCATCCCTTACCACTGTCGCGCTCCTTATCTACATGCGCTCTGGCTATCTTCTTATATTTATATATATATTTATATATACTGGGATTCTATACCTATATTCATATACGTATTATATGTTATATACTCCTTCTATGCCTCTGCTTATGGCTCTGTGGAGGTATATGTCTATTTGCATATTGTTACTAATGCTATGGCTACTACACTACAGGGTAAATGGACCCCCTGGGCTCCCATTCATACTTCTGATGTTTTCTCCACAGACTACCCTTGCCTGGAGAATTACTCACAGCCATACCTCTGCTTGGAGGCCGATTCCCCTGCCTCATATAAACAATAAATTTATAATACAAAAAAAAAAAAAAAAAAGGGTGTTTTTTCTTGGGATTTTTTCCTATTACTCCTACCAGTTCTCCCACGAAGGAGCAATATGGCTAACAAGGCAGAAGAGCCCAGGACCACCAAGTCCTCAGCTCAAACTCACCCGCAGGTCTCTTTTTTAGCCTGCTCAAATTGTAAATCAAAATTTCCTTCAGCCTCGGCTGACTCACTGTGTGGGGCCTGCAGAAAATCCGATATACCACCTCTACCTCAGGCTAGTACTTCGGACCCAGATCTCATTAGGGCTATCTCCCTCTCACTTGCAGGCATCCAACATTTGGCCCGCATCCCCGAGACCTTAGACAAGGTTCTTGAGCACTTATCCCAACCTTCTCATTCACAACACCGCCTAGGGAAGTCAAAACGCCACGTCCCTTCTCCCCCGGACTCCCCTGGGGAAATCCTTTCTCCATCCGACGAGGAAGGTCAAGTCCTATCAGCCGAGGACTCCGATCAGGACCACCCTGATCCCGACATAGACACTCCCAGAACTCAAGGGGAAGTGGAAGGCCTTATACAAGCAGTTCTAAACACGCTAAACATAGAGGAAGCTTCTCCCTCGATCGAACCGGCAAAGAATATCTTTAAGCGACACAAGAAGAGCTCATGCTTGTTCCCTGCATATGATCAGCTCGACGAAATTATCAAGTCCCAATGGAAAAACCCTGATCACAGAGTGCAACTTTCCAAACGATTCACGCAGACTTACCCCTTTCCTAAGGAATGCATTGATCTCTGGTCTTCACCTCCAGCGGTCGACCCTCCCGTTTCCAGATTATCCAAGAATACCACCATTCCTGTCGCCGACGCGGCTGCATTCAAAGATCCTATAGACAAACGTCTAGAGGGCTTCTGCAAATCCTCCTTCACCGCTTCTGGCTCGGCCTTTCGGCCAATCTTCGCTATCGCCTGGGTGGCTAAGGCCATGGAGGTCTGGGTGGAACAGGCGGCACAACTCATAGGATCCGAAGATCCAACCACCGATAACATTCTTTCCCAAATAGCTGACGCTACTACCTACATCGGAGACGCCGCACTCGATGCAGCACGGATGGTGGCTCAAGCTTCGGCCCACTCCGTGGCCACTCGCAGATATTTGTGGCTAAAATCTTGGTCCGCTGACCTAACATCCAAACGCTCCCTAGTCAGCATTCCCTTTCAAGGTAAACTCCTCTTCGGGGCCGAATTGGATAAGATCATTTCTCAGGCGACTGGGGGAAAGAGCACTCTACTCCCACAAACCAGACCCAAGAGACCCCCATTCAAGAGGAGACCCTTTTTTCGTCCCTTCAGACAAGGGCAAAGGTCAAAGACGAATTCTGACAAGTCCACCTCCAACTTTCGCTCACGCTTCCAGGGCAAACAAAGGCAGCCCTGGTCTTCCTCCAAGCCCGCCTCCAAGCCTTCACAAGATAAACCCCACACCGCATGAAGGTGTGCCCCCTCCCGAAGGGATACCCTTAGGAGGCAGACTCAAATCCTTTCGAGAGGTTTGGCACAACAAGATTCGGGATCAGTGGGTCCTTCGGGTAGTTTCACAAGGACTGTTGATAGACTTCTCTCACACGCCCCCCCACAGATTTTTCGTATCCAGACTGCCGGCCAAGTCTTCCGACAGAACCAAGTTCCTGGCCGTCATTCAAAACCTGGCCGCGGAGGGCACCATCCAACCTGTCCCACCACACTCCAAAGGAAGAGGCTACTATTCCAACCTCTTCATGGTTCCCAAAAAAGACGGCTCACTCAGGCCTGTCCTAGACCTGAAGGATCTCAACCCGTTCGTCAAACGGTGCCACTTCAAAATGGAGTCAATACCATCAGTTCTTGCCTCCATGGAAGAAAACGAGTTCATGACAGTCATAGACATCAAGGACGCATATCTTCACATACCTATTCACCCAGCCCATCACAGCTTCCTCAGATTCTTTGTGAACGGAAATCTTTGGCAGTTCGTGGCTCTGCCATTCGGCCTATCATCAGCTCCACGCACCTTCACGAAGGTCATGGCGGCAGCTTTGGAAGAACTCCGACTCAAGGGCATCACCGTTATCCCCTATTTGGACGATCTACTTGTCAAGGGGCAGTCCGCATCTTCGGCTCATCTACACACATCTCAGGTTCTCCAGACCCTGACATCTCTCGGCTGGACGATCAACTTCAACAAGTCGAACCTGCACCCGACTCAATCAATACAGTACCTCGGCCTGATACTGGACTCCAGACAGGGGAGAGCATTTCTACCGCAGGACAAGGTCCGGACCCTCCAGACTCGGATCCGATCTCTCATGGGATCCAACAGGGTTCCCCTTCGGTCAGCCATGCAGACTCTGGGCACGATGGTTGCATCCTTCCCGGCCATCCCGTATGCGCAATCCCACACCAGACTCCTTCAACACACCATCCTTCGGCACCAACGCAGGGATCGAGTCAACCTCGATCGCAAGATCTCCATTCCAAGTCGAGTACTCCTCTCTCTACACTGGTGGCTTCAACCACATCGGACAACGGGGGGAAAGCCCTTCCCCCCCCCATCACTGGAAGATTCTCACCACAGATGCCAGTCTCCGCGGGTGGGGAGGTGTCACAGACCAAACCACGGTACAAGGTCTTTGGACTCCAGAGGAACAGCGGCTGCCCATCAACCTTCTGGAGCTCAGAGCGATACGCTACTCCCTGGAACACACGGCGACAGTACTCCGGGGTCACCCCGTAAGAATCCAGTCCGACAACGTGACGGCCGTGGCCTACATAAATCATCAAGGGGGAACCAGAAGTCTCGCGGCCCTCAGGGAAGCTCAAGAGATACTAACATGGGCAGAAAACAACGTTCCCGCCATCTCGGCGGTCCACATACCCGGTGTGGACAATTGGCTGGCGGACTACCTGAGCAGAGAGACTATCGACCACGGCGAATGGAGCCTCCACCACGACGTGTTCCGGCTCATCGTGGAAAGGTGGGGCCTGCCAGACATAGACCTCATGGCGTCCAGGACCAACAGGCAGGTTCCGTCATTTGTCTCCAGGAGCCTCGACCCCCTGGCTCATGCGGTAGACGCCCTGGTGATTCCGTGGCGCTTCTCCAGAGTTTACATCTTCCCCCCTCTGGCCCTTCTACCAAAGGTGATCAAGAAGGTGAAAAGAGAAGGAACTCAGACCATCCTGGTGGCGCCTTTCTGGCCCCGCAGGGCCTGGTTCGCAGATCTCATCGCCATGGCTGCAGACGACCCCTTCCATCTACCTCAACGGACAGACCTCCTCACTCAGGGTCCAGTCGTCCACCCGAATTCTCATCTCTGGGCTTTAACGGCGTGGCTCTTGAGGCCTTGATTCTACGGGATTCGGGAGCACCTTCAGATGCGATTCCCACCATGCTGCGAGCACGGAAACCTGTCTCAGCGAAAATCTACCACCGTGTATGGAGAACTTTCATTTCATGGTGCGAGCACAGAGCCCTTAACCCTCAGGGGGCGAAAGTCAAGGAGGTCCTCTCCTTCTTGCAGGATGGACTTTCGAAAGGTTTGGCCCTCAGCTCGCTAAAGGTGCAGGTTTCGGCCTTGTCTATTCTACTTCAATACAAGCTAGCCCTTAATCCAAAAATCAAGACTTTTCTACAAGGTGCAACTCGTATCATACCACCGTATCGTTGCCCTGTGCCCCCGTGGGACCTCAATCTGGTGCTCTCAGCCTTGCAGGAGGAACCCTTCGAACCCCTCGAACAGCTCCCTCTGTCCACACTCACCGAGAAGGTGTTGTTCCTTTTGGCAATCACGTCTGCCAGGAGAGTTTCCGAGCTCGCGGCTCTGTCCTGCAAATCGCCCTTCACGGTTATTCACATGGACAAGGTTGTTCTTAGACCTACTCCAGACTTTTTACCTAAGGTGGTCTCGGAATTCCACTTGAACAGGACATCGTGGTGCCTTCCTTGTGTCCGAATCCCAAAGGTCCGATTGAGCACAAGCTCCACACTCTGGACGTTGTTCGCGCCATTTCATTCTATCTGAAAGCCACGGAGTCAGTTCGTAGGACAGATGCTCTGTTTGTTCTCCCTGATGGCCCCAAACGGGGCACCAAGGCCGCCAAGACGACCTTAGCCAAATGGATCCGCTCCATCATTTCCAGAGCCTATGCAGTCAAGGGGAAGGATCCTCCGATCAAGGTTAAGGCCCACTCTACCCGCTCACTTAGCACTTCGTGGGCCTTCCGTCACCAAGCTTCAGCGGATCAGATCTGTAAAGCGGCCACATGGGCATCCCTCCATACCTTCACTCGCTTCTACAGGCTCCACACGCATGCTTCAGCCGACGCTGCCTTTGGGAGGAAAGTGCTCAGCGCTGTTGTTAGCTAGGCACCTACCGTACAGTGTCCCACCCTTATGGGAGCTTTGGGACGTCCCCACGGTGCCTGTGTCCCCCAATTAGGCAAGAGAGAGATTTTTGTACTTACCGTTAAATCTTTTTCTCTTGTCCTATATTGGGGGACACAGGCTTTCCCTCCCTGTTCTGACACTGTTTTTTCACGGCTTCCGTGATGTTTTTTCTGAATATGTTGTTAGTTTTTCAATTTTCTAATATTCAGTTCCGAGGGTGTTATTTTTGATTTCTCTTCTGTTTTGGGCTGTTTTGCTCCTTCTTCGGTTGAAACTGAGGATTGTAGGAGGAGGCAGGGGATGAAGCCCAGGGCAGGAGGAGGAGTCTTATTTTGCAACATAGTGTCCATCTCCAGCTGCAGGATCTTCATCCCCACGGTGCCTGTGTCCCCCAATATAGGACAAGAGAAAAAGATTTAACGGTAAGTACAAAAATCTCTCTTTTTTTGTGTTTCAAAATTGTTGCAAAGTATCTTATTTGCACGTTAGCTGTTCTGGGCTCTCTGCTAAAAGCCAATTAAGTGAGAAACTTTGTTTATTTTTCTGGCTGTTCAGTGAAGAGAAAATAGGGACTTTCCAGAACAAATGAGGGACTGCAGGTTGAGCTGTCAAAAGAGGTACTGTCCCTCTGAAAAAGGGACAGTTGGGAGGTATGGATAAGGGATCTTTATGTAATTTGTACATCATCATACACAAGCAATCAAAGCCTGTGACAAAAGTACCAGTATTGATCAGCCAAGACAGAAAAACAAGGACCATGAACACCTGACCTCAAACTCTATATTAAGGCTGTGGGCACACAGACTGAAAGGCTCTGCAGCTCTTGGACTTTGTATTTTGCAAGTAAATTTGTATACACACACAGCAGAGGTCAGCCCAGAGATGCCTCCTTTCATGCATTTGGGCTGACCTCCGCTTCAGCTCCGCTGTGAGCACACGCAAGCTGATTCAATTCAAATCAATGGAGCAGGGACACGGAGCAGATCTGCTTCCCTCAGCCTACAAAAATACACAGTCTGAGAGCAGCTGAGCCTGTGTGCACACAGCCTTATGGGGCCTTTGTCTGTCTCAGAACTGCACCCACTTTGGCACAAAATTGCCAGTTATTCATACAGATTGGCCCATTAGCCAATGGCTCTGGGATTCATAAAGTTCCTAATGCATATGCTTTTACCCTGTCTTTTATAGTTTCTTTCAGCAGTGTTTGTTTTGTTTGTATTTGTGCAAGTATACAGTGGGAATTAAAGCATCAAAGAATTGTATGTGTTTAGTGAATGTAAGCTTTTATCTGATGCAATCCCCTCACTCCTCCTCCTCTTTCTGTAATTCAGAAAACACATTTTGCAGTGGTGACCATGTGTCTTGGCACAGTCCTCTAGACAACAGTGAGTCTCGAATTCAGCATATGCTCCTGACCGAAGATCCTCAGTTACAGCCTGTGAAGACGCCTTTCGGAATGGTTTCATTTTTACAGGTTCGGATGCTTAAAAAGTTAACTGTACAGATAACCATGTTCTGCATGATTTCTGTTTTTTTTAAAGATACTTAAAACACAAACTGAAGGAGCTTGAATCTTTTTTTTTTATCTTAAATAAAAGTCCTGCCTTGTTCCCAAGCTGCTGGCTTGTATTTCTGTTTATCAAAACCCCCTTGTAGCCATCCCATTTGATAGGGTTTTAATTCTATGCAGGCACACCAAACACATATGGTGTTCGGAAAGGACAAGGTGCTCCAGAATAAATTGTAAATGACTCACCGAGTAGTAAAAGTGGTCTGGGTGCTCCAGACCCCCAGCTTTAGGGAGCGGTACAGCAAAGAAGAAAGCAGGGCCAACCAGCACTCAACGGATCCACAGGACCAGAGAAATTGTTGATGAATGATGACTAAGCGCCCTGAATGGGTGCGAAATGCGTAGATGGAGATGCAGATTTATATACTTTTAACTTTGTATAAATAAAATATTCTTTTAATTCAATTTCTCTGGTCCAATGCAGATAAAGCCTTGGTTGGTCAATGCTAGTGGATTTCTTGGTCAGTTTAGAAGCCATAGACTTTAACTATTTACTAGTTCAAGGCAACCTCAGCTCTTGGCCCTCAGGAGATGACCCCAATAGCTCCCTGTTCTCATTTCTGTTGATTCACAGCTCATTCTCTGGGCTGCTGTCCGTTACCTGGCTTATTTAGACTTGCAACTAAATTCTAGCTTCATACAGAAATTCCAGAACAATAATCTGTTATAAGCATAATAGCATATATGTACTCTTAAGACTTGAGAATACCATCACACTACTAGAACATTGTTCAGATGTCTCATAGGGACTCCAAATCATTTTTTTAAATTAAATGCACAATTATAAGTAAAATATAGCAAATGACAACATCTGTAAGCAAAAATGTGTCTGCTTAATGTTTTAAATTCACATAATGCTAATTGGGTAGCTTCAGTTCAGTAAAATAAAGGATTTAGACAAATCCAAATTTAGCTAAACCAGATGCTGCATTTAATGTGTCCCCAAGTGGCAGGATCACTGTGTTTAAATGTGGGGAAACTTGACTAATGAATTCAGACTTTTATATATGTTTATTAAATTTAAAAATGAATTGGACATTATCTGACTCCCATCACCTGTGTTTTATTTCAACTGCCATGAGCACCAGACTTTGCATAAATGTTGCTGATAAGTGTTTGGCTTTTTCCATTAGATAGTCGGCATTTGCACAGAAGAGTTGCATGCAGCACAGCAATGGAATGGGCAAGGAATTCTAGAAATTCTGCGAACTGTGCCAGTGTAAGTAGCTTCAACAGCAGTTTAAGAAATGAGTTAATTATATTTAAACTGGACGATAGCTCTTATTTAACTTTAAAGGGGCTTTGAATAAGATTTCAAATACCCCCAAAAATTTACATCTAAAAAATACAGTTTGCTCTTTTCTAAATTACATGTGATCGAGATTTTTTTTTTTTTTTCAAATCTGTTTTATTCAGTGCTGGTGGTCCCTGGTTAATAACAGATATGCGAAGAGGAGAGACAATATTTGAAATTGACCCACACTTGCAAGTATGTGTATCTAAATAATTTTTCATGTGTTGGCTTGTAGGTATTAGCAATCATTTAACCACAAGTAGTGCTCAACCTGTGTTCGTTGTTCCCATTGAGGTCACGAGTGGGGATTCGACAAATGGGCACAGGGGGCTATTTAGAAGAAAAAAAACAAAAAAACGACTTGTCTCCATGGTAGTAATGATTTTGGGGAGTCAGGTGGGGTCACAATAAATACAAAGGAAAGCAGGAAAATGCATTATTATGTTCCTATCTGACCAGCAACGAAATGTGTAGTTTGACTTGGTTAGTAACGACATGTAATAGTAAATTGATAGTACCTGTACTATCATTAATCCATCATTGCTGAAATTGTTATACGGTATTAATTTCTTGAATTTTGCCTTCATTTTACTTAAGCAGGAGAGAGTTGATAAAGGCATTGAGGTGGAAGGATCTAATCTTAGTGGTGTAAGTGCAAAATGCGCATGGGATGACTTGAGTCGCCCGCCAGAGGATGAAGATGACAGTAGAAGTATATGCATTGGTACACAGCCCAGGCGATTATCTGGTAAAGGTAGGTGCACATAAAAATGCACAGTACCGTAATTGTTTTATTTACTTATAGATTACATAGATATCATGTAACATACAGAAATATATTTAATAAATATTTTGTTTAGCCTTGGCCTGTCCATGTCACTTCTGAAATATCTGTTACATTTGTAATAGATACAGAGCAAATCAGAGAGGCTTTGCGAAGAGGTCTTGAAATCAACAGTAAGCCTATACTACCTCCAATAAGTTCCCAGAGGCAAAATGGAATGAATCATGACCGGGTCCCGTAAGTACAGCATTTCATGCATTAATGTGCGTCAGAATTAGCTGTCCATACAAAGTAATTACTTTTCATTAAACCTGATTATCAGACAACTTCATCTTCACAGTCTGGAAACAATGAATTTTGCTGATTAGTGCCTGGTGAGCCATTTGCCACATACGTAGGCCTGTGCAGTCTTCAATTAGGGCTCTTACTGACGAGCGGTTGTAGCTGCGCTCACCTGCGTTCCGTTTTTCTGCGTTCAGCCGCAGGGGAGTGCAGGAATAGACACATTACATTTTTTCCAATGGGGCTGTACTCACACAGGCGCGTGTAGGCGCTGAATGCAGGAAAAATGCAGCATGTTGCGTCTCAACCTGCGTTCGGCGCCTACACGCGCCTGTGAGAGTACAGCCCCATTGGAAAAAATGTAATGCGTCTATTCCTGCGCTCCCCTGCGGCTGAATGCAGAAAACCGGAACACAGGGAAGCGCAGGTAAAAACGCTTGTCAGTAAGAGCCCTTACCCTGCTATTTGTTTAATCCTGACGATTTTGGTCAGGCATTCCATCTTTTCCTTGAAATGTAGCCAGTTAGCTCATTGGGATAATCTCTCCCATTTCTGCATTTCTGTATTATATATTCTGTAAAACATCAATGTAACTTATTTTGTACAAGGAGATTGTTTTAGTGTATCATATTTATTTTTATAAATCAGATCAGCTAAATCATTTTAGATTGTAACCTGAGTTATTACCTGACTAATTAATTTCTGCATTAATTCCTCCTGTTTATGGATTTCCCCTTTGAACAGCATTTGGCAACACATGGCAATTGTTTTTATGCTGTATACGAAAATGTTAGTGTTTTACATTTATTTTGAAGTTGTTAATTAAGATTATGAAATCTCTTTTTGCATCTTACAAAACTACCAGAAATAATATCTTGTTTAAGGGTATCCACAACTTAAGAAATTGTTGTCTATCAGCTCAATTGTCCTTGTTTTATGATTCAAGGATACATATAAATATATAAAAAGGTGCCTAGCTATGAGCAATGTTTTCCAATTACACTTGCCTGAGCGGTGTTAGGTCAGGCAAATGTAATTGGCATTTTTGTTATGACTTGAAATAACATGTCGGTTATACTCAACGGCAAATCTCATTAGCATTTAATTGGTTTTGTCTTCTAAAGGAGCCGTAAAGATAGCTTGGAAAGTGAGAGTTCTGCAGCCATTATTCCTCATGAATTAGTACGCACGCGACAGCTTGAGAGTGTGCACCTCAAGTTCAACCAGGAATCTGGAGCACTTATTCCACTTTGTTTGAAGTAAGTTTAAGTAAAATATCATAAATAGTTCTTTCCTCCCCAGCAAGATGTGCAGCAATGCAGTATAGGGAACCGAGCACATGCAGTAGACAAAACGGCATAATTTTAGTACATTATATTTTTGGGAATCCGAGTTTGCTTTGGAATATTCTTTGAATATTTTTCTAAACTGAATGTTGTCCTTTTCACCTTAGAGGCAGGCTCTTGCATGGAAGGCACTTTACATTTAAAAGCATTACTGGAGATACAGCAATCACATTTGTGTCTACTGGAGTGGAAGGAGCATTTGCTTCAGAGGAACACCCATATGCAGCACATGGACCCTGGCTACAGGTGACTTTTTTTGTTTTGGGTAATGGAAAATAATAAAATTATACAAGGGAGACAAAAAAGACAAATTCCCATGTGTAGTGTAGTCTTTTTAAGGTCTCTTGAAGGCCCTTTATGAGCAAAGGGCATATGAGCCATAAAAACATAATCCGAGCTTGTCAGAATTAGATTGAATGAAGCTCTGCCATCTAAAGCTATCCTTGTGGTCTGCTGCTCTACAAGAAGAGTTATTTGTACAAAAAATCATCAGGTTGGTTATAGACCAAAGGCAAGTGCATGTTTCTACTGAAAAACTGTCATTTAAGTCCGTCATGGTAAATGTATACATGCAGCAGTATACATTGTTGTTCACTGGTTGCAAAAGTCATAAGCAATAACTCCAAGCATCCTCTGATGCAAAGTGATTGCTTTTGAGGGGGTCATGAGATTTTAAGCTTAGAAGCCTGAAGGCTGAAACATTAGACCGGGCTGTCTGTCTGATTATAGAGATCCTAGTCTAGAGGTTTGCTCCCAGATAACTTGGACTGGGTCACAGTAGCAGTCTAGGTAGTAAAAAGTTGCCATGAATTTGTATCTCCTTAAATTCTTCATCTGTCTGAGCAGTATAATTTGACCCTTTTGTGTGTGGGCAGTAGTCTTTGCTTATCTCCGAAGTCTGTCAAGCTTTTGTATGCATCCAACAACACAGTGCTGTTTGGACATTTGTTTAACCATTAATAATGACTGTGTCGCTATAAACTCTGGATGATGTTGCTTGGAGGAATATGATGCCAGATGCTGTCGTATGAGTGAACACCAATATGTATATAAATAATACTCCAAATTCTGGACAGTGTTATCCAATATAATGCTTCTGTCCCCAGCTACACATCATTGCCATGTCTTGATCAGCTGATAACAAGGATACGTTTTTGTTTAGTTGGTCAGTAGGTTGATAGTGTTCACAGGAATTGCAATAATCAAGAACCTAAAACCATCTTATTTGTCTTTTCAGATTCTGTTGACAGAGGAGTTAGTTGAGAAAATGCTGGAAGACTTAGAAGATTTAAGCTCTCTAGAGGAAGTAAGTGGTTGTTGACCTTTGTGGAGTTGTGGGTGGGACTGTGCACCCTGCAAGGGACAATTGCTCTAAAGTGGCCAATTAAATATTAACATTTTTTTTGACAGGTGATGTTGTAGTGTTATTTGACCTCTGCTATTATTACTGAACTATTTAGTTTCCCTTAAAACATTGTTCTAATAGGGTTTTCCGGTTAAGAGATCACAGTGCTAAAAATAATTTAAACATTTAAATAAACACAATAGGATTGTTTTGCCACTGATATGGATTCATTCAATTTAGTTGCAATCAAGGTACTATTTTGTTATGACAGAGAAAATGGATATATTTTCTAGGCACCGAATCCACTATTTTGGATTCGGCCGAACCCCTGAATCCTAAGCAAAGGATTCGGCCGAATACCGAACCGAATCCGAACCCTACTTTGCATATGCAAATTAGGGGTGGGAAGGGGACATTTTTTTTTACTTCCTTGTTTTGTGACAAAAAGTCACGCGATTTCCCTCTCCACCCCTAATTTGCATATGCAAATTAGGATTCGGTTCGGCCAGGCACAAGGATTTGGCCGAATCCTGTTGAAAACCGAATCCTGGATTCGGTGCATCCCTAATATTTTCTAAAAATTAGAATCACCTTAGGGTTATGGGAGATAGCTCATAGTACAAGTTGATCCAGGGACTGGTCCGATTGCCATTTTGGAGTGCGGCAGGAATTTGTCCCCATCTGAGGCAAATTGGAGAGGCTGCAATTTTTTTTTTTTTTTTTTTTTTTTGCCTTCCTCTGGATCAACTGGCAGTTATGCAGGTTTTATATAGACTTAAAAGGTGGAACTTGATGGACGTTTGTCTTTTTTTTTTTTTCAACCTAACTTACTATGTTAATTTAAATGGGCTCTATGGGAGATGGCCTTACTGTAATTTTAAATCTTTCTGTATATCAAGTCTGTACAAGTGATGTATTTTATTGTATGTCACTTTAAAATATACTCTACTTTCTAACATGAGTTTTCTGGCGCGATCCGACACGCTGTGCAAAAACGCAGGTGTTAGTCAGATGCAACGGAAATAAGGTAAGAGATAAAAGTCGCGTCGGACAAACGCTGCAACACCATCCGACGTTCCTGTTGCTTACCTTATTTCCGTTGCATCTGACTTGACGCCTGCGTTTTTGCACATCGCGCCGAAATCGCCCGTGGAGTTCCTCCCTTACATTCACTGAATCAATAATAGAAAGCATTCACCAGAGGACCCCCAGTACAGAAACACCAGATTCATACAAATACATCCGATAGTGTTTATACACCATTTCTACATTAGTCCAACAAAATAAGCTCATGTCAGAAAGTAGAGTATATTTCAGAGTTGCATACAATAAAATACATCATTTTTTTTTTTATAAAAGCTGTAAATGTTACCTGTCTCTGTTGAAACATTTCAGTGCAGATTTACTGTTCCAGCTTCTAGCTGATGGTATATAAAGTAGGTATGCACTGAATCCAGGACTGGTTTGGGATTCGGCCAGGACTCTGCCTTTTTCCTTCCGAATCCTTCTGCCCCACAGAACCAAATCCGATTCCTAATTTGCATATGCAAATTAGGGACGGGGAGGGGACACGCTTGACTTTTGTCACAAAACAAGGCAGTAAATTTGCAGGATTCCGATTATTATTCGGCCAAATCTATTTGGCCGAATGCAAAATAGTGGATTCGGTGTGTCCCTAAAATGTACAATCGCTGATGTTATTTTTAAGCCTCGATGAACTGATTGGGGAATTGAGGAGGGTTTAAAATTGTAAATAATCATCTGTATTATGATTAAAATCTGCTTTTCTTTCTTAGATGAAACTACCGAAGGAATACAGCTGGCCAGAAAAAAAGCTGAAAATCTCCATTGTCCCCAACACAGAATTTGATAGCCCACTCAATTAAAGGTGGAGTTATGCCGACATTTCTGTTTGATACAGGGATGTCACAATGGACTTTCCCAAGTTCAGCTCCATCACTGCTGTACACAAAGCCAAAGGAAAGCAAATACTGCACAATCTCGGTATCCAGAGACGGCTGGAATGTACGTGACATTTCAGTCCCATTTTATATTTTTAGCAGGTAGTGTCAAGTGTTTGGCTTTCGGTTACTACTGTGTTAGTGTTTTTATTCTGATTCGTCAGACTTGTCATATTTGCTATAAAGCCCTGATTTAGATGAGGTGCTATTGTTTGGCATCATCATAAATATTTCAAATTCCATGTGGGGTGAGTCTTGCTAATCTGCTTGCAAAACATATTCGTATGTTTCTAATCTGCCTCCAAACCACAGTCATTTTGTACACCTCGTGCATCCAGCGGGACAAGTTGCAGAGTGCCAATTTTTGGAATTGAATCAAATGTATTGGGGAAATTTATTCCGTGTACGAGAAAAAAATATTGCAGTTGTTTTACAGTTTTCTGCAATTTTCTTAATATGAATAGCTGTGCTGTTATTTGCTATGACATTCCTTATGGCGGTGATTCTTAATCCTTTTCAAATGGGACCTAGAGTACATCTGAGATGCAAATATTGGACCCTACAGTTGGTATAGTATTAACTTCAAATAACGTTATTTAAATGGGTATCTGTTGTAGGAAGAACTGTACTAATTCTGTACAGCACAGGGAGTGTTTTTTATTTTTTTTTGGTCCTGACATATGGGTAACAATCTTTGCCTTTTGTATTAAAGGATCAGTAACACTCATATTATTTTTTTAAGTTCAAAATCCACTCTACCCTTTTCCACCTGCAGATCTATCTCTCAGAAACGGTACTATGATTAAGGCTTAGTAAAAAATACCATTATAAAGCGCAGCTTCCGGATGTTCTCTGTCTTTCCCAAAAGGCGACTGCAAAATCGATGTGCGTTGCTCGACATCTCCTCCTTGCCACCCTTCTAAACCGAAAGTTATTTTTGTTTGCGGGCAGTGTAGCTTCTTCAGAATAATTTATTTCTGTAAATGCAGGGGAGAGGTGAAGGAATGCACACACTGATTTAGGAGGGGTCTTCAGCAGCACACTGGTAAGCAATAAATTTAAAAACTAACGCAGTCCGTCACTCGCCTGCTCTTACAGAAATAAATGACGCCAAAGAAGTCACACTGCCAGCAGCCAAAACTAACTTCCGGTTTAGACTGGCAAGTTGGAGATGTCAAGCACCGCACATTGGATCTTGCAGTCGCCTTTTCACGTTTTGGGAAAGACAGAGTACATCCGGAAGCTGTGTGTTATAATGGTATTTTGTTTTTATAAAGCATTGAGCATAGTACAGTTTCTGCAGGATAGATCTGCAGGTAGAAAAGGGTAGAGTGGGTTTGTAACTTGAAAAAAAAAAATTGTTAGTGGTCCTTAACTTACTGATGGCTGTTTTGAGACAATGTCTAATGATCATTCTTATGGGTGCTGGGATTGCATCCATGTCTGTAATCTGGGTCCTAAGGGTGCCTATGGACACAAATAACAAGTTAATGTAAAGGTATCTATTTAGTATACAGTAGGTAGTGAATGAGGGAATTGGGCCATCAGCTGCACCCCTGAATCTGACTTTGTCCCATGTATCATGTATTTTTTTGGGAACAGTGACCATGCAATTGACACAGACTGGTAAGACCCTCAGCGTGATTGTCTGATCAGTTTTGTTAAAATTAATGATGCACCAAATCCACCAACTTGGCTTCAGCCAGACCCCTGAATCCTTCTCGAAATATTCGGCCGAATACCAAACTGAATACGGATCCTTATTTGCATATGCAAATTAGGTGTGGGAAGGGAAAAAAGCATTTTACTTCCTTGTTTTGTGACAAAAACTCATGCGATTTCCCTCCCCTAATTTGAATAGGCAAATTAGGATTGCGTTTGGCTGGGCAGAAGGAGTCGGCTGAATCCGAATCCTGCTGAAAAAGACAGAATCCCGAACTGAATCCTGGATTCGGTGCATCCCTAGTTAAAATATACAACCGAAACTTTTCTAAAAGCTCTGAATTTCTAAAGCCTGTTTGAATTCAGATTTGTTTGTTCATCACTCCCTCACCCTAAACCTCACAATTCAACACTATTGTGCACATTTGTAGAATAACGATTGGATGTTTAATCCAAGAATATCACGTCACAGACAAGGTGGATGACAACGTTAGGCTTTCATATTAAATTTAGACACTCAGCTGGCTGATTGCAGAGACATTCTCTTTCTTTACAATGTTTCCTTTGTGTGAAAGAACCCATGGACACTGTTAGAATGACAGTAAATCACATTTCTAAATAAGCAGCAGTGCCATCCCAGAACCCAACTGTCAGCCTGGTAGTTACTCCTGATGGGAGCACAGAGGAACCCAATGCGCACCTAAAGGTGGCCATACATTGATAGATCCGCTCGTTTGGCGATGTCGCCAAACGAGCGGATCTCCCTCCGATATGCCCACCTTGAGTTGGGCAATATCGGGCAGATCCGATCGTGGGCCCTAGAGCCCAACGATCGGATCCTAGCATTCGCAAATGGGCGGTCGGATCGCGGGACCGCATCAACGAACAGATGCGGCCGCGATCTGACAGGGTTTTTAAACCCATCCGTCGGCCAGATCTCGATCAGGGAAGCCCGTCGGGGGCCCCCATACACGGGCCAATAAGCTGCCGACACAGTCTGTCGGCAGCTTTTATCGGCCCGTGTATGGCCACCTTTAGGCACCCGGGACTTTTTCAGACTGTCTGATATTGGATCCTGCGGGAGTGACGGGTCTGTTTCACTTTAAATTCATAATCAATTCCAAGGCTTTCATGTCCAACTTGCATAAATCATAGCTTAGAACCATTTAATGTCAAAGTGGTATCACAATGATTTTAGGAAGCATGGTTTGTTAAGGTGGCCATACACGGAGAGATCCGCTCGTTTGGCGATGTCGCCAAACGAGCGGATCTCTCTCCGATATGCTCACCTTGAGGTGGGCAATATCGGGCTGATCCGATCGTGGGCCCTAGGGCACAATGATCGTATTCTAGGGAATGGGCGGTCGGATCGTGGGAGCCCGGCGGGCCCCCCATACACGGGCCAACTCTGTCTGTCGGCATCTTTTATCGGCCCGTGTATGGCCACCATTAGTTTTTGCATTTGGGATTAAAGGGGTAATTTTTTTTTTAAGTATAATGTAGACCACTTACAATTTGTCTTCATCTTCTTTGTTTTTGTATTTATTTTTATTGATCTATCATTTTGTGTAGAAGCTCTCCAGTTTGGAATTTCAGCAGCTATCCGGATACTAGGGTGCAATTCACCTTAGTAACAAGGCAGTGGTTTGAATGAATGAGGGACTAGACCAGTGATCCCCAACCAGTAGCTCGTGAGTTACATGTTGCTCTCCAACACCTTGGATGTTGCTCCCAGTGGCATCAAAGCAGGAGCTTATTTTTGAATTCCAGGCTTGGAGGCAAGTTTTGGCTGCATAAAAAACAGGTGTACTGACAAACAGAGCCTCAATGTAGGTTGACAATTCACATAGGGGCTACCAAATGGCCAATCACAGCACTCCAAGAACATTTTTGATGCCTGTGTTTCTCCCGAACTCCTTTATCTTCTGAATGTTGCTCACAGGTTCAAAAGGTTGGGGATCCCTGGACTAGAAGATCAATAGGAGAAGGCCTTCGTAGAAAAACAGGCCGCTCTTTAACACACAAAAAGTTAATTCAAAGGTGAACTACCCGCATTGATTTTATTTATTTTGATTTTCTGCCCTGCATAAGGGGAACATTCCAAATCCCATTACTGTACTACAGTAAAAGTATAGGCTCCATATTGGAAACCCATTATCCAGAAAGCTCCAAATTACAGAATGGTCGTCTCACATAGACTCCATTTTATCCAAATAATCCACGTTTTTAAAGATGATTTCCTTTTCCCCTGTAATAATAAGACAAGCTTGTACTTGATGCCAACTAAGATTTAATTAATCCTTATTGGAAGCAAAATTGGTCTTTTGGGTTTATTTAATGTTTATATGAATGTCTAGTAGACTTAAGGTATGAAGATCCAAATTACGGAAAGATCCGGAAAACCCCAGGTCTTGAGCATTCTGTATAATAGGTCCCATACCTGTACAATGTATTATTATTTTCAGCCATCCAGTATTACTTGGCCACAAGCCTAGCATTGCATCTAGGGGACTCTGTTGCTTGAACCCTATTTTGAGGGAAATGTTTGTGTCCTTTTGCTAAGCAACGGTATTTTCCCACTAACTTCTGGTTAGTCTCTATTTCTGTACAGTAGAAACTCTAGTTTGCACTGAATGATGGGTAGTGGCTTTGAGTTATAGTCGTGGTAGCATTCCAAGCGAAACTGCAGAAATCCGAGGATTTGACCTTCTTTCTCCACAACATGTCAGACACAGCCCCTATACACGAGGATCACCTAGGAATACCGGCATGTGTGATCCTGGTCTGTCACCAGCAGAGTGTTTCCCTTTATCCTTTTTAATTGGGAAGTGATAATGGGCAGTGAAGAGAGTTTAGACCACTGCACATTCCCATCGTAGTCCTAAAAGGAGAACTAAAGCCTAAAAATGTAGCTAGAAATGTTGTACATTATGTTTTGGGCTTCTGTTCCAGCCCAAGGCAGCCACAGCCCTTTAGCAGTAAAGATCTGTGTCTCCAAAGATGCCCCAGTAGCTCCCCATCTTCTTTTCTGCTGAATAACTGCACATGCTCTGTGCTGCTGTCACTTACTGAGCTGAGGGACCCACTCACAATATACAGTACATATAGAATAGAAATGTCACAATATAAGGCTGATTAGTAATTAATACAGATAATTACTACATGGCAGCACAGAAACCAGTGGAAGTAGCATCAGAATTGAATAATCAGCCCTGTAGCATCAGCTTATATTACAGGCCAACCTAATTTTCTGCTTGATAATTAGCGATGACCCCTAAGCTTTAGCTTCTCAACAGCTGCTCAGACCCCACTGAGCATGTGAGTGTCACAGACACTTTCCAAGATGGTGACCCCCTGTGACAAGTTTGAAGTCGTGGATCATTGCTGCTATTGACAAGCTGAAACTTTAGGCTGGTGCAATAAGTTCAGTATATAAAATAAAATTGTTAGCTATATTACTTTTTAGGGTTTAGTTCTCTTTTAAACTGGGCATACGTTATAAAATCCACCACTATCATGCTGGGCCAAATTGGGATGATCCAATCGTTTAGCCAGTGATTGGTGATACTAATTGGGGCTCCATATACTGGCCAATAGACTGTCAACTTGCTCTGGAGTTGGTGGCTTTTATTGGTCCAAGTATGGCCCCTTTACACAGATCAGATGTTTTCAGCAGCTGAGTCCTAACAAATGTATCCCTTACACACATGTTCCATATGTGTTACATGGAATCCACATACCAGCCAATGAAAGCTCTCACACGTATTCCTCCCAACATGAAATCCACTTTGGCTGCACAACCCAATACTAGTTCACCCCCAGCATACACCTGGTTAGGTTGCATATAGGTTGTTATTTTTTAGGGTATTTATGAAATGATTGATGGTCTGTAAGTCCCTGAAGAGCAACACACAGACGTGTTCATGGGTTTCACGAGTCACCTAATTTAAAGTTCTAAGAAACGTTGTTTTATTCTATTTTGTAACTTAACGTTGTTATTATTGACCTCATTTCTTTTCCACAAAATAGAAAAGTTAAGCTTTTTTTTAAAAAAAATATTTTATGTAGCCTTTAATGTAAGTTCTTACACTACTTTGCAGGTAGGTGACGAGATTACAAACTCTGTGAATCACTAAATCTTCTCTCCTGTATTCTTACTGCATTAAAATATATTTTTTAAAATAAAACATCCTGTGTCTTCCTCTTAAATGTTCTGTGCTTCTGCTGTAGGAACCCACTTCTCTGCCCATAGAAAATGGCATTGTATGAAATGCGTTGGCCTAGGGATTTTATATTCTATTGAAGACCCTCTGCTTCTTAAAGGGCCAGTAACATCAAAAAAAAATTGTTGGTATACAACGAAAAGAAAAACACCAATGCAAATTAAACTTTAAAATAGCAAAGCCTTTATTAAGAAATAACTTACAGTTTCCCTCATCTTCAGAATAGGCGGCAGGGCGACCATCCATCCTGCGGCGCTTGATTTCTCCTCCCTGGCTATTCTACTGACAGCGTGTCCTCTGCCCCCATCTCCTTCTCCAGCTCTTCTTCATCCTCCTCCCAACTGTCCAACAGCAGCAGAAGGAAGGCGATGTAGGCGGGCTCCCCATTGGCTCCATCGCCTTCTTACTGCTGCTGTTGGACAGTTGGGAGGAGGATGAAGAAGAGCTGGAGAAGGAGATGGGGGCAGAGAACACACTCAGTAAAATAGCCAGGGAGGAGAAATCAAGCACCACAGGATGGATGGTCGCCCTGTCGCCTTTTCTGAAGAGTAGGGCAAGCGGAGTTTCTTTAAGTTATTTCTTACTAAAGGCTTTGCTATTTTAAAGTTTAATTCGTTTTGTTTTGTTTTTTTTATTCTTTCGTTGTATACTAACAAATTAAAAAATTTATGTTACTGGTCCTTTAAGGGCACACAGGGCTTTTCTTGGGGCAGCTGGGAAATTGACAAAATGTCTAGCCCCATGTCAAATTTCAAAATTGAATATAAAAAAAATTTGCTCTTTTGAGAAATGGATTACAGTGCAGAATTCTGCTGGAGCAGCACTATTAACTGATGCATTTAGAAAAAAAACAGTGACAGTATCCCTTTAATAAGCATGGAAGGGTGAAATCTGATTCACTTTTTCAAAAGACAGAACCAGCGGTGCAGAAAAGGACAGAAAACCACTGCTTTCAATAGCAATTACATTTACAAATAGCTGTGATGCAAGCTAGTGATGCGTGAGTCTCTACAATTGTAACCTGCCCCCCAACCCTAACCTGCCAGCTGGCACCTCCATTTTATAGACCTGTGTTTGAACCCTCCCATCTCTGATGTCACAAAAAGGGGCGGGCAGATGTGCACCTATAAATGGAGGCTGCCCAGCTAAAAGCCAGCAGAGTATAGTCGCGTCCCGCAAAATGTGTGTGGAAGTTGTGCCGAACCTGCCCAAACTGCAGGTGTTGGGGAGGCCCACACGTAACTAACACAAATCCTCTGAAACCAATTCATGTGAAAGTGCTCGGCGCTTGAAGTGCACTTTCAAGTTACATTTTTACCAGTTTTTACACTGCTTATAGAATGAACCTGAAGCAACAGCGCCACCTGCTATTTAGGTTCAAAAATCCAAAAGTCCAACGCCTCCAAATGACCCACTGTGTGTAATATACACAATATAGTGAATAAAGTACCCCCTCTTGTAAATTATAAGGATATTATAAGTTACCAAGGAGTTTAATGACCATATCAAAACACGAGGCCGAAGGTACTTTATTTATTATAATACAAAAGTTTGTTAGTCATGTGACAAATGACATCAGAACTCACCGTTTATAACTGATGACATCAGAACTCACCGTTTATAACTGATGACATCAGAACTCACCGTTTATAACTGATGACATCAGAACTCACCGTTTATAACTGATGACATCAGAACTCACCGTTTATAAGGATATAATTTACAAGATATTTGTGGCTTTTATGTATTATATTTATAAATCTAAAGAATTATCCCATTTTGTGAAAACTCTCTGCCCCTCCCACTGCAGATTTTGTACTAACTATAAAGGGCACTCCCTACTGTAACTATCAGAATAGTGATGTTCTCTGTACTGTTAGAGGATGACGGGAGTTGTTGAACAACATACAGAGGCCCGCAGATCTTCCATTGCTGTTACAAACCCATAGCATTTAACCCTTGCTATGACCTAGCTGTTTGCCCATGTTACAGTGGTCTATGGGGGAAACCAAAAGTTGGCAATGCACAGCCTGCATGGTCTCTAAACCCCTGGGAGAGAAAGGGTTAATATTCAGCAAATTTCTTTTTTGTTGTTTCCATTATTTGTTTGCTCATTGTGTGTCTGTATCATGTGTGTGCGCGCAGATGCAGGCCAGGCCTTATTGTATCTATACTGTAATACTCCTACTATTCCACTAGAGGGGAAGAATAAAAGCAATGTGTGTTATCATAGGAGCTACAGGGCTGATTATTACAGTCTGATACAGAATTCACTGGTTTCTCAGCTGCCACTTACTGCGAGTCTGAATTAATTATTCAGCCTTGTATTGTGACTTTACATTAAATATATTCAGTGTGTTAGTCCCTAAGCTCAGGTAAGTGACAGCTACTGGGGAGCTACTAGGGCATCTTCCTGTTTTTTTCAGGAGTTAAAGGAGAACTAAACCCTAAAGTTAAAAAAAAATCTATGGACCCAGCCTAGCTGTTACCTCGCGCAAATGCCCCTAAGTCTTTACCTACCCCTCCGTGCAAATTCTGTCCAGTGGAGTTCATGGGCGACATCTTCAGCCGATTCCGTAATCCTCAGAATGAGAGCGGCGCTTCTGCAATTTAAGTGAGTTTCGGCGCATGCTCCAAGTGCGATTTGCGTCAATACACCTGTCTCATTCCGAAGATTACCAAAGGGAAGAAGATGGCTGCCGTGAACTCCGCTGGACAGAATCTGTACCGAGGGGTAAGTAAAGTCTTTGGGGCATTTGCCTGGGGTAGCAGCTAGGCTAGGGGGTAAGGATAGGGTAGGGGGGTAGAGATTTTTTTACCTTTAGGGTTGAATTCTCCTTTAAGCAATTTCACCACCTCCCCACAAACAGTTTCTCTCGTCTAAAGGGCAGTGGTGAAGGATTTGTGGCTGACACCAAAGGCAAGAACATATTGTGTAACAAGTAATTTCCACTTTTTTTGGTGGAATTTAGTTGTCCTTTAAATGTGGGTTATAAAACCTTTCATTTTTACATTTAAATGAGTTTTTTAACTTTAAATTAACTTTTAATATGCCATAGAGAGTGATACTCTTGAAACAGTTTACGATTGGTTTTCATTTGTTATAATTGGTGGATTTTTAGTTATTCAGCTCTTTTTTCAGCAGCTCTCCAGTTTAGAATTTCAGCATTCTGGTTGCTAGGGTCCAAATGATCCCGGCAACCATGCTTGGATATGAACAGGAGAGGGTTTGGATAGAACACGAGGAGTAATAAAAAGTAGCAATACATTTGTAGCCTTACAGAGCATTTATTTTTAGATGGGGTGAGTAGAAGGGGTGAGCAGTTTCCATTTAAAAGTGAGAAAATGCCAGAAGAAGGCAAATAATTCAGCAACTATAAAAGAAAAAATGAAGGACAATTAAAAAGTTGCTTTAGAATTAGCCATTTTATAACATACTAAAAAAAGGTGAACCACCCTTTTAAGGCAGCGTTAGCATGAGGCTATATAGGGAAATGAGTAATACGTTATTAGGGTCTGCTGCCATCTAGTGGATGATTCTTTCTTATTCCATATACAGGTAATGGGATCTATTATCCAGCTTTCTTGGCAGCTGAGTTTTCAGGGGTCCCCAACCGCTGGGTCGTGGACACACCTGCACTGGGCCGCCGGGCAGGAGCCCTAGGCAGCCTGCCCGGCTGCTGCGCCAGCTAGTTGCGCGCTTCTGCGCATGCGCAAAAAGACAACGCTTCAGCGAATGCGCGAATCAACGCATGTGTTTGCGTACTCACACAGATGGGCGGTCGGCAGAGAAGGGACCGGACGAGGGGTAGGAGTAAGTAGGTGCATGGCGCCCCTCCACCTTTACGCCCTAGGCACGTGCCTACTCTGCCTTCCCCTAGTTCCGGCCCTGAGCCCAGCGCACAAAAACGAGGTGCGCCGACGCGTCCAAACTTTCTGCCGACCCCACCTTCTAGGTGACAGGGTTTTTCTTTGGATCACTATTCCTTACATTTACTAATCAACATTAAACCTAATGGGATTGTTTTGCCACCAATATCAGGTACTGTTTTATTACAGACAAAAAGGAAAGACTATTTAAGAATTAGAATTATAGAGGAGATGGCCTTCCTGAGCTTTCTGGTTCCTGGATAAGAGATCCTATATTATCTGAGAATTAGGATGGTGCAGGGGCAGACGAGGAATTAAAGTGGAGAGAGTTGATGTGTTATTGAGCCTTCCAGGGAGAGGTGGATTGAATTGCTTGGGGTGGGTTGAAGCGCTGGTCGACCCCTCCAAAGATGAGCAATAACAATGCATTTGTCTCATTACAGAGCATTTGTTTTTTATATGGGGTCAGTGACCCCCCCATGTGAAAGCTGGAACAGGTGAGAAGAAAAAGGCAAAAAAAACTCAAAAAGTATAACATATAACTAATGAAGACCAATTGCAAAGTTGCTAGAAAATGGACATTCTATAACATACTAACAGTTACCTCAAAGGTGAACCACCCTTTTAATGTTTGGGGTTCCTAAATATATATGATGCAAAGTAATCACTCGAAATAGCAGCGACAATCAGAGCAACCGCTGCACCATTTCCTTAAAGGGGCTGTTCACCTTTGAGATAACTTTTAACATATTCTGAGACAATTTGCAATTGGTTTTCATTTTTTATTATTGAAGGTTTTTGAGTTATTTAGCTTTTTATTCAGCAGCTCTTCAATTTGCATCGTGACCAATCTGGTAACTAGGGTCCAAATTACCCTAGCAACCATGCATTGATTTGAATAAGAGACTGGAATATGAATAGGAGAGGCCTGAATAGAAGGCTCAGTAATAAAAAGTAACAATACATGTAGCCTTATAGAGGATTTGTTTTTTAGAAGGGAGTCAGCGACGTCCATTTGAAAGCTGAAAAGAGTTAGAAGAAAAAGGCAAATAACTATAAAAAAATAAATAATGAAACCCGATGGCTTAGAATTGGCTGTTCTGTAATATAATAAAAGTTACCTTAAAGGTGAACCACCCCTTTAAAATAACAGTAAAGCCTGAGGTTCACTCTGTTCTTTTTCACATTAATAGGACATTGCCCAAGCTTTGGCCTTTAAAATGAAATACACACAGAGTCCAGTCATTTACTGCAATGTTGCAACTGCCCCTCCCCCCACCACCACCATTGACTGGTCAGGTCTGGCTTTTCATCTTTTATCTTGACCTGTTCCTGGTTCTGACACTCTGTTTATTCCCCCGTGTCCTCTCTGTGAGGAGCAGCACATCTATAATATTCTGTGGCACAAAGTCAATAGAGAATCTCTCATCTTTCAGCATTGAATCCATCTCCTTTGTGACAGGCAAGCAGAATAATTGTACTGTGCTCCTTGCAGGCATTAAGTGCTGATTACTAATTAATTGTTGGCACAAGGGCTGCCTATGGAAAGGGATACATATGGCTCTCTTTATTTTATGATCAATATCTTCTATAGAGGCAGGAGCACAGTTGGGTCTCAAGACGTCTGCTAATTGCAGTGATGCCAGGGTTTCCATTGTTTGCTTTCTGTCAGCAACACAAGAAAGATGTATTTGTGCTTGAATAGCATGTGATGTGCAGATATCTCTAAGGGAACCCTGTGCCCCAAAATATTCCTGGGCACAGCATAAGGAATAGCAATGCGCAAATGTGGGGGTTCATGCAGGGCCGCCATCAGGGGAGCACAGGGGGTACTTTCGTACCGGGCGTAATGGGGGGCCCCTGGCTGTGCTGCAACAGTCCTGAACCGCTGAAGTCCCAAAGAGTCGCAGTCCCGAAGCCGCAAAAAGACGCAAACCGTCCGTTTGCGAATTTTATAGTTTGCGCCAATGCGCAGTAAATGTAATAAAACTTCTTACTGAAAAAGTCGTTATGTTTGCTCCAAAAGATTACGACACCTTCAAGCACTTCTTAAGAGCGCGCAATTAAAATGCGCAATGCAATGACAGTTTAAAGGGCATGTAAAGGCAAAAATATAAAATCCCATTTTTACTTTCTTTAATGAAAAAGAAATCTATCTCCAATATACTTTAATTAAAAGATGTCTACAGTTTTTATCATAAACCTGACTGTATGCAGTGCAATTCCCCCTTCTTTTACTGCTGTGGATAGGAATTGTCAGATGGGCCCCAACTGCTGTGCAGGTAAATGATCATACTTTCAAATGGCCCCCCCACCTTACTTCCCAGAACTCAAGCAGCATTGTTGGATTCCCTGTAGAGATTTGTATCCAGAGACGCAGTGCAGTCTCTATATTATGATTATTAATCAGCCTTGCTGTATTGGCTTCTATAGCAGATATTATTTGACTTGTGCTGTTTTGATAATTTATGACGATCCCTAAGCTTAACCTCCCAACTGAAGCCCAGACCACACTGAG
This sequence comes from Xenopus petersii, assembly GCA_038501925.1. Taxonomy (NCBI): domain Eukaryota; kingdom Metazoa; phylum Chordata; class Amphibia; order Anura; family Pipidae; genus Xenopus; species Xenopus petersii. The sequence continues at coordinate 19,885,637 of CM076685.1, read as the reverse complement.
CATGTGCGAGTCTTGATATTGCAGAAATGTCTAACAAAGTTACAAGATGACAGCCCCCTGCGCCAACTTTGAAAGCAGAAATCATTTGTCTTATTAGGCTGCTGGTGCAGTAAGTTCATGTTTATATTTAGTATATATAATACAGCATTTCTAACATTATTCTATTTTAGACTTTAGTTGCCCTTTAAGGAACGATATTACATTGCGAGATGTGGATTTTTATTCTTATTGGTGTGAATTGTTTTTCTCTTTGCGACTTTAAATACATTCCCCTGCATATGTTTATTTGCCATTGATGACTCCAGGTTCATAGACCCTATTGGTTTCCTGAAAGGGAATAATACCACTAGGCATATAGAATGTCATAAGTAGGGATGTAGCGAACGTCGGAAAAAAAGTTCGCGAACACATTCGCGAACTTGCGCAAAAATGCGAGCGGTTCGCGAACCCCATAGACTTCAATGGGAAGGCGAACTTTAACATCTAAAAAAGACATTTCTGGCCAGAAAAATGATTTTAAAGTTGTTTAAAGGGTGCAACGACCTGGACAGTGGCATGCCAGAGGGGGATCAAGGGCAAAAATGTATCTGAAAAATCTGCCTGTGTGTGCTTGGAAGAGATAGTGTAGGGGGAGAGCTGTTAGTGATTTCAGGGACAGATGATAGTAAGTTTGCTGGCTAGTAATCTGCTTGATACTGCTCTGTATTGGAGGGACAGAAGTCTGCAGGGATTTGAGGGACATTTTAGCTTAGGTAGCTTTGCTGGCTAGTAATCTACTGTTGGTGCTGCTGAACTACTAGGAGCAGCAGATTAGCACACCAGTCCCACTCCCCAACACTGCTAGACTAATAGCACTGGGCTCTTATAGTAGTAGTAGTAGTAGTAGTAGTAGTAGTAGTAGTAAAACAACAAAAAAATAAATAAAAGCAGTCCTTACAAGGACTACTGTTATTGCAGCAGTCAGCAGATGAGATCAGAAGCAGGACAGCTGCCCACTGCAGCTACATACAGAGCACTGCAGTAGAAGGTAGATTACTAGCCAGCAAAGCTACCTAAGCTTAAATGTCCCTCAAACCCCTGCAGACTTCTGTCCCTCCAATAACAGAGCAGTATCAAAACGATTACTAGCCAGCAAACTTTCAACTGTCCCTGAAATCACTAACAGGCAGCAGCTCTCTCCCTACACTATCTCTTCAGCACACACAGGCAGAGTGAAAAAACGCTGCAGGGCTTCGGTTTTTATAGGGAAGGGGAGTGGTCCAGGGGAGAGCTTCCTGATTGGCTGCCATGTACCTGCTGGTCTGGGGTGAGAGGGCAAAAAAAAGCGCCAACAATGGCGAACCCAAAATGGCGAACGTCGCGCGACGTTCGCGAACTTCCGGCGAGCACGAACACCCGATGTTCGCGCGAACAAGTTCGCCGGCGAACAGTTCGCGCCATCCCTAGTCATAAGGAAGACCTTGGGCAACCAGCAATAGTAATGGTGATTTGTATTTCAATAAGCTGGGGGGGGCCATTGTCCTCTTGTACGGCATTTAGCTTATAGAGTGCATGCTTGTCAGACTACAGAAACCTTTGGGATTTTAATGTACAAGAAATAGGGGCAGAGTTGATAAAACGGGGTGTAAAACCAAACCAAAAAGTTAATTTTACATAAGGAAGGAAAATAAATAAAGTTATAAAGGAAAATGCTAAATGTGGAATAAAAGTCCAATCAGAAGTTTCAGAGGCAGCGCGCCTGTCCCTTTCCTTGCTCTGCTTTTATCTCTGACACTGGACAGATCTGGATGGCAGTTTTTGAATTATTTAATGGTCTGTATAATAGAACAGCGACGTCCAGTCTCCAGCCACATCCAGTAACTGATTAGTCTGATACAAATGGACAGTGTAAGCCATACTTGCTCTCCTCATACAAACTGTCCAATGTGCCCTTAGCTGCCAGACATTCTGTGACTCAGTACAATGGATACCAGTGCTCAGAGGGGTTGGGAATCCAACTGTATATTTTTGCATAATAAAAGCAAACTGAATTCTATGCACTTTTCCAGTATAACATAATTAAATTTTTAATGATTTTAAAGTTATTCTAACTGTAATTGATACTAAAAGCAAATTCAATGTCAAATTCAAAATTTTGAGTTTTTTTTTTTATGGCCAAAACTGTTGACTAGGGGGTTATCCAAATTCGATTCCAGTTTTTAAAAAAACTTCGAATTCCATTTTTGAGATTTATCATACTCTAGCTCAATTCGCCAGTCGCCACCTAAAACCTGTCGAATGACTGTGTAAGTCAATGGGAGAGGTCCGGGGATCAATTTGGTGATGTTTGCAGCCTTCGGAGAAAAAAACTGGAATTGAGTTTTTAAAACTCGGATTGAATTCGATTTGAATGCAGTATCGGTTTGTATTCTCCACGCTGCTGATTCTGACTCAAGAAACAATGTAGTCGAAGCAGCTTATGATCTGGAGGAGAACTTTGGTTACAATAACTGACAATCATAGTATAAAAGAATGGGGCTACTACTGAAATTAAGGAAATCAAGATAAATTAGGTGTAACACAGATATTCAGCCTTAGCATTTCCATGGCACTAACGGGTAACCTCTTTGTGTTTGTGCAAGACATCGATGCCCAGAGAGACGCCTGTATTGGCCCAATGTCTGTGCATCTCTCGTGCCTCTTTGCCAGAGGGAACAAGCCTGATTCTGACAGGCCTAATTCATAATTCATAGTAGGGAGCGTAATCAAATGGAGTCTGTGCAATTAAGGGTCCCGGCCAATTAAATATTTATCATGTCTGCCTTTCAGCATCTGCCCATTGACAGTTCTAGTCCAGCCTGGGGAACCTGACTTCCTTTCTCTGATGACAGAGAGTCAAGGGGAAGTTCTACTTTATTCCTCCTGGGCAAGTTCTAGGCACTTACTGTAATGACAGGTGGGTGGGTTTGGGGTTATCGTATCTTGTTGGTTACTGTTTCATCATTACTGTTTATTACTTACATTTCTTTTAAAGGAAAGCCTAAAATTCCCAGCAGACTGATATGTCATCTTTATGACATGGGTGGAGCGAAGATGGTGGTCCTGACTTTGGAGCAATGGATTCTGTGAAATGTAAGGGGATTTGGACATAGGTCTAAGAAGAGCTACAAACAGGAAAACCTATGTTTGGGTTGCCTGGTTGCTTTTTCCCGGGCTTTAAGGCATCTTCCATCCATTTTTCAGTCTCTCATTTAAATCACTGCCTGGTTGCTAGGGTACATCGGGCAGCCAGGTAACTAATGAAATTCTTCTTTCTTTTAAAATTCTTTTTATTGAGTTTTTACTAATGAAATTCTAATTGAGAGCAGCTGAGTAAATTGCAAATTGTCTCAGGATATGACTGTCCACCAGGTCCGGACTGAGAATTAAAATAGGCCCTGGCATTTTAGGTACACAGAGGCCCAATCAGCCCACATAGAGGCCCAACCAGCCTCCACCAGCCCACTAAATATTGACTTTCAATGGGACCTTATAGCAGCCCCTCTGGCATTTGCCAGAACCCACAGATTGCCAGTCCGGGCCTGCTGTCCACATCATACTAAATTTTAACTTAAAGGTGAAAGACCCAGAAATAAACCTCATTGTGTTGGGTTTTTAATTTATATCCTTCTCCAAGGCTTATGCAGAGCACAGTTTGCCCCACAGGCTGCTGTAGGAGGAGAGTGTCCCAGTCCCAGCGTCTGATTGTTGAACTGAAACCTCCCATCGCTGCAGTTATAGATCAGCAACTCCCCATGCAATCTGTATTTCTATTTATAATCAATATATTTCTCTTGCAGGGTGTCCAAGGCCCACTGATAGATGGTAAGGCAATGTCTCTGGGTCTGCAGGGGCAACATCTCTGCAGAAGGGGGCGGTATTCTTTCTCTGCAGATTTTATTTCTATTTCAAAGGTTGTGAAAGTGTCTAGGCTTAATATTAATACAAAACTCATCATCAAATATACATTCCAGTAGTGGAAGCTTGGCTGCTTTATTGCTTGTGATAGCTGTACCTTGTGAAACCATACAGCAGCTCTATGCAATTTAATTATGGCCTTTCGGGTTCCCCTTCTTACCTTCTATGCCCTCGTCCATCTGGTCGCCCTCCTCCCCTGTGCTGGGAACTAAGCACTTTTTCGAGTAACTGCAGTGCACCCCACACCTGCCAATTTGAGTGTGTGTGATACCATGGAGGAAAGGCAGAAGAGAATCATTTAAGCTGGGATAGGGATGCACCGAATCCACTATTTTGGATTCGGCCGAACCCCCGAATCCTTCAGAAAAGATTCGGCCGAATACCGAACCGAATCCGAACCCTAATTTGCATATGTAAATTAGGGGTGGGAAGGGGAAAACATTTTTTACTTCCTTGTTTTGTGACAAAACGTCACGCAATTTCCCTCCCTGCCCCTAATTTGCATATGCAAATTAGGATTTGGATTCGGTTCGGTATTCGGCCGAATCTTTTCTGAAGGATGAATGAAAAAGGCCGAATCCTGGCCGAATCCCGAACCGAATCCTGGATTCGGTGCATCCCTAAGCTGGGAGAATAAAGGTGGAACAGACCAAGAGGGCCACCATAGCAGATACATGATTGCATTATATACATTATATACACAGGAAACAACACATCAGCTCCATGGACTGATAAACACTATATAGGTCAAGATTTTTTTTGTTGTTGTTTATTCCTTTCTGTTGCCAGCTTCTGACTCTTGGAACAATGTAGCCAAAGTCAGTTCTCTAGGTCTGGCTGGTTTCTGCTACATTGGTCAGAACCAGAATATAAACAGCTGGACTGATGATGTTGATATATAGCATACCTCCCAACATTTTGGAAATATGGAAATAGAAAGTGGGACAAAAAAAAATTAGCTGCGTGGAACTTTTTTGATCCACAGGGGGGACAAGTAATCTTATATCACATAGGGTAGCATCCCACTGAAGAGGAATCTATTTGTGACAATGCCAAAGATAACCTAATTAAGGCTTCCATGGGGTGGAAAGCTTTAAAAAAAAAAAACAAAAAAAAACGTTTTGTGTTGTTGGGAATTAATTTACAAACAATTTCTTGAAACTAGCTGGAGAAGTCAGGGTGGGGCAACTGCCCCTTCTGTGGACACCCATGACCACACCCATTGTATGGCCACACCGACTAATTCAATTTTACAAAATTTGGCAGATTATGAAATTTTGAACACAGTTCTGTGGTTTTTATGTGTTATTACAGCTTTGAAGGTGAATTGCCCTTTGTAACAAATGTATCGAAGCACACCTGCCACGTATTCTGGGCTCTCTGCCAAAAGTCAATTACGTTTTAGAAACTTTGTATCTTTGTTCTGGCTCTTCAGTGCAGGAGATCAAACAGAAAGTGGCGACATTTCAGTAACAATCCGGGACTGTGGGTTGAGCAATTAAAATTGGGACAGTCCCGTTTAAAATGGGACAGTTGGGAGATAAGATACAGATCTAGTAAGTCTTTGTAGATGTAGAATATAATATACATGTACAGAATACAGAAACCCGTTATCCAGAAAGCTCCAAATTACGGAAGGGTCGTACCCCATAAACTTCATTTTATCCAAATAATCCAATTTTTTTAAAATTATGTCCTTTTTCTCTGTAATAATAAAACAGTACCTTGTACTTGATCCCAACTACGATATAATTAATCCTTATTGGAAGCAAAACCACCCCATTGGGTTTATTTAATGTTTAGTTTACAAGATTTTTCTAGTAGACTTAAGGTATGATCCAAATTACGGACAGATCAGTTATCTGGAAAACCCCAGGTCCTGAGCATTCTGGATAACAGGTCCCATACCTGTACAATCCTTTTGTAGTCAAATGTGGCGCTCTTCAATTGCAATGAATCACAGCTCCCAGCATCCTCTGCCAACTAATGAAGTTGCAGATAAATATGCCAACAGGTCAAGCTTAGGATGCAAAATACAAAAACAGACTAAAGCTGCCAAAGTTGCTTAAGAGCTTAGAGCTTTCAATACACAGTTGGGATGAAGTCCCTGCCCCAAAGAGCATACAATCTATTAGCTTGGATGGAACAAAGGCACCCCCTTGTGCCCCCATATCCTTTATACAAGAAGCAGCATGATCCCCAATGCAAGTAATTTTGGCACTAAGAGGTGCTACTAGCATCGGGAGACATAACCCCTCATGCTTTGATGAAGGTAGGGAAGACATAGACCTGTATCTCACCAAACCATATTGGTTGCATTAGATTTATAGGGATATTAATGATTAGCTTGGGATAATTCAGCAGCCATACCAAGCTCACTCCTCTGCTTAATTGAGTTTATTCATTAACTTACCCAGGCCATGGCACACAGCAGTTCTGTCTGAGGTATTCATGTCCCCCCCCCCTCCACTTTCCCTGGGAAACAAAATAAATAGCTGCCTTGTGTTACAAGGGATCCTGCCCCACACAAGCCGTATACTGAAACACAGGAGGGAGCTGCCATGTAGCTGCATGTGATACTCGGCACCGGTTATTCACATCATATAACAGCAGGATTAAGGGTCAGGCTGAGACATTTTCGCCAGTGACTTGTGTAGAGAGTGCAGGTGCACCCTATGTGTCAGAAATGTAGGTAAATGGGGGTAAAAGGTAATTACCTCACCGCTTGGCACTGGGGAGAATCTGGGAGTTACATTTCAACAACAGCTGATGGGCTGCAATTTGGACATCTTGGTATATACAAAAATAAACAAAAATTTTTAGGCAATAGAATCTACCCTTTTGCTTTTATCGCGACCCCCCTCCTCTTTCCTATCAATGGGCCCCTCATCGGAGCTGCAGGTTATGGGCCAGCATGCACATCACTAGTCTATAAGTATGGGCAACTTAAAGGAATAGTTACACAAAAAAAATAAAAGTGTTTTAAAGGAGTGGCAATATAATGTACTGGTGCCCTGTATTGGTAAACCTGGTATGTTTGCTTCAGAAACTCTACTATAGTTTATATAAACAAGCTGCTTGGTAGCCATGGGGGCAGCCATTCAAGCACAGGATATGCAGTAGATAAGAGATAAGTTCTGAAGAATCCCATTGTATACTACATAGCTTATCTGTTATCAGCTGTGTATCCTGTGCCTTTTCTCAACTTTCAGCTTTGAATGACTGCCCCCATGGCTACACAGCAGCTTGTTATATAAACTATGGTAGCACTTATGAAGCAAACATGCCTGTTGTACCAGTGCAGGGCAACAGTGCATTATATTTTCATTATTTTAAATCACTTATAGATGGTGCTCTACTATCATGGCTCCACCAATTATTCTCTATCTGTCTATCCAACAATCTATCTATCTATCTATCTATCTATCTATCTATCTATCTATCTATCTATCTATCTATCTATCTATCATCTATCTATTTATCTATCAACTATCTATAGCTGTCACATTCGGCACCCTAAATCCAGAAACAATGCTAGGCTCCCTGGTCTCAGCTCTTGCTTCTGCCTTTAACAGCCGCCTTTCACCTCGGGAGGAGCTCTCAGCTAATTGGATGCCGCCAGGTCTTACTAAGAGAAGAGCAAAGCTAAAGGTTCTGGATGAGCAAAGGGGCACGATTGTCTCACCAAGGATACTGGATGGGAGACAACACAGCGTGGAAGCAGGCAGGCCGGGCCAGCACAAGCAGAATAGTCAGACAGGCTGGAATCAGGATTGGAGAACGTAGAATAGTCAGACAGGCAAGGATCAGCTTGGAGAGATCAGAATAATAGCCAGGCAACGGTCAGGATACAGAGTTCAGAATAGTCAGGCAAAGCATGGGTCAATAGCCAGAAGATCAGGCAGGTTTCACATAGAAATAGCACCAGGAACAAACTAATTAAACCTAACAATGGGCAATATGTTTAATTACAAAGCCCCTTTAAATACTTTGAATCTTGCGCCAATGGGCGATGATGTCATCACGCCAGCGCATAAACCCTGAAGCGGGCGTGGCACGTGTCCCCGCCATCCACTAGACCACCAGGGAAAGCCACTGGACCACCAGGGTAAGTTACCATCATAACAATATCTCCATCTATTCATCCATCTGGCCACCTATATCTATCTATCTATTTATCAATCAATCAATCATCTATCTCTCCTTCTACTCACCCACCCATCCACCTATATCAATCTATCTATCGATCTATCTATATCTATTTCATATATCTAAATTAATAAAGTAAAATAGTACATAGCACCTTGCCAGTAGGTAGTGACAAATGGTTTGGGTGGTGGAAAGAAGGGGTTTTCTTACTACTATTTTTCTTTATTAAATTAAACACCATTGAGTAATTTATACCCCCTTCTTCCCAGGAAGAGAATTCCTGTAAAATAGCCAAATTCAATATTGTCCCTTTTTTACTATTTCATATATTGTATCTATCATCTATGTGACACCATGAGTACAGGAGTCCCTTTCTAAACATATGATGCCATCCCTAAATTTTCATGCATGCCTCTCAGTAAGTACAGAATGAGCTGAAATGATTTTCAGAAATTATTACTGAGTCAAAGTTGTAATAACAAAATATACTGAAAAAAATATATAAATATAGACTATTTATTTATGTATTTAGATCATGGAAACATTAGTATTTGGTTAAGTATAACATTTTGGAGTTGATCATAGAAATTTAAAAAACAAACAAACATATTTTTGTCCCAGCACAAACAGTAAATTATGCTAAAAATGATGCTCCAAATGTGGCTTGTCTAACAGAACTGGGCCTTGGCTGTATCTCTTTGAGTATCGCTGAAAGGTCTATAGGCCTGTACAGGGTCAAGGAGAAAGGTAGACATTTAGCAATGCAGAAGAACACACTTCCTTCATCGGTTTCAAAGCAGAGATAGATATTTACAGAGAAATGGAATTAAGAAATGTCAGGAATTGTTTGAAGACAGATGGGAAAATTGCCAGAGGACAAATAAAAGAGGCAGGTGAAAATTAGTATTACGGCAGCCAAGAGGAATTTAATTAGGTGAGAAGGGAAATTCTGTTGCGTTGCACCCTTGTTTTTTCCTTATATTTCATTTTCCTTATGCTTCTGCCAGCTCAGCCAGGAAGGCCTGTGATCCTGCTCCTTTATGGGCTCTATAACATTTAAGACACCAAATCCTACATTAAGGAGTAGGCTCACGATCCGTGGCAAGATTTCACCATGCTGCTTGTTCTGATCCATTATTTTGAATGCCAGTAGCAAACCGTAAGCTCATGCATATGGTAATGAAGTCTGAATTTCCTTAATCAAATTAATACAAGAAAACATGGTCCCACAATTGAATGCACAAAGTATGCCAGAGGAATTATGTAAATGGTCGTTGGTTATTTGCTTATCACTCCAAAATCTCTTTGTTCAAAGAAAAAAAAAAACATCATGAACATGAGACAAGGTACAACTGTTATTTGTTATTCATTCAGACAAATTGAGATAATAGGTAATGAGAGCTGCTCTGCAGGTGCTCACAGTCTATATGGCAATAGTATTTTACACTCAAGTCACTTGTGAGGTACAGTTCCTGTTCTGTCTTTTTTTAGATACTGCATTTTGTTAATGTATTGACATTTCTTGCATTAGTAAGAGCATTGAACTTGGCACAGATGAGACAATTGTCTCATCTGGGACAATTGTATCATGAAATGCTGGGGCCACTGTTCCATAAAATTCTGGGACAATTGTGTAATGAAATGCTGGGGCCACTGTACCATAAAATTCTGGGACAATTATATAATGAAATGCTGGGGCCACTGTACCATAAAATTCTGGGACCACTGCATCATGAAATGCTGGGGCCACTGTTCCATAAAATTCTGGGACAATTATATAATGAAATGCTGGGGCCACTGTACCATAAAATTCTGGGACCATTGTATCATGAAATGCTGGGGCCACTGTTCCATAAAATTTGGGACAATTAGATAATGAAATGCTGGGGCCACTTTACCCTAAAATTCTGGGACCATTGTATCATGAAATGCTGGGTACATTGTGCCATAAAATTCTGGGACCATTGTGTCATGAAATGCTGGGGCCACTATACCATTAAATTCTGGGACAATTGTATCATGAAATGCTGGGGCCACTGTATCATAAAATTCTGGGACAATTGTATCATGAAATGCTGGGGCCACTGTATCATAAAATTCTGGGACAATTGTATCATGAAATGCTGGGGCCACTGTATCATAAAATTCTGGGACAATTGTGTCATGAAATGCTGGGGCCACTATACCATAAAATTCTGGGACAATTGTATCATGAAATGCTGGGGCCACTGTACCATAGAAGTCTGGGACCATTGTATCATGAAATGCTGGGGCCACTGTACCATAGAATTTTGGGACCATTGTATCATGAAATGCTGGGGCCACTGTACCATAGAATTTTGGGACCAATAATAATAAGAATAATAATGACCTTATTGGTCGGCGTGTCAGTGAGCAATGTCTTGTGGGACATCATTTTTCAACTTGCCACTATCCCTCCACCTTTTTTTTCTCAACCATTTCAACAACTACCTGTTGTCATTTGATAATAAATGAAGAAACTATGGGACCAACATAAAAGTACAATTAATTCTACCTTCTGGGTTTCACTTTTAGTACACACAGCAATATCAAAGTTGCCCGGCAGTGGCTTAATAATCTTGCTAGCAGTATATATTCTGTTTGATTCTATATTTCTATAATTGATAATAAGTCTTAATACATTATCACATTAAATTATCACATGCAAAGTCAACTTTTAAAGCCATCAGTATGCCTGTGAGAAAGGGATTCTCTTATGGTCTTCATGGTTCTTTAATCTATCTAGTAAGCTGTTACACAAAAAAATTAAAGAGCTGGAAGATGGCGCCCATGAGCTCTGCTTACTCTGCACCTATAGGTGAATAATTATTTAGGGGCACTTTCAAGGGTAATGACCTATGTGGGGGGAGGGGAAGCCGGGGGGGGACTATGTAGGGTAGGGGTTTTTTTGGGGGGGGGTTGTTCTGCCCAAGATATCAGAGGCTCAAGGTTATGCAGTCATCTTGCACAAGCCTGCAAAAACCCCTCCACCTCTGTTTAAAAAAGTGTGTTAATGGCCCACGTGCGCTGCCTAATAACAACAATAATGATTATCTAGCCATTTGCCTGTTGTGCTGTGAATCCACATAGGTGCCGATTATCCAGGAGACAGACCTGTATCACTTCTGCAAGAGAAAGGGCTCTTACAGATGAGCTTTTTTACCTGCACTCCCCTGAGTTCCGTTTTCATGCGTTCAGCCACAGGGAACGCAGGAGTAGACGCATCAAATTCTTTTCAATGTGGCTGTATTCACAGAAGCATGTAAGCGCTGAACGCAGGTTGGGATGCAGCATGTTGCATTTTTCCTGCGTTCGGCGCTTACATGTGTCTGTGTGAGTACAGCCACATTGAAAAGAATTCAGCACGCCTACTCCTGCACTCCCCTGCAGCTGAACGCGTGAAACCAGAACGCAGGGGAGCACAGATAAAAACGCTCGTCTATAAAAGCCCTAAAGCAAATGTCCCATTGTCAGTCCCTTACGTCACATATTTCACTTGAACTGTATCCGCTGCTGCAATAAAGTCCAATGTGACGGCATCGGCGAAGACAAAAAGGAGGTGTTTGGCAGATAATTAAAAACAAATGAGAGGTTATTTGGACTATTAGTTATTACCCTGAGGGATCTAGACATTTTCACAGCTACACATAATAATAATATTGACTTTTCTGTAAATGTCAGGGAGTTATGGCATGAAAACCAACATACAAAGTGAGTTTTTGTTAAATAAATAAATAAATAAATATATATATATATATATATATATATATATATATATATATATATACACACACCATGAATGTGCTGGGCTAGTAAAGGTAAAAACAGAGAGATGTATGGAATGAGGGAATGTTCGGGTATAGCTGCAATAAGCACTGACGCCTACTTTCCCCCCTCAATTCGAGGATAAAACCTGCTACAATACAGAAGTGCTGAGATGCCTTTGTCTATGTGTGAACTAATAGAGACGGCGTTCTGTTATCCAGCAAGAAAATAGGATGTTCTTCTTAAAGGGAAAGCATGCCTTATCAGTCATTATACCTTATTCGTAGAGGACATATTCTGTTTATGGGTTTTTATTACTACAAGGAAAAAAATATGTGTACAATTACTCTTTATGTATCTTCCAAAAATATCCTAAATCTTGATTTCGATTAAAAAGGACTGCTGTGGATATTGCGATGAATCTGTGCAGCCCACATCAGGTGCATTCCTTTTAATGTTCCCATTAAAGGAACACTAACACCAATAAACTAAAGTATGTTAAAGGAATGACAATATTATGTACTGTTGCCCTGCACTTGTACAACTGTCGTGTTTGCTTCAGAAACACTACTATAGTTTATATAAATAAGCTGCTGTGTAGCCATGGGGGCAGCCATTCAAAGGAGAAAAGGCTCGGGTTACACAGCAGATAACAGATAAGCTCTGTAGTATACAATGGGATTCTTCAGAACTTATATGTTATCTACTGCATATCCTGTACTCAGTGGTGGAACTACTGGGGGAGCAGGGGGTGCGAGCGGGCCAGGGCCCGCACCCCCTCAGGGCCCCCGGCAGCACACGCACCACTGACAAATGCGGCCATACAGAGGGGGTCGGGGCCCAGCTGCGTGTCACGCACCAGGGTCCGTCCCCCTCTAGTGACGCTACTGCCTGTACTTGAATGCTTGCTCCCATGTCTACACAGCAGCTTGTCTATATAAACTATAGTTGTGTTTCTATAGCAAACACACCAGTTTTACCAGTGCAGGGCAACACTACATTACAGTATATTGTCATTCCTTTGAAACGTTCATTTTTTAGTGTTACAGCTCCTTCAAATGATGGACACATGAGGTGGGGCAGGAGATGCTTCCCACAACTATACACTTATGGAATGTAGGTAAACACATAACCTAGTGTAATGTTCTGTGGGAGTGTGGTCCACCTGTTGCCATATACAGTATTCGGCCAACTATTATATACTGAGTAATCTGGTGGGGGGCAAAAATAATCTCTTTATGAGGGGCATATTCGTACCAAAGGCCAACAGTCGAACAGCCCATTGCTAAGGAGCTAAGGAGTAGACCTGGTAACAAAAATTGTGGCTGTTATTACATTATATGCGGAACTAGGTAGGAGCATTTTTGTAGAAGCCATTGTCCACGATTTCCAGATTTCTCCACTTTCTAGGGACCTTTAACATTATTTAGTAGTTATCCAAAACAATCCCAAAAAACAGGGTTAAAATGTAGGCTAAAATAATCTACATTTAAAAGACAAAGCAACAGTGTGTGACCATTTGGGATGCACCCATCATTGACTAAAGTCCAATACCTTTTAGCCTGGGCATGTTCTTCATGCAAAGAAAAGGTACACTGGCCCAGGGTGAAATGTCATTGACTTAGGTCACCAACGGGTGTTGGCATCCCAATAATAATAATAATAATAAATAATGTAGTAGCTTCCTTAAATGAAAGTCAGAGGCCATTTTAATGTAACGTGAGATGGTGAGAAAACAGGTGGGAAAGGACCACAGCCACTAAGAAAATCACCACCTTTGACTAAGCTCAGATACCAAGTTAGGAGCTAATTTTTAATAATTTATTTACTTTATTCTTCCTTTCCATTGCACAGTAGCCTTTATCTTCAACTACTATTTGTAACAGGCTTTTTTTGGGGGGGGGGGGGCAGGTCTTTTCTTGGGGCCATCAAAAGGAAAGGAAACCATTTGAGGCACTGGAGGAAACCTTGGCTCAATCATTAGGTACGGTGCATTAATAGGTGCCTTTTGGGGTTGGCTGTGTCTGGTGTTCTGTTCTCTTAATTAAGTGTAAAATGTGCCAATATTTAAAAGAGGAGGACATACAGTCAGTTTGCTTTGTGTCACAACTGTTAAGAAATGGATCATGCAATACTCAAAATTCCTGGGAAGTGTGGGCAGAAAGAAAGCATCACAGTCAAAGGAAAAGGAAGCAACATGCATCAAGACAAATGATGTACAAGAAGGGCCGCCATCAAAAAATCACAGGGCCCCCTTGGCCCCTGATCCCTGACCATCCCAGCCTGACCCCCAAGCCCCACCCAGATGCCGCCCAACCCAGACCACAGTAAAAAGGCCACACAGTCATTAGTCGGAGTTGCTGGCTGCCCAATTTACAACTATTTCATTTGTGTTTTGATAATTTCCTATAACACTTTGAGCATGTGGGGTGCACTCGAAAGATGGGTTTACAAGATACAAGATGGGGAGACCATGTTGGCAAAATTAAAGGCCTGGATTATTAATACACCAGTGAAACCTCTGTTCTTGTAAAGTGGCAGCTATTTTTCGTGTGTTGAGTGTATCTGTCCTCCCACTCCCCAAAAGTAACAAAAGTTGGCTTTCTTGCACACTTTCAGAGCTATACTGTGTGTTCCGTAACTGACATTTTTTTTTTAGCAGATTTGCAAAAGGATAAAAAAAAACACTGTCATTGCTTTGTAATATCTGAAGCTGCTATTGTTGTCTCCAATAAAGATTAATTATATGTTAGAATCAAATACAAGCTACTTTTTTTATTATAACAGAGAAAAAGCAAATCTTTTTTAAAAATTCAAATTATTTGGCTAAAGTGGAGTCTATGGGAGATGGCTTTCCCGTAATTCTGAGCTTTCTGGATAACGGATCGTTTACCAGTAATATATCATTTTTTGTAGATTGTTATGGTAACCTGTAACAATATAAAAAGTAAAAATGAGTGACTGCCTAGTGTAATGAGTGAATTCAAATTCAGACGATTTAGAGAAAATAAAAGAATGCTTTCCTTCTGCGGGTTCTTCAGCCCATCTGTATTCTGCAGGGACCCAGCTATATATCCGCCAGCCCTAGTCACTGTCCCTCCAATCTAAGAGCCACAAGGGGGAAATTTGCATTTTGGCATCTGATATGGGAACCAAACTTGGACTGCATGTTCTTTTAGAAAATCGTTTAATTTATCTGTGTTTTTTTTTTTTACAGGGAAAGCATTTAATTGTGCCACCAGTTTCTTCAAGCACCCCTCTTATTAAAAAGAAAATACAGCTTATTTAAGAGATGTTCTGTCTTGTAATTATTTTGCCCTAAAGGGATAATAAAATGTGAGGACACCACTTATTATGTGCATGGAGTATTTTCTATCTGCATATTAATATTTATATAGATTGGGTAGAACAGTGCCACCTAATGGTAAATGTCTACTATTTCCATGGACCTGGTGTAGGTTTGCAATTATTCCATTAATTTATCATAACACTTGCTGAGTTACATTAAAATGAAGAGGTCAGAGGTCTATAAAATCATTGAACTGCCTGCCGCCTGTAAAACCTCCATGATGGCTGCGTCATCATTCCTCCCAACATTTGAAAAATGAAAGGAGGGACAAAGACTTATGCCTTGCAAAGCGCAGCAAATTTTTCGGTCACACCCATTTTTGGACACCCCACCTAATTACCATGTCTGTTTTACAAAATGCTGCAGGCTATGAAAGTTTGAACACATTTCTCTGAGTTTTAGTGCAATGTTTTATGTGTTATACCAGTTTTGATAATGAAAGTGAATTCCCCTAAAATGCTAGTTCTTCCAAGAGACCTGAAATTGTTAAATTGTTAAAATTGTTTCTTTGTTTATCTTAAATTGTTACAAAAGTATCTAAGTGCAGCTGCTGACTGTTCTTATTTTAATTGTTTCAGAAACTTTGTATTTTTTTCTCAAGTGCAGGAAATCAAAGAGAAAGTCAGGACATTTTAGTAAGAAACCTGGGACTGCGGATTGAGCTTTCAAAATTGGTACTGTCCCACAGAAAACGGGACTGTTGAGAGGTATGCGTCATGCCAAGAGGCTTCCAACTGGTTACCCTCCATTACAATGTAATAAAAGACAATATATTATTATATGGGGGATGATATAGGGATTAGCATTCAAAGAAAAGGGGAACATGGGAGGACAGTAAAATTTATTTGGGGAAGCTTTCCTCTGCATAATTTATAATTACAAGGTGTATATAGTAGATGTTTTTTTTTGAGGAGGCCTCCCTAATATTTATTATTCTCCTGCTATTCTTTATTAATGGTTCACTGGTGCTATTGATAATTAATTTCCAAAGGAAACATTATTTTCTACATGGCCCTTGAGAGAATACTGATCAGCTAATTTTAATTGGGACACCCAACAAGTGAAATAATGCTAGATGTGTTTCACTTCATGGTGAGTCAAACCTGGCTGATCCAAATATTTGCCCCATGGTCCAGCAACAGTGTCAAATGGATTAGGCTGTGCATAGCAGCTGATAACAGAAAGCCTACATAGGCCCAAGTCAATCAATGGCTGAATAAGCCCAACTGCAGGTGAACTGGGGAGTGGGATTTTTTTGGTCTTACAGTGTTTACCTGCCCTTTACTCTTTTGTTCAGTTGTGTTCTTAATAATAGTTGTTGAGATGCAAACAACCTGCAATGAACAATATGGCCCAACAGACTAAAGGTGGCCATACATGGGCAAATTAAAGCTGCTGATATCGGTCCTTTAGACCAATTTGGCAGTTTATCTGCCCATGTATGGGGGCTTCTGATAGGTCTTCCCAATCAATATCTGGCCACGATATAAATGGAAAAGGATTAATTTTTCAGGCGATCGACCCTTCAGAGTCCATTGTTCCTCGTTGTAATCCGATCATTCGGCCCTAGTGTCCATGTAACACTGCACATTGTGTATCATCATAAACGTGTCTCAGTTTATGTTCCAAGCTACATATAAGTCCCTCACCACCGGTCATATTTATTGGCCGTATTTAGTGGTCCATACAGTATTTATCTGTAAATTTTCCTATGAATTCTAGTGTTGCACGTTAGTCCCATTCTGCCCCAAACTGGTCAAGGCTGTGCAAAGAACAGAGGGCAGAGGCTGAATTAATTATCTTTAAACCTCAACTGCTGTCTGCAAAAGTGTAAAGACCCAGCTTGTCGAATTCTTCAGAAAATGTATGAGAATCATGAGATCACTTCTAGTAATTACTGTCAGTTTTCCTCTCATCCCTTCCCACACAGATAGTGGACAATAATTCTATCCAGCTTTAATGAGCTTTTGGTAAACTTATTCTGTAGGTGGGCTCTGACTCATCATAAGTTCCGGTCAGGCTCCATGGGAAATCCACAAAATAAAGATATTACAGCAAAATGTGTCATCTATTTGCAGTTTCTCAATTTTAACCCCTTTTGTCAAAGGGTAAATGAAGGGTAAGAAGTTGTATTATGTATACCGATGGGACTCTAAGTTGATAAATATAAAATATGTGTATTTATGTCAAGGTTTCCATATGGAATATGTTTTTCAGGAGATGCGGGAATCGTTTTGTAATCATCACTCTCCTATTAGAGGGTTGTAATAAACGATGGCAGGAAAATTACATTATATATAGGACCACATTAAATCCTTTCCCCTATAGAAAATATGAACTATTTAATTGGGATAATAAATGAGCAGTTTCACTATATAGAAATCTGAAAATACTTTGCTTGGGGTAGTTATACTACTGTATAAAAAAAAACAGAATTCATGCTATAGAGAAAGTTTTTCTTTCCCCATATAAAATCTTTGTACAAGAAAATGTGTTTCATGAGAAAGGATTTAATTTCTTTCTTCTTTTCCAATAGACTTCCCATGTCTTCCTGCTAATCCTGGATCTTAAATCCTGGCTCACTATTTAAAGTACACTGGACTTGTTGTCTGCGGACATTGGAATTGAAATAGTCAGCTGGGCCTGAAAAGTGCGCTTTGGGGTTTTTTTTTAGCCAAGAATCATATGAAACTCTCCTGTGCTAATATTTGTATATCATAAATGATCCCTATTGACAGCAATGTCAATGGGGATCATAAGAGATTTGTAGAAATTGTATGCACTCCCAGGCCTTCTCGTATGCAATAGTCTGGTGCTCAGTCCTCTAGGGAGACGGCACTCCCCTGGGTTCACAGGAAACGAAGAATTGAGGAAACGGCAAACAGAATTGGATGCAAACGGGGATATACCCCTATGGGTTTATTGTGTCAAACAGCAAAACGTTTCGGGGGCAGGCCCCTTCGTCAGGTGATCATTAGATATTTAACACTCACTACTTGCTGATGCCTACAGCCATACTTTCTTATGCACAGGGTCGGACTGGACATGGGGGGGCCCACCGGGTAACTATACTCCAGGCCCCCCGTGCGCATGCGCGAACGGCTCGTCGGACGCCAGCGCGCATGCGCGAACGTCTCTGCGCACGCCAGCGCGCATGCGCGAGCGTCTCTGCGCACGCTGGTGTGTATGCAAACGCCGGTGCGCATGCGCGAACACCAAAGCGCATGCGATACCGGCGCACCTATTAGTTTTTATTTGGGGGCCAGAACATTGGGGGAGGGGGCTGGGCCGGCGGGGGCCCATGAAGGCCGGGGCCCACCGGGTATTTTCCCGGTTTCCCGCCGGCCCAGTCCGACGCTGCTTATGCACACTCCTAGAGCACTCTAAGATTTCACATCTAAATGGGAATCCAAGATGAATCACCGGTTGCACGATTTGTTTGCGGAGTCCTCCCCTCCAAGACCTCTAGGACACAGGGTATTTTGATAGATAGAAATAGAGGAAACCAATGAGCTTGAGATTCAGTTTGGTTCTCTTACCACTAACAATAAAGGGAGTTCCTTGGTGTGGATCCATCATTTCTGAACCACTTCCCATTATTGTCAGTGATAGTTGATCCCCTACTGGTATCATGATAGACCTAAGCACTAGACCCAATATCAAGACTTTCTGGATCATTATTCATATGGCTGAAGGACCATAACCTGACCAACTACAACCAAAGCTTTGCACCTTCTTTGGAACGTGCTAATACCAAACTCTATTATCTCCAATCAGCTGTCAACTTTCAATAGGGTATGAAGCCAGAAAGAGCTAAAGCCCAATTGGTATTATATATTATACTAGGTAATCTTTGGGGTCCGCTTACTAAAGCGTGGTAAAAATATGCACACAAAATATAGACAAATTTGTCGCCAAATATGTTTTCGCCAGTTTACTAACCTGCGGTAAATATAAATTTGCAAATTTTCTTGCGCAAGAATATGTTTTTGGCAGTTATCGTATTTGCTGAAAATAACGCTATGTACACATTACTCCCTGGTTTACTAAACAGCGAAATGTACGAAAGACAAAATTGACGGCAGAATAGGGTAAACTGAACCATAGCAACTGATAGTTGCTGAAAACTAGACAGCAAAAAGCTAAATAATTCAAAAATTGAAAACCAAATGGCAGTAACAGAAATTGATCGCCCCACCCCTTGGCCCCCCAGTCTGCTGTATAGGTAGTTATACCACTGCCAAATGCAACTAGTGTTAGAAAATTTATTTCTACATCATACTAAAATTTATGTAAAAAAGTTGAACCACCCCTTTAAATCTCACACTGAGGTTCCAATAAAACCATCACAATTCTACTGAATCACAATATCTCTGTAGAAGTATTACAACATTTCCAACTCCCTCTTTCTTGTTTCCCTTCCACCCTGATATTTGATAGCACATTTACAAATAAAGGTTTTCCCGGACACATTCAACATAGTTTCCGAATGTTGGTCAGGCTTCATAGTTTCTGCCATAATTTATGCCTTTCACATTTGTTCTCCTTTATGAGAATGACGTGAAGGAATTGCTAAGTACCCTGTCAGGGTTACTGCATTAAAAAATTCCTGCCCTTCTCTTTGTAGCTTTAGAAAATGCTTGGGGCACTGGTTCCCTGCAGCAAAGTTCTAGCACAGAGAGAGGCATTCTCTACTGTCTGGGTATCTGTGTCATTGTATCATGTTACTTTGCCCTCAATTTTTCCTTCAGCTCAGAGCTGCCAGTATAGAAGGGAAGTTACCACATTTTAATAAATTGCGGTATCAATTAATATGGGTAAATTGCTGCATAATTTTGTCTTAAAGGAGAAGGAAAGTCTTTGTGCACTTGGGGTGCCAAATATTAGGCACACCCAAGTGATTGTATTGACTTACCTGAAACCCCGGGCCGGTGCTCCTATCAGCAGAAAACTGCACCGGCCCGGGGTTATACCAATGAGCACCACGGAGCTTCTTCTGTCTTCAAATTTCCCATGGCAGACATATGTGCAGTAGAATGAAAAAGTCAAATTTTTAGTTAAAGTTCGGCTTTTCATTCTAATGCGCATGCGCAGCCGTGAGAAGACAGAGGATGCCGCAAGAGAAACGCTCCGTGGTGCTCGCTGGAATAACCCCAGGCCAGTGCAGTTTTCTGCTGATAGGAGCACCAGCCAGGGGTTTCATTTAAGTAAATACAATCACTTGGGGTTGCTTAACATTTGGCATCCCAAAGTGCAAATGACTTTCCTTCTCCTTGAATGACTGTCATGTGTATTAAAGACATTCTAGGGGCCACGACTGGCAAGTGCACAGGTGCAATCGCCATGTTTTGAACCCACAATGCAGGGCTTTCCCAATAATTCCAGCTAGGTCTCAGCTAGGTCTACCGTCTATTCCAGCATTATTGCAGATGGGAAGGGGTGATAAGCCTGAGGCAATTGTGGGCAAAGTGTCAAAATCTGGAAGCTTGTGCTAATTGCAGATACAATTGCTCTGAAAATTTTTGGATGGCATCACTTAAATCCAAATCCCATCTGCCCCAGATTTGTTTGGTATGCAAGTACTCTGTGTCTATTGACATAGGGGTACCTTGAAAATTCCATCACCTCTAAAGGTGGCAGTAGCTCCAGGGTTCCCAGGCATCAATGGACACACTGCATGCAATTCAAAAGAGCAGCGAGTGGCATCAAGCACAACTGTATAGAAGTGCGAACCTGGAAGGAGAGCTTGAACTGAAAAAGATTCTAAAGCTACAATTAAATCGGTACAATAGGCCCAATAAAGGCCTCCATATAAGGCATAAAACAACACAGAATATTCAAATATGGGCTTGCACTCAAAAGAAAAATTATGTTCAAGGTGGTATTTTTTAAAAAGATTGTATTTAGACAAAAATGCTAAATTGTTACAACATAACAATACATATAAAGGTCAATTATACAAACAGTGTCATGAAAATCAATTCAACATGATAAGTATTATAATACAGGTACATACCACCCTGATGCAATCACGGGCTAAAGGAAGCGGATATACTCACCCAAGAATGAGAATTACCCCAACGTTTCGGCTAAAATCCTTTCTCAAGGGGAATTCTGGAATTCTGTCATTCCTTTATACCACTTTAATTTTTTTGGTATTACTATTCCTTTAAGAAAGCAATTGTTGGGCTCTCAATTTTCTTTTGTAAACTTACAGAATAGGATGGACTCCCAAAGTTGAATATCAATAGCTGCCAGCTACACATAAGCATATTTTACGCTCTGATATAGGAACTTTTATATGGATGTTTATGGACACAAACGGTTCAACTCTTACATTGTGTTGGCCCTTTTAAAGAACACTATACCCTTAGTTAGTCTCGTAGAACTGCAGAATAAGAAATACTAGGGAGTAATCTTTACATGCTAAGTGATTGGAACACAATAGGAAGGCTATGGGATAAGCAGGTTTTAGGCAAAAGCTAAATGGTAAGATGAACCGTTAATACCTTCATTCTTCATAGAGACTTGGGAAGGGAAGTAAAAGGAAAATAATGAGGCATTAACCACTTAGGAGGGAATGTAATTAAAGTTGCAAAGAGAAAAACAATTCACACTAATAAGAATAAAAATCCACATCTCCTTGTTCCTTAAACTGTTATTGCATTGCGAATTTTAATTGCGCATTGCGAATGTTAATTGCGCACTCTTAAGAAGTGCTTGAAGGTGTCGTAATCTTTTGAGCAAACATGACGACTTTTCCAGTAAGAAGTTTTATTACATTTACTGCGCACTGGCGCAAACTATAAAATTCGCTATCGGTCTTCCACTGTCGGAGGTGGTCGCTAAACAGTTTTCGGGTCTGCAAAAGCGATATTAAATTTGCGCAAAGGCATAACTTTTGGCATTGCGAATAGTTTTTCCATTACATTCGTTTTTTTACATTCCCCCGTTAATGTTTCAATGATACGAAGTGATTAAAAAAGCAAAATAGCCCTTTAAGCTGCCATTGACCTTGGCTGCGTATGTGTGATCATGCTCTGCATGCGTGCCAAAAGTTCAACAGTCCGCTCAGTCTCTATAAAACAATTGACATGAAATTTAATGAGGTTATTTAACTCCAGAGCCATTTGTTCTATTCTAAGGCCAGATTGCCAAACTCTACATACTGGGAGGGGGTTCTGGGAATTCTGTTTTAAGATATCTATAATTTGGGGACAGAACAGTTGGATTACTTGGAATTGGGAGGCCAAAATGGGTAAAATATATTATTTGGTAACCTTTGTTAGCAAGCAGATCTTGTATGTAGGAATGTCAGTCAAGAAGCCTTTCTATAACTATTAACTTTCTTCCAGGACAAGAAAGTGCTATTTACTGGGGAACTGCCAATTTGTTAGGTATCCCTCAGTGAATATAATTTTAGCATTAGACCCCAGGCCAGTGTTTTATGCATTTCCCAGTCATCCTTGTGGCTGCCTGGAACCATTTGCCTGAGCAGTAAAATTTTCTATACTGCAGATGTAATGTTAAAGAGGTTGTTCACCTTTAAACTTTTAATGGCACATTTACTAAGCGTTGAATAACGAGGGTTAATTAACCCTCGGTATTCGACCACGGAAGTAAAATCCTTTGACTTCGAATATCGAAGTCGAAAGGCTTTACGGCAAATACTGCGATCGAACGAAAAATCTTTCGATCAAACGATTAAATCCTTTGAATTGAACGATTCGAAGGATTTTAATCCATCGATCAAAGGATTTTCCTTCGATCAAAAAAAGCTTAGGAAGCTTACGGGGAAGGTCCCCATAGGCTAACATTGTAGCTCGGTAGGTTTAAAGTGCCGAAGTATGTAGTCGAAGAGGCAGTACTTCGACTATCGAATGGTCGAATAGTCGAACGATTTTTAATTCGAATTGTTCGATTCAAAGTCGAAGTAGCCTATTCGATGGTCGAAGTACCCAAAAAAAAAGTTCGAAGTTTTTTTACTTCGAATCCTTCACTCGAGCTTAGTAAATGTGCCCCTAATTATTAATCAGAAAGTGATATACTTAAACAATTTGCAGTTAGTATAAATGTTTACTCTATTTTAAGTTATTGAGCTTATTATTCAGCAGGTCTCCAGTTTGCTATTTCAGCAATCCAGTTGTTAGGGAGCATATTACCCTAGCAACCTTGCACTGAAATTAATAAGAGACTCGAATATGAATGGAAGAGGCCTGAATAGAAAGATGAGTAATAAAAAGTAGCAATAACAATATATTTGTAGCCTTAAGGTGGCCAAAAATTGAACAAATCCTCGATTTGTACGATCAGATCTTTGTGTCTATGGCCAGCTTTACAGAGGATTTGTTTTTTTAGATGGGGTCAGTTAACCCAACTGAAAGCTGGAAAGAGTCAGAAGATTCATTTTATGGTCACATCAATGGAGAAAGAGACAAGGGTTATGGGAAAAGTTATTAATGTATATATATACACAATGTGTGTTTATATACGTGTATATATATATTGTTTATCATCACAGATCTCCAGCTGTATAGTAGAACAGACTCTGGCTGCTGTATAGCAGAACAGGAGCTACAGGCTGGATGTTGGGTGCCTTATTATACACCCTAGTATTGCTAGTCCGGGCCTGCACCCTAACCCTTTGCTTCCTTTTCCATATATAAAAAAGGCTGTTTTTTTCCTGTACAACTGCTGGTCTCCTCAAAGTGCAGAAGTCACTCGGTCATGTGACACACCATATACAGAATTTACATGGGCCAGTAACCCCTCAAAAATCTTTTTGTATTACTCTATATGGTGTTTGTCTCAAAGGCTCTAATATATTTTATAAAATAAGCTATAATGTAGATATTGGGGGCAGCCATTCAAGTTCTAGGGCCTACTTTTTCATAGCAAAAAAATCACATGTAAATGATACATGGAGTGTATTTTCTATCTGCAATTTCAACCCTATTGGAGAACCTAACACGTGGATTTTGACTAGAAAACGCAGAGAATAGGATCGATTTACTATAAGTCTTACAATAGAATACAATGACAGTAGACATCTATAGAGTGATAGAGTGAACAGTCATATAAAATAGGACTGTTGCCATCAATATGTTTTATTTGCCAGTGCTGGACAAACAGATATAATATATCTTAAATAGAAAAATAAAAAAATAATATTTGCTTCATGGTTTTACATGATACAAAAACCCCCCAAAAAAACGTAACAATGGAGGGCCCTATTTCCCATGTGTGACCCTGACCTTGTAGGCTTGGCAATAACACTGGAAGGCAGGGTGGAGAGTGCAAAAAAGGGACAATTCGCTATTCTTTGAATTGAAGCTCCGTTCTGGAGCACAGAGACCTCCATTCGACCCCATGAATACAGCACTGCCTGTGTTTGGCAGCACTGTATTCATGCAAGGTGGCAGACACATGGGCAGCTCCACTTCTGCCCTCTTCCCATCTCCAGATGACTTTGCTAGGGAGCAGCGGTGGACGCAGGTTGCAACTGGGCCCTGTACTTGCCGCTTGTCCTATGTAAATTTGATCTTGTTATATAAGTCTCTGGATCAATACTGTCAGAAGCTTACTCATTTGCAGGGCAGAGAAGACATATTATAATGTAAGAATTGTTAGATATATTTAAGGTTTATATCTTAGTATATATTTATCAAGGATGGCCATACTGTGGCCCTTCTGTTGTTGCTGCTGCAACATACATCATCTTTGTTAACAAAGAAGGCAGGGCAAGAAATTCAGAAGTGGAATAAAATTCACAAAGGCACAGAAGCCCCAAGGGGCACAGCTGATCGTGAGGATCCCTCCCACACGCATTGCTCTCTTCTACACCTCCTGTGCCCAAATCTATCACTTCTCTTACATGGCTCAGTTCAAGAAAGACAAGGAAAAATAATTACTGTTATCAACAATTTCTGTAACCTGTTCTAACTTCCATACAAAGGTAAATATAAACCTTATCCCAATACTGTAAAAATGTCCATTTTTGTCAATTTACTGAAAAATGTAAATTTAACAAAAGCTTCATCTCTGGGCAATAAGGAACTTTTCTACATATAACCAATTATAAATTCTGTGATGAAATTGTCTAATTATTTTTCACAACCCCCTCATCATTTCATGTCATTTCATGTGCAGATTAGTGTCGGAGTTGGTTAGTTTGAAAGATAACTTGGTTTTTAAAACATTATCTAAGCAAAGGGATCAAACTCCAATATACATGACCTAGCTGTCAATTAAAATCTGACTCCGAATCCAACAAAGGAACCAAAAGAAAGGGGGCACTCACTGTTCCAATGCCGATGCGCTGTGCTGCAATGTGAAACCGCTTCTCGTAGCGTACAATCCAAGTGAAAATCTTCAAAAGACACGGAGCACTTGCGGGGCTAAAAACACTCTTTTATTATGCAAACATATTTAAAATCATGGAGCGTACAAACTTGACGCGTTTTGTGGACCAAACCACTTCCTCATAAGCAGGATCCGACAAAGAAAGACAGGTTGCTAATTGGGGGATAAATTGGCTTGATAAAGGGCCTGGCAGGCTCGAAACATTGCCTTTTTGTATGCTATGGGCTAAATAAACTCTGCATTTGAGCACTTTTGCAAATTCAACAGTGTTCTGCTGGATTTTTTCGATGTACTGATGTGATCCTAGGACAGGATTGGGTCTTCCGGTTCAGCACCTGACACAACAACAGTGTTTTTTTTGGGAGGTGAGCACTCCATATTCTCTGACTGCTAATTGGGGGATAGTGAAGAGTAACTGGATTATTTCAGAAACAGTATAGGATTCTTAATTTTTTAAAATTTGATTATATTTCCCCTAGATGAAGCCCATATTAAATCTCCATAGTTTCCTTTTATGCGGTGGTTTGTATTGGGCAGAGATAGGGGTGGTTTCTGCCATGAGGAGAGGTCAGTTGGGGCTGGTGCCTGCCCTAAATTGCCCCTGATAAAGTAACAGTATGTTTTGCAGGGCTGCCAACAAAATATTTTCATTTATCCTGGTTAAGCCCTCAGAAAATTCTTAACAACACTATAAACCAAATATGCTCCTGTAGACTAAACACTTTCTGAAGCCCATTGATAACAAAAGACACATCCTGAAGTCACTGCAAAAATCATTGAGGAAACTCCCGAAATCTCCAGCAGATTTGCACCTATATACTAAAACTGAACATATATCAGAGCTCCACAGGTCTCGTGCACAGCATTTGCTTGTCCCAGTGTTACAGGGGGTTGTTGTGGGAGCACTACAAAGCTAACTGAAGCAGACAAATACAAGAGGTCCTCTGTAGTCAACCCATTATCAATATATTTAAGGTATTGAGACATTTTCAGGGGAATGTAATAAAAGTCGCAAAGAGCAAAACAATTCGCACCAATAAGACTAAAAATCCACATCTCGCAATGTAATATTGTTCCTTAAACTGTTTTTGCATTGCGAATTTTAATTGCGCACTCATAAGAAGTGCTTGAAGGTGTCGTAATCTTTTGGAGCAAACATAACGACTTTTTCAGTAAGAAGTTTTATTACATTGACTGCGCATTGGCGCAAACTATAAAATTCGCAAACGCTCTTTCACTGTCGGAAATGGTCGCTAAACAGTTTCCGGGCTCGCAAAAGCTATATTAAATTCGCACAAAGCAAAATGTATTCGCGCAAAGGCATAACTTTTCGCACTGCGAATAGTTTTTCCGTTAGCGATTTTTATTGCATTCCCCCGTTTGTGGCTTAAAAGGGTGGTTCACCTTCAAGGAAACTTTTAGGGGCAAATTTACTAACCTCTGAAACTTCAGCAGGGATGGCTTCGCTCAGATCACAACACTAAGGACAACGCTAATTCACTAAAATCAGAAGTTGCGTCCAGGGCGCCAAACGATGGCGAAGTAGTGCTAGCGTTACTGCGGCAAGCGAAGTTGTGCTAACGTTTCCTAATTTGCATACGGCTGGGAACTTAATGTTCAATGGACGTATATGTTGCAGCCAATACATTACACTACACAAGCCTAGGGAACCTTAATAAAATAAAATAAAGTTGTTATATTGCCCTACACATGAGCCCGTGTGTATAATTTGTGTGCCATATGTTAGGAAATGTAGGGGGGAAGCAGGTTACCCCAAAAAAATGTAACACTATTTTTCAGTCTATTTTTTTAGTCCTATCTACTCTATAGCGCAAGAGGTAACATTCAGGAAAATCCGCATCTTATTGAATTTGCGTAGTTACGTCCATTTGCCAGAGCGCAACTTCGCCAGGCGTTAGGGAGCGAAGTCTATCTCTTACGGTAGCGAAGTTACGCCAGCCACCATTAGTAAATCGGCAAAGTAACGAAATTATGTTATGCTGGTGAATTTTCTATAGCGTTAGTCACTTCGCCCTCTTACTAAATCTACCCCTTAGTATGTTATAGAATGACCAATTTTAAGCAACTTTTCAATTGGTTTTCATTATTTATTTGGTATAATTTTATTAGTTATTTGCATTCATCTTCGGACTTTTTGCAGATTTTAAATGGGCGTCGCTGACCCCTTCTAAAAAACAAATGCTCTGTAAGGCTACAAAGTAGTTATTGCTACTTTTTATTCCTTATCTTTCTATTTAGGCCCACTCCTATTTATATGCCAGTCTCTTAGGCAAATCAATGCATGGTTGCTAGGGTAATTTTGGGTCTAGGTACCAGATTGCTTAAAATGCAAATTGAAGAGCGGCTGAATAAAAAGTTAAATAATTAAAAAATCTTAGCCTCCCTAATGCCCATCTCTCCCACTACAGTCTGTATTAAACACTGCTGCCAGAATTATCCTTCTCTCGTCCAAAAGGGTACAGGCCCCTCCCCTGCTGAAGTCCTTATCATGGCTTCCTATAAAACAAAGAATAACTTCATAACATTCAAAGCCCTTCATTCCTCTGCACCTAACCACATCTCATCTCTTGTTTCTCTATATGTTCCTGGCCGAAACCTCCGCTCCTCTCAGAGAAACAGCTTGGTTGCACCCCCCACTACTACTGCTGTTTCCCGTATCAAACCCTTCTCTCTTGCAGCTCCTTATACTTGGAATGCCATTCCTGAATCTCTCAGTAGAGAATCCTCCTTCAGTGTTTTTAAAAGGAAACTCAAAGATTACCTCTGGGAGCACCTGAATAACACCTGAACTGGGAACTGGCACTTATATGATAGTGTCACACACTGTAACATACAGCACTTCAATACCCATCCGCATTGTGTCTGTAAATTACCCTCCCATTTAGACTGTAAACCCTACGGGGGAGGGTCCTCCATCCTTTTGTCTCCTTGACAATGAGCACTTATTCTGCATTTTACATGTATGTATGTATTTCTAATAATGCACTTATTGTTACTTTTCATTAGAATGACACCTAGGGGCACATTTACTAAGCTCTAGTGAAGGATTTGAATGAAAAAAATGTTTTTTTTGGGTACTTCGACCATCGAATAGGCTACTATGACCTTCGACTTCGATTAAAACTAAAATTCATTCGACTATTCGATAGTTGAAGTACTGTCTCTTTAAAAAAAACGTTGACTTCATGCTTCGGCAGTTTAAACCTACCGAGGTACAATGTTAGCCTATGGGGATCTTCCCCATCACTTTTCTAAGCTTTTTTTGATTGAAGAAAAATCCTTCAATCGATCAATTAAAATCCTTTGAATTGTTCGATTCGAAGGATTTTATCGTTTGATCGAACGATTTTTACTTCGTTCGTTCGATCGTAGCATTTGCGCTAAATCCTTTGAATTAGATATTCGAATTCGAAGGATTTTACTTCAAGGGTTTATTAACCCTCGATATTCGACCCTTAGTAAATGTGCCCCCTAGTTTGTCACTACTAATTTATTGTTTTGCTGTACAGTGCTTTTCCCTCAAGGAGCGCTATACAAATAAAAATATACATACATACATACATACAAGCATTTTTAGTGTACACGTTTATAAAATGGTCAAGCCTCTATACCATGCTAAGTGCCTCCTGTGCAAACGATTGGGTCTAAATGTTGATTCTTTCCCTGTGTAGCATATTTTTTAAAAGAAAAAGGTTTCCAAGACCACCATTATATAAGACCACTTTTAAAGGGATAGGTTTGGGAGTGCTACAACTGCATTCACATCCCTGTAAAATAACTGAGGTTTGCTTTTTAACAAAGCTAAGCACTATGACTTGTAATTAATATCTCTGTTTTTGAAAATCGATATAATTACAAAGGCGTAATTACGGGGTCAGGTATGTACATTCATCAAACCCCTACTTAGAAAAGTATTCATAATGAATGCAATCATGATATACACCCTTGATCTGCCTGAACCATGCTTCTTACCATTTCGCCTATTTCATGGTCATTCCCTATTTCTTTATGAGAAAACAAATCTTAATAATGGAAGAATATAGTGAGTAGAAAAAAACAAGAATAAAGGGGATGAGTGAGGAGGAATAATAGTTTGGAACGTGGGCCCATGGTCTAATGTTCCCCATAGACGCAACGATTCTTCTTACCGATTTTAGGGAAGTCCAAACAATCATTCAAAATTATCGTCCGGTTAGTGGGATTCGAACGATCGTACATCTTACGATTTTTCGGCCGACATCTGTCAGGAAATTGATCGGCCAGGTCAAAAAATCTTTGTCGGTCCCAGTGCAATCTATCTATGTTTGCAGGGCCAAGCAGGCAGCTCCCCTTTGTTTTCCTGGCAAATTGGTCTTTTTAGTTGATGGTAAATTCGTACGATCGTTCTGAGACGATCAGGATCTGACCTTTTAAAGGAGAAGGAAAGCTACAGAGGCATTTTATTGCCAATAGATTAGCTGCAATAGTGCAAGCTAGAATGCTATATTTATTCTGTAGAATGTTTCACCACATCTGAGGAAAAAGCTCTAGAAACTCTCTGTTTGTTTAGGATAGGAGCTGCAGTATTAATGTGGTGTGACATCACTTCCTGCCTAAGTCTCTCCCTGCTCTGGGCTCAGATTACAGTAGAGAAGGGAGGGGGAAGAGGAGCAAACTGAGCATGCTCTTGCCCAGGGCAATGAGGTTTAAGCTGAAGGCAGGAAGTCTGATACAGAAGCCCATGTGTACACAATAGAAGGAAAGAAATGCAGTGTTTCTTTTGACAGGGGACTCAGAGCAGCACTACTTTGGGGGTTTACTGGTATATTTAGATGGACCTTTCTAATAAGACTTACTTAGTTTTAACCTTTCCTTCTCCTTTAAAAATCTCAACATCTATGGCCAGCTTAAGGTTTTCTGGTGGGCCAACGGTCCAAGGCTTTTTGGTGGGCCCCTGGCATTCCAGTCCAACACTGCATATTTGCGAAGCAGTGAAAACATTTATACTGTATATTCTTTACATTTTTACTCCAGAGCCTTTTTCCTGCCCCCTTCACCCCAGCCCACTGTTGCAGCACTGGCATTGAAATCAATTAAGGGGTCGCAGGTCTGAACAGCTCGAGGGATGGCATCACTCTCTGCTAACGCATTGTTTGGTTTCTCATTCGTTTTAATTCCACTTGCTGGTTACAAACAGCCAGCGAGATACAAATGGTCATTATAATGCTCATCATAATATACGTAAATTCATATAAAAACACCCCAGTGGCTACTGTTGGGCCGTTTATTGTGTATAAAGTCCAGTCCAGGTGCTATACAACCCCCCACACATGTAATGGCATCATATTTACATTTAACATGAGGATCTCTTATGTAAAGTGTTTCTAGCCAGACAGCGCTGGTATTAATGCAGCCTGACGGAATGCATCATTCATAAGGTTTTCTGGATACGTCTTGAGTCTGATACATCTTGCAAGCCGTCACAGAGCAATGCATCGCTGTGCCTTTCACCATGGAGTTGTTCACAGCCTGGCAGTAATTTAGCAAGCGTTGGCAGGCCTTTGCACCAGGGAGCCAGCCTTTCTTCTCACAACTGACAGATACGATCTGAGCTGCTGACACTTAGTGATGCACGGTGTTCAGTTGCTAAGCTAATGAGCTGGTTAATAACAGTCTTTAAAACTGTGTATTATACATAGTGCATGGCTTTACCCTGAATGACACAAACCTATTTTCCATTACCCAGGCTTCGCTGAGCCAGCCTGATTGATGGAGGATCCAGGATGGGAAGTCCAGCCCTTTAGTCTAGTAGAAGAGGGAGCCGTCAGGACATGGTAATTGGCTTACATGCTGTTGACCTTCCAGGCAGTGGTTAGCTTATGGGAGGGGAATGAGGAGCGAAAACAAAAGCCAGGAGCCTTTGGAAATCAGGTGCCTGGCAGACAGAGGGCCTCAATAAAGGAATCCTTACAGCGCCTGATGCAACCTAGATTGCTTTATCGCTGATACAGTTTGGAAATTACTGAAGCTGTATTGTCTAGGGCAAAGTTCTTCCACTCTCATTGCCTCAAACAGTTCTTCATCTTAAAATAATTGTGTTTGCTTTCGCTTACAGAAAAGAATTTCTTAGGCTGGCTAAAATCCATGAGCAAAATTCTGCAGAATTTGTACAGATACCAATTTTAAAATAAAAAGATGCCCTATTTTTTTCTGTATTCTCACTATAAGGTAAGGATATTGGCATATTTTTCAGGGCAAGGAATTATTTATTTACCTCTTTGTATGTACAGGTATGGGGCCTGGGGTTTTCCAGATAAGGCATCTTTCTGTAATTTGGATTTTCATAATTTAAGTCTGCTTAAGAAAACATTTAAACATTAAATAGACCCAAAAGGATTGTTTTTGTTCCACTATGGATTAATTATCTCTTAGTTGGGACCAAGTACGAGGTAAAGGAAATAATTTCTAAAAATGGGAATTATTTGATTAAAATTGAGACTATGGGAGATGGCCTTCGTGTAATTTGGAGCTCACTGGTTAACGGATTACAGATAATGGATCTGTATACAGTATTGTATACAGTATATTACTAAAACTATGTGCCTCCATACTACTTCCCATGCAGTGGAACAGGGCACCCATTTACAAAGTATTAATTTTCTCTACACCTGTTATCCAGAATTCTGAAATCACGACCTGGGGGTTTTCGGATAAGGGATCTTTCTGTAATTTGAATCCTAGTCTACTAGAAAATCATGTAAATATTAAATAAACCCAACATGCCAGTTTTGCTTTCAATAAGGATTAATTATATCTTAGTTGGGATCAAATACAAGGTATTGTTTCACTATTACAGAGAAAAAATAAATATTTTTTTAAAATTTGGATTATTTGGAGTCTATGGGAGACAAAGAAAAAGGAAATATTTTTTTCTTTGGGAGACAGCCTTTTCGAAATGCAGAGCTTTCTGAAAAATGGGTTTCAAGATAGACAATCCTATATGATGTTTTCGTTCTAATAGCTCCCTGAATACAGACGCCTTATAATGTACTTCAACTCCCAGAAATCTTATCAATGGTAAAAGAGTGCTGGAAGTTGTGGTGCACCAATATCTGGAAACAAATTACATACTCCCTTTTCACCAGCGTCAATAGAGAAATACAAAGCAAAATGAATCAGTGATGTTATGGTAGTCCCGCAAGGTCTTTATTTATTTATATTGGCATATTGGGTAACAGACAGATACTGCTCTCATTTCATTCTCAACAGGGGAGAAAAATAGAACAGACTATTATCCTGCAGGTCACCTGAAGTTATTTAAAATATCAGCTGATACTGTATGTGCATTGTACATATTGTGTGGCTTTTATAGGTACACAGTAGGAATACGGCAGCCATGATGATTCCTGTGAGCAGAGGCTTATGGAAGGCAAAGAGTTAATACTTTGGGAGACTGGCAAGGCAATCTTCCTTGCTAATTATTTGATGCTGATGATTAGAAATACAGCTCACGAAGATCACATCTCCTCCGGGACCTTAAAAAAAAGGGCTGGGGTGAATGATGATCTGTGCTAGATAGGGACTGTGCAATTAGAAATGACCTGTTCCTGTTTTATTTTTTATAATTAATATCGTATTGGGTTCTTTCTATGTAAATGAAAGCGGCAGCTGTATTGCGGGGTGAGTCATTTCCTGCACCAGTGTCAGATTATGGCCAGACTTGTTTAGCAAACGAATCAACCCATAACAGTACAGCAATTCTCTCAGTGTTCCCTGTCTATCCAGATCCTGGAACTAAAGCACTCAGCTCTTGGCTCTGGTATCAGCACAAAGTTCAGCTAACCCCTGCACTGCTGGTTATGACTTTGGTTTGCTGCTTCTGCTTGCAACTGTGCTACCAAAAGAAAATGGCCATCTAAGCTGCTTTACATCTAAAGCTGGGGTTGCGATATCACCACACTACCAGAACGCAGGGTCCCTGGGTCGGATAGACCCGGTCCCTGCACAAAGCTCCCTGGCACAGCTTCCGATCCAGTGTCAGACTGGGATGCCAGCAGCCCACCAGAAAACTTTAGACTCTGCCCCCACCAGAAAACTTAAGACTGTGCCCCACCTGAAAACCTCAGATTGTGGGCCCACTAGAAATCCTTAGACTGTGGGACCACTTTCCAAACTATTATTCCTCCTCTCATCAATCAACCTTTTTATTCTCCTGGTCTTTTATATCTACTTACTATATTCTTTCATTATTAAGCATGAGGATCCATTGACACCTGGGCCCACCATGAGTTTTCCTGGTATCCCAGTCCGACACTGTTCGATCTGCCTCCTTGGCCCTCCGTGCACCTGCAAGAAAGAGAAGGTAGGTGTGGGGGTGCTGGAGGGAGTTGTTTTGTGGGGGACCCCAAGGCAGCTAGAATGGCTAATTAATTGTTAATTTAGATACGTTCTTCAGACTGCACTGACTGATCTGTATGCCATGAACTCAAAGTAAATGCTAATTTGCATGCAGAATGTGGAGTCAGAATAGTTGGCCATACACATAAAGATCCAATCTTTTGGTCAGGTCACCAAGCAAGAAGATCTTTGCCTGATTTAGGCACTTCCATGCTGACCCCCCTCGGGCCAACAATCGAGTCATAATAAAGGCCTATGCAGGCACATCGGGAGAGACCCGCAGCAATGAGCTCGTATGCTTCTCATCCTCTAGGATTTTCAACTTGGCACAATAGATATCAGGCTGATTTTCAGATAGATATCTGTTGGGAGAGAGGGCAGGGAAGCCCCATACACAAGCAGATAATTATACATTATAATGGTTCACATGTAAACGTGGCCATACACAGGCCAATAAAAGCTGCCGACAGACCGAGTCGGCAGCTTATTGGCCCGTGTATGGGGCCCCCCGACGGGCTGTTCGTTGATGCGGTCCCGCGATCTGACCGCCTGCTCCCATTCGTTAGGATCCGATCGTTGGGCCCTAGGGCCCACGATTGGATCAGCCCGATATTGCCCACCTCAAGGTGGGCATATCGGAGAGAGATCCGCTCGTTTGGCGACTTCGCCACACGAGCGGATCTATTCGTGTATGGCCACCTTTAAGGTGATGTATAGAATGGATGATTCTTTGCAACTTTTCAATACGTCTTCATAGTAGTTTTTGAATGCTATGCCTTTTTTCTTCTAAAAAAGCTGCCAAAAGCTCTGGGGTCTGAGCTCTGTGAGTCTACAAATGTATTGTTATTTTTACTTTTTATTTCTTGACTTGATATTCTCTTTTTCATATTCCAGTATCTCAGTTAATCCACTACATGGTTGGGTAGGTTAATATGGACTCTAGCAACAGATATCTGATGAAATTCTAAACTGTAAACAGCTAAATCATCCAAAAAAACAAATAAAAAGTGAAGACCAACTGCAAATAATCTCAGAATATCAAGCTCTAAACTAAAAGTTAATCATAATTATAAGGTAGTAACTCTAAGGGTAGGACTCCACGAGTGATTTTGTCGTGATCTGCGCGCTGCAACAAAAATAAGGTAATAGATAGAATTGTTGCTGCGACACCATGCGACAATTCTTTCTCTTTTTGTCACATGCGAAAAGTCACATGCGTTTTGTCGCAGCGTGTCGGATCGCGACAAAATCTCTCGTGGAGTCCTACCCTAACACAGATATCTGAACGAACCCCAGGTCATTAGGTAATAATGGTAAACTCAAGCATTTGTAAGGACTTATTTTTTTTTTGAAGAGGAATTTTATGAAATCCAGGACTGGATGACTATCACCCTAATGACATGGAGGGCTGCTAAACAAATGCACAGTAAAAGAGTACGCTAAAGTATTTCCATCTTAAACTAAGAAAAGCAAGGTGTTAATTTAAGGCCTGAACTACACAAGCAATTTTGTAGGATGGTGTCGGATCGGATCTGACTTATCTGATCCAACTTTACATTCTAGCATCAGGGGCATCAGATTTTGTAGCATCCTCCAAAAGCTTGTGCTGTTACGTGTGGTGTTGCATGGAGCATCAGATAAAATCTGACCCACAAAATCGGATGAAAAATGCTTGTGTAAAGGTGGAAATATTTTAGTGCATTCATTAGTACATTCTACTTATTACTAGCTGTTTCCTGTTCCACATCTTACAGGACTCTCTGCATCATTGCAGATTGTCAGTATATTTTAATGTGGATAGTGCTGGCTCAATCAGTGGTGAATCACTTAGGGCAGGACTCCACGGACGATTCCGGCGCGATCTGACGCGCTGCGCAAAAACGCAGGCATCATGTCAGA
Source organism: Xenopus petersii (assembly GCA_038501925.1). Taxonomy (NCBI): domain Eukaryota; kingdom Metazoa; phylum Chordata; class Amphibia; order Anura; family Pipidae; genus Xenopus; species Xenopus petersii. The sequence goes on along the minus strand of CM076685.1, from coordinate 19,849,759 downwards.
TGCAACGAAAATAAGGTAAGTAATGCTACTGTCGGATCGTGTCGCATTGTTGATGCGACACCGCTGTTGGATGCAGACGCAGCGTGCAGTGTCTGAAACCGACAGTTGTGTTGTATCGTATCAACGCTGCGACACGACAATAGAATTACTTACCTTCCTTTGCATCCAACGGGATGCCTGCGTTTTTGCGCATCGTGTTGGATAGCGCTTGAATCGTCCGTGGAGTCCTGCCCTAAGGCCTCAACTACACAAGCGTTTTCTGTCGGATAGACGCCCGTCCGCAAAACACATGTGGCAAATCGAATGGAGATCCAGGCGTCAAAAAATCAAATTGGTCTGAATGAAAAGTCGCAGGTAAGAACTACATTACATCCGACGCAACACGACTGTCGCGTCTTCATCCGACTGTCAGACCGTGTAGTTCTTTCCTGCAACTTTTCATTCAGTCCGATAATATTTTGACGCCTGGGTCTCCATCTGATTTGTTGCATGTCGTTTTGTCGCCGGGCATCAATCTGACGGAAACCGCTTATGTAGTTGAGGCCTTATGATCCATTCTAAGTCCTGGAAGGCTAAAAACTGTAATTGACAGATTTCTTAGTGCAGTGCTTTATATGTATTTCTCTAGAATCCCTACAACATGCTTTGGATAGCTGAAGTTCAGCAACAGCTGGAATGCTGCAGGGTGGCTGTTTAAAAATCTTAAATAATGTTAACCCAACTACATTTTTTTGTCAAGGGGGGCCCTCTCGTGTTGGAGAACTACCTACAATGTAAATGAATGGAAAAATCCCAGTTTTAAATTCTGCTCAACCGTTATAGAGTAGTTATTCAGACATTTAAGGAACTGTGCCCAGTCTCTGGACTATTTCCCCATGTCCTTGGGTCACCCCAATCAATATGCATTGCATGGTGCTCCACTTTTCAAAAGTACTCTGCCATTTCGTGTCAGTTATATTAAGAGGTAAAGTCTGCACAGATCATTCTTTGCATGAGAATGACTTGAAATGTGTTCACTTCAGCATCTGGGATCAACGGTGTAACCTAAACTTACTGGGCCCCACAGGCAAAGCTACAAGATAATAGCACATAAGATAGTGCCCCGCTGGACCCTCTGTGTTCTTAGGCCCCCGTTCTGAATTTTAAAATATATCAAGAATCTTTTGTCTGACCTACAGTGTGTATATTAATTCCCCTACTACCAATATCTGCCATCTGGATTTATCAGCTTTAATATTGTGCTGGCTTCTGAACAACAGAAGAATTAGGTAAACAACTTGTAAACAAATGGCAGAACCTACACTGGAATTTTAAAGTGGTACTGACACACTCCTATAATTGATATGAATGTTTCACTATCACTAGCGAAATGGAGGAATGCACAATTTTAAAAAATATTTTCTAAATATTTTATGTAATTATTTTTATTATTATTAAAGGAGTTGTTCACCTTTGAAATAACTTTTAGTTTGATGTAGAGAATGATATTCTGAGATAATTTGCAATTTGTTTTAATTTTTTATTATTGAAGGTTTTTGAGTTATTTAGCTTTTTCTTCAGCAGCTCTTCAATTTGCATTTTAAGCAATCTGGTAACTAGGGCCCAAATAACCCTAGCAACCATGCATTGATTTGAATAAGAGATTGGAATATGAATAGGAGAGGCCTGAATAGAAGGATCAGTAATAAAAAAATAACAATTACAATACATTTGTAGCCTTACAGAGCATTTGTTTTTTTAGAAGGGGATAGCGACGCCTACCGTATATACTCGAGTATAAGCCGTCCCGAGTATAAGATGAGGTACCTAATTTTACCTCCAAAAACTGGGAAAGCTTATTGACTCGAGTATAAGCCGAGGGTGAGAAATGCAGCAGCTTCTGGTAAGTTTCAATCAAAAAATTGAGGGTTTCTGCTCCCATTGGAGGTGCCAGCGTCTAGTTTTTGGATGCCGGCGACCATTCTTGGATGCCGGCGAATATTCTTGGAGACTATTCTTGGACGCCGGCGACTATTCTTGGGCGCCGGCGACCGTTTTTGAGCTTGACCCGAGTATAAGCCGAGGTAGAGTTTTTCAGCATATTTTGGGGGCTGAAAAACTCGTCTTATACTTGAGTATATACGGTATTTGAAAGCTGCAAAGAATCAGAAGAAAAAGACAAATAACTATAAAACTATAAAAAAAGAAATAATGAAAACCAATTGAAAAGTTGCTTAGAATTGGTCGTTCTATAACATAAAAAAAGTTACTTAAAGGGGAACCACCCCATTAAAGGTATGTTAAAGAATGGCCAATTCTAAGCAAATTTTCAATTGGTCTTCATTATTTATTTTTATGGTTTTTTATTTATTTGCGTTTTCTTCTGATTCTTTCCAGTTTTTAAATGGGGGGTCACCGACCCCATCTACAAACAAGTGCTCTGTAAAGCCACAAATGTTCTGTTATTGATCTTTTTTATTACTTGTCTTTCTAATCAGGTTCTCCCTCATATTCCAGTCTCTTATTCAAATCAGTGAATGGTTGCTAGGGTAATTTGGACCCTAGCAACCAGATTACTTAAATAGCAACGCTACGCTGGTCCGTCGCTGGGCGACAAAACGGTGTGTCAAGTCGGAAACAAGCAAAGTAATACAAAAGTCGTATGGTGTTGCAGCATTCGTCTGATGCGACACAACTGTCGGATGCAGACGCAGCGTGCAACTATTCTATTAGAGGATTAGGTTTGTATTAAACAATACAAAAACTATAAAATTTGATTATTAATCAGTCTTGCTGTATCAGCTTCTGGCAGATATTATTTGTCATGTGTTAAGCAGCCAAGACCACACTGAGCATGTGCACAGTCTTGGTCTTGCAAAGATGTTTAACAAAGTTACAAGATGGTGACCCCCTGTGGCCAACTTTGAAAGCATATATCATTTGTTTGATTAGTCTTGTGGTGCAGTAAGTTCATATTTAATGTTTAGTATACAAAAGACAGCATTTCTAGCCTTATTCAATTTTAGTCTTTACTTCCCCTTTAAGGGCTAAAATGTCTCAATGTCTTAAATATATTGATAATGGGTTGAGTTCAGAGGATCTCTTTTATTTGTCTTTTTTATATATTTGTTCCTGTTAATCATGTATCCTATGAATACTATGTATAGGATCCCCTATTTGGATCATTCATCCATTTTATTTCTCCTTCTCTGATCTATCTTTTGTGCTACCTTTGCCCAGTATTAAAATAAAAAATGTACTGGGATTCTCAAAATGCAATGATTAAATTTATAGAAGTATATTTCTACATATTTTAAGCTGGCAAGTAAAAAACAACAAAACAAAATAACAAGCTTATTGAGGGAGTAACGGGAGAGGTCGGTCATTGTATAGTGGTTCTGTATATGAAACTCTATAGCTAAAAATCAATGACCAAACAGAGATTTTTTTTTTTTTTAAAAGAAAGGGAGCTTGATGTGAGGTGTGTGCAAGCTCTGTGCTTTACCATTATAAAGCACAACAATTACCTTTCCCTGCTGGTAAGAGGTGCATATATTAGCTGGGTTATGTAAGACAGCTAGTGCTCCCCTACAGAGGCTGCCTATATGTCCCTGTGCTAGGCATTAGCAGCCAATTTGTCATTGAGGGAATTAGAACAATTTTGTGCGTCCCTCCCCCCATTTATAAATTAACACGGTACATTTCACAGTCACTGGGGCATACACATTGGAATATTGAGCCATATTTCTGGTGCTGCTTTTTGCTGTTGACATAAAAGAAAATCTGCTTAGATGGTGCACATTTTTTGCATTGTCTTTTTCGCATTTCTGGGTCGTTAAACTCACACAAAAATTATGGGATGTGTTTTTTTTTTATTATTAGGGGATGTAAAGTATAATTAATTGAGCCTGCACACTTCTCTTCTCAGCATAATTGTCTGAGAGGTGTTTGTTTCCATGGAAAGCGAATTGTAGCTAGGGCTAAATGCAAAGTCCTTACTGCCGAAGTCATTAATGTTCTATGCTATAGGCTTGCTGTGATGTGGTTAATGGCTTAATGAGTCCATACTATAAAAATACAAGGTGCACAGATGTGAAGAAACTGGTTCCCACCAATATATGGAAAAACGATGATGCTACAAATGCTCGGTTTCAGTATGCTGGTCAAGGAATATTCCAGAACTGACAATAGTTCTGCTGTTCCACTTTCACAAATCTGCCTGTGTGCAGGTTTAGTGTTCCCATATTTTTGTGCTGGATCTCTGATGAAAGGGGAAATAGTTACATAAACCCTGGGGTTTGCTCTACCATGTTTTCAAAAACTCCTTGATGCTTGACAGCTACAGATGTATATGATGCCATAGAGATGCACATATGTGGTACTTGTGACCTGTACACTAATGGTTTGGTGTCTTGTAGCTTCCATAAGACATGTTTAGTCTATGCCAGTGATCCCCAACCAGTGGCTCGTGAGCAACATGTTGCTCCCCAACCTCTTCAATGGTGCTCACAGTGGCCTCAAAGCAGGTGCTTATATTTGAATTCCTGATTTAGAGGCAAGTTTTGGTTGCATAAAAAACAGGTGTACTGCCAAATAGAGCCTCATGTAGGTTGCAAGTCCACATAGGGGCTACCAATAGCCAATGATAGCCCTTATCTGGCACCTCACAGGAACATTTTTCCTGCTTGTGTTGCTCCCTAACTCTTTTTACAATTGAATGTGGCTCACGGGGGGAAAAAGGTCGGGACCCCTGGTCTACGCCAATGTTTTCCAGTAAGTGCATAGAATCCAATACATGGGCAGATATCAAGTCTTGATGTAGTCCAAGTTGCTTATCTGCCTTTGTATGATATCAAAACAACCCTCCACTTCTGATCTGTAAAGACTGATTTGCAGGCCCTTACAAACCCCACATAAAGACCTATAGTAAAAAAAATCTAATTTATGGAGAAATATATTCCATATCCCATATATATGCCAAACTCATTCAGACACCCCAGTTAGAGAGCCCTGCCAGACATAGACTGCAATGGGGCCTTTTAAAGACAGGGATGAATACACGCTAGTTATATGCGTGGGCCCCACCAACCCAGACCCGATCCCCACTGGGAACTGTGGATGCTTCCTTGCTCCTCTCATTGCGGCTGCAAAAGGTGAAAAGGTACACAGGGAGGGGTGGGCAGGGGGTGCAACTGGCACCAGGGAAGCTGTGATTGGGGCAAGGGGGACTGACAACTGAGTTGGACACCCCAGTCTAACACTATTCATTTAAATGACAGGAAGTACAGAGGGCAAGGAGTGCTGGTTCAAATATGCTCCTTGTTCGAGTATTTATTTTACTAATGCTGAATACAAACACAGTCATTACCCAGATAATTGCTGATAAAAGGTATAAGAAAAAGATTGATATAGTGTACAGAACTGATAATGGATAAGTAGAATACCACAACACAAATGCACTCTCTAAAACCGCATATTTGTAATCTTATTATCACAGTCTGTTTTCCAAAGTCAAAGCAAAGGCAAAGTCTAATTAGGAGGGAATCCATTTAGCTGAGGTGTGAATATAGTAAAAGCATGATAAAAGCATTAGGGGCTACATAGGGCTATCTATTTCATATAGTATGATTTGGGGAGGATAAAATACTGTAGTTGATTACATGTTCATAGAGTGGAAGGGATCAAAGAAAAAAAACCAAAACCTTCAGTAAGAATACACTGCGTTATTATAAAGTTCCAATGTAGCGTAAAAAAAACAAATACACATTACTATAAAAAACATGGTAATGTGCCTATTGTAAAAAAACACATACACACACCTATTTTACATGCTGATATGGCAGAATGTGCATTTTCATGTGTAGGATCTGATATGCCAGAACAAATCTCAGGGCCACGTCACGAGTTATTTTCTCAGCTGCTTTTTTTTTTTTTTTTTTTACAGGATCCTCTTTTTCTGCCCTGAAACCATTGTTCACTGACAGGATGGATTTTGGCATGAAAATGTATACTTTCTCAGATTCCACCCTAAGTCTGGACTGAGATTTAAAATAGGTCATTGGCATTTATCAGTCCAGCAACAATGTGATAGTGGGAGCACTTACCGGTACACAGGCTTCTGCGTGCTGCAACGTCCACACCGCTATCCCAAACGACAATCCAAGGCAGAATCAATGTAGAGGAACGGAGCACCGCAAAACCAGAATAATAGGTTAAAAAAAGTCAAAATATATTACAAATCCATTAAAAATGACAGCAGCATATCTCCTTAAGCGGGCAGCCCCTATAGGAGATAAGCTGCTGTAATTTTTAATGGATTTGTAATAAATTTTGACTTTTTTAACCTATTATTCTGGCTCTGCGGTGCTCAGGGGGTGGGACCGTGACGCCAGTGGGTGAGCCATGACATAGATGGGAGTGGCTGTGACATCAGGGGGCAGGGCTATAACGCTGCAATTGGCCGATCGCCGTGTCAATCAATGGAATACACTTGCTGATTCAGGAATTACATTTTATATTGTAGAGTGAATTATTTGCAGTGTAAACAGTGTAATTTAGAAATAAAAAATACATCATAAAAATCATGACAGAATCCCTTTAACATACAGTGCTCAATGATTCCTTGCTACAAAAGCTTTTTTTAATGCCACCTAACATTTTTGTCATAATGCACAGTAAAAATGCCATGTGAGTGACATCATTGAACCTGCTGACTTCACTTTGCTGTCAAGTTTTAAAATAAATAGTCTGCCTTGCCCAAGCTGACTCTGAACCCTCAAAATTTAGCTCAAGCCTTTGGTACTACTGTTTGCTGGTTTTTGACTGTGAACCATCAGGGTCCGACTGGGCCAGTGGGACCCTGGGAAAAAACCGGGCACTTGTGGGCCCTGCTGACTCAAACCTGCTATTGCCGCTGCCTCCGACCTCCCTCCATTGAGTAAACTGGATTATGTCAGTCAGAGTTGTGTGCTAAACAGTTATGTAAATTAGAATTTGGTGTTAAAAAAATGCATATATGAAAGAAAACTTCTAAATATGCTATTTATGTTTATTTATGTTTATTTATTTTACTTCTTTTTTTATGTAAATCATTTTACAAAGTTTTCTCATTCTGCTCCATGATTTTAAAAAAAAGTAAATAAATAAAAAAAAAAACATATATATATTGATTTGGTGCAATTCAGGAGCAATCATCTCACTAAACCAACAGCAAGTATATTTTTAGCCGGAGCTTCAAAAGTATTTATAGGAGTCTTCTTGTCATAAAAAGTATTAGCTGACAAGGTCTGGTTCTGACCACACACAGAGAAATATTTATTATGGGCTACACTCTGCCTTATGGCTTACTCAATTGAATAATGTGCAGTATAGAGTGCATTACAGACCTAAGGTTGCTCAACATGCTGGATATTTAATATGCTTTCTCATGACTTAATTGTTTGAAGTCTCAGCCCTGATTTATCCTGTAAATTAAATCCTTATAATCCACAAAAGCCATGAATATCCTGTAAATTATTTCTTTATAAAATGTGACTAGTGATGCTATTTTGTCACATTACTCAGTAAAACTTGTGTATTATAATAAATAATGTACCCCTTGTTGGAAAATATTTCGATATTAGAAGTAACCTCGGAGTTCCATGACCTGTATAAAAGCACTCTGTCTTCGGCCTTGTGCTTTTATATGGCCATGGAACTCCTCTGTGACTTATAATATCCTTATATTTTACAATAGGGGGTACTTTATTCACTATATAAACAGATATTGGTGGTGTCAGAAGTTAAAATTGGTGCTTAGTGATGTAATTGCTGTCATATTACTCAATGAAACTTGTATATTAAACTTGTATCTTAAATAGGGGGCGATTAGGGGCACTGCACTGCAAAGGTTAGGTTTTTTCGGAGCTTTGTCACACATGGGGAGCCATAATTTCCCATAACTAGCAAAGTGTCCCATGTGGCATTAGCCTAAGGCCTGTGGCATACTTGCTGCCATGAAGCTCCCAGGGAGAACCATGGCGGTCAAAAGGGCACCAACCACCTGCAGTTACTTCCCATCTATATATAAAAGGAAAATTCCTTGAATATTCCAGTGCCTGCTACTGCTATATGCTTTGTTTTTCCTATGTGATGAGGTTGTTGATGTGGTCCTCATCTGATGGGCCCCTCTGTAAAATTATAACAAACAAGGGAAAGTTGTGCTCACCACTACATTTTAAAAGAATTAGGCGGGGGTGCAATGAAGCTGAGACCACAAAATACATATAGACAAATATGAAAGTCCTCTGCACTCAACCCATTATCAGTATATTTAAATATATTGATAATGGGTTGACTGCAGAGGACTCTTGTATTTGCCCCTCTGTATAATCCAACTGTTGGCCTTTCAGATTGCATCAGCAAGCTTATTGGCTAGTGTTTGGTAGAGTCTTGCAGCAGGTCGGGTACCCATGGGTAACCTGCAAAAAAGCGAGTACTTGTAGAACATTCGGGTGCGGGTATAGAAGCAGGTCGGTGGTTCTGCAGGTCACAGGTCGGGTTGCGGGTCTTCTCAATAGCGACTTTTACTCCTTTACGTTTGTTTTGACATTTGATGTGGTCATTATCCAGCAGTAGTCCTCTGTACGATCTTATCGCTATCCCCATGGTCAACGATCAGATCAGCCCTATTTGGCCCACTGTATCTGTGGTCAATTTGGGCCCAAATCCGCTCACTTGTTGACCTTGGCACACAAGCACATCTGACAGTATATGATCATCTTTACTGTGACAACACTCCCTTTCAGAAGAATATATATTTTTTCTATCCTAATACAGTGGTTTACTGCAGTGTCGCGCACAAGTACAATTTGTTTTACGTTTATGTAATATTAACCACAGTAGAAAGATACAAGCACTGCATGGGTTAATGAGTTAAACAGTGGTTTAGATCTTTTCATGGAAAAGGAAAGTTAAAATCTAAAGTGACCGTGATGCTATAACATATCACTGCTTTCATAGAGATCTGCTGTGATCTAAAAAAAAATCTTCTTCTTTATCACTATATTCTATACAGCCACACATTCTGCTGTATTCCTAATAAACCCAGTTATTGAATATAGCGTCAAAGGCCTGTAGGTGCATACCCAAATGTGTGCATTACATGCTACTGCTTGCTTCCTCCATGCATACTTCTAGGCAGGGCAGCAATCAGGGGGGGACAGGGGGGAGAGTTGTAGGGGGCCCCAAAGATAAGGGTAATTTCTTGATTAGTCGGGCCCCCCTGTTTTCTGAGAGCTGCAAACTTCGGGAAGGCAGGGCGGGAACACAAGGGGAGGTGAAGTATCTTCTGTCCAATACTTCCCCTTATTGGTCACTGAGTTTAAGTCCCGTTTGAGCTGCTCAGGGATTGGATAGCTGAGGTTTGAACTTCTCCTCCAGCTCATCCAATCACCATGCAGCTTTACCAGGACTTGAAATTCTGTGACCAATAAGGGAAGAAAATGCTATCACTGGAAGAAGATGCAGCCACCTGTGCTCCCCTCATCCCTTCTGTAGTTGGCAGCTCACTTACAGCAGGTGGGCCAAACTAATGAAGTACGTGTAACATGGCAGGGCCCCCCCCAGGGGTGCTTCGCCAATGAGGCGAGTTGAGGCTGTCGCCTCAGGCAGCAGCGCCCCACTAGGTGCCAGGGGGCAGCAAAAATGCTGCTCCTGGTACTTTAAGAGCGAATTTCCAGGGGAGGGGGGGGCAGCAGCAGGCGGCAGAGGGGCCAGGATTGCCCCTGGGTGGTGGGGAGGGCGGACCTGTAGGTGGGGCTTGTAGTGGGCGCAGCCCAGGGGGCCCAGGAAATTCTTTCGTATGGGACCCTGAGATTTCTGATATATATATATATATATATATAGCTTTACTGCGCATGCGCCAAAAGTCACAAAATTTCCGAAAAAAGAAATCTGAAAACTTCGTGACTTTCGGCGCATGCACAGTAGAGCTGAACCGGCAAATACTCCTACTGCCTATGCACCGCCAAACGCCAGGCAATCCAGGAAGAAGACCGCACGGGAGAAGATGGCGCCTGTGAACTCCATGGACAGGACCTGCGCCGAGGGGTAAGTAGCAATTTAGGGGCATTTGCGGGGGGAGGTAGGCCAGGGGGGAGGGGAGAGGAGGGACAACACAATGGAGGGGGAGGGATTTTAGCGCAGAAGGGGTTTGGTTCTCCTTTAATAACATTGGGATCAACCATCTTTTTCACTGGCCAGGTGGCAACCCTATCTACAACATAATAAACATTAACAGAAAAGCCACCCTGGATGGAACCACACACTAACTCAACAGAGCACATGCAATAAGCCACTTACAGATAGCTGTAGCTGTACTCGGTATCAGTATCATGTGCAGGCTGACTCACACATGTAGCTCCGAGTCATCTGAGTGGCAGGCAGAGCTGTGAAGCGGATGTGACATTAAAGGGTTAAGTGTGACGGGGGAGGGGAGGGAGACGCCAGAGGTTGATGCGCACGCTGCAGGTTCGCTGGAAATGAAAGTAAAGACAGGGGGCGCTGTTCAACTGTTGTAGGCGGCCACGGCTTCTGGTAAGTGACTGCATAAAGAGGAGAAAGAAAGAAGTGACGCAGGCAGAGGATGAGCCAGCTGGGAGTCGGGCTGGGAAGGAGATCGGCTCAGTACAGACAGGCAGAGGCGGAGACACGGGTTCCAGCACTCCCTTCCTCTGAATGTACTGGCCCGATCCCGGACACCCAGCAGCAGGGGAGCAGGAAAACGAAGGCGTCTGAAGCTTCGGAAGGTTTCCGTGATTCTGATGTAACCTTTGGCCTTGGAGAGCGACAGAGGTGGATTTAATGCAAGGGCTGTACTCAGGGGAGGCAGACAGGGCTCTCTAGCTCATTATGGACTGGGCCATTTAAAGAGCATGAGAGTTTAAAGAGAATCCCCTCCCCCCTTAGAAGAACACTTTATAACCAGGCCTGATTATTTAAAGAAACAGTCTAGTTTGTCTGATCCATACAGGGACTGCGCGTTATTATTATTGCTGCGATTCCCTAACTGGCTATAATAGAATATACAGCTTGTATGCAAGTGCTGCTGATGGGTCCTAGTGCTGTAGAACAAGACATTGTGCTTGTACACCATTGCCTTTCTATCTATATTATATACACCTATAGGAAGGTCTTGTGGCTTATATTCAGTCCTCTCTTTGCTGCCATGCTGGGCTGAAAGGTAGTTTTGCTATGGGGAAGGTGACTATACTGCAAATTGTCTCTTGTCCCTTTAACACAGTCCTGATAGAATGGGGAAGATTTTTTTTTTTTTATTTTGAATAAAACAGATAAAATAAACAAAGATGGCTGAGGGGAGCATTGGTATGTTTTTGACTAGATCGTAATGCCAAAAAGTCTGCAGGATCTGAAGTTTCTCTCCATTGAGCCGAATCTGTTTTCTCTCTATGTATAAAAGCTTGTCAGGGAACGGGGGCAATAAATACAGCGCAGATCTATATTTTTGTTGATTGCTGGGTTGGGGCAGTGACTGAGAATTGCAGCTGAATCACCGAACGTAGAATCCAGTCCTTAATGCCAAGTGTGTTCTGTTTTTTTTTTTCTGCATCTCCCACCTTGGCCCCCAGTTGTCACTGCTCTCCCCGATTCAATGTAAAGGCTGAAATGGCTTTCATGTCTGTAGGGGGAGGGCAGTGATTAGCAGTTGAGAAATTCCTTTTCAGTTTGATCAAGGCATGGCTTTCCCTACAAAGCTTCACAAGCCAGCACTTTTCTCTTTTTTTATTCTTCATGTTTATTTCCCCTTTAATCTTTAGGTGAGACAGTAAAGAAAGGCATTTTCTGTATTATTTAGTTCCCCTCTCGATCAGTTTTAATTCTGTGTTTTTTTCCTCTCTCCTCTTATTTGCGAAACAAGGAAGCGGTGGGAGGACTTTTCTCGCTCTGGGCTGGAATTTGATCTGCCAGACTGAACTGTCTCTTCTTCAGCTACATCCAGGATCACTCTCTATGGAAACAACCTCAAGAATTTGGTTGCTTGGTTAATTTCAAGGAAGCCTTTTGCATTTTTTTTTTTTAAGCCCTGCGATATTCAAGCAGATTTCCCTGCATGCCTGTGACTTTTTACGATTTTTACCTTGAGGTTTATTTTGTTTGTTATCATTTCGGAACATTCACGGAACATCTGCCTAATCCTTGACTTTTAGAAAAAACACAATTCCTATTTTCATTGGAATATGTGGGGTGCATTCCCTATGAACTGCCTATGGTACCAAAAGGGATTTTAATATATTGTGGATCATCTACATTTTCTTAGCAAATCACTTGGAAATACAAAGAGAATATATTTTAGCAAACTGTCGGCCTGTTTTTAAGCATTTGATTGTGCCCCCCCCCTCCAATCTTTGAATCATTGCATTTATAAGATCTATATACAGATATATAATATATATACTGGTACAAAATGGCTGAAAATTGGAAAAACTGTTTTGAGGAGGAGCTTATTTGTCCCATTTGTCTGCATGTTTTTATTGAACCTGTCCAACTCCCTTGTAAGCACAATTTTTGCCGAGGATGTATCAGCGAGGCCTGGGCTAAAGAGACTGTCATGGTTAGGTGCCCAGAGTGTAACCAAGCTTACAACCAGAAACCCACCCTTGAGAAGAACCTGAAACTCACAAACATTGTAGAAAAGTTCAATTCTCTAAATGTGGATAGAGCACCTTCCATACTGCACTGCGTTTTCTGTAGGAGGGGGCCACCTCTTCCTGCTCAGAAGATCTGTTTAAGGTGTGAAGCCCCTTGTTGCCATTCTCACGTGCAGACCCATCTACAGCAGCCTTCCACGGCTCGTGGGCACCTCTTGGTGGAAGCAGAAGACGTCAGGGCCTGGAGTTGTCCCCAACACAACGCCTATCGACTGTACCACTGTGAGGCAGAACAGGTGGCTGTATGCCAGTTCTGCTGTTACTACAGTGGAGCCCACCAGGGACATTCTGTATGTGATGTGGAGATCCGACGGAATGAAATAAGGGTAAGTACCTACAACCGCTACCCACGTTTCTTCTGTATGGCTAAATACATATTTTTAATTAAAAAAAAAAAGTATTTATATAAATATATTGGAACAACTATGGAAGACACCCCACATTTAGAATGTACTTGTACTATAAGATGTTTAGCTCTGTCTATATGAAAGGAAGCAAAGCACCTACACTTTATATTCATTAAGTCAGAATTTGCCTCTGCTATAGTTAGATCAGGCGTAAAACAATATGGCTAACCTGTTTTGGTCATGTGATCAATTTTAACCCCCACCCCCAATCTTGGTTATGAGAAGACAGTGGGGCTGATTTATGAACATAGGAGTTAAAGTGCCCCAGTGTGGTTACCCATAGCAACCAATCAGACCTTTGCTTTCATTTTCTCACTTGCAGTAGACGGTTGAGTGCTAATTGCTGATTTGTTGCTATTGGCAACGGCACCTGTATAAATAAATGAGCCATAATATTAGTAATAGGGATGCACCGAATCCAGTATTCGGGATTCAAGCTTTTTCTGCAGTATTCGGCCGAATCCTTCTGGCCGAACCGAATCCTATTTTGCATATGCAAATTAGGGGTGGGGAGGGAAATCAAATGACTTTTTGTCACAAAACAAGGAAGTACATTTTTTTCCCCCTTCCCATCCCTAATTTGCATATGCAAATTCGGATTCGGTTCGGTATTCGGCTGAATCTTTCGCAAAGTATTCGGGGGTTCGGCCGAATCCAAAATAGTGGATTCGGTGCATCCCTAATTAGGAACCTTGTTTTTCTTCATGTCATCCATCCATACCTTATTTTATTTTGTTGCGGCCACAATCAGGGCCAGGGAGGAGATAAGGGTGCAGCGCCCAGGGCAGGGATGAAGGTCTGGGTCGGCAGGCCCACTGGCCCAGTCCAAACCTGCTCCTAAGAAATAATATTGAACCTTACAGTAGCCAGACTGACTCTAAACTTATATATTTATTATTTTCACTACCTTGGTGGCCTATTAATAATATGCAGATGCAATTCTAAGGCTTACATTAGCAGCCATATAGACTGAACATATTTTGGGGATACAATTTATTCCACATGGGAACATTCCATGAACTTTAAGTGCACGTATCCATACAATTGTGATGGTTCTTCCTTTAGATGAATCCCTATGCCATTTGTGTCTTCACCTTTTAGTTGGTTCTTTACATTTTATGGGGTGGGAGAAATAAATACATTGGTGGGTTTTTATTAATTGATATTCTATGCAGAATAGTGATAAAAGTAATATTCTATGCAGGTATTCTAGGTTTTTATTAAGTTTCTCATTAAATATCCTAAAATATGGGTTGCCTTTGTATTGGCTTATCTAGCTGTACACAGGGATTCTTAAAGGCAGATATCCTGTTTGCTTGTGTCCCAACGGGAAGTAATAGGGTTCAAACCCTACCCTTTTTAATTATAGGACCAGTAACACCAAAAAGGCAAAGGTTTTTGTATGCACTTATAGGGGTTGTCCATCTTTTAAATTTACTTTTAGTATGATATAGAGATTGATATTCTGAGACAATTTGCAAATGTTTTTCATGTTTTATCATTTGTGGTTTTTAAGTTCTTTAGCTTTTTATTCAGAAACACTGATTTGAATAAGATATTTCAATTTGATTAGGGAAGAGCCTGAATAGAAAGCTGAATAATAAAAAAGTAGCAATAATAATAAATTTGTAGCCTTACATAACATTTATTTTTTAAATGGGGTCATTTCTATTTGAAGGAAAGAGTCAGACGAAGAAGGCAAATAATGCAAAACTTATAAAAAAAAGAACAAATTAAAAGGTCAGTTGACAAGATTCTTGGAAATAGTCTTTCTATAAAATACTGAAAGTTAAAATTGAACTACCCCTTTAAATGTAATTTTATTTGTCTTTTATGTGTGTTTGCTTCAGAAGCACTACTACATTTCATGAAAAAAGCTGTTGTGTAGCCATAAGGGCAGTTGTTCAAAATGAAATCAGGTTATGCAACATACATGGCAGATACTAGATAAGCTGGTTTTAGTAAACAGGAAGTAAGTTAAACAGGGGTCAAATGTCATCCATGAGTTTCTGCAGAACTGTCAGATACATAAAATCACAAGTGCTGTGTGAACAGATGAAAAATGCTTTATTGTAAATCCGTTAATAATGTGAAATATCCTGTATTCCCCCCTCCAAAGGTAGCAGTTGCTCTGAGGGCCAGTAACTGTATTTTTAGACAATGTGTACATCAGAGCCATGTTCTTTGTGCTGGAGTGAGTCATAATCTCCACCGGCAAGTAAACTGGAATTTGCATGTTCCTGAGGTGTGTTCTGCAAACCCATCTGTCAAGAGGTGTCTTAGGGACTCCTGCACTAATATTCATAACTCCTTATTTATCCATTTCATGCAAACATGCCATTGCTTCCTCTGTGCTGATTGTATAACTAGGCAAGGTGCTTAAGAAGTTTATAGGAGCAGTAAGCCTAGACAAGCCTGATCAAATGTATACTAGTTATGTGTGGGTCCAACTTCCTATAAAACTGGAAGTTGGAAGCCACCAGTGTGTAGTTGCCGGTCGGGGAGAGCAGTCAGAAGAACTGAACCCAAACCTGCCTGTGACCTGGAAATGGGGGAGCGAGGTCGGCCCGAACCTGCCCATCCCGCGGTTATCGGGCTGGTCCACATATCACAATTGTATACTACTACTCCCAACTTCCTCCAACCCACCATCATCGATGGGACAGGGCCTGCCACTGAAGGCACCAAGAGGGAGGGCTTGCTGGAAAATAACAGTGCTGCTGCCAAAAAAAGGTGACATACCTAGCAATATTAGCAGTTGGTCTCATTGGTATCTGATACATAAGTAGTAGGGGTCTTTTCATTTGTAGCCTTTATTAAAAACTACATGCATGCATTTAAAAAGCCTCTTCTGGTTGTGAAGAACCTGAAAGTCCAGTGTTAGACTGGGGTGTCAGGTCCACCGGGGCAAAAACCATAAGGGCCCCTCTTGCAATATCAAGGGCCTCCGCCTGACAGGTGCAAATTCTGAACTGTTACAAGAGTTGATACATTTCTTAGGAGCGTCTGTGAATATTAGCAATTATTGTATCAATTATAATTGCTGCCTTTAAATGGGTTGTTCACCTTTAAATTACATTTTTGTATTATGTAGAGTGTGATATTCTGATACGATTTGCAATTCGTAACATGGTGGCCAACTCCAGACACTAGAAGTATTATTAGGGCACCTGCTTGCCTTTGTTAGAATAGAAGCCTACAGATTTGTCTTGTTTTAATCAGCTTTAGCATGTATGTGTGTGCCCATGATTTGTGTGTGTGTGAGCCCACTACCTTATACAAGCCAAGGGGTAAATTTAAGTGCTTAAACTGTTTTTCTATATTGGACTATCCAATGAAGCATACTCGTAGAAAAGTAACTTTTATGTAAAGGTGTTCTTGAATTGAAACATTATCTTTCTCTTTAAGGCCTAGGTTTTCTCAACAATGGACATAATGAACATATCCGATATATAAAAAAAAATGTAATTTTCTTTGCAATGACATATTTATATTTACTTCTAATCACTGACATCAAAATAACAAACATCTACTTTCAGCACACAGACCAAAGGGTAAAGGTGACTGTCACCTTAAAATTATGTTGAGCAATGAGTTTTTGAGTCATTGTAATTTTCATCTTGTGTGTGCGGGCATTCCACAGCGTATGAATTTAAATTTATGCCTGGTTGCTAGGGCTATCAGTGACTTTAACAACCAGGTTGTTATCTGAAAATGACAAGATGAATAGAAGAGCAACAAAATGCCCAAAAGTAACAAAAGCTTGATGCTGGCCATAGATGCAAAGAAACAGTCGTACGAATTGAAGTTTAACGCGATTTTCAGATCGTGTCTGGATTGTCCCGACAATTTTCGTACTATGGTGATCAGACGTTTAGTCGATGGGATAGATTAAAAGATTTCTGTCAACTAACGATATCAGTTGGTGTCTGTCACTAGAATTTCACTAGAAAATTTGTACGATTGTTGTCACGGCCAGAATATTGTATGATTTGTTCTTTTACTACTTTATATAATCTGAATGGTTAGTGGCAGGTCGGAAGATTGGGACATCTGATCGTTTGTCCAATACAAGGGTGAAATCTGTACATGTATGGCTATCTTAACTCTGCTGCTAGATTACATTTTAAATTGGAAAGAGGAAGAATGGGTTATTAAATGACGATGAACAATTGCAGATTGTATAACATTTTATTGTCCACATCTAACGGAAAATGTATTTGTTTGTGAACTTCCCTTTTTAACCCAAGTGTTGGAAAAGAAGATGAAGCAGTTGGTACTCTTCCAGCAAGTAACTTAAACATTACGTTTCCATAGTTCTCACCATTTATGGTGCATCCTAATGAAGTTGGGCAGAAGTTTGTCAAGGTCCAGTAACCCATAGCAACCAGTTCAGCAGAAGCTTTTACTGGACTACTGCTATTATAATAAAGTAAACATACTTTTAATGACAAATCTTCTCTTCTTCTGGGCGACTAATCTCCCCGAACTGCCTCCTGCCAGCTAGAAAGTAGATCGCTGGCGGAATGGCAATCAAGGCGTTTCGTTTTCCAAAGTTGCCTTACAAGGAAACTTCTGGCGACTTCGGAAAACAAAGCACTTCAAGTGCATCCTGCCAGTGATTTAGATTCTAGCCGGCGGGAGGCAGTTTGGGGAGATAAGTCGCCAGAGGAAGAGCCGATTTATCGCCGGGCCACTAAATCTCCCCCGAATCTGATTGTGTGTCTCTGCTCTAATGGTGTAAGTTAATACATCAGACCTCTCAATGTGTTTTGCGCAAGAGTTAAATGTACAGGTTTTTTAAAGACAGAAATGTGGCAGCTGCTGTTCTTTTATATCCAGTCAACTGTGTAAGTTTAAAAACAGGTTTGTTTACATTATAAATACTGTCCCGTATTTACATTTTCACTGGCCGTGGGTTCAGAAGACAATATATACCTGTTCTGTATGGTTTTTATTGCAGAGTAAGTGTATCTACACACATGCATGATAGGGGCTTGTTAGACTAGTTCTCATATTAAAAAAAAACTCGAATCGTAAAAAAGCTCGATTCATTTTGTCTAAAAAGGCCTGCCAAAAGCGTCATGTAACGATGAGAGCAAAGGGCATAAGATCCATTTCTCTGTCACGCCCCTCCCCAAATGACCTACTTCTGCTCCCACTGCATCTGTTCTTTTTTTTTTAAAATTTTAAATTAATTTCTGCAGATCCACATTTCACTCGCAGGGCCGGACAGAGGTCAGGGGGTCTGCAAGCATTACAAAAAAGGCTTGGACATTGGAAAAGGAACGTCCAATGTGCAAATCAGTATAGCAAAGAACTCTAAAATATTGTAACGTGTGCTTTGTATTTGTAGCAACCTCCCTTTCCCTCGAAGGGACCCCTGTGATACTGGGGGCCCATGGTTTGTTGCTCTGCCCTACAAGCAATGCTGCTAACACAGGAAATTTATAAGATGGAAGGAAGCTGAAAGCTGCTCTGCAGATCAAGCAGTGGTAATTCTTTTGAGCAAAACAGAGCCCAGTGTATAGCAGCTCCTGTGTGCATTTGGGTTAACCCAGTGAAACAAAGGATAAGGCAAGAATGTTTTCTTCCCTTGACTTATCAGCATCACACACATGGACACTAATGTCTTTGTACTGCCTTGGGTTACATTAAAGTCATGCACAGCAGGATGTTGCAGCAGAGCTTTTTGTACTTGTATCAACAGTTTTTAACTTTTTTTAATTTATATATCGTTGCTTGCAGAAATTGGCTTTTAGCAAGCCCCTAGTGCGTCATGTGAGACCACGAATTAAGGTTGTTGTTTTGTTTTTTTTTTAGATTATTCACAAAGTAATTTATTTACTATACTAATTTTAAAAATATATATTTTAGCAGGGGTGAGTCTCTCCATATTTGTGCTAACATTAATAGACTGGTTCTGACACATTTGCCAGTGTTATTGTAAATGTAAAGGCATTTCTGTGTTGTGCAGAACAAGGAGGGATCGGCACACAGGAATATTTGCAACATGGGGTAAACCCCTAAGTGTTTATTGTGTCATAGTTTGCACAACGTTTCATCACCTGACGAAGGGGCGTGCCCCCGAAACGTTGTGCAAACTATGACACAATAAACACTTAGGGGTTTACCCCATGTTGCAAATATTCCTGTGTGCCGATCCCTCCTTGTTCTGCTTAACATTGGATATCGTGGGAGTGCCGTCTCCCCAGTGGATAGTGCACCAGGCTATTGACAAGGGAAGGCAAGGTTGTGCGCTCACACCGTGTTCCATTTCTGTGTTGTGGCCATTGTACGGTATAGGGGTTGGCAAGAGGTTACAGTATGTGGCTAGGCTCAAAAACACTAAGGATAATGTATACATTTCAAGGGGTTTTTCTCATTTAAATTAACATTTAGTATGACTTAGAGAGTGATATACTGAGACAATTTTACATTTGTTTTGCATTTTTTTATTATTTGTGGTTTTTGATTTATTTAGCTTTATATGCGGCAAATCTCCAGTTTGCAGTTTGAGCAATCTGGTTACTAGAGTCCAAATTTCCCTAGCAACCATACATTGCTTTAAATAAGAGACTGGAATATGAATAGAGAGTGTGTAGCGAGAGTGTATTTTGCACTGACAATCCTGAACAATATCTGTTTACTATGAATATTTGTTGGTTTATAGATCAGGCATGGTGCATTGGCAGACAATAAAGTGTAGAGGAGCTGCAGCTCCATTTCACTTTCTCCTGTTCAGGCTGCCTGGCTAAATAAGTGGAATGGGTCAGCTTTATGTGAGCTGTTGCTTTTATATTGATAGTTATATGACAACAGCAATGTGCTATTATCAGATTCCTTCGTATGGAAAGGATCTGCCATACTGATTACTCTGAGTGCATATCATTTTGACTTATACTGGCCAGACTGAAGCACAAAAAGAATTGCTGTTATTCGGCAAGAACAATGTTTCTTAAACCTTTTTTGTGGGAACCTTAGGATTCTTACACATAGACTTTTATTATACATTTAGAAAAGTGCGTTTGTCAGTTCCATATGTGACCCTCTGTTCTATTTTTTGAATATGCATCAGGTGCAAGAATATGCAGCAAGTTGCATCTTTAAAATGCGACAAATATGCAATGAAAAGCAATTCTGTACACTCAGAATATAATGGAACCTGTTAGTATCTGCTTTAAATGCGCTCAAACATGCATCTCAAACTCTCAAAAAAAACATTCATGTGTAAGAAGCCGAAATATTGGTTTATAACTAGGTATGCCCCTTGTCTTTATGGTGTTTTTATTTTATATGAAGCAGAACTACTGTATTCAGGGGGAGTAAACAGCCTTTCGGCCGGACCCATAGGTTAAGAATGCCTGAGCTAGCAGAACCATAACCAGATCTTGGCATGTGCACCCAAACTTTCTTTTATATTCCTGTAGTTCTTTTTAAACGGGTTGTTTGCTTTTAAGTTAAATATTACTATGTTATAGAATGGCTAATACTAAGAACCTTTTCAACTATCTTCATTTTTTTTTTTATAGTTTAATTTTTTCTGACTTTTTTCCAACTTTTAAATAGGGGTCGCTGACCCCATCTAAAAAGCAAATGTAAGGCTACACATTTGTTATTCCCACTGTTTATTAC
This sequence comes from Xenopus petersii, assembly GCA_038501925.1. Classification (NCBI taxonomy): domain Eukaryota; kingdom Metazoa; phylum Chordata; class Amphibia; order Anura; family Pipidae; genus Xenopus; species Xenopus petersii. Next base: position 19,829,031 of record CM076685.1, on the reverse strand, counting down.
TCCTCTTTCTATTCAGGCCCTCTCCAGACGATTATTCAAATCAATGCATCATTTGGACCCAGGCAACCAGATTGCTCAAATTGGAAAGCTGCTGAATAAAAAGCCAAGTAACGCAAAAAAACACAAATAATAAAAAACCAATTGCAAATTGTCTCCAAATATCACTTGCTGCATCATACTAAAAGTTAATCAAAAGGTGAACAACCACTTTAATTTGGCCAGCAAGTTAGTTGGCATAAACACAAAGCTTTGGTGCACATCCATCTTTGCCTAATCTCATTATCCATTAAATATTTTTTACCTGCACATGAAGCAAACTGTGTGGTTTTAGTTCCATAATATGATATGATCACAGTACATAACCACATCAAGGTTCTGCTCTTTTAGTTCATTTGCTGGGAATGGGAGGCTGAAAGCTCTGATCAAAGATTAAAAAAAAAACCGATGGAGGTATTTTAATGAGCAAACATAGGATACCCGTGTCCGTAAGCATTTAGTAGCTCCATTGTTTTTTGCTGCATGCATGTTTTTCATAATTGAAAATGCAGTTCCTCCATCCCCACTTCCTGGAATAACCCCCTTAGGTTCTTCTTACATTAATCTCCATGGTCATCCATAATCAGCAACACATTTCTGTTTTGTTTATTTTAAAGGGATGTTCATTTTAAACTTTAACCTTAAAGGGTATCTGCACTCAAAAACTGTTTTTTGTTTTTATTTTTCGTATAATGAAAGAAAATTTCAAGCAATGTTTCGGTATAAACATTTTCAGTGGTCTGTAAATGTATTTGGTATTGGATTAGCTGCCAAGTTGTTTATATTCTCTGCACTTATAGTTCCGACTCATGGAACAATGTAGCAAAAGCCGGCTGATGAACAGGCTGCTTATTTTTTTTTCAAATGTGGGTTTTTTTTGTTTTTTTTTTTTACCAATGGAAATGGATTATGGAAAGAAGCAGTGCAAGGTGCAAATAATTCCGCTGAAAGATATATGCAGAGCTGTGTAACTTGAGCAGAGGCTTTTGCATCTGTAGTTGCCACAGGAAATCAGTCTCGGTGTTGTTTTCAGAAACCTGAATGGCAGGGTACAGGCGATGCATGTTGAGTCCTGTGCGCGTGCTGTATGTGTATCCTGTGCGTGAGAACTAGTGCAGTACAAAATGACTTAAGTGATTAGGAAATAAGTGATTAGGTAAATACCCAAGAAGGAGCTAGGTGCACCAGAGCGAGGCACTACTACGTGTCTCCGTCTTCGATAAAGGAAACACTGGCACTCAAGGCAATGAATTGCAGGGTTACCGATTGCTGTTTATTAGTACGGAAGTTCAACGTTTTGGGGCAAGCCCCTTTACCAAGCAAGATGGCCAGAAGTGGAGGGGAAGGGTGCATGGAGGGAGAACAGAGGAGCAATCATAAAGATGCCCTTGCAGTTTTTTTAAGGGGACCGCATACACCTAAAAACACCTTTACAAAAAAATTAAATAGGACGTTTTCCTATTTTTTTTATTTTTTAATAAAACATATACAGGTGTGGAACCTGTTATCCATAAAGCTTGAGAGTTGGGGGTTTCCGAATATGGGATCTTTCTGTAATTTGGTCTCCATAACTTAAGTCTACTTAAACTTCACTTAAACAATAAATAGACCCAATAAGATTGTTTTGCCTCCAACAAGGATTCATTATATCTTTAATATTAAGTACAAGGTACTGTTTTATTATTACAGAGAAAAAGGAAATCATTCTCATTTAAAAAAAAACTATTTGAGTAAAATGGAATGTTTGGGAGATGGCCTTCCTGTTATTCTGAGCTTTCTAGAGAACGGGTTTCCAGATAACGAATACCTGTGTATATATATTTTTTTATTTTGTTTTGTTTTTTTTTTGACATTATAAAGCACTAATTTGAAAGTTGGGCTATATTCACTGAAATCCTCCCCCTTCCTTTATAAACAGGCCAGTTTGTTCAGAGCCTCCTATCTATCTTTAAATAAACCTCTCACTTATCTAAGCAGCAGGCTTAGAGCAGCTTGCTATTATTAGGGGCTTTTTAGTGCACTGGTAATTGGTTTTATCAGCTTCTTTGAAGTTCTTTGGGACTAGAAGTAGTGAAGTGTGGGCCGGCCCAAATCCTGCTGCCCTTGCCCCCTTCCTGCCTACGACCTAACTGCCCCACTTCTGTATCAGGTTGCCTCTATTTATAGACTCTAACCGCCATGCCCCAAATGTGATGTCAGAGACAGGGTGGGTTAGGAACTGGTATATAATTAAATGTGGAACCGTGGGCTGAATCAGGTGTGGGTCCTGAAAAGTTGGGTTAGAGTCAGGTGCGAAACGAGAATTTGTCAACCTGCACATCACTAACAAGACGTGCTAAAGTGAAACTGGCTTCATGTTATTGTTTAGTGCAACAAATGACAGAAAACATTTCCTAATTAAAACAATAGGGAAAAAGTATGTTCAGCACAAGCCCTATTCATTCAGCATAAGTTTTAAAAAAAGGGGGGTACTGTATACTGTCTATTCAAAAAAGTCACTTGGGTGCCTCTAGGGTTGCCGCCTTTTAGCCCGGTTGAATCCAAGCAGGGGGTGGGACTGTGGTGCAAGGGGTGGGGCTGTGATGCAAGGGGGCAGGTTAATTTTCGCTTAAAGGAGAATTCAACCTGTTCTGAAAAAAACCCGTACCCCCCCACCCCGGGGAGATGCCCCATACTCCATACTTACCCCTCGCCGCAGATTCTTCCAGCAAAGTTCCACGCGTCCATCTTCTGCGTCCTCTGTGAACTGACTGCGAGATCAGTATTTCTGCGCATGCGCAGTTGGAGCAGTTTGCCGGTTTGCGCAACTGCGCATGCGCGGAATTACACGGAAATTGACGACCTCTCGGTCTGCTTACCGAGGACGCAGAAGATGGACGTGTGGAACTTCGCTGGAAGAATCTGCGGCGAGGGGTAAGTATGGAGTATGGGGCATCTCCCCGGGGAGGTAGTTAGTCTGGAGGGAGGGGGGTCTATCTGGGGTGGGGGATACGTTTTTTTTTCAGAACAGGTTGATTTCTCCTTTAAGCAAGAGGTTTGCAACCCATATCCTACCAGATGGTGATAAACTATAGTTCCCAGAACCCACCTCAGCCCAGACCTGTTCCAAATATTAGAGATATGGATAATGACCTCTTTATCTAAAATAGTCCGTCATCCCCTTAATGAAACCAACTCTACAGATTCTCTTTCCCACGTGTAGTCTGTTTTCTTAAATCGAGAGACAGAAATAGACGTACTGAGTCATAGCATTTTTACAGCTCAACCCCCACAACAGCTCAAGCAGAGCCTCCTAAATATTGTTTGCGTTTACTTATTTCCTGCCACTTCTGTAAAAAGGATAGACGCATTAAATAGTCAGAGATCTATAACATTATTCTATAGACTTTATAAATTAGTCATGGCATTAATTGCTGTAAACTGGAAAGTAGCGCAATCTTCTGCTTCTTGGGCTAAGGATTGTCCGTGAAAGCTAGTCCTTCTGACTTTTGGACCCTAAGGCTAGTGTCACACATGGCATAAATACGCCTGCAGAGAAAACTCCATGTGTGACAGTAGGCGTAGGTGTAATGTGCTCCGCTACAATATTCCTCACTCGATTAAATGTTTAGTAGGTCGGGATAAACCAATAACAAGGTGGTGGTAGCTGTATTGATTATTTAATAATTGTCCCTCTCACCCGGTCAACCATTGAAGGGTGTGAGTGGCATAGTGTGGGTGAATACGAATGAAAGATGCACAATTCATTGAAAAGTAACTTAATAACCCCCTTTTATTCAATTCTTCAGAAATTAAGAATGTGATTGACCTTCCAGTAAGTCTTTTCCTTTAGTTACCCACAACTTCAGAGGTTCAGCAGTGATTGTATGGGATCAATTATCCGGAAAACGGTAATACAAAAGCTCCAAGTTATGGGAAGATCACTCCATTTTAATCAAATAATTCACATTTTAAAAAAAAAATGTCTTTTTCTCTAATATTAAGACTGTTCCTTGTACCTGCTCAGTGGCGTAACTAGATATTTCTGGGCTCCACAGCAAATTAGTTTTCAGGCCCCCAAAATGTCTAGAGGTTGACTTATTTTATAAATATTTATTGAAATGATATATGAATTAGGGCCTCATGGGGCCACTATCACTCTTGGCAGCCGCAGGGTCTGTTTCCTCTATAGTTACACCCCTGTACCTGATCCCAACAAAGATATAATTAATTCTTATTGGTGGCAAAACAATCCTCTTGGGGCTTTATCTAATGTTTCAATGATTTTTTAGTAGACTTGAGATATGGTGATCCAAATAACGGAAAGGTCTCTTATCCGAAAACCCCCAGGTCCTTATCATAATGCAGCCTCTTCTATATTTCTTTTTTTAAGGCAGAGACACGCTGCTATTTCGGGAGATTAATCGCTTCTTCGGACGACTAATCGATCCGAACTGCCTTCCCACTGGCTAGAATGTAAATCGCCGGTGGGATGGCACTCTGATCTCTGAAGTTTCCTCGGGAGGCACCATCAGACAACTTCGGAAAACGAATTGTTCAGAGTGCCATCCGGTGATTTACATTCTAGCCGGCGGGAAGGCAGTTTGGGGGGAATTAGTCACCCGAAGAAGAATCGATTTGTAGCTGGGCGACTAATCTCCCGAAATAGCAGCGTGTGTCTTTCCCCTAAAAAAAAAAGAAATATAGAAGAGGCTGCATTATGATTGAGACATGGGGTTTTTCCGTTATTTGGATCACAATATCCTTTAAGTCTACTAAAAAATCATTGAAACATTAGCTAAAGCAGCATTAGAAATAGCTGCATGTGTCTCTGCCCTTATAGTCATAAAATTGTGAATTGAGTAAATATCACAAGGCATGATTTTGACTGTTGATAAGATACTGTCAATTATAAATAAATTACAACTTCCAGCATTCTACTGAATGGCAAAGGCTGTCATAGGGATGCTGGAAATTGTAATGCAAAAATATTGTACGATCCTTATGTGGGATATATTGTTATACATGGAGATACCCAAGTAACATAGTCAGTTTGTAAAAATACAGGAATAACCATAACAAAAATGCAGCTTGTTCCATTGCATCTGCCTGAATAGACAAGAGCTCCTGGAGCCAGACAAAGGGACTCCTTGCTCATATTGCTTTGTTCTCTCACTGATGGGGAAAGTTAATTTAACTGGTGCTTTGAAACTGTCTGTTTTCTTAAAAGGCATTTTGCAAATGTATTAGGTTTTTGTTTCCCCATTGCCTTTCTTTCAGCAAAATTACCTTATGGTTAGAAAACTACACGAGCGAACAAATGCTTTTGTGCAGCCATATAGGAAATTTAATGTATGATGACTATTTTGGGGATGACTCGCCTCCCCTACCACTTTTTTGTACAAAATATTTTGCTTAATATGACATGCCTGCTACCTAAGCTCTTTTTGCCAGGTTTACTGAAGTCTAGTGGAAATTTCTGATTCTGTTTTGGTCAGTTTTATGATCATTGTCTGCCATACATCAATCAGATGGTAAAAATGACTTTCCTGGTACAATTTGATAATTATAATTATTTAGTGGTAGCATCTTCTGCATAAGAAATATCCCGTAACAAAAGAACCTTGGGTCCCAAACATCCTGGATGCATTAAATGTTGTTGTGGGGGTGGTGGTAGAACAGTTCTAGGGCAGCAGATAGGAATCCCTGGTGTATTCAGAAGGCAGATGGTCCAACGGTCACGCGTGTTGAACATCCCAAATGCCAGCACTGCTATGGACTGTGTGCATGTCTGCATAACCAGCAATTTTATAACTCTGCAACAATTTAACACTAATCCAGATTTTGTATAACTACAACTCCCAGAATCCCTCGGCCAGCTCTGAGCACAAAATGTTCTGTGTGTTTGAATTGAAATGCTGTGCCTTCCCTCATATGAAATAACTTTATACTCTGCCCCATACATATTTTAAGCAGAGGTCTCCTCTGGTGCATATTACAGTCTAATTTATGTCAGTGCAAAGATACATTGATCCAGCCAAGGTCACTGCAATAATAAGTTCCAACCTCTTCTTCTTCACCTGCACCATAACCAGCGACTCCTGCAGTGCCCTTCTATTCCATAATTGGCAAATTATTTCTTTGCAAAATCCTTTACATAGTTGCCTTGATATGCTCTTAGATCTGTTGTTCCTCTGTCCTTGCCTTTACTCTGGCAAATTGCCTGAAACTGAATATGAACACTGCTATTATGCCGTTATTCAATACACAATTATACATTTGGACAATAATATATAATGTAAATGCTGAACTTGGCAATACATGCCACGATCTTCTGATTTGGTTACAGCTCCAAAAAAATGGATCTTTGCCCAGATGTGGCAGCACAAAGAATGGTCCAAATCCGGTTTAATCGGCACTTGGGCCAATGATCTGACCACAAATGTATCCTGTGCAAGGCCTCAGACGATGGCGTTTCCAAGCTTGCTAAAAGACCCCCACATGAGTGGTGCTTCTCTTAGGTTACAGACATATGGGGCACTTTCTTGGCAGGCCGAGATATTGCCCCTCTGCTACAGTCTGCTCTCTGGAGCATCTGCACCCAGAGACACACAGTCGGCCTGGGAGCAGATTAAGGATGCGCCAATTCCATTATTTTTGATTCAGACAAAACCCGAATACTTTGTGAAAGATTCGGCCGAATAACGAACCGAATGTGAATGCTAATTTGCATATGCAAATTAGGGGTGGGAAGGGGAAAACATTTTTAATTCCCTTTTTTGGGACAGTCGTGCGATTTTCCTTCCCGTCCCTAATTTGCATTTGCAAATTAGGATTTGGTTCGGACAGGCAGAAGGATTCAGCCGAATCCTGCTGAAAAAGGCTAAATCCTTGCCAAATCCCAAACAGAATCCTGGATACATAGTTCATATTTCTGCGTGAAAATGCATGATCTGCTTGGTGTGCCTGCACCCAGGCCAATCCATGGTCTCTGGGTGCAGACATATCAGAGAGTGGAGCAGAGGGGACATAGTCTCCTGTTCTTATACGCAAGGCAAGAAATGCTCCACATGGCAGTAACCTACTAACCTCAACCACTAGGAAAAGATAAGCAAGCACTGTACATTAGAATTTGAGCATGCAGTCTATGGATTAGATAAGAACTGGTCTTTCTAATGGCCAACAAAATGGCAGCTCCTAAAAATGATAATTAAAGGAATAGTTTACCTTTAATCTCCCTGAGCAGATTCTGGGAGATTATTCGCCCCATCGACAAATCTCTTCTTTTTCGGGGCGACAATCTCCCCGAACTGCCTTCCCCCTGCCCTCCGCCGGCTAAAATGAAAATTGCCTGGGGGAAGTCACATACGTTGCTTCCTTTTCCGAAGTAGCCCGAAGTTTGTGCCTTCCCCCAGGCGATTTTCATTTTAGTTGGTGGAGGGCAGGGGGAAGGCAGTTCGGGGAGATTGTCACCCCGAAGAAGAGGAGATTTGTCGCTTGGGCGAATATTTTCCCCAAATCTGCTCGTGTGGCCAGACCCTATTACTTCTCATTCTATTCAGACCCTCTCCTATACATATTCCAGTCTCTTATTAAAGTCAATGCATGGTTCCTAGGGTAATTTGTACCCTAGCAATCTGATTGCTGAAATTGCAAACTGGAGCACTGCTGAATAAAAAGCTAAAAAACGCAAACCACAAATAATAAAAAATGGAAACCAATTGCACATTTTCTAAGAATATCACTCGCTACATCACACTAAAAGTTAATTCAAAGGTGAGCAACCCCTTTATGGATTTTTGGCCAATAAAGACTATTCTAAGACAGGTTTACCCATTTTATTCAGGTATTGGACCTGTTATCCAGAATGCTCGGGACCTGGGACTTTACAGATAATGGATGTTTCCGTATTTTGGATCTCCATATCTTGTCTGCTAAAATATCACGTTAACATTAAATAATCCCAATAGGTTAGTTTTGCCTCCAATGAGCATTAATTATATCATAGTTGGGATCAAGTACAAGCTACTGTTTTATTATTACAAAGAAAACGGGAACCATTTTTTAAAATTTTAATTATTTGTATAAAATGGAGTCTATGGGAGACAGCCATCCCATAATTGGATAATGGGTTTCCGGATAATGGATCCCATGCTGTACAACATTTAAAGAAAAATATAGTGAATATAAGCCCAGCCTGTAGTCTCTGTGCAGTGTTATGGCATACTCTTCTCTGTCATTTGTCAGCACTTGTCTGTCATACCTAATAATACACAGATGTTGGCAATACATATGCTCAAAACCCACCTGTGAACAGTAGACTTGTAACCAAACAAAACATTATGTGCTATAAGTTTTACTTACGAAAGGGGATTTTCAGTGCTGTGGTTATGCCTGTGAGCCAGTGCAGATTTCTGCTTCAGGTCTTTGAGTGAGAGAACATTCCTGTGCGTTTTCTGCCTGTGTAATGAGCAAGTATTTTATTTATTTTTTCAAGGAGAAAGGCCAATGAGGCGTTCGATTAAATCAGACATCTCATCTCATCAATCCATTCCTCCTCTCATTCTGCCCTAACTTGTTTAACGTGTTCACTTGCTGAAGCCTTTGAGCGATGACACTGGATTTGGAATGCCATATAAAGAAACTGGTGCTAGTGCAGAAAATGGTGGGGCAGTGCGGTACGTTTTATAGGTAAAATGTAATACACATAAACTGGAATGTTTTAAAGTAGCAAATAATACCAGGCTGCATTTTGGGTTGGGTTCCTTGCCTTGGACTCCTTGCCTTCCCCTTTGAAAGAATTGACTTGGATACTTTATTTATGACTTCTTTTTTCAGCTTTTAAGAGTTTCAATATTTTGTATTAGGAAAAAGCCACTGTATGAAAATAGATTAGCCACAATAGTGCAAGCTATTTTTTCTCCTACTCAAGGTAACTGAAAGTGTCTCAGTGGGACATGGATTTTTACTATTGTGTGCTGTTCTTATATCTCAGCCACAGCTTTTTCCTTCAAAGCACCAAATTTCTGCAAATAAAATTAGATAAAGGCTTTGCCAGAAAGTTTGGTGTTCTTCCCTACACAGTCTATTCTTATATCTACCACGGAGCTGTTATCTGGTTACCTTCCCAATGGTCTGGTGATGGGCAGCTGGGGGGAGGGGGAGAAGAGAGGATGATATTACTCCAACTTGCAGTACAGCAGTAAAGAGTGAAGTTTATCCGTGCACAAGTAACATGGCTGGGGGCACCTGGGAATAAGACAATATGTCTAGCCCCATGTCAGATTTCAAAATTAAACATTAAAAAATCTGCTTGCTCTTTTGGAGGTCTGCTGGAGCAGCACTATCAAGTTTCAACTGATGCATTTTGAAAAAAAAAAAAACACATTTTCCCATGACAGTATCTCTTTAAGCTTAGCTTCTCAAGAGCTGCCCAGAGCTCACTGAGCATGTGCAATATCACTGACACTCCTAACAAGATTCAAGATGGGGAGGCCTGAATCATTGGTGTTATAGAGATGCAAAAACTCTAGGATGGTGCAGTAAGTTTAGTACTTGCAACTCAGCATTTCTACCCATATTTGTTATTAGGGGTTAGTTCCTCTTTAAATGGTTTTTATAAAGCAAAAGCTTGAAAATAGCTTGGCTCACTGTTGAACCTAGCTGTCTGGGCATGGCTCCGCATAGCAGTGCCAAGAATGTACGATAATGTGTCAGTGTTGTAGAATATAGGGGAGGAAAGGGAAGAAAACAATGCACCTTTCGATCACATCCTACAACTCCCATAACCTAATATTGGAATGCATATAGTGATATATTATAGCGTAATATTATATATTCGTCTTGTACAAGCTTAGGGATCGATAACCATAAATGCTTTGGCTATTGTGACATTACAACTCCTAGTAAGCACACTGCCATCTGTGCTCATAGTGGGCTACTGGGAGTTATTATATAGAGTCACTCTCTGACTATCGTGGCAGTAGTCTGTTTGCCACGTATTTATAGATTGCTAAACCTCCCACTATACATTGCCCACTGCAGCACTCTGTTTTGGTGGGGATGGGGTTTCTTTTTGAAGACTATGCCGTCACTGTGTGTAGGGATGTTGCTGTAATGCTATTGACTTTATCATGCTGCACTGCAGATTTTGTGTGTGTGTGGAATATAGGTAATAAATGACAGTTAATAGCATGGCAAGCATTCTTCTAAACAGAACCAAGGAATTGTTGAAATGCCGTCGACTGCAAATTTTTAGTATTTTACGGAGCTGCTAATTCTAAACCACTTTTTTCATTTGACCTTCATTTTTTTAAGTTTTTTTTTTTTTTATTGTTTGCCTTCTTCTGACTCTTTCCAGCTTTCAAATGGGGTTTACTGACCCCACCTAAAAAACAAATGCTCTGTAAGTCTCCAAATTCATAGTTATTGCTACTTTTTATTACTTATCTTTCTAGTCTGGACCTTTCCTATGCATATTCCAGTTTCTTATTCAGATCAATGCATGGTTGCTAGGGTAATTTGGATCCTAACAAAAAGATTGTTTAAATTGCTTAATAACTGAAAAACCACAGATAAAAAAAATAAAAAAAACAATTGCAAATTATCTCAGAATACCATTCTTTATTTTATACTAAATTTTAATTCAAAGGTGAACAACCCCTTTAAGATGAACATAATTGTCTTAGTATAACCATTTTCTTCTACCATTGGTAGAAGGAGGTAGTATCTATATGTACCTAATAAAACAACACCGTAGCTGGCGCACTAAATGCATAATTTCTTTACCAAACAATAAGTGTAAACTAACGTGGCAGTTATGCTATTGTTCTACTCATCAGTTTAAGCCATACGACATATACAGGTATGCGACCTGTTATCCAGAATGCTCGGGACCTGGGGTTTTACGGATAATGGATCTTTCCGTAATTTGGATCTTCATACCTTAAAGGAGAAGGAAAGGTTAAAACTAAGTAAGCCTTATCAGAAAGGTCCACCTAAATATACCAGTAAACCCCCAAAGTAATGCTGCTCTGAGTCCTCTGTCAAAAGAAACACTGCATTTCTTTCCTTCTATTGTGTACACATGGACTTCTCTATCAGACTTCCTGCCTTCAGTTAAACCTCATTGCCCTGGGCAAGAGCATGCTCAGTTTGCTCCTCTCCCCCCACCCCTCCCTTCTCTACTGTAATCGGAGCCCAGAGCAGGGAGAGACTCAGGCAGGAAGTGATGTCACACCACATTAATACTGCAGCTCCTATTCTAAACAAACAGAGTTTCTAGAGCTTTTTACTCAGGTATGGTAAAACATTCTACAGAATAAATATAGCATTCTAGCTTGCACTATTGCAGTTAATCTATTGGCAATAAAATGCCTCCGTAGCTTTCCTTCTCCTTTAAGTCTACTAGAAAATCATATAAACATAAAAACAAAATAGACTGGTTTTGCCTCCAATAAGGATTAATTATATCTTAATTTGGATCAAGTACAATGTACTGTTTTATCACTACAGAGAAAAAGGAAATCAATTTCAAAAATTTGGATTATTTGGATAAAATGGAGTCTGTGGGAGACATTCCGTAATTCGGAGCTTTCTGGATAATGGATCCCATACCTGTACATAGTTTTCTAAATCCATAATTTGTCAGTAAAGTGCATCTTTAGAAATGGATACCTTTTCAATATGAAGCCACACATACAGTTTCCGATAATACAATTCCTGAAAGGGAGATATATTTAGAAGTAAAAAAAAAAAAAAAAGACATAGTTATTGCAAAATGATTAAATATGCTTAAAAATATCTCCCCATCTAGTCACCTAAATTTCTACTGAACACAATAGTCCACGCAGGGCTTTATTTAAATGATGAATTAAATATGGCTGAACAGTGGCATGGCTAGACTTATAAAGAACACTGAGCACTCATTGGACTTCATTTATGTGCAAAACTTTAATGGTGTAAGTTGACGTTTTGGTCCTGCACAGAGGTATTTTATCAAGACAGAGATATATATATATATATATATATATATATATATATATATATATATATATATATATATATATATTTTTTAAATTGCAGGCCCCAATTTACAGTATTATAGATAACAAATTACGTTATTTGGAATACAATGGTTTTAGCTGTACACAGTCCGATAATCTGCCACCTTGGTCTGGAGAGGCCATCAACGTTCATTTGTGTCCATACAAAGGCAAGGAGCTGCCAACTTGTTTATAGGATGGGCCAAATCGGCAGACTATCGGCCTGTGTATGGGGCTCCTTGAAGATCCTTCCCAATCAATATCGGGTCCAAAATCATCTAATACATTTGTGTTATTATTTTTGTGTTATTTGCCATTTTAAACATTATTAGTCACATTCCTGATCTTTATTTTTAAAATTAAATGGGAACTTGTGTAGTTACACTTTGAGCTCCATAAGTGGATGGGTGTTATTGCTGTTACTGTAGTGATGAAGTGCATTTCAATGTTCTGTGTTCAGTTTGTCTTAAAATAATGTGTTTGCACAATCGCTTGCTTGCCCATTCCTAGACATTACCAAGTACCTTATTTTTAGGGTTTTAGATGGGCACTAGTAGATCAGTGGGCACGTTCCCACTTCCTGATCTGATCAACTAAATGTGTAGTCCTTGTGGGAAAGTAGCATAAGACAGCTCTGAGTCATTTGTTTAGCCAGCTGAGAACATTTATATTATATCAAGGGACTTTCTTGTGTGTCATCAGCTGAGAAGCAAACAATGAGTGCTGTTCCCATTTCGCATACCCATGGTTTCCTTATCCCAGCTCTTTTCTTAGAAATTCATGCGTAATGACATATGGAGTTTATCACCATTAAAAAATATAAACTTCATACTATTTAAACGGTGAGAATGAATTCTGTAGGTCACTGTAATCTCACTGGAAAAAGTAAACTGATGAAGCAATGTTAAACAATTTATTAAAGGGAATGTCAACCCAAAACTACATTTTTGACTAATAAAAGAAAATAATAATTGTAAGCAACTTTGCAATATACATTCATTACAAATTTTAAACCTGTCTTTGCTGGGGAACTTAAGCTGGCCATAGACGCAAAGATCTGATCGTACGAATCGAGGATTCGTACGATTTTCGGAACGTGTGTGGAGAGTCCCGACATTTTTCGTCCGGCGGAGATCAGTCGTTTGGTCGGTTGGACAGGTTAGAAAATTTCTGTCAGCTGCCGATAATATCTCTGCGTGTATTGCCGATCGTACGATTTTCAGTGGGAGACTGTCACCAGCTTTGGTTGGACATAGATATCGTACGATTGCTGTCAGGGGCAGAACATTGCTGATCTGTTCTTTAACTAATCTGACTGGTAAGACTTTGATCTGAATGGTTAGTGGCGGGTCGGGAGATGGGAAAGTCCGATCGTATGATCAGATCTTTGCATCTATGGCCAGCTTAAGACTTTAGCAGCAATATTTAAAAAAGTAACAAAAATGAGTTAAGCAAACGCTTTCAATAGCAATTGTTTTTACATATTTAAAAGCACTGATATTTTTAAAATGTATATTGGAAAAAATTTTAGAATTAGATTTTCTTTTATTAGGCAATTTTTTTTTTTTTTGTGGTTGACTTCCCTTTTAAGTAGTGTTAATCATGCAATCTACTATAATCTCTATATCTCTTGGGCGTTATAAAGTGCATGGTGCACAATTATACCATTCCAGACCCCAGAAATGACCATCAGGATTTTATTCCAGCACTAGATTGGTCAAAGCCAACTGTAACATGGATTGCTGCATTGGGGCAGACGTGTGTGTTTTGGTTCTTGAGGCATCGGGAGATTAAGGGCAGCTGTACATGGGCTAATTTCATTTTACCATTTGTGCATCTATGGTTCTCCCATGGCAGTCCATTGCATTGCAATTGGGTTGTCCAGACAGAAAGTCTGATATACCTGTTCCTCTTCTAAAATTAGGAGTTGCAGCTTTCTCTCATGTTAATCCAGCTTTTCTTAATCACTCCAGGCAGAAAGGGGAGAGCAGTGCTGTTTGGGTGTCTACACGAATGGCCAAATCTCTGATTGTATCTATCTACTGAACACTAGGCGGAATTGGTGGTTTGCCTTTAAAGCCACCTTAAATACCTTTCTAAAATGAACAAACTCCCATATGAAATTAAGTCGGTGCTCTGCAATTAAAATATTCATACCAGTGGCGTAACTACCGAGGGAGCAGGGGGTGCGATTAGGCCAGGGTCTGCACCCCTTCAGGGCCCCACGACAGCTTGTGGGCCACTGACTTCCGCTGATTCTGGGACTCCGGCGGCAGAAAAAATGGCGTACGGAGGGGGGGCCTGGCTGCACGTCCTGAGCCAGGGCCCTCCCCCATCTAGTTATGTTACTGATATATACCCACTCAACTTATCAATGAGCAGTTATAATAAGTAAATCGGTATAGAGTATAACATTTGATAAAAATACCACCCCAAATACATTTTAGCTTTTTTCCATCTTAAAATAAGAGGTCAGGCCTTTGTACCCATTTAGCTGGAACTTCCGTGAACAAAGATGGAATCTGAAATGATCATACATTGTATATGGTACAACAATTTGGTTGATTGTAACCATACTACCCAACCATCTAGGCATATATAGGTAGTTGGGGGGGCAGTTCAGACTAATGATCCTGTGATTCTGGTTGATCATCGTTCCACTATCTTTTGCTCTTTACTTCCTGTTGTTTTACCCATATTTTTGCTCATCTTGTTAATCTGATACTATATCTTGAAGATACGGTGGCTTGAATTAAGGTCACATAATAGGTACATTTTTGCGAACTTTAGCCCTGGTACCATTTTCATCCTTCATGTCTTCCCTTCCAATTGTCTCTGGTGAATTTATTATTTTAAACTACGGTAATAGATTCAGACTGTGCGCACAATAGTCATTTGCCCCCGAAATGTTGTGACGACAAATAAACACTTAAGGGACTAGTCCCCTGCTTGAAATCGCCGTGTGTGCCGGTACCTGTATCTTTTGACCTTGGTGCAGACTCATGAATATAATTTTGGGGTGAAAACGCATACTCATGCGTTTCAGATGTGAAATCTGAGCCAGCACAAATGACAGCACTGTAGTCAATAATTGATGACGTATACAGAAACCTTTAAAGGGAAACCACACAAACATAACTTAAAGGGGACCCGTCACCCAAAAAAAAAAATTTCCAAATCCTATTTATCATGTTAGTCAAGCAAAATTAACTTTAATTACACTGTATAAATTATTTGAATCTTGTTTCTATCAGTCTGGGAACTATATATAGCAAGCAGGCAGGAGCCATTTTGTGGACACTGTTATTAAGGCAAGCCTTGCATCATCTCAGAATCTTGTTTGTGTACCAGAATGGGGGACCTGATGTCCATCCCCATGCACTGGCTATACAATTAAATGGTTAAGAGAATTGGGGGAATGTGGGGAGAGCAGTGACCTCTAGGAAGAGTTGAATGGAAAGTGAAAGTAATTGCCTGCCCAGCCTCTATGCCCAAGGCATAGATGAAGGGCATTAACTGCACATCCCCAGTTAATTCACGCCAGTGGGCCTAGGAGCGCCTGCTATGTAAATCCGGCCCTTGCCGGAGTTCCCCTTTAACAAATGTCTGTGTGAGTCTATAGGTACTACAACTGTTACTGGACTTGAGCTCCCAATATCCTTGCATCGGGGTTACAAGTGGGATATTCTGGAACAGATTGCTTGCCACAGGCTATCCAGCTGTGCACCGAAGCATTGCGATATTGTCTCCGTTCTGTGACTTGCAAGGAATCATGGGACACTTGCCTAACTCAGAATTCACGCCACTAATCTGAACTAAATTGTTCTTTGACCCCTCTTGTTATTTAAAGTTGGCATCTTTGTATCACCCCATTCATAACTGATAATGTGACTTATAAACATACAGCACAATTACCAGTGTATCCAGAATCCAAAGAAAAGGCTATTGTGAAAAATAAAAAAAAAAAAAAGCCAGCAATAAAGTTTTCAAAAGTAAAATGCATAATGAGTATGGCCTTGGTTTTGGGAAGTTGGTCAGTAAATTTTATGTCTTGCAAAACTTTTCCTGTAAACCGGTGGGGAAGTTTTTGCTGACATACCTTTCTATAGGTACACAGTGTTTTTTTGTGTTGGCTTTTGCATCTTAATGGGGAAAAATGCTCTTGGCTCATAAGAGAAGGGCTTGGCCCATTTTCTAAGCCAGACTCTCCCTCTCCCAAGATAGTCATCTAACAGATAGCAGCATGAAATAATGCAGCCTTGTTCTACAGATTGTCCCTTCTATAACGTGCAGATTCCTGGCTTTTTTTGTGAAGGTAAAAGTGAAAACAACTCCCAGCAATGCAGCTGTTGCTGAATGATAACTCCCATTATCTAAAGCCATTATATGGATTATAGAAGGACAAAAGTATCTGAAAAAATACTATGTTGATCAATAGTTCCTCTAATGCCTTCCTGAAATTAGGGATGCTCCAAATCCAGGATTCGGTCCGGTATATGGCCAGGATTCATGCTTTTTCAGCAGGATTCGGCCAAATCCTTCTACCCGGCCGAACCGAATCCTAATTTACATATGCAAATTAGGGGAGGGAAATTGTGTTACTTTTTGTCACAAAACAAGTACAAAAAAATTTTCCCTTCCCACTCCTAATTTGCATATACAAATTAGAATCTGGTTCGGTATTCGGCGGAATCTTTTGCAAAGGATTCTGGGGTTCGGCTTATTCCAAAATAGTGGATTAGGTGCATCCCTACCTGAAATACATCTAGTATGAAAGCAGAATTTATAAACTCCTGCTTCCTCCTGCTAACACCGACTGCACCTCAAACCTGTATTTTGTGAGCACGGAGAGCCCATAAAGCCTTTGGGATACAGTTTAGAACCGAAAATTTGTGTGCTCATTCTGTTTTAAAATCTTTTATTTCTGCTGTCTGATTTTATTTTATGTTGCCTTAAACTCAGGCCACTGCACAACAGCCATGTAAAAAATTTGCCAACCCCCTGTCATTGTTCTTAATAATACAGAATTTTCGTCTTTGATACATAAGGAGTGGTGGCAGTGTCAGAATGCTCGCTTCAGCAATTCTGCACCAAGTCCATTGGTCGCTGCTTCTTGTGCATCCAAAATGGCAGATTACATTCCTTAGTTTTAGGGTGGTGGCAGATGGGGAGATTAGTTGCCCAGTGACAAATCTGCTCTACTGCGGGCGGCTAATATCCCCAAATGCCTTCCCGCCGGCAAGAATACAAAGTCATCCTAAATTGCCTCATGAGGAAACTTCGAAAATCTGAAGCGATTAGTAGACTTGCTGGCGTGACGGCATTTCAGGGAGATTAGTCCCCCTGCAGTATAAAAGATGTGCCACCACCCTTAGGGAGGAATGACAGACTGACATGTCAGATATCAAGGGGCATTTTGTCCACTGCTGCCATCTAGCAGAAATCAGTCTGGGTCAGATATTTAATGAGCTGGGTTCAAAATCCCATTAGGTGGTGAGCATCAGCCACCGACACGACCACGGTCTTCCCCGAACAGGTCTGCAGGGCCCTAATACGGTTACCTTGCCAAAAGACTAAATTTTAGCATGTATGGGCAGCTTTAAGTGTTGGAATCTGTAGTACAAAAACACTTGCAGTTTGCAAAGACATTAGCATTTACTGTGTACATTAGATTGTGTAACCTTTAAGAAGCATCTATGTAGTCCTATAAAATGTTCCCATTACAATCTATGCACTACACAATTGAATGTGCGTCACAGATTTTTTTTTTTTTTGCTTTGCCTTCTTAGCAGAATGCATTTAGCTTATATATAATAGTTTATAAGGAATACAGCAGAATCATTGACTAGTAATTTTACCACTATTAACTGCCTCCCACTTTTTCTTCGTCATCTTTTACCAGTAACTCGAATCACATACAGAAGTGCAACTGTATAGGGAGTTATTTGCCCACAGTACTAATGTCTGACAGTCCAATACTTGCTCTGTTTCCAGGGGCCTCCTATGTGTATGTACAGGGCTGTCATTTCCGAGACCAGTTTTTTTCTCTCGACTGACGGCTAAAAACAACCACTATACTCAAGATGTGTAATGCTTTTAGTGTAATTTAATCATTCCATCCCTTATTCACCCTGAAAAACTGAGGGAGGGCCGCAGGTGCTTGAGTTACCAGCGCTCAAAGGAGCAATGCATAAGTCACATGATACAGAGCACAGCTGCTGAACTCCATTGCCAGTTCACCTACAGAGGAACGAGGTCCATGCATGGCTGGGAATCAAGTGGGCGTGTACAATCCCAGCAATTCGGATCTTCTGCCAGATCACGGTGGGGCTTATTTATAAACACTGGGCAAATTTGCACCTGGGCAGTAACCCATAGCAACCAATCAGTGATTAGATTTTTCCAGCCATCTGTAAGGAAAACAATGAAAGCAAACATCTGCTTGGTTGCTGTAGGTAACGGCCCAGGTGCAAATTTGCACAATGTTTATAAATAAGCCCCAGTGAGAGCTCTCGAGAGCAGGCAAATTATTTCTTAATTTGCATTGGTCTTGTTCTTGTGTTAAAAGTCCTTTGTCAATTTCTGGCTTTTCTTCCGTCTCAGTGTTATCTTGATGCCTTATGTACCGTACTAGAAATGTTTTAAATGTACAGCAGTACTGTTTATATTTAGCTTTTAATATGTTGGCAGCTGGCGATAAAGTTTATTGGGTTACATTTTGTATGTAACTGTGAGCCTGCCTTCTATAGCATTGCCTCCTGACTGGTTTTAAAATAGGATTAAAGGGAATATCAACCCACAAAATAACCATTTGCCTACTAAAAGTAAACCTAATTCTATTCAAACTTGAAATTTGCATTGATTAGAAATTTTTCTGTGGGATTTTTAAGTTATTTGTATATGTATTGCTATCCTCTGCCCTGGTGGATCAGACTGTTGAAACAATGTAAGGCAAGCCAGCTGATAACTGGGGAATCAGACTATATTGCAACATTGTTTAAATAGTAATGACCTGCAGTTAAAGAAATGCTGCTTTCAATAGTAATTGTTTTTACAAATAACTTTAAAACCACTGACACTTTTTAATAAATACATATTGGAAAGTTATTTAGAATTTTCTTTTAATTTTTAATAAATATTTTTGGTTGACTTGCCCTTTAACAGGGAAAAAAGACAGCATATTTAGGAAAGCCAGCTGGCAACCCTAGAATAATGTAGGGCAAGTGAGTTATTTCGACAGAGGCAGTGAGAACAGTCGTTGTGGCAACATGCATCAACAAAACAGTGATACTGGGAAAAGTAGATCAGAACTAAAAAAAATTAAACTTTTTTGTTTTACATCTGTTGTGTAAGCATTGATCCTGCCATTTTCGCAGATAAACTTGCATTTTTACATCTGATCTTTGTTTTACATTTTATACAATATAATTCCAAAATCAAACTACACAACACGTCTTTATCCATGTAGAAAAAAAGTGTTTTATTCAACCTTTCAGCCCATTGACTCGGGCCGCCTTCAGGAAAAACACACACAAATCCTGAGGGTTTCCGAATAAGGCATATTTCTGGAATTTGGCTCTCCATATCTTCTGCCCCCCCCATAATATTGTGCGTATGTGCATCCTTCCAATACCGAAAAATCATGTTTTCTGGATAAGGGGTCTACCTTAAGTCCACTAAAAAATCATTAAAATGTTAAATAAACCCAATAGAATTGATTTGCCTCCAGTAAGGATTAATATCATCTTAGTTGGTATCAAGTAAAAGTTACTGTTTTGTTTTATATTGAAAGGGGAAATATGTTTTAAAATTAAAATTATTTCTTTAAAAAGAAGTCTATGGGAAATGGCCTTACTGTAATTCAAAGCTTTCTGGATAACTGTTTTTCCAGAACTACATTTACAGATATGGGATCAATCATTGTCCCATTTATCTTGTAACAGTTATTATTATAATTATAACATACATATTTAGAACTTCAACATATTCTGCAGTGCTGTGCAATAAATTGGTTTATACAGGGAACATACAGAATTACATACCTAGCAACCAATAACTCATACAAAAGGTAAAGAAGGCATTGCCCAAAAGAGCTTAAAATCTTAAAGATAACAATGGTTTTAGTCCACACGTGTGTGATTGGAAAATTATCAAGTATAAAAAAAGAATTCCTTCCTAATTAAATGTTGCTTTGAA
Source organism: Xenopus petersii (assembly GCA_038501925.1). Taxonomy (NCBI): domain Eukaryota; kingdom Metazoa; phylum Chordata; class Amphibia; order Anura; family Pipidae; genus Xenopus; species Xenopus petersii. Next base: position 19,808,776 of record CM076685.1, on the reverse strand, counting down.
TTTGGGCACAAGTTGCAGGTGTAGGAAAATTCAGATATCACCCATAAATATTGAGGCATGTGTTCCAGAGCAATAGCCAATTAGGAACATTCACAAAGTAGTACAAACCCCTTGTATGGCTCTCCCCATGTATATGTAGCTTGTTGAAAGCCATTCACTGCCCTGCCCCCCTGTTTATTTTGCCATAAATCTTTAGAGAAAAAGGCAACAATTCCACTAATGTTTTAGAAGTTATCTGAATTATTGGCAAGCTCTTTTTTTGTTGCATTGTTTTGTTGCTATATTTTTGTGGTTGTTTTATGCTACGATATGGTTGGGGGTCCAGCTAAATAATTAAAAATTCACTAATAATAAATAATGAAAACCAATTTAAAAGTTAACAACCCCTTTAAAGTACTTGGGATTGAATTGATTTGTGAGCCATTAGCTGTGGGTAGGAGTACAGGGTAAGCTGGGATCTCGGAGACTCTGGGGCAGGCCTGATTGTAGAGATACATTTTAGAGGAATTGCTTTTGCAGTAATGCTTCTCCTTTTACTAAGGAACAGAGCTCTCTTTTATTTGAAGGCATGGTAAACATGTAGCACAAAAGATTAAAGACCATATAATCTTTGCCCCAGGTATAGTAAATGTTTATTCTATGAAAAGGTGAACAAATGCCTTGGAAGCCTGTATGATTAAACTATTAAATCCACATCCGTACTCCTCTGCATTTCTTACATTCAATGGTAACTGAGAGTGACCTTTGCAAGCCGTTAAGCTATGTTCTGCAGCCAAGGTTTAGCTCTGTTCCCATAAAAAAAGACTGTTTGCTCTACCTCTTTGGAACATGGCTGTGTTTGTGGGTATGGAAAGCATAAGGGATATTAAACTTTCACATACAATAATAAAAATAAATTACTCCTGCAGGAAGAATCCATTTATTGTGCTCAGGTTTGGCTCCTGCATTCCTGTTTAATGCAGACACTCTACCTTCATATTTCATCCCCCTTGATATTTGGCTAATGGGAAAATGAAGACATGAAAGTAGAATTATTTTCTTTTTTAGTTTCGTCTTGGTTTTATGGGGGTGTTACTCATTCATTTTGCAGTTTAAGATCCTAAAGTATTCTGCAAAATAGATTCTATACCATGTTCATTATTGTATATTTGTATTTAGTTATGAAAACGCAATAGCCTCTTTTATGCTTTTAAATCACACAGTGTATGAACATTCTATATGCCTCCGAAATTATTGAAATCTGTAATAAGGAAATCTGTACAACCATGAATACAGTCCTTACCTGATGTGATTTTCAAACCTGCTCAATAGATAAGGATTATCAACCTGATATCTATTGGGTTGGCAGTCCCAGGTGCCCTATATACAAGCTGATCAGATGCTGACTCAGTCTGGAATGACCGAATAAGAAGCTTTTATCAGCATGTGCATGGCAAGCTTTGGGCTAATAATGCCAGGAAGCCAATGCTGCTGTTTGTTAATAAATGTCAGTATCACTCTAAATTGTTTGTTGTGAAAGTCATATGCTGAAACGGACACTGAATTTGGTTAATAACCCCTGTGTGGAGGTGATTTTTGAGATATGCATTCACACCCTCCTCTTCTTAATATTTTTTTCTATGTCAGTAACAGCAGAGCCCCATCCCTCCTAGCCTTTGGATGCAGTGTTCCATTCTGCCTAACATACACAGATGCATTTGGCAGCGCTACGGAACAGCTGCTGCATTAAAGGCTCTCTTCAGGCTGGGCTCTAACGATGGGATTCATGAAGATTACAATCTATTCCTTTGCAGTTCTCAACAGCCAATCAAAATAAAGTGGAACAAGAGGGGGCAGAAAAAAAAACCTCTCTCTCCAAGCAGTTTTAGGTGCCAGCTGAAATCACTTACAGAAGCAATAGGATTTAGAAACTTTTTGCATGATGTTAGCAGGGCCATTGTCTGCATCGTGCTTATTATGCCTTGGTGTTGTTCACTTCAGATGAGGAACGAGATATCAAAATACAGGTCATTTGCATAACAGTCTTGTAAAATGTCAAAATCCTGTGTTGAAATTCAAATTTGGGTTATGCTAAATATTAGTGCTCAGTTTTTCTTTCTTTTTTTTTTTTTTTTTAGAAATAAACATTTCTTATTTAAGTGGCACTTTACACTACACTTTACAGGAAGCGTTTTAGCAGGGGTCATTGAATGAAAAGAAATTGAAGATTAGAATACCCTCTGAAGAACCAGAGGGCAGCAAACAGATATGGCTGATGAGATGTGTTCACTTTTGTCGTATATGTTGACTTTGAAGGACCCAGAGATGCCAGACAGGCATCCTTGATGAGATGGGGCTTCAGGGAGGGCTCGAAGGGAATGGAAAAATATGATAGGACATGGCAGGGAATTCCACAGACAGTGCTGAATTGTAAGAGAAGATTTGAAGCTGATATGACGAAAAGGTTATAGGCATGGAATAGAGTCAGAGGTCACAAGCATGATCGCATGTATTTGGGGATGGGCAGGCATTTAGTGGAGGGATATGCATTGTTGAGGGCCTCAACTGTTTCTTTTCATTAATGTGTGGGGAATAGGGAGTAAGTGACTGAAGTAGAGTAGATTCATAGCAAGTCAAGTGGCATGTGTTAGACAGTCTGAAGTTGAGAAAGGTGGGTTGATTGGAACTCCAGAAAGCAATATTTGCCATAGTTCAGTCAAACAGTACAGGAAGGGGATACAGTGAAGCCAGCAGGATTTGTAATGCAAATGAAGAGTTTAAAGCAACATGGAGCACACTGAATATGTGCAATGCCACTTACACATGTCTGGGTATAAGGTATAAAGGATATTTGGAGTCGTAGTAATTAGATGAATGAGAATCCTTTTAATAAGTTGGTTTTCATCCATGGGATGAATTTAGTTGTTGCAAAAACTCCAGTGTCGGTAGGGACTTTATTTCAAATCTAGACTCCCTACTTCTGAGTATTGCATGTAGCCAGTGGCATTAGACAGCTTATTTTCTCAATAGACAATATTGGCAGATGAACTGATTAAATGTGGACAGGAAATTGTAGTCCGAACTTAATGATCTTATTATTGCATTCCCCCCAAGTAATGCATAAGCTGCATAACGCAGTTTTTGGTTTGCACTATGTCGTCAATGAGAATATGGATGGTAGTAGTAGACCACATTGCCTCTACCCACTGCCATGTCTGTCCATGAAGAAAGCACAGTGTTCTACAGCACTTGGAGCTCAGCATATCTTTCTACCTTGTGCTTTCTTTCTGACATATTTCCATCATGGTCACATCATTTGTATATGATATTGTTCCTTTACTGCGTTTATAGTCTGGGACATCTGCTATAGTGTTCATTTTAAAATTTACCACCATTCTCTTCTATCATATCACAAAGAAATGATATAACAATCTATTTGAATCATCTAAATAGAAATGCATATCATTTAATTGCTGTCTGTAATTTAATCTAGGGCCCTAACAGCTGGTGTTGAAATTAAGCATTGACCACTGCAGCTGCGCTGAGGCGGTTGACTGTGTGGCTTCCTACGGACTTAAGTGGACAGGTGCAGACCCACAATACTCGCAGAATAACGTAGTATTAATCTTAACTCACCATGGTTGGCCAAGATGGAATTTTTTCCTCAATGTCTACAACATTGTAGTTCCCCTCTCTACCTGATCTTTACTGCTTAAGGGTAGGACTTCAGGGATGATTTCCACGTGGTCTGACGCACTGCGTAAAAACGCAGGCGTGAATCGGATGCAACGGAAATAAGGTCAGTGAATGCATTGTCGGATGGTGTCGCAGCGTTGATCCGACAAGACTTTCGGATGCAGACGCTGCACAATGTGTCTGCATCCGACAGTCGTGTCGCGTTGGATTAACGATGCAACTTCATCCGACATTTCCATTACTTACCTTATTTCTGTCGCATTTTTGCGCAGCGCGCCGGATGGCGCAGAAATCATCTGTGAAGTCCTACCCTAAGGTGTAACTAAGAAGAGTGGATCACTACATCTTTGTATTGATTGGTAGTCAGTCTAACTAGTGGAGCTAAGATTTCAAAATTGTGGGACTGACGAGAGATAAGGCATTCGTAGCCATGTGGGGTGAGGTTACAGATGAATTCTCTTTTGCTGCCCTAGATATTCTTGAAATTTGGGAAACTGAGGAGCAGTTAAATCACATAAAGAAGCTTGAACCCTAAAAAAACATTGAGGTCAAAATGGTCTTTGTCATTTTGGAGGTCTGTTTTTAAATAAAGTAGACTACTTTTAGTAAGTGAGACCTGCAGTATGATCTGTGGCAAACAAACTCCTTCATTTGAAAAGGCAACACGTAAAATGTTATCTGTTCCTTTCACTATATAATTCATGTGGTAGAAGACTACTTTTTGAAAAGTGGAATTCAATACCAGCTCTGATTCTGCAGGTTTGGATTGATATCCTCTCTGCAAAGGCACCATCACCATAACATGTCAGGTTACAGGGTTTTGACTCTTCCCATCGGCAGTTACACCCTGGACTTGTGTATTAAGCATTTGACACAACAAAGCATTCCTCCCAACATTTTTGAAATAGAAAGAGGCCCAAAAAGCTTTACCGCACCCATTTTTGTGAGCACAACCCCTAATTACCATAACATTTTATAACATTTGGCAGGTTATGAAAGTTTGAAAACATTTCTGTGGTTTTTATGTGTTATTACAGTTTTGCTAATGACGGTGAATTGCCCTTTATGCTGCAAGTCACAGTTTCCTCCAGAAACCTGCTTATCATAAATTGTTACAGTTGCTTATATTAAATGGTTACAAATGTATTAAAGTGCACCTGCCACACATTATGGGCTCTCTGCCAAAAGCCAAATAAGTTAGAAATGTTGTATCTTTTTTTTTTGGCTGTTCAGTGCAGGAAATCAAATAGAAAGTCGGGACATTTCAGTAACAATCCAGAACTGCTGGTTGAGCTGTCAAAATCTGGACTGTCCCGCTCAAAACGGGACAGTTGGGAGATATGGACAAAGTGTCAGCCATTTGCCAGTGCTCTTATCCCCTAACATTTGTTTTCAACCATTTAAACTGTAGAACAATGCGGGGGGCAAACATGGTCTCTTATGGTGGCCGTAGATGTAACTATTACGATCTTTCCTGCAAGCATTTGTTGCAGGAACCATCGTTCATTTTCAGTACAGACATTTACAACTAGATATACAGGTAGAAACAATAAAATTCTACTTGCAGGTGATGATTTTCTGTCTTAGTCAATCAACAAGTGTTTTGTTGGCGTGGTTATCAGTCAGCTCGTTTCATACGATAATCTCTGTGCATCTATGGCCTCCTTTTGTTGCTGCATATTTGACCTACAAAATATTGCCTTCCTATGATCGCTTGAATTGAAAATGGGGTGTTTTGCACAATGTATTTCACTGAGCAAAGGTAAAAGTGATTTAATGTTGCCAAAACTGTTTGTGGGGTTATTTTATTTTGTCTTTTTAAGATACAGTGTAGTTGATGGGGAAGAACCAAGACATCGGTGCACATAGCTAAGGATTGAGGGTAGCTGTTTAGCTGCTGCACCCTCCCTGCTATGGAATGCTTCTCTTGTGGAACAGCAGAAGAGCTGGGCTTTAGATGAGAGGCCAGCTGAGGTGTCTGCAAGACAATTCTGTGGCTGATTATAAAGTCAGATGTGCTCTTTTGGCATCATGAAAGAGAACACGTCAAACTGTGACATTTCCCGTGGCTTTTTTCCAGCACTCGCAGACCATGCCTCTTTCTGAAAGAGGGAAGGAAAAGCAGACATTGAAAAACCTTAATCTCTGGCAAATTTCTGAAAGCGATCGGGAGTTGTAACACACAAACACACAAATTCATTGTAGAAGAATGTGTCTCAATGCAGAAGACTGTGGCATTTCTTATTGCATTTCATGCACATGCATGCCATCTATATTGGCTTAATTTTGTATTAAATTACATTTCACTGCTTGACTGTCAAATCAAGGGCAAAAACATAAAGGTTCGACTTATGTTTCAAGGACTACTGGAACTAAATGAAGCCGTTTGATTTTTGCAGGTAGGAAGCTGGTGTTTAGAATCACAGGCATTTTTGAAGAAACGGATCCGCACACACAGATTGTTGCAGTCGGGGAGTATCCCCTTTTATTTGCCACCAAACATTCAACGTTTCGGGGGGGCACACCCTCCCTTCATCAGCTGATGAAGGGAGGGTGTGCCCCCCCGAAACGTTGAATGTTTGGTGGCAAATAAAAGGGGATACTCCCCGACTGCAACAATCTGTGTGTGCGGATCCGTTTCTTCAAAAATACACGTTGCTGGGTGGCCCGGCCGGGTCGACGGAAGGACGCACCACTATTGCAGGATTGGTGAATTGGAGGTGTGCGGTAGGAATCTAAAATCATTAGAATCACAGGCAGCCATGTTGATGATTATCATGAATGATAGGGTGGGCATTGTGGGAAATCTTACTCTCCATTCCAGGCTTCTATACTGAGAAAGTTGCATTTTTTGCAGAAGAGAACTACATATGACTGCCTGTATACTGAATGTGAAAACTGAGCCATGGTTTGTGACTGCAGACAGCAGATGGGTGTTGTCTCACTGTGTTAATGGATACTGCCATTGTATTGATTGGGCAGCCGGGTCATCTCACATCTGAATTGGCAGTGGTAGGAAGTTATTTCAGCGCCAGAGATTTTGTAATACAGGCTGATCTCCACTACCTCAAGGCTTTTTTCATTAATCAAAAATAAATCAATCTCCCCTCATCTCTTTATTTATCTATCCCATAGCGTTCTTGTTCTATCTCCCTCTCTTGCTCTCTCTTTCACACTATCTCCCCGTCACTTTTCTCTCACTGTATCACCCCCACTCTAGCACTCTCCCTCTTTCCCCCATCTTTCTGTCTCCCTCCTCACTCTATCTATATATCACTCACCCCTATATATCTCCCCTGTCTTTTTGTCTATCTAGCTATCTCTATCCCCCTTTTCTCGCTCTCTCCCCCTCTCCTCCCCATCTATCTATAGTGATGAGCGAAATTTTTCGCAGAGATTTCACCACAAAAATGACGCCCAATGAGTGAAAAAAAAAACGTCACACACAAAAATTTGACACCCATAGACTTCAATGCATTTTTGCACATTTTTGGCAAAACGGGTCAGAGTTGCCCATCACTATTTTATCTAATATGTATGCCTGTGTGTTTCATAATCAGTGATACCTACATGGCATATTTTTGGGCTGTCCAAAAGGAGCCATTGGGTGGAAGACACATACAGCCCTAAGCAAATTTTATATGCATACCCAGGTGCTCTGTAGTTTCCATAGCATGATGGCCTAATTTTAATGTCATCTTTACTACAAGTGTTTGCACACGTAATTAGCAGTTTGTGTTATAGGCCTTCTTTGAAAGAAGGCAGGCATATATCAGTAAATCAAATGTTGTTGCCATGGTTGCAGAGAGCAAAATGGCAGCAAGTGGAGGAAATCTGACAGGAAGCACAAGCAGGACAGGCAGTGGGCAACAGAGAAGAATGTTATGGGTACTTATTGGCAAGATGCCATATGATGTGAGCAGAGAGAGCATGTTCTTTTTTTTTTTTTTTTTTTTCTCCCGTGGGTTTCTAATATTCTTTTAGACAGGAATGTGCTTGTTCCAAGACTCGAATGTCCGTTACTGCCCCAGCAGTTTCCTATTAGCCCGTTAGCGAGATTTCCCATGTCCTTATCCAGAGCTGACAGGGTAGAGGGCAGCAGAGTGAAAGAGCGCTGTTCTCCCAGATGGCTAAGAGGGGATTCACTTGACAGCGCCTGGGGCAATCTATCTGAACTTTGACTCCATCTAAAAAAAGGACAAAATCAGCTAATAACAATTTCAGCCTCAAATTGCTGCCTGTGCAGTTGTCTGGTACAGTAACCAATTATAAACTTTGAGTAAAAAGCAGAATAGTGATACTTACTCCCGAAATGCAGTACTATGGAATATAAACCCGATCAGCCCTGTGGACTTAATATCCTTAAAGAGCAACTCACCCTTCATATCAAAAATGGTGATATTTATATGTATGATAGTATTCTCTTTCAAGCAATGACCATGTTAGAGATTTAATGGACTTGCACATTGCATAAAGGTTGATGTCCTCTAAAGGTGGCCACACATGGACGATAAAAGCTGCAGACAGACAGAGTCGGCAGCTTATTGCCCTGTGTATGGGGCCCTCCGTCAGCCTTCCCTGATCGATATGTAGCCGAAAGTCGACTAGATGTCAATCGGACTGGACTAAAAATCTCACGGCTGCATCTGTTCGTTGATGCGGCCCCACAATCCGACCGCCCGTTACCCATTGAAAATATATTTATGTATTGTATTGTGTTTATTTCTCATAAATGCCATACTTGAGGGATTATTGCTCAGAGTTTAGCAATTGCGACTAAACTGCTTAAAACAAAAGTGTATTATCATTATAGTTTACGAAGTACTTTTAATAATCATGAGGCACTTTTGTTGGTATTTCACAAAGTATCATTTGGTTCAGTGATTCAATCCAGATAAGTTTAACTGTATATTAGCTATATGCAGTGATATCCATCTATAGTGTTTTGATTGTGCTGCTAGAGAACTAAGTTCATTATTATGTAAACGTTCTGGAAAATCTGGGCAGGTAACACCCTTTACTAGAATCTTCATGTCTTTTCTGAGATAAGGAGAAGCCCCATAATGAAGGACCGACTACTTGTGACCTTCGCCACGTGTTGGCTCATAACCGTTATGCCTCAGGCACCAAACTAATTTCATTGTCATCTCTTCTAGGAACGATGAATGATCTGAAAAAAAAATGCATGGCTGCCAATTAAGCAAACACATGCTTGCACCATTAATTAACAATCTCGAAATAAGGCATTATTTACCCATTTGTCAAACTTTGTATTCCTTTGTATTCCTATTCTTTCAGGCTGTTTTTTAGAGCTTCATTGTATTTGAAATGCTCAATTGATTATTTATGTATGGAAGTAGTTACATTATTTATTGCGTGCTGAGGCATTCCAAGGATTGAGAGAATAATTTAAGAGATGGATCTAGGGATCTCCTCCCACCGCCAGTCAAGCGATGCACAGGTGCCCAGGCTGTAGGTGTTTATTAATCGTCCTTGAACGTAAACAGTTGTTACGAGCCCTTGTAATATTTTATTTATGAGATCTGCATACATATTTGTTTGTCTAGGATTTTGTCTAAAAACACTCATATATATTAACTTCCGATCGACCAAACGACCGATCTCCGCCGGACGAAAAATGTCGGAACTCTCCACACACGTTCCGAAAATCGTACGAATCCTCGATTCGTACGATCAGATCTTTGCGTCTATGGCCAGCATTAAGGTATGAAGATTCCAATTACAGAAAGATCCATTATCTGGAAAATCCCAGGTTCCAAGCATTCTGGACAGCAGTTCCCATACCTGTATTGGAAAGTTGCTTGGAATTTTTTTTTTTTTTTTTAAAAGTGACTTTATAGAAGATGTTTTCATGTCTTTAAAAAGATTAATTTTTTAAAAATGCCTTAGCCATATTTTATCCTGATGGGTGAGCTGTATACCTCTTATTCAGCCTAGATTGGGGTCATTGAGATGATTTAATAGGTTGAAGTATTGATGATTGAATTTTTTTTAGCCACGTTTTGCCGCAAAAATGACTCCCATAGACTCTAATGGGTGAAAAAATTTGATGCACAATTTGTCGCCCGTCAAGAAAAATTTTTGCCCATAGACTTCAATGCATTGAAATGGGATTAGAACCCAGTCTATCCTAGAATCACACCAACTCCCAACCCTAAGTGAGGGAATAACCTGCAGCTCAAGCAATAGTTCACTGATGTGTATAACTATTGTGTATAATGTAAAGTCTTACTTATTATAGTCTTGCTAACACATTGCAGCCAAATTGTAGCTGGCATGTAATAGTCTGTTGTCACACTGTAACTTTATGGCAGTCAGGTCCAAACCAGCTATCTGGACATTCTGGCAAACGCATGAGGGGCTGCTGGAAACTGCCATAGACCGGCACCTGTTTTTTGGGCTGTTTGGGCCTGACTGTTCTGGCAATACCAGGGCCTATTTTGAATCTCAGGCTGTGCATAATGTGGGTATCACTTTAACCAGGCAGTTATCATTTATTAACACTCCTGAATTGCACAGATGGGAACTATAGAGTGGTTTGGATGTCAGACTGGGGAATGCATAACAGAGGCTATGAAAAGGGAGATTAGCAATAATAATACAAAACTAGTCTTTTGTTCAGTGCATTTTATAGTTCATAGGCTAATAATAAGACCCACCCCCAGCAGTATAATAAACACTATGACATACCAAAATGTTGTACTTCTATTATGTACCCATTTAATCCTTTCGTACTGGTTTCCAGATGATCTTACTGCAGCATAAAACTGCAATCTTTATTTGCATACAATTTTGTGGTGTGTTTGCCCCCCCCCCCATACCTAAACACTGAACAGTATGGGCAGAAATGCAAGGGAACATTAAAGGTTGCACTCACATTACTCCTTTTTTATTAACATATGGCCTTAAAAAATAGAAATGTGTTTTTTATGAGGTAGTCTGCACTAGTACTTCAACTAATAATCAATGGTTGCGTTACCAAATATCATGCAGGGTCCCTAGAATTCTGGGGAATAGACCCCATACCCGTACAACACATCTTAGTGCCTCTAAGAATATTTTCAATAATTTCCAACCATTTTGTTCCTGGTCGACAGAATTTTCAAACAGCGGGAAGTAAAGAGGAACTGTAGCTTCCCTATCTGTTGATGTACGAGCAGCAGATACTATATGAGTATCGGTCTGTATCAGCTGGCAGCCATACCCCTACCAAAAATCACTTTGTTTTCTTTATTATTCCTTTTTTATTTCATTCCACTCTTTTTCTCAGCTCATCTGTTCCCCTACCAAGCATCTCTGTTTATTCCTCTCTTATCTTTACATTTCTCCCTTCTTTACCAAGCTACATTTTCATCCTCTCTAACAAAACTCTGGCATCCACTGAAAGTTTTCCCAGTTCACTGGTGGGCCAGTCTGATTTTGCTTGTATTGGCTATCCTGACCCCTCTGAAGCTTGAGGCATCTTGCTCAGTGCTGTAATTGCAGATATTTGTTTATAGGGGTAGTTACTTTTGTAATGTTATTGAGTGGGCATTTTTTATAGACTTTTAAAATGCTTTTTATTTTCTATAGTTTTTTCCCCTTCTTCTGGCTCTTTCACATGGATGTCACTGACCCCCCCGCTTAAATTGCAAACTGGAGAGCTTCTGAACAAATTGTGAAATAACTTTAAAAAAAAAATGTTTAATAAAAAATGAAGACCGATTACAAAGTGTCTCATAATATCACCCTCTACACCAAAAGTGAACAAGCCCTTTAAAGGAGAAGGAAAGTCTTCTTGCACTTGGGGGTTCCAAAGGTTAGGCAGCCCCAAGTGATTGTATTTACTTACCTGAAACCCTGGGCCAATTGTTCCTATCAGCAGAAAACTGCACCGGCCCGGGATTATACCAGTGAGCACCATGGAGCAATCCTCTTCCGTCTTCTTCTTTCTGCAAATTTCCTGGGGCAGACGCATGCAGAGTTGAACGAAATAGCCGATTTTTTTAGTTAAAGTTCGCCGTTTAAAATCTACTGCACATGCACAGCCGTGCAAAGAAAGAAGAAGCCTGAAGAGGATCTCTCCCTGGTGCTCACTGGTATAAACCCGGGCCGGTGCAGCTTTCTGCTGATAGGAGCACCGCCCCGTGGTTTCAGGTAAGTCAATACAGTCACTTGGGGGTGCTTAACATTTGGCTCCCCCAAATGCACAAAGACTCTCTCCTTCTCCTTTAATACAGAATAACCAGCCATGAAGTATAAATTTAATTCCATATTCGCTTTTCAGCGCATAGATTTTTTTTGTGTCTGGTTTTAAAGGGCTAAACCTCAAATGTGTTTCTGTCATAGTTTTTTGCATTAGTGCCTTAAATGCTACAAAATTACATGTAATGTATGGGCCATTTTTACAAAATCTGTTGTTTTTAACACTAGGAAAAAAATCTTATTTGCAATAGAAATGGCACTCCATATGCTACAGATTTCACAATAAGTATCCTTGAAAATAGACAAAAATGGTAAATAGCCTGATTTACTATTTGCTTATTATGCATTTGTGAATAGGACGATCACCAATGACAGATTTTATCACTTATCTTTTTTTTTTTTTTTACACCTATTTCTTCTAACAACACTTTTTTTTACGAATTTCCCCCACTGTGTAAAAATCCCTCCCACTTAACCATTGCGTTCAAGCAGCAGTAACTGCCTCATTAAATCCTTCTATCACTGATATAACCTGTGGGTGTGTGCTCAAATGTACGTCATGTCACCCTTCTTTCGGTTAACAAGATCTGCACATTTTTTGCAACTTTTGTCATTGGATTGGTGTATTCATTAGTTGTGGCAGGCCTTGGGTCAAAATACATATTTATATAAACTAAAGGGGCCACAGGTTGACCAGCTTGGATATAAAGTGTTGGTGTGGACATCTTGGCCTCTTATCTTCATATCACTGAGCTATCCCATAGCCCCTTCCCAGAGGCATTTATCATATCTGAAGTGCAGTGCAAATACATATGTTACCTGCAGCCCCAGGGGTATGATATTTTGGAATGTATTTGAAATTCTGTTGGTATAACTGAGTGCCTATATAACGCATTCAGATAGCAGATTAGGTGAGATATATAGCAACGGAAATTAGGGTAGATCTTCACTTATACACATTTATAAGACTTGCATATAAAGCTATGCTACAGTATTAAGAGGACTTAAACAACTAAAATTATATGCAATAAAAAAATTAAAGTAAATCCTTCCAAATAAAAATACCCCCAGTTTTTGCTTTCAGTTTGCATACTATAATTGTATATCAAATCATGTTGTCTTAGGTTGCTTAGTTATTTAATGCTTGGGTGAATCATGACTGCGCTGATGTACAAACTACATGCAAAGGTACTAATAAAACAGCGTCCTCCAGTGACCAAGTTATCAAGAGAAAAATTTGTGTTCTCTGGATCCATGTTTTGCCAGTGTAATGTCCCTTTAACATATGGCAGTATATCTGCATAGAAGAACTAGCATTTTGTGCAGCAGCTGCAGGACATGTGACATTTACCATTTTTACACCCAGAATGTTTGCCATTAAACGTAGAAAAGGATGAGGATTAGTTTCTGTTGGTGTGCATAAAGCTGATGGAATGAGTCACGCGGCTGCTGGGAATATGTTCTTAGTTCAGCTGGCTTGTTTGTGTTCTTTATTCTTGTGCCACCACATGTTGTGCTGTATTTATATTAACTTGAACACCAGATATATGATGAGGTACAGCATGTGCACAGAATCAAAGGCAGGAGCAAGAGGTCCATGCCACATACAGCCTGCAGACTATCTCATCTCATTTTTGGATTAAGTCAAGAACATGAAAATCACGGGGGATTTATTTATCACAGGGCCACAGGCCACTGAGCCTTCAGCATGATAGACTGGGCCCTGTTCTTGCTACAAGCAAGGTTTTCCAGTGAATAGTTTAGGGTCAGGCTAAGCCACGAAGGGAACCAAATGTTCACAATTCTGTACATTACGATGAAAAAAAGAAATGTGGAGTAAGGAGAGAAAGACAGAAGGGGAGAATATATTAATGGAGAGGAGAATACAGAGAAGGAGGACGTGTAAAGGAAGGAAGAGAATGAAGAAAATCTGAAAATTTATTGTGTAGAGTGGGTCTGGAAAGCAATTTTACATGGTCTTTCCACTTTCAATTAGGAATTGGTTTTCTGTTTAATAAAGGTGTCCATATACAGGCAGATTTTCGCTGCAGATGCTGCTCCTTTTGTCAAGTTGGCAGTGTACCTGCCTTTGCATGGAGCGATCCAACAGGGCTACTCGACCAATATCTGACTAAAAATTGATATTGATCAAACTGGCTAAAAAATCTCATTGGGGTGAAGACCCCATGGGATCATTGATGCAGTCCTTGCAATGTTGGCCTGTATCCCCATCAGTGTGATCCAGTCGGATCAGTCCGATATCGCCCACCTCGGGGAAAGATCACTTGTTTGGGAACCTCCCCAAATTAGTAGATCTTTCAATATACAGCCAGCTTTAGTTGTAGCCCTTTAAAAAGAAAGAGTCACTGTATGGGAGCTGCCATGTTCCAAAATCAAGGGGGAATCATCAAAACACAACAGAGAGACAACACCAGTAACAATGTGAAACATCAGAGGCCGAATCTTCAATTCTCAGTGAAAAATGGAAATAATGCCAAAATGCAAAAAATAAAAAAAAAACAACAGAGAAAGGCACTTACAAGAAACAACTCAAGCCAATAATAAACATACAATTCTGAATATTTTATGATTTTAAGTGCTGGTTGCAGGAAAAGCATCAGGCTGCTTTGTTAATAAAGATTCAAGAGTTGTGAATTTACAATAGATCTGAGTGGTTCTTTGTGTCTATCTCTCTATTTTGGAGCTGCCATGTTGGCCAGTTTGTCTGAGGAATGTGCATAATTCTTAAAGGAACAGTAACACCAAAAAATGAAGTTATGAAAATATAATGTACTGTTGCCCTGCACTGGTAAAACTGATGTGTTTGCTTCAGAAACACTACTATAGTTCTCATACTGTAAACAAGCTGCTGTGGAGCAATGGCGGAAATGTCTATATGGCACCGGTTAAATAGTGGATAACGGATAACACCATTATGTTCTACAGAGCATATCTGATATCTGCTGTGTAACCTGAACCTTTTTGCCTTCTAATGGCTTCCCCCATTGCTACAGAGCAGCTTGTTTATATAAGCAATAGTAGTGGTTCTGAAGCAAAACGGCAGTTTTACCAGTGCAGGGCAGTACTTTAAAACAATTTAATTTTTTGATGTTACTATTCCTTTAACAACCCAAAATTCTTAACTGGTTTTGTACCAATGATTTCTTTATTGTCTCTCATTATGGGTAAAATGCTGCTGGTGCATCTGTAACCTATTTCCACACCAGATTTTTTTTTTTTCCCCCCCCCACATCAAATCTACAAAAATAATTTGACATGGTGAAAGGACAGGCTTTGTGTATAGTAAAATTCCATCTTTATATGTCTGTGCCATTTTTTGTTGGTAAGACCCTTGTGTAAAGCTTTTGTTGGGTAATGTGCTGACCCACAATGTCTTGCTTTTGCAGAAGATGCTGATCAAGCAGCAGGACCGACTGGAAGAAAGGGAGCAAGATATTGAAGACCAGCTGTATAAACTGGAATCTGACAAGAGACTGGTTGAGGTGGGTACATGTTTCACAAAGGCTTCTCAGCAAATACAGATGGAGCACCTTATTGGTGCATCTTGTTCAAAGAACATCTTTCATTGCATTGTGAAAAAGGGTGTGGCTGTGTTTCCAGATGCAGCTTGATAATGAGCATCTCAAATTCCAGTCTTTTTGTCCAAGACAAAAACATGTTTTTATGCTCCCTCTTTTTCCCCTGGCCTCTGATGTGCTGTAGGGCCATTTTGGCAGATTAAAATGATGCTATCATTTCTGGGATATGTTCATAATGAAATTATTTTTAAACAAAGCATCATTTGTCTGTTTATAGCTAGTGGCTTTGTTCTATTTCATGTTCTGGTAAAGACTTCACCCCCCCCCACCCCACCACCATCAAAGCAGGTGACATGTTGTACTGCAAATTATTAATTAATAGTATGGCCATGCAATCTGGCGAACTAATGGTGGAGCCTTTCTATAAATCGGATTTTTTTTAAAAAAAAAATTCACTTGCAATTAACCTTTACCCCAAATTAACCTTTTAAGTAAAAGGTTTATACTTAAAGAGTGTAGTGTTCTGGCTACTATGTTAGATATCCAGTCACTCCAGCCTTTATAGATTAAATTTTTGGTTAACTAACTATATAAGAAACATTTTTTATTTTGCACAGTCTATCCATTTACCCAGTTTTTATTTTTATACTAAACTGTTCATTTAATGGTATTTTCATGTCGTCATAGAAAAAACTCACAGTTTGGAGGCATCTTAATTAAAGACAGTGGGAGATGAAGCTACTTCCAGTACTTTAATCACCATGTTTATTGTAGTAACCAGAAACCTGACACCCATTGGCCTTTATATAAATTGCCCCAATGTAGCCCTTTCTGTCATTGTCCTAAGCAGACAATCATTTATTATGGAGGCTAATTAGATTCATAGTATATTTATGCACTACACATCCTCTTCAAAAAGGCAGCGCAAGTCCATTGTTGTATGTTAAGATCTATATACAGTATTTTAGTAGTTTAGTATGGGCTTAGACTTGGCACTGAAGGGTTTTTGGATTATGGAAATAAACAGTAACTTGAAATCTGTTGTTTCTATACTTGTCAAGAAATTTCCATTCGGTAAAAAGATTTACCTGAAATATATTGCTTGGCTATGCAGCTATTAATGACCGCTATGCAAGCTGTCCCATACAGAGCTGCTTATAGACTGCAGTACCTGTGAGTATCTGTTACCAACATATTCCCTGCATTCTCCCCATTGTTATGCTCCAAAACATGTTCCTCAGCAACTGTCATTATCAACCATAATTGACGGTGGTTTGTGCTGGAGACTATTATCTTCAGGAACAGAAACAGGGCATCACTGAATTTGCTATTTAAATGAATGTGAATTGGGGAAAGGCAATTAATTTAAGCTGTCAGTGTTTCAATGATGTGATTTGAATGGGCAGATCACTTTTAGAAAGACTCTTCACAGCCAAAACAATAGAAGTCATGGAATCAGTGAAGCACCCTGCTCCAAGTAATGAGTGTTTGCCTGGTTCTTGAGGCTAAGACAAATGGCAAATGCATGGTTCTTCACGATATTCATAACTTTTCTTTTGGTTCACATGCATTTGTGCCTAAAATGTTTGATATATAAGGTGTGTATAGAAACTGTTGCATAGAGCTGCTTCATGCTTCAATTATACAAAGCTCAGTGCATGATCAAACACAGGCTGTCTGACTGAATCCAGTTAGGATCCCTGTAAGATCCTGGATATGCATGTATTTTCATACCTGAGGGGCACAGCAGCACTCTGGGAGTCTGAAGGGGTAAGGCAGGACTTGTGTTATTGCACAGAGCTGATGAATGCTTAGAAGCTTACCATAGTGCTGTATACACTGCAAGCAAGTTTTTTGGACAATCTCCCAGGCAAATGGGTCACTTTCTGCCCCCTAAAGTGTTTATCATAAATACATTTAAAGAGGAACTCCACAAAAACCTAACATATGCTTTTTGAAAAGTAAACGTAATTTCAAGCAACTTTGCCATATACATCAATTTAAAAATATGCAGACTTTTCATGATTTTTAATGGTTTGGAACAGTTCTCTAAGCCTAGCCCCCTACTCTCCTGCTGATCTGTCTGACTGCTCTGCTGGGCTGGCTGACTACTGTTACTTTGTATCAACGGCCATCTGTCCTCAGCCTGCATCCTCCAAACCCCACAATTCGCTGCACGCATGATTTCAATAAGGAATGGGATATCACAGTGCAATGCATTGTGGGTTATGTAGGTCCTGCATGCTGTCTGTAAGCTGTGGAAAAGTTGTTACAATATGTAACAACAGTGTTTTAAGTCCCTCCTTCCCTGCCAGGATTTCAGATGATGCAGAAAGAGAAGAACTTTTAAACAGCTTGATTTCAGCATAGAAATGGCATTTATTCATACCTTTTAAAGAAACGGGTAACTGTGATGGGTATATTAGGGGTTTCTGTGTTATGTGGGCCTCTGTATCAAATTTTGGTTTGGAAGCCGGAGTCCCCCTTAAATAAAGATAGATAGATATAGATATAGATAGATATATAGATAGATATAGATATATAGATAGATATAGATATATAGATATATAGATAGATAGATAGATATAGATATATATGTATATATGAAATTATAATTGTGTTATCATTGGGTGCATTCAAATCTAAAACTTTACTAGAGAGTCCTTGAGCGCAATAGGCGTCTCCCTGGTACTGTAAGTGAATGCAGATAAACTATGCACCCCCCTGCACAGATGGTGTGACAGACTGGCCTGTGTCACTCATCCTCCCTCACTGTGTCTAAAGGTTGGATCACTAATCTGGCAGAGCACTGCCCTGAGCTCCAGTCAGTACAGAGAAATCGGAGCCCCACTCTGTGTCTCCTTAAGCCTTGCATATAACACGCATGATGTCACAAAGTGACTAAACAGCCAAACCCTCTGACAGATTATTTGCCTTCATTTTCTGAATAGGGTCCAGCTATACCTCATTATGAGCCTGTAGGGCGAGGCTGTAGCTTTTATTTAAGACATCACTCTCAAAAAAAAGAAAGTTCTCCTTTACTTTTAGCAACAAGGAAGTGGATTGTTTTAGGCATCTGTTATATTTCTGTTCAGACCCTCTGAAATTCAGCCCACTGCTGAAGTCAGTTGCTGGTTGCTAAGTCAGTTGCCCTAACAATCCATTAACCAGTTTAAATTTATGAACAAGTACAACTAGGAATATAAACCAAAAGGCCAGTTTACCTTTTTTTTTTTTCCAAAATACCTATATATCACCCACAGTGATGCACAGTTGTGTGTGTTTTTCAACACATATTAAGTATTAAAATAATACTCTCTAGGGTCATACGGTCGGTATTTTTGGGCCCAGCACCTCTTTTATCATTCAATTTTTGTAATAGTTTTGTAACAAAAAAAAACCCTGTATTTGTAAATACATGCATCTGCATAGATTACTTATATGACAGGGGACCAGGGAATGTGCATTGATCAATTTCTCCTCTTTTTCTCTGTCTGTAGTTAATTTGGCCAGATCAGTAGCACTTCCATTGTATTTTAGGACAGTTTTATTAAGCCATGGAGTGCTCCCACATCCTTTCCTTATTGTCTTTTGTCATCCAGCCTTTGGATTTTGCCCCTTAGATTAAAATAAAGTCACAAAATAACAAAAACATATATTTGGTAATATTATTTATGTTGGTCATCAAACTGTTCAAAAGACCCCGATACTCTTTTTAGGATGTTTGTACTTAAAGGAGAAGGAAAGCTACAGAGGCATTTTATTGCCAATATTAGCTGCAATAGTGCAAGTTAGAATGCTATAATTATTCTGTATAATGTTTTACCATACCCGAGTAAAGATTTATAGAAGCTCTCTGTTTGTTTAGGATAGCAGCTGCAGTATTAGCTTTGTGTGAAATCACTTAGAGTATCTCCCTGCTCATTTATAGCTCTGGGCTCAGATTACAGCAGAGAGAGGGGGGAGAGGAGCAAACTGAGCATGCTCATGCCCGGGGCAAGGAGGTTTAAAGGAGAAGGAAAGCTACAGAGGCATTTTATTGCCAATATTAGCTCCAATAGTGCACGCTAGAATGCTATATTTATTCTGTAGAATGTTTTACTATACCTGAGTAAAAAGCTCTAGAAGTTTGTTTAGGATAGCAGCAGCCATATTAGCTTGGGGTGACATCACTTCCTGCTTGAGTCTCTTCCCTGCAGAAAGTCTGATACAGAAGCCCATGTGTACACAATAGAAGGAAAGAAATGCAGTGTTTCTTTTGACAAAGGACTAAGAGCAGCATTACTTTGAGGATTTACTGGTATATTTATATAGACCTTTCTGATAAAACTTACTTCGTTTTAACCTTTCCTTCTCCTTTAAGCTGAAGGCAGGAAGTCTGATACAGAAGCCCATGTGTACATAATAGAAGGAAATAAATGCTGTGTTTCTTTTGACAGAGGACTCAGAGCAGCACTACTTTGAGGGTTTACTGGTATATTTAGGTGGACCTTTCTGATAAGGCTTACTTAGTTTTAACCTTTCCTTCTCCTATAAGGAAAAGTGTAGGATAAGATCAAGGTCTTCCCTATAGCAGGGAGGGGGGGTTACCGACTGTTCTAAATTGATACATTTAGTTGTTACATTTGTTATTTTTGTCCCTGTTGAGCAGGACCCCTGAGTTTCATAAAGGCAGCCGTTAGAATTGCTACAGTAGTTGCTAATATTCCATAGATGCTGCGGAGAAATGTATCAAGTAATGTAGGAAATTGTAACCGTTCAGAATATGCACTTGCATCACTGAGCTGCCAGACTGAGACAATAATTGCAAAAAGTCTTTATTTCCTGTAAAAAATCTGAAAACATCTCAATTTAAGGAAGTGTTAGGAAGGCGAACAACCCTTTTAACAGCCTTGAAATGAAGTAACTAACCAGGCTTTCTGTTTAGAAAAATAATTGATTGTTGGTATAGTAACTAAAGTGCGCGTTCTTTGTGAGGGTTGAGCTGATGATATAAGAAGGGCAATGTTTCAGCATGAACGCAATTTAAAGACTTCCTGCCCCTCTCCATGTGACGATTGTGCTACTTCCTGAGTCTGTGACTTCATCTGATCTGAATAAACCACGTATGTTTCTATTTAGTTGTATCTCGGTGCTGACTCACTCAGTTTTATGAGCAGGAAACTTTTATGCTGTGTTTGCTAATTAGATTACAGTCTATGGTGACAGAGAGTGAGTTGTGAAAATGAAGCGTATACTCGCCAATTTGAACTGGTAAGGATTTATATGATATGCAGTCTTTCCCATGGTATATTTTTCTTTAGTTTCATCCTTATGTATGTGTGTTTATAGGTGTGGCTGTCATGAAAGGCTTAAAGAACCAGTAACATCAAATTCGTTAGTATACTATGGGAAAAAAAACAGAAATACAAATGATCGTTAAGTCTTTATTAAGAAATAACTTACCGAAACTCCGCTTGCGCTCCTCTTCAGAAAAGGCGATCCAGCGTGCAGTGCTCGATTTCTCCTCCCTGCCTTCCTTATAGGCGATAGCCAGGGAGGAGATATCGAGCGCCGCACGATGGATCGTCGCCTTTTCTCAAGAGGAGGGCAAATTGAGTTTCGGTAAGTTATTTCTTAATAAAGACTTAGTGATTTCAAAGTTTAATTTGTTTTTTAAAAATGTGATGTTACTGGCGCTTTAAGACTTTGTGTATGCATGTGCCAGCTTTCCAGACATCTGGCAGGTACCCTAATGGCTCATCGGTTGGGTGCTGTACAGTTTTGCCCACTGTGATTTCTCTTCCTGACAGCAGAGCTGTGCTCTAATCAGTTTGATCGCTTTGTGGAAGTTCTGGCCTTTTCGCTTCCTGGTTGGCTGATAACCCCATACATGTGTTGGAACACTGGCCAATCTCATATTCCCCTTTGGCCAATCCGTTGTGTTGCAATTGCTCCAGTATCTGATCTGCCAAATCCCTCATTAGGGAGGACCACACATAGATGCTTAATGATAAAGATCAGCCAGATGTATAAAAACACGGAGCATGTGTGGCCAGTTTAAAGGAACAGTAACATCAAAAAAATTCAAATGTTTTAAGTAATACAAATATAATGCAGTGTTGCCTTGCACTGGTAGAACTGCTGTGTTTCCTTTAGAAACACTACCATTGCTTATATAAATAAGCTGATGTGTAGCAATGGGGGCAGCCATTCAAAGGCTCAGGTTACACAGCAGATAAGCTCTGTAAAACATAATGGTGTTATTTGTTATCCACTATTTAGGGTAAGGGCACACAGGCAGATCTCCCTGAACTGCCTTCCCCCTGACTAAAATGTAAATCGCTGGCGGGATGGCACTAGGAGCGATTCTTTTTCCGAAGTCCCCTAAAGTTTCCTCTTCACGCGACTTCAGAAAATGAATCGCCCCGAGTGCCATCCCGCCGGCAATTTAAGTTTAAACCGGCGGGAAGGCATGGGAGGCAGTTCATTACTTTAAAACACTTTGATTTTTTGGTGTTACTGTTCTTTTAAGTTACTTGCTGTAAATGGCAGCTCCAATCACTGACTGAGGATGCTGGGAGAGGTAGTTTACAACTAAATGGCCTCAATGCTTAGTGAAAACCACTACTTGCCCCTTTGTAAGCATTGGCACGTGGGCCATAATATCCAATGTGAGTAATGGAAAGGTTGCTAGATATGTTTATATATTTGTATAAAGTATTTTTTGCACATTGATGGTGCCCAACCAAGTAAGATTGTTTCCACTTTATGTTAAGTGTAGCGTGCAAACGGGTGAGTGTGTAAGCTGTATAATATCCAGAACCCTCCAACTGTCCAAATCTAGTCTGATAGGCACAATACCCTTGCATGTCGTTACAATAAACTAAAGTCCTTGCGAGCATTGACATTCGGATGATTAGTAAGACTGCAAGTAACATCTGTTCAGAAATGAGTCACTTTGTCAACTTTCTAAAATGTGGAAATTCCTTGCCTTAATTTAATATTCTTCTAGGTCAGCTGTTATATCCTTCCTCCCCGTTCCCTTTTATGTGTTTGGCAACAGCACCCACCCCTCCCAGAGTCCTGCATCTACATAGAGAATAAGAAATCTCATTCTACAGATTTTTACTTTAGCACCAAACTTTGTCACTTTAGCAAAAAGCCATTATTGGATTTAATTGTTGTTTATTTATAGAGCACTGAAATATTCTGCAGCACCTTACAGATATAACACATCATTCACATCAGTCCCTGCCCCAGGGGAGCTTAAAATCGTAGGTCCCTTGACATTCACATACGTTATGATCAGTTTTATCAGGAACCAGGTTATCTGCCTGTATGTTCTTGGGGTGTGGGCGGAAACTCATTTACCCAAAGGAAACCTAAGCAGCCACAAACTCCAGTGTAATGGCTAGAATTAGGGTTGCCACCTGGCCGCTATTTTACCGGTAAAAATAATGGTCGATCCCAATGTTATTAATTGGGAAAAAAAGATAAATATATATGAAGGCCGGTATTTTTTTCCAGAAAAGATGGCAACCCTAACTAGAGTCAAACCTAGGACCCCAGCACTGCAAGACAGTGATGCTACCAACTGCACCAGCATGTACACTATTTTCTTGGGTGTTTTTTAAAACAACCCGTTTGTCAACCTCAGGAATCTGAAAATTGCCTTTGTGGTTACAGTTTATCCTTAAGGGTCAGGGCACAATCTCCTCTGCTTTGGGTGACTAATCTCCCCTAACTGCCTTCCCACCGGCTAAAATGTAAATCACGGAGGGATGGCACTCGGAGCGAGTCGTTTTCCAAAGTCGCCCGAAGTTTCCCCAACTTCGGTCGACTTTGGTAAACTAATCGATCTGAGTGCCATCCTGCCGGCGATTTACATTTTAGCCGGCAGGGAGGCAGTTAGGGGAAAGTAGTCACCCCGAAGAAGAGGAGATTTGTCATCGGGCCACTAATCTCCCCAAATCTGCCTGTGTACCCTGACCCTAAAGGGATACTGTCATGGGGAAAAAAATATTGCTGCTCCAGCAGAAATCTGCACTGAAATCCATTTCTCAAAAGAGAAAACAGATGCTTTCATATTTAAGTTTGAAATCTGACATGGGGCTAGACATATTGTCAGTTTCCCAGCTAACCCCAGTCATGTGACTTGTGCTCTGATAAACTTCAGACACTCTTTACTGCTGTACTGCAAGTTGGAGTGATATCACCCCCCCCCCCCCAGCTGCCTAACAACAGTAGGACGGTAAGCAGATAACCGCTCCCTAACACAATATAACAGCTGCCTGGTAGATCTAAGAACAGCACTCAATAGTAAAATCCAGGTCCCACTGAGACACATTCAGTTACATTGAGTTGGAGAAACAACAGCCTGCCAGAAAGCAGTTCCGTCCTAAAGTGCTCACTCTTTCTGAAAGCACATGACCAGGCAAAATTACCATAGATGCATCTACACACCAATATCACAACTAAAAGAAATACACTTGCTGGTTCAGGAATACAATTTTATATTGGAGAGTGAATTATTTGCAGTGTAAACAGTGTAATTTAGAAATAAAAATAACATCATAAAAATCATAACAGAATCCCTTTAAGCTGGTTTAGCATGGAGCAGTATGATAGGGACACTTCGAGTGTGATGTATGGAAGTTCATTGGACAACTTGAAGTGACTCTTTACACACCTATCTTCTGCTTCCTGTCCATGTGTGGCCAAATTACACACTCTGAACTCTCAGCCATAAATCATGTCAGAACTGCTGTTTTTTTAGAGAGATTGGGTGAGCCAACAATGACATTTTCTCTCAGCCAGGGATATCAACCTTATATGAAACATAACACTGGGCATCCTATCAGTCATGTCAACTCGCATGTCACTATTTTGGCCATAGTAATTTTGCACCAGAATTAACCCCAGCTGGTAAAAAGTCCTAAAGGCTACCTGAAATAACCTTCGATAAAGGCAGGCTTGAGCAGAGCTAGGAGAATGTTTGGGTGAGTGGTGAGGGAATGGCCAAACAACTCCTTGAAGAAGTCAATCTGGTTGATGTCATATGGCAGCCACTGGCTTGCTGACCATACTGGGAGTTGTAGTTCACAACACCCCTGCCCTAAGCCATTATCTCTTTTGACCTTGGCAGCCAACTAAGCAAAGTTACAAATTCTGCACATTTTTGCTCTAGCTGACGTTTCTCTCTCTCTGTCTATTTTGTTTCTCACACAGGAAAAAGTCAGCCAGCTGAAAGACGAGGTGCGCCAGCAGTACGATAAGTTGCACCAGATTTTGGATGAGGATTTGCGGAAAACAATGGATATTCTGGACAAGGCACAAGCCAAGTTTTGCAATGAGAATGCAGCACAAGTTCTACAACTCAACGAGCGAATGCAAGAGGCCAAAAAGCTGCTAAGCTCTGTGCAGGTCATGTTTGACAAAACAGAAGATATCAACTTCATGAAGGTGCGGATTTGTTCACTTTACTCTTCCAAAGCTGCCTCACTTACTATTGGTTATAATCCTTTTTAGCTCTTTACACAGGCTTTAAATGGATATTGTTAGCGCTTAAGGTGAAGCAGCTATACCTACTTTGCATTGACTGAATTAATTCCATATACTTATCATAACACTTGGTCAATGCATAGAGGAGTTCTGAGCTAGGCAGCGATTGCAGAGCTGTACACTCATAGTTTCATCTGAAGGTGCTGGTTCTGGTGGTTGAGACCATTCACTCATGCATGGGATCAAAAACACCCTTTCCTATCAAAATCCAATCAGGCTTACACAGCCAGATCCGCTTATTTGGTCACCAAACAATTAGATCTGACCCGATTTGTCCAGCTACATTCTGGGCCAAATTAGGCTGTTGAGATTGTCAGCCCTAGGGTCAATGATTGGCTCATCTGTTGAGGCCTACGAAGACCTATTGCCTAAGATCAGCATCAGTGTTGTCCCATAGGCACCAATGGTAGCTGTAGAAACTTGCTTTTCATTGCATTTTCTTCTGATCCAGGCAAATACTCCTGATTTTAGTTTGATACAGGATGTCTACTAAAATCTTCTATACAGCCCTATATTCCTGAACACAGCACCCAGGGGACAAGCACCTATCTCACACCATTATAACGCAGTTGACATTGCAACATTCATTGAGTTTCTCTTTGCTTCCTAGAATACAAAGTCTGTGAAAATCCTGATGGACAGGTAAGCTGACCAGTTGCAATCTGTAGTGTGTTATTGGATTCTGCATATATTCTGCTATATTTGGTATGGTTTAATTGGGGCGCTGAATGAAAAAGGGGGAGATTCATGAATTCCTTTCATCTGCTATCTTGTTTATCTTTTTCTTCACAACATAATTAAATACAACTGAGCCATTTTTTTTTTAAAGTGTATTTTGTTATCTGCTTTGAGACATATATGACTAGTTTGGTGGACCCTTTGTTTTTTTTTTCTGTTCTAAATAGTTTTGCGTTATTAAGATACACAGGCTAACTTTTGGGTTATACAACTAATTTATAGGCCAGCTGGAGTTATACAGATTTGAATCATTGCTCAAGCTGTTATGTTGTTTTTTTTGTCTGGGTACAACTGCTGGTGGATATTTTGCTCTTATCATTTTTTTTGTATGCATATTTGTGACAATGTTTTCTTTAAAGGACATTTAAGCACTTTCCAGTGATCAGGGCAGTTTATTGCCAATAGATTATCCACAATAATGCAAGCTAGAACACTATATAATTTCTGTAGAACGCTTTACCATACATGAGTAAACATAATACAGCAAGTAGTAGTAGCAAAAAGCACACCAGGTTCCAGTAGTCACATTCACTAGTGTATACAGAAATGAGATTTTGAACAGCACTGCTCAATTTCTTTAAATTAAAAATGCTTTTATTGCATTATTCTCTGGGCAATAAAGCTGTAATGCCCAAAGAATAATGCAATAAATGCATCTTTAATTTAAAGAAATTGAGTATCGCTGTTTGAACGCTAACATCCCATTGTTTGCTTTGGGTTACTAGACCTCTTGTATATTTTGTACCTGTTATTGCTGTACCCTTTCATGCCTTTCACTGTTTAAAGTGAATATGTGCAATTACTGTTCATATTTCCAGTGTAAGAGTAGCATATTAAGATACATGAGCTATTTTAGGATAGCTGTTACTCCTAGATGCATCTCTACTCTAAATTTGTAGTACAGAGAATAGTTAGCACAGAGATATTGCAATGTAAAGCTGCCATCGCTGCCTTACACTGCTTAAGAGTTGTATGAGGATAGAATGTGGGGTGAGGACGCGACAACTGAAAGTTTTTAAGTGTTTAATATGATTTAGTAACACTACATAACGGCACAACCTTTTTGTTTCTTTCTTTACATCACAGGACTCAGAATTGCA
The DNA here is from genome assembly GCA_038501925.1 of Xenopus petersii. Taxonomy (NCBI): domain Eukaryota; kingdom Metazoa; phylum Chordata; class Amphibia; order Anura; family Pipidae; genus Xenopus; species Xenopus petersii. Next base: position 19,781,976 of record CM076685.1, on the reverse strand, counting down.
CAGGAGGTAGCCTCCCTCCTCCCAAAATTGGCCACCTGAATTCCAAGCTTTTCCTGAATGAGATTGCCAAGAAAGAAAAGCAGTTGCGGAAGATGCTGGAAGGTACATTGTGATACGCTTGTTTGTATTTTTATCTTTATTGAGGCTTCAAGTGCTGTCACTTCAGCCCCAAGTTTCTAGCCCAGTGCTTCTGAGTTTTGACTCTTGAGGTGATGTTCCTAATGACTACTCCACATAAATATGTACAGACTCATCATGACTCATGTTGAAGCACAGTCATGGTCATGTCCTGACGCATACATACTCTTAAGGTCATAAAAGAACTTGACTGAAAAACAGCAGAAAAACAGCCCCATAAGGCCTCGGGTAACCAACAAACAAGAGTGTCACTAGTTTTAAAATAAAAGATGATCATGTCAATTATACTTTTACACAAGAAACAATACGTGCAACAACCTGCAGAATTTCCACTTGTTGGGTGCTCAACTGTATATCCCCCTCCTTGCATGGGGACAAAGGTCAGTATGAGAGAAAACCAGGAAGCACACCAAAGAATTGTTGCTTAAGTGAAACAGGTGATTTATTAACCCATAAACATTCATAAAGATGGCAACGTTTCGGGCCCCTCCGGGCTTAATAAAGGGCCCGGAGGTGAATTCACCTATTTCACTTAAGCAACAATTTTTTGGTGCGCTTCCTGATTTTTTCTCAAGAAACAAAACTTATTGAACAAAAAAGTTCAATGTAATAATAAATCAGATCAGTGAATGATAACATTTATGCAATACGGTTTGAAACCTGCAAGAACTAGCTAGGAATCCAGAGATAGTAGGGAACAGAGATGTACTTTAAGGTCCCAATGGGGTAGAGTGAACAGCATGGTTCTCTAATCTTTTGCTCCTTTCTCTCTATTTTCATATGTATTTTGGCCTAAGTCTAGAGCAATGATCCCCAACTACAGTGCTGAGAAATATGTTGGCGCTATATAAATACATATTAATAATAATGACATGTTGCTCACCAACCTCTTCTAGGAACTGCTCTCAGTGGTCTCAAAGCAGGTGCTTATTTTTGAATTCCAGGCTTGCAGACAAGTTTTAATTGCAGAAAAACTAGGTGTAATGCCAAGTAGAGCCTCCTGTAGGCTGCCAGTCCACATATGGGCTACCAAATAACCAATCACTGCACTTATTTGGCATCCCAGGGGACTTTCTTTATGTTTGTGTTGCTAACCAACTACCCAACTTTTTTTGTATGTGATTGTGGCTCAACGGTAATAAAGGTTGGGGACCACTTGTCTAGAGTATTGGTTTACAACTGTTCTATATTTGCTATTTATGCTTTCTCTGACTTATGTGCCTTAAGTCACAATGATATCATTAATTGTTTGACTGTAGCCACTGTCATCTTTGATAAAATAATTTTCTTTGTTCCCCAGGTCCTTTCAACACCCCAGTGCCATTTCTACAGAGCATCCCCATGTACTCCTGCAGTGTGAGCAGCTCGGGTGCAGAGAAACGCAAGCATTCAGCTGCCTTTCCAGAGGGCAACTTCCTTGACTCTGCATCGGGAACTGTTAGTGGCCAGTATATAAGCCAGGGTTCTTCCTCTGGTGAGGGCCAGTCTGCACAACCCATGGTGCCTTGCAGCTCCACTCAGCACATAGTTGGACTTCCCAGTGGCCCCCAGCCAGTCCACTCCAATTCTGTCTTCAATCCACCCCATTACCCCAACAGCACATCATCTCAACAGTCTGTGCTCTCCCAGTATGGAGGGCGCAAGATTCTAGTCTGCTCTGTGGACAACTGTTATTGTTCCTCTGTGTCCAACCATAGTGGCCATCAGCCCTACCCTAGGTCTGGTCACTTCCCCTGGACAGTCTCTTCCCAGGAATACTCTCATCCTCTTCCACCTACCCCTTCAGTAACTCAGTCGCTTCCAGGACTTGCTGTCAGAGATTGGATTGATGCTTCCCAACAGCATGGCCGCCAAGACTTCTATAGGGTCTATGGGCAGCCTGCCACCAAGCACTATGTCACCAGTTAACCACAAGTTAGCGCAAGCTACGTATGCATTGATAAAGACCCCTTAAAAACTGAAATTGAGCAAACTTAACATACTTAGTTATGGAGTGCCACTCTGCTACTAAATGTGATAACCATAGGAGCTCTGTTTCTCTCACTTTTCTTTTTAAATTCCAATGATTTTTGAGGGTGATTTATTTTTTTTCCTTCCTCATCCAGCAATGAAACCCAATTATTCTTTTTTCTCTCCCTTCTTTCTAATGCTTTGTAGGTTTTTCTGCTGATGTCTATCATTTGATGCAAAACAACCCTTGACGTTTCCTGTGGGGTTTTTTTCTCTATCTTCCGTTTTGATTTTTACTTTGCTTTTAGGAATAACTGAACTGTCATTTGTGATAGAAGCATTTTAAGTTAAAAGGCCACTTATCATACAGACACTTTCTTTTTTAATACCAGGATTTCAGAGATGTGTAAATACACAATGATCAGAGCATAATGCAAACTTTAGAATGAAAGAAAAGGGAATTACACAAGCTGAAATTAGTTTGCAGGGAATCTGTCCCTGTGAGTTCTCCGTATGCAACAGAGATGCAGAATTTCAGACTTCCTTCTTGTTTGGAGCTATTTATGGTGCAGGTGTTAATCTACAACACAGATACATTGCAGTAAGAATGAATTAATACGTGGCAACCAATAAATCCATTCTCCCTCCTGCATCCGAGCATGGAGGGAAGTGAATACGAGTCCAACCGATCACACAAATATTTCTGTATTTTTGCAGATGTTGGGAATTACCAAACAGTGCAGGGACACGGAGATGTGTTAAAAAGAAACACATTGTATATAACATGAAATGAATTACAGGGTAATGTTTTCTTACTTCAATCCTTTATGTAATACTTTAAAGGTAGTTTAACTATTAAAAAAATAAAAAATGCAAAAGATTTAAAAAAACAAAAAAACCGCAAAATAAAAAAGTTCATCTTCTTTCTCAATATACAAATTTATGGACCAAGGTTACATTGGAAAACGAAATGTACCTGCAGACGTTTATGAGGCCCAAACTGGTAAATGGTCTTTTAGCTTAAAAAAAATGATTAAAAAGATAGTAGAGCAATCATTTCTTGAATTTTATTTAAAAACATTTTTAACATTCCAAATACATGTAAAAAAAAGTGCAATTCAAAGTTTCATTCTAAAAAAAAAAAAAATACAAAAAAACTATGTTTTGCTTTACATAAGAAAGGTATAATTTCTGGAGTGCCACAACCATTATGAATAATAACAATTATACTACAAAAAAAAAGGACAAGAAACTTCCAAGCAAACGTATGTATGTACAGCGTAAGGTCCAAGCACTTTTTTTCCCCTTTTTATTTTGGCAGCATTATTTAAAAGAAAAACTGAACCAGTTAATGCCATATTGTAATATTACAGCAATAAGACTTTGTACTGTATGTTGCTAAGGGACTATAATGGAAAGAACGAACGGACTCGCATTATGGGCGGCAAGCGCGGAGGTACAAATGGGATCCGAGAGTTCTGCATGGCAGCAACATCTAATGCAGTAACACCATTCTGTGTCTCCTGTATCTCTCACAGTGTTGGACCTAGCGGCAAACTCTCTCTCTCTCATATCATGCTCCTCTTAAAACAGCAGTCCTGCTTTACTCGGTCAAAACAAACAAACAAGAAAAAAAAAAAGTAAATAAAATTCTTTTTATAAACGAAACAGTGCCTGTTCTCATCCTGGTTACGTGCATTATTGGTCTGTGCTTAGGATAAGCCTTTACGTGGCGTCTGAGGTGACCCGGTCAGGTCTAATGGAATTTATTCTGTTAATGGCTCCAGCAATAGAAGCAGTCGGAGATGAGCTTTACCTGGGGAATGGCCGATATAAATCTAAAGAGTATCTGTTATAACAACCTTCTTGACTGGTTGATTTGAAAAAGGTGTGTGTGTGTGTGTATATATGTGTGTAATTGTTTTCTTGATTTCAAGCCATCGCATAACTCTATAACTTACAATTTAAATCTATTTTTTGGGAAGTATTGCGCTATGGGATCCTTTATCCAGAAGCCTATTTTCCAGAAAACTCAGAATTTCCCATAAATGACATTTTAAATACTTTCCTCTTTCTCAGTACAGGTATGGGATCCGTTATCCGGAAACCCGTTATTCAGAAAGCTCCAAATTACAGAAGACTGTCTCCCATAGACTCCATTTTATCCAAATAATCCAAATAATCCAAAACTGTAATAATTTAAACAGTAGCTTGTACTTGATCCAAACTAAGATATAATTCATACTTATTGGACACAAAACCAGGATATTGGGTTTATTATATAACATGATTTTTTAGTAGACTTCAGGTATGACGATCCAAATTATGGATAATCCATTATACAGAAAATCCCAGGTCCAGAGCATTCTGTATAATAGGTCCCATACCTGTAGTAATAAAACAGCCAGATTAATGCACAGGCTATCCTAGGCTAAAGCATAGGGGCCCAGTGTGATCAGGGGCCGATCTAGCTTTTATTCAATTATAATTTCTATTTGCATTTCTTTTAATATTTCTTTTTATTTGGCTGTTGGGTCACTGGGAGAAGAAGGCAGGCAAGTTGAGTGCACCCGGATGAGTCCTAGGGCCCCACATCTCATTAATCCACCACTGAAAACAGTCCATTGTTCTTGATCCAAACTAAGATATAATTAATCCTTATTAGAAACAAAACAATCTACTGGTTTTATTTAATATTAAAATGTTTTTTTAAGGTATGGAGATCTAAATTATGGAAAAACCCCTTATCTGGGAAACCTCAGGTCCCAAGCATCTTGGATAACAGGTCCTATACCTGTATTTATATACTGACGAAGGTTAAAAAAATAGCCACAGTCAAGTGCAACTTCCTATTACTCAGAGGAAGGCAAGAAACCCCATCTCTTCTATTTACCCCCCAATGGGTTATGAACCATAATGCGTAATGCAGACTCGCTAGCATTCCCGCTAAAATACTTTCATCTTCATATGCGAACATTGGTCAAACCCCCAAAAGCCAATTAGCAATTCGATATGATTGGTTTATAACCAATCAGAGATTTATTGTCACTAAGAATTATTTGTATGGAACAAATGCCATAAGAATAATGAACCCTGTTGGCAGCATTCTTCTTGCCCACTTGTTGCTAGTCAAATTGTAAGATGCCAGTATGAATGGCTATTGGCTAGTCTAGGTAACAGATTCAATTGAGCCTAACCAATACTTGGTACCCTTGCGCCATTCTACCTTACATACCTTGAATACTTTGCCCTTCTATCAGGTTATGCTGTGGGTCAGAGTTATTTAGGTTTCACTGGTCTAAATAATAGGAATGCTCTGGAAATTGAATGAAGATAACAAATTACTTCAATGCCAGGGAGACTGATGAACCAAATATATAATGTATTTGCTCCAAGAAGCTACAACTGCAATGCCTTATGTGCAATAGCCTGCACTTTTTCAGAATCCAAATATTTTTCAAGATAACCCCCACTGAGGATGTTTCTGGCTAATTGGGGGGGGGGGGGGAGTTCCTGCTGACGATCCAGTTTCTCCCCCAGATGCATCCTATAGCTTCCAGAATCCAGAACTGGAATATAAGCTGGAGCCATGGTCAGCCATTAACTGGGTTTTACCTTTTGAAATCATCTGGGCTGGGATAAATATCAAGCAAAACAGCGATAGGACCCTAACTTTGCTAATAGTCTAATTCCCTGTAGTATAACCAATACTAATTCTGTATACTGTACCTTTGAAATGTAAATTTTGTATAAAATTATACTCGACAATCAAAGGAAAGTTTCCATAATATTTGATTTTAATTAGTATTTTTCTTTTAAAACTTATTTTGCTGTGCTCTCTGAGGGTACTGCAGAATTGAAATACCAGTGAATATTATTATGGGAGCAATTCTTTTAATATTCAGGTAGGTCACAACCCAGTCATCAGCATGCAGTTCCAGCAGCAATGCGGATATGTCTTTGTCTCAAATCACTAAGCGAAAGCAGGGGGAACTGTATTTTTGTTATAGTCCATATGGGGCACCCAGCATCTTTATGTGTGTGAATCTGTATTTTGAATTATATGGCCCAATTGAATGCAATTTATAGTCCTCTTGTTTTTTTACGTCTTTAGAACATTTCTGCCCGTGTTTGTTTTATCGTTCTCATTTTGTTCAGGTAACTAGATAAGGGCTGTCCAGCTAGAGGCCCATGGGCTGGGCGTGACACTTTGTTGTAGAACTGTGCATTTCTTTAATCATGCTACGACTTTGTCAGTGTAGGGGAGATTAAAAAAAAGGACCTCCTTATCGCACTCAACGTATATAATGTAAAGTAAAAACAAATTCCATAAAATTTATAAATTATATACACACAATTTTAAATAAATGACATTGTGTAGATTGTGTGTTTACACTGCAAATAATTCACTCTACAATATAAAATTTCTTTCCTGAATCAGCAAGTGTATTTTTTAGTTGTAATATTGGTGTGTAGGTGCATCTCAGGTCATTTTGCCTGGTCATGTGCTTTCAGAAAGAGCCAGCACTTGAGGATGGAACTGCTTTCTGGCAGGCTGTTTCTCCTACTCAATGTAACTGAATGTGTCGCAGTGGGACCTGGATTTTATTATTGTGTGTTGTTCTTAGATCTACCAGGCAGCTGTTATCTTATGTTATGGAGCTGTTATCTGGTTTCCTTCCCATTGTTCTGTTGTTAGGCTCCTGGGGGGGAGATACCACTCCAACTTGCAGTACAGCAGTAAAGAGTGTCTGAAGTTTTTCAGAGCACAAGTCACATGACTGGGGCAGCTGGGAAACTGACAATATGTCTAGCCCAATGTCAGATTTCAAAATTAAATATAAAAAAAATCTGTTTGCTCTTTTGAGAAATGGATTTCAGTGCAGATGTGTTTTGAAAAAAAAAATGACCATGACTGTATCTATTTAAAGTACCTGGCAATACCCATAGCAATACCTGGCTAGAAGATCCCGACCCATATATATTTACCAAGGAAATAGACTGATTCAACTGTTCGTGCAGGTTGGAAAATTTTATCTACAGATGCCAAGTTGCCATCCCACTTAGCTGACATTTTGGGCAATGTATGGTACATGAAGAATCGAAGATAAATCACAGCTACTCTTCACCACCAGCTGTTTAGAACTAACCGTAGGTCTGTTGCACATTATCCTCATACTAGCCAGTCAGGTTGAAGCTGGTTATGATTTCCATCACAATAACTTCAAATATCCCTGATAAAGGCACACAAAGGGTTACAGACCGTATTATAATTTAGGGGCAATAGAGTAAAAGAATCACACCCCTAACTTATAGTGTAAGGATTGTGCATAATTAATAGTTAATTTGCTGCCTCTATGCATGCATGCCATTCCTATGTGTGAAACTACATTCCTTGCAGAAAAGCACAGACACTCCTAGAAAGTTTTCACATTCAAATAATTTTGCAATAAACATGATTTAGCTACAAAGATCCACTGTTATGTGCATAAAGGAATACTAATTATCTCCTACCATGTGCAGAAAATGGCTACTGAAAGACTGGAATCTGTAGAATAAAACATGTCCTACAAGTTAGATGTATTTGCAAGGGTCAAAAAAATATGAATGAAAAATCGGATGTGTAAACTACATGAAGCATTTGCCATGTAACACGACATGCCTGATGGAAGGGAACGCTACATGCTGCATTTGCATCCAACAAGATAAAATGTGATAGTGTCTGAAATAATTGTTTTTCAATTGCAATACATTGACTGTGAAAACCTTGCATCAGGCAGCATTTACCCGCAAGTTACCAGGGGCAGCAAAAAGCCGATCCTGGTAACTTTATAAAACGATTTTTTGTATTTTAATTGTAAATTCAACTTTTCATGTGCATTAGAGTGCAATTGCACTCGAGATGCACTCCCCCCATATCTCCCAACTGTCACGTTTTTCGCTGCAGCTCAACCCAGAGTTCTTGATTGTTACTGAAATGTCCCCGACTTTCTCTTTGATCTCCAGCACTGAACAGCCAGAAAAAGATTCAATGTTTCTAAAACTTATTTGGCTTTTGCAGAGAGCAATACGTTTCAGGTGCACTTAGCTACTTTTGTAACAATATAAGATAAGCAAAGAACCAGTTGTAAATTTAAGATAAGCTGGTCTTTTGGGAAAATGTGACTTGCAGCTTAAAGGGCAATTCAACTTCATTAGCAAAACTGTCTTAGGGCAGGGGCACACGGGCAGATTCGGAGAGATTTAGTCACCTGGTGACTAATCACCTCTTCTGCGGGGCAACAATCTCCCCGAACTGCCTGCCGCCTGCTATAATAACAAAACGCAAGAGCAATGGCGATTTCCGAAGTTGCCTCACGAGGAAACTTCGGAAGACTTCGGAAATCGAAGCGTCGCGAGTGCATTGGCACAGGAGATTTTTCATTTTAGCAGGGAGAAGGCAGTTCAGGGAGATTGTCGCCCTGAAGAAGAGGCGATTAGTCGCCAGGCGACTAAATCTCCCCGAATCCGCCTGTGTGCCCCCTGCCCTTAACATATAAAACCACAGAAATGTGTTTAAACTTTCATAACCTGCTAAATTTTGTAAAATTACCATGGTGATAAGGGGGTGTGGCCAAAAATAGGTGCGGTCAAAACTTTTTGCCCCTCTTTCTATTTCCAAAATGTCGGGAGGCATCACATAACCCAACTCTGGGTGGTTTAGGGGCCAGAATCGCCCCTGTTGATGCGTGAACAAAACACACCATATAACTGATCATATAACTGATACATCGCAGCAGGCATCAGATTAAGTAGCATCCCACAAAATCATATGCTGTTGCGTGCAGTTGCATGACAAGATTTTGTGGATCAGATAAAGTCTGTATACAGTCAAGCTGTATACAGTGAGAGAAAGACTTCACATTGGATCATATTCCTCAAGAAAACCAGGCGGAGAATCAGCGCAGGTCCAGACTGAGAATTAAAATAGGCCCTGGAATTTCAGGTAGACAGAGGCCCAATCAGCCCAAATAGAGGCCCAAACAGCCCCAACCAGCCCACTCAATAGTGACTTTCTATAGGACATTATAGCAGCCCCTCTGGCATTTGCCAGAACCCACAGATTGCCAGTCCGGGCCTGAATCAGCGACTACACTTGTACCTGCATCTGGAGTCACGCAAGGGACCAGATTCAGGCACACAGGCCAGGTTTTGGAACTGAAATATTACTGTGACCGTAAGTGCTTGCAAAAGGTATTTCTGTTCAGTATCTTCAAGTGTATAGTCAGCTCAGCACTGTTATATAAAGGAAAATGTGAGGAAAAAAACATTAAAAAAAACAGATCAACAGATTCTGATGCCTCTAAAAAAAAAATACAGTATCCACATAATTATGTCTATCAAGAATGGTTGGTGATTTTTTTGGAGTAATGAATGTCACAGCTAGCCAGTGTCTTAAACGAATCACAAGGCAACTATTGTAATCACATATTTTATATCTGAAATGTTAAGGAGCCAAGGAAACTATGTTAATTAATCAAATATGCATGAAGATCTCATTTAGCGCAGATTTCTCTGGTGCTCGATGGCTGTACCCATACTTTATTGATGAGGCCCTTCAGTGATATCGTTGATGAATGTACTTATTGAATCCTGTCCCTTTGCATTTGAGCTGCGAGGAGCTCTGCCATCAGACAGATAAGTATTGAAGGGTCCCTGTCCCAGGCTACACTCTTTGTTTGATTAGCAGCCCACGGATTTCTTTTATGGACACCTGCAGAATAGAGTAGTTACATAGTTAGATACTAGATGAGATTGAAAACAAACATGGGGATCACATTCAACCTTTTGTCCAAGTGGAACCTGTTTAACTTCTAGTTGATCCAGAGGAAGCAAAAATAAACCAAACTCCTACCTAGCTCTGGGGAAAAAGTATCCCTGGTTCCAAAAAGCCAGATCAGTCCCAGGATCAACTTTATAATAAAAAAAATATTTATTTTTAGAAATATTTTTATATAGAAGTACAATAAAGAACAGGTGTTGTTGTTCTTCAAAACATTGCCATCTAAACAGTTAAAGCAGTCACTGTATTATTTTCATGTACAGGGTAATCCAATTGGTTGATCAAATGGCCACATCTGCTGCAGGACATTCATGGTGGAGTACTTATAGTCCTGCTATAGAAGGAGCACCGATGAACAGATAGTTTATATCAAATTGAATGAGATATTAAAGAATCTTACCAAACTGGAATATATATTTACATAAATATTGCCCTTTTACATCTCTTGCCTTGAACCACCATTTCGTGACTCTATCTGTGCTGCCTCAGAGATCACCTGACCAGAAATACTACAACACTAACTGTAACAGGAAGAAGTGAGGAAGCAAAAGGCAGAACTCTGTCTGTTAATTGGCTCATGTGACCTTACATGTGGTTTGTATGTGTGCACAGTGAATCTTACGATCTCAGGGGGCGGCCCTTATTTTTTAAAATGGCAATTTTCTAATTATGATTACCCAATGGCACATACTACTAAAAAAGTATATTATTATGATAATGGTTAATTTGCATGAAGCAGGGTTTTACACATGAGCTGTTTTACTCAGTATCTTTTAATAGAGACCTACATTGTTTGGGGGGTATAGTTCTCCTTTAAAGGGATACTGTCATGGGAAAAAAAATTTTTTCCAAAATGAATCAGTTAATAGTGCTGCTCCAGCAGAATTCTGCACTGAAATCCATTTCTCAAAAGAGCAAACAGATTTTTTTATATTCAATTTTGAAATCTGACATGGGGCTAGACATATTGTTAATTTCCCAGCTGCCTCCAGTCATGTGACTTGTGCTCTGATAAACTTCAATCACTCTTTACTGCTATACTGCAAGTTGGAATGATATCACCCCCCTCCCTCTAGCCCCCAGCAGCCAAACAAAAGAACAATGGGAAGGTAACCAGATAACAGCTCCCTAACACAAGATAACAGCTGCCTGGTAGATCTAAGAACAACACTCAATAGTAAAAACCCATGTCCCACTGAGACACATTCAGTTACATTGAGAAGGAAAAACAGCAGACTGCCAGAAAGTATTTCTCTCCTTAAGTGCAGGCACAAGTCACATGACCAGGGGCAGCTGGGAAATTGACAAAATGTTTAGCCCCATGTCAGATGTCAGAATTGAATATAAAAAAATCTGTTTGCTCTTTTGAGAAATGGATTTCAGAGCAGAATTCTGCTGGAGTAGCACTATTAACTGATGCGTTTTCAAAAAAACATGTTTTCCAAGTACAGGATCCCTTTAAGTAACAGCTGTACTGAATGTGGACTGGAGCTTAGAGATTTAAAGGTGGTTTATGTCAACCCTACTTTTGACTACAAATGAGATTCTGAAACTTGTAGTTTGCCCACACCTAAAAGCTAGTTGTTCCACATCCCAGTGTATATCATGGATAAAGATGTATTATTTACTAAATCACAACCTATGCCATTGGTGGTAGCTAGAGATGCCACTTACTATGGTTAAGCATTCACCAAGTTCAAGCTTTTTGTCTTAATGAAACTGCTAGCTGATCCAGAAAAAGTAAAAAAAAAAAATCAAATTTGCCATATATGAAAAAAAAACTCCTTCTTGACTCCAAGAGGGCAATTGGAGCAGTCCCTGGATGGTAAACCTGGATAATTAGTAATTACTATAGAGAAGCTGCACCGTCTGTGACATGCATCTAATTCAGTTGTCAGCCTCCTAGCATATGAAATTAACATATGTCGGGATTTAAACAGGAAAGATGGCTATTTTAGGGGTAACCCAGACTAAATGCCCTTTTGAAGTTACTCTAAAATCTGCTAAAACGTAATATTATGCCGTCAAGGTGTTCGTTTAATCAACTGGGCCACATGGTGCATACATTTCATTTTAAGAAGGTTTTCTTTAACTGCCACACACTTAATTGCTAACACTAAGTTACAGTAGTATTGCTCTACAGATCTTGGAATCAGAGCTCATACAATGGATTGGAAACTTCTCATCACTAATGAGGAGTTCCTTATAATATAGGGGAGGAAAGTTCAAGGGATTAACAAGTCAAAATGTAGAGCAACTGTGCTTCATCAAATAAATCTTCTTTAAAGGCTCCTGCTCCTATTTGCCATACAGCCCCCACATATGCCCTTGTGAAGCAATTACTGCCTGATTGATACAAACTTCCCAATGCAGCACAATGAAGCCATTGTTTGGGAGATATACAGTGATCTATCAGCAGCAACATTTTTTGCTAATACTAATGAGAGGACAGCTGGGCCCTACTTATCAACTTGTTTCTTTCCTCCTAATTGGATGCATTTGCTCAATATAAATAATTTCAACAAGCTGAAATTCCCCGTAACCTACATTTTTTTTAAATATGAGAATTATGCAAAGCAAGCACCAGTGCCATCATTTTGCATTGAGCAGAGAGTCCTAAAGTAGATCAGCCTCGTATTAAAGGATCCTGTTCATAATGAAGCTCTAACCATTCCTGAGACTTAGGGCTCTTACTCATGAGCGTTTTTAGGTTGAGACGCAACACGCTGCATTTTTCCTGCGTTCAGCGCCTACACGCGCCTGTGTGAGTACAGCCCCATTTGAAATAATGAAATGCATCTATTCCTGCGCTCCCCTGCGGCTGAACGCTGAAAAACGGAACGCGGGGGAGCGCAGGTAAAAACGCTCATGAGTAAGAGCCTTCGAATCGAAGGAGTTTAATTCATCGATCCAACGACTTTCATTCAATCATAAATTGTTAGGAAAGCCTATGCGGACCATAGGCCAACATTGGTGCTCGGTAGGTTTTAGGTGGCGATGTAGGTGGTCAAAGTTTTTTTTAAAGAGACAGTACTTCGACTATCGAATGGTCGTATAGTCGAACGATTTTTAGTTCGAATCGTTCGATCCAAAGTCAAAGTCGTAGCCGAAGGTCGAAGCAGCCAAAAAAATACTTTGAAATTCAAAGTATTTTTTATTCTAATCCTTCACTCGCGCTTAGTAAATGTGCCCCTAAGTGTTTGTAACACGAAATGTGTAAGGCTATTTAAGTGACATAATAAATAATTTTACTTTTATATATATTGCCTGGTGGAAGATTGCTTTCATTTGAGTGCCTGCTCTACAAATCCTTGGTTTGAACCACTCCCCTTGCTGAAGGCTCAGGGCAGTGCTCCTGGGCCTCTTCCATTACTTGGTGAGTTACCATTTTATGTTGGACTACCACATGTTGTATAACTGTTTTATTATTACAGAGAAAAAGGAAATCATTTTTAAAAATTAATTATTTGCATAAAATAGGAGAAGAGCCTATAGGAGAAGGTCCTTCCAGTATTCAGAGCTTTAAATCTTGAGGCACATCTACTCTTAAATCTGGTAAATCTGCTAAATATTGTGCTGTCAGTCTGTAGCTTGCATAAGCCTTGAAATACAGCTTCCATCATTATTTGTCTGTTTGGGAGAATTACTGGAGCTCAACGGCAACGGGAGGGCATCTGAGCACTGCAACAATGGGCATTTTGCCTGGGAATGTTGCTAGCGTGTGTGCTTCTGGGTGCTCATTGTTCTGGGGCGACTTATGCTCCTATGCTTTGATGTCAATATAAAGCGACGACAACAAGAAGCTGGTAGTTATTATTACCAATAGTAGAGGCAGTAATCAATCACCCTACGTGTCCTTGCCCATAGGCCTGACATCTCTGCGACACCAGCAAACTAAGAAACTGCCATGTCCGCTTTCCAGTTCATCTCTCACTTCTGAAATGTCACTTACTTACATTATGCAAGGGTCAAGCCGGTAATACTCTGCACCTGTATATGCACAAGTCATGCATCCATAAATGACTCAGAGCTATAAATGAAACTTATTAAGTAGGTTACAAGCTGTCACTGCCACTTTCCTAAGTGCAGTGGAAATAATGAACCTGTGGAAATTTTCAAGCACACAATGGAAACGTCACATTTGCAGTGATGGTGTTGCTTTTCTAAATAACACAGTTAGAATCTTAAGTCTATTCCTCATGTGAAACATAATTTCTTGGTGTTAAATGAGCAGTAAAGAAATAAAAGCAAACATGCCAGAAAAAAATGTATGCCATAATGTATTGAAGCAGCAGGCATCATTAGAAGAAATTACTGTTGACATATTCATTCCTCAAGAATCTTTACTAATTGAGGAAAATGACTGCAAACCCATGAGGCACAGTAAGACCTTCACCCAGGGGCGTTTCAGGCATTAAAGCCATCTGAGGAGGTGTTCACAATGCTGCCCTGGAGGGAGAGTATCTCTAGAGCAGAATGTGAAATTGCACTTTCTGTTCTAGAAAAGCCAAATTTCCGCTTTTAAATTTACCAGGAGCAGATTTTTGCCGCCCCTGGTAACTTCTGGGGAATTGTCATCTGAGGCTAGGTGCTCATCTTGACTTATGGCAGAAACACCCCGGCCTTCACCTATAGGAAGCCAGATTTGGAAAAGGAAAGAACTTACAATGTAAAAGACTGAAGATCAACACATTGGATGATGTCAACTTTTAATATTGAACTCAGTTTAAGAAAATATAATTGCAATTTATAGAGTTATAAATGGCAAGCGGTCCAGGAAAGACAGGTGGGGATCATATTAGGAGCCCCTGAAATATAGTTGTTGAGGGAACACACATGCTTAATTGAAACAGGATATGGCCTGGATGGGTCGGGGGTCATTTTATGTAAGTGAACATTGGGGCTCTATTCTACATAGCTGACAGGTCAAGCTGCCAAAGTGGTCCTGGTGGGCAGTGGGCTAGTATCCCAGCCACCCTGCTAAGTATGGGGCAATATGATTCCTGATGGCAGCTCTTTCAATGGCTACTACTTACATCAGAAATCGACATTTATAAGAATAGGGTTGATTAGGTTTTGACATAGTATAAAAAACAGTCATGAGTATCCAGTAAATTATATTCTGTTTAAATGGTGTTCATTGAAACTTGTGTAGTATAACAAATAATTTACTCCCCGTTGTAAAATATAAGAATATTATCAGTCACCTCGGAGTTCCAGGAGCTGAAATAAAGCCCTTTCAGCCTTGTCATGGAACTCCAAGGTGGCCCTTACTATCCTAATATTTTACAATAGCATTATATTATTTATGTAGAATTTATTACATTCAGGGACAGAACTAGAGGTAAGCAGAAGAGCAGGGGCGATTCTAAGTCTCTTGCTGCTTGAGGCTGCTCCTGCAATGCCACCTCCCTGCTCCCCAGCAATTACCCTTTTTGTGCAGGAGTTGGTCCAGGGGGGCCTGCATCGTTAGTGCTAGGGATGCACTGAATCCAGGATTCGGTTCGGGATTCGGCCAGGATTTGGCCTTTTTCAGTAGGATTCAGATTCAGCCTAATCCTTCGGCCCAGCCGAACCGAATCCGAATTTGCATATGCAAATCATGGGCGGGGAGGGAAATTGTGTGACTTTTTGTCACAAAACAATGAATTAAAAAATGTTTTCCCCTTCTCGCCCCTAATTTGCATATGCAAATTAGGATTCCGATTTGGTTCGGTATTCGGCCAAATCTTTCACGAAAGATTTGGGGATGTAGAGAGCGCAATATTGTTCTCTCTGCACTAGAAAAGTTGAATTTCAGTTAGGCTCTTAAAGTTTTGCAACTCAGCACCCCTGCAAAAGAGGCACATGTCTAGGCCTCAACATTGAGGGGTGCTAGGCATGTTATGTACCTCTTCTGTTGGCAACCCCTCGTCCAAGAGGACCCCCAGTCCCCACACTGCCTGCATATCTTGTATGTCTACCTCAGCTTTCCGTGGAACCCCTGCCCATGAATGATGTTGGATGGTGCATAGTTTATCGTCAGATGACGGATTAAAGAGGAGCTGCAGCTTCTCTACACTTCCTGCTGTATTAGTTTGGTGCTTTGGCATGAATGAACAGACAGTTAAAATAAATCCCATACTATGTAAGGCTACTGGTGCTTTGTGCATCCGCAGGACTCCTGCTGCAAGTTCTGCAACCCAATTAGTTCTGGGGAGCATTGGAAAGTTGCATGTGATTTGTGGGGTTTTTACTTGCCATTGTTTCATGGTGCAGAAGCTAGTGAGCAGCTGTAACAAACAAGAATATCAGTAATTATATTGCAAGGGTTGTAATTAAAGGGATCACTAAATTACTTTTTCGATGGAATAAATACTTAAAGGCTGGCATAAATTTTTCATGTCTTATATGAGAAAAGAAAGCAGTGTTTTCTACAGAGTAACATTTATTATGAAACAAATCTTTGTTATTCTGACTTCTTAAAGTTTACCTAGGGAAATCATCTCATTATTTTGCAACAAAACATGATATTTAATGCAAAAGCTCAGATGAGGAGAACTAAGAGAAACATGGGGAGAAGCACACACACAGACAATACAAGTGCAAAACCCCAGGGTTAAGGGGTCTCACTTTTAGCCTTTTCATCTGCTATAACGTTTGAATGAAGCATTCTCATAAAATGGCAGCCCCCTCCTTCAAATCAGCTAGACAAGCTTTTCTTTTTCTCTGTACAGGTATGGGATACCTAAGGGTAAGGGCACACAGGCAGATTCGGAGAGATTACTCTCTTCTTCGGGGTGACAATATCCCTGAACTGCCTTCCCCTACCTTCCGCGGCTATAATAAATCGTCAGCGGGATTTCACATGGCCAGGGGCAGCTGGGAAATTGACAAAATGTCTAGCCCCATGTCAGATTTCAAAATTAAATATAAAAAAAAATCTGTTTGCTCTTTTGAGAAATGGATTTCAGTGCAGATTTCTGCTGGAGCAGCACTATTAAAAAAATGTTTTTTTCCCATGACAGTATCCCTTTAAGTTTATCTGTGTCTGCCACCCTGGCAAAGGATAATAGTGTAGTAGTACCACTGGAGCTTACAGATTGCCACTCTTTCCTTGGATGCCAAAGCTCCTTGGCCCAGTTGTGGATACCATCATGTCACACTGTTGATACCTGTTTGCGAATAACTAATTTCTCTGGCCCCACTGCTATCAGAAACCCAGTAACTGATGTGAAAAAGATCTGAATGCTTATCTGGGGCAAAGGCTAATGATGTTTGAATAAAATCAGTTCCATGAATATGTTGCATATAGTGTTGAAGCCAAATAGCTTATCTCGTGCAATATCTGTAATGCTTGTTATCATTGGGAAGCACCATCTACAGGCCACCAGATGAATGTTTGCTGCTAAATAAATCATGTTAAATACATGCATACATATTGCATATAATAAGTCAAACATTTCCTTGAGCTGAATGCCTGTTAGTAGCAGCGGTGTTTTACATAATCCTGTGAAACCTGTGTTTTTCAAAGGAGACTGTGATTGCTTCTGTGCATGGAAATTCTATTTCTCCTTCTTGTTCTCTCCTTCTGTTTTTCTTACGCTGTTTATTACATTGACCTATATAGCCATCTAATAATAAGATTACACCTCCACATGGATACAGTCGGGCCTACGCTATGCCAGATTTATTTACCTTACCTGTCTCTGTAGGAAATATTTTCATATTTTAAAATTTTTAAAGCCATACTATTGTATAACTCTGATTTCACTCTTCTAAATATTTCTTCTTTCATTTCCTATGTGCTTCTCATTAATGCTGGGCAATCTTCTGTATGAATCAAAGTTTCATAAAATGTTAAAACTGCAATGGAGTTGTTGTTTTTACCATGCTGAGATTTTTAACCAGGATACCAGAAAACCTGAAGGGCCCAGGTGTCAGTTGGCCCTACTGCTCGCTCAACAAAATGCCTATATCATGGCTAGTCCCAGTTTCTATTTGAGACCAAAGAGTAGAATTAGAGGGAAGGATAACTGATGTCAGGAGAAGAAGGTGAGAGAAGGGTGTATAGTTTGGAGAGTGAGGCTTCAGTCTAAGGTTTTTTGGCACCCCTGCCGAACACTGGTCCCTAACCCTAACTACCCTGGACTCGGGCCTTTGTGCCCTCGCCACAAATTCCTGTTGCCAGTTTAAGGAACATTGGGAGTTATAGAAATAGATATTATCCTGCTAGTCCATTGGAGGGTGAGAAATATTGTGCAAGAAGAGCTGACAGCATTGCTGCACACTTCCAACAGCACCAAAGGGAGCACCGTTTATACCATTACCAAAGGTCGCATCATCGTCTTTTGTTGTTGTTACACCCAGGGACCTAATCCAGTTTCCCAGTTCAGCAGAAACCTAAAGTGGAATTTACTATTCATTTAGGCTGCTTTGCCATTTGCA
The DNA here is from genome assembly GCA_038501925.1 of Xenopus petersii. Taxonomy (NCBI): domain Eukaryota; kingdom Metazoa; phylum Chordata; class Amphibia; order Anura; family Pipidae; genus Xenopus; species Xenopus petersii. Next base: position 19,763,639 of record CM076685.1, on the reverse strand, counting down.
GCCCATCCAGTACTTTCAACCCAGTAAGGGGGCCCCCCACCAGTACACAACCTGTTGGTGGGACACCGGGGTTTAATGGGTTTTACAGGGGCTGTTCATCGTGAATTGTCATAGTTACTGAAGTGTTAGCAGAGTACTAATTGTCCTCCTATTGTTCATTTTCTAACCAATTCTTTCTTACAGCTGCTTAATAAAGTCAGGTTGCGCTTGTTGCACTGCCATTTTGTGTGCCTGGTTACTGGGGCCTTAGGGTGTCACCGGGTTAAGGAAAACAGACTTATATCTACTATTGTAGCTACATTGATAAAACTTCTCTTCAGTCAATGCCAAATTGGGCCCCCTATACCTTTGGGGCAGATATTACATATAGATTGCTATGTCTAGGGATGTGTTATTTGAAGTAGATTCCTGCACAGAACCAATCTCTAAGACCCGGACCAGACCCAAACCCACAACCCGCATATTTACCCACTTTGATCTGCAACCCGACATGGACCTGCAACTTCCTTATCCTCAACCCGAACCACAGACTATCATCAAACAGGAAGTGATGTTGCTGCAAACCGGAAGTGACATCATCAAAAGTGCCTGATAGCGAGAGGGAGAGGGACAGAAGCGCGCTGCTGGGAGAGAGCTGCAACAAGAAGAGACCCGCAACCCGACCCGTGACCCCGCAAGCCAACATCTATACACGCACCTGAAAAGCCTACCCTCGTTCCGCAGGGTACTCACTTTTTTTGCGGGTAACCCGCAGGTACCCGATCCACCGCAGGACTAATTTGAAGGATTCTATTTTGAATGTGACAGAATCAGAGCACTTTTTGGAAGCTTTTAAATTGGATGAGTGAATAGTATTCAGATATTCAAATATGGGAAATGATGACAGGTTGATAGGAACATTTTGTCCTGAGCACAGCAATAGCCATTATAGTAAGTAGTGAAGTAACATCTATATGTAGTTCTTATATTTAACATAGTTAAACAGCTTGCCGCGACCCAGCTGTTGTTCAGTTACAATGCCCAACATCTTAAAGCTGGTCATTGTAAGAAAGGACTCTCCAACAGGGCCGGATTTACATAGCGGGCGCCCCTAGGCCCACTGCCGTTTGTCCCCCCTGTCCCCTACCCTTTTTTCATGCAAATTTTCATGGAGATTGTATCTCCTGCGCATCCCCAGTGTTTTTGAACCAATGTGGGTGTGGTTGGGCAGCATGCTGCCCCCCTAAAATCCTGCCACCCTAGGCCCGGGCCTAGGTGGCCTTCCCACAAATCCGGGCCTGCTCTCCAAAGGTTGTTGAGTCTGGATATAATCATGTAGACCCATGTTTAGAGGTGGCAGATGATGGTATGTTATGTTTGATGCCTGCGGTCTACAATGGGAAGTATTTTGGGGTTTCCTGGAGAAAAGATGCTGCTAATGTATAACGGTTTCCCCTGTTTATATGTCGGTATTAAGCGTAAGCTTATCTTTTCTGCACATTAACATTTAAACATATTGGTTGTGCTCATTTTCCCATTTTTAACTTTCATTTATACATTTTGAGCCAGATTTTAGTGCTTCCTTTGTTTCAGTAACAGGATGATGGATTGTCACTGTCTTTTTTTATATTTTTGTTTTTCAAAAGTCCCCATTCTCTCTGTCACTAACCTTCTCTTTTCCCAGAACATTTCCTAAAGGGAAGTGCAGCCTTCTCTAATTTTCTTCCTTTCTTTATAACTGATTTATTTTGCCATCTTTAACCAAGACAGCTCAGATGCCCCTATATTTTTTTGGGTGTGTCATACTGTTTGTTTTAGCTTCATTCTGACAAATGTTTGCATTCCTTCAATACTTCTCAGATGAGTGATGTAAAAAAACTGTGGCTGATGGCTCAGGAGTGAGCCTGCGGGGCTTTTGCTCAGAGACAACATGGAAGCTGTAAATAAACCATAAAGGCCGGTGGAGCCAAATGTCATTGAAGTTGACTGAAACTCCTTGGAATGACTTTAACTGAACAAAAAAAGAAGTAAAGAACCTTGTGAATCTTTGGTGGAAATGGCAAGGAAATATTATTTTCTCTCCGGCACTGATTAGTGCAACCAGAGAAAGATTATTATGGAGGCCTTTGCTACTGAAGTTGAACTTGTCTACGACACAAAGGCACAAGTTAAACTTTAAAGGCTTCCACACCCAAAAACTGTTTCATGCAGATTGAAGAAAATATACTTTCTGATATACATTACTGAAACGTTTTCAATGGTTTCAAAGTTATTTGTAACAATTGCTCCTGAAACAATGTTGCGCCTGGAGGAGGACTGACTCCTGTTACATTGTTTTAAGAGTTTAAGGGATAAGCACATACTGTTTTCCACTGCAATTACATTAAAACCACTGAAAATTACGAATGAATGAACCTTTTCTTTCATTATGCCAATGAAAGGACTCTTTAATCTCATATGATGTATTGTAAATGTCCTGCTACAAATGTTATACTGTCATATACTTCTTCCATGCAGCGCTGGGACCCTAAATTCAATTTCAGCTTGGGCACTATCAGCAAGTAGTTTGTGTTTTCTCTCTGTGTCTCTGTGGTTTTCCTCTGGGTATTCTGGTTTTGGGCAACCATGCTGGAATTCTAAGCACTCAAATAATGAGTGGTGTCCCAGCTTTCTCATTATGCACATTCACGGCTGCCAAAAGTAGTCACAGGGCCCCGCAGAGCATTTTTGTTGGACTCTGCCCCTTGGGTCGAGTCTGCCCCCCACACGACAGAATAAAGGCCCCAAAGACATGAGAGCTAAAACAGTATAATCAATGGGTAAACCCCCTTTGGTTTTCAGGGCCCCCACAAGTTAAAAAAAAGTTGGTGGTCAGGGTCACTCCTACAAATTAAAAAAATAATTGGTAGTCAGGACCCCCTCTTCTTCTCCTTGGTGACAGCATCTTCTTAGTTCACCTTGACTGCTTCACTATGGCTCCCTTCGGTGGCTTCACAGGCCCCCATTAAAATTAAAAATCCGCTAGACCCAAGACGACTGTCCCCCTGATGGCAGCTCTGGGCGCATTTATCTGATCAAACATGGCCGCCCACACTGGAAGCTCTCTTTCAGTGCAGACAGTATAGCACTGGCTAGGAGCTTCTCTTATTAGCTCGCACATCCAGTAGGGGAACAATTTTACAATGATGTGTCCTTGAAAAGCCTGACCAAACCTGCAACAATCCATTCATTTGGTGGTACTTCAAACTGGGCTGATCCAATTTCTTGATACCTTGACTATGATTAGCTCACATTAGAGGTTGAGGCAGACACATCACGAGAGAACCACATCCACATGTGACCCACATATATTTTTCTAGAAATGCCCCAACTACAAGCTGTACATCATTTTTGTGCCATAAACACTTCAATAAGTTGCCAGGTTGGTCAGGAGGTGGCCTAATTTGCAGGCAGTATTGGCTGGGGAATGCTCATAATATTGCTTTGATGTCTTCTGCAGTCCATGAACTCACTGGCCCAGTCTAAATGGATCCATTTGGTCTGCTACATGTATGTGTTTTTCGTTTAGCAGAAACAATGTCTAAATATTTTTTTTCTTCATTGTTGAGATGCAAATGGAAATGTGCTGCTTGTCCTTTAAATAACTTATATAGCTGAGCTAAAGTCAATAATGGGGCTCATTTATAAACACTGGGCAAATTTGCCTATGGGCAGCAACCTATAGCAACCAATCAGTGATTGGCTTTTTTTTAGCCAGCTGCTGGTTAAACAATGACTGCAAGCAATTGATTGGCTGCAACAGGTTACTGCCCAGGGGCAAATTTGCCCAGTGATTATATTGAGCTCCCATATTTATGGCCAAGGATGATTTGCTGTTCAGGCCATTGTGTGTAAAGAGACGTAATGAGTAAATACTGTATATGTACTGAGAGAAAGGTTAGTGTATGTCTCAGCTACATTGCCTTTTAATTTATTGCCATCAATTTTCCCTTAAAACCTATTTCTTCTGTGATCAGGAGCATGCAATGGCTTTTTAGGCCGTATTACTTTGTTGCATTTCATGCTATAAATGACATTGTATTTATAATTTTAGTTAAGCTGCATCTGCGTCAGGTTTTATGGGATGTCAGAATTAAAACATAAAACTGAACCAAATGTATAAATCATTGGCCTGAAATAGCACGACAGGTCTCAGCCCTTCAGTGACGAACAAAAAGAGCACAGATATGATGTATAACTCTGGTTCTTTTCTTCCTGGAATCTACTCATAAGGATACAGAGTATACCAATCTGCAATTTTCAGCTGCTCTTATGCTGCACTGACCAACATTTGTCATCACTTAAGTGTCACCAGGTATCGTCATTAGATTGCAACAATTTGTTGTAATTTAGACTACATCATAAACCATATTTGTCCCATACTCACAGGATTAACTCTCATCTGGCCCCAAAATGATTGGGCAGGTCTGTGTTAGAGGTGCACAGACACAACTAATTCAGGCTCTGTTACCCCTGCTTTTACTGAGCTTTCTTACATCAACCTTATTGGTGACTGGACCGATCCTGTTCTACCGTTGATCCATATGACTTAGGCATTGAGCATCACAATAAATTGAAGGGAAACCCTGTTCTTTTACACTGGCCATTGACTGGGTCTAAAAATAAAAAAGTTCTCTATGCACTATACTAACATTCACTTTTTTGTACCAAATGTGCAAATGGGGGAGAACATACAGATGATATCAGCATAGATACTAATGGCATGGATAAAACCTAAAGGGATTGTTCACCTTTAAATCATTCTTTAGTATGATTCAGAGAGTGATATACTGAGACAATCTGCAATTGGTTTTCATTTTTTATTATTTAAGGTTCTTGACTTATTTAGCATTTTATTCAGCTGATATCCAGATTGCAATTTCAGCAATCTGGTTGCTAGGGTCCAAATCACCCCAGAAACTATGCAATGCTTTGAATCAGAAACTGGAATATGAATATAAGAGGCCTGAATAGAAAGAGGACTAATAAAAAGTAGCAATAACAATACATTTGTAGCCTTACAGAGCATTTGTTTTTTAAATGGATCAGTGACCCCCATTTGAAAGTTAGAAAGTGTCGTAAGAAGAAGGCAAATAATGCAAATACTATTAAAAAAAATTAAGAAAAGTTGCTTAGAATTAGCAATTCTATAACGTACTAAAAGTTGAAGTTAAAAGTAAAGGTGAATTGCCTCTTTAAACAAATTGCAGCTATACTTTAACATGACTAATGGTGAGGTGCCACTTTTGGCAGTTGTGGTGCTAGAATTCTAACAATACTTGCTGCATTGTGTGGACATGGTATATTGGTCTGGTTTTTGTGCTTTGCTTTTTCTACACTCTTAGTAAATGAGGCCCCTTGATGATCACTTACAATGATCTAAGACTTCTGCAACATAATTTACAGAGCTTCACAATAGAAATAGAAAACCAACAAACCCAACAGTAACAGTAAAAATAATAGCCGTGTGGAGTTCAATTAGTGGGGTCAGTCATTCTGTGAAAAAACAGATGTCAATTCCGGGCCTTATTTAATGAAGAAAGGAGCAAATGTTGTGCTGCTGGTTATAGTGCGTTTCTCTCTGAAAATTTGAGAAAAATGGGTTGTTCCAGACATTGTTCAGAAGAACATAGTACTTTGATTAAAAAGTTGATTGGAGAGGTGAAAACATATAAAGAAGTGCAGAAAATGATAGGCTGCTCAACTAAAATGATCTCAAATACTTTGAAATGGCAACAAAAACCTAAAAGTCTAGAAAGAAAATGGAAAACTACCATTTGAATGGATAGAAGAATAGCCAAAATGGTAAAGATTCAGCCAATGATCAGCTCCAGGAAGACGAAAGAAGGTGTAAAGTTACCTGTGAAACTGTTACAATTAGAAGAAGCCTATGTGAAGTCAAGCTATGGACAAGAAGCCCCTGTGAAGTCCCTTTGTTGAAAAAAAACTTGCTGAAGAGGTTGCAATTTGCCAAAGAACACATTGACTGGCCAAAAGAGAAATGGAACAACATTTTGTGAACTGATGAAAGCAAGATTGTTGTTTTTGGGTCTCAGGGCTGAAGACAGTTTGTCAGACGACTCCCAAACGCTGAATTCAAGTCACAGTTCAGAGTGAAGCCGGTGGCCCAAGCATAATGATATGGGGATGTTTCTCATACTATGGTGTTAGTATTAGTACTATGGCCTATTTATCTCATACCAGGGATCATGGATCAGTTTCAATACATCAAAATACTTGAAGAGGTCATGTTTCCTTATGCCGGAAAGGAAATGCCCTTGAAATGGGGGTTTCAACAAGACAACGAGCCCAAACACACCAGTAAATGAGCAACATCTTGGTTCCAAACCAACAAGACTGACATTATGGAGTGGCCAGCTCAATTCCTGCACCTCAATCCAATAGAAAACTTGTGGGGTGACATCAAAAATGTTGTTTCTGAGGCAAAACCAAGAAATGCAGAATTGTGGAATGTAACAGGTGCCAGAAGTTGGTGGATTCCATACAACACAGATGTACCACAGTTCTCAGAAACATGGCTTATACAACTAAATATTAGTTCAGTCATTCAAAAGAAAGCAAAATCTTGAAACATTTTTCAGTTTATACAGTGATTGTTTGATTTTGTAAAGAAGAATGCAGTCACTGATATTTTTTGGAGGTATAATAAATGCAATTTCTCCATGATGACACTTCTTCACATACCATTAGACATTGCTTTCAGGGATGCGTCAACACTTTCTGATCCTTTAAGTGGACAAGTCTCATAGGTATTACAGTTACAGTATAATCTTACAAAATGTGTATTTCTGGTAGGGATTGCACCAAATACATGAACTGAATCCCAAAACGCATCTGGACATCTGAACGTCATGGCTTCTGTCATTTTCCTCAAATTTAAATAGGCAAATGAAGGTTCACTGTGGTATTTGCTGGAATCCAGAAGAATGAATTTGCTGCAGGCTGGGGCAGTGGACTAAATGTTCTTCTGTTTCTGTTGTTTGAGTGCTGCAGTGAATAATCTCTTAACTCATTGCATTACTATGTAGGCTGCATGGCCTTGGGCCTTTATCTCTCAGATTACAATAGATTATCGAGGGGTTTCTTCTTATCTCTGCATTGGCAGGTTGTTCCCCTGCAGCGGTTGCTTAGCTACAGTGTCAGTTTGTCAGGACTGGATGTCTTTTATTTCCATAGCTATTTTCGTGTCATCATAACAAGCCTGAATACCTCCCACTGCACACCTGCTGCACCTGTGCCTTATGTGAATCTTTGTACCCTCTATTATGGGTATTTGTTTTTAACTAACCATCTCTGTACTATCTCTGGTTTTCAGAAGGATGCACACTGTAAGCAGCCAACGTGTAATTATTGGCACTGCTGTTTATCACACAGACATGCCCAGAGTGCCTACATAAAACCATTGTGGGCTGATTTTTTTTTTTTTTTGTTGGAGCCCACAAGGACCTTGTCTCACCAGTATTTTATCTTATTCTCTTGTAGGCCAGTCTGACCCTGGATCATGCCTATACCATGCTTAGGATATATGGGAGCGTACGGAAGCGCATTGGTTAGCTTCAAAAATTCCACCCAAACAATTTACTATTGGCTCCTGTTCCTTTAAATATCATGTATCTGTCTAAAGAAAGTTAACCTATGATTAAGTGTCCTTGGATGATACGAAAACGAAATGTTTTAAAATGTAAAATAAAAAGTTTTTGAATTATTGGAATCTTGGGCTCCTGGATTATACTTTGTGGCATTCCTGATTGATGCCTGCCTCCTGCAGGGGCGCTCCGCCAATGAGGCGAGCTGAGCCGCTCGCCTCAGGCGGCAGCGCCAGACAGGATTCCAGGGGCGGCAAAAAGCCGCTCCTGCACCTTTAAGAGCCGAATTTCCGTTTTTTAAACCGGAAATTCGGCTGCGCTATTGCGAGAGAGCGCAATTGCGCTCTCCGCAATCGTGTTCCTGCCTCGCCTCGCCGACAGGTAAGTCAGTGCGGGGGGCGGCATTGCAGGAGCTGCCTCAGGCAGCTCCTACCCCAGAAACGGCGCTGGCCTCCTATTGAATTCCTGTGACGTACTCCCCCTTGCTGAAGGTCTGGGGCATGAGCACCTGACACCCAACGTGGAAAGCGGTAAGCTTATCCTATAACTTAAAGATTCGAGCTTCCTGTAGTTGTGAAATATATGGGAGGTACTAACAGATCCCACAGATGGTTGTTGGTATAAAAATAATCCTATATTATAAAAACATATGAGGCATAAAAAGCCCTATGCGTTTCATGCTATAGCGCAGTTATGGGCACTAAGTTTGCCCAGGTGCAGTAACCTATTGCCACAAATAAGATGTTTGCATTTAAACAGGTGACCAGTAAATGCTAACTGCTGATTGGTTGCTATGTAATACTTCACCTCGGCCAGCTTAATGTGTTTTACTATATAACCCATAAGTGTGTTATAGCATGAAACGCATAGTCCTTTTTTTTACCTGATATGTTTTTGTAATGTAAGATCATTACTCTTACCAACACCTGTCCATTGGATCTGTGAGCATCACCCATACCTTGTATCCTATGGTTTATCTCCTGAAGCTGCAGGTCTGGGACATGTGCCCTATGTTACCACTTGTAAACTTCAATCACTAAACCTTTACAGATATACATTCATTCAATGCCCATACTGTGCCCTCATTAAAGGGATCCTGTCATCGGAAAACATGTTTTTTTCAAAACGCACCAGTTAATAGTGCTACTCCAGCAGAATTCTGCACTGAAATCCATTTCTCAAAAGAGCAAACAGATTATTTTATATTCAATTTTTACAATCTGACATGGGGCTAGAGATTTTGTCAATTTCCCAGCGGTCCCTGTCATGTGACTTGTGCCTGCACTTTAGAGAGAAATGCTTTCTGGCAGGCTGCTGTTTTTCCTTCTCAATGTAACTGAAGGTGTCTCAGTGGGACATGGGTTTTTACTATTGAGTGTTGTTCTTAGATCTATCAGGCAGCTGTTATCTTGTGTTAAGGAGCTGCTATCTGGTTACCTTCCATTGTTCTTTTGTTTGGCTGCTGGGGGGGGAAGGGAGTGGGGGGATATCGCTCCAACTTGCAGTACAGCAGTAAAGAGTGATTGAAGTTTATCAGAGCACAAGTCACATGACTTGGGGCAGCTGGGAAAATGACAATATGTCTAGCCCCATGTCAGATTTCAAAATAGAATATAAAAAAATCTGTTTGGTTTTTGGAGAAATGGATTTCAGTGCAGAATTCTGCTGGATCAGTACTATTAACTGATTCATTTTGAAATTTTTTTTTTTCCCATGACAGTATCCCTTTAAGGTTAAATTCTAATCTATGAGAATGTTTTAGAGTGTGGGAGGACAGAAAAAAAAAACGAAGGGTTGTCTAGCACGCCACCGCAGATCAGGCCTCCTAAACTGGCCAACTGCAGCAACCAAGTGGTGGAGAAGTTTAAAGTGCAGGGATTGAAAAACTAATGGCCATAGACATAACAATTACGATCTTTTTTGGAACAAATCTTTCCAAGAAAGATCGTTCGTTTCAACACACAGGTGTAGAGCTGAATCATCAGATATATAGGTAGAAACAATAGAATTCTACCGTTATCTGATTCAGCACTAACAATGGCAACAAATTTTAACAAATTTTCTTACGATATTATCTGTGCGTCTATGGCCACCTTACATAAAGCAGAGCCCTTGTTCTGCCCCATCCTCACATGGAGAGTGAGTTTTGGGAATGCAGGTATGGGACCTTTTATCCAGAATCCTCGGGATCAGTGGTTTGCCGGATAATGGATCTTTATATAATTTTGATACTCATACCATCAATCTACTAGAAAATCATTTAAACATTAAATAAACCCAATAGGCTGGTTTTCCCTCCAATAAGAATTAATTAGATTTTAGTTGGGATCAATTACAAGGTACTGTTGTATTATTACGGAGAAAAAGGAAATAGTTTTAAAAATTTGGATTATTTGGATAAAATGGATTTTATGGGAGATGGCCTTCCTGTAATTTGGAGCTTTCTGCATAACCGGTTTCCGGATAACAGATCTCATACCTGTAATGTGTAATTTCTCTCTTAGACACACACATGACAACAAAGCTAGGCGGTCGTTTAGGATGAGATTTGGGAGGCACATTTATCAAGGGTCAAATTTCGAATTCATGTGAGGTTTTTTTTTTTAAACTCCCTTGAATTCAAATGAATTAGAAATTCGACTTGGGATTTATTAAAAAAAAAAACCTTGAATTTGTAAAACTCATACGAATTTAAACGACCCGAAAACTCAAATCGAATTCAATTTAAATTAGACCAAACTCGATTACAGTTTTTTCTCCTAAAAAAAACCTCGAATGTCAGCAAGGATATGTAATGAACGTTTACCCTGGTAGTCTATTGGCCTCCGGTGAGGATGCCTGGCGCAGGCGTCCTGCTCTCTTCAGCAACGGTTCTCCTATGGCGCACGTGGCAGCGTGCTTCTTTGTTTATGCGCTGGCGTTATGACGTCATCATGCAATGGCGCGAGATTTAAACTATTTAAAGGGGCTTTGTAATTTAACATATTGCCCCGTTGTTAGGTTCTATTTAGGTTGTTCCTGGTGCTTTTCCTGTGTGTATCCTGTTGATCTTCTGGTTATTGACCCTTGCTTTGCCTGACTATTCTGAACTCTGTATCCTGTATCCTGACCCTTGCCTGCCTGTTTATACTGAACTCTCCTATCTGACCATTGCCTGCCTGTTTATTCTACTCTCTCCAATCCCTATTCCTGCCTGTCTGACTAATTCTACTCTGCTTGTGCTGGCCTGGCCTTCCAAGTTGTGTTCTTCCATCCAGTATCCTTAGTGAGACGATCGTGCCCCTTTGCTCGTCCAGAACCTTTAGCTTTGCTCTTCTCTTAATAAGACCTGGCGGCATCCAATAAGCCGGGGGCTCCTCCCGAGGTGAAAGGCGGCTGTTAAAGGCAGAAGCAAGAAGAGAGACCAGCGAGCCTAGCACTGGTTATGGATTAAGGGTGCCGTTCGTGACAGGCTACAAACTACTCCAAATTGACCCCTGGACCTCTCCCATTGATTTAAACATTAATTTGGTGGGTTTTAGGTGGCTAATAGTTGAATTCAAATTCTCTGCAGAGTATGATAAATCTTGAAAATCGAATTTGAATTTTTTTTAAAAAACTCGAATTGAGTTTGGATAATTCCCTACTCGAATTTGACAGTTTTGACCATAAAAAAAATTCAAATTTTCAATTTGACTCTTAATAAATCTGCCCCTTATTTGCTGTCCTAGATATTCTCTTGACAATATATAATAAATGTTTGATTCAACAATATGTTTCTATATCTTTAACCTTGTTATGAGTTAAGGGGGCCCTGGATAAAGATCTGTCCTTCAAGGTTGAGCTTGAGCCAGAAAAGTCTAACAACCTCTTCTGTAGAGGCAAGACGCATGTCTTATCCATATTATTTTACAGCCTGATTAAAAATAAAAATAGAAAAAATATGCTGTTGGAAACATAACACGTGTTCATGGACACACTTCCTTATGTCCTGATACATGAGTTCATTGCTTGCAGCTAAAGGGAAGTTTTATTAGGGTGAAAATGTACCCCAGAGCAACAACAGTTTTTTGTGAACCCCCAGATCATAAACTACACCATATACAGTATTAGACACCCCACTATAGATATTTTACATATTATTTAGAAATGTTGAAAATTGTTCTCTACAAAGGAAATGCAGCACATTTAGGTTTAAGTTCGGCAGATTTTGGTTGCTTTGGTTTATACTGATTTTAGAAAATAAATCTCTAGTTTCCCCACCATATATTATCTAAAAGTTGCACAGGAAGCTGAACTGACTTACTCTGTGCTCTGGAGAGGGGGATGATGTAGGCCAGAGCTGCCCACCTTTTCCTGTGCCGCTACCATAGTACATTATCGGACATGCCATATGTTACAGGGCTTGATTATATTATCTATAAATAACTGTGCGGAGCCTTGGGCATAATGGGGGCTGTAAAGACATTTGCACAATGGTTTCTCGTCCTTGAGACGGCCATGATGTAGCCTAAAGTGACTCTTCCCATGAAAGAAAGATAGATGACTTGCTTTAAAACGATGCCTTGTGTGTTAAAGAAAAAAATAACAGACACAACACAGTTTCACCCCAAGAAACTTGATTTATTTCTAAAGGGAATCTCTACATTTTCAGTGCTTTTGTGTGTGTGTTTACATTCTCTGCACTTCTGCTTCTGACTGGCGAAACTATAGCAGCAGCCAGAGGATAGACCTGGAGAACAACTAGTTTTTGCTATGTTGTTTTAGAGAAAGGAGGAACAATTGTTATTACATTTACAAATAGCTTTAAAGGAGAAGGAAAGCTACTGAGGCATTTTATTTATTTTCTGCAAGCTACAATGCTATATTTATTTTGTAGACTGTTTTTCCATACCTGAGTAAAAAGCTCTAGAAGCTCTCTGTTTGTTTAGGATAGGAGCTGCAGTATTAGCTTGATGTGACATCACTTCCTGCCTTAGTCTCTCCCTGCTCACTTATAGTTCTGGGCTCAGATTACAACAGAGAAGGGAGGGGATGGAGAGAGGAGCAAACTGAGCATGCTCAAGCCCTAGCCCTGGAGGTTTATGCTGAAAACAGGAAGTCTGATACAGAAGCCCATGTGTACACAATAGGAGGAAAGAAATGTGGTGTTTCTTTTGACAGAGGACTCAGAGCAGCATTACTTTGAGGATTTTCTGGTGTATTTATATGGACCTTTTTGACAAGGCCCTGCCATAATTTGGAGCTCTCTGGATAATGTGTTTCCGTATAACGGATCCCATTCCTGTAATTAAAGGAGAATTCAACCTGTTCGGAAAAAAACCCGTACTCCCCACCCCAGGTAGACCCCCCCTCCCCCCAGGCTAACTACCCCCCCCTGGGGAAATGCCCCACACTCCATACTTACCCCTCGGCACAGATTCTTCCAGCAGAGTTGCACGCATCCATCTTCTGCAATCTCTGTAAGATGACTGAGAGATTGTCAATTTCCGTGTCATTTCGCACATGCGCAAACTGCTCCAACTGCGCATGCAAAGGAATACCGATCTCTCAGTCATCTTACCAAGATACAAACTCTATTGTAATGGTTTGGTGTAGCTTATCCTTCAATACCACCTGTAATGGAGCTGACCACACTATCTCCCCAACATCTACACTGTAAATAATTTAGCATAGTTTTTCCCTAGCCACTTCTTTGAGACCAACCAAATAAGGAATCAGTATAGGTGCCTCCCTGACTCACTATCTGGTAGGTAAATGGAATGATACACTGGTGTATTGTTATATCTGCAACTGTCTTATGAGCTAAGGGAGACCTAGAACAAAGGTTTGTCCTCTAATTCACACCTTCCAACATTTTGCAAATAGTAAGAGAGACTAAAAGATTTGGCGCTCAGAATTTTTTCACCTTGCCCATTTTTGTGGCCACACCCCTTAATTAACATGTTCATTTTACAAAATTTGGCAGTTTATGAAAGTTTGAACACATTTCTGTGTTTTTTATGTGTTATTACATCATTGCTAATGAAAGTGAATTGCCCTTTAAGCTGCAAATCAGTTTCCCCAAGAGACCTGATTTTCTTAAATTGTTACAGTTGTTTCTTTGCTTACCTTAAATTGTTACAAAAATATCTAAGTATCTATTCTGGGCTCTCTTCCAAAAGCCAATTAAGTTAGGAACTTTGTATCTTTTTCTGGCTGTTCAGTGTAGGAGATCAAAGAGAAAGTCGGGACATTTCAGTAACAATCCGGGTTGAGCTGTGAAAATTGGGACTGTTCCACAAAAAACGGGACAGTTGGGAGGCATGCTCTAATTGGAACTTGAACCAAAAAAGTCCAACAACCACTGCTGCAGAAGTTCTCAACAACTTGACCTGCAGAACAATTATCTGTATATCTCTATATTGACCAGGACTTCCAGGTTGATTTTGAAGGGCTGATTTGAATCCAACATATATCTCAGACAGTTGCGGCATTATTACTGCACAGCTACCATAGACAGCTAAAGGCTCAGAATACATTCCATTGCTTTCAGACTATATTGAATTTTATTATGTATTGGTGTTATCCTTTGATGGAGAAAAAAAGTAAAAAAAAAAATCTGTATGGGCAACGTGCAGCCTTTATTAGGAATCCAGAGTTTCCTTATCAAATGCAGAGAGTTGCCAGGTGAATTTTACCTTTTTTGCCCTACTTCGATTTCTAGACACGACTGAAGAACGAAGTTTCTTGCATTAATTAGGTGTTTTTTTTAAAAAAAGCATTTGAGTTTAGACATTTGGGCTAATTTTAGCAGCATAAATGACACTAAAGATATATGTCTGGGACAGAATGTTTAATTACCAGGGAAACGGTAATATACTGTCAATTTTGTATGTAAAACTTTTTTTTTTCCAAAATAATTTTTATTATTTTCGTACAAACAATCACATACATCAATGGTGAATTTGTACTTAAAATTACAGCACAGTATGTAATAACAAGCACATAGGAGACAAAACATAGGGGGGGTAATGTTTCCCATTACTCTTCCCTAATTCTCTTGATGAGATTATTCTTCGTCCAATCCTTCCTGTGTTAACCATGGCTCCCAAATCTTTGTAAATTTAGTCATGTTGCCCCTTTTTTCAAATGTTAGCTTATACAATGGAAGTACCGTATTCACCTGTCTCCGCCACTTTTTCATGGTGGGATTATCCCTACCCATCCAGTGCATAAGAATTGTTTTCCTGCCATAATGGTGTAAAATTTTAATCAAAGTACGAGTGCCCTTACTTGTATTTGGGAGATCACCAATGGCATCCAGTAATACCTGCTGTGGTTCTGTCGTCGGTGGTAGTCCCAGATCATTAACCATGTACCTAGCTATTTTATCCCAGTACTTTTTAATAAGTGGGCAATCCCACCACATATGTATCCAGTGAGCAGGGGTATGATTGCATCTATGACAAGCATCCTTTTCCCTTCTCCCTATTTGATGTAATCTCTGAGGTGTAATATATACTCTGTGCAGGAGTTTGCATTGAATAAGTTTATCTCTCCCTGAAACCAAATGACAGTACGGGTCTTCAGTAGACTTTTCCCAGTCGTCTTCAGTTAGATTAGGTATATCCGCCTGCCACTTTAGAAATAGTGTTGGATATTTTGAGTCCTGACTACCCATAAGTGCCTTATAGATTCTGGATACCACTTTTGTAGGGGAAGCATTCCATGCCTGCTCCTCAATTTTGTTGGAGTGTGAGGGCAAAGATAAAGTGCCAAATTGTTCCCTGAAGGCATGCCTTAACTGTAAATACCGATATTGCAGAAGTCGGGGTGGTGACATATTTTGTTGTAGTTGAAGGAAAGTGGGGAAGGTATCATTCACTTGTAGCTGTTCCAGATATTTAATACCGTGTTGTGGCCAGTATAAGAAGTCTGGAAAATGCCGAAAGTGGGATAGGCTATTATTACCCCATATTAGTTGTTTAATGCTGATATAGGCCGTCTTTTTCCCTATGTGCTTCATCACCAGCTGCCATATTTTAATCGGGGTAGTTATAGTGAGAGGTTGATCTAGCATATTTGCCCCTAACCTGTACGGGTCATTACGAAGGGATTCCCAGGATCCTGCCACTAAAGCTTGAAGGATCAATAGTGGACAATTCGTGTCTGGATTAAACCAAGCATGAAGGTAGGAGATCTGTGAGGCCACATAGTACTGTTGCATATTTGGGAGCGCCAGACCGCCCATATCTTTAGGCAACGTGAGGGTGTGCAGTGCAATCCTAGGGGCCTTATTTGACCACAAGAAAGGCCTGATTATAGCGTCAATTCTACAAAATACCTTATTGTCAATGTACATGGGGCAGTTCAGGAGGATGTACAGAAATTTAGGTAAATATATCATCTTGATAACATTGGTCCTCCCCCAGAGTGTCAGTGGTAGGTTGGCCCATTGTGTGGTAGCTAGTTGCAATTTCCTGATTACCGATTCTAGGTTATTAGTTTGTATGTAAAACTTTAGATTCTCCAAAACTGTGTGTTACCACTACTGTATACTACATGAATGCCCATCGGCTGTTTTAAAGGAGAAGCAAACTGTAAAGTTAAAAAAAACCTACCCCCTACCCTACATAGACCCCCCTCCCTCCCCCCCCCCAGCCTAGCTGCTACCCCAGGCAAATGCCCCTAAGTCTTTACTTACCCCTCCATGCAGATTCTTTCCAACGGAGATCGCAACAGCCATCTTCTTCTCTTCGGTAATCTTCAGAATGAGACGGGCGCTGAGAAAATTGCTCCAACTGCGCATGCATTAAGGGTGGGATTGCCCCAAATACATCAGGCAGCAGTGATATTAATGAAATATGTTTATGCTTTAATAGAGGCATACATATAGGCTATTTTTAATGATTTTGAAGTTGCTGCTTGATGTCCTGTATGTGCAGGGCCCAGTACAATTTTGAGCAAATGGGGGAGCCTGTCCAGGTATCGCAAACTTGCATAACTTCCAAGTTATGCAACCCCCAATTTACATTTTTCAGGGGACCATTCATAGAGGAAAAAAAAGCAGCAGACAAAATTTTGATGTAAAATCTTTGAAAACATTAATTAAAATCAGAGTATTGCACCCATTGGAATGCATTATAAATTGGTGGGACTACAAATAAAAAATGTAAAATGCTGGAAAACTTAAAATCAGGGTACGTAAAATCAAGGTTTCACTGTAATAATGAGTGGGGAGGTTATAAGCTACACTGACTCTGAGCCAATGTAGCCATCGATGCCTTGGGCACATATAAGCTATGATATTGAACTAAAATGTTCTGAAAGCTTGCTATGATTATATTAGTTAGCCAAAGGGTTATATTAGTTAGCCAAAAGGGTTATCTTATACTAAGATAAAGTGTGCATTGGTACATCAGAAGAGGTCAGAGCTGAAAGGCAGGTGGAACTGATGAAATGAGTATAATGAACATAAAGTCAGAACTGTAGCAAAAGATCAGCTTTCCTGTACACAAATATCAATGCCGATAAACGTATTTACAGTCATGTGGTTGCACCAATTATCTGAAAATAACTCCCTGTTAGTAAATGAGGCCCAATAACCCTTTTCAGGTGTCATAAATCAGAGAAACTCAATTAATAATGAATAGCATAATAACATAAAAAAAGAAAAGCTTTGATGGACTGAAGAATGAAATGCGAACATTTTTTTCTTCTCTAATCTTCTTTATGGATCATGATGGAATATTAAATCTTAATTATATTTTATTCCATCTGCTGAGGTTATAATAAGGGCACAGACACTATATTGTTGGAAAAGTAATTGGGATATTGATGGGGAAAGTCTGTTCTGTGAGATACAGTAGTTTAAACTAGTTTAAGGGGCAATTTAATGGACATGAACATGTCCTGGGTTGAGCAGTACAGTGTTATAAAAACCCTACAGTAACTTGTTTTAATAATACTATATGCTGCAGATTCTGAATTCCATAAGAAGCTCCCCAGGAACTAACAACTACATTGTATTTTATGTTCCAGATCTAGGTTTAGAGAGGAACAATAATTAAAATCCCAAAACAATGTAAAAAAAGTAGAGGGTGCTCCAAAACTTGGTTTATTTTGATTATTCTCAAAAAATATTTCGTAGGATATTGAACTGAATCTGAACCCTAATTTGTATATTCAGATTTTAACAAAGCCCTACCTCTGCAGCCAGATGCTCATGTCTCTTCATGAAATGTCGTCTATACACAACTTGCAAACTTTTGGAACATTCCACTGTCATTGGTTATGGTGCACTATGTTACCCGTACACAACTGTCGAGCACCACACTCATTTCTAACCACCAACTGCCTTATGAGCTTATACTGGGAGCTGCTGTGATGGCAGGGGATATATCTGTTGAGTATACTTTAGGCATATGGGATCTTTGTGCAGACACCATTAAAGGCATTTCAGGAGGAAGATTAACTTTGGAATGGTGAAACATATGTAATAGGTGGATGGGTCAGGGTCTGCCTTAATCTTCCTTGGGTTACTATACACTGGTTCCAGAACCTGGGCAACTCCCAGCAACTCCCGATAGGCACACTATAATTAGACTCCTTAATCTTCAGGTGGGGCCCACTCTGGGAAAAACACACAGTATTCACTCTTGATCAAATTACTTTGGGTGCCAGTGGTTCTTTAAACAGCAGAACAATTTATTCAACTGATGGTGCACTTCTCAATGGTCAATCACATATTCAAGGTGCAGATGGTACTTTCCACAAACAATTAGTGGGAGCAGGTCATTTACACAATTGTATTACTGACATATACTCTCTGATCCTTTGTTCATCAGCTTTCCCAATTGAGTCACCTTGCCTTTCTCTGGTGCACAATCCCCACTGAAGGCGAATCTGACAGCTGTTCTCATGCTCCAATCATCTCTCTATCCCTGAGCTTAGCCACTTGAGTCCCTAACCTGGCAACCTTGTCACTGCAAGGTGATAACCCTTCACTAAACTCCTCCTTGGAGCCTCAGCTGCTCACTAACTTTCCTCAACCTATCTGTCACTCCTATAGTGATCTATTACAGTTTCTGTCCTGACACTTGCTTGCTCCAATACTGAGGCCTACCTCCACTTCAGGTCCTAACAGCAACACACCACCTCCTCCTCCAGCAAGTGCGTGCACCAAAAAGAGGCAGAACACATGGGAGCATCCCTTTTTATAACCTCTGGGAACTACTCCCCCTCCCCTCTGGGACACAATCTAGATGGCTAACTAAATCCCTGGGGCATAGAAAAACCTTACACTCCAACATATACAAATAAATCCACAAAGCAAAGCAAAAGGTGACCTTTGAGATGTGGCTTTAAAGTTCCAAAACACCAGGTTTTCACCAGTCTGTCAGAGCTTATTACCAACTAAGAGGCAGCCGTGTACAGGCCGTTCTCCATCCAATTGGTCCATGTGTCAAACTGACAATGAGCATATGAAGGGCTTGACACAGGAAGGCCACCTTCTTATTCTTCAGTTATTCAGGCAAAGTCCATAAATTGGAACAGCAGAATATGAAGAGGAGCTGCAGCTCTTCACTTCCACAAAGCGTTGCACCATGATCCATGAACTGGCCATCATGGTGCAGCTTGTCAAATTCCCAAAACAACTGATTTCTATACCACTTCAGTTTGTATGGTATTATTGATAAATGCACACTTAAGGTTTCCACTGGTTCGGGGATATGGAACAGAATATAGAGTTCATCATTTCAGACCTTCTTCCAACATCAAGCTCAGTAGTACTGACCCATTTGTTTAGCTGCTGGCCCAAAAGTAATTGATCTGCACAGAGCTTTTTTCTCCTATGGGGCTCGACCGCTCCTATCCATTCAATAAGCTGAATGACTGGAAATGGACAGAAGAGGAGGCTGTGGTATGAGTACATTCCTGTCTCTGCCACTGCCTTATTTATGTGCCAACTGCAGAAATCGACAGAACAACCCCATAGGAGTCAAATTACAAGACCACATTGCTGCATACATGGATGCCATCATTTGCAAGTAATTTTTTTCCCATAAAATATGTTTCAGGCTGCAGAACTGCATATTTATTTGAGGAAAAAAACACAGCTAATTAAAAGTTAAATGGTTCAGAATAAACTCTTACAGGGCAGGTCATCTGGTTTAACCATTGTATGTGGTGCATTCAGACGTTTCATGGCCAGTGCACGGTCGCTGCTTATTTCACTTGGAGGCTGGAGAATTCCAACTGAGCTCTGCCATTTGCAAATGGAGACGTGAGAACTGATCCTCGCTGAAGTCCTCAGAGATATCTCAGCAAACAGACACGCTGGAGATAAAAATCACTTCATCAAAATACATGTTCATAGGGGTATTGAGTGATATTGTTCAAATCTCAAGGGCACGCTGTCAAATATTTCCACATAATTAAGAATATTGTTTTAATATAAAAAAAATAGTTTTAGGCATATCTAAAATCTGTAAAAAAGTGAAACAGGCCCTTCACCAGCACAGCAAGTTATTATTTTCCTGTAAATGATATTCTTATAAACAGTTCTTAATTATGTCACTGTAACTTGTGTATTATACTGTTGAAAAATATAAAGATATTATGTCAGACAGACAGACAGATAGATGGATGAATGGTTAGGTAGCTGGATGGATGGATGGATGGATAGATGATAGATAAGGGTTGGTTGATCGACAGCTAGAAACTAGATAGATAAGAAAAACAGACAGATGGTAGATAAAGCAATAGATAGAGTGATAGACAGATATGCCCATAAACTGCCCTCTAACCCCACCCATTTCACCCCTCTACCAGCTTTGGCAATGCTAAATGTATTTGGTCCTGCCAATAAACCTCATTTGATTTGATTAGACAGATAGATAGATAGATAGATAGATAGATAGATAGATAGATAGATAGATAGATAGATAGATGATACATAGATAGAGAGAGAGAGAGAGAGAGAGAGAGAGAGAGAGAGAGAGAGAGAGATAGATAGATAGATAGATAGATAGATAGATAGATAGATAGATAGATGATACATAGATAGATAGAGAGAGAGACAGAGAGAGAGACAGAGAGAGAGATAGATAGATAGATAGATAGATAGATAGATAGATAGATAGATAGATAGATAGATAGATAGATAGATAGATAGATAGATAGATAGATAGATAGATAGATAAATAGATAGATAGATAGATAGATAAGATAGAAGGATAGATAGATAGATAGATAGATAGATAGATAGATAGATAGATAGATAGATAGATAGATAGATAGATAGATAGATAGATAGATAGATAGATACAGTAGATAGATAGTTTTGATAGATAGATAAATAGATATAGATTATTATTAACATGTATTTATATAGCGCCAACATATTGCGTAGCACTGTGATATATAGAGAGAGAGATAAATAGATAGATCAATATATATAGAGAGAGGAAGAGAGAGATAGATAAAATGAATTCAGGCAAGCAGGTGAACTGTTTGTGGCTGTTGATATATAAACTGAAGCCTGTATGTATTATTATTGTTCCCAAACCGAGGATCTGTAGAAATATTGAAGGATTACCTGCTGCTTTTGAAGCAAACAAAGTCAGTCATTGATACCGTTCCAATCTTATTTACAATAAAAGAAGGAAACGACATACAAGCAGAAGGAACGACTCATGAGAAAAGCAGCTCTGACATGAATATTGCCAGTGTTTACCAAGGTTTCAGTAAATTGCACGGTGTCATGGCTAATGACAGGCTTTTCTTCCCCTGATAAAGAGCAGCACAAAGTCACTGAATGTGTCTCTTTTCGAGAGCTCATTTCTAGCTTTATTCTGCCAGCTGCAAATGGAGGGGTGAGAACTGATCTTCGCCGAAGTCCACAGAGATATAATAGCAAATGAGTAGGCTGAAGATACATCACTCATTCAGAAGTCATTTTCACAGTGGCATATTCCTGAAATAGTTGGAATTCCAATCTGTTGGTAACCATCAAGTCAGACGCCTTGGTAAATACAGCCCTGCAGTTTGCCAAGGCAACAAAAAAAATGCTGCCATAAGTGTTGATTTATAAAAGTTTTGTTTTGCTCAAACCTTGGCTCATATCAGTTTTCTGACAATGCTTTTATTTGCCAATCTATCACAAGTGCACCCCAGAGTGTCCTTGACTTCCCAGGCTGTTTTTCTTTATCTCCGACCTTCAGAAATCAGAAGAGCAGTAAAGCAGCAAGAGTCCCAGGTCTGCTCTCCATGAGACACCTTCTAACGTAAAATAATCAAGGCAGATTAATGAATTTGAGTCCCATGGAAGTAAGCAGCATCACGCTGCTCCGCTTACTGTACAACTTTCTATTAAAGGACTGTTTTCCATTTCTTTGAAAATATCCATTTTACACAGGTTTTATATACCTTCCGGTTGCTAAATATATAAGAATCGACATAACGGAGAACTAAACCATATAAATGAATATGGCTAGAAATGCTATATTTTATATATTGAACTTACTGAGCAAGCCTAAAGATTCAGCATCTCTAATGATTCAGGCCTTCAAAGTTGTCGCAGGAGTTTTCCATCTTGGATTTTGTTAGGAGTGTCTGTGACACAAACATGCTCAGTGGGCTTTGAGCAGCTGGTGAGAAACTAAGCTTAGGGGTCGTCGCTAGTGATGGGCGAATAAATGTGACAGGTGCTAAATTGTGGCAAACTTCTGCGTTTCACCGCCGGCAAATGAATTCACGCAACTGCCGCAAAATTCAAAAAAATTCTCACATTTTTCGTGATCAGTGAAGTTTGATGCTTGCGTCAATTCTGACGCCGGCGTTAACGCCAATGGGCATCTGAATAATGTTGACGCACAATGGTTTTGAAGCGAGCAACTTTTTCGCCGTATGTTCAAAATTTTTTGATGCTGGTGAATTTTCGCTGCAGTTTTGCGTATTTATTAGTGTCAACATTATTCGGACACCCATTGACTTTAACGCCGGAGTCAAAATTGACACGGATGTCAGAATTGACGCAGGCATCCAAATTCACATATTTCAAATTTTTTGCCGGTTTGCGTATTTCAAGAATTTTTCGGCGTAGCGAAACGGGACAAATTGACTCATAGTCACCCATTGACTTTAACGTCGGCATCAAAATTGACGGGGTAGTCAGAATTGACACAGGCTTCAAAATTGACATATCTCGAATTTTTAGAATATTAGGTTTGACTGTCATATAAGCTGAAACTACAGGGCAATCCTGATGCTAACTGAGCTGGTTTCTGAGTTGTAAAAATATACCAATAATCTTAATTATTTACTACTCAGCCTTATATTGTCACATTTATATGCTATATATTCAGTATATTGTGAAGCTCAGTAAGCAACAGCAGCGCAGAGTATGTGCAGTGAATCAGCAGAAAAGGAGATGGGGAGCTACTGGGGCATCTTTTGAGGGACGGATCTTTACTGCTACAAGGCTGTGGTTGCCTTGGGCTGGTATAGAAGCTCAAAACACATGTACAGCATTTCTGCCAGTGGAGTGGAGGGTTTCTTCAGTGTAGGAGTAACTAAGGCATATAAGGAAAGCTGGCTGGGCTGAAAGGTGTGCCCATTGCAGAATACTGACCCTTCTGTACTTAGCACATGCTAAGTACAGAAGGGTTAGGATTGCCACTGTTGTGGAAATTCAGGAACCAAAGATTAAACCAGAGACAAAGTTTTTTTTGACACTGGCTCTGTGGATTCTGAACTCACAAAGAGTCAGAACCCTGAACAAAGAGATCACAGGGGTTTTATAGACTTGTAGTAAAAACTGGAGTTAGCATTGGGAGAGCATAGAAACATCACTGTGCTGCACAGAAAAGCAGCCACACAGGTGGCTCTGCCCTCAAGGCCAGGGTATTAATGACCAAGGCTAGCTTGTTGACATGGGGCAGAATACTGATATTTATGGCGGTGTTGTAATATTTGGAGGCAAGTTTGTGCCTTGTGAAGGTGAGGCTGTGACATCAGCGGCGGTTATTGGTCAGACTCACAAGCCTGAAACCCAAACACACAGTTGTGTCCTGAACAGCCCTAAGAAAAAACATTTTTTGATGGTCTCTATGCTGCCTTAGAGATCTCCTGACTAGAAATTCTGCAGCGATAACTATAACAGGAAGAAGTGTAGAAGCAAAAGGCAGAAATCTGTCTGTTAATTGGCTAATGTGACCAAACAAGTATGGTTTATTTGTGTGCACAGTGAACCGTAGGATCCCAGGGGACGGCCCTTATTTTTTAAAATGACAATTTTCTATTTATGATTACCCAATAACACATACTGCTTAAAAAGTATATTATTATGAAAATGGTTTATTTACATGAAGCAGGGTTTTACGCATGAGCTGTGTTAAACAATATATTTTTTATAGAGACCTACATTGTTTGGAGAGTGTAGTTTTCCTTTATGGTAAAGGTCAATAAAACTTGAACCATCCTACATTAACATTTAGTATGTTATAGAATGCCATATTCTTAACAACTTCTTAATTACTTAATTAATGTTTGTGTTTTTTTTTTTAAATAATTTGCCTTCCTTTTAATATTCAATCTGGGTGTTGAGGGCCGCTGTCCCCAACAACTAAAAAAACCATACCTTCCAACTGTCCCGTTTTTAGCGGGACAGTCCTGCTTTTGACAGCTCAACCCGCAGGCCTGCATTTGTACTGAAAAGTCCTGACTTTCTCTGCACTGAACAGCCAGAAAAAGATACAAAACTTACTTTAATTGGCTTTTGACAGAGAGCTCAGAACAGACACCAGGTGCAACTAAAGCTGGCCATAGATGCAAAGATCCAATCGGACTTTCCCATCTCCCGACCTGCCACTGACCATTCAGATCAAATAAAGTAGTAAAAGGACAGATCAGACGATGTTCTGCCCCTGACAGCAATCGTACAAAAGTTATGCCTGACAGCTAATGACAGTCTCCCTCTGAAAATCATACAATCAGCAATACATGCAGAGATATTATGGGCAGCCGAAAGAAAACTGTTAACCTGTCCGATCGACTAAACGACCGATTTCGGCCGGACGAAAATTGTCGGGACTCTCCACACACGCCCCGAAAATCGTACAAATCCTCGATTTGTACAATCAGATCTTTGCGTCTATGGCCAGCTTAAGACACTTTGTAACAATTTTGAGATAAGCAAGTAAGTAATTGTAACAATTTAGATAAGGAGGTCCCTTGGGAAATGTTAGACTCACAGCAAGCGCAATTCACCTTCATTAGCAAAACTGTAATAACTGGGGAAAAAAACACAGAAATATGTTCAAACTTTTATAACCTGCCAGATTTTGTAAAATGAACATGGTAATTAGGGGGTGTGGCCACAAAATGTACATGGTCAAATTTTGTTTATAACGTATCTCATATCTTTCTATTCAGGTATTCTCCTAATATTCAACTTCCAATCTTTCGTTCAAATAGAAATAATAGGACCCCAAATCAGAACTATATTGCTTTCTAAGCCCGTAATTGTTCAGCATGCTCTCCCTAATATTAATCATTTAATATATATATATATATATAATTATACTGTATATGTAATCATTTAAGATACATTTTTCATTTTCAGCTGCATTTACTAATGTTTTCTGCCTCTTTAAAGATAGATGTCCAAAGCCCTTTATATAACTCTGTGAAACTCAGCGGCGGGCTTGTTCTTCTCTTCTCACTGGTAAAAGGTTAGTGCGGCAGGATTACATTGTCCTCAGTAAAGAAACTTTATTTTCAGATTTGTGCTTAGCACAGGCTTGAGCAGCGGAGGTGAGTCCTAGGAGAGAAGTAGACACAATATTCATAGAAGATCATAAAACCAGCCAGATTTCTCCTTTGCAAGCAATTTTTTGAGAATAACTGCATAACCATCATCATTTTTATGGCAAATCTGAACATTTGTGCATTTAATAACACATCAGAAAGGATTCTGTAGGTCATTCAATATCAGCTAATTAAGAGATGGGGGTTTTATACACCTTAAAGGGCATTTCAACTCTGCTGCAAAGTTAACTTGTATGTAAGGCCTATTTAATTGTGTTGTTATATCAGCTCTGATCCAAAATACAATATGTGTTCCTGTGATATATAAACTCCTCTGCCACTGTGGCATTTCACCTTTCTGTTGGGTTATTTTGGTATGACTGGAGTGCTATGCCCTGTTCTTTACTGTACACAAAGGGTATCCTAAAAGGGACCAAGATATTGTTCTATGCACTGACCCTACAGGAGATTGGCCAATTAGATATTGTCATAGTATAAAGGTGGCCATAGACGTGCAAATTTACCTTCATATCAGATGAACGATCGTTCGGTGCCATCTCCCGACCTGCCACTAACCAATCAGATTAAAAGTAGTAAAAGAACAGATCAGACGACGTTCTGCCCTGACAGCAAGACATGCAGAGAAATTATCAGTAGCCGACAGAAATTTTCTAACCTGTCCGATCGACTGATCGCCATGGGCCGAAATGTCAGGACACGCCACACACGGCCCGAAAATCGTACAAAACGGAGATTTGTACGATCAAATCTTTGCGTCTGTGGCCAGCTTTAGGGAAGTGATTATGAGATCAGATCTTTAGGTAGTAGTGGACCCAAGGGCAAAATTTGCAACCAGAAACAGTGGCATAACTCTAGAGGAAACAGAATGTGGGTCAGCTTCCTCTATAGCCACCATACTCACTTAGAATTTGGGTGCCCAGTACCTGTGTGGTCACCCTCCACAAAGGTTTCAACCCCTTAGAAGGTTTTTTTTGGCTGTGGGGCCCAGTGCCGTATTGGTACTTCAGTGACTGTAAAGTCTCAGTTATGAAGAAAGACTGGCCAAGTTGGTGTTGTATATAATTATTACAAATTAGTATACAGATTTACATACAAAGTGGCAAATAACCGATACAAGTGAAGAAGAAGGCTCTGTCCAAAAGAGCTTTCACAAGATACGAGGAGGCGCTGAAAGACTGATATGATAAGTATGTATAAAGGGGGCCATATAATAAACTCTCTAACGCTTTACTCGTCAGTAGGTCCATCCAGCAGACACATGGGCGCAGGCCCGGACTGGCAATCTGTGGGTTCTAGCAAATGCCAGAGGGGCTGCTATAAGGTCCCATAGAAAGTCAGTATTTAGTGGGCTGGTGGGGACTGATTGGGCCTTTTTGTGGGCTGATTGGGCCTCTGTGTACCTGAAATGCCAGGGCCTTTTTTAATTCCCAGTCCGGGCCTGCATGGACGTCCAATCTAATTAAAAAAAAATCGGTTGAAAGTTGTGGAATTGTCTCCCTGAATCAATTGTACTGGCATATACATTAGAAAGCTTCATGAAGGGGTTGGATGGCTTGATAGCAAGTAAGAGAATACAGGGTCATTGAAAATAGCTCTTATTACAGGTATGGGACCCGTTATACTGAAACCTGTTATCCAGAAATCTGTGAATTACAAAAGGTTGTCTCCCATAGACTCCATTTTATGCAAATAATCCAAAGTTTTAAAAATGAATTCTCTGTTATAATAAAACACTATCTTTTAGTTGATCCAAACTAAGATATAATTAATCGTTATTGGAAGCAAAACCAGTCTATTGGGTTTATTTAATGTTTATATGATGTTCTAGTAGATTTTAGGTATGGAGATCCAAATTACTGAAAGATCCATTTTTCAGAATACCCCAGGTCCCAAGCATTCTGGATAACAGGTCCCATACCTGTACCAAATTGATCCAGGGACATGTTCGATTGCCATCTTGGGACAAATTGGAGAGTTTTTTTTGCCTTCCTCTAGATCAATTAGCCATCAGGTATCTTAGGGCAGACACACGCTCAGATTTGGGAAGATTAGTCGCCCAGCAACAAATCTCCTCTTCCTTTGGGCGACTAATCTCCCGAACTGCCTCCCGTCAGCTAGAATGTAAATCACCGGCTGGTCAATCGGTGCACTTAGTTTTCCTGAAGTCGCCTGAATTTGCCTCATGAGGAAATTTAGGAGCATCTTCTGAAAACGAAGTGATCTGAGTGCCATTTAGATTCTAGCTGGCAGGAGGCAGTTCAGGGAGATTAGTCACCCCGAAGAAGAGGCGACTAAATCTCTGCAAATCTGAGCATGTGTCTCTCTCTGCCCGCTTAGACCAAAAGATTGAACTTGATACACGAGTCTTTTTCAACCTAACTTACTATGATACTAGTAACATAGTCACCGCCTTCTCTAGGTTAGATTTCCACCCCCTTATCCTTCTCTTCTTGCTTCCATCCTCATAATATCCCTTTCCCTGTATTTTGCACATATCCTGATAAAAACCAATACTTTTCAGTATATTTCCAGTCTCTTTCCTGCAATTCATGAGTGCATTATAACAAATACACAATGGGACTGGAGCCTTTAAGCCATGGATCGCTGTCCACAATATAATTTCCCCTCCAGGGGGCCGTTGGCAGGAAAGCCCATTTTAATTTTATACCACATAAATACCAGTTTCTTGACACGCTGTGCTGGTAAAACTCAAGTGTATACTAGAAAAGTGGCACAAATAGCTGCTCTTGGTAAGTTTTAAACCAAATCTTGGCATTTTCAAAGCTGGAGAATCTGAGTGCTGGTGGGGATATTATAGAGACTCAATTGAGCACAACTTAGAGGCTGCTAAATGGAAACTGCACAATGATAAAGGACATGAATTTCTATAATTACAGATGACTGCGGAGATACAGAGCAAAGTTGCACCATTAAAGGCAAAGTAGTGCCTCATCAAAATGCATAACTTCCCCCAAGCACATACTCTGTATATAGCTCTTGCAGCTGATTAAAACAATTTTCATCTCTTTTGCCAAAAGGCACATTTTTTTTATAGGCTGAAAAAGAACAGCGCCATTGGCTATGACTTCTGAAAGAAAATAAACAACTGATGTTTGAAATGGCCCAACTTTTATTTCAATCAGCTGGAAGAGCCGTGCAAGTCTTTTAGTAGCTTTCAATGCTAGCAACGTAGGAATGTCCCCTCTGATTCAAAAAGAAATAGTGGAGAGAAAAATGTTTGATCATTGAATTGAGTATAACTGTGGTAATGTGTGGATACTGTATATTAAAGAGGTAACACACAAACACTTGCATTAATTTAAGTTGATTTACTAGTTAGTTCAATCCATGAAAACCTTTCACAATCTTCTCTAAAGAATGATTTATGGAGATAAAAACAGCAGCTTTAATGGGTTTAATACCACCCAGTTTCTTAATACCAGCATGCCGTTTTCAATATATTTCAATAAAGTGTGCCCTATGTTAGCATTTAATAAATGTCTTTATACAGCATTGGGTAGAGCTTGAGTGTACTATGCACAATAAGCTAGAGCCTAATTCACTGTACAATTAGGGAAACATAATTTAAAAATAAAATAGATCTACCGTATGTTGCAATTTAGTCTACCCCCCCATAGTAAAGATTTACAGAAAGAACAACTGTGAAGTTACAATATTCAGAAAATATAGCCTTTGATTTAGGGGGCATGTGCCCAAACAAGCCAGGCAGTTGGTCTAAAGTGTGGCAACATTTGAAAGATTCACTAGTGATCATTCTATTTAAAGATCTCTGCAGTGATGCAGCTTTCTTCCCTCTGTAGTCAAGTATTTAGGAAGTATGCCTTTATATATTATATCATGGTAAACATCTTACCCTATAGTCCCTATGGTTGTATTATTATCATTATCAATAATGATAGGAGGACCAGAAGGCAAGAGGACATGAAGGGGATAGAAATAGAGCAGGGCAAATCAAATGTGAATGAAAGACAAGAATAAGGCAGTAGAATAGTACTAACATGAGAACATCAATGAGGAGTGTAACATGTCTATATTTGGTGTATTGTATGTTATTTTGGGTCTGTGCCATGGATCGCCTGTTAATCTGATGGATAAAATTTATTGAGTCGAGTTTACAATGCTGAACTCTTCTTTATATCAAGGGAACGTGATGGTGTTGCACAACTGGTCTTGGATCCTTGGCATTCAACTTTTATCCCAATGGCGACAGCTGGTTGAATCCTTTTGAAGCCGACCAAAGGAGGCAAGAGGACTTGAACTGCTTCCTAAATGTTTGTTTCAGAACATTAAGTGCTCTTTTATTCCTTTATTCAATTTATCAACAATTGCTGATTATGAGAGTTTGTCCTCTCGCGTTCTGTATACAGTGATTTGGGCTGCAGAGTATTGTTCATTGTGCTGAGAGGAGCAGCCTATTGAGGATGAAATTGCCTTTATATATAGCTTCATTATCCATACTGTGTTTGGAACATTTGTCATTCATTGCTGCATGTGTGGATCATCATCATCGCTGTGACATGTTCACAACTGTATTTGTCATCCATCAATTTACCTTCATTTTCTGAAACACTGTTCATAATTATAGTGATCGCTGCTCATTATTTGTTGTTTTTATGGCACTGTACGGTACTGTGTGTACCATGTATTTATAATAGTATCCTGTCCTAGTGGACAGTTCTATTTAAAGTGGATACCATATATAAAAGTATTATGACAACGTCTTTTTTGTATTTATGTAGCTACTCATATCAGTATATAATCAGTGCACCACTATGATTTGATTTTATATTCATTTCCTATACTGCTAATAAGATACATTGAAGCTCTATACCAAGTTTGGGACTGGCCCACTAAGATAACAGGAAAACTCCCGGTGGATCCAGGCGTCAGTGGGCCCTTCTGCTCAACCATCCATTTAGCCTTGAGGTCATTCTTCATTTCTGTATGAGAACTAGGGGTGCAACAAATCCACTATTTTGCATTCGGCCGAACCCCCAAATCCCTCGTGAAAGATTCGGCCAAATACCGAACCGAATCCGAACCCTAATTTGCATATGCAAATTAGGGGTGAAAAGGGGAAAATGTTTTATTTCCTTGTTTTCTGACAAAAAGTCATGTGATTTCCCTCCCCGCCCCTAATTTGCATATGCAAATTAGGGGTTGGATTTGGTTCAGCCTGGCAGAAGGATCTGG
Source organism: Xenopus petersii (assembly GCA_038501925.1). NCBI lineage: Eukaryota > Metazoa > Chordata > Amphibia > Anura > Pipidae > Xenopus > Xenopus petersii. The sequence goes on along the minus strand of CM076685.1, from coordinate 19,733,007 downwards.
CAGAAAAAGGCCGAATCCTGGCCGAATCCCGAACGAATCCTGGAATCGGTGCATCCCTAATGAGAACAACAGGAGAAATGGAGAGAAGGTTGCCACGTTTCGGCTTTAGCAACTCTAGGCTGGAAGTTACTTGGGCAAGGCATTGATGTCATGGGGTGGGACAGTGATGTTGGGGGCAGAGCCATGACATCATTGGGCAGGGGCTTTGACTAATTGCCAGTTTTTACCAAAACAGCCCTTCTGAAAACTGACCTGTCTGGTTGAAAAAAACAGACAGATGGCAAGATAAGAGACTGGCAGGATAAAGAAGCCAAATGAGGATAATAAAAAAATAATATGGAGAGTGGGCCCATTGTCTAAGGTTTTCTGGAGGACCCATGGGATCCCAGTCCAATACTGTCTTTACCTGTGCTGCTGTATATGTACTGCTATGACACAAGTTAGTCTGCCTTTATTATACTGGGACATTTTGAACTGCTAGGACAGTGATGGTATTGTATCTGTGCTGGTAGAACATTGGGAGCTCTACCATTGTATTCCTGAGATAGTTGTGGCTTTGTATTTGTAATACTGGGAGAGAGGGTGCTCTGTATTTATACTGCTGTCATACATAGACCTTATATCTCTACTGCTTCAATACTGGGAGCTTGACCTTGTACTGCTGAGATGCTAAGGGGCCTGTACTTCTGCTGATGGGATACTTTAACTTCTGCCTTCCCTGTAAATGCCCTGATTGTATTAATGTTCTGAACTGGCACTGCTGGGTTGTGGAGAACTATCTATAGGTACTGCTGGGCAACCCGGAGCTTTTTATCTGTACTACTGCCTTTGTATTTCTGGGATACTGGGGCATAAGTATTAGTTCTGTTGGAATATTGTTGGCTGTAGTACAAAGCAAATAATATAGACATTTTGTTTCTATAGTTATGTGCTGGAAGAATATTGGTCACATTGGTCATGCCTAAAATTTGCAGAGGTGCCCTGAGAATACCACTAGTCTCCCTAATTTTCCTTCTGGAGGGCTGATGGATCTAGAAAGGAAAATGAAAACAGTAACAGGAATGTGTACAGTATGGAGACATGTCAAACTGGTATTTTATATAAAGTATATCCACTAGGCCGAGACTGTGGGTTCTGGCAAATGCCAGAGGGGTTGCTGTAAGATGCCATAAATAGTCACTATTTAATGGACTAGTGGGGGTTGTTTGGGCCTTTGTGTACTTGAAATGCCAGAGCCTATTCGGAATGACTGCCTGGTCCTGATTTCCAAATTAGCAGCCTTTTCCTGCTTCCAGTAAAGGATTTTAGAGAAAGATGATTTTAGCCAAAGAACAAATAAAGAACAGCAGGGTTTCACAACCATCCTTCATGGAAACCATGGATCTCCCCCAAAACAGGTTCTACCTTCAGTCCTTCATCCCCTCCACCTTATGTTAAGCTGCATATCCCCCAGACAGCATGCATCATGGGTATCTCTTTCAGTCAGCAGATATATGGCTTGGTCATGAGTGCAGAAACATATGAAGGGCCTAATCCCAATACAGACACTGATTCTGAGAAATCTTCTCTCTTTTTCAGCAGGACATTTGCAATGCATCAGGCAAGCAATCGAAGCTCTTGCTAATCCTTTGCTGCTTTCATGCTCTGATTCCAGAGTTATTCAGTTACCTCGGCATTATGAGTAATCAGCCAATATTATGTGCGCCTTTAACAGCTGATGAGCAGCTGCACCCATGGAGGCATTCATCTCCAACCTGATCATACAACACCTCCAAGCCACATTCTGCACCCACCACTCACATAGGCCTTCACTATTCTGCAGCTGCCTGGGAGTTTGAAGTGATGCTACAGAATCTGGGACCTTTTGGAAATCTTCAGCCTTGTTGGGTTTCACCTGTGCTTTGGAAAAGAAAAGATATCTGTGCCTTTTTTTCTGTTTCCTTGCAGTGGATTGCATGAGGCCCCCGCCTCGTCCTCTCGCACATTCATACATCAGATATGAATTAGTCACATAAAGGAACCATGAATGACTTATCAATGAGTCCCACTGCAGCGTGAATGCTTCCAGATGTGCCCAATTATTTGTTTTATTTATGTCAATTATATGATTTGCTTTCTGCCATAAACTTTAGGATTCCCGTATTTGCCGCAGTTCACGCCCAGTTTCCCCTGCTTTATTATTTAATAGTAAAGACTTTTTTTTAACTAACATGTATTTAATTACTATTATAGTGGAAGGCAATGACTAGGAAACGAAAACAAAGTCTTTCTATCTGGTGACCAGTCGGCAGCAGAGATTTCTTTTAGGAATTTAAGGGCTGCTACTTTATTTCTTACATTTTCCAGCAAAAAACATCTTTAGTACAGAAAACATTTCCTGCCATTGGTATATGGAGTAGCACTATTAACTGATGCATTTTGAAAAAAACATGTTTTCTGATGACAGGGTCCCTTTAATATTTATGAGAAATGACCCAAAGCGAGTTATAGGATGTGCGATCAGGAAACCTGTTATCCAGAAAATATATAATTAATCCTTACTGTAGGCATAACAATCCTATCGGGTTTATTTCATGTTAAATTATTTTTAGTAGGCTAAAGGTAAATAGATCAAAATTACATAAATATTGCTTATCTGGAAAACCCCAGGTCCTGAGTTGTAATATAGATCCCGTAGCTGTATTTGCAATTGGAAGCAAAGTCATTCATACAGGGTAGGGTCAGAACACTAGAGTTAAGGTGGCCATACATTGATAGATCTGCTCGTTTGGCGATGTCGCCAAACGAGCGGATCTCCCTCCGATATGCCCACCTTGAGGTGGGCAATATCGGGCAGATCCGATCGTGATACCTAGGGACCAACGATCGGATCCTAGCATTCGCAAATGGGCGGGCGGATCGCAGGACCGCATCAATGAACAGATGTGGCCGCGATCTGAGGGGTTTTTTAAACCCATCCAATCGAGATCTGACCGACTTTCTGCCAGATCTCGATCGGGGAAGCCCGTCGGGGGCCCCCATACACGGGCCAATAAGCTGCCGACACAGTCTGTCGGCAGCTTTTATCGGCCCGTGTATGGCCACCTGTAGTGCAGACGTAGTTTCGTAGACTGTGGGGCAGACCAACTTTGGGAAGGTCCAATCTGTAGATAAAGGGTTCTCAGCCTTAGGGAGTGTGACTTTTTCCATGCTTATTTTCCTTCCCAAATATTACTGTAAAAACAAGCCAACTGAGAATAGATTGTAGGTTAAAGGGACAGTATACACACCTTTTCAGCATTAGCTGAATGAATAGGGCATGTGCTGAACAAACTTTTTGTGTATTGTTTTAATAAGAAATAGCTATGATTTCTGTTATTCCTGGCACAACACATGAATATGAATCAGTTTCACTTTAGTACTTCCTGATCCTGAAGAACATTAGAAAAACTGATAAAAGGAATTACCAGTCCACTGAGAAGCCCTGATTATGAGCTGCAGGCTGCTGCTGAGAAAAGGGATGTTTTTTTTATGTATAATCAGCCTTTAGTTTGTTCCCAATTCTTGAGGACATGATTTGCTATTTTGGGACATTACATCTGAAAAACTTGTAATTTAAAACTTAATAAAATGTTGAAAACAGAAAAGGGAGGAGTTTGTTTGTTCAGAGGCAGATAGGGAAAACATTGGCCTGTTTATAAAGGAAGGGGAAATTTTAAATTTAGTGAAAATAGCCTAGCTTTCAGATTAGTGCTTTATAATGGCAGAAAATGGAAAATATGTTTTTGTTTTTTTAAAAATGTAAACAATAGACAGAATATAATATCAATACAAGTCCTATTTATTGTTTTCCTTTTTAGTAAAGGTGTTTTTCGGTCTATACTGTCTCTTTAAATTTCTGTCTAGGACAGCTCCCATTGACTTCTTCATCAACTTGGAAGCTTTTAGATGCTGAATTTTTACATTCAAGTTTTCGGCACATGATATGTTTCTAAAATCCGAGTTTTGAAAACTCTAATTCGAATTTGTGGGTTTTAGCTCAAAAAAAAAAGGTTGAATCACTGTACAAAATTTGAATTTGAATGTTGATAAATCAGCCCCTTAGTGTGAAATTTGCTTCTTTTCCTCCCTAAATACTCTTGTACAAACAGCCTTAAGGCCAAATAAGGAAAGATTGTAGGTTAAGCTCAGTGGAGAATGTAGTATACCTCCCAACATTTTGGAAATAGAAAGAGGGACAAAAAGATCTGCCACGCGGAGCACAGCAAATTTTTTTGACTACACCTGTTTTTGACCACACCCCTAATTATCATGTTTATTTAACAAAATTAGGTTATGAAAGTTTATGAAAGTTTGAAAACATTTCTGTTGTTTTTATGTGTTATAACAGTTTTGCTAATGAAGGTGAATTGCCCTTTAAGCTGCAAGTCACAGTTTCCCTAAGAGGCCTGCTTATCTTAAATTGCTATAATTGCTTCTTTGCTTATCTTAAATTGTAACAAAAGTATCTAAGTGCACCTGCCATGAATACTGGGCTCTCTGCCAAAAACCAATTACATTTTAGGGTTCAAGCACACGGGCAGATTCGGGGAGATTTAGTCGCCTGGCGACTAATCGCCTCCCCAAACTGCCTTCCCCCTGCCTGCCGCCTGCTATAATGACAAAACGCCAGCAATGCACTCGCAGCACTTCAATTTCTGAAGTCGCCCGAAGTTTCCTTGTGAGGCAACTTTGGATGCATTGGCGCTGGCCTTTGTCATTATAGCAGGCGGCAGGCAGGGGGAAGGCAGTTCAGGAAGATTGCCGAAGAAGAGGCAATTAGTCGCCAGACGACTAAATCTCCGCAAATCTGCCCGTGTGATTGAACCCTTAGAAACTTTGTATCTTTTTCTGGCTGTTCAATGCAGGAGATCAAAGAGAAAGTCGGGACATTTCAGTAACAATCTGGGAACGTGGGTTGAGCTGTCAAAATCGGGACTGTCCTGCGAATAATGGGACAGTTGGGAGGTATGATGTAGGAAAAAACCCACAGCAGAGAAAACTCTCTTTTGAAAGTCTCGGAAAATGGCAATGGCGGAAAATGGCCTTTGCAATGGCGTAATAAAGGTGTACTGGGCCCCTCTGCAAATAAATCTTTGCATGGGCCAAGAACATATATCTGTCTCTCCCTCCCTGTGTCCCCCACCCACAGATATCATCCTACTCCCCGTCATTCACCAGGGAGGGGGATTTGTTAACACTATAGAGTAAGCAGACCCCACGGTCTTGGCCCTGCTCTCCCATTCCCCCTCCCAGGGTCCTTTACAGTTATACCACTGACCCTTTAATTCAAAAAGGATTTTTAATGTATGTACAGTATATAAGAAATGTCACCTTCTTCCAGGTTAAGCAGTTCCAGGAAGTGGAACTTGATAGGTGTGTGTCTCTTTTCCCCTTCAATGTCCTTGTACAGTATGCCCCTAGATATAACGGCATATCCATTTATTTTGTCACAAGAAGAATATTCTGGCAGTGCTTAGCTACACAGGAATGGGAACTGCAGAATGAGGGCTGATTAATCCTGCCCCTTATCATTTCCAGCCATCTGGTCACTCAAACTACTGATAAAATTACATTCTTTGTATTCATTCATCACAAAAAAATACAATGCTCCGCGGGAGGCAACCTTTAGCTAAATATTTCTTCATTGCTTACTAGTCTCATATTTAATAAACCCCCACCATTAGCAGTTTATTTCATCTTTATACCGACACTGTAAAAGGGCACCGGCAACAATGGATTTTCATTTGACATTTCTTTTGCTGGAGGTAAAATATATATTTATGAGATGAAAATAAAGCCAATGGAATAAAAACAAACAGATGAACAATATATATATATATATATATCAGTTATGGCGTATTTCCTTTTGTTAACAACTACAAAATAAAGAATTGAAATGATATATTCGCCAGGGCGCTAAATCTCCCCGAATTGCCTGGTGTGGAATAAGCCTTAAGGCCTAGTAAGGAAAACACTGCTGGGGAAGACCTTATTTATTTAATGGAACAGATAGGAGTGATACAATTATTTCAATGACTTTTTTGGTATATCTTTGGTCCCCTGTGTGACTTCAATCCCTCACCAGGAAATTTTCTTACCTCTTCACATTGTATCAACATCCAGCAAATGGTGCCTTAATAACGAGTAAAAAGGGTGGATATATTCTTCCCCAATACTCATTTCACATTCTGACAATGATAATGAGACTCAGAGCATGCAATAACATAAAGGTATTATGAATATTATTATATATTATAGGTTCAGCAGTAATGATCCATGCTTTTAAAGTTGCCCCTGCAAGCTGGCATCTCTCTTGTATCCTGTTAAACCATTCTTTGAGTGTCAGTGCCATTGCACATGCTCAGTGTGCTCTTGGCTGTTGTTGAGAAGTTAAGCTTAGGGGTTGTTGGAAATAGAGATGCCACCTTTTCTGGAAAAAAATACCGGCCTTCCTATATATTTATCTTTTTTCCCTATTAATAACATTGGGATTAGCCATCATTTTTACTGGCCAGGCCGGTAAAATACCGGCCAGGTGGCAACCCTAGTTGGAAACCACCAAGCAGAAAATGAGGTTTGCCTGCTGCTACATTGCGATTCAATTCTAACGCACAATGACGGTTTCTGAGCTGTCATTTAAAAGTGAGTCTGAATTAATTACTTATTAGCCTTGTATAATTACTTTTATATTATAAAATTGGAATTATTTGATTAAATGGAGTTTACAGGAGAGAACCTTCCCGTAATTCTGAGATTTCTGGATAATGGGTACCCAGAGAACGGATCCCACACTTATACTGTATATTTTGAGCAGAAAATAAGGGAAAATAATGGAGCTACTGGGGCATTTTTAGAGGCATGGATCTTTCCTACTAAAGGGCTCACCTTGCACTGGTAAAGGAGTCCAAAACAACATGTAGCATTTTAAAACTACTTTAGCTTTTTTAACCCTTTTATACAGGCAACATAAGAAAATGAATCCTTTGAATTGTGGTTTGTTGTTGGTCTTCAAAAAAAAAAGTTTGTATACAAACTATACATATAAGGTGGTGGTATAAAGACCATATGCACTGTAGGTTTACTCTGTGTTGATGCATGGTCCTAGAGAAACTTTCATTCAGTAATTAAATATAACCATTTGCCCAGTTTGGTGTAATGTAGGCTAGAGAACATCAACCATAACACCTGCTCAGGAAGCTGGCGGCTGCACTGTCTCTTTAAATGTTTGTGTGCTTCATGAGGAATTCAGGCAGCTCGTTGTGGCCTTTAGATTATCACATTCCTTCACCAACAGTCATCAGTCATCTATATTATGGTGCCAAAGAAGGCTGAAGGTTAGTGGCATGTCCATCAAGAAATAATCTCAATAATAGTCATTAAGAATATATAACTTCTTTAGCTTTTAAGGTCAGTTTGTCATGTACAGCTCCCTAAATTCAGAACAAGTGCTAAGCTCCTGGTCACGGCTCAATCTTCCACCTGTAGCAGCTGCCTTTGGCCTCGGGAGGAGCCCTCAGGTACTTACAGGCAGTGTTCAGGCTGGGTCGGAATAGGAAGAGTTCAGAATAGTCAGGCAAAAAGTCGGGATTTTGGCAGAGTATGGCAGAGTCAGACAGGCAGGGATAAATAACAGAGAATTCACAGATGAAATCACACCCCAGGAACTAATCAAATTAGACCTTACAACGATCAATGATTTTGGGCCGAAGCCCCTTCAAATATTAGAATTTTCACAACAAAGATGTGATGACGTCACGCACATGGCGTGTAAATCCCGGAAGTGTGCATTGCGAGCGCCATAGGAGGACCGGCAAGCCACAGAGAAGAATCACCACGACCGGGGTCCCCGCCGGAGGAACAGCGGGCATCCCTGCCGGCCCACTAGACCGCAGGGTGAGACTTTACACAATTCTGCTCAGGCAGGTACAAAACACTGTTTATATACACACTGCTACAATATTATATTCATTGCATTTTTTTAACTGTTTTTTTTTTAAATTGCAGTCCCTTAATAATATAGTAAATTTAAATGAGTTATACCAATAATAAATGTGGCATTGGTTTCTTGGTTGACAAATACCTGAGCCAGGGTGACTTGGGTTACTGGAAATGGGTCACAACCAATGTCAGACTGGGATGCCAGGGGCAAACCAGAAAACCTTGGTCAACTCTCAAACCTATTTTTATTCCTCTCATTCTCCTTCTTTTTCTTCCCCAAGTCTATATACTATAATCTTATCTTCTGTCTACTTCCCTTTGTTCTATAAGTAATGAAATGAAATAGACCCAAATGGTTAGAAGCAAGACAACCCACTGACACCTGAACTCACTGGGAGTTTTCCTGGTATCCTGGTGGGTCAGTCGAACACTGGTCTCAACCAAAGCCCACAACAATGGAAATTAAGGGCAGAGACACACGCTCAGTTTCGAGGAGATTAGTCGCCCAGCGACAAATCTCCTCTTCTTCGGGCCGACTAATCTCCCCGAACTGCCTCCCGCCGGCTAGAATGTAAATCACCGGCAGGATGGCAATCGGTGCTCTTCATTTTCCGAAGTTGCCTCCCGAGGAAACTTAGGGCAACTTCGGAAAACTAAGCGATCCAAGTGTCATCCCGCCATCGATTTACATTCTAGCCGGCGGGAGGAAGTTAGGGGAGATTAGCTGCCCCGAAGAAGAGGAGATTTGTCGCTGGGCGACTAATCTCCCCGAATCTAAGCGTGTATCTCTACCCTTAATTTCCATTTTTGTGGGCTTTGGTTGAGACCAGTGTTGGACTGACCCAAGCAATGCACCAGGGTTTTTGTCTTTATCATATCCGGCAGGGTTCAGACGTTGAGAATGTCAAAGTCTCAAGAGTGCAGTGGAATGAACTGGACTTATTAGTAGGAGTGTGGTGAGCTACACAGGTTTATTTTTTAATGTTATGTTGATTTTATCTTCATCATCCCTTATCTTTCTTTACATAATACCATGTAAAGAAATTATGGTTATTTATTGTTCAGAGAGGCACTGAAATTCTTATTGAATGAATACATTCTACATCAATTCTTTCTCTGACTATAATCCAACTGTGTGACCTTCAGTATCTCCAGGAATCTTACCTCTGCCTTTATGGAATATGGAGGTACATCTTTTACAACTGCATTTTGGTCCACCTTTTAGGCATGGCTAACCAAGGATGGCAGGCACTAATGGGCTCACTCAGATGGTCCAGAATATCTGTGTGGACACAGTGAAAACTGTTAGAAGGATCCATTAATCAGGGGCAACCAATGAGGCAATAAGTTAATATTTTAATCAAGGATGTGCTATAAATGCACATTGGTGAGGTGTGAAGCCCACACACCCTCCATCTGTGCTGTTTCTGTACTTGAAACCTGATGCCCCTTATAAGCAGTTTTTAATGCCAGCTCACAATGTAGGTCACTATAAAGGTGTGTCATAGACCCGCCTGGTTTTATTATATAGACCTACAGAATGGACATTTCAAATTAAAAAAAGTTGTAAAATGCAGGGGCATACTACAGAGGAAGCAGACCCTGTTGCTGCAGGGGGGCACAGAATGTAAATGGCCCCCATGAGGCTTGAGGCTCTAATTCATATATAAATTCAGTAAATATTTTTAAAACAGGTCAATCTCTAGACATTTTGGGGGCATGAAAAATAATTTGCTGTGGGGCCCATTAATATCTAGTTACACCACTGGTAAAATGTATTATTATAAACAGTGCATTCTGATGTCAGAATGCACTGTTTATAACTTAAAGGGACAGTCATGCTATTAACACTTTTCTTACAGCACTCTGAAGAAATAGAATGGACGCTGCTTTTTATAGCGTGACCATGTCACTGTCTATCAATGCTGCTGTCACAATAACACACCAATGTCTGGTTCAGCTCAATCTAGTCAGTGGCTGACTCAGGATATGATTCAAAAGGCTTTAATACAAATTAATGTAAACAAGGCTCCAGGGCCTGATGGCATACACCCCTGGGTTCTAAGAGCTTAGTTCAGTTTTAGACCAGCCCTTATTTCTGATTTTCTCAGATTCACTGTCATCTGGTATGGTGCCTACAGATTGGAGAAAAGCTGATGTTATTCCAATATTTAAAAAGGGATTACGATCTCAGCCTGGCAATTATAGGCCAGTAAGCTTGACATCTGTGGTAGGCAAATTATCTGAAGGCTTGTTAAGGGATCACATTCAAAATTTTGTCCTAATGAATGGCATTATGAACAACAATCAGCATGGCTCTATGAAGGATAGGTCATGTCAGACGAATTTGATTGCTTTTTATGATGTGGTAAGTAAGATTCTGGACAGTGGGGGGGCAGTAGATGTGATCTATTTGGATTTTGCCAAAGCGTTTGATACTGTGCCCCACAAACGACTGCTTTCTAAACTAAGGTCTGTTGGGCTTAATGAAGGCGTTTGTGCGTGGATAGGAAACTGGCTACAGGATTATCCAGCCCAATTAATTCCATCCAGGATGTGGCATCCTTGCAACATGATCTTGACAAACTGGCAATCTGGGCAGCTAAGTGGCAAATGAGATTCAATGTTGATAAATGTAAAGTCATGCACCTGGGATGTAAAAATATCCACTTATACCCTTAATGGGACTGCACTAGGCAAATCCATTATGGAAAAGGACCTTGGAGTCCTTGTAGATCATAAACTTGGCTGTAGCAAGCAATGCCAGTCAGCAGCATCAAGGGCAAATAAGGTCTTGAGCTGTATTAAAAGGGGCATAGAGTCAAGGGAGGAGGGGGTCATTCTTCCACTGTATAGAGCACTTGTAAGGCCCCATCTAGAATATGCCGTACAGTTTTGGTCTCCATCACTCAAACAGGACATTATTGTATTAGAGAGGGTACAGAGAAGGGCAACTAAGCTGGTAAAAGGTATTGAAAATCTTAGCTATGAGGAAAGACTGGCCAAATTGGGGATGTTCACGCTGGAGAAGAGGCACTTAAGGGGTGATATGATGACTATGTATAAATATATAAGGGGATCATATAATAATCTCTCTAATGCTTTATTTACCAGTAGGTCTTTCCAGCTGACACAAGGTCACCCATTCCGATTAGAAGAAAAGAGGTTCCGCCTAAATATTCGGAAGGGGTTTTTTACAGTGAGAGCTGTGAAGATGTGGAATTCTCTCCCTGAATCAGTGGTACAGGCTGATACATTAGATAGCTTTAAGAAGGGGTTGGATGGCTTTTTAGCAAGTAAGGGAATACAGGGTTATGGGAAATAGCTCATGGTCCAAGTTGATCCAGGGACTAGTCCGATTGCCATTTTGGAGTCAGGAAGGAATTTTTCCCCCTCTAAGGCAAATTGGAGAGGCTTCAGATGGGTTTTTTTGCCTTCCTCTGGATCAACTGGCAGATAGGTAGTTAATAAAAAAAAAAAAAAGGTTGAACTCAATGGACATGTGTCTTTTTTCAACCTTACTTACTATGTTACTATGTTACTATGTTACTATGTCTGCTGCCAGACCAGCATCCATAGCAACTTTGATTTGGCAATAACATGAACATGCTCTCAGTGCTGGCAAGCTGACTAACATGGATGCACAGCAGACTGCTAGAAGTCATCAAGGACTTCCATGACCAAATAAAAACACTCCCTGGTTGCTTCTAATACTCTGGACATGAGCAATTGTGTAGTGTTTGGACAGCTAACCTGCTAACTTCAGAAAAGCTTGAAACTGGTATGGGTGGTCGCATTATTGGGACAATAAATAACACAACTGCAAAGTAAAAGTAGAATAAAATGGGCAAATGTAGTAAAATAATACTCTTGTTGGGCACTTTTGGGCCTTGTGCCATTGAACTATGTTCTCAGGGCCTCTGTTTCTTGCCAGCCTGCAGAGATCCATTGTTTTACTCCCATCTGATGGCCTTACTGCTGTTAGGGTTGCCACCTTTTCTGGAAAAAAATACCGGCCTTCCTATATATTTATATTTTTCCCTATTAATAACATTTGGATCAGCCATCATTTTTACCGGCCAGGCCATTAAAATACCGGCCTGGTGGCAACCCAAGCTGCTGTCCATTCTCTGCCAGCCCCCCTCATATCTCGGCTTTGTCATTCAGCTTCTGGGATTGTCCCAGCTGCTTTCCAATCAATGATTAACACTTTGTCAAGGCTGGTATGACATTTGCCCTCTAATAGATGCTATTTGTCATGTTATTTTATGGTTGATTACATCAGAAAATCTTTGGGTGGGGGTATAAAATTCACAATTGTCTTAATATTACTTGTCATTACTCCTAATACCTAAGATCTCTGTGAAGGCTTTCTATTTCGCTTTAAGCTGTACCGTAATTAAGTGATCTACACTTGTTAAAGGGAAATTCTTTATAGAAACGTATTTAACACCCTAACTAGTGCACAATAGAGCTTTGAAGGCCATATATGGTGGCACTAGGAAAACAGGGAAAGAATGTCTGGAGGATTTCCTTTGCAAATCTGGTAAGGGAGCCAATGTGGAAGTTGATATCAAAGTACACTGCTAGGGAAGGAAAAGGCCTAAGCAGTTTGGGGCTCTTCCTCCAATCAAATAGATATATCCACCCACTGAACAGCTGTGAATGAGAAGTCTCCTGGGCAGTGCGGCACAACTAACAACAATTCCCCAACAGGACAGTGAGCAAGATACAGGCAAAGAAGAACTATGTTGGTAGTAGAATACATAGTAACATAGTAACATAGTAACATAGTAAGTAAGGTTGAAAAAAGACACATGTCCATCGAGTTCAACCTTTTTTTTTTTTTTTTTTTTTATTAACTACCTATCTGCCAGTTGATCCAGAGGAAGGCAAAAAACCCATCTGAAGCCTCTCCAATTTGCCTTAGAGGGGGAAAAATTCCTTCCTGACTCCAAAATGGCAATCGGACTAGTCCCTGGATCAACTTGGACTATGAGCTATTTCCCATAACCCTGTATTCCCTTACTTGCTAAAAAGCCATCCAACCCCTTCTTAAAGCTATCTAATGTATCAGCCTGTACAACTGATTCAGGGAGAGAATTCCACATCTTCACAGCTCTCACTGTAAAAAAACCCTTCCGAATATTTAGGCGGAACCTCTTTTCTTCTAATCGGAATGGGTGACCTCGTGTCAGCTGGAAAGACCTACTGGTAAATAAAGCATTAGAGAGATTATTATATGATCCCCTTATATATTTATACATAGTCATCATATCACCCCTTAAGCGCCTCTTCTCCAGCGTGAACATCCCCAATTTGGCCAGTCTTTCCTCATAGCTAAGATTTTCAATACCTTTTACCAGCTTAGTTGCCCTTCTCTGTACCCTCTCTAATACAATAATGTCCTGTTTGAGTGATGGAGACCAAAACTGTACGGCATATTCTATATGGGGCCTTACAAGTGCTCTATACAGTGGAAGAATGACCCCCTCCTCCCTTGACTCTATGCCCCTTTTAATACAGCTCAAGACCTTATTTGCCCTTGATGCTGCTGACTGGCATTGCTTGCTACAGACAAGTTTATCATCTACAAGGACTCCAAGGTCCTTTTCCATAATGGATTTGCCTAGTGCAGTCCCATTAAGGGTATAAGTGGCTTGGATATTTTTACATCCCAGGTGTATGACTTTACATTTATCAACATTGAATCTCATTTGCCACTTAGCTGCCCAGATTGCCAGTTTGTCAAGATCATGTTGCAAGGATGCCACATCCTGGATGGAATTAATTGGGCTGGATAGTTTTGTGTCATCTGCAAACACTGATACATTACTTACAACACCCTCCCCTAAGTCATTAATGTACAAGTTAAATAAATAAATAAATAAAAAACAGAACTTATACAGGTATGCGACATGTTATCCTGAATGCCCAGGATCAGGTTATGGGATACCAGATCTTTCTCATCTTTAACCTGTACATTAAGTCTTTTAGAAAACCATGTAAACATTAAATACACCCAATAGGCTAGTTTTGTTTCCAATTAGACTTCATTATATCTTAGTTTGGATCAAGTGCAAGGTGCTGTTTTATTATTAAAGAGAAAAGAAAAAGAAATCATTTGTAAACATTTGGATTATTTGGATAAAATGGAGTCAATGGGAGGCAGCCTTCCTTTAATTTGGAGCTTTTTAGATCAATGGTTTCTGGATCCCATAGCTGTACTGTATGCACATTAGGGTGCATTTCTATTATACATCTAAAGAAGGATATTTTTAGTTCTGACCTACAGTATATTATACACGCTGACTTTGAATTTCCTTATATTTAGGAGTTGGGTTTATATACCATATGCCCAGCACCTTCCAGAGTACGGTATAACCTGATTAGCTAACTTTTATGGATGTCCTGTACCTTATATTTGATATTTAACTGTGGGGGTCCCCAACCATTTTTACCCGTGAGTCACATTCAGATCTGAATAGAGTTGAGGAGTAGGGATGTAGCGAACGTCGGAAAAAAAGTTCGCGAACATATTCGCGAACTTGCGCAAAAATGCGAGCGGTTCGCGAACGGTTCGCGAACCCCATAGACTTCAATGGGAAGGCGAACTTTAACATCTAAAAAAGACATTTCTGGCCAGAAAAATGATTTTAAAGTTGTTTAAAGGGTGCAACGACCTGGACAGTGGCATGCCAGAGGGGGATCAAGGGCAAAAATGTATCTGAAAAATCTGCCTGTGTGTGCTTGGAAGAGATAGTGTAGGGGGAGAGCTGTTAGTGATGCTAGATGGCAGTTGGTTGAATAACACACTGGGCAAAAAATGCCTAAAAGGTCAACTTATACACTACTACAGCGGTAGTAAAATAAAAAAAAGTAAAATAAAAAAAAAATGAATATTAAAAAAAAAAAAATTAAAGTTGGTGCTGCTGAACTACTAGGAGCAGCAGATTAGCACACCAGTCCCACTCCCCAACACTGCTAGACTAATAGCACTGGGCTCTTATAGTAGTAGTAGTAGTAGTAGTAAAACAACAAAAAAATAAATAAAAGCAGTCCTTACAAGGACTACTGTTATTGCAGCAGTCAGCAGATGAGATCAGAAGCAGGACAGCTGCCCACTGCAGCTACATACAGAGCACTGCAGTAGAAGGTAGATTACTAGCCAGCAAAGCTACCTAAGCTTAAATGTCCCTCAAACCCCTGCAGACTTCTGTCCCTCCAATAACAGAGCAGTATCAACACGATTACTAGCCAGCAAACTTTCAACTGTCCCTGAAATCACTAACAGGCAGCAGCTCTCTCCCTACACTATCTCTTCAGCACACACAGGCAGAGTGAAAAAAACGCTGCAGGGCTTCGGTTTTTATAGGGAAGGGGAGTGGTCCAGGGGAGAGCTTCCTGATTGGCTGCCATGTACCTGCTGGTCTGGGGTGAGAGGGCAAAAAAAAGCGCCAACAATGGCGAACCCAAAATGGCGAACGTCGCGCGATGTTCGCGAACTTCCGGCGAGCGCGAACACCCGATGTTCGCGCGAACAAGTTCGCCGGCGAACAGTTCGCGCCATCTCTATTGAGGAGCATCAAAAGCATGGGTGATGCAAATTAAGGGCTGTTATCCACCATTTGGTAGCCCCTTTGTGGACTGGCAGCCTACAGGAGGTTCTGTTTGGCAATACACCTGTTTTTTATGCAACCAAAACTTTACTCCAAGACAGGAATTCAAAAATAAGTCCCTGCTTTGATTCCACTGGGAGCAGTGACTGGGTTATGTTGCTCCATAAGCCCCTGATTGGGGGTAACTGTTCTACTGCACGTCTTCTACAAGGTCTGTATAGGGAAGACAAGACACAATACCCATAATAAGGGTCACTAAATCAAATGCAATGTATAGAACTATTTGCTATATACTGTATGTAGTCATATTATAGGTGTTTTCATAGTCATCCCTGCCTGAAGGAAAATATTGGTAACCCTATAGATGAGATTAGGGTTGAATATGGCTCCACACAAAGCATCTCAATTTCTTATCCTGGCAAGTGGAACACTTTTCTGCCATTCTTTTGACTAATATTACAGCTTACAAGGCCATGCCATCATTCCTCACCTCTATATCAAGGAATCATTAATTCCTCAGAGTGAAATTGTAGCTTTTCAAACCACCAACAAAAATGTTTTGTTACATTCCATTTCATTGTAATTCTAGATTGATCAGTATTTGTAATATCTCAGCCTTAGAAAACGGTCTAGCTAGCTAGGGAAAATGCCCAGAAAACCTCTCTGAAAATATATTTATACATTATTGCTGCTTCTCCGGGCTCACATCACTGGCCAGATGATAGATGAGAGATGATAGCGAGCTAGATAGAAAGATATAGACAGATAGAGTGATAGATGGATAGAGACAGACAGATAGAATTATAAATAGACAGGTGATGATAGATAAATAGATAGATAATAGATAGATAGATAGATAGATAGATAGATAGATAGATAGATAGATAGATAGATAATAGATAGCTAGCTAGCTAGCTAGATAGATAGATAGATAGATAGATAGATAGATAGATAGATAGATAGATAGATAATAGATAGCTAGCTAGCTAGATGATAGATAGATAATAGATAGATAGATAGATAGATAGATAGATAGATAGATAGATAGATAGATAGATAGATAGATAGATAGATAGATGATAGATAGATATATAGATAGATAGTAGATAGATAGATAGATAGATAATAGATAGATAGATAGATAGATAGATAGATAGATAGATAGATAGATAGATAGATAGATAGATAGATAGATAGATAGATAGATAGATACATAGATACATAGATAGATAGATGATAGATAGATAGATAGATAGATAGATAGATAGATAGATATCTAGCACTATTAATTGATGTGTTTTGAAAAAAACATGTTTTCCGATGACAGGATCCCTTTAAGTAAATCGTTTTCTTTTACTAGGCATTACATAGTGTTGAATTTACTTTCATAGTTGAGCTCAAAAGCTGATGATGATTGACTGTGGCTATTGGGGGCATTCTGATAACAAAGATTTTCTCTGGATATCTCAAAATGAAAATGCTTGAAACTATGAATAATGTCAGAGTGTTGATATTGGGAATCATATAGCGACATAACAGCTGCTTCTATGAATTCCAAAGAGCTTGTCTGAGCACACTATTGATATCAAAGGGCTTTTTTTCCATTCTGCCCTGCCCACAACCAGCCTTCAGAATTAGCCCCTACATACTGCCAACAGCAATGAAGAATATTATACCTCCCTTCCAATAATGTTTCAGGTTTCCTTTATTTTATTGTTCTCTATAACCCTAGAGAACTCAACAGCAGACACAATTACATAACTGCTGCTTCTTCTTGCACAAAGTGATAGCCATGGTTATTGTGCAGCTAGAAGTTATTGATTATTTGCACTTTCTAAAGCTACTGAGGATCCATTTTCATTCCATACATGAGCCTTTCTTTTTCAAGGGATTGTCACTTAGCACAAAAACATGTCAAATCCTTCTCCCTTAAATTACATTTTTTTGTTATATACACTGAACGGTTTTCATTCTTTAATCCCAGAGGCATTTAAAGTAAGATTTTATTGCTGTTTTAATTTCAAAATGTTGCCTAGGCTGCAAAGGAGATCTCTTTTGCTTCGGCAATTACTAATGATTTCCCGGAATGCTTTTGGAGAAATGTGACATGCTAAACTAATTATGATATTGATGGGCTACCGGGAGTGAGGAGGAATAGTGCATCCATAACTGTGGTTTGTGGAGACATATTAGGAGTTTGGTGAAATGGTGTCAGAGAGGAAAAGAAAAATGAGGAGCTGGCAAAAGGAAATTGGTGTCTGCTGAAGGACACAGGAGCTTTTGGGTGGGTTCTGGGACCTGGTGACACTGATCAGGAAGGACTGATGAAGAACATCTGTACGGGGATGCAGACATCTGGAGATGCGGGAAAATTAAGCTCTGTTCTGCTTTCAGGGTTGGGGGTTCTGTGACCACCTCTTGTTTTTATTGGCACTGCAGCCTGACAGACGGTCCTGATCCTTCATTATACATGAGGCTGCTCTGAATGCTGGCAGGCCGACAGCGGGACTGGAGCAGTAAACTGAGCAGATCCAAAATGGAATGACTAATTGTGCGAGCTCTTTTTATTCAGTTTGCCTTACCAAACGATAGCATATCTGAAGAAAAGAAGCATATTATAATCTAGGTTGTGTTCTATACTGTCAGGGTCATGCTGGTCTGTGCATCTATATATATTTTATATATATAGATGCACAGCAGCTAGTTCTGTTGTTGTGACCGCTGACCACAGCTAAGTTTTGTCTGGTCCGTATATTGTGGGAAACATGGGGTCACTTTGACTATATTCTTATAATGGATTGCCTTGGATTGCTTGATGTAGGAGGAGGGTTGCTATGCATTGATTACACGGCAACCGCACACTCCTTCGGATGTTTATTAAGCTATCTACAGCGGCATGACGTGTATTGCGGCTTAGCTAATGAGTGGAGAGTGCTATGACCCTAGATGCACCCCAGGATGACCCCTTGTGACCCCACAGATCCTCTAAGCAAAGACAGAGGCTGCTACGCTGCATTCCCGACCGTGAAGATTTGCATAAGCGTGCGGTTACCAAGGGAAGGTTGACATCTACCCCACAGGTCTTGGGTGAGACTATACACTGAGGAGCGGCCGCATTCTCTGTCAACACGGCCATCGGCAATGCGCAACAACTGGCGCAGTCGATCTAACGTGACAGGAGACCTTTGGAACCGTTGCTGCGGTCACACTCTGCACCGAACATGAAGCCACCAAAGGGGTTACTCCAACTGACTGGTAACTTTTATTCCTCATCCGACACCGCTGCTCTAATGACTTTTCCTACTTTTATTCATTGACGGTATTGCTTAGACTTACAGCCGGAGCTGCTATAACTATGTACAGTAAACGAGTAAATGACCCTTTCGATATATCGTGATACATTGTTGCACATTGGTTACTAATGTTACGCTGCTGTTGCTAATATATTTTTTTGTGTCTATATAACTTTCGTATGTGTATAGGTTGCGTTTTTGTTTTGTTTTACTTTATGTATATATTCACTTTATAATGGAAAATCCCCAACTTCCGTCACTGTGACGTCACACTACACTGTTTTCCCGCCACATTTGGGTTTAAATGTTTGGTGAGTGTTTGCATATTCACTTTGAGAAAGGCTTGAGTGCAAGCCGAAACGTTAGTCGATTTTTTGATTGAATTAAACACTTTTTGACCTTGTAAGTCCTGTGAGTGCGACCTGTTTCATCTTTCTATCTAATCCTTGGGCTTTGTTGCACCCAGGCAACTTTGAACTATCGACGTGCAGTGCCGGCTTCCAGACTATTATATATATATATATATATATATATATATATATATATATATATATATATATATATATATATATACTGTATATATATATATATATATATATATTCCACAAAGAAGGTCCGCACTATATATATATATATATATATATATTTTTTTTTTTTGGGGCACATTTACTTAGCTCGAGTGAAGGAATAGAATGAAAAATACTTCGAATTTCGAAGTATTTTTTTGGCTACTTCGACCATCGAATTGGCTACTTCGACCTTCGACTACGAGTTTGACTTCGAATCGAACGATTCGAACTAAAAATCATTCAACTATTCAACCATTCGATAGACGAAGAACTGTCTCTTTAAAAATAACTTCGACCACCTACTTCACCACCTAAAACCTACCGAGCATCAATGTTAGCCTATGGGGAAGGTCCCCACAGACTTTCCTAGCAATTTCTGATAGAAGGAAAATAGTTCGATCGATATTTGACCCATAGTAAATGTGCCCCTTTATTTTCACATCACTTGTGTATCCAACGTTTCTGCCCACATTGGGGCCTTTATCAAGGATCCTTTCTATGGTCCAGTCCAGGTCCAAAATATGTGTTCTTCTGCATTAATGTGATGCTATTGGATCAAGACTAGGTTAACTAGGTTAACAGTGGCAGAACTACCGGGGGAGCAGGGGGTGCGATTGGACCAGGGTCCAAACCCCCTCAGGGCCCCCTAGCAGCTCGTGCACCACTGATTCTGGGCAGAAAATCGTGTACGGAGGGGGGGTCTGGGCCTCCTAAAACGATACACAAGGGAGGACCAGACACTGAATGTCAATATGGATATAAAGTTATAGTCCTAAATATATCAGTACATTTTGCATGTGACATGTTTGTAAGAAAGAAAGTCTTGTCACCATGATTTTCATTCTAACAAAACTAATTGTTTTGTACAAGAAATGGCCTCAAGGCTCAATTCATAGAATGGTTCCTCTCAAGTCTAGGTGCAGTCAGACTTTGTGCACAAGTGCTTTTTAAATGGCCACTATTGGATCCCTTTGTGCTTTTGCACTTGTATATGGTGTTAAATAAAAGACCTTTTCTGTCTGTAAGCTAGAGAAACTGCAAACATGCTTGACTGCTTCGGGCACCACACATAGCACAGCGTAGTCAGGCAAGATGGAGACTTACATCGGCGGAAATTTGGCACATTGGGCTTACGTAAATACATTTAAGTATATTTATGTATAAAGTAAAGTATTTAAGTAAGTACTGTATATTTACGTGATAAAATGTACAATGTTGCTATGAAAATATGTCTGACGTATTGGTGGGAATTTTGTGAGTTAGTCAAGGAGAGAATGATTGTGTAAATATGCCCCTATACCAGGGATCCCCAACCTTTTGAACCCGCGAGCAACATTTAGAGGTAAAAGGAGTTGGGGAGCAACGCTAGCATGAAAAATGTTCCTGGGGTGCAAAATATGGGCTGTGATTGGCCATTTAGTAGCTCCTATGTGGATTGTCAACATACATTGAGGCTCTGTTTGGCAGTGCACCTGGTTTTTATACAACCAAAACTTGCTTCTAAGCCTGGAATTCAAAAATAATCACCTACTTTGAGGCCACTGGGAGCAACATCCAAGGGGTTGGAGAGCAACATGTTGCTCGCAAGCTACTGGTTGGGGATCACTGCCCTATACTGTATAATTAATGTTTAACCAACAAACGTTTTTTCTTCTATTCGGCCACGCTTGTTACAGTGAATGTCCAGAGTATCGGATGTGTATTGTGCATCTGTATATTACTAAAGCTAAAACCTGGCTTTCTGTATATGATTACAAACTGCCATTTAATATTCATTACAATTAGATTTGCATGTCTGCTTTGCAGAAGGATTATCAGCCTTCGCGTCAATATAAATATTTCACTTCATTGCCATGGTGATATTTTTTCCTAAAACCTATAAATAATCATTGCATGACACTTGATATCACTTACCTGTCATTTCCCATACTGTTCCTTGCATAATGGGAATCTTACAGAGTATATTAGTAGAAGCTGTATTGCATTTGAAGGCCCAGAATAGCACATTGCTTTCCTTTAATTCTATTTGCCATCAAACCAAAACAAAGCATACATGAACTATTATTGCTTGCACCCAGAAGTAGTAATACACAGTTATGGTCCCCATAGACACAAAGATTTCTCTTGCCAAACGACCGATTTTAGTCCGACCAATCCTTCGAAATTATCGTGCGGTTAGTAGGATTCGAACGATCGAACATCTTACGATTTTTCGGCCGACATCTGTCAGGAAATTGATCGGCCAAGTTAAAAAATCTTTGTCGGTCCCAGTGCAATCTATCTATGTTTGCAGGGCCAAGCAGGCAGCTACCCTTTGTTTTTCTGGCAAATTGGTCTTTTTAGTTTATGAACAATTCGTATGATCATATGTTCATTCCGAGATAATTGTGGTCTCACAATGACGATCGGATCTTTTAAAAATATCAACATCTATGGCCAGCTTTACACTGGGCATCAGCGGTTCTTAGTAATCTACTGAACAAAACAAATGTGTTTGTGCTGAATAATAATGATAGTAATAATAGTAGTAATAGTAGTAGCAATAGTAGTAATAGTAGTAGTAATAATAGTAGTATTAATAGGAATAATAATAGTAATAGTAATAATAGTAATAAGAGCACTCAGTGGCTCTGGGGCACTCCTGGAAACACTTAAAAAACACGTCAACCCCTAATACTAAAGGTGGCCATAAACAATCTGAGACCATTAATCAGATATACAGCTAGAAACAATAGAATTCCACCTGCATGTGACGATTCAGTAGTAAACCCTGACGATATTGATCTAAATGTATTAATCCAAGTTGCCGATATCAGTTGGCTTGTCTCCTGCCATACATGCACTTATTATCATACTTTGTTTCATATGATATCTGTGGGCCTATGGTCACCTATAGGAAAGAGTTTATTAAGATTGGAAAAAATTATCAACAAGGATGTTATCCATTGAGGCCCTAATTAATAAGCAATTTTAAAATATCTTGGTAGATTAGTCCAACTTATCAATATTTTGGGGCCGTAAATTTAATTTGAATATACCTGTAGTTACGCCACTGGAAGTAGTAAGGAAATGTAAACCCTTGTTACCTAATAATAACTTAAACCACTGGATCAGAGTAGAGGTCCGACCAAGGTCAGTACAATTATGATTATAAAAAAAGGAAAAGAAAAAGAACCCCACTTGACCTCTTATGATATATAATAGAAAAGGAGGAAGTAGTACAGATTATGTATTGGATACAACCTATGACACTGTGGGAATTGGTACAGTAGCAGTATTTTAGCAGCAATATGCCATACAAACTAATGCAAACTAATAGAAATAGGATAAGTTGACAGGGGTACGGGTATGTGACCTGTTATCCAGAATGTTTGGGACCAGGGGTTTTCTGGATGACAGATCTTCTTGTAATTGTGATCTTCATACCATAAGTCTACTAGAAAATTATGTAAAGGTGGCCATACATGAGCAGATAAAGCTGCCGATATCGATATTTGACAGCTTATCTGCCCGTGCATGGCAGCTTCCGACGGGTCTTCCCGATCGATATCTGGCCACGATATCGATCGGGAAGGTTTGATTTTTAAACCGACCGACCCGTCGGAGCCCCTACCCCCGATATAGCCATGCCGTTAGTGGCATATCGGGGAAAGATCTGCTCGTTTGGCGAGCTTAAGTTTTGCTTCCAATAAAATTTATTTATATCTTAGTATGGATCAAATTCAAGGTACTGATTTATTATTACAGAGAAAAGGGATGTCATATTTAAAAATTTGGATTTTTTGATTATAATGGATGGCCTATCCGTAATTCGTGGTTTTCTGGATAACAGGTGTCCCTATAGTGAACCCCATACCTGTATTACTTGCCGTTTGTTCTCATCAAATACTTATAATGCTCAAATGCTGCAGTCTATGGGGCCACTCAAAGTTCTTGGAATACAGCCCCCAGTTCAAAAGGGCACAAATATCAGTTACAGAAAATATATTCCAAAATATTCTTTCAATGTTAAAAATCAATATTTATTAAGTATATATTAATAATATTTATTAAAAATTTAAAAAGATAGGCATACAGACCCATTGATGCTCCGCCTTACGTGTTTCATACCCACTGGTACTTAGTCATAGGCACTAGTAATGCTCTATTTGGTTCCAAAATTGAAACCCATGGAGATCCCTCCCTCAAAGCTTAAAACCGATAACATATAACATTCTCATCAAACAAAATTCTTCTGCAAACCAAGTCATGTACATGTATAACATTATTAAGAAATGTATATCTGTTTGTGAATCGAGGTGCAGAGCTGAGCATTTTGGAATTGAGAATAGTTCCAGACAATGCAGAACAATTGTTCAGAGAAGGAGACAGTGATTCTGTTGATACGTATAACTCCCCAACTTCTGCTTATCGAACAGAACAGAAGGAATATAGACACATTGCCATTGTGCTTGTCAAGAGAAAAACAAATGCATTTTCCAACATGTTCCCCTATCAGTGAGCACCAGTTTGACCTTTGTGAAATGCCTTTGTTCCTTTGCATATTGTGCACCAGCAGCTATGGCCAAATAAAGCCCCGGAAAGGGTATGATGGTGGAAGGATATGAATACTGCCTATTGTCACTCTTTCACTAAGAGCAGGAATGGAAACACATGGGGGCAAACCTGAGAATAAATACAGCTGTGCCTGTAACCCTGGCTCTCAGTATGATGAACGCATTGAGTTCCCATTCAATCTCCTTTCGCAGAAGACATGATAGAATTTGCTAGCAACTTTTTTTGCTCCTCCAATAAATCATTGTCAGACTGATTTATGGGGTGATTTGCATACTTTTGCATAATGCAAACATCTTATCATTTTGTGCTGGGTTCATCTCTACCAATCCTGAGATTGCAGACTGGCATTCTGGCACTTAGCTAAAAAATATATATATATATATATATATATATATATATAGAGTTCAGAGCTGGTGCACTGGACAACCAAACAATTACCTGGGTGCTGGTTATAAACAGCATACAAACAGAAGAATGAAACCGCACTCCTAGGATTTTGATGAAAAAACGTGGTAAGTTTTATTTCAACGTTTCGGCTGCTACACTCAAGCCGTCTTCAGGAAGTCCTGAAGTTCCTGAAGACGGCTCGAGTGTAGCAGCCGAAACGTTGAAATAAAACTTGCCACGTTTTTTCATCAAAATCCTAGGAGTGCGGTTTCATTCTTCTGTTTATATATATATATATATATATATATATATATATATATATATATATATATATATATATATATAAATATATATGGTCTGTTCTTTCTGATGACAAAGGAAAGGTAGAAAGGAGGAACACAATAAAGTTATAATATAGAAAAATGTATAGCATATGGAAGGGTATTTTCTAACACTCTTTAGGTAAATCGGATTTATAAACAAAAGTGCTAGATTACAACTATTCAATTTGGCACCTGAGAGCAGTTCCCAGCGGCAACCAATCAACAATTAGGTCTGATCAGTCAACTACAAGTTAAAAAATGAAAGCAAAGAGCTGATTTGTTGCTTTTGGCAATTATACCCTAAAACTCCCCAAATAGTTGCCCTTTTTATTGGACACCACAGGGATCATCTGTGGTGGGAATAATGGGAGCTACAACTTGGACATGGGCACTGCTCCTGTATAAATTATAACTAAAGGGAATAATGTGCTCACCCCTAAACTATTTTACACCATCAACTTCTGTCAAGTGATTCCTGTGGTATACAGTAAAAATGGCAACTATTTGGGAGTTTTAACCTTGAAAAAGCTAATTTTAGGTAAAAAGTTCATAGTCCCTGTGAAAATTGTACAGGTAAAGAATACGTTATCCAGAAACCCGAATTACAGAAAGGCAGTCTCCCATAGACTCCATTTTATCCACATTTTTAATAACAATTTCCTTTTTCTCTGTACTTGATCCAAACAAATATATAATTAATCGTTATTGGAAGCAGAACCAGCCTATTGAGTGTATTTAATATTTACATGATTTTCTAGTAGACTTAAGGTATGAAGATCCAAATTATGGAAAGATTCCTTATACAGAAAACCCCAGGTTCCGAGAATTCTGGATAACAGGTCATATACATGTATAACAAAGTAGAAACTATGAAAGTGAGATGAAAGTGAGTTTAGGACTGGCCAGACCAGGGATGACATTGAGGTAGTTGTCCAGTTGCAATACTGTATATCAGGGATCCCCAACCTTTTGAACCCGTGAGCAACATTCAGAAGTAAAAGGAGTTGGGGAGCAACACTAGCATGAAAAATGTTCTTGGGGTGCCAAATAAGGGCTGTGATTGGCCATTTAGTAGCCCCTATGTGGATTTTCAACCTATATTGAGGCTCTGTTTGGCATTGTACCTGGTTTTTATACAACCAAAACTTGCCTCCAAGCCTGGAATTCAAAAATAATCATCTACTTTGAGGCAACTGGGAGCAACATCCAAGGGGTTGGAGAGCAACATGTTGCTCACAAGCTACTGGTTGGGGATCACTGCTGTATATGGACAAACAATCCCTGCTTGGGGGGTAATTTTTAGAACCTCTATGTACTACTTGGGTTATGTAATATATGGAGCAAAGTTTGCTACTGCTCTTATCACCTATTAAAACCAGCAGGTAGCATTTGCTGACCATCTGTTTTAAGGCAAATATATTATTGGTTGCTATGGTTTACTGCACTTGTGCAAATGTTGTGCCTTTTACTGCATATGGGGAGAATGCCTTAATGTCCTAAATATACTAAAATGGTTTGAGTGCAGAGCATTTCTTGTCTTTGTCCTTATGCATTTTGTGGTCATAGCCTCATTGCACCCCAGCCCATGGGTGATGGCACAAAAGAAGATTTGTCGGCCACTGTTAAATCTTCACTACCGCAGGTGATAAATCTCCCAATCTATCTTCACTGTGGGAAAATGCCCCACGGTTACTTTAGATTGGCATGAGTATTAGGTTTTACTTGCAGCAATCTCAAAGTTATCCTATAGAAAGTCTTCTTCAGGAGATTTGTTGCCCATGGAGCAAAGATCAAAGCTGAAATCGATCAGCTGATACCAGAGAAGGATTTCGATTTTCCAAAAAGGCATTCTAGGTTAAAACTGCATATGAGTTGATGAGGAGGAGACATGATTGTCACCATCAAGGACTTCTGTTCTGGATTGTAAACTGTGCCCCAAAATTGTTCTAGCACCAACCACCTCCAAAACCTACAGTAAGATAAGGCACATCTGTAGACAGTGACAATACAGAAAATCAATTCTTGAGTGGAACTTTGGTGCTGGTTTTTGCTCTTGGGGAATGACAACCCAGATGACAATCCATGGCCCCAACTGATGAACTTAATGTTCACAGTGTAAATTGCAAACTGAAGCTTTTTAAAGGAAGATCTGACGATACCTGATGCCAAATGACTAGATCTTACCATCTACAACCAATTTCATTCTAAACATAACTTTAGCTCATGAAACAGACTCCTCGACTAAAGCTGACTATAAACGCAAAGATCTAATCAAACAAACCCTCGATTTGTACGATTTTCAGACTGTGTGTGGAGAGTCCCAACATTTTTTGCCCCATGGAGATCGGTCGTTTGGTGGATCAGCCAAGTTAAAAGATTTCAGTGGGAGACTGTCACCAGCTTTGTCGGACATAACTTTCGTAAGATTGCTATCAGCAGTGCCGGGCCAGCCTAGGCAACCGGCTGGTTGGAGGGAGCGCCCAACAATGGTGAGTGTGGTGGGTGGGTGTTAGTAGTGATGAGCGCATCATGGGAGGAGGGAGTCTGGGAAGAAGCAGGGCGCTGGTGAGCTAGAAGGGCCGGAACACAGGTAGGCAAGCAGAACCCACCACCGCTAGGCCCTAGGCATGTGCCTCTTCTGCCTACCCCTAGTTCTGGCCCTGCCTGTCAGGGCCAGAACATCGTCTGATCTGTCCTTTTACTACTTTATTTGCTCTGAATGGTTAGTTGCAGGTCGGGAGATGGGGAAGTCTGATCCTTCGAGGATTCAAACAATCGGGTCTTTGCATCTATGACCAGCTTTGATCTGAGTCCATGGGAGCAAAGTACAGAGCATTGCTTCCTTCAGCAATGTAAGAGCCTTGTTCTCTATTTTAAATTTATTTCAAACAGTTACATTTGCATTTTACACTCATACCAACACTAATTTATACATTTATTATGAAAACAGAAATATATCGGCAGCATTCCTACTCAGTCTTCGGGTTTTTTTGTTCTTGATGACAAATTGCAGCCGTGCTTTAAGGGAAGAACAGACGGCACCGTGGCTTTAATCAACTTTTGCACTGACATTTTGTCATTTGTCATCAAAAATTAAAACAAAAAAGTAGAGAAATAATGACTGGCATAGAAAGACAGACAAGTCGCAGAGGGATAACATATTTTCCATTGGATGGCATAATCTGCTTTTTAATAGGGCTGCAGAAGAGGCACTGGGGAGCTGAGCCTACATTTTTATAGATCTGTATTAACTTTATTTTTATTTTTTCCCTCTTGGCTAGGTGAGAGCATGGTGAATGTTATATTTTATGCAGTGTAAGATAGGAATTAATGACAAAATGAAATGCAAAGTGCAGGTAAAGTCACTGAGTGTGGAGCTCATTTGGCTTGAGAAAATAATGGAGGGCAAGTTCTGTCTAGATCCCCTGGTCACCTGTGAGCTTTACTAGTATGAAAATAATAACAGTACGAATCAGAGCTCCTTCCAGCGCCCTGAATCTGTGCCATGCTTCATCACTGTGACACAGAGGAGCAAAGGTTAAGATTAGCATTCCCTTATCCCTTTAATAAAAAATGCATTGTGCAGAGGTGAGCTAAAATGTGTGCATCCAAGTAGCAGGTTTTTTGTCCTTCCTTCTGAAAGGGCAATATATGGGGCTGCAGAGATGTCAGTGCAATGCACAAAATAATGTGCTTTTCTATAGTGGTCCTATTTAAAGTGAGCCTGTTAAGTAAATATTTTTGCAGCATAAATATTCAAATAAAATAATATGTTATACTGTATGTTCAGAAAAATCTATGTGCATGGATTATATATATATATATATACTGTATATAGGGTTCTCCATGATACTGATGACACCTAAGCAATTCCAAAGTTAGGCAGGATGCATGCGTCAGCTTAGTAGGACTGTGAGCCGTGTTTGGGGCTCTTGGGAGGTCCTGTCCGGCTGCGATCTAGCTAAAATCAGTTAGGCAAGTTTAAAAATTCCACTCTTCAAGGATCGCATTGAGCGTATAAGCAGCCCTCTCCCTACAGCAGATCTTGCTATGTATGTCCAGTTGAAAAATTCCCTTATCTACAGTATATAGTCCCCATACATGGACCAAAGCTGCTGAACAGGTTCCTCCAGACAGAGTTGGCAGCTTATTGGCTCATGTATGAGGCCCTTGGGAAGGCCTGCACCACTGATATCTGACCAGGTATCAGTCAAGTATCTATTAGGGAGGTTGAAAAATCTCACTGGGGAAGGCCTCCATCTTTGTATTTAAGCAGCCTTTGCCCAACAGGGGTCTGTAGGCCTGACTATGATCAGATTGCTAGCTCCCAGTCCAGGGCTTAGATGAGTCCAATTGGGCCCAGTGTGTGGGTGGCAGATTTGTCTTTGATATTATGTCTGTCCAAAAAATCATCCAAGCGACTCTTAAAGGCATTAACTGAATCAGCCATCACAACATCACCCGGCAGTGCATTCCACAACCTCACTGTCCTGACTGTGAAGAACCCCCTACGTTGCTTCAAATGAAAGTTCTTTTCTTCTAGTCTAAAGGGGTGGCCTCTGGTACGGTGATCCACTTTATGGGTAAAAAGGTCCCCTGCCATTTGTCTATAATGTCCTCTAATGTACTTGTAAAGTGTAATCATGTCCCCTCGCAAGCAACTTTTTTCCAGAGCCAATCACTGATCCCACATCATTGCCCCGTCCCACAACATCATCGCCCCCACCCATCAACGTCATCGGCCCTGCTCCGCGATAGCATGTGACATCAGCTCCAACACCCCATCCAGAAAGAGGGATGGGAAAAGGTGGCAACCCTAGTGGTGGTACATCCATGGATACATAACTTACCCTTAATCCTACAGATAACCATTTGTTATTGCTACAATGTTTTGAATTAAACACTGGCCCAGTTGAATTATTTCAAAGCATTTTGAGTCCAGAACCAAGTTCATATATTTCTCCGTGCTACAGAGGTTTATTGTAATCGTATCCACAGTCACTGTATAGGCTATGCTGGGCATCTCTTATATAGAGTTACAATTTACTAACACTCACTTAGAAAGAAAAACATTAAACGGCCGATGAGTCTCCAGTTGCTGCAATTGAGCAGAGTTTAGTTCACAGTCTGGAAGCCCTCCAAATGCATGATACTTAAAAAGAAAAAAAAAGAGCTTTTCATCCATCAACTATATTTAATTGGTTTGGGTAAAAAAAAGTACAGGCTAAAAATAACTTTTTCATTTCCTGTGACCTATGAATTACGTCCCTGCTGCTGACAGAGCAGCCTGTGTGACCTTAGGCACTTCTGGTGGTGGTGGCTTCTTTCTTATGAGAGATGTTTGGAAGGAAATTAGTGAAACATACACTGCCCACGCTCAGCTGCACTTTGCTCTTACATTGAACAAACCACATTTATTTTTATATTCCCTAATGGGAATCTAAACACTGCTGCTTAAGCATACCACAGGTATAGGAGCCATCATCTGGAAACCCGTTATCCAAAAAACTCCAAATTACAGAAAGGCTGTCTCCCATAGCCTCCATTTTATCCAAATAATCCAAATTTTGAAGAATTATTTCCTTTTTCTTTGTAATGATAAGACAGTACCTTGGACTTTATCCAAATTAAGATATAATTAATCCTTACTGGAAGCAGAACCAACCTATTGGGGTTATTTTTGATTTTATAGCAGACTTAAGGTATGAAGATTAGGGATGCACCGAATCCAGGATTCGGTTCGGGATTCGGCCAGGATTCGGCCTTTTTCAGCAGGTTTCGGATTCGGCCGAATCCTTCTGCCGAACCGAATCCTAATTTGCATATGCAAATTAGGGGCAGGGAGGGGAATTGCGTGACTTTTTGTCAGAAAACAAGGAAGTAAAAAATGCTTTCCCCTTCCCACCCCTAATTTGCATATGCAAATTAGGGTTCGGATTCGGTTCGGTATTCGGCCGAATCCTTCATGAAGGATTCGGGGGTTTGGCCGAATCCAAAAAAGTGGATTCGGTGCATCCCTAATGAAGATCCAAATTACAGAAAGATCTGTTATCTGGAATCCCAACCCAAGCATTCTGGAAAACCGGTTCCATACCTGCACCAAGCAATGAATCACCGAAGTATGGTTTTTAAAGGGGTGGTTCACCTTTAAGTTAATGTAAAGTATGTTATAAAATATCCTATTCCTGGCAACTTTGCAATTTGTTGTAATTTTTTTTAATAGTTTGTGAATTATTTGTCTTCCTCGTCTACCTCTTTCCAGCTTTCAAATTGGGGTTACAGATCCCTGCAACCAAAAAACTATTGCTCTGTGAGTTTACAATTTAATTATTATTATTACGTTGTATTCTTTATCCGTCTGTTTATCCTCTCTCTTATTCATATTCCAGTTTCCTATTAAAATCACTGCCTGGTTGCTAAGGTAAGCAAAACCCTAGCAACCAGATAACTGCTGAAATTCCGAGCTAGAGAGCCACTACAAAAAAGATAAACAACTGAAAATCCATAAATGGATTTCTGGCCAGATGGGGCCGAAATCAGCTTACTAAAATCCACAGGCCGATATCAGCCCAAAGCTGATTGCGGAATTCTCTTCTCTATTCGCATCCGGAAGCCTTGTGCCCCAGTCCTGATTTCGGCAAAGAAACGTGAGACTTTGCATCTCTAACAAAAATCTGCACAGTGTGTTCGTGCCTGAGTTGACACAAGGCCTACGGACACAAACAGAGAAGAAGATTCTTCTAGCAGACAAGGGCTGAAAACGGCCTGCACATCAGCAAGCTTGAAGAATAGTGATGGGCGAATTTATTTGCCAGGCGTGAATTTACGGTGAATTCCCGGCGATTAAATTTGCTAATTTCTGTACTATGCCTTTAAGAAAAGGAGCCCCACTACATATCAGGGTAAGGAGGATTATAAGAAAGAGGGCAAATGGCAGATAAAAGAATAGGGCAGAGGAAAAGAAGCAAAATTAGAGCTTATAGAGATATGGGAAACTTTGGAAGGAAAAAGAGTAGGAGAAGAAATGGGAGGAGAAAGCAAGAATAGAATGGCATTGTGGAGAGAAATATAGAGGAGAGAACAGAATGGATATAGAAGAGTCCAGAAAACAAATGACTTTAAGGGAAGTGGACAGGAAGTGGTAAAACAAAAGGGAAATGAGCAGAGAAGAAAAGGAGAAAGGGAGAGCAGAAGAGAAGTGGTGAGAATGAGACAGAAAGGGGGAAAATGTGAAATGGAAATAGAATCAAAATGAAAGAACAAAAGGGCCAAAAATAAAAATAAAGAAATCCTTGTTATGGAAGATTAGTCAGTAGTTACTTAATCCCTTCAAAATATGAAATGTTTCCAAAGAATTTTAAGGCAGTGACTCCGAACATGTTTTAATTCCTCTTATCCTTTGCTGATTTTTCTCTGGTCTATATACGCAGTCTCTCGTGTATTGCACTGCAGAACATCTTGGAGCCTCATTGCACATTTATAAGGGCCTTTTCAGCACTTTGGAATAAGAGCCCTATTTGTACAACACATCCCTCACCAGCCGCAGATCATGCCTTCAGTTATTGGTGCTGCTAAGTAGAATCCAAATTCCTTTCTTGCTGAAATATTATCTATAAAACCCCTTACACAGTTATATTAGAGAATAGGAGTTATTGTGACCTAATTTGGAAATGTCAGCTCCTAAAGAGCTAAAACAAAATAGCTGAGCTCTCCATATTCCCAATGCCGACATGTGAGGAACCTTATTATTACATCAGAAAACTGTATACAGCAGGGCCTTGGCGAATGTAAATATTCCACTTTTTTAACTGCTTCTTAAATCTTATTTCTCCCGCAAAAATGTCTCTTAAAAAATACTGGAACAGTGTCTGACTTTAATGTGGTAGGGAGAGACTGTTAGACTCAGCTGCATGGTCTGGCTGAACTAACAAATTACCAGACCTGTCTGAATTGTGGAGGCTCAGTTAAAAGACTCAGTAGTTTAAAGGGATCCTGTCATTGGAAAACATGTTTTTTTTTTCAAAAACACATCAGTTAATAGTGCTACTCCAGCAGAAATCTGCACTGAAATCCATTTCTCAAAAGAACAAACAGATTTTTTTATATTCAGTTTTGAAATCTGACATGGGGCTAGACATACTGTCAATTTCCCAACTGCCCCTGGTCATGTCACTTGTGCCTGCACTTTAGGAGAGAAATGCTTTCTGGCAGGCTGCTGTTTTTCCTTCTCAATGTAACTGAATGTGTCTCAGTGGGACATGGGTTTTTACTATTGAGTGTTGTTCTTAGATCTACCAGGCAGCTGTTATCTTGTGTTAGGGAGCTGTTATCTGGTTACCTTCCCATTGTTCTTTTGTTTGGCTGCTGGGGGGGAGGGGGTGATATCACTCCAACTTGCAGTACAGCAGTAAAGAGTGATTGAAGTTTATCAGAGCACAAGTCACATGACTTGGGGCAGCTGGGAAATTGACAATATGTCAAGCCCCATGTCAGATTTCAGAATTGAATATAAAAAATCTGTTTGCTCTTTTGAGAAATGGATTTCAGTGCAGAATTTTGCTGGAGCAGCACTATTAACTGATTCATTTTGAATATAATCTTTTTCCATGACAGTATCCCTTTAAAGACAAAAAGCAACAGAGCCATGTGCTTTAGCATTTATGACTTAAGGAAACCGGAAGGTCACTTATGGAAGCAGTATTATGATGGACACAATTTACACTCTATGCCAGTGGGTCCCAAACTCTTTTAGGATGAACCTAAAATAGTGGATTAAGACCCAGCCAGAAGGTTATGCTTTGGTGCTGAATCACATGGTAAGGCTCCCTGTGTCTTCTGCTGCAGTCAAGTTGGCATGAATAGAGAGCAGGCCCGGACTGGCAATCTGTGGGTTCTGGCAAATGCCAGAGGGGCTGCTATAAGGTGCCATAGAAAGTCAGTATTTAGTGGGCTGGTGGGGCCTGTTTGGGCCTCTCTGTGGGCTGATTGGGGCTCTGTGTACCTGAAATGCCAGGGCCTATTTTAATTCTCAGTCCGGACCTGATAGAGAGTATATGTGGGGGCACCTTCATGCCCTTGTACCCATCATAAATAGAGAGCTGCCCAAACTGGAGTGCCAAGACCTGTGGAAATTCAGCAACAAAGGATGGCAATATGGAAAGTACAATAAAAAAATTGAATGTAGCTGTTTTATTCACTTTGCACAGTAAATTACACACTTTTACTAAATACGTATGGGACCTGTTATCCAGAATGCTCGGGGCCTGGGGCTTTCGGGATAACAGATATTTCCATAATTTGGATCTTCATACCTTAACTCGATTAGAAAATTATATAAACATTAAATAAACCCAATTGGCTGCATTTTCTGCCAGTTAGGATAAATTATATCTTAGTTGGGATCAAGTACAAGCTACTGTTTTATTATTACAGAGAAAAAGGAAATCATTTTTAGAATTTTGGATTATTTCCATAAAATGGAGTCTATGGGAGACGGCCTTTCTATAATTCAGAGCTTTCAGGATAATGGGTTTTGTGATAAGGAATCCCGCGCCTGTACAGTGCTGCATTTCTGGTTTTAGTTTCCCTGTGAACTTAGTAAAAGTATGCGGTGCTTTTCTGCAGCAATCATGTTTTTATGTGTCTTCTGTTAAAGCTTAAAGGAAAACTATACCCCCAAAAAGAACACTTAAGCAACAGATAGTTCATATTATATTAAGTGGCATATTAAAGAATCTTACCAAACTGGAATATATATTTAAGTAAATATTGTCCTTTTACATCTCTTGCCTTGAACCACCATTTCGTGACTCTATTTGTGCTGCCTCAGAGATCACCTGACCAGAAATACTACAACACTAACTGTAACAGGAAGAAGTGTGGAAGCAAAAGACACAACTCTGTCTGTTAATTGGCTCATGTGACCTTACATGTAAGGTTTGTTGGTATTTTTGTGTGCACAGTGAATCCTACGATCCCAGGGGGCGGCCCTTATTTTTTAAAATGGCAATTTTCTATTTATGATTACCCAATGGCACATATTACTAGAAAAGTATATTATTATGAAAATGGTTTATTTACTTGAAGCAGGATTTTACGTATGAGCTGTTTTATGCAATATCTTTTTATAGAGACCTACATTGTTTGGGGGGTATAGTTTTCCTTTAAGATGTGTTCAGCCGATTTCAACTTGACCTCCCTTAAAACCAGCGACATTTGTATGTCACATTATAACTTTGAAATAATTTGCTAATTTTTTTTTCTTGTAAGATAGCAATTTTTGTCATATGGAATTTTTGTCACATGGAATGTTTGCATATGTATTGTACTTGTTTATGAAACGAATAAACATATTGAAAGAGTATACCAGGGACATGAAATCTGTATGATGGATTGGTGCATATACATGGTGCAGAATGAGCTGCACCTCATCCTTCTCAGTTGCATTCATTTTTTTTTTTTTTTTTAAATCTGTTTTATTTTAACATTTACAAATGCAATGGCAAACGATAATATATACATTACATTTAGCATAATTTTCTTGTAGGAGGGGGAAGGTTAGTGTAGGATATCAATAAACTTGAGCCGTTCTTACCAGTATTCATTCATTACATTTGATACCATATTCATCACTTGTATTGATTTCTCGCCATTACATAAATATGTTCCATGGAGCCCATATATGTGTATGTTTCTCTACTGTGTCTGCCAATAAAGCTGTTAAATATAACACATTCTGTGTCTGGTTAATTCTTTCTACTATACTTTGAGTGTCTATAGTTTTTTGGAGCCAATTCTTTACCAAGTTGATTCTGGCTACTGCTAAAATTTGACCCATTAAAGCATTTTGTTGTTTTGTAAGTTCTTTAGTTGGTTGGGCTAAAAGCGCTATAGTAACCTCAGGAGTAATAGATTTATTAAATACATTTCCAATTGTTTGAAAAACATCTTTCCAATATGCTGCTGCTATGGGGCATGTCCACCAAATGTGGTAATAATCCCCTATTTCTGTGCATCCCCGAAAACAAGAGTTGGGAGAGGTGGGATCATATTTATGTTTCCGAGCTGGGGTAATATACCAGCACATCATCACTTTATAAACTGACTCTTTTAAAGCAGTATTAGGGGAGATTTTGGAGATAGTATTCCAAATCACATTCCATTTTTGCTGAGAAATTGAGTGTCCCAAGTTGCATTCATTTTTATTGGTTTTCCCTTATACAGTAAATGAGTGCAGCATTTGCATGTAAAACATATAATGAATTTCATTTTCTATTATCTGTGGTTTTTGAGTAATTTAGCTTTTTATTCAACAGCTGTCCAGTTAGCAATTTCAGCAATCTGGTTGCTAAGGTCCAAATGCCCCTAGCAACCGTGCATTGATTTGAATAAGAGACTGGACTATGAATAGGAGAGGCCTGAATAGTAAGCTGAGTAATGAAAAGCAATAACATGACATTTATAGCCTTACAGAACATTTGTATTGTAGATGGGGGTCAGTGACCCCCATTTGAAAGCTGGGAAAAGTCAGAAGAAGAAGGCAAATAATTCAACAACTATAAAAAAACAAACAGTGAAGACCAATTGTCATTCTATAACATACTAAAATATTATTTAAAGGAATAATGTAAATTCAGACTTTCCTGCTTGGCCCACAACTCGTTAAAAAAGTTTCAATTTGGCTCTGCAACACTTGAAAGAGTAGCCACCTCTGAAACTGTGACATACGTGGAAAGAACAACTGGAGAGCCTTTTCAATCTCTTTTTATTTTTATTTCTTTATTGAAGCATTGTTATTTAAAGGTGAACCACCCCTTTAAAAGAAAGAACAATTGGGAACTGATAATGGCATAGCTGAGGTCTCATGAATATTAATTTTGCCCAGTCTACGTTTGTGTCAGGGCCAATAGCATTGACATGATCTACAAATACTGTGTATATTTCCATTTGATAGACTGGAGAGGGTCTTGTGGGTAAGTCGGTCTGTAAAATGAGTAGTTTGAAATGTTTTGTTTTGTTAGATTTGCCGGGAGAGCGTCTGTGTGTATAGCAAGGCAAGGGTAGTTGTACGATTAGGTTTTATGAGATTTTCTGGATGCATTGTTGAGTCTCCTGTTATTTGAAGCTTTCAATTTGTTCATTTTCTGAGACTTTATTAAGGCAATCACATATTTTTAGGCAGGAAAGGACTGGGGGACCCAGGGCCGCTGTCTTAGGGCCCCCAGCCGCAACCTCCCTTCAGCCCCGTCACTTGCGGGTGCACATTTTTTTGGCCCAGAGAGGGAGGGCTGGACCAGGAGCCAAGGATTCGGGCAGGGAGTGGGTCTGGGCATGCGGGCCCACCAGGTTTATTCCCAGTGTCCTGCCAGCCCAGCCCGACCTAGTTTTCGGGGGTGAAGGTTGTTGAAACCTCTGTGGTATCAAAAGCTTGATTGAATCCAGGAAAATCAGGGTTAGAAATTTTTCGGTATGATCGTTTTCACCTGGATGTGTTATGTAAGAGAAAGCTCCTTGGGAACTTCCTCACCAGTGATTTACTTAATGATGTCTCTATAGCAGTAATCTCCAACCAGTAGCTCGTGAGCAACATGTTGCTCTCTAACCCCTTGGATGTTGCTCTCAGGGTCCTTAAAGCAGGTGCTTATTTTTGGATTCCTGTCTTAAAAGCAAGTTTTAATTGCATAAAAACTAGGGATGCACCGAATCCAGGATTCGGTTCGGGATTCGGCCAGGATTCGGCCTTTTTCAGCAGGATTTGGATTCGGCCGAATCCTTCTACCCGGCCGAACCGAATCCGAATCCTAATTTGCATATGCAAATTAGGAGCGGGGAGGTAAATTGCATGACTTTTTGTCAGAGAACAAGGAAGTAAAAATTTTTCCCCTTCCTGCCCCTAATTTGCATATGCAAATTAGGGTTCGGATTCGGTTCGGTATTCGCCCGAATCTTTCACGAAGGATTCGGGGGTTTGGCCGAATCCAAAAAAGTGGATTCGGTGCATCCCTAATAAAAACTAAGTATAGTGCCAAGAAGAGCCTCTCATAGGGGCTGCCAAATAGCCAATCATATCCCTTATTTGTGACTCTAAGGAACTTTTTCCTGCTGGTGCTGCTCCCCAACTCTTTTTACATTTGAATGTGGCTCACTAATAAAAAAAGGTTGGGGACCCCTGCTCTGTAGAAATAAATCAAGTGGACTTGCTGTGTTTTTCACCAGTCATCCAACTGGCTTTCTCAATTCAGAATAACTTGTACTAAGGATCTCTCTTCTCTTTATATCCTCTGGAATGTTATATAGCGAAGTAAGATCCTATGTACAAGTTATTCTGCGCATGCGCCGAATGTCACGAAGTTTTCCGATTTCACTTCGTGACATTCGGCGCATGCGCAGTAGAGCCGTACCGGTAACTGTTCCTACTGCGCATGCGCCAGAAAACGCCGGTCATCGCAGGAAGAAGACGCGCGTGGAAGAAGATGGCGACTGTGAACTCCATGGACAGGACCTGCGCAGAGGGGTGAGTAACAAGTTAGGGGCATTTGCCCAGGGGGACAGGTAGGCCAGGGGGGAGGAGGGAGGGGGGGCAACGGAGGGGAGGGGTTTTGCGCCCTGGGGCTTTCCTTCTCCTTTAAAGGGAACCTGTCACCCAGACATAAAAATCTGCACAATAAAAGTCTTTTGCAAATTAAATATGAAACCCAATTATTTTTTTAAATAAAGACAGTAATACCTGTTATGAATATATTTCAGAATCTCAGTTTACAATCGTATATTGCCTGTACTGCCTCAGGCATAGAGACGGGGCAGTCAGTTACTTTCACTTTCGCAGTCAATTACTTTCACTTTCCATTCTACACTTCCTAGATATCACTGCTCTTCTCTCATCCACTTCCCTCCTCAGCATTTATACATGTGTAGCCTGTGCAAGGGACTGTGCCCCAGGCAGTAACGAACTAGAGGGGGGCGGGCCCTGGTGTGGAACGTACGCCATTTTCTGTTGCCGGAGTCAGTGGCGCGCAAGCTGCTGGGGCCCTGAGGGGGTGCCGGGCCCTGGCCCAATCGCACCCCCTGCTCCCCTGGTAGTTACGCCACTGGCCCCAGGGCCCCTATTCTGGCACATACACAAGATTTTGGGGTGATACTAAGGGGCAGATTTATAAAGGTTTGAATGGTAAATTTGAATTTTTTTTTTGGTGTCAAAACTCACAAATTCGAATTTAAAAGCACCAACTGGAATGTGAGATTTATCACAACTCGACCATGGAAACAGTTGTAATTTGAATATTTGCCACCTAAAACCTGCCGAGTTAATTTACAAGTCAATGGCAAAAAGAGGTCTTTGAACCATTTCAATATGTTAATTGCCTTCCTGACATTCAAGCTTTTTTTCGGAGGGAAACTCAATTTGATTTTGAATTTTTGGTCAGGACTATTCAATCGAATATAAGACGTTCAAGTTTTTCCATAAATAACCTCTCATTCGAGTTGTGCGTACATTTGAATTTATTATTCAAAAAAACAGAAATTTGACCTTTGATAAATAACCCCCTAAATGTCCACAAAATGGCGCCTGCCTGCTTGCTACGATTGTGGATTTCCAGACTTAATATAAATCATTTATATTGTATAAGCAAAAGTATTTTGCTCAACCAACAGTATAGAAAAGGATTTGGAATTATTTCAGAGTGACAGGTCCCCTTTAAAGGAGAACTAAACCCTAAAACTGTATATTGTAAAAAATGCCATATTTTATATACTGAACTTATTGCACTAGCGGCAGTGATCCCCAACCTTGTGAACCCGTGAGCAACATTCAGAAGTAAAAGGAGTTGGGGAGCAACACTAGCATGAAAATGTTCCTAAGGTGCCAAATAAGTGCTGTGATTGGCCATTTAGTAGCCCCTATGTGCATTGTCAACCTACATTGAGGCTCTGTTTAGCAGTTTACCTGGTTTTTATGCAGCCAAAACTTGCTTCCAAGCCTGGAATTCAAAAATAAGCTCCTGCTTTGAGGCCACTGGAAGCAACATCCAAGGGTTGGTGAGCAACATGTTGCTCAAGAGCTACTGGTTGGGGATCGCTGCACTAGCCTAAAGTTTCAGCTTCTCAATAGCAGCAATGATCCAGGACTTCAAACCTGTCACAGGGGGTCACCATCTTGGAAAGTGTCTGTGACACTTATTAGACCATTTTTCATAACAAAGGGTTCCTTAATTGTTTGCTTTATTGAATATGATAGCAATGAAAGATTAAAATGTTCATGATTATTATCATGTGCCCTTAGGCTTCCGGCTGGGAGGGGGATTTGCTTCAACTGCAAATCGAAAGAATAGGAAGCCTAATAATTAAAAATATATATGGTAAACAATTTAGACCAATTGAATGTTTATGTGAAGGTGAACTACCCCTATTATATAAAAGGACAGTGTGGTGTGAACTTGTACTTGGGCTATAGCTCCAGCTACAACAGGTCAGGTCTCCAGGCTAATCTGCACCATTCTTTTGCACAAGGTAATATAGAATATAGAGGCAAACAAGCATGCCATTCCATGGGTAGCAGCAATCTTATTGGGCCTTTAGCTGCTTTGAAAAGGATTCTCAGTACGGTAAGTTGACAGTTGACCGAGAAAGTGACAGTCACCATTCACAGGAACCAGAAGACCCTGAAGTTGCCAGCGGTGCTCTACACAGAAATATTATATTTTCCAAACATTCACAAGCATCACAGGTTACTATACACAGTCCATAGCACCCCATTATTTAGTAAAATTATCATTTGGATATTATTTAATAAATAATAATGTCTGACTCACATCTTATACTAGCATGATGCAATAGACATATCCATGACATAGAATTATAGGGGTGTGGGTCATGAAAAAAAGGGTGCAAAGTTTGCTACTGGTCTAGTCACCCATAGCAACCAGATGTTGGATTAAAAAAACAAGCATCTGAACTGAACTGTGTTTTTTATTACTTTATAGAGTTTTTATGAGAGTCGCACAGACACCATATTTGCTGTAGGTGGGGAACTTACACCTTTTATTGTGACCACCTGTGCATGCACAGGTAAACTCCCTACCTGCAACAAATATGGTGTCTGTGCGACTCTCCCAAAAACTCTATCTACATTGTGCTGACAAGTGCCGACTGTCTAGAGAGATCTGCACCACCAGTGCAGGAGAGATAAGAAAAGTGAGAGGTGCGGTAGGATTCGAATTTGGCCGAACCAAATCTGAATCCTTAAATTCATGTGACTTTTCATCCCACAACTGCACACTGTGAAAGTTTGAACACATTTATGTGTTTTTTTATGTGATATTACAGTTTTGCTAATGAAGGTAAATTGCCCTTTAAGCTGTGAGTCTTAGTTCTCCCAAGAGACTTGATTATCTTAAATTGTTACAAAAGTATCTATTCTCTGTCTAGAGACCTCTGGTGTTAAATGACCTGTAGGGGCCCAGCGTAATCAGGGGCCCATTTCTATTTTCATTTGTGCTGCTGGGTCTGGTACACTTGCTGGGAGAAGAAGGTAGGCAAGGCGTGTATGTGCACTGGTGCGTGTAATGGGGACAACCATCTTCCTGTATGCCGGACCTATAGGGTGGGGAGAAGGTCCTCCAGTAACGACACACCGCAGCAATTTGTTGTCAAACACTTCTTTCTT
The DNA here is from genome assembly GCA_038501925.1 of Xenopus petersii. Classification (NCBI taxonomy): domain Eukaryota; kingdom Metazoa; phylum Chordata; class Amphibia; order Anura; family Pipidae; genus Xenopus; species Xenopus petersii. The sequence continues at coordinate 19,691,637 of CM076685.1, read as the reverse complement.
TAATCATCATGGCATTCATCGGCACAGCAGTTCACTGACAGGGCTCTATTCCCCGGTCCTTCAGCTTTACCTCTTACTTGGACTGAACACTATCAGGGGGGCTCACTCTTACAGGTACCCCTCCTGGGCCCTGACTGGCACTGTCCAGCCAAACCTCTCCTCTTAGGCCCTGACTGGTGGGTATCCCGCTGAACACACTGTGCCTACTATCTCGTCATAGGAGCCACCACAGCTAGGGTTGCCACCATTTCTGGATAAAAATACCGGCCTTCCTAAATTCGTTTTTTCCTATTAATAGCATTGGCATCAATTTTACCGGCCAGGTGGCAACCCTAGCCACAGCTGCCCATGCTAGTCTCCTGCCTAGCTTATGCCCACTACAGCATACTAGTTACCATCAGCTTTCTCACTACCTAAATCCAATAGCTCTTCTGTGGAATGACTCAACTGTCAGAGCGTTTACTGCTGTCTTTCCTTCCCATGATGCATCTCAATATTCCCACCTACAACCTTCCTTTTTATCACTTCCTTTCCTCCACCCACCGGGGACTTTCCCTAGCAACAGTTACCCTCTAGCTCCCTCTAGTGGTTCACCAGGAAATACTGTTAATTACACATTTGTGCTTAAAGACGTGCGCCAAACTGGGCCCAGCATAGAGAGCATGGGTGCACACGTGCCTGAATCTGCATGCATCCAGACCCAGCTGTAGCCTAGAAGGTGGCCCTGTGTGGATGGACCTCACATGTCATTTACCCACCACTGGTGCTGTGGTGAGCAGAGGTGGACAGAGTTGCTGTTGAAAATCATGATAAAAGCAGTGTTATAACACAAAGCTCATGAAAATGAACAAGAATAAAAATGTAAATTGAAAGAGTTCTCTGAAAAGCTCTCTAAGCAATTTGAAATCAAGTTCTTGGGTCCATTTAAAGAGAGAGAGCATTATTTGATTTATTATACACCACTATTTATAAGGACTTTTTTTTTAGAGCTTACACAAGAGGCCATATGTGAAGAGTCTTAGGAGGCACCAAAGCAGCCTCAGGAATATCACTTGGTCTGGTCTGTGACCAGACAAGGGTTGCTGCAAATTTTTTGTTAAACCATCAACTAGTCTGCCCCCTTCTGGAATTGGCTGATATTGCAGGAGAAAGGAGATTGGAGACGCTCTTTCCATTTGTCCTGCCTCCAGAGGAACAGCTTAAAGGACCAGTAACATCAAAAAATGAAAATGTTTTAAAGTAATACAAATATAATGCAGTGTTGCCCTGCACTAGTAAAACTCATATGTTTGCTTCAGAAACACTACTATTGTTTATATTAATAAGCTGCTGTGTAGCAATGAGGGCAGCCATTAAAAGGAGAAAAGGCTCAGTTTACACAGCAGATAGCAGATAAGCTCTGTAGAACATAATGGTATTATCTGTTATCCGCTATTTAACCTGTGCCATATAGCTTTTTTTCAATTTCCTCCATTGCTACACAGCAGCTTGTTTATATGAACTATAGTAGTGTTTCTGAAGCAAACAGATCAGTTTTACCAGTGCAGGGCAACACTACATGATATTTTCATTACTTTAAAACACTAATTTTTTGGTGTTACTGTTCCTTTAATGCCTAGTTGTCCTGCACTGACAGATAGGGCCAACTTAGAAAACCGTATAAATTAAATGCAAATAAAAGATGTTCTGATATTACTGCAGAGCATGTGTGCCCCCCATGCAGCTCTCCAAAAGGATCTTAGGAAAAAGGGCAGTTGTTAGCATTAAATGATCTCTGGTTTCCTATTTTAACTAAAATAAACAACCCAAGAGGACAATTAACAGCCTTGAGGGCCCAGTGCATTGATTTCAGTAGGGATTATGATGATTAGAAACACTAGGCTGAATGGGGATTTTCAGTAGAATGTCATTGTGAAATGACTCATTGTTCAGGCATTCCTCATGAGCTGAATTTACAGGGGGTTGCTGGAAATATGTATTGCAACAGATTGAGGCGTAAAGGCTGCATATTCCTGCTGTATGTCACCCCCTTCTGAATCACCTGTTTGTGAACTTAAAACCTCACTGGCAAATGAACTTATAAAGCCTGGAGAATAATTCTCTCCATCCTTCCTGCTCCAGCAACTGAAAGTACTTTATCACAGCGAGAAAAAAAACAATGGAATACTGTAATGTATGTGTTCAGGCACATTGCATGTTCAAAACTCCAGATATTTCTGAGAAAATGGGAAGGCTAAGTCTGTCTTTCTTGAAGCTCAAAGGTGGGGTTGGCACCAGGTCTGGACTGAGAATTAAAATAGGCCCTGGCATTTTAGGTACAAAGAGGCCCAATCAGTCAACATAGAGGCCCAAACATCTCCCACCAGCCCACTAAATACTGACTTTCTATGGGACCTTATAGCAGCCCCTCTGGCATTTGCCAGAACCCACAGATTGCCAGTCCGGGCCTGGTTGGCACCCCTGAGGGGGCAGGGAACTGTGGCAAGGAGGCTCAGCTTGAAGCCCAGTTGGGGATAGATTTGGGGAGAATGATTCAAGTGTCCACAAATTATGGCAGAAATACCAACATATCTCTAAATCTTGGTTGGACTCTAAGTGGGGCTTGAACTGAAAAGCTCTAAGCCAACCAACTGCTCCTGCCCTCCCAAAATGATGATTAAAAATGGTTTGAGCTTTGCAGAGTCTTTGTGAGTATATGGACATTTCTGGCTCACAGCAGCTTATAAACATAACAAGAGATGCTCAGTTCCTGGCATATTAAAGGGATGTCCACTGGCCATTAATGAGTCACGTTCGTATTTAGAAAGCTCACTGAATACAACATGCACCTACGGGGGGGGGGGGGGAGAACACACAGGTTGTCAGTGCCAACCCCATGCTAAATAAAAATTAATGGTTCCAGCCAAGAGGATGGAATCTAATAGGCGAGGATCTCTTTTCAGCCTCATTCCATATGTTCCTATGATATTACATGACTCATTTATGCATGAAGGAATGAATGGAGATGAATTGCAATCTAGGAAGACTTTAACCTGTCAGTTTTTAAGGGACTGCAAATACCAAATATAAAAAACCCCAATAACACACCCACTTTCAGTCATTTTTAATTATTAAAGGGGAACAATGTAAATTTAATATAAGCTTCCTCATTCTGAAATAATCATGTTTATCTTCACTATTCCTCTCTCAGCAGCTGTTTCTCTTCATTCTGTCTTCATTCAGGAGTTGGGTGTCAGATGAATGATCCAATATATCTTATAGGGGGGGTCCCTTTCCTAGCAGATGTATTAGAGCTCACTCAAAAAACTGATTCCAGCACAAACAAAATAACTGCCGTTTGCACAAATCCTGCATGTAGAGAGACCGGAGTTCTGGTGATTTTATTAGTGAGCTCTAATACATCTTCTAGGCAAAAGGAGCCCAAGTATTAAATATATTAGATTACTTATCTGACACCCAACTGCTGCATGAAGACAGAATGAAGATTGATTGTATTTAGAAAGTATGCTGAAGCTTATATTCAATTTTCATTTTCACGACAGTTCCCCTTTAATTTTTTTCCCCGCTTTTCAAAATGATGCACACAATTTAGCCGGGCTCTAACGCAATTAATCTATATTAGTTAAGGAGCATCAGCAGCCCGGGTGCTAGGTACCAGCACCAAGCAATCCATTCAGCCAAGAAGCTTGGGAAAAACTATTTGTGAAGCCCATAAGGCTGCATTCTAACAGCAACAATCCTACACATACATATATCTATAAGGAAGGAGAGCAGTGTTTGTGTGGAAGATAAAGTAAACTTTATTGAAGTGTAGGTATAAATCCGACACATTTAGTAGCGTCATTCTGGATCAACATGTTTGAGAACCCCGCTCAATACCATTAGATGATTTGATTCGGACTTGAGCACAACAGGAGATTTGTATTATTACCCACAGTCATGCATTATAATAACAGGGCCTGATCGGCAAACTTAATTCTTTAACTGCTACAGTAAGTAACAATGAAAAAACTCACGTGGGAAACTGCAGTCACTTGGACCTAGAAAAGCCTGGAAGCAACGGTATCTGGAGTCAGGTAGGAATATTAATATTAACGGTAAGAATCCCCCCCTTTTTGGGTGCATAAACACTATCTGAACCGCAAAAAAAAAATATATTCAGTTTATTCAACCACTCCCTCACCTTGTTGGGACTTCAAGTCCCTCTGCTTTGCATAGAATCTGTGCATTGCTCACCATAGCAAGAAAGGGGACTTCAATCCATTGCTTCAACATGTAACAGTGTGAGGGAGGGCTTGGTTTACTTCATCATGTAAGTCTGCATGCCAGTTATTTATACAGTGAATAAAGTACCCCCTACTGTAAAATATAAGGATATTATAAGTTACCGAGGAGTTCCATGAACATATAATTTATACAGGTCCGAGGTGACTTCTAATATCCTCATATTTTCCAACAAGGGGCACTTTATTTATTATAATGCACAAGCTTTAGTGAATCATGTGACAGAAATGACATCACTACTCACCGTTTATAACTGATGACATCACTAGTCACCGTTTATAAGGATAAAATTGACAAGATCTTCATGGCTTTTGTGTATTATATAGAAATATGTGTATTTTGGCAGTTCTGATAGTATTTATGCACTTTATTTTTGCACAAGCCCAACGGAATGAACTCATGTCTTAAAGAAACGGCGTGTTTTCCCTATTTCACGAGAATCATACCACGTCCTAGTGTTTTGGTAGAAGACAAATGTACAAGCCTTATTCTAGATCAGGATTGACCCCGGGTATTGTGGAAGTTGTAGTTCAGTAGCAGCTAGGTGGATACTAGGAACTAGTATGATTTACCATTTAAAAACAGTATAGCAAAATAACATAAATTGGACAATGCAAATGCATATTGGGTACATATGATGAAAAGCATACAATGATACAAAACTGCAGTGTGTTATGCTTTTCCAGTATAAAATATCATCACCTTATAGGGGCATATTTATCAAGGGGTGAAAAGCCAATTCTCTGCAGTATTTTCTCATAGCCCAAACCAGGCAGAATTCTCCCATTCTTTAGAATGGATCTACAAGCATGCTAATAACCCATTAAGTGCCAGCAATGTAGAATCTATGTTAAACAGATGACAGCTTACTGGGAATGGAACCTGTCTAAACTGTCGTAATGTGTAAAAAAGGGCAACAGAGAAAAGGAAATAAAAGATATGCCTAAACTAGCACAGTTGAGGACAAAAAGAATATGGAACCCCTTAATTGGTTAAAGATTAGTTTGATAGTTATATGCAAAGGTCTGACTGTTGTCATAATAAATGGTTGCAAAAAACTGAAAAGAGAAAAGAACCCCCGCATATAACCGACAAGATTTTGTAGTAATCCCAAAATTGAGGTGTGTTACCTTATCGGTAATAGATAATAAATTAATTGAAGAGATGTAAGTGCCAATTAGGGCGTGTATTGATTCCTTATCCTAACAAACATATATAGAATCAAAATCAAATAAGAAGTCAATTGATTTAAAATAGGTGCTAATCAATAAATAAGGTGAGATCCAATAAATTAGTTAAAAAATACTGCTCCAGGCATTATTTACTAATAGATCTATACCTTATCACTACAATTAATCACAGTATAATACTAGAGTGCAGTTCCTAAGTGAATAAAGTGTGATAAATAGTGAGGATTACTTAAAAAGTTCATTAAATATCTAAAAAATTATTATAAGTCTAATGACCAAAGATGGGGGTGAGTTGATAAAAGCAATTCATGGCTCAAATCCATAAATAGAGTTAATAAGAAAATTGGAAAAATTGGAGAGAGGGTGGAGTTGTCCCAAAAGCTAACTGCCTGATCGTTTTCTAAGGCCTGGGCACCACAAAGTAGGAGAACCCTAAAAAGCCACAAATCCACGGGCCCTTAGAAATGAAGGAAGCTTTGAGAGATTAAAGGAGAATGAAAGGTTAAAACTAAGTAAGCCTTATAAGAAAGGTCCATCTAAATATATCAGTAAACCCCCAACGTAATGCTGCTCTGAGTCCCCTGTCAAAAGAAACACAGCATTTCTTTCTTTCTATTGTGTACACATGGGCTTCTGTATCAGACTTCCTGCCTTCAGCTTAAACCTCATTGCCCTGGGCAAGAGCATGCTCAGTTTGCTCCTCTTCCCCAACCCCTCCCTTCTCTACTGTAATCTGAGCCCAGAGCAGGGAGAGACTCAGGCAGGAAGTGATGTCACACCATGTTAATACTGCAGCTCCTATTCTAAACAAACAGAGTTTCTAGAGCTTTTTACTCAGGTATGGTAAAACATTCTACAGAATAAATATAGCATTCTAGCTTGCACTATTGCAGCTAATCTATTGGCAATAAAATGCCTCTGTAGCTTTCCTTCTCCTTTAAAGGAAGAGATGGATTATGCCAAGAAATATCCGACCTCACACCCCCAGTAATTCTAGAATGAACAGATGCTAAGATTAAAAGATAGGTTAAAAGTACTTGCACCTTGAAAAAGCTGTTAAGCGAAACGCGTTTGCGTTTCTTCTACTTTTAACCTATCTTTTAATCTATTTACTCTCAGCATCTGTTCGTTCTAGAATTACTGGGGGTGTGAGGTCGGATATTTCTTGGCATAATCCATCTCTTCCTTTAATCTCTCAAAGCTTCCTTCATTTCTAAGGGGCCGTGGATTTGTGGCTTTTTAGGGTTACTCAGCTCTTCCTAAGCTTAGGGCAAGCTAATACATCAAAGCCACAGTCCCGGTTACCCTGTCCTGCCTCCTACTTTGTGGTGTCCCAGGCCTTAGAAAACGATCAGGCAGTTAGCTTTTGGGACAACTCCACCCTCTATCCAATTTTTCCAATTTTCTTATTAACTCTATTTATGGATTTGAGCCAAGAATTGCTTTTATCAACTCACCCCCGTCTTTGGTCATTAGATTTATAATAATTTTTTAGATATTCAATGAACTTTTTAAGTAAATCCTCACTATTTATCGCACTAGCACTTTATTCACTTAGGAACTGCGCTTTAGTATTATACTGTGATTAATTGTAGTGATAAGGTATAGATCTATTAGTAAATGCCTGGAGCAGTATTTTTTAACTAATTTATTGGATTTCACCTTATTTATTGATTAGCACCTATTTAAAATCAATTGACTTCTTATTTGATTTTGATTCAATATATGTTTGTTAGGATAAGGGCTCTTACTGACGAGCGTTTGAAGCTGCGCTCCTCTGCGTTCCGTTTTTCTGAGTTCAGCCGCAGGGGAGCGCAGGAATAGACGCATTAAGTTATTTTCAATGGGGCTGAACTCACACAGGCGCATGTAGGCGCCGAACGCAGGTTGAGACGCAACATGCTGCATTTTTCCTGCGTTCGGCGCCTACACGCGCCTGCGTGAGTACAGTCCCATTGAAAATAACTTAATGCGTCTATTCCTGCGCTCCCCTGCGGCTGAACACAGAAAAATGGAACGCAGGGGAGCGCAGCTTCAAACGCTCGTCAGTAAGAGCCCTAAGGAATCAATACACACCCTAATTGACACTTACATCTCTTCAAGTAATTTACTATTACCGATAAGGTAACACACCTCAATTTTGGGATTACTACAAAATCCTGTTGGTTATATGCGGGGTTCTTTTCTCTTTTCAGTTTTAAACTAGCACAGTTGTGAGCATGGCCGAATTAACGTTCACCAATACACAACCCATCTAATGTAAAGAGACATGGGGAGGCACATTTATCAAAGGTCGAATTTTGAATTAATGCGAGTTTTTAAAAACTCGCCAAAACTGCCATAAATTCGACCAATTGAAATTCATTAAAAAAACGAATTTTTAAAACTCAGATGAATTAAATTGACCCGAAAAACCTGAATCGATTCAAATCAAAATTCAATTTGAATTTAAAAAACTTGATTTGAAAAAAAAAACCGAATGTCAGGAAGGCTGCAAACAACTCCAAATTGATCCCTGGACATCTCCCATTGATTTAAACAGCAATTCGGCAGGTTTTAGGTGGCGAATAGTCAAATTCGAGTTATTAAAGGGCCAAAGTATGATTTGAATTTGAAAATTCTAATTTTCAATTCGACCCTTGATAAATCTGCCTCTTTACAGTCTCCTTTAATTCCTTTTGTAACATTGTGACTTACAATTGGTTTCAATGTCTATTAAACTGGAATATTGCTGAGTATTTTCTGGAATGCGATAAACAGCACAGTTATGGTTGAAACAATGGAATGATACCTGTTGGGTTGAAAGAAGCCATGGAGTCTGGTCGCCTTATATCAGTTATGAGTGGATACCTAAAAGGAACTCAGACTGTGAACTGGCCCCAAAAACCCAACAAATGGGAAATATCAAAGGTCTTGCCTAGATTGCATCATGGTTGGAACCTGCCAGCTAAAAAAAACCTACCAGATTTAAAAAAAAGTAGTGCACCTTATGCAAAAAAGTAAACTAATACTATCTGAAAGTAAGAAGTTATCCATAAATAACACACACAGCCACATACACCGGTGATCTTTTTGGCCGATCTGAAGCTACCCTTCATTTTCTAATCGATCACATCAAGCACAGTGCTTTTCAGTAAGTTAAATTAAAGACCAAATGATGGTATCCATTGTAAGCATGCCCATAGGAAGAAAGCTGTGTATCTTAAAGGGATACTGTCATGGGAAAAAAAATTTTTTTCAAAATGAATCAGTTAATAGTGCTGCTCCAGTAGAATTCTGCTTTGAAATCCATTTCTCAAAAGAGCAAACATATTTTTTTATATTCAATTTTGAAATCTGACATGGGGCTAGACATATTGTCAATTTCCCAATCGCCCCGAGTCATGTGACTTGTGCTCTAATAAACTTCAATCACTCTTTACTGCTGTACTTCAAGTTGGACTGAAATCACCCCCTCCCTTTTCCCCCCAGCAGCCAAACAAAAGAACAATGGGTAGGTAACCAGATAGCAGCTCCCTAACAGAAGATAACAGCTGCCTGGTAGAACAGCACTCAATAGTAAAAACCCATGTCCCACTGAGACACATTCAGTTACGTTGAGAAGGAAAAACAGCAGCCTGCCAGAAAGCATTTCTCTCCTAAAGTGCAGGCACAAGTCACATGATTGGGGGCAGTTGGGAAATTGACAAAATGTCTAGCCCCATGTGAGATTTCAAAATTGAATATAAAAAAAATCTGTTTGCTCTTTTGAGAAATGGATTTCAGTGCAGAATTCTGCTGGAGTAGCACTATTAACTGATTCACTTTGAAAAAAACGTTTTCCGATGACAGGATCCCTTTAAATAAAATCTCATACAATGTTACCTTGAATTGTGCAAGGGAAATGCTTACAAATGCTCCAGAACAACTGGTAGAAGCCATTGGGGTATATTTATCAAAGAGTGAAGTTAGAGATTACCACAGTCCACTAGTGTGAAATTCCACCACTCTCCATTCATTTCTATGGGATTTTGAAAGAAGTATTTATCAAAAGATGAACTTTCACCCATTGATAAATTCCCTTTTAAAATCCCATAGAAATGAATGGAAAGTGGTGGAGTTTCACACTAGTGGACTGCAGTGATCTCTAACTTTCATTAAAGTCCAGATAGGGGAATTGGGTAGAGGCTCTGGCCTAGCCACTCGCCAGTGAAATATTTAAAAATAAATGGAAAGCCAATACCTTGTCTGCTACAATACCTTGTCTGCTTAAACCATAAAATGGTGTAAAAAATTATTTTATAAAACGTACTGACCATGATTTTGGAAACAAGTGTAATAACATATTTGTTGTTAATATGTTTTGCAGCATCAAAGTAGAACTTCACACTTTTCAAATGAGGTAGAAACATCCCTCATACCCTCCTGATTCTTTTTTTCAGTCAGTGAGTAACTATTTTTAAATATTTTGTATTGATTGGATTTTATTGTATTTATTACAGGTGGAATATGAAGCACTTTACAAATACATGAAGCACTTTATATGCGTTGTCAGATCAAGATAGTTATTTACATGAATTCTTTATTGGCAAAGATAAAAAAATAGCACATATTTTGCATTATATAATATGATGTACACATGTATGTTCTTAACAATATGTTTATTAAATGGTTAAAAATGTTTTTATATGCACATTTGAGATGACCACCACTAGGGGTCACACTAGTTTTGCCTATAAAAGTTGTACAATCTCTTATGCTAATTGTCACTGAGGAAGGGCCATGTAGTCCCGAAACGTTTGAACATTGAAGTTTTGTGAGCACCATGGAATAAAGTTTGGGATTCACCCATTTGTAGCAGACAAGGTATTGGCTTTCCATTTATTTTTGGTGATCTCTAACTTCACTCTTTGATAAATATACCAGTTAGTTTCTAGTTATATATATATTATGTGCCATTAGTTCAAAATAGTAGCAGAGTTGGATCAAGGGTAGAAAACCAGATGCCTGCAGAAGAGATGGATGCACGTTTGTACTAGTAAGTCTTCCCTTAGGTCAAATTTTTCAAGGGTCGAATAATAAATTAAAATTTTCGAGTGTTGAAATGCACACATTCGAATTTTAATCCCCCTATTCGAATGTAAATTTGGAGATGGTAATAGCCTTCCTGACATGCGAGTTTTTTTTCAGGAGAGATACGATTAGAATTTTAGGTTCAGGACCATTTGATCGAATATTAGAAATTCAATTTTTTTCTTAAATAACCTCCCAGTCGAATTGAGAGTATATTTGAATTAAAAAAAAATTCCCATGAATTCGAAATTCAACCTTTGATAAATGGGCCTCCTAGAGTGTACAAGGACACTATCTTAGTCTGCCTGGCATACACAGTGCTTCAAAGCAAGACACAAATGCCACTTTATTCTCTTCTTAAAGGAGAACTAAACCCCCCCATTAATCAAAAATCCCCACCGCATTCCGTCCATTGGCCTCCCTCAATGCTTTCTCCCTCCTTAGTAACTCAGTGGAAAAAGTATCCGTCATACTGCTCTCTGGCGCCATCTTCTGGTTCCTCGCGGAAGTGAGCACCAGCACGGAGCTTTCTCGCGCATGTGCAGTTGGGACCATTCTAGTTAGGGATGCATAGAATCCACTATTTTGGATTCGACGAAAACCCGAATCCTTCGCGAGAGGGCCAAATACCGAACCCAATCGGGGAAAACATTTTTTACTTCCTGGTTTTGTTTTAAAAAGTCACGCGATTTTCCTCCCTGCCCCTAATTTGCATATGCAAATTAGGATTCGCTTCAGCCGAATCCTTCTTAAAAAAGGCCGAATCCCAAACTGAATCCCGGATTCGGTGCATCTAATTCTGGTGTTCATGCCTATTACGCATGCGCGGAAAGCTTGGAAGATTGCCGAAGGAATAGAAGAGTATCCAAAGATACAGAAGATAGAGCAGAAGAGCTCCGCTGCGCTACTCTGCATAATTATGCCAAGGTACATGACAGGGATACTTTTTCCCACTGAGTTACTAAGGAGGGAGAAAGTATTGAGGGGGGCCAATTCGACGGAAGGGGATGGGGATTTTTGATTAACAGGGTGTTTATTTCTCCTTTAATATCTTCTTTTTCTCCTTGAAGTAGAAAAAAAAACTTTTCTAAGTTGCTGATGATGATCCGTAACATATTGTGCTTGACATGTCAATAAATTGCTTCAGGGGAGGTCTGAAGAACGTGGCTCTTCAGTGTCTTGATTTGAAGGACTTCGGACTGTTCTTAGTTGCCAGTGCCAGACAACTACCATTAGAAAGAAAGTCCACGTGCTGTCTATGTCACACCAGGAGATCTGCTTTACTTTGAAAAGGTGGGCATGAAGAATCATATGGGATTGTTCAATGCTGAATCCTATAATGGACAATCAGAAAACTGCACATGCATGACTTTATGATGATAAACATGCATGGCAATATTTCAAGCGGGCAAGTGTGGGCTTCTTTTAAACAATAGCAATCTAGAGTAAAAATGTAATATGTTTGGTCAGGTGCTGCTTTTACTGGTGAATAGGGAACACACTGACAAATATCAAGTTTAGGAAGGTGACCTTGCGAGAGACTAAACCAAACCAGTATTAGATACTCGTAAAGCACCTTATTGGCCAGTCTTGGTGTGTTCACAAGGAAGGCCATAAAGAAAAATATATTTATCTGCATTTTAGGTTAGTGATAGTCCCAGGCCATCTTTGGGTCAGTATATGCCTAATGTGTTCCACAGCACAGTGATGCCATAGGCTTAAAATACATTTATCTACATGGGAAGACAATAGGGCTTCCCTCATTGTAATTAAACTATCTGCCTTTACAAGGCCTGCTATAAAGAATGAGGTCTGCACTTGATTAGCTCTGTGCTATGCCATCTAAAGCCATGAACAGAAATTTGTTTCCTAGAATAAACTGTAACTGAAGAGCTAGTGTTTGAAAGATACATATATATATATTTGCCATTTAATAGATTACAAAAATGCCTGGCAGACAAAATTAAACAACAACGTGGACATGCAATACTGTAAATGACCTACTGAAAGACAGCAAAGAAATGAATTGTATCTGGAAAAAAAAATGTTGCTCCGTTCTTTTGAAAAAGGTAGGTGGAAACATTTATGTCTTTAAGCAGCAGCCTTCAATTTTGACATCACTTTTTCTTGGTTTTCTTTTTCTGTCCCTTGGATTTAATTTATCGATCTGCTTTTATTTCTTCTTTGCGTTTACATTTTTGCAGACCCAATTCATTCCATCCTAAAAAAACAAAAAAGAAAAAAAACCAAGGAAATGAGTTATAAATACTCACACACAAACGTACTACACATTACACTATATCATTAGGCTTGGGCATTGAAAGGTAACTCAATTGTAAGTTTCCGTGACATACAGTAAACAGACATACCACTATGAACCATATAGATGTCATTACTATTAGTACAGGATATCTAGGAAATCAGTGAGTCTTGGATACTTACTTGAAAATCTGAATATTAAAGGAAAACTATATACCCCCAAACAATGTAGGTCTCTATAAAAAGATATTGCATAAAACAGCTCATATGTAAAACCCTGCTTCGTTTAAATAAACCATTTTCCTAATAATATACTTTTCTAGTAGTATGTGCCATTGGGTAATCATAAATAGAAAATTGCCATTTTTAAAAATTAGGGCCGCCCCCTGGGATCATATGATTCACTGTGCACACAAACATACCAACAAACCATACTTGTTAGGTCACATGAGCCAATTAACAGACAGAGTTGTGTCTTTTGCTTCAAAACTTCTTCCTGTTACAGTTAGAGCTGCAGTATTTCTGGTCAGGTGATCTCTGAGGCAGCACACAGACAATCACAAAATAGTGGTTTAAGGCAATATTTACTTAAATATATAGACCAGTTTGGTAAGATTCTTTAATATGTCACTTAATATGATGTAAACTATCTGTTGCTTAAGTGTTCATTTTGGGGGGTATAGTTTTCCTTTAAGGGTTTCACTGGCTGGAGACTACACAGACTGCTGGGAATCAGGCATTTTACTGCAAATGTATAATTTATTCTATTGTCACAAGGGAGATTCATTTCATTTTCCCTCTGTAATAGGACAGTAACTTGTTCCTGATGGTAACTACGCTGCATAAATAACTTTATTTATAAGGTTTTTTAATGCTCACACTTTTTCTTTTTTAAATCTTTTTCTTTATTAAAAAAAAAGATCCCTTATTGTTTATATATTATTTTGTACAATATATGCCTTATTTGCATTAATACAGATTTTTGTAATTATGACTAAAGGGATGACTAGTGTAAGTCACAGGAAACAGCCACAATTACAATCAATTCATTATCAATTACATGCACGTTTCCCTCTTTAACACTGCATTATGGTGCAATGAGGGACCTAGAGGAAATCTGGAATTGGTTTCAAATGCCGTCCTGCAATAAAGTCATCCCACTCTCTGTAGCTTGATATCTTCCTAAACGTATCACCAGCCATCATGCCAAACATGAGACACGGTCCTTCATTAATTTTGAATGTGGGTTCCTCGGCTGAAGCAGAAAAGCTGAGACAGCATAAAGCACGAAGGATCTGCTGACACCCAGTTCTATTAAATACACTTACTTCATAAGAGATATGTCTGCAAAACAATAAACATGCAACCATCTCCTTGTTTATCCATCCATCACATACACCTGCAGCTGCTGAGATGTGGGAAGGAGATGTGCTACTTAGTTTTAGACTTAGAGAGCAGCCTCTTTATCCAAAGCAGCCTTGCTGACAGTGTAATAGCGTATGGAGACAGCAAGAAGCACATGCAAACAAAAGAGGAGCAATTTGTGACTGCTGGGAATAGGACAGGATAGAAATTCTCTTTCGAATAAGCCATAGCCAATACAGTGGATGTGTAGAGTCTTTATATTGTCATAAAAGTACCCTCTTCTGCATAGTACATAGAATATGAATGGGGCGCTGTCATATCCAATGTTACCAGATCACTTGAAAACTGAAGGGCACATCTAAAAAATGCTGTGGTTGCATAAAGGGGTCATTTACTTTGCACACAAAGTTAAAAAAATACGGCTAAAATTGTCAATTTTTTGCACACTATGTTCTGCCCTTGCAGAATGGGCACAGGCTATACCCTTTATTTGAGTCCTGCCTGAGACAGGGGGCGGCAGAAATGCTTCCCGCTCCCTACTTGTGCCCTAAATTGTATGATATTCACGAAAGTTAGGGAGCAGCATGTCATGAGAACAGGGATATCCTATGCTTCCCGACGCTGTGCATTGCTATGCGCCCCTTAGCACCCTAGCATTGTGGCCCAGAGAAACATAAATTATTAGTACATGTATAAGATCCCTTATCCGGAAACCCGATATCCAGAAAGCTCCGAATTACGGAATGGCTGTCTCCCATAGACTCCATTTTATCCAAATTTCTAAAAATGATTTCCTTTTTCTCTGTGATAATAAAACAGTAGCTTGTACTTGATCCCAACTAAGATATAAGTAATCCTTATTGGAAGCAAAACCAGCCTATTGGGTTTATTTAATGTTCAAATGAATTTCTAGTAGACTTGAGCATTCTGGATAACAGGTCCCATACCTGTATAGCAAAATCAGCCTTTCCAGGCAAAAGGAGCCCCCCTATAAGATATATTGGATCTAACTGTCAATGAATATCTGACACCCAACTGCTGCATGAAGAGGGAATGAAGATAAACAGATGCTGAGAGAGGAATAGTGAAGATAAAATTGATTATTTCAGAAACTGTACAGAATTTCTAATTGATTATATTTAGAAAACTTCTTATTTCACAATGCTGAAGCTAAAATGATTTTAGTTTTTGCGAGATTTAAGATTTGCAAATCTGCTCTTTAAACCTGTATTTTTCTTTGTTGACATTACACTGGAAGTGCCCACGCAAAAGAACAAAAAATATTTGCTTATATTCTTATATTTATGAGGCCAAAACAGTGTCATTCCCTGCTGTGCGATGGAATCATACATAAAAGCACCATTGAATTTGATCGGCCACACATCAGAGAAAGAGAATCTCTGGTTACGGCTGCAGAGCTCCTACAACACAATAACAGAGCAGATCAGCAGTCACACAAGGGGCGTTGTTGAAGTTACTTGATCTGGAGTTGCAGGAGGATACTGGGGCAGGAGGTCACATCGTAGCAGATGTTAGTGTCATGGAATATTATATTAGAGCTCATGAAAATCAGAGGTTCGAGACGAGACATACAAAGGTAGAAGGGAGCCAGGATGGGACATCTGTAGTTTTAAAGTACAATGTGCAATAATTAAAATATAAAAAAGCAGCGTATAAAGGAGAAGTAAATCTACTAAAGCAGTTTATTGCCAATAGATTAGCCAAAATAGTGCAAGCTATAACACTATATTTATTCTGCAGAATGCGTTGCCATGCCTGAGTAAACAGCTCTAGACGAGCTCTCTGTTTTTAGGTTAGCAGCTGCCATATTAGCTTGGTGTGACATTACTTCCTGCCCGAGTCTCTCCCTGCTCACTCATAGCTCTGGGCTCAGATTAGATTCCTGCAGCGGAACGGATACCCGCGGGTTACATGAAAAAAAAAGCTGGCACCCTGCGGAATGAGGGGAGGATTTTCAGGTGCGGGTATAGCCGCATGAAGGGTTGCGGGTCTCATCTAAACTTATCTTATGAAATATTGTCTCTAAATTACTCCTTTTAAAGTTTTACAAAATGTGTTTCTGTCCCCGCCCACTACTGATGATGTCACGTCCGGTTTGCAGCACCAACACTTCCTGTTTGATGGTGGTTGGCGGGTTGCGGATAAGGCAGTTGTGGGTCGGGTAGCGGACCAAAGTGGGTAAATATGCGGGTTGTGGTTTGGGTCGCGGGTTCAGGTCTTAGAAATTGGTTCTGTGCAGGACTCTAGCTCAGATTATACAGCAGAGAGGGAATGAGGGAGGGGGGAAAAGGAATGGGGAGAGAAGCAAACTGAGCATGCTCAAGCCCTAGCCCTTGAGATTTAAGATGAAAACAGGAAGTCTGATAAAGAAGCCCATGAGTACACAATAGAAGGAAAGAAACGCTGTTTCTTTTGACAGAGGACTCCTCGGAGCAGCATTACTTTGAGGGTTTACTTCTGTATGCATATAGATCTTTCTGGTAAAGCTAACTTAATTTTAGAGTTTTCTTTTTCTTTAAAGCAAGTAATAGGAAGAGCATGGTCCTCATAAGCAAAAGCAGACACACTGTATCCAGTTAGCTAATAAAGCAGGACCTGCCCTCATTCATGCTAAAAGGGAGCTATAGGAAAGGAATGAAAAACAGCTGCACACTTCAACCACACACACACACATATACATATATATATATATATATATATATATATATATATATATATATATATATATATTTATTTATTATGGACTGTCCTGCAGAAACAGGTCTGTGGGGCATAAGGAAGGCAGAGGGAGTAGCAAAAGTATTGTTTGCAATAATAATTCCATGTGTAAAGGTGTACTTAATGGCCCCTTGGAAAGAACGGCACACAAGTGATCAGTGTTACCCAGCTAATGGAATGTGCAGTGTTTAGTCATAGTAGCTTCACATGATAAATCATTGGTAATGGATGGCTGGGCTTATATGTAAGAAACCTGTATGTTCTCCCTGTTCTTGTGCATCTTACACACATACAGTGGTGCCTATGTCTACAATTATAACAAATACAAACAAAATGCAGGCAGCAAATACTGTATTAACCCAAATCTCACCCAGACTGCTTCCCCCCCCCTCTCATAAGTGTTTGCTCCCCAGAGGGGCCCACCAGCAATTTGGGAACCCATACACATATTATTTTGCTGTAGTTATTAATTGATTCCCTTGTTCAACACTTATTCATACTGTAATACAATATCCCAGAGCCGACAGTAAAAGGACAGTGTCAGCAATTTCAATAAAATCCTCTTACTCTCTCGCTGCTGTTTAATATTAGTGACACAGTGTGGGAGAGGTGGCCCGTGATGCCCTGTACCTGCTGCCTCCAAGAGCCTGCACCATGCTCAGAGATCCACTAGAAGAGACACAGCACTAAGGGGCGGATTTACTAAAGGGCGAAGTGACTAACATTAGCGAAAATTCGCCAGCGTGACGTCATTTCGTTACTTGGGCGATTTACTAACGGTCGCTGCCGTAACTTCGCTAGTGAAGGAGATAGACTCTAGTGGTAATATGCTCCCTTACGCCTGCCGAAGTTCCGCTCTGACGAATGGACTACGGGAATTCACTAAGTTGCGGATTTTACTGAATGTTACCTCTTGCGCCAGACTTGCCTTCGCCACCTCTGACCAGGCGAAGTGCAATAGAGTAAATAGGACTTACTTTCTCAAAAAATAGTTTAACATTTTTCTAAGTCCCAAAAAATGCTGGCGACTTTTCATTTTTCAGGGTGATAGGCTGCAAAAGATCGTACATTTTTTCTGGGGTACCCAGCTTCCAGCTACATTTCCTAACATATGCAAATTAGCCAACGCTAGCGCAACTTCGCTTGCCGCAGTAACGCTAGCGCTACTTCGCCAGCGTTCGTTTAGTGAATTAGCGTTGTCCTGTCGAATCTACGCTTGGCGAAGTGTTGCGACGTGAGCAAAGCTGTCTCTGGCGAATTTTCATTGGTTAGTGAATTTGCCCCCAAGAGTTATTAGGTACAGCAGCACTAACTATAGTTCGCTCTAAGGTTGTTACATCATAAATGCAATAGATATACAGTACAAATCAGTCATAGGATATTAAACCCAACCAGATGCTGTTGAATTCCTAGCATCCTTCTACAGTATGGGAGCACTATGGTATGTTACAAATATATTATTTATTAGGCAGATTAGTAACTTTATTTTGCTTTTTTTTTTTACAATTCGTTTTACCTCAGCATGCCACAGAACTATTCTTACAGTCTTAGGTGGCATTTTGCAAGAGTACATTACCCAAAATAGTAATCTAGCATTATACTTTACGTCATTCATGGTCATGAAATGGAAGAGTTGCTGGTCCTGCAATAAAGCAAGCAGCGTTAAATGTCCATGGAACAGAGAATATGAAAGGACACACAGTATGGAAGCTACAAAAAAAAGGGGAAGTTATTCTTCAAAAAGACATCTCTGCTTCCTCCTAGTGTTGCTTGCAGTGCATAACAACTAAAATACAAAAGCAACCAGTCAGCATTGTGGGGGAGATACTGGAAGTGAAAGAGTTACTTTTCTGCCTGTCAATTAGGATTATTCTTAGATAGAGATGGATAAAAGGGATCTGGCTGTGACAGGCTTCCCTCAGATAACCTGAAAGGAAGATTTGAGCTGTTAGGGAGAGAATGCAAGGTGAGACAGTGCCACAGGCAATAAAGGAAAGATGGATTCAGTTAGAGCATATTAAAGAGGCAGCTATGAGCATGAGGGGGGCAACCACAGACAGAACAAGCAGCTATGCAAATAAATTGTTTAAAGAATAAAATACATAAGATATATCCCACAGCCTAAACCTAATATAATCCACTGTTGTTTTTCTAATGGGATTACTTTTCAGATCAGTGGCCCGACAGAAACACCTTGCCATTTAGCAGATTAAATAAATAGCACAAAATACAGTGAATGAGGTTTTGCAGAGATTGCTTCTCCCAGTTCAGAGCTACAGAAAATCGCTCCAGCTGCTGCTGAACTACAACTTCCAGAATCCCAGTAACAGTCATTGCTGTTTGTTTAAAGTGCATAGCAGCTTGTAGGTAAAGCAGTGTCTCTCAAGCATTTGCTAAACTTAAAGGACAAGCCTACATTTTCCTACCATGTATATAAGTTGGGCATATCTTCTCCACCCAAGCCACATCATTTGTACTGCATATACCCCTCCATTTGCCAGCACCATCACATTTTCCTAAAACAAATAGCAGCTTTCACCTGGCGGCCATTTTCCCTCTGACGCATTATCAGTAACATTGAGACATGTATGCTGTAAAGTTCATGCAATGCAGAATGCACTTTGATAAAACGTTCTGCTGGTGTTGAGCACTATAATGGTTAAGCTGGGCTCAGGAGAGGTGGTTAGGAGAAAAAAAATAGGATCAGACAGCTAGAGTTTCTATGGGAACCCGTAATGCTATCTCTTCATTGGCTGTAAGACTGGAGGGTGTGTTTAGTAATCTGAGCTGAGAAGAACCAAGTATGCTCATGAGCCAACAGCCAAAACAAATTCCTGAGGGAGCCTGCAAGGAGGGTCAGAGGAGAAGAAGGATTTCTAAGTGTTTGAGGGGACGCTGCAGCCTGTTAACTTTTTAACGACCAGAGTGGCTGTTATCTAAAGATTTCAAAGAGGCTGTAAACTGATTACATTTTTGGTGGTGGGTTTACACGAGCATCTTTTGCAAGCAAAAGGGGACATTGGAATGTACAGTTCAAAGAGATTAGGAAGGGCAAATACTGGACATTTAAGAGTGTAATTTGAAGCAGTGCATGGTGACAACTGGCCATGGAGATAAAAAGTGTTGGGGTTCCATATTCTGCTTTCTGCACTCATACTCATCAGGGTCATAGGCATCAGTCACTAACACAATATTAATGGAGTCATAATAATGTTGTTGTCATTAGGGAAACAGCTTGGTCAGCATCAGCTGGTGATGTTTTTATTTCATTGGCCAAATGGATCCTGACCAAATGTTGGTTAAACAAGAGTGCTTTTAACTACATTATCCAAAAATATCTTCACAACTTCACACTGTCCTGCAGCGGGCACCCTGCGATGGAGGGGATGATTGTGTGGCAATGGCGGCAATTGAAAAAAAAAAAAAAACTATATGGCACAGGTTAAATAGTGGATTATGTTCTACAGATCCGTTATCTGCGTTGTAACCTGATCCTTTTCTCTTTTGAATGGCTGCCCCCATTGCTACACAGCAGCTTATTTATATAAACAATAGCAGTTTTACCAGTGCAATGCAATACGGCATTATATTTTTATTACTTTAAAACAATTACATTTTTTAATGTTACTGTTCCTTTAACTGTTCTGGAACAAGGGCATTGATGTCTTGCTAGAATACTGAATAGGTACGCATGCTAACTATAATATAAAATAGCTTTCTCTATAAAGGTGTTCACATTTGGCCACTGTTTTGGGATAGCCAAAAATATCTGTACAATTTAGCAACACTTGTTGATGGCAAAAGTGTACTTACCCAATGAACCCAGATCACTGGGCAGGACTGAACTGGACTGTGCTGTACAGATCACACATAGCTAACCTGACCATTTGTTGGCCTGGGTTGATAAGCCAAATCAATCATTTTAAGGTAATATATGCACAGTTGATCACTTAAGATGAAAGCTGAGCACATTATAACAAGAATGTGTGATGTTATCTAAGCATAAGTTAACACTGTCATACCAGCTGCCATGTTCCTAGTCATTGTAACTGTACTGCTATTTTACCATTTATATGACTTCCCAATTATTGACTAACTCTACACAACATAAATTCATCAAGTTCAGCCTTTTGTCTAATTGAAACCTGTCCAACTGCTGGTTGATCCAGAAAGAATGCAGAAAAAAACCCCATATAAAGCCTCTTCAATTTGTCTCAAGATGTCAGCTGGTCCTTCCCCTAGATCAACTTGAGCTAAGAGTTAATATCAGTAATCCTGTATTTTCACCTTTGCTAAAGCGGAATCCAACCCTTTATTGGAGATTGAAGCTATCTAATGTATCTGCTATTCTGCTGTTGTTTTCCATGCTTAACTTGTTTGAGTTTGCCATAGAGCACCTGCATTTGGAGACCAGTCCTGTTTAACACAGATTCTGATTTTTTTTTACTCACCGTTGGGGCTGAACTGAACTGTATTTTTTAGTATGTTACCTAAATAAGTTAGCACAAGCATACTTCATTATCCTTGCAGTACTGCCAGAGTACAGGATTTCGGCATTTGATGCTATGCAGGATCAAGAGTAGGCATTTGTGAGAATGAACATTTTCTGAATTTTTGGCACTGTTAAGATACAGATCAAGTGTCTGAAATATTTTTATATTAACATAACAGTTTTTCCACATTACCAAGTCCTGGCCTTTGTTGTATCTCTTATGCCATTGGAATTTAAGAACATACAGAAATACAGTAGAACCGCCATTTTACATCCCCTGATTTTAATTTTTCCCTTATTTTAAATTGTTGTTTTATGGTCCCACCAATATATTATGCATAATCATTTTCCCTGAATTTACATTTTCCTGGATTTTACACCATTTTCTTCAGGTCCCTTGAAAAACGTAAAATGGGGGTTCTACTGTACACCTTTCTCCGCCGTGAACTGCGGGGGACAGAATCTGCACCGTACAAATCGTTTGTAACTTACTTGTACTCCTTCTCCTGTGAGGGCAGAACATGACTGAATTTGCCAAACTCTATCCCGGATTGTGTGCAGATTTAGGCCTTCAGCAATTTCAGAAGCTGGTGCAGCAGTCAATAAATCTTGTTTATTCGCAAAGATCAGCACAGGGACCCCACTTAACTTCTCTTCATCCAGAAGTTCTGCAAGTTCCTTAAATACAAAAGCAGTATGAAGATAAATACAAGTAGTTTACTTTTTTCAAATTAGGCTGCTACAAATCAGATGGGATATGTTATAAAATGGTGGAAACTAAATACAGGGCATACTTTAGTAGTTTGCGTGCATAGTGCAACAGGGAGCCCTGTTTAAGCATGTGCTGAGTGTAGAGAAGTGGGACACCCTGTAACCATGCAATGGCAATACCAAAATATCTAAGCAGAAGCTCACAAGTTCTCCTACTTCTATTTCTTTTAGCACTGAATGATACTAACCTGACCAGTTTCTTCAAATCGTTTTCTGTCAGCACTGTCAATCACATAGATCTAAAAAAGAAAAAATTTTTTCAAACTTGACATAAATAATGGATTTTTCCTACTGCAAGTTTTCATTCTTCAAGAAAAACAACACATTTGAAATTTTAAATGGTTCCAATCTGATACCAGAGTTGCTCAAATTCCTCTTAAATTTTATTGTAATCTGTTATATCTACAGTTTGACACATTAAGGGGGTTATTTAGTAAACTACAAAAATTTCTCACGGTTTCCTTAAAACCACTCTGACCAAACTCCCGGAACAGACTCAATAAAATTGTAAAAAAAATCAGAATCTTATGATTTTTTTGGATTGGTCATAGAAAACAGCTACTTTTTTAGATTTGACGCTCAAAAACGGCGATATTTTCAGATTATTGCTTGAAAACCACTTAATCGTTGGATTATTGAACCAAAACTAGAGCAGATCAGGAGATCTTCCAATTGTAAATGGTACATCTGCCATTGACTTATACATGAACTTGGCAGGTCTGAGATGGAGTACTTTATCAGACTTTTAACACCATCGGGGTTTAATAAATCACAAAAAATTTGAATTTTTTTCCTACAAAGTGTGACCCAAAAACATTGCACTTTAATAAATATGCAGCCAATTGTCAGAGAAGCTTTAAATTAAGGCAAATGATAAGTAGGAGCTGAAGTGCTGTTAATGGCATAGATATTGGCAGGCAGAATGTAAAATTGCACACAGGTCCATCACATGTGGCCTGTTAAGAGGTCACTCGTGCAGCAGTGATACTGCAGGGATATGCACCTTTTTTTGCAGCAAATTAAGAGACTCTTAAATGTTTGTGCACATTTCATTAACCTGCATTGCTTAGCTTGTAAAAACGCTATTAACTCACACATCCAAAAATATACTTACAAGAACATCAGTATTTTCAAAATAGTTTCTCCAGTACGGCCTGATTTTTCTCTGTCCTCCAATATCCCATACATTGAGCTTGAAACCCTGGGATTGTACACTCTTGATATTAAAACCCTAAAATACAAACAATAGAAAGTTACCCAAGAGTCTTTGCAGTAGGGATGCACCGAATCCAGGATTCAGTTCAGATTTACAGTAGAAAGCTGTTGCAGGTAGCGCTCCTTGTCAGACGGTGGCTTTTTTTCTTAGGATGGTGACAAAAAATATCCATTGAGATTGTCACAATCAAGATTTAAAAAAGGTTCCTTACTGTATTGGCAGGGTTCAAAATGTATTGGATGCCTTTCTAACAACAAATGTAATTTATACCTATAATAAGATCTATTAGTATATGATCTTGGGACTTATCTGAAGCAGCTTCCCTTTGTGTGGCTGACTCAATAGCTGGTCTGCATTGAATTTGCTTTCCTTTCCCTGGATCAGTTTGTAGAGTTTTATGGAGAAGTTGCAATTCAGCTTATCGTAACCATTTTTTTTTCAGCTACTACGTAACCCATGCTTGTGGTGATCTGCAAACTGCAGTTTCATCTCAGCTGCCATCAGTGTGCCCAGGGCTTAATACTACTACTGATATGGCTAATACAAAGTGCATGAATGACCTGAGAGGGTTTTCCAGAGCAATGGAAACGTTATATATGCACAAAAAGCACAATTATTGTTCTATAACTGCAATGCATGTTTCCCTGGAGAAGGTAACCTCAGGCTGTCGTGGGGTTTCCCTGGTTGCTAGGCAACATAATTCGTATGAATAGCAAGATAGAATTTGTGCAACATCACAGAGCGACAGCATACTGTTTTTGGACCATTTTCCCCTAAATTCTATACTTAAACTATAACCTATATCAGCGTAAAACCAAAAAATGTAATGAATGTTGTTGTTGCTCTTTTGACAAGCAGTAGAGATGCAACAAATGACTAATTTGCTATGTGGCTGAAACCTGAGCATTTGTCTGAATCCTGAAACTGAATACACTATTTAGAGTTTTAGCCAAGGAAAGAGGGTAAAAATCCTAGCATGTAGCATGAGGGAACTATTCTACAATTTCCTCAATCATGTGACCTAAGATCACTTTATTGACCTCAGATTTGGTTTGGCCAGGCACTCGGATTCAGTCGAATCCTGCTGGAAAAACACGGGGAAAAACCGAAACCCCAAACTGAATCCAGGATTCAGTGCATTCATTCAAAGAAGATGCATGTTTGGGGTATATATTTATATATTTAAAGTATGAAACTGTGATATAAGCTTCCTCATACTGAAACTTTCTAAATACAATCAATTAAAAATCTGCATTGTTTCTGAAATAATCAAGTTTATATTCACTATTCCTCTCTGTTTCTCTTCATTCTGTCTTCATGCAGCAGTTGGGTGTCAGATGAATGATCCGATATATCTTATAGGGTATTAGAGCTCACTAATTCCAGTACAAACAAGATCTAACAAAATAACTGCCTTTTGCACAAATTCTGCATGTAGAGAGACATGATGTCTGGTGATTTTAATAGAGTGAGTTCTAATACAGTGGTGTGCAAAACTATTTGCCCCCTTCCTGATTTCTTATTCTTTTGCATGTTTGTCACACTTAAATGTTTCTGCTCATCAAAAACCGTTAACTATTAGTCAAAGATAACATAATTGAACACAAAATGCAGTTTTTAAATGAAGGTTTACGTTATTAAGGGAGAAAAAAAACTCCAAATCTACATGGGCCTGTGTGAAAAAGTGATTGCCCCCCTTGTTAAAAAATAACTTAACTGTGGTTTATCACACCTGAGTTCAATTTCAAAGGTAATAAAGCCATTTCTAAAGCTTTGGGACTCCAGCGAACCACAGTGAGAGCCATTATCCACAAATGGCAAAAACATGGAACAGTGGTGAACCTTCCCAGGAGTGGCCGGCCGACCAAAATTACCCCAAGAGCGCAGAGACAACTCATCCGAGAGGCCACAAAAGACCCCAGGACAACATCTAAAGAACTGCAGGCCTCACTTGCCTCAATTAAGGTCAGTGTTCACGACTCCACCAAAAGAAAGAGACTGGGCAAAAACGGCCTGCATGGCAGATTTCCAAGGCGCAAACCACTTTTAAGAAAAAAGAACATTAAGGCTCGTCTCAATTTTGCTAAAAAACATCTCAATGATTGCCAAGACTTTTGGGAAAATACCTTGTGGACCGACGAGACAAAAGTTGAACTTTTTGGAAGGTGCGTGTCCCGTTACATCTGGCGTAAAAGTAACACAGCATTTCAGAAAAAGAACATCATACCAACAGTAAAATATGGTGGTGGTAGTGTGATGGTCTGGGTTGTTTTGCTGCTTCAGGACCTGGAAGACTTGCTGTGATATATGGAACCATGAATTCTACTGTCTACCAAAAAATCCTGAAGGAGAATTTCCGGCCATCTGTTCGTCAACTCAAGCTGAAGCGATCTTGGGTGCTGCAGCAGGACAATGACCCAAAACACACCAGCAAATCCACCTCTGAATGGCTGAAGAAAAACAAAATGAAGACTTTGGAGTGGCCTAGTCAAAGTCCTGACCTGAATCCTATTGAGATGTTGTGGCATGACCTTAAAAAGGCGGTTCATGCTAGAAAACCCTCAAATAAAGCTGAATTACAACAATTCTGCAAAGATGAGTGGGCCAAAATTCCTCCAGAGCGCTGTAAAAGACTCGTTGCAAGTTATCGCAAACGCTTGATTGCAGTTATTGCTGCTAAGGGTGGCCCAACCAGTTATTAGGTTCAGGGGGCAATTACTTTTTCACACATGAAAATGTAGATTTGGATTTCTTTTCTCCCTAAATAATAAAAACCCTCATTTAAAAACTGCATTTTGTGTTTACTTGTGTTATCTTTGACTAATAGTTAAATGTGTTTGATGATCAGAAACATTTTGTGTGACAAATATGCAAAAGAATAAGAAATCAGGAAGGGGGAAAATAGTTTTGCACACCACTGTACATCTTCTAGGCAAAAGGAGCCCCTTGTAAGATATATTGGATCATTCATCTGACACCCAACTCCTGAATGAAGACAGAATGAGGAGAAACAGATGCTAAGAGAGGAACAGTGAAGATAAACTTGATTATTTTAGAAACATTACAGATTTTTTATTTGATTGTATTTAGAAAGTTTCTTATTTCAGTATGCTGAAGCGAATATTACATTTTAATTTTTTCTATAGGTCCGTTACCTTACTAAGCACCACATTCGGAATAATTGATGCAAGAAAATGTGAGTGACTTTCTTATCTTCCATGATCAGATTTTTGCAAAAATGAAAAGCTTGCCACCTATATCCTTGCAAGCTTTTTAATTTTAAAAATATATAACAGTGGTAAAAGGAATTCATATTCTCTGACAACAATTGTCCCAAGCCGATGCCTGGTAAGTAATAAACATGACAATTTCTTCCCTTTAAAACAAACTTGGCTAACAAGAAATGGTCATAAAGGGTTGCACTGAATCCAGCACACGATTTGGGACTCAGGCTTTGTTCGGATTCGGCCGAATTCAAGCGCCTGGCCGAAACAAATCCACATGACGTCTCATCACACAGACAAGGGAGTACATTTTTTTAAACCTGCGTTTCTTTTCAACTAGGGATGCACTGAATCCATGATTTGGGATTCGGCTGAATCCCAGAATCCTTCGTGAAAGATTCGGCTGAATACCAAACCGAATCCTAATTTGCATATGCGGAAAACTTTTATTTACTTCCTTGTTTTGGGACAAAAAGTCACATGATCTCCCTCCCCACCCTTAATTTGCAAATTAAGATTCGGTTCGCCAAGCACAAGGATATGGCTGAATCTGAATCCTACTGAAAAAGGCCGAATCCTGGATTCAGTGCATCCATATCTTTAACCCTTTCTTATTCTTATTTGCACATGCAAATTAGGGTTCGGGTGCTGCTGAATACCAAATAGTTGATTAAGTGCATCCTTACATATAATTCCATGGTATCTTTTTTAAGTCTACATCTTATCTCTTAGTGATATCATTCATTCCTAGTCCAGAAACGTATTGCATAAATCCGATGCACACCACTATAATCATAAATGACCAGGGTAAAATATAATATAGGAAAATGAGGAAAGGGATATTTTAGCAAAAAAAATAAAAAGAAATGGGACACAAACTTTGCACACTGTAAATGCTCACCTGTGTAGGTGTGATGTGGCTGATATCCTCGGATGCAAGCTGTTTGAGCAGTGTGGTTTTGCCGGCATTGTCTAATCCCAGGAGCAGAATTCTTACCTCCTGGTCGGGGGCACTTTTCAGTTTACGCAAAATAGACAACAAACCCTGAAATGGCAAATGAGGCAGAACATCAACATGCATTTATCAAATTAATACACTGATCAGACAAAAAAAATTGAGCATTTTATTAATTATATCTAGGCAGGGCCTAGAGAATTTCTTTCACAGGATTCTGTATTAATGGGGATGCAAAGCTAAATTACATAAAATTATTTTGTGTTCCTTTAAGCCCAGTAAACAAAAATGTCTATTTTTAGCAGTTCCATACCCCCATCAGAACTCAGCAGCTCTCTTTCAGAGTCACACTGGGGCAGATTTACCTATTAATGGTGGAATTGAAAATTCAAGTTCGAGTTTTTTTTATGGTCAACACTGTAAAATTTGACTAGGGAATTATCCTAACTCGATTCAAGTTTTTTTTTTAAAAAAAACCTCAAATTCGATTTTTGAGATTTATCATACTCTGGCCTTTTAAGAATTTGACTATTCGCCACCTAAAACCTGCCGAATTGCTGTAGAAGTCAATTGGAGAGGTGCAGTGACAAATTTTGAGATGTTTGTAGCCTTCATGACATTCGAGTCTTTTTTGGAGAAAAAACACGAATCGAGTTTGATTGAATTCGGGTTTTCGGATCGCTTAAATTTGTGCAAGTATTTACAATTTAATTTTATTAATGAATTTCCCCCAGTTGAATTCGAATTCAATCTAATTTTAGGGAGTTTAAAGAGTTTTAAAGAACTAGGGATGCACCTAAATGTGCAAATTAGGGTTGGGAAGGGGAAAACACTTTTTATTTCCTTGTTTTGTGCCAAAAAGTCACACTATTTCCCTCCCTGCCCTGGATCCCTAAAAAAAACTCACATGAATGTGAAATTCGACCCTTGATAAATGTGCCTCACTATGTTCTGAATGATTATTTAGTTAAGTCTATGTTGCAATTTAGTAAACTTTAATAATCCCCAGCTGTACCAACCACATCTCACATATAAAGTTTACATCTTCCGAAATCAGTAACCCACTTATATAATTAAACTGCTTTGAGCAGTTAAAGGGGTTGTTCACCTTTGAGATAACTTTAAGTATGATGTAGAGAGTGATATTCTGAGATAATTTGCAATTTGTTTTAATTTTTTATTATTGGAGATTTTTGAGTTATTTAGCTTTTCATTCAGCAGCTCTTCAATTTGCATCTTAAGCAATCTGGTAACTAGGGTCCAAATTACCCTAGCAACCATGCATTGATTTGAATAAGAGACTGGAATATGAATAAAAGGGGGCCTGAATAGAAGGATCAGTAATAAAAAATAACAACAACAATATATTTGTAGCCTTACAGAGCATTTGTTTTTTTAGAAGGGAGTCAGTGACGCCCATTTAAAAGCTGCAAAGAGTCAGAAGAAAAAGACAAATAACTGTAAAACTATAAAAAAATATTATGAATAATGAAAAACAATTGAAATGACAATGATCATACAGCTCCAAAAGAGAATAAACACACGTTTATCTGATTTACAAGTGGTATGGCTCTGTATCAGTATGGATCAGTACTGCTTGGTAGAGTCCTGCAGTGGGTCGGGTACCCGCAAAAACCTGCGATACCTGGCGGGTTGAGGGGAGAAGTTCTGGGCGCGGGTAAAGGCGCGGGTCGGTGGTTCTGCAGGTTTGCAGGTCGGGCCGCGGGTCTTCTCAATAGCGATATTTACTCCTTTTTGCTGATCACGTCCACTTTCAATGATGTCACTTCCGGTTTACAATGACAGCACTTCCTGATTCTTGATGGTCAGCGGGTCGCGGGTCCGGGTTGCGGATAAGGTACTTGTGGGTAGGGTCGGTTAGCGGTTCCAAGCGGGTAAGAATGCGGGTTGTGGGTCCGGATTGCGGATTGCAGGTTGCGGGTCCCAAAAAATGGACCCGCGCAGGACTCTACTGCTTGGAAAATAAAATGCCTGCATAGTTTCCATTTCAACAGATAATAATGCTGAAACAAGCTGCATAACATTTTACCCTGCAAATGTTACCATAAAAAGCCCCATCGTGTTTCCATTGATTCTGTTAGACTGACCAAACCTGTCCTAATAAAAATTCACCATACCAATAATAGACTTTATATACAGTCTGCAATTATCAAACCAATCAAAAGGCCAACATCCCGAATATTTGAAACAATCAGTAATTCTCAGTACACTTTTCAACCTTCCTCTAGTGATGGGTCACCCCAAACCCCACAATATGACAAGAGCAAGTGCAAAGTCATAACTACGGGAAAAAATGTCCACAGCAAATATGGCCACTTGTACATGAGGTCACTAGGAATGCAGGTTGATGCCACAACTGGGAGGATCAAAGAATATATTCTTATCTACTAGTATGAAAGAAGCCTATTTCTTACTGCTTCATTAAAGTTCGCTTTTAAATAAGGGCATTTTTATATTAAGCAAAGCGCTGCTTATAGGATGGATTTAGAGTGATGGATTTAGAATGTAAGAGAATTACAGGGGGAATTTCACTGACATAGCTTTTTTTTTTCTTAAGTGACACTTTTCAGTAAGATTGATTTGTGTCACTTATAGCCATGTTTTACAAGGATGAAGGATTCAGATGATATACCAGTAGGACATGTTCTAAAATGACTCTCCCCCTTAATTCAGCTGTCATATTTAATAGGAAGGATCATTCTACGCTGACAAGGCACCTACATTATATCTTCTACATATTCTTCTTACACTTCAGACTTGCAGCATCCTTCTACATGATCAGCTACTCCGACCCATAGTAGATGTGCTTCTTTTTTTTTTTTTTTATAACGGTATACAGGGAGTCCTCGAGTTACATACACCCCACTTACATACAACTTACACTTACAAATGGGGTCTGTTACAGTAACATACTATGGGTTGTTTGACTTTTATTAGCTTTAATAAACCACCTGCCCCAATCCCCTCTGGTGTGTGTTGTCTACTGCAGAGCACAGAAAGGTAAAAATAAATACTGTGTTAAGACAAACATCTGTCTTGTTGCATTTAATAAGTAAATGTATATGTTTCAACTGACATACAAATTCAACTTAAGAACAAACCTACAGACCCTATCTCGTAAGTAACCTGGGGACTGCCTATATTTTATATACTTAACATGTGCTACAGTAAACTTATGATAAATACAAATTTCTTAAATATACATATCTCTAAGCCCCAAACCTATACCATGTTCTCAATCTTAGGTACTATTTCTATGTAGGGTTAGTTATTACTATTAACTTATATTTTACAGCACTGCAATATTCAGCATTGCTTTACTGAGATTATACATCATTCATTGTCCCAGTGAGGATTACAGCCCAAGATCCTTATCACATTAACACACACACTGGGGCTCATTTATCAACACTGGGCAAATTTGCCCATGGGCAGTTACCTATAGCAACCAATCAGTTATTAGCTTTTTAAAGCCAGCTTCAAGTAGAACAATGAATGCAGCTATCTGATTGGTTACGATGGGTTACTGCCCATGTGCAAATTTGCCCAGTTTTGATAAATGACCCCCACTGTGTTCAGTTTTACTACTGGTATGGGAACGGTTGTCCAGAATGCTCTGGACCTGGGGATACGGGATCTCTTTGTAATATGGATCTTCATACCTAAAGTCTACAAGAAAAACATTAAAACATTTTATATAGACCCTATAGGCTGGTTTTGTTTCCAATAAGGATTAATTATATCTTAGTTTGGATCAATTACAAGATACTGTTTCATTATTACAGAGAAAAAGGAAATCATTTTTAAAAATGTGGATTATTTGGATAAAATGGAGACTATAGGAGGTGGCCTTTCTGTAATGCAGAGCTTTCTGCACAACGTGTTTCTGGATAATGGATCCCTTACCTGTATATTCCTGGGGTCTCAAGCTCAATTCCAGCTTGCTCAACCGCTGCAATTAATTTGTATGTTCTCCCTGTGTTTGCATGGGTTTACTCAAGGTACTTTCTCCCACAATTTGCTCCTGATTAAATTGTAACTACATTGTGAGAATGTGATAGGAACCTGTTTGTAAGTCCCAGTGGTGCTGGGACTGATGTAAATGATAAACACTTGGAAAGCACTGCAGAATATGTTGGTGCTATATAAATAACAGACAATAATCAAAATAATGAAAGTAAACCATTGTATATAAAAAAAAATTCATTTTGCAGAGATATGCAGCACATAAAAAAAGAAACAAGAAAAAAAAGCTTTAAAATAAAGAACAGGCCTGAAGCAACAGAATGTTTTCAGTCTGGTTCTAGAATCCTGTTCACGTGATCAGAAAAGGTATTAAGGACTTGAGATGGTTTAGCAGATAGATCGGGTATTTCCTTGCTCTGCTCTACAGCCATATGTTGTGCCAAGCATTCATTAAGCTACACACGCAAGCCTGTTCAGTAATGGTTAAAAACAAATTGGCTAAAGATTGAAATGTATTATTATCTATAATAAACTAAATGCAAATCTTCAGTTTAGAAACATGTTCCCCACTGTTAAAATATACATAACTATATATAACTGTAAAATAATGCTTACGTCAATCATTGCAAGATATGGCTCTAAATAAACCCCAATACAAAAGCAAGTTGTAGAACTTTCAGCGCCATTAGGGATGTACTCCCCTATCTAAGGGGGGGGGGTATTTATTAAAGAGCAAATTTCAAATTTATGTGAATTTTTTTTTAAATTTGAATGTACACACGATTCGAATGGGTTATTTATGAAAAAAACTTGAACGTCTAATATTTGTTCAAATAGACCCAACCCCTAGGTGTTAGCACAAAACTGGGTACACACAAGTTGAGTAAATTGAACCACATTATGGCCAAACAATGCACTGAATTAAATGCCCGTAATTAATAAATACATCTCCAAAAGCTGTGAATCTAGTGAAAACATAAAAGACAAGTAACCTGAAAAATTACAGTATGCTCTCCAGACAGGAACTTCATCTCATAGGTTAGAAATGAGAACCTAAACATACTTCCCACTAAGCAGCTCATAGGTATAATTAACGATTTCCTTAATGGACAAGGAAAGTTAAACTAAAGAAGTAGCTAAAAATGTTGTACATTATGTTTTGAGCTTCTGTACCAGCACCAGGCAACCACAGTCCTTTAGCAGTAAAGATCTGTGTCTCCAAAGATGCCCCAGTAGCTCCCCATCTTCTTTTCTGCTGATTCACTGCACATGCTCTGTGCTGCTGTCACTTACTGAGCTTAGGGACCCACTCACAATATACAGTACACATAGAATGGAAATGTCACAATATAAGGCTGATAATTATAGTATCTGATAGCAATTAATATACTACAATGCAACTACATGGCAGCACAGAAATCAGTGCAATTAGCATCAGAATTTAATAATCAGTCCTGTAGCATCAGCTTATATTACAGACTAACCTTATTTTCTGCTTGATGATTAGTGACGACCCCTAATCTTAGCTTCTCAACAGCTGCTCAGAGTCCACTGAACATGTGAGTGTTACAGACACTTTCCAAGATGGTGACCCCCTGTGACAACTTTGAAGTCCTGGATCATTGCTGCTATTGAGAAGCTGAAACTTCAGGCTGGTGCAATTAGTGCAGTATACAAAACATGGTATTTTTAGCCCTATTCATTTTTAGGGTTTAGTTCTCCTTTAAAATCTCTGAAAAAACTCACATCTGTACCCTTCTAGAAATGAAACATTTAAACGTTTAGGTTTCCAAAGGAAAGTTTCACATTTAAATTGACCACAAAAGACAAGGTTCTGATGAGTCCACGTGTAAGGATGCCCAATCTGCACTTATACCAAAGGAGCATCCCTCCATATCTTTTCTGAGAAATGCAAAAAAATGCAACAAAAAAAAAACCCAATACCCACACATAAGGGTCACTGCTCTAAAGCAGTGATCCCCAACCAGTAGCTCATGAGCAACATGTTGCTCTCTGACCCCTTGGATGTTGCTATCAGTGGCCTCAAAGCAGGTGCTTATTTTTTAATTCCAGGCAAGTTTTAATTGCATAAAAACCAGGTGTACTGTCAAACAGAGCCTCCACAATCCGCAAAGGGGCTACTAAATGGCAAATCACAGCCCCTATTTGGCACCCCAAGAACATTTTTCATGCTAGTGTTGCTCCCCAATTCCTTTAACTTCTAAATGTTGCTCACGGGTTGTAAAGGTTGGAGATCCACGCTCTAAAGTAATGGCATCCAGCTCCATCGCAATAAGCCTATTTAAGAAAGGTTTTTTTAAAGCACCCCAACACACACCCAAAAACAATGTTTATTGAACAGAATTGACCACCCATACTTCCCTGCAGCCAGCCATTATGACATTTTTGGCAGGTGACGTGTTTTAGAGAGCAGAAAGCAGCAAACTGCTGAGAATATAGGGGTGAAACTCTGACCATGTAGTATAACTGACAATACATTTGAATAATAAAGGCACTTTTTGGAGCAGTTCACCTGGGCTTCTGGTATCTGTTCACTACCTTACTCATTTTGGAGTTATTGCTTTGGATGTGAGCAAGGAAGGTGATAAGTATTAACCATTGTAAAGAGCCTTCATAGTATACATAGTTTTGTCCAAGAGGCTGTATGTGTCTCTCCAAGGCATTATCACAACACCCAGTTTTCATCAAGGGCTAAAAAAAACTACAAAAACTTATAGGTATTAAGCCAACTACAAGTAAAAAGTTGCACTGCTCTGCTTTATGATCACAATTGGCATAACTAATTAAAGGGGTTGTTCACCTTTGCGATAACTCAGTATGATGTAGAGAGCGATATTCTGAGACAATTTGCAATTTGATTTCATTATTTATTATTTAAGGTTTTTGAGTTAATTTGTGTTTTATTCAGCAGCTCTCCAATTTGCATATTAAACAATCTGGTAGCTAGGGTCCAAATTACCCTAGCAACCATGCACTGATTTGAATAAGAGACTGGAATATGAATAGGAGTGGGCCTGAATAGAAATAGAAGTGATGAAAAATTAGCAATAACAATACATGTGTAGCCTTACACAGTTTTTTTTTTTTTTAAAGAAGTGGTCAGAGACACCGATTTGAATGCTGCAAAAAGTCATAAGAAAAAGGCATATGACTATAAAACAAAAAAAATAATGAAAACAATTGAAAAGTTGCTTAGAATTGGCCATTCTAGAACATACAAAAATGTACCTAAAAGGTGAACCACCCCTTTAAAAGAAAACTTTACCCTCAAAATGAATATTTAAGCAACAGACAGTTTATATCATATTAAGTGACATATTAAAGAATTTTATCAAACTGGTATGGTATTTAAGTAAATATTGCCCTTTTACATCTCTTGCCCTGAACCACAATTTGGTGATGGTCTGTGTGCTGCCTCAGAGATCGCCTGATCAGAAATAATGCAGCTCTAAAGGTGGCCATAGACTCAAAGATCTGCTTACTTGGCGACATCGCCAAACGAGCGGATCTTTCCCCGATATGCCACTAAACTGCGTGGCTAGATCGGGGGTAATTTGAGCTTCGGCCGTATGGCCGAACGATCGAATTACGATGCGCCAATCGGCTCCGACGGGTCGGTCGGGTAAAAACCCAACCTTCCCGACCGATATCGTGGCCAGATATCGATCGGGAAGACCCGTCGGAAGCCCCCATACACGGGCAGATAAGCTGTCAAATCGGTCCAAACGACCGATATCGGCAGCTTTATCTGCCCGTGTATGGCCACCTTATCTGTAACAGGGAGAAGTGTGGAAGCAAAAGACACAACTCTGTCTGTTCATTGGCTCATGTGACCTAACATTGTTTGGTTTGTTTGTATGAACCGTGAATCCTACAATCCCAGGGGGCGGCCCTTATTTTTTAAATTGGCAGTTTTCTATTTAGGATTACCCAATGGCACATACTACTAAAAAAGTATATTATTATGAAAATGGTTTATTTACATGAAACAGGGTTTTACATATGAGCTGTTTTATGCAATATTTTTTTATAGAGAACTACATTGTTTGGGGGTATAGTTTTCCTTTAATGAGCCCAAATGCAACAATTATCTTCTAAACTACCAGTCATTCCCCCACTGCCCTCCCTCCCCCCCATCTCTGCTCTTCCTCAACAGCTACTAATGTTTACATGGAATAAAATGCTTTTTTGGGCCTATTCTGGTGATCTATGGAGCTCACAAGACACAATAATACAAGAAGATCCAAGAAAATGAGGGGGTCAGGCATTATAGAAGAGGTCTAGTGATTTCTGTATTCCCCTTGGCATAGCTCCTAGGCCTTAAGCTTTGCACGGTTTAATCTCTTTCTTTAACCCCTTACAGCTGGATAGCGTGTAGCTGTAACTCTCCTCGGACTACAGTGTGCGGATATCAGGGGATGCTGGGAGTTATAGTTCCAGTGAAGCCAAGATTGAAGCTCCCGGTTACTGTGTATATTGTATAATCAAGGAGCAGCGGATGAGACGAGGAATAATTACAGTGCTCCCTCCCTTCGCTCCTCTTTAGCATCATGGCGTCCCGGCAACCATATCCCTATCCACCCATTGAAGAATTCTCCTACTACTTCTCTTGCATCCACAAGTAAATGAGCTATATGCCATTGTCGGCAGCCATTTTCACTCCCCTGAGTCCTGACGGATTTTAACATTCTAAAACAATAAATACGCGCTCCCCTCAAAGCACCACTCACCATCCTTACAGCGACTCTCGGGTTACTAGGGGCAACTACGTCACCCAACAAGACGGCGTACGCTCGGCATTTTGCCACGCCCCTCCACGCTACGCTGGGACGCCCTGAAGCTTTGCCCTGAACCACAAGCTGGCAGCAGTCAGCGCATGCGGGAAAACTCGCCGGCTCTTGCACACGGACACAGTAAGGGAGGGGAAATTGGGAGGGTCACAAATGAGCCAACCAATTGGTTGGTGAAATAGACAAGTGAGTCCCCATAGGCTACAACGACCCAAGCATCTGGCGTGGAAGGAAAGAGTTGAATCATGGCAGTAGCTGAATTGTAGAGTTGGTGTTGTGGTGCAGGTACGTGTGTCACGTGTGCGTGTTGTACAGAGGACTCTACTCGTGTAAATACAGCGCTGTCACTTCATGAGCGTCACTTCTGTCAGGTATGTGGAGAGTTCATTGTACCTTGTGGCTGAGTGGTGTATTTTCTGTGGCCACACCCCCTAATAACCATGTTCGTTTTACAAAATATCGCAGGTTATGAAAGTATGAAAATATTTCTCCTTATCTAAACTGTTTTTTTTTTTTTTTTTTTTGTGTCTCAAAATTGTTACAAAGTATCCTATTTGCACCTGTTAGCTGTTCTGGGCTCTCTGCTAAAAGCCAATTAAGTGAGAAAGTTTGTTTCTTTTTCTGGCTGTTCAGTGCAGAGAAAATCGGGACTTTCCAGTACAAATGAGGGACTGCAGGTTGAGCTGTCAAAAGAGGGTCTGTCCCTCCAAAAAAAGGGACAGTTAGGAGGTATGCGCGATTCCTGCACAACCACAAACAGAGCGCCCCACCCCCCATGGCTCTATCCAAAAAGATTTAAATGTTACAATATTCCTAGTAAAAATCAAAGCTCACCTGGCATTGAAATTGACGTGGGTACGTGGCTTAAGGGTGTAGCATTCTCTACAATTAAATCCAAGCAGTATGAACATTGTTTGCACTCACCGATGAGAATAGGTGGCCCAGGTGCAGTGCCCCGAACCCGTAGCTTGGGTGAGATGCAAGGAAAAGGAAGAATAGGCACGTGCTCCTGCGACACACCAGGTTGGATAAAAATGTAGATCTTTATTTCATTGGTTAAAATCAAACGCGATTCCCGATCGCACTGTGCTGGCAGGCCGCATTATTATTGATTTCATGATGGAGGCTGCGGGCCGGTGTAAATTCGAAAACAGGCCGCATTTGGCCCACGGCCCGGATTTTAGACATGCCTGCTGTATGGAGAGCTGCATTATAGGAAGCACTCTAATGCTGCACTCTGTATGGAGAGCTGTATTATAGGCAGCACTCTAATCCTGCACTCTGTATGGAGAGGTGTATTATAGGCAGCACTCTAATCCTGCACTCTGTATGGAGAGCTGTATTATAGGCAGCACTCTAATCCTGCACTCTGTATGGAGAGGTGTATTATAGGCAGCACTCTAATCCTGCACTCTGTATGGAGAGCTGTATTATAGGCAGCACTCTAATCCTGCACTCTGTATGGAGAGCTGTATTATAGGCAGCACTCTAACCCTGCACTCTGTATGGAGAGGTGTATTATAGGCAGCACTCTAACCCTGCACTCTGTATGGAGAGGTGTATTCTAAGCAGCACTCTAATCCTGCACTCTGTATGGAGAGGTGTATTATAGGCAGCACTCTAATCCTGCACTCTGTATGGAGAGGTGTATTACAAACAGCACTCTAATCCTGAACTCTGTATGGAGAGCTGTATTATAGGCAGCATTCTAATCCTGCACTCTGTATGGAGAGGTGTATTATAGGCAGCACTCTAACCCTGCACTCTGTATGGAGAGGTGTATTATAGGCAGCACTCTAACCCTGCACTCTGTATGGAGAGGTGTATTCTAAGCAGCACTCTAATCCTGCACTCTGTATGGAGAGGTGTATTATAGGCAGCACTCTAATCCTGCACTCTGTATGGAGAGGTGTATTACAAACAGCACTCTAATCCTGCACTCTGTATGGAGAGCTGTATTATAGGCAGCACTCTAATCCTGAACTCTGTATGGAGAGCTGTATTATAAGCAGCATCTTAATCATGTTTTCATGGTTTTTTTTTTTTGTTTTTATTTTTACACTGAACAATTCCTTTAAAAACCAGCTGCAATTTGTCCCAGAATAAAAATTGCCTTGCCCCAATCCCTGGTTGATGCCATGTGGAGTAGTAAAGGTTGAATAGAAGATGAAACAAATATCCTCAAACATATTTATCATCCCGGACTCCACACATGTTATACCAAAATAATAAACTGGTTATGAGTCACATATTATATTGTCTGTCAAATGAATCCAGAAAGGACTATCTATGGTACTGGGCCTATCAGAAGGGAATATCTGGCCAGGGACAGGTCACCCCTGCACTGATGTTTGGTGGTTTTGCAGTAAAAAAGAAAGTATAGGTTTTCTATGTTTTTACTTTTAAAAAAACAAAATGTTTGTTATGGTTTATTTTAATGTAGCTTTTTTTTTTTATACAAAAGTCTTGAATATCCTGTATAGTATATACTATTAATCTGTGCTTTCTGATGTCATCCGTTATAATCGGTACTTAGTGATGTCATGTGTGTCAATGACTCATTGAAATTTGTGTAGTATATTAAAGGGGTGTTATATATGTGACCAATCTTAGGCAACTTTTCAATTAGTGTTTTTTTTAAATTTCGTACAGTTTTTTAATTATTGGTCTTCTGCTGATCCTTTCCAGCTTTCGCATGGGGGTCTCTGACCCCATGTAAAAACAAATGCTCTGTAAAGATACAAATTATTGTTATTGCTACTTTTTTTTACTCCTCTTTCTATGCTGACCCTCTCCTGTTCATATTCTAGTTTTTTTATTCAGATCAGTGTATGGTCTCTAGGGTAATTTGCACCCTAGCAACCAGATTGCCAAAATTGCAAACTGGAGAGATGCTGAATAAAAAGTCAAATAACTCAAAAAACACAAATAATAAAATATGAAGACCAATTGCAAATTTTCTCAGAATATCACTCTCTACATCAAACTAACAGTTAACTTAAAGGAGAACAACCCCTGTAAATAATGCACCCATTGTTGTAAAAAATGAGGATATCAGAAATAACTTTGGCGTTCCTTGACCTGTATAAAAGCCTCATGCCTTTATATGATCATGGAACAAATTGTGACTTATAATATCCTTTATATTTTATAACAGGAGGTACATTATTTACTATATAAAATGGAATAAAACTATAACCTCTGAGTATTGGCCTGCTGTATGGCAATTAACCATTTTACTGCTGGCATGAGTAGAATAGCAGTTAGAAATATTTTGGTTTTCTGGGCGTTAGTTGGTGTTTGTCGTGTTGTTACGTTAGTATAACTGGGGCAAGGAGGGTGAGAGACTGAGTCAGAGAGCCATACCTGCTGTAGTGTGTTTTATAAGCAGCACTCTAATCCTGTATAGGGGGAACTGTAATTGTATCAATAAGAACCATTTCAGTCATTTATATGGAGACTTGTAGATTATGAATGGTGTTTTATAAGCAGCACTCTAATTCTGTATAGGGGGAACTGTAGTTGCATCAATAAGAACCATTTCAGTCATTTATATGGAGACTTGTATATTATGAATGG
Organism: Xenopus petersii; assembly: GCA_038501925.1. Lineage (NCBI taxonomy): Eukaryota > Metazoa > Chordata > Amphibia > Anura > Pipidae > Xenopus > Xenopus petersii. Next base: position 19,651,713 of record CM076685.1, on the reverse strand, counting down.
TGGTTTATAAGCAGCACTCTAATTCTGTATAGGGGGAACTGTAGTTGCATCAATAAGAACCATTTCAGTCATTTATATTGAGACTTGTATATTATGAATGGTGTTTTATAAGCAGCACTCTAATTCTGTATAGGGGGAACTGTAGTTGCATCAATAAGAACCATTTCAGTCATTTATATGGAGACTTGTATATTATGAATGGTGGTTTATAAGCAGCACTCTAATTCTGTATAGGGGGAACTGTAGTTGCATCAATAAGAACCATTTCAGTCATTTATATGGAGACTTGTATATTATGAATGGTGGTTTATAAGCAGCACTCTAATTCTGTATAGGGGGAACTGTAGTTGCATCAGTAAGAAGCAATTCAGTCAGTTCAAACAAAAAAGTACAGACAGAATTGGGAGCAGCTCAGGACACACATTCTGCCATGAGCCAATAACCAACAATCATTAACTATTTACTTTTTCCCAAATTCATTGCTACTTAATAGAGAATTCAACCCTTTACCAAAAAACCCTACCCCCCCCCAGGAAATGCCCCTAACTTTTTACTTACCCCTCAGCGCAGATTCAGGGATCGCCGTTCACCGCAGCCATCTTCCGCGTCTTCTTCTCTAGCGCTTCGGCAATTTCCATCCATTTCGGCGCATGTGCAATTGTCGCAAACCAGTAAATCCCTCCAACTGCACATGCGCCGCTTCGTCTATCTCCGTCGAAGCTTACCGAAGACCCGGAAGATGGCTGCCGTGAACTGCGATCCCTGAATCTGCACCGAAGTCCTGAAGCCGCGAAAAGAAACAGTCACGTAAGGAGCCGACACTGATGTCCTGAAGAGGCGAAAAGACCTGAAGTCATGAAAGCGTCTATAATTGAGTCCTGAAGCCACGTGTTCAATTCTATTGACACCAATGTGGTTTTTTTTTTTGTTTTGTTTTTTTTTAATCCCCTGGCCACCAATGTTTTATTTTAATACTATATAGGCCCCAGCCACCCATTTTTTAAAAAAAATATTTTATGGGGCCTTGGCGCAAACGTTTTTAAAAAATATATTTTCTGCGGCCCCAATTTTTTTTTAACTTGTAAGGGGGCCCTGGTGCCAAGGTTTTTTTAAAAAAATATTCTTGGGGCCCCAATTTTTTTAACTTGTAAGGGGGGCCCTGGCACCAATGTTTTTGGAAAAAAAACTTTTATGGGGGGACCTGGCGCCATTGTTTTTTTTTTTTAACTTATAGGGGCTGCGTCACAAAATGTTTTTTTTTTTTAACTTGTAGGGGGGCCCTGACCACCAATTTTTTTAAAAAAAACTTTTATGGGGGGCCCTGACCATCAACAGTTTTTTATAACGTGTGTGTGGGGGGGTTACCTTTTTTAGCGCTGATGTCTGTGTGGTCTTTTAACTGTGGTGTGGAGTGAGCGGTATCTGGGGTGGGGCCCTGGTAGGTGGAGCCTGGGTGGGCGGGGCCACCAAAAATGTTTTTGTACGGGGCCCTGTGATTTCTAATGGCGGCCCTGGATGTGCATTTTGTGAGTTGTAGTTCAGAAGAACAAAGGTAAGTAGTATAGTGACACTATAGGGCTGTACATTGCCATAGAATGTATCTGCATAACTTTGCCCTGTTCATCACACAGTACAACCCCTATTTTACATTTTACAGGGGGCCCAGAAAAAAGTTTAAAATTCCGGAAGATGTGTTAAAGCACTGCATTTATAGTACCAAAATGATATAAGCACATGACTCAGTTTTACTTTGAAATACAGTAATTACTGTGTTATTGACAAGGGTTAAGCATTGCAGCATTAATATTGAGGGGGAACATACAAAACCTCTCTCTCTCTCTCTGGCAAAATTATTCCCCACATATCTCCAGGCATTTGACATGTAAAAATGGGGTGATTTTTTTTTTTTTTACATTTTCTTAAAGCAACTTCTGCCGGAACTTACTACAAAGGTCTGAAGCCGTGTAGAATAACAGCGGAAAATATTGCAAACCTTTATCATTTTGCCATTTATTTTAAGCAGCTTTTTACACTGTTTTTCTGGAGATTTTTGTTTTACACATCATAATAAATAAACCCCCAAGTGTATCCACAGTTTAACATGGAACAGGGTATAGCATGGGGTTGAATGACACTATGGGGCAGATTCACTAAGGGTCGAATTTCGAAGTTAAAAATACTTCGAAATTCGACCCTCGAATTGAAATCCTTCGACTTCGAATATCGAAGTCGAAGGATTTAGCGCTAAACGTTCGATCGAACGATCGAAGGATTTTTCGTTCGATCGAACGATTAAATCCTTCGAATCGAACGATTCGAAGGATTTTAATCAAACGATCGAATGAATATCCTTCGATCAAAAAAAGCTTAGCAAGCCTATGGGGACCTTCCCCATAGGCTAACATTGACTTCGGTAGGTTTTATCTGCCGAAGTAGGGGGTCGAATTTTTTTTTAAAGGGAAAGTACTTCGACTATCGAATGGTCGAATAGTCGAACGATTTTTACTTCGAATCGTTCAATTTCGTTCGATTTCGATCGAATTCAAACGAATTTAACCAATTCGATGGTCGAAGTACCCAAAAAAAACTTCGAAATTCAAAGTTTTTTTCATTCGAATCCTTCACTCGAAGTTAGTGAATCTGCCCCTATGAGTTGGGAAATGGTTCCTACAAGTTCTATTAGACTAACATGGTTTCCATTCAATCTGTGGAAAGGAATTGAATGGAAATCATTTTTAAAAATCTGGATTACAGGTATGGGATCTGTTGTACGGAAACCCATTATCCAAAAGCTCCTAATTACCGGAAGGCTATTTCCCACAGACTCCATTTGATCCAAATAATTAACATTTTTAAAAATTATTACCTTTTTTTCAGCAGAGCCTTGTACTGTATCCAAACTAAGATGTAAACTCCATGTTATCCAAATAATTAACATTTTTAAAAATGATTACCTTTTTTCAGCAGGGCGTTGTACTGTATCCAAACTAAGATGTAATTAATCCTTATTGCAGACAAAACAATCCTATTGGGTTTATTTAATGTTTAAATGTGTTTTAGTAGACTTAAGGTATGAAGACCCAAATTATGGAAAGATGTGTTATCTGGAAAACCCCAGATATCTAGCATTCTGGATAAGAGGTCCAATACCTGTGTTTGATTAAAATGGAGTGTATGTGTATTTAATGGCCCAAAATGGAAAGACAGTTTGAATAGGGTAGGGCCAAGCCATAGTCTAAAATGTACATATTTTTTGTGGCCAGCTCTAGTTTTACATTTTATTTTGGAAGTCCTCCATTGCACCAGCAGTATATTACTACATTATTTGTCTTCTTTCACCTTCATGATTACTTTTGCAGTTATCTGAGAACATGTCCTGAACTATTTATACATCCTTTTAATGTATAACTTTGAGAGAGGCAAAAAATTGCACACGCACACCTGGCCTCTCCAAAAGGTTACGTACGGTGCCTGGGGTATAGGAGGACGGCCCCTCCACAGTTAATGAACACAAAGTAACTCCAGCACACGTAACATGCTGAAGGGATTGCTCCCGTGTTTAATGTCAATCCAACAATACAACGTTTCGGGGGCGTGCCTGACGAAGGGGCACGCCCCCGAAACGTTGTATTGTTGGATTGACATTAAACACGGGAGCAATCCCTTGAGCATGTTACGTGTGCTGGGGTTACTTAGTGCTCATTAACTTTGAGAGAGGACACACGCAACATATATTATAGATTTCTAACTAACCTTACAGTCTGACCCCATATTTGCACAGATATGTCTGACATTGAAATTGATTACACATTAAGAGATTTGTTTTAAATTAGGTTAAAACTGAGTAGCCCAGGAGTAGTTCTGAGACAAGGAACCTTCAGCTCATGGAGAAGTATAGTAGCTTCTATGTCAAGAGACCTATTCTGTGAGTCAACTTTCTAACATGCCATTTGGTTCTGAATGATGTATCTAAAGGTGGCCATAGACATAACAATTATGAATTCCAAGAAAGATTGTTCGTTTCAATAAACACGCTTAGAGCTGAATCATCAGATATACGTATAGAAACAATAGAATTCTACCTGTATCTGACGATTCAGCACTAACAATGGCCTTCAAAGGCACCTGATCAAAATTTTCGATTGATGAGCCAACCGATATCCAAGTCTTCTGCCGATATCAGTCGGCTCTTTTCCCACCATACACGCACCGAATTTCGTATGAAAATTTGTTTCATACGATATTATCTGTGCGTCTATGGCCACCTTTAAGGGTGGGGACCAAATCAGAACAGCATGTTCAGCCCAGGCGTTGGTTTTGACCCAGAGGTTTTGACTGCAGGGTATTATTATTGCTGGTTACGTTCCAGGGTTTTTAAAACAACCAGTAGTGCACAGGAACAAGTTTTCTTATGACGGATTCCTTTTGTACACTGGATTTGGAATAATTATGCCCATTAATGATGTCGCATGTGCTGGGTGTTGTTCATTTTACTCATTAGGAGCAATGTGTATTGTAACAACCCAGCAAGGTTTCCCTGGAAGGTTTCCTTTCTTTATTGATCACTATGGTGTTGATCAATAGATAGTCTTCTCTTTTTTGCCCTATTGGGTTTAACGGAAGTGCTTTGTCCATATGCAGGTATGGGACCGTTATCTGGAAGCACATTAATCCTTATTGGAAGCAAAAACAGCCAACTGGGTTTATTTAATGTTTACGTGATTTTCTAGTAGACTTAAGGTATAAAGATCCAAATTACGGAAAGATCCATTATCTGAAAATCCCCAGGTCCCAGGATAACAGGCCCTATACCTGTATATATCATACTGTGTAAGGATCCTTTGTGGTGAAGACGTGTGATTATTTGAGAGTGAAATATAAAATTACAGATATATTGATAATATCTGTCTGTTGCTTTGATGCTTTAGCCTGACCCTCAAGGTAGAAGCTCTGCTCCAATGTTTCCCCTCTAGTCATATTGGTGGTGCATATGTGTATTTTTCTTGAACCAGGGTCCTGGTGTCTATCTAAAGGCAGACTCGCCTCTCACTATTTGGATAACTTTGCTTGCTGAGTAAGGGCTATCGCCCACTAATCAGTGTCTGCATCTTCTACAAGGTTTGTGACTCAAATGTTATTTTTAGCATTGGATAAAATTTCATATTTCTCATTTTCCTATTTCAGGTAAAGAAAAGGACCATTATGGAAATGGAGATCACTAAATTCAACATTGATGCTCCTCGATGGGACCAAAGTACATTTGTGGGGAGGTTGAAGCACTTCTTTAACATTACAGATCCCAGAACAGCTCTTGTCTCAGAACAGGAATTGGATAGCGCAAAACAGCTTGTCGATTCGTGCAGGTAAGTGGATTAAGGATAAGAGAAGTGTAAATCACTGGGGGATGTTAAGCATCCCCCAGTGATTGTGATAAGAAGAACCCAGGACTGGTATAGTGTTCTTCTAAAACAGTGATCCCCAACCAGTAGCTTGCGAGCATCATGTTGCTCTTCACCCCCTTGGATGTTGCTCCCAGTGGCCTCAAAGCAGGTGCCTATTTTTGAATTCCAGGCTTGGAGGCAAGTTTTGGTTGCATAAAAAACAGGTGTACTGTCAAATAGAGTCTCCTGTAGGCTGCCAGTACACATAGGGGTTATCAAATGGCCAATCACATCCCTTATTTGGCACCAAAGGAACTTTTTGCATGCCTGTGTTGCTCCTCAACTCTTTTTATTTTTGAACGTGGCTCACAGGTAAAAAAGGTTGGGGACCCCTATTCTAAAAGGCCACTAGCCTGGGGTATCGGGTAAGTGATTATAATCACTGTGGGAGTGCCAAACATTTGGCACCCCCCCAGTGATTTACACTTTCCTTCTTCTTTAAAAGGGACCCGTCACCAAAATAAATTTATTCAAAATCCTATTTTATCACATTAGTCAAGCAAAATGAACTTTAATTACACAATATAAATTATTTGAATCTTGTTTCCTTCAGTCTTGGAATTCATAATTATAACAAGCAGGCAGGAGCCATTTTGTGGACACTGTTATTAAGACAAGCCATGTATCATCTCAGAATCTTGTTTGTGCACCAGAATGGGGGACCTGATGTCTATCTATCCCCATGCCCTGGCTACACAATTAAATGCTGACGAGAACGAGGGAATGTGGGGAGAGTAGGGATGGGCGAATTTTTTTGCCTTTTTTGGCGTGCGTCAAAAATAAAAAAAGATGCGTGTCAAATAAATTTAGCCGCTCGACAATTTTTTTGTCACCCATAGACTTTAATTGAATTTTTTACGAAACGGGTCAAATTACAGCTGAGATTTTTAAATGTGTTTACAACAGCTATGAATGCTTTACTAAAAAGTAGAAATTGTATTTCATATTTAATTTGAAAAGGACTTTTATTGTACAGCTTTTTGTGTCTGGGTGACAGGTCTGCTTTAAAGGAACACCAAAAATGAAAGTGTTTTAAAGTTATGAAAATATCACGTATTGTTGCTCTGGTCTGGTAAAACTGATATGTTTGCTTCAAAAACACTACTATAGTTCATATAAAAAAAACTGCTGTGTAGCTGTGGAAGTTGAAAAAAGGCTATATGGCACAGGTTAAATGGTGGATAACAGATAACACCATTATTTTCTACAGAGCTGTGTAACCTGAGCCTTTTCTCTTTGGCTGCCCCCATTGCTGCACAGCAGCTTATTTATTTAAACAATAGTAGTTTTCTGAAGCAAACACATCCGTTTTACCAGTGCAGGGCAACACTGCATTATATTTGTATTACTTTAATACACTTGAATTTTTTGATGTTACTGTTCCTTTAAGCCCGGACTCTGCATCTAGTATGGTGGGGTAATCATACTTCTTTTTCCCCAGAGCAGGTTCTGTGCCACCAGGAACAAGTACAGAACAACTTCATTATGCCAAGAAGCTTTATGACTCTGCTTTTCATCCAGACACCGGGGACAAAATGAATTTAATTGGAAGAATGTCTTTCCAAGTCCCTGGCGGAATGGCCATCACGGGGTGCATGCTTCAGTTTTACAGGTAAAGGCCATTGTTCCTACAAATTGGAGAATGGAGATGCAAGCTTAATACTTCAGATTTGTCTGGTAAGGTAATACATTTAGCACACCCAGTGTTTTTGCTACAGGTTACTTATAACCTTGCCCACAGGTAGAAATCAGAGGAGCATATTAATCAGGTGCTGCATCCTAGTAAGCATTACCTAAGGGTGACATAAAACACTTGCAGTTGGGGTGGAATGGGTAGGAAGCAGACTGGAATGAGAAATGGGCAGGAAGCATGGAGCAGACTGGAAGAAGGAATGGGTAGTAAGCATGGAGCAGACTGGTATGAGGAATGGGTAGGAAGCATGGAACAGACTGGAATGAGGAATGGGTAGGAAGCATAGAGTAGACTGGAATGAGGAATTGGGTAGGAAGCATGGAGCAGACCGGAATGAAGAATGGGTAGGAAGCATGGAGCAGACTGGAATGAGGAATGGATAGGAAGCATGGAGCAGATTGGAACGAGGAATGGGTAGGATGCATGGAGTAGACTGGAATGAGGAATGGGTAGGAAACATGGAGCAGACTGGATTTAGGATTGGGTAGGAAGCATGGAGCAGACTGGAATGAGGAATTGTGTAGGAAGCATGGAGGGAAATGTTTTCCTTCCCTGGGAACACAGAGTGTCTGCTCAGGTGTTTGTCAGGTGTCTGTCCCCGGGTTGTGTGTGTCATGGATTAGTTAATTATTACACACAGCAAATATTGCCTACCTTGTGCTTGATATAAAATAAAAATATGAACTTGGGTCTGGAGTGAAAAGAAGGGGATCCTGATAAGATATCTGGCAGAGTGGCCTTAATCAGCCTCTGAGCTCTTCACACTTAATTTTCAGCCCGGCTGATTACAGCCCCCATGTGGTACTAGCATTATGCTCTGACTATACATTCCATTCACGAGTGATTTGCAGAGCAAAAAATTTGGTTAATTTAAGCTCCTACAGTAGATATATATTGTTTGGTCTACAGAACGCATTTTAGGACATCCTCCGGAAAATTCCTGTCCTCCATGCGATGTCCTACGGCTTAGGAATGCATCATCGGGTGCTTTTGCCTTCACTCATCCTCCAAATCTGCAGTCATAACTCCGTCCTCTACCCTCTCTTCTCAACCGTCAGCCATACGAACTCCGCCCTCCGTCTTCCTCCCTCTTTCCACAGCACTCAGCCTTCCGCTTTACCTGTCCAACCCTCCGCAATTCTCCCTCCGCTCTCCCCCCTCAGAATTTATCCGTCCGTCTTCTTTCTAAGCTCCTAAAGTGGTGAGCATTTTCAATCAGAGAAAGTGGAAATGTGTTTAAAACATCTCAATAATAATACTGGCGAAGTGCAGAGGGATTAAGAGGTAAAGCGGAAGGCTGAGGGTAGAGGGCTGAGCAGGGAGGGAAGAGGGTGGAAGACTGAGGGCAGAGTTCGTATGGCTGACGGCTGAGAAGGGAGGGTAGAGGACGGAGGTATGACTGCAGATTTGGAGGATGAGTGACGGTAAAAGCACCCGATGCGGCATTCCTAAGCCGTAGGACATCGCATGGAGGACAGGTAATTCACAAGAGGATGTCCTAAAATGCGTTCCGTAGTGGCATTCCAACTTCACTTTACTTCACAAATTACTGTATATGTGAAAACACAACATTTTTTGTATGTAACACAATTTGCTGTGTTCACTGCCCTCAAAATTTGTGTCCGCACTCATGAGTGCACAGCTTAGAGGGAACGTTGGCCAAGAGGCGAATTACTCTTGCAAGGCACTTTGTATATCATCAACAAACAATGAGCACGCTCTAACAGGGAAAATAGCCTGGGTGCTGATACAGTATGTTGCCCTCTGTCACATTTCTCAAGGGAAACTTAACAAACAGCAGTACAATGCTGTGCTTGTCACGCAAACCATAAACAGGAAACTGAAATCTTTTGAGTCTGATCAAGAATGACTGAATCAGCTGCCAGTATCTATCCAGGTGATGGCACATACACGTCCCATTGCGCACAGATCACAGCGGCACTTGCCTTTAAGGATGGTTCACCTGTAAGTTAACTTTTAGCACATTATATATGTGGCTAATTCTATGCAACTTTCAGTTGGCCTTCATTCTTTTCTTTTTTTTACAGTTTTTGAATTATCCCCTTCCTTCTTCTGACTTTTTCCAACTTTGAAATGGGCGTCACTGATCCCTTCTAAAAAACAAATGCTCTATAAGGCTACAAATGTATTATTACTTATCTTTCTGTCCAGTCCCTCTTCTATTCATATTCCAGTCCCTCATTCACCTTAATACATGGTTGCTAAGGTCATTTAGATTGCTGAAATTGCAAACCGTAGAGCTGCTGAATAAAACGCTGAATAACTCAAAAAATAATGAAAGATGATAACCAATTGGAAATTGTCTCAGAATTCCACTCTCTTTATCATACTAAAAGTACTGGCAGGAAAATGTTCTTACACTTTATACAATCTGGACTTTCCCTAACCCCTCTGCACTTGTTTTTTCCATTGATTCCTAGTGTTGTGGTTTGAGCATTGTGTCTGCTCAGACCAGTCTTTCACCCTAAAACGTCTGGGTTAGTATGGTTCTTGATAGGCTATGAGGTCATCACCATCTTGGATCATTAAGGGACATTTATCAGGCAACAGATGAGAGGTGTCTGGTTTAGCTGTTGGCACTACAGTGAATGGAGTCTGCCTATACTCAGGATCTATAAGTAATGCTTTTGTCTGCACTGGGCCGGGGTATGGGGTTGGCTATATTTATAATAAGGGCAAAATACATTTCTAATCATTGAAATTTTTTTCCATGAAGTAGCAGTTTCATGTCCATTGCAGTCATCGCTTTCATCTGCATCCAGCTCAGGTGTAATACATAAAGTTAGTAGAACCTTTGTGACGTGTGCTCTTAATTAGCTTGCTTATTGCCATTATTTAACCTTATTTGTTGGATTTCAGAACTGTGCCGGCGGTGGTATTTTGGCAGTGGGTTAACCAGTCATTCAATGCTTTGGTGAACTATACAAACAGAAATGCAGCATCTCCAATCACGCTCACGTAAGTATTAACAACATGGAAACGCATGATTCTGAGAGTAGTAGTTTAACGGCAGAGGGCCACAGGCTTCACTTTGTGTATAAAATGTGACTAGGTGAATTAACAGAGCTGATGTTCCTTTAAGCTTGTATATTAGTTCTCTGGAACACATAGACTAAATTGTAGGGATGCACCAAATCCACTATTTTGGAATTTGTCCGAATTCATGAAAGATTTGGCCGAATACAGAACCGGATCCAAATCCCAATTTGTATATTCAATTAGGGTTAGGAAGTGTATAAGAGATTGGCACATGTGAAACATTTTTTAATGTCCTTGTTTGTGTGATGAAAAGTCACGTGGTTTTAAATATTTGGATTTGATTTGCCTGAATCCTGTTGAAAGAGCCAAAGTCTGGCTGGAACCTGAACATAATCCTGGATTTGGTGCATCCCTACTAAATAGGTATTGGTAATTGCTCAGAATATTGCGTTATCTTCAGCTATTAGAAAATCACAGTACAACTTTTATACAGTATAATATTTCATTGCATACTGACAATGTTAAGTTTTGTATATTGTGCCTTATAAATACGTCCGTTCTTCTCCTGTAGTCAGATTGGTGTGGCTTATGTGACTGCCACAAGTACAGCATTGGCTACAGCTGTAGGACTGAACTTGTACACTAAGGTATGTAAAGTGAACTTCTTAAAGTAGTAGAGACCTGGATTTGTATGCAACAAATAATAAATAAACTGCCCAGAATGATAGCACTCAAAGGATTTACACAGTGACATCAAACAAACCTTTTTTATTTATTTTTGACTTTTTGGTGTCACTATGTAAATCCTGTGAGTGCTATCATTTTGGACAGTATATACATATTCACTAGTGCATTATATATACACATACTTATACAGACCTATCTATACACTCTTGTATATTAACTGTATATACTTTTACCGATATTAAAGGGATACTGTCATCAGAAAACATGTTTTTTTCAAAACGCATCAGTTAATAGTGCTGCTCCAGCAGAATTCTGAACTGAAATCCATTTCTCAAAAGAGATTTTTTTTATATTCGATTTTGAAATCTGACATGGGGCTAGACATTTTGTCAATTTCCCAGCTGCCCCTGGTCATGTGACTTGTGCCTGCACTTTAGGAGAGAAATGCTTTCTGGCAGGCTGTTATTTTTCCTTCTCAATGTAACTGAATGTGTCTCAGTGAGACATGGGTTTTTACTATTAAGTGTTGTTCTTAGATCTACCAGGCAGCTGTTATCTTGTGTTAGGGAGCTGCTATCTGGTTACCTTCCCATTGTTCTTTTGTTTGGCTGCTGGGGGGGGGGGGGGAAGGGAGGGAGGGGGGTGATATCACTCCAACTTGCAGTACAGCAGTAAAGAGTGATTGAAGTTTATCAGAGCACAAGTCACATGACTGGGGCAGCTGGGAAATTGACAAAATGTCTAGCCCCATGTCAAATTTCAAAATTGAATATAAAAAAATCAGTTTGCTCTTTTGAGAAATGGATTCAGAATTCTGCTGGAGCAGCACTATTAACTGATTCATTTTGAAAAAATTTTTTTTCCCATGACAGTATCCCTTTAACTAGATGTTGAGATCCCAGTAGCCATGGATATAATGCTTGTCCAAGAAGTTATCCAAGCCATTCTTAAATGCATTAATTTAATCAGCCAAGTAAAAACAAATACCTCTTCCAGCCAGGTACTTCTCAGTGGTACATTAACTGACACTGCGGTGTGTGGGGAATAATAACATTGAGGGTTTGCGTTTACTCTATTTTGCTTTTTATCATGATGAAAGTGCTGTACAAACTGTGGAAACATTTCTAGAGCAGTGTTTGCTTCTTGTATCCTAAGGTTCTGCTTTGACCATGCAACATGAAGGCCTTTGAGTTAAAGTTCATAGTATTATGATGTGTGTATGTACAGCATATATACAGTTATGGGACCTTTTATCCATAATGCTCAGGACCTGTGGTTTTCCGGATATTCACTCAAGTCTACTAGAAAATCATTTATTAAATAAACCCAACAGGCTGGTTTTGCTACCAATAAGGATTAATTATATCTTAGTTGGGATTAAGTACAAGGTACTGTTTTATTATTACAGAGAAAAAGGAAATCATTTTAAAAAACTTGGATTATTTGGATAAAATGGAGTCTATGAGAGATGACCTTTCCATAATTCATAGTACACATATGTTGTGCATTCCAACAAATCAAATTGTTTCTATGTCCAATGGATTTTCTCTATTTCTAAGATTTTTTTTCCATTGTTGCCCTTTAGAAAGCTCCTCCTTTGGTAGCACGATGGGTTCCCTTCGCTGCAGTGGCGGCTGCCAATTGTGTCAACATTCCTATGATGAGACAGCAGTAAGTGCACTGGCACTGAGTGCTCACTGGATTAACCAAATAAACCAAAATCTAAAGGAAACCATATTAAAATGGCTGTTTACTTTTTAAATTAGCTTTTTTTTTTTTTTTTTTTTTAAGGTCTTTATATGTTCATTTTTCATAAGAGTAACAAATAATAAACAACAATTATGGTTCCTTTATCAAGTACATTAGTCTCTGTACAGTTTATGCATATTTTGAGTTTAAGCTACTCCCAGACACCTATCAGTTGGTTCACTCACTAGTCAGAGCACATTGGTTAAAGGAGAACTAAAGCTTAACTAAACAAATGTTGTACATTATGTTTTGGGCTTCTGAACCAGTCCGAGGCAACCACAGCCCTTTAGCAGTAAAGATCTGTGTCTCCAAAGATGCCCCAGTAGCTCCCCATCTTCTTTTCTGCTGATTCACTGCACATGCTCTGTGCTGAGCTTAGGGACCCACTCACAATATACAGTACACATAGAATAGAAATGTCACAATATAAGGCTGATTAGTAATTAATACAGATAATTACTACATGGCAGCACAGAAACCAGTGCAATTAGCATCAGAATTTAATAATCAGCCCTGTAGCATCAGTTTATATTACAGGCCAACCTAATTTTCTGCTGGATAATTAGTGACGAGCCCTAAGCTTAGCTTCTCAACAGCTGCTCAGAGCCCACTGAGCATGTGAGTGTTACAGACACTTTCCAAGATGGTGACCCCCTGTGACAAGTTTGAAGTCCTGGATCATTTCTGCTATTGAGAAGTTGAAACTTTAGGCTGGTGCAACATGTTCAGTATATAAAATATGCATTTTTAGCCCTATTCATTGTTAGGGTTTAGTTCTCCTTTAATATGTAATAGGTGTGATGTGCCAAGGAGGTCTGGTTAGCTGCACAGATGGAGCACAATGATCAGGTACACTTGTGAGTCTTGCTCTGCATCCAATAAATTCAGTGGGAGACCACTTGCCCTCAGGTCCCTTGCAGTGCTTGCTGTGGACATTCTCATGTGTCAGCAGAAGGGGATCAGTCAGTGTTTTCATTGGTGTGAAAGAATTAACAGGAAAAGCTGATGGACTTAATTTATCTTAGCTTACTATGTATTAACTTAGGTGCTAGAAACAAAACTCCCTGATAATGAACTGAAGTTGGGCTATTTTTTGATTAGATATATTTCATATTATGCGTGTCTCTAACCCGTAGATATTACATGCTGGGGGGACTGCGGGGTTTCCCCTGGGGGCAAATTCACTTACCTCCGTAAATTCGCTAGCGATGGCTTCGCTCACATCGCAACACTTCAACAGGTGTAGATTCGCCAGGACAACGGTAGTTCACTAAAATCCGAAGTTCTGTCCAGGACGCGAAGTTGCGCTAGCGTTGGCTAATTTGCATACGGCGGGAAGTCAAAGCTGAATGGACGTATATGTTGCAGCAAATACATTACATTACACAAGCCTGGGAAACCTTAATAAAATAAAATAAAGTTGTTATATTGCCCTACACATGAGCCCAGTGTATAGTTTATGTGCCATATGTTTGGAAATGTAGGGGGGAGCCCGGGTACCTAAAAAATTTTTACAGACTTTTGCAGCCTATCACCCTGAAAAAACTAAGACGCCGGCGTTTTTTGGGACTATACATTCCATTGCACTTTGTCTGGTCTGAGCTGGCGAAGGCAAGTCTGACGCAAGAGGTAACTTTCAGTAAAATCCGCATCTTCGTCAATTTGCGAAGTAAGGCTCTTTCGCCAGAGTGAAACTTTGCCTGGCATAAGAGTGTGAAGTAGCGCTAGAGTCTATCTCCTTCGCTAGCAAAGTTACGCCAGCGCCCGTTAGTAAATTGGCGAAGTAACGAAATGACGTCACTCTGGCAAATTTTAGCTAACGTTAGTCACTTCGCCCTTTAGTAAATTTTCCCCCTGGTGCCTCATTGGCCCTGTCCAATTGTGTTGGGGGTCAAATGAAGAGTATCTCTGGGCATGTTACAGGTAGTACACCCCCTTATAAATTACAAATGCAGTGAATAGGGTTTACCATATTGTTTGCCTTTTATTATTTGCAGAAAAACTATGAATTTTGTTATTTCTCTAGATAAACAAGGAAACTGAAACTACTCCATGTTTAGATTTCCAGAGCACAGATCATTTTCCTGCATTATGGACTCCTGCCAAAACCGTTGCAGCAGAAAGTGAAGGGAAGGTGTTGTATATTGTTAATCAGTATATCTACCTTACATGGAGGAAACATGGAGTCGCTTCAGTTTGCCTATTTGCCTTGTTTAGCTATATATTTTCATAATTAAAACAATAGGCGAAAAGTATGTTCAGCACAAGCCCTATTCATGATCAAGGGGGTGTACCATGGACATGCTTAGTAGCTCGACTGAGGAGAAGGGGGGTTCTAGTTGGACACATTGTCCCCCCAAAAATAAAACTAATGTGAATTTCCACTGTACAGTATATAAATAAAAAATAAAATAAAAAAAAAGTTGTTGCATTGAAACGGAAGATTTGCTTTATTGCAGTTACAATGCAATGTCTAGCAGCATTACATGCATTGTTATAACTGTAACACAATCCATGCATTCTTATTTATCTCTTTGGAATTCTTTTTCTGTTGTTCCTCATGAAAATGTTGAGATTTATACCGGTTCTTTGTGCTTTCATTAGGGAGATTATTAACGGCATCGCAGTAACTGACGAAAACGATAATAAACTGGGACACTCTAAGGTAAGGCTGAAATATGTTAATTAAAAGAACTTCCTATAAGGAGAAATTATTAAGTACCGTTATGAGATCTATTACCCAACATGCTTGGGACCTGGGTCTTACCCCTGAATTGTGTCCCCTCTAGAAATACTGACCGAACATGCAGATTCAGTGCAGCTGAGCTCACAGGCGCCATTGGCAGTAAGGCCTGGAGGGGACCCAGTGGGGACTTTTGGCTAAAGGGGGGTTTAGTTCTCTTGGGAGGTGGCCTTCCTGAAATTAGGAGCTTTTTTTGAATATCCATGGGCAAGTAAGAGATTTCATACCTGTAAATGTTAATTTGCCGTAGAGCTTTTCCAACTGCTTTATGTAAGACACAGTGAGATGTTTTTAGTCCCAAATGTACTGTATTCCAACCTTTATTTGTAGTGTCTGCAACAAAAACCATAGCTGGGTAAAGTGCTTTATGGCCCCTTATAGAGTTTGCCTCTTGGTGAAACTGGGGAGAAGTGGTATTGCAGGTGAAAAAGCTGTCAATACTTTGTTCCAGTTGCAGTAACTTTTTAATGATAACAAAAAAAGCTTAGGACCTTCAGCTGAAGGCGGGGCAGGGTGCAAAGTGAAGGAAGCGGGTGCAAGTTTGCCACACTTTTCTTCCTGCTCCACACTCGGATGCAGTTCAAAGCACTGGCAGGACCTGCACATACCAGTGAATATAACACTGCCTGTATTAAGCAGTGCATGAGGGGGAAGGTGGGGGGGAGAGACACCTAAGCATCTTTATCTCCACACCTACCCGTCCATTAACTTATGCATGTTTCAGACACACAAGTTAGGGAGCACTGCTGGGTGCAGGTTGCAAATGAGCCCAGTACTTACTACCTGCCCTATGACAGGCAACAAGGCTGCCTTGTGTATGTCAGGACTGCTCTCCAGACCTTGGACGCAAGTGGTTGGAGAGCAAACAGTAAGGGAGTGACTGTGTGGCCATTATTGCTTTAGCACTTGCACCAGTGGTAAATGACCCTTTATACACGTACAGAAAAAATAAAAGTGCACCTGTTTTTGCACTCTGCATCTCATCCCTATGATGATGATGATATTATTATTATTATTATTAACATTTATGTGCCATCATAGTCCACAGCTCTGTACAGTAAATTGGTGTATACATATATAAATAGAACCGATAAGTGATTAAGAGTTTGAAAACAATCCTTGTTGAGGCTAAAAGCACTTGCCAGATGATACATTCCTACCTTGCATGTCATCCAGGAGTGCAACGAGATACAAGGCAACAGGGATCCCTATACTTGCTAGCTGCAAAGTCATAAAGTGCAGAGCACCCTTTGCACCTGCCAAAAGTGTTCCTTCAGGGCAAGGTTTTGTGCATCGTACTTCATTAGCACTTGTGCTGTTTTGTCAGAAAAAAACAATATACCTGCTTTGTCAACAAGGAGACATACAGCATCCAATAGAAGTATTGGTGAAGCTGTAAATAAGGGGTGCCAAGGATTGTATTCACTAACCCCAGTGCTCTTGTTAGCAGAAAACTGGACAGGCCCAGGGTACTTGTGAGCGATCTTCTTCATTCCTCCTTTCTTTGAGCAGGCATGCCTACACAGTAGTGTTAAAAGCTGGAGTTTACCAAAAAAAGATAGGCTTTTCAATCTACTGCACATGCATCGGCGGCTGGATTCAGAAGAACGGAGGAGGAGGATCGCTTGCTAGTGCCCTGGGCTAGTGCTACTGTTAGCAAAAAATTGCCCCAGCCCGGGGTATCAGGTAAGTCTTTAGAATTCCTGCAGGATACCCTAACGTTTGGCAACCGGAACTTTCCTTCTCCTTTAATAATCAACCCTGCAGCATCAGCTTCTACTGTATGTCAAAGTTATCCTCAGTTTCTGCTGATTTTTGGATGATTTCTGAAGCTGAGGTTTCAATATTTTTTATTGAAATTTTTTAAAAATGGAACATACAGTCATAAATATGACATATCTTATTAATAACAGTAAAATGTTTACATCACAAGATAAAAACAGATAAACGGACCAGGTCTGAACTTTAATGTATGAAGAATTGGTTAATAGCTGTAATTATACATTAAAACATTCTTATGAAATATTTGCTTAATCTATAGGACCAATCACACTACAACTTTATTTTTGTTGTTTTCAAGGGTTGCATCCATCCCTTAAGGATATATGCAGTGCATTTGTGTCCTTTTAACTAATAAACTTTACGTATTATTTTATTTGTAGATATGTCTACTATATTAAGGGATACTAATGTGAAGTTCTATCGCTTACTAGTTTATATCGATAACCATAAGTAATCAAATAATAAACAAATGAACAGGGATTGTCTAACGGGAAATGTCACTGAGTTAATGGATAGGATAATTAGCTATAATGACCAGTTGTTTAAGTATTGCAGAATCAAAGTAAATTTAGCTAGTGAAAGATCTAAAATTCAGATAATTTGGATGCAGGATACACTGACAAACAAAGACTCGCCCTGTCGAGAAAGGTTTGTAGATTTCCACATTTAACAGCCCAAGACTTCTCAGCTGTCAAGTTGAAATCCACTTTTTTCAGAATTTCAGCAATTTTTGGAACATATGGAGATTTCCAGTTATCAACAATTAGAAGTCTTGTGGATACAAATATATGATGGAATATGAGCCTCTCTCTCTTGGGCAGGTCCCTGATTCCCAAGTGTAACAAAGCCATACCTGGGGGGATATGAATAAGGTTAACTGGTAATTTTTGTAAAACTTTTTCTAC
Source organism: Xenopus petersii (assembly GCA_038501925.1). Lineage (NCBI taxonomy): Eukaryota > Metazoa > Chordata > Amphibia > Anura > Pipidae > Xenopus > Xenopus petersii. Next base: position 19,633,713 of record CM076685.1, on the reverse strand, counting down.
TTCTTCCCATATTGGTGTAATTTTAGGGCAGTGCCAGAAAATATGGTCCAATGAGCCTGTTTGGCCACAGTTCCTCCAGCACAAAGACGTTGTTCCGCTGTCAAATTTGGATATTTTTTCAGGCGTCATATACCATTGCCAAACCATTTTGATCCAATTCTCATGATGTGAAACACAATGGGATGCTTTCTTTAAGGATTTTAGGGCTAATTCCCAATCTTCTTGTGAGATGTCAGTTTGTAAAGTTTCTTTCCACTTTTTCAATTGCCATTTAGGTGTCATTTTTTAATGATAACAATGCTCTATATAATACTGATGTTCCTTTTTGATTATTTTTTTCAGATTTTAGCAGTCTATTTATCTGGGGAGGTAAATTTATCGGATTAGGGGGATTTTTAGATAGAAATTTATGTATGGTAAGATATTTGTTGTTTTCAGAACTAGGAATATTGTAAAGGTTTACTAATTCATGAAATGTTTTCAGTTTAGTGATTTCTGAAGCTTAAAGGGATTCAGTCATGATTTCTATCATGTAGTTTTGATTTCTAAATTACATGGTTTACACTTCAAATAGTTCACTCTACAATATAAAATTTAATTCCGTAACCAGCAAGTGTTTTTTTTTTTTTGTAATATTGGTGTGTAGGCAACTATCTCAGGTCATTTTGCCTGGTCATGTGATTTCAGAAAGAGTCAGCACTTTAGGATGGAACTGCTTTCTGGCAGGCTGTTGTTTCTCTTACTCAATGTAACTGCATGAGTTGCAGTGGGACCAGGATTTTTACTATTGAGTGCTGTTCTTAGATCTACCAGGCAGCTGTTATCTTGTGTTAGGAAGCTACTATCTGCTATCTTGCTTTTTTCACATCAAAATATATTGTCTTTTTTTGACCATAAATAGCTCTGATTATGATCCATTGGTTATTAACACAATATTGACTTTTGCATTGTGAATTTAGAAAGCCGCTATTAAGGGAATCAGCCAAGTTGTAATCTCCAGAATAGCCATGGCCGCTCCTGGGATGAGTAAGTATCTTTAAATGGGACCATTTCTAGGGATGCACCCAATCCACAATTTTGGATTCGGCCAAACCCCTTAATCTTTCTTGAAAGATTCGGCCGAATATGAATCAAATCATAATTTGAGTATGCAAATTAGGGGTGGGAAGAGGAAAATATTTTTTACTTCCTTGTTTTGTGACAAAAAGTCACGCGATTTGCCTCCTCGCTCCTAATTCGGTTCGGCCTGGCAGAAGGATTCTGCCAAATCCGAATCCCTGCTGGAAAAGGCCGAATCCCGAACCTCGGTGCATTCCTATCCATTTTCATCTGAATGTGGCACCTCTCCCCTTTCTAACATCTCCTTCGTCTCACTTGCACCTCTTCCTCACATGGCACCATGGTGGGCAGCCTTGTTAACCATGTGGCCCTAGCCTAAAATAGAAGAAAGCTGTTTCTCCAAACATCATCGTTTCCAGACATGTATGTTTCAGACATTATCAAGAAAGCTGCATACTTCTCTTATGTTCCTTTATGTTTTCTGTGCAAAATGAAATGCAAATGAATGTGAAGGGTGGAAGGAAGACATGGGGGTTTTATGGAGATTAAATATTTAGTCTCTGATTTGTCTAAACCCCATAGGGGTCATGAGAAAGGCACATGAGAGATGATGCTTTAATGAAGGTGCTGTTAAATCAGTTTTAATCATTTTCTTTAATATAAGATTTGAGTAAGTTCATTATGAGCATTATAATTCTAATCACCCACCTGCAAGAACTGATAGCACAAACATCTTGGAGACCCAGCTGCGTAATTTGTATAATAAAGGCTGTTGGAGGCCTAACTCCATGGCCTGTTTACGTAAGGGCTGTCCGTGTGGCTTAATGAATCAAGGAAGGGTGCTCCTGTTCACTCCCTAATAGCTGAATGATTAAAGGGGAACTATTGAGAAAATAAAAATAAGAAACTTTGTAAATACAATCAATTAAATATTCTGCATCATTTCTTAAATAATAAGTTTATCTTCACTATCCCTCTCTCAGCATCTGTTTCTCTTCTTGCAGCAGATTGGTGTCAGATATTCATTGACAGACAGATCCAATATATCTTATAGGGGGGGGGCTTCCTTTCCTAGCAGATGTATTAGAGCTCACTCAAATAAATAAATAAATTCCAGTACAAACAAAATTAAACAAAACAAAACTGCCTTTTGCACAAATTCTGCATGTAGAGAGAGCGGATCTCTGGTGATTTTTATATAGTGAGCTCTAATACATCTTCTAGGCAAAAGGAGCCCCCCCTATAAGATAAATTGGATCATTCATGTGACACCCAACTGCTGCATGAAGACAGAATGAGGAGAAACTGATGCTAAGTGAGGGATAGTGAAGATAAACTTGATTATTTCAGAAACGGTACAGAATTTTTAATAGACTAGATTAAGAAAACTTATTTTTTCAGTATGATGAAGTTTATATTAAATTTTCATTTTTCACGACAGTTCCCCTTTAAGAATAAAGCACAGGATACACAGTAGATAACAGATAAGTACTACTATAGTTTATATAAACAAGCTGTTGTGTAGCCATGGAGGCAGCCATTCAAGCACAGGATACACAGTAGATAAGTACTACTATAGTTTATATAAACAAGCTGCTGTGTAGCCATGGGGGCAGCCATTCAAGCACAGGATACACAGTAGATAACAGATAAGTTCTGAAGAATCCCATTTCATATTGCAGAGCTTAACTGTTATCTGCTGTGTATTCTGTGCCTTTTCTCCTTTTTCAGCTTTGAATGGCTGCCCCCATGGCTACACAGCAGCTTGTTTATATAAACTATAGTAGTGTTTCTAAACCAGTTTTACCAGAGATGGGCAACAGTACATTATATTGTAATTCATTTTTGTGGTCTTAATGTTCCTTCAAGTTTCCTCTATCTTGTTAATGGGCTAGTTTGCTCTTCAAACATTTTAGATAAGCTAAATATTATATATTCATTTTCTTGTTCAGTAAAAAGGAGTATTTTCATGCTTCAGGTATGATTTGGTTGGTAAAACTAAAATATTCTGCAGTTGTTTATGCCAGTGTGACCAATGGAGGGCGCTCTTGCAGCCGGTATGAACATTGTCTTAACCACGGTTTCTTTCTTTTCTAGTTCTCTTACCAATTTTGATGCAAAGGCTGGAGTCTTTTGCCTTTATGAAAGTAAGTGAAGCAGTTCCATGGATCTGTTCTGTTGGGCACCTTTTTTCTTGTCACTATACTCATGTGATTTTATATTATTTTGGAAGCTGCTGGAATTCTTACGAGAGGATCAGGCGATATTGAGTAATGCAATGCTTGAATACACTGCTGCATCTAATTTCTTTGTCCCTTGGAACTGGTTCTGAAGCCCTTAGATAGTGTGTGTGTGTGTGTATATATCCATAAAGAAGGCGAGCACTCACAGGACTTATAACAAAATAAAGAAAACAGTTATTAGAACAAATATATATATATAGTGCAAAAATGACCAGCAACACCAGGATTTTAGTGAAAAAACAATGTATTCATATGTGCATATACAGCCATATGTACTGGACACCGTACATATATGAATACATCGTTTTTTCACTAAAATTCTGGTGTTGCTGGTCATTTTTGCACTACACAATACCTTACCGAGCACCCAGGTCTGTTGCTGGTTAAAGATGCCAAATCCAACATATACAAAACATAAACCGCACTCAGGACTTTCATGAGAAAGCAACAAAAGTTGTGGTTTGTTTCAATGTTTTGGCTACTACACTCTTCTTCAGGAAGTAGTAGCCAAACTTCCTTTTTGTCCAGTAGATTTACAGCTGGTTCCCTGACCATCTAGACTCTGTTCCATGGAGCATATTAATCAAGTGAAACAAAAGTGGCCATTCTTTTCAAGAGCCCAATAAAATTGTAGCCTCACAGAGCAATAGATTTTTGGTTGCCAGGGTCAGTGACCCCATTTAAAAGCTGGAAAAAAAAGTCAGGAGAGGAAGGTACAGAATTTACAAATAATAAAAAATGAATGCCAGCTGAAAAGTTTCTAACAATATAGGACATTCTATAATAAGCATTGTTAAGTTAACGTAAATGTGATCAACCATTCCAATTGTTTTGGATTTCGTTTTATTCAGCCAGTGCTTTTTATGTTAAATATTAGTGGTATGTTGATATTTCACATTATTACATACAATTTGTGTTCTCACAGAAAATACGGTTTCTTCATGCTCCTCTGCAAGTCATGCTGGCCGGTGGTTTGTAAGTATTATTTGTTAGTTGCCACTTTTTGGTTGTTATGGGGTGGGGGGGGAGCTAAAGTCTGTACTAAATTCTTAAAGGCTGTGGATAATACAACTGTAGTGAGCAGAAAGGTGACTGTACGTTTAGATTGCAGGGCTGCAGCTACCATTGGCCTACCATTGTGATTGACTAATTCAAAGTGGAAAGCTAGGAAGTTGTTTTGGGAGTTTGAAGGCCTATAGGTGTTTCATCCACCCTCACTTAGTAAAATGAAATATCCTCTGTCACCCCGATTGCTGTTGATGAGAAGTGGGTGAAAAAAACCAGCACTGTGAGTTTCACACCGTTTTCTGCACTGAATAGGGCAGCAATATCTGAGAAATTTCCTTTTCTAGCAATGGGGTGATTATTGGGTAGGGGAAATAAAACAAAAAAAAAATAAACTGCTGTGTGTATAGGCCTGATTCTTGTTCTATAAGCAGTGATCACAGCCTGACGCCGTAGCTCACTGGATCTGGATGTCTGTATGTACTCAGGGTAAATATGGGGGTGACATAATAGAAGGAGAGTAGTACCATGTAATTGTGTGACTAGTCTCTCCTTTTATTTATTCCCTTTGTGCGTCTCCTCCTCCACATATAATGGCTGATCTCTTCCCTTTCCCCTGCAGCTTGCTCTTTATGGTTCCTGTTGCCTGCTCCTTGTTCCCACAGAGATGGTAAGAGCTTTCTCTTTTCCTATAGACATCTGATACAGCACTGCTAAACAGCCCTGAACTTTACCTATAATTTTATCCTTTCTAGAAAAACATCATTTTGCATTTAGAAAAAAAAAGGGATGGTTCACCTTTATGCATCAAGCACACGGGCAGATTCGGGGAGATTTAGTCGCCTGCCGACTAATCGCCTCTTTGGCGGAGGCGACAATCTCCCCGAACTGCCTTCGTCGTGCCTGCCGCCTGCTATAATGACAAAACGCTAGAGCCAATGCACTCACGGCACTTCAATTTCCGAAGTCGCTCGAAGTTTCCTCGTGAGGCGACTTCGGCAGTCATGGCGAAGGCAGAAGAGGCGATGAGTCGCCAGGCGACTAAATCTCCCCGAATCTGCCCGTGTGCTAGCTCCTTAGACTTCTATGTATTCATATTCTATGAGTATTTGCAATTGGTTTTCTGTTTTTATGGTTTTTTTTTTTTTTAATTATTAAGCTTTTTGATCCCCAGCTTGAAACGAGAGACTGGAATATGAATAGAAAAGGGCCTGAATAGAAAGAAAAATTAACAATAGTAAACAAAAATGTAGCCTCACAAATTAAGTGTTTGGCTGCTGGGGTCAGTGACCTCCCATTTCAGAAGACGGAAGCAAGGAAGCCCATAGCAACCAATCAGTAATTTTATTTCAGATAGAAAACAAAAGCAAAGGTCTGATTGGTTGTTATGAGCAAAATCACAGGTAAATTCTTCACTTCATTTTTTACACAGCATGAAAAATAGACCCCTTAAAGGTAACCTAAGGGTCAGGGCACACATGCAGATTAGTTGCCCAGCGACTAATCTCTCCGAACTGCCTCACCTGCCTTCCCGCCAGCTAGAATGTAAATCACCAGCGGGATGGCAATCGGAGTGATTTTTTTTTTCTGAAGTTGCCCGAAGTTTCCTTGTGAGGCAAGAAAATGAATCGCTCTGAGTGCCATCCTGCCGGCCATTTACATTCTAGCCAGTGGGAAGGCAGGGGAGGCAGTTCGGGGAGATTAGTCACCTCGATAAAGAGGAGATTTGTTGCCGGGCAACTAATCTCCCCGAATCTGCCTGTGTGCCCTAAGTGGAAAGCAGTGTTATGCGTTTCTGTTCCGACTCTGACAATGTAACAGGAGCAGGAGTTAGTTCTCCTCTAGGTCTGGTTATTCTGCTACATTGTTTCAGGAGTCAGAATCAACAGTGCAGAAACACAAACAGCCAGACAGATACTATTACATTTACAGACCACTTTTAAAACTGAAAATGTTTTTGCATGGAGACTCCTTCAAGTGAAACATCAATTGTATGAACTGTCCTGTGCGAGCGCCTTCATGTGTGTGTGAAGTTCACTAGAAGCAATACTCTTGTCAACAGAAATAAGAAGCAGCATATAGATCATTGTAATGCATATTGTATAATTAGAGATTAGATTATTTCCCTGGTAACCAATTATTTCATGTAACCTAATGTTTCCTTTCAGCTCCATGTCTGTAAGCAGCCTTGAGCCAGAACTCCGAGAGTCCATAGTGAACCAATATGGAGACAACATTCGCTATGTTTACTTTAACAAGGGACTGTAACCATCTTATAAACAGGCAAAAACAAAAATTGATTAGAAAAAGAGACATTGTCCATTGAGGAAAGTGAAACATTTTAATCTGTGTATAGAAAAATGCCTTTTAAACAATATTCTCAGGAACAGTATTTTCATAGGGAAGAAACCCCCAAACAGCCTTGTTACCTTTCAGCCAATGAACTGGAACCGTTACAAATACATTTTAATGCAAGGAAATATTTGCAGTGCCTTTTGTTACATTTATGATCGTTTTTTAAAATGGGAGGTATGTATATTAGATAGCGCTAATAGGGTGCACTGCATTGAATTTACAGTGCAATTAGTAGTGTTAAAGCTTGTACGCATGGGCGTTTCTTGTGAGCAAACTTAAACGCATCAGCTTGGTTGTGCTCTTTGACGTGCAGATGTGGTTTATTGCATTTGGGTTTCATTGCACTTTTTATGCTGCGCATGCTGCATTTTTTGGGGGGTTGCAGCATTTGGCACTCATAGAAACAGTTATGCTGATCGATGAGTTTTTGTTTTTTTTTTTAAAAGCCTGTATGTATGAGTCCTTAAAGGGATTCTGCCATGATTTTTATGGTTTAGTTTTTATTTCTAAATTTCACTGCAAATAATTCACTCTACAATACTAAATTTCAACCAGCAAGTGTATTTTTTTTAGTTGTAATATTGGTGTGCAGGTGCATCTCAGGTCATTTTGCCTGGCCATGTGCTTTCAGAAAGAGCCAGCACTTTAGGATGGAACTGCTTTCAGACAGGCTGTTGATTTTCCTACTCGATGTATTTTAATATTGAATGCTGTTCTTAGATCTACCAGGGAGTGGATATCTGGTTACCTTCCCATTGGTCTGCTGCTGGGGGAGGGAGAAGGGATGGGGTGATATCACTCCAACTTGCAGCGACTGAAGTTTATCAGAGCACAAGTCACATGCCTGGAGGCAGCTGGGAAACTGACAATATGTCTAGCCCCATGTCAGATTTCAATATTAAATATAAAAAAATCTGTTTGCTCCTTTGAAAAAACGGATTTCAGTGCAGAAGTCTGCTGGAGCAGCACTATTAACTGATGCATTTTGAAAAAACCATGACAGTATCCCTTTAAGTAAACAGAAAATACCATACATAACAGTATGGGATTCCTTATACAGAAACCTGTTATCCAGAATGTTCTGAATTACAGGAAGCCTGGCTCCCAATATTTTTAAGGATCATTTACTTCTCTGTATCTCTGTAATAATAAAACAGTACAGGTATGGGACCTGTTATCCAAAATGCTCAGGACCTTGGTTTTCCGGATAAGGGATCTCTTTTGTAATTTAGATCTTCATACCTTGTCTATTAGAAAATCATGTAAACATTAAATAAACCCAATAGACTGGTTTTGCTTCCAATAAGGATTAATTATATCTTAGTTGGGATCAAGTACAAGCTGCTGTTTTATTATTACATAGAGAAAGGAAATAATTTCTAAAAATATGGATTATATCATTATAATCTACAGTCTGGTCATTTCCCTATGGGACCAGACTGTAAATTATATCCTTATAAACGGCGCGTTCATGCGTCAGAACGCGCCGATTATAAGCTTAAAGAGACAGCACTCGCAGCTGCTGCCTTGCTTCCCACTGCTATAGCTTTCGGGGCTCCCCATTTAATCACTTCCCACAACGGATTTACCCGTTTTATGCGATGAAGGGCTTCTCTTTCCTTCATCGCATCTCTCACTCCTGTCACAAGTCTCCCTGCAGCTGCCTCCCTGGTGTCGCTTTCCTCACAGGATTCGGCTCCATTTTCACTCCCCCTCCCGTCCAGTGTCTGAATTCTCGCTCCGCCTCCCTTACACTGCCTAAATCTCGCTCTGCCTCCCTTACACTACAAAGTCTCGCTCTGCCTCCCGTCCACTCGCTCCCCCTCCTTCCCTGCATGACCGGTAAAAGAAAATGATGTGACACAGAGGGGGAGCGATTCTTTAGATAGTGGACGGGAGGGGGAGTGAAAATGTAGAGGAATCCTGTGAGGAAAAGAGCGAGACCAGGGAGGCAGCTGCAGGAGACGTGTGCCATTTAGAAAGCAACAATAAAATACAGGTACCTAAAAGAGCTGCAGTTAAAGATAAAAACCAACTTGTAGAGACACTTCAAAAAAAGTAAAACTGAACCCAGAAACTGTAGATTATAATAGATAATGTACCCCCCACTTAAAATTTATAAAGATATTAATAGTCACCTCGGAGTTATGTGACCTGTATAAAAGCACTCGGCCTGCGGCCTCGTGCTTTTATATGGTCACATAACTCCTCGGTAACATAATATCTTTATAAATTACAGTAGGGGGTACATTATCCACTATATAATACACAAAAGCCATGAATATCCTGTAAATTATATTCTTATAAACGGTGAGTTCTGATGTCATCAGTTATAAACGGTGAGTTCTGATGTCATTTCTGTCACATGACCCACTGAAACGTGTATTATAATAAATACAGTTGCAAAATATGAGGATATTAGAAGTAACCTTGGAGTTCCATGACCTTTATAAAAACACTCGGCCTTCGGCCTCATGTTTTTATATGGTCATGAAACTCCTCGGTAACTTATAATATCATTATATTAAGAGGGGGTACTTTATTCACTATATAATGGAGTCCATGGTAGATGGCCATTCTGTAATTCAGAGCTTCTTGCATAACAGGTTTCCGGATAACGGATCCCATACCTGTACCTTGTACTAAAAAAGCAACATGAAATCATATTGGTGGCACAACAATCCTTTTGGGTTGTTAAATTACAGAGAGATCCCATATATGCAGAAAAGCCCAGGTCCCAAGCATTTTGGGTAGTACCTGTACCTGGAATCAAGTGAGACGGAAGAGGAAATTGGCCCTAAAAGCTTACAGTTAAATGGGTAATAAGTCCAATATCTTCTAGAATTAGGGCCACAACACTAGCAATTGTTGTTTTGTGTTTCTGCTCCGAGTGGTAGGAATGAATCATGTGTGACAATAGTATTAGGAAGAAGGGAGCTACATTTGGGACTGGGCAGGAGATTGAAACATCTATCAGATCTTGTGACTACCCCAGTCTGTGCCCCCCTTCTTTTTTATAATAACTTCCGTCGCATCCGACTAGATGCCTGCGTTTTTGCGCATCGGATCGCACAGCAAACGCTTGTGTAGTCCTACCCTCATTCATGCATTTATATATGCACTAGTCAATGTATTTCAATGAATTCCATTCTCATTTGGCGATCTCTCCCTGATCTGTCCACATTGAGGTTTGGTGCCGCATGTAGCAAAATATTATAGGTGTTGTTCTCTTTTTTTTTTACCAACAATGCAACCTTCTTTCCCAGCATTCCAGTGTAATTGCCTTCTACAAAGCACTTTACTGGTGTTTTAGCAATACAGGTACAAAATGTGTATTGTATGTTGTATGCAAGTTGTTGCTGAAATAGTATGAGAGATCAAAGACACCATTTGTTCCTAGTTTAACGGGTTTATGTTGGAGCACCTAATGGGACACATCCTACAAAGGGAATCGTTGCCTACTGCAGGCAGGTGTAAAGGGCTTCCTTGTGCTGCACCTTGCACCATGTTCTAAGGGAGGAACTCCATGGGCAATTTCGGGGCGATCCGACGCGCTGCGCAAAAAACGCAGGTGTCAAGTTGGATGCAACGGAAAAAAGGTAAGCAACAGGAACGTCAGATGGTGTTGCAGCGTTTGTCTGATGTGACACGACTGTCGGATGCAGACACTGGAAGATTTTGACAAGCTCAAAGCTGTAATAATCACTTTGAGGGCCATATACAACTTTTGACCTACTAGTTGAACTGCCCTCTATCATTACCTTCTTACCAAGGTATATTAAATATACCCAATTTATTTTTCTTTTACTCAAGAATGAAAAGTGGGTACTTACAGCCTGTGTGTAAAAAACATTATTTTTAGGGATGCACCGAATCCACTATTTTGGATTCGACCGATTACCGAATCCGAACCCTAATTCGCATATGCAAATTAGGGATGAGAAGGGGTAAATATTTTTTACTTCCTTGTTTTGTGACAAAAAACACATGATTTCCCTTCCCACCCCTAATTTGCATATGCAAATTCAGATTCGGTTCGGCCGGCAGAATTATTTTAGAGCAAAGAAGCAGAAGTCACACTGATTGTATTTACAGAGCTGTGCGAATTATATTTGACCAGTAGATGGCACTGTTTCCTTTTTAGTTTTAATGTTCAAAATCGCTTAAAATGGAAATATCTTACTGCTGTATTCCTTAACTATACCTTATCTTCCTCTGCAATCCATAATAAGCTATGGCTTCCTACTAAAGACAGTAAATGGAAGATTAGAATAATCAGAGATAGAGAAATTACCAATTTTATTGTGGAAATCTTTCTGATCCATTCATTATCAGTTTACAAAAATGACTGAGCCCTCTTATCACTTGCATTTACATAATTCATATTTATTGACTGCTTCTTGAGCTACAATGTGCCGTAGTCTATACGTATTCCATGCTGTGAAATCTCTCTCTGTATACACATACACTGACGTATACATATATAGTATACAGATGAAAATAATCACGGTCCTATTTCACAAAATGCGAAAGGTTACTTCCATGTTTACCAACTATATATATATATATATATATATATATATATATATATATATATATATATATATATATATATATATATATATATATATATGTATATGTAGATCCATTCTGCAAATATTGACAGCACTCCAAGGATATTCACGACAAGTTGATATTGCTAAACAAGTGGAGGTTTTATTGAAGATCCAACGTTTCGGTTCCTTACTGGAACAGGGATAACCGAAACGTTGGATCTTCAATAAAACCTCCACTTGTTTAGCAATATCGACTTGTTGTGAATATCCTTGGAGTGCTGTCAATATTTGCAGAATGGATCTATATGTTACGGACTAGCACCCAGGTATCCAGTTTTTCTTATGGTTGTGCACTCCACTCCATTTGTGTGTGTGTGTGTGTGTGTATGTATGTGTATATATGTGTGTGTATATATATATATATATATATATATATATATATATATATATATATATATATATATATATATATACTTTTGAACTTTTACATGTCGGGTGGGAAGAGTGCCTGCTCTATTACAGTACGGTTTTGATCTATGTTATACACACTTAAAACAAATAAATATATGCACAGAGATATACATATATTCATGAGTAAATGGGTAATAGGATGCAGCATGGCAAAGCTTTTATAGAAGACCGAACCAGCCCTGGGCAAGTTAGTTATTTGATTCACTACAGTCATTCCTAAGTCAATTAAAAGGGGTTGTTCACCTTTAAAATAACTTTTACTATAACGAAATGAGAGTTGTATTATGAGACAATCTGCAACTGGTTTTCATTATTTGTGAATTTGTTTAGTTATTTTTATTCAACAGCTCCCTCAATTTCAACAATGTGGTTGCTAGGGTCAAAATCACCCTAGCAACTATATTGATTTAAATAAGATACTGGAATATGAATAGGAGAGGCCTGAATAGAAAGATAAGTAATAAAAAGTAACAATTTACTTGTAGCCTAACGGAGCCTTTGTTTTTAAGAAGGTAACGCCCCCCCTTTAAAATCTTGGAAGTGTCAGAAGACGACGGCAAATAATTAAAAACTAAAAAAAGAAAAAGGGCAGCTGAAAAGTTTCTTAGAAGAAGCCATTCAATATCATACTGAACCTTTTAACATTTACTTCAATCTTTACGTATCTGTAATGTTGTTATGGGCTAAGGGACGGCCCAAATAAATGCAAAGTTAGCCGATGACTAAGTGCTGGTTGCAGGAAACATCAGGCTGTTTTAAGGTTGCTTTCTCAATAAAAACTCATGATTTGTTGCAAGTGCCTATCTCTGTTTATTTTATTTTTACTGACATGTAGGCATCCCCTGGTTGTTTATCATTAACTTCTATAATTAATCAAATTATTTTCCAAAAGAACATATTAAACTGTTCATAAGCAGTTTAAAAAAGAGCATACGTTCTCTTCCTTTATTACCAAAGTGAAACATACATCTTTCTAACATTGAATGCATAAAAATGTTTGATGGGTTTATCCAGTGGTGGAATTAGGTGCCATCTGCTGCTTAGTTTCTTTTTAATTAGGGGATATATTCAAAGGATAAAACTTATAGAGGCTGACTGTAACTAAGGCCATTTAAAACAGAGCCCCATAATTCAAGGATTTATCTAGCGTTAAAGGTATCTTTTTGTGTGAAAATAAAAACTGGGTAAATAGGCTGTGCAAAATAAAAAATGTTTCTAAAATAGTAAGTTAGCCAAAGATGTAATGTATAAAGGCTGGAGTGACTGGATGTGTAACATAATAGCCAGAACACTACTTCCTGCTTTGCAGCTCTCTTGGTTTCCACTGATTGGTTACCACGCAGTGACCAATCGGTGACTTTTGCTTTTAAATCTGAGTTGAATGCTGAGGATCACTCACTGAACATTATGTCCCATGTGGCCCCCCTTCAAGTCTCTGACTAACGCAGAGTTAAAGGAGAAGGAAAGGTTAAAACCAAGTAAGCCTTATCAGAAAGGTCCATCTAAATATATCAGTAAACCCCCAAAGTAATGTTGTTCTGAGTCCCCTGTCAAAAGAAAACACTGCATTTCTTTCCTTCTATTGTGTACTCATGGGCTTCTGTATCAGACTTTCTGCCTTCAGCTTAAACCTCATTGCCCCGGGCAAGAGCATGCTCAGTTTGCTCCTCTTCCCCACACCCCTCCCTTCTCTACTGTAATCTGAGCAAGGAGAGATTCAGGCAGGAAGTGATGTCACACCACATTAATACTGCAGCTCCTATCCTAAACAAACAGAGAGTTTCTAGAGCTTTTTACTCAGGTATGGTAAAGAATTCTACAGAATAAAAATAGCATTCTAGCTTGCACTATTGCAGATAATCTATTGGCAATAAAGTGCCTCTGTAGCTTTCCTTCTCCTTTAAAAGCAGGAAGTAGTGTTCTGTTCTGTGACAACCAGTCACTCCAGCCTTTATACATTAGATTTTTGGCTAACTAACTATACTAGAAACATTTTTTATTTTCCACAGCCTATCTATTTACCTAGATTTTTAATTTTACAATGAATTCCATTAAATGTTGCAACTTGTTTGTTAATTAAGAGCCAAAGAACAGAAATCTGGACTTTCCAAGACTGTGTTGGAGGCAGGGCAGGAATTACTTTCACTTTCCATTCTGCATTTCCTACAAGACACTGCACTTCACTCATCCCCCCTCCCACCTCATAGTCTATAGTTGTGTAGCCAGTGCAAAGATATGGGCATCAGGTCCCCATTCTAGAGCATAAACAAGATTTTGAGGTGTTACAAAGCTTCTCTTAATAACAGTGTCCACAAAATGGCTGCTGCCTGCTTGTTGTGATTGTGATTTCAAAGGCTGGTGGCAACAAAGATTCAAATATTTTTTATAGTGTACATACGTATATTTTGCTAAACAAACACAAAAGAAAAGAATTAGTAATTAATTCGTAGGGTGACAGGTCCCCTTTAACACTTTGCTTACCAAGCACGTACGGCATATGTGCTAGCAGGCAAGGCCTTTATCTGCCAAGGACGTACTATGTACTATGTACGTCCTTGCAGAAATCGTCGGTCCTCTGCATCTGCGGCTTTAGGGGTCTTTGTTCACAGAAGGCAAATCAGCAGCGGAGAAAATTCATATGCACTATTTTTATTTGGGGTCCGCACATCCCAGGTGCTTTGGTATATCTATGCATATTGGGCATCAAACTGTTCCGTAGACCCTGGGCATCAATATCTAGGGTGTTATATGATTACTTTTTTTACAATTATATGTTATATGATTACTTTTACATTTTTATGTAAAAAATTGGGTGAGATAAATGCGGCCAATTGCAATATTTTTAGGCGATTTTTAGAAATGTTGTAAAAACCGATGCTGTAACAGTAGCTTTTCATTATGGTAGTTTGGAGTTGAAAGACATAATGAGCCATTTTGGATTTTTCAGAATGTGTACTTTCCAAAGATCCACCATAATTGTTGTACCTTTTATCCCACATAATACTGGCAGTGTTTATAAATTAGTGTAAATGTAAGCCATCAAATAAGTAGGCACATGTAGATTTTGGGGTCTTTACATGCCATGTACTTCGATGTACATTGGTAAACCTATACATATTGGAAATAAAACGGTTCAGACGACCCCAGGCTTTCATATTTAGGGTGATTTTATCTTGATATCTAATAGTTTGTGGGAAATACGATGCTGCAGGGTGGAAGTTTTGAGGTGATTTTTGGAAATGTTACCAAAAACGCCAAATTTAGTTAAGGTTTGCGGCTTGGTGCTTTGGAGTAGAAAGACATGCATACCCAATTTGGATTAGGGGGAATGTGTACTTTCCAAAAACATATGGTTTTCTGGGGTGAAAGTACTTTTTTCTACCTTCCAATGGGGGTCACTGATCCTAATAAAAAAAACTGTTGTTCTGTGAGTATACAGTTATTACTGTTCTCTTCCAAACCATTGCCAGGTAAACAAGACCCTAGCAACCAGATAGCTGCTGAACAAAAAACTTTAAAAAACTGTAAAACCACAAAAAAACACTAAAAAATGAAAATTTTGTTTAAACCCCTTATCCCAACTGAGATATGTTTTCATTTTGTTTTGCTGAAAATCAGAGGTTTGAGTCCATTGGAGCTAGGAAGGATACTAAGTTCAATAGTTATTCAGCTGGGAACAATACTTTGTATATTATTCACATACCAGAATATGTATACTTTATTTTAGCTGAGGGGGGGGCACAATCATAGCGGGCAAATACTGCTGATAAACTGACCTGTGGTCAAAAGAAGGAAAATCCCTGCAATGTGACCTTTGAGCAGCCACCAAGGACTGGAGTTGAGAAACAGATGTAACCTTTGTATTGTAACATTTACACATTCTAAAGCCTTTAGATAAAGCTGGACACTAGCAGTAACTTTTGGAGTTTAAAAAAAATGAGCTCCTCTATCAGTTTGTAGATAGTGTGGGGGGGTATTTCTTAGTATGTTCTAGGTGAAGGTGTATCAGAAGGGTAAGTACACATCATGCACAGTTTAATCACTGTCCACCAATGGGCCGTTATACTAAAATTGACTTTAGGAGGCCTCTAGCTATAAGGCAAAATATAAGGTCAGGCACAAGTAAGGTTGCCACCTTTGCTGGAAAAAAATACCGGCCTTCCTATATATTTATCTTTTTCCCCTCTTAATAACATTGGGACCAACCATCATTTTTATCGGACAGGCCGGTAAAATACCGGCCAGATGGCAGCCCTATCAAGGGCTTGTCCCTGTCCTCCCACATGGAAACTAATCAGCCCTTGGCTTTTGCTAGCGCAGTCAAGAAAAAAGTAACGAAAGCAAACATCACAGAGGCTGGTTTGGGTCACAGGGCTCCAATCTTAAAGGAGAAGGAAACCCCCAGGGCGCAAAACCCCTCCCCCCCTCCCCTGTGTTGCCCCCCCTCCCTCCTCCCCCCTGGCCTACCTGTCCCCCTGGGCAAATGCCCCTAACTTGTTACTCACCCCTCTGCGCAGGTCCTGTCCACGGAGTTCACAGTCGCCATCTTCTCCCACGCGCGTCTTCTTCCTGCTCTGACTGGCGTCTTCTGGCGCATGCGCAGTAGGAACAGTTACCAGTACAGCTCTACTGCGCATGCGCCGAATGGTGAAATCGGAAAACTTCGTGACATTCGGCACATGCGCAGTAGAGCTGTACCAGTAACTGTTTCTACTGCGCATGCGCCAGAAGACGCCGGTCAGAGCAGGAAGAAGACGCGCGTGGGAGAAGATGGCGACTGTGAACTCCGTGGACAGGACCTGCGCAGAGGGGTGAGTAACAAGTTAGGGGCATTTGCCCAGGGGGACAGGTAGGCCAGGAGGGAGGGGGGGAGGGGTTTTGCGCCCTGAGGGTTTCCTTCTCCTTTAAGAGAGCAGTGTGTGTCGGGATAACAATCCAATGCAAGGGTGCAAAGTGCAGCACAAGGCAGGCAATAAGCTCAGGGATCCATTGAACCCTGTGCCCAGTGGTGCTCTCTAATGTGCACATCATAATGGCACTTACGTTCCTCCATTAGCTCCTCATGAATGCAGTGCTGCAGAATTTAGGCAGCATTGTATTCATGGGGGGAAGCGCAGGGACCTGTGCCACGAATGCTGATAGTGGGGCAGGTTGTAACGTACAAAAAACATGTTGGTTTGCTCCTCTTTTTTGTACCGTACCCCCTGCCCCGTCCTCCGTCTTGTTATACTTTTAGGACTTTGTAAATCAGATCTAAACTGTCTGGAGCCTTTCTAGCATGAAAATTGTTTGCAACACAGCCCTGTCTATGAATGTATAAGGAAGCCAGATGGGTAAGCAGAATTCACCCCTCCCAAATATAGGCTGTATAAACATCCATTTAGCTTCTGGGGAAATTGTGTCTGGCAAAAATATTGTAAACAGCAAACTGCAATCATAAATTACACAACATGTTTCTGGCTAAAGCCTGGCCTATCCAATATCACGGGTATTTGCAAATAACACTAGGTCACACAAAGAGTCTCACCCTGTAGCTGTCCAGCTGTTGTTGGTACAGTAGTAGTCCATTTTACATTTTTCAGGGAACCAGAAAAAAATTATGTAAAATCCAGGAAAAATGTAAAATCAGGAACAATTCTTATGCATTAGATATTAGTGGGATCTAAAAAAAAAAAACAAAACAAAAAAACGAGGGAAACTTAAAACCAGGGGATGTAGAATTCATAGGTTGAATAATCTTGTAAACATATTTTAGATATCCTAGGATATGATAACAATGCAATGCATCACTATACTCAATAGTAACAAGTGCAATAGGACACAGTTGCACATACACAGAATAGTGGAGTATTTGTTGCTTTCTACAAGTAACAACCCAAACCAGATCATAATTCATTACATATAACATAACTGAAGCCCCTTGTCCCCATCTGTTTATTTCAGTATGTTATAGAATGGCTATAGGATTATTTGCCTTCTTCTTCTATCTCTTTCCAGATTTCAAAAGGGGGTCACTGATCCCATATACAAAACAGATTATCTGTAACGCCACATTTTTATTGTTATTGCTGCATTTTTATTCCTCATTTTTTCTATTCAGTCCCTTTCCTAGTGACGTGTTTCTCTCATACCGTCATAACTAGGCATGAGCTTGATCTCAGCGATCAATGCAGTTCTGAAATTCAGTCTATTTCTGCAATCTAACAGTAACAGTCTGGGTATTTTGTAAGTCTTTCCAAATAGAACACCTCTTCTCCAGCACCAGGGTGTGAAGCTGACCTTTGCATGAGGCATCAAATGTTGGACACTGTGTTATGCCAGTTGTGGCTTGGACCAGGTTAGCAATATCTGTCTTCAGAAAACAACTGACCAATCAGCTATAAAAACAAGTGGGTAAGCAAACAAGGTGGCATTATGGGAAAGTGCTGAGATTAGTAACTAAGATTATCCACAGACATAGGGCCAAATTTATGAAAGGGCGAAGTGACTAACACGGGCAAAAATTTGCCAGCGTGACGTCATTTCGGTACTTCGCCGATTTACTTTCATAACTTTGCCTTTGTGTGTGTGTGTGAGAGAGTGTGTGTGTGACAGAGTGTGTGTGTGTGAGAGAGAGAGAATGTGTGTGTGGGACAGAGTGTGTGTGTGAGAGAGAGTGAGAGGGTGTGTGTGTGAGAGAGTGTGTGTGTGAGTGAGAATGTGTGTGTGTGTGAGTGTGTGTGAGAGAATGTGTGTGTGCGAGAGAGAGTGTGAGAGAGTGCTAAACAACAGCTTGAGAGTTGTACATTAGACATCTATGATAGCCCTGAAAGCAAAACTGGAAGTGGACACGACATGAGTTCATCATGAGACAGAGTGTATGACAGAGTGTGTTTGAGAGAGTGTGTATGTATGTGTGTGAGTGTGTGTGTGTGAGAGAGTGTGTGAGTGAGAAAGAGTGTGAGAGTGTGTGTGAGAGAGAGTGTGTGAGTGAGAGAGAATGTGTGTGTGTGACAGTGTGTGTGAGAGAGCATGTGTGAGTGAGAGTGTTAAGAAGAGTGTGTGTGAGAGAGAGTGTGTGAGTGAGAGAGTGAGTGTGTGTGAGTGTGTGTGTGAGAGAGTGTGTGAGTGTGTGTGCAAGAGAGAGTGAGTGTGTGTGTGACAGTGTGTGTGAGAGAGAGTGTGTGAGTGAGAAAGTGTGAGTGTGTGTGTGTGCGTGTGTATGTGACAGTGTGTGAGAGAGTGTGTGAGAGAGTGTGTGTGTGAGAGAGAATGTGTGTGTGCAAGAGAGAGTGTGCTAAACAACAGCTTGACAGTTGTACATTAGACATCTATGATAGCCCTGAAAGCAAAACTGGAAGTGGACACGACATGAGTTCATCATGAGACAGAGTGTATGACAGAGTGTGTTTGAGAGCGTGTGAGTGTGTGTGTGTGTGTGTGTGTGAGTGTGTGTGAGAGTGTGTGTGTGAGAGTGTGTGAGTGAGTGTGTGAGAGTGTATGTATGAGACAGTGTGTGTGAGAGAGAGTGTGTGTGTGTGTGAGAGTGTGTGTGTTCGCGAGAGAGAGTGTGTTAAACAACAGCTTGACAGTTGTACATTGGACAACTATGATAGCCCTGAAAGCAAAACTGGAAGTGGACACGACATGAGTTCATCATGAGAAATCTTACACAGAGAACAACACAAACAACTCCTGAGAGCACAGGACTTCCCACATCCTGTCCCTTTAACCAAGTCAGCTGATTTCTACAACAAAACAACTCGTCTACGCCCAGGGACCTGGTGCAACCTAACCTGCTGTTGGCCTCATTGCCCCTGACTGATACTCAAAGCACTGGCTACTGTAGGACAGGAACTTTAACCTGAACTACAAGTCCCAGTATTCCCAGACGGCCCGAAAACAAACCCCTCACTATAGGCACTAAGTGGATCTATAGGAAACTGTATCTGATTCTCTTTCAGTTTATTGTCTGCTTGACAGAAGCAAAAGTCGTGAAAGCTTCTGCTTATATTAAAAAGGCTCTTTCTCAACCAATTTGTTTTTGTAAAGAAGCTGTAGTTTACGCAGCAAAGCCGCCTCTCTCAACATGGCTGTCAGATTCCGACACACTTAAAACCAATCATCGACGACTTCCCGTGCCGGCAGCAGCCTATCAGCGATAGGGTCTTTGTGAACTTTTAAAAGAAAAGTCCAATGGACTGCTGCTGGTAGGCGTGGTCTGCCCGTCCTTCGTTCAAGATAGGTGGGCTTGTCGGAGCTTGCCTGTGTGCCTGGTGCAGGAGCCGTGTTCCTGTCGGAGAGGCACAAGGGAAGGGACTGAGTGCTGAGAGGTGGAAGGGAACATAGCGGCAACATGACTCTTTTGCTGTCACAGGCCGTTCCCAGCAGCGCCTCTGGCAGCGTGGAGTCCCCGGTGAGTACAAGAAACAATGAGTCCTATATGGTGGGTAGGTGTCTGTCACATTCCTGTACAGTAACAGTGAGCAGCCCCTTCTTACCCCAGCTCTGCTACAACCGCTATCCTTCTGCAGTAGGGGATGCTGGGAATTGTAGTTTTTCCAAATACAAACAATTTCAAGCCTGTGTTCCTTTTACATTCATTTCACCCTCTTTGCCTTTTCCTCTTTTATTTATTTTAAGTTGACCTGGAGTGATAGTGTCAGCAGTACAGAGGGCACTTCCTAAATCTGATTGACTTCTAAATAATAATAATTATTATTAGGATATATTTATTGTTCTAAGTGCTATTGCTGCACAGGTATGGGACCTATTATCCAGACATGGGGTTTTTCCATCATTTGGATCATCATACCTTAAAGGGGTCGTTCACCTTTCAGTAAACTTCCAGTATAATAGAATAGAATGGCCATTTACAAGCAATTTTTCAATTAGTCTTCATTATTTATTTTTTATAGTTTTTAAATGATTTGCCTTTTTTCTTATGATTCTTTCCAGCTTTCAAGTGGGGGTCACTGACCCCTTTGAAAAAAACAAATGCTCTGTAAAGCTACAAATTGTTATTGCTACTTTTTATTACTCGTCTTCCTATGCAGGTCCTGTCCTATTCCAGTCTCTTATTCAAATCAGTGCATGGTTGCGAGCAGAATTTGAACCTTATCAACCAGATGGCCCGAAATAGAAAACTAGAGAGCTGCTGAATTAAAAGCTAAATAACTCCAAAAATAGAAATAATGAAAAAATAACCAATTGCTAATTGTATCAGAGTATCAATCTCTGCAACATACTAAAAGTTAATTCAAAGGTGAACAACCCCTTTAAGTCTACTAGAAAATATGTACACTTTAAATAAACCCAATAGGCATTTGGGATCAAGTAGAAAGTACTGTTTTTATTATTACAGAACGAAAAAAAGGATATCATTTGTAAAAATTTGGATTATTTCATTATAACGGAGTCTCTGGCAGATGGCCCTTTTGTAATTCGGAGTTTTCTGGATAACGGGTTTCCGGATAACGGATCCTATCCTATACTACTGATAATTATTGGGCAGCCTAATACCTTCCATTTGTTTTTGTTTCTGTGTCCCCTTAACTTCTTCTGTTGAACAGTTTCATTAAGTTGCATTCTTCATGTTTACACCTATAGCTTGTTGTTCAAAATATAAACAAGGGCAGCGATTGGCATTTGTGCCATGAGGTTTATATAGTGAATAAAGTATCCCCTCTTGTAAAATATAAGGATATTATAAGTTACCGAGGAGTTTCATGACCATATAAAAACATGAGGCCGAAGGCCAAGTGGTTTTTATATAGGTCATGGAACTCCGAGGTAACTTCTAATATCCTCATATTTTACAACTGGGGGTACTTTATTTAGTATAATAAACAAATTTCAGTGATTCATGTGACTGAAATGACATCAGAACTCGCCATTTATAATTGATTACATCAGAACTCAGCGTTTATAAGGATATAATTTACAAGATATTCATGGCTTTTGTGTATATTTTATATATATATATATATATATATATATATATATATATATATATATATATTTTAATTAAAAAGAATACATATTCTCATTACATTTTATTGGTGAATTTTTATGCTTGCCGTATAATGATGTCGTTTATTTGAATATTTATGTTTGTTATGTATCCCGAAAATTGCAAACCTGGCTATGGCATTGGTGTGAATATAAATCCTACTTGATAATGATTTCTAAGAATCAGAAAATGTATTTTTGTCCTACACCTGTAGGACTTGTCTAATAGTTGGGAAGACAATATAAGTGCTGTAATATTTTTACTTTTATATTTGAGCCTGTAGAAGACATTCCTGTTTATATAATATCTATGAAATAATAAACCCCCTGTTTAAAACTGGAGGATTTTAGAAGTCTCTAAGGAGTTCCATGACCATAGGCCTTGTGTGTATTATAATAAATAATAATATATGGTCGTGGAACTCCTTGGCGACTATTCAATTAGAATATTCAATTCCATATTTGTAACGGGTAGTACATATATTGGATCCATTATCAGGAATCCATCTCGCATTGGACTTAATTTTAATGAAACAAATTACAGAAAGATCCCTTATCAGGAAAACCTCAGTTCCTGGGCATTCTAAATATCAGGTCCCATACCTGTATACTTGACATGGGAGATGGATTCCGGATGTCGGGTCCCATATATGTCTACCCTGTTGTAAAATGGAAAGACATTAGACGTCAGCAAGTAGTTTCATGACCATATAAATGCACAAGGCCACGGCAGATGGCCTTCCCATCATTTGGAGCTTTCTGGATAATGAGTTTCTGGATCCCATATATACATTTTTTTTGGTGTTACTGTTCCTTTAGCACTTGTCACATTGGTTGTCCATACAAATCTAAATACACACATTTTTGATTGTTATTGCTTGTTCATACCTCCCAACCGTACCTTTTTGAGCAGGACAGTCCCGCTTTTGACAGCTCATCCCGTAGTCCCGCATATGTACTGATATGTCCCGAGTTTCTCTTTGTTCTGCTGCAATTAACTGCCAGAAAAAGATACAAAGTTTCTAACTTAATTGGCTTTTGGCAGAGAGTCCAGAATACATACTTAACATACTTTTGTTACGGTTTTAGATAAGAACTTACACAACTTAAAGGGCAATTCACCTTCATTAGCAAAACTGTAATAATGCATAAAAAACACAGAAATGTGTTCAAACTTTCATAACCTGCCAAATTATGTAAAATGGACATGGTAATTAGGGTGTGTGGTCACAAAAATGGGCATGGTCCACAAAAAATTCTGTTTCCAAAATGTTGGGAGGTATGCTTGTATATATGTATGGATATTACCATCATTAAGAAGCAGGGTGTCATTCCAATTTTTCAAACTAATCTGCTATTGCTGGTCCTTGTTTATTATTTATTGATATTGTTGAGGGTATAGTGGTCAAGACAAAGCAGGGTCCATTGAGCTGAACTGGAATAAGTATATCGGACGTTATCAAGGAGTCCCATGACTTTTACTATCCTTCAGTATGAGAATGGGCTCAATTATTCTTATCACTAAGCTTTATTTACAGGGTTACATTTTACAGGTTATTCAGGGATCTTGTGTAATTCTGCACAACAGTATATAACTATATGTTTCACTGAACACATGGGGGCAGAATTATCAAGGGTCGAATTTGAAAAACTTCGAAATTCGAATTCAGAAAGACCAACCGAAATGAAATCAAAGGGTTTTTTTTGGTCGAATAGGTCAGTTTTCAAATTTGAATCGTACGTATAGAAGTAATAACGCTTTCAAATTGTACGATTTTTCACCACCAATAGGTTCTAGGAGGTCCCCCATAGGCTAAAACAGCAATTCGGCAGGTTTTAGAGACACGATACATGATACATTTTAATTTTTTTTTTCAAATTGAATTTGGACTATTCCCTAGTCGAAGTACACAAAAATTACCTCGAAATTTTAATTTTTTTTCATTCGAATATTCACTTCGACTTTTGTTAAATCTAATCCAGCTTCTAAGTAGGGAATATCTTATTCTTAAAACTCTATTTGGCCTGTTTATATTATGACTCTGTGTTTATCACAACATGATTTTTTGCGTACGCAATTTGGCGAGTACCTAAGGGAGTCATTAGCGAGGTTCCATGACGTCATAGATTTCTTTATTCGCGTCCGTCCCTGTCTTCCCAGGGTTAGAAATATTGTTTACTATACAGATCACTTGTTATTCTAGGCTGCAAAACAAGCATTCGAGGAATATAGGAAACAAAAGATATTCACATCTGGTGAATGCGTCTCCCAGCCGTGGGTTTGGGAACCTGGTCACCAGATGCCTGCGTCTCCGATCTCATCCTCAGGGCTCCTCTCTGTGTTGTTATGAATGGTTCATGTTACTTTGTGAGCCTGAGAATGGAATAAACAGCAACACAGAAAGCCCTCATGATCATTTCCACGAAATTTGCACAGAGCTTCCTCATTATTTGCTGATTGTGTGCAATAAAAATAAAAGATTCTGCACTTCCCTATGGCTAAATAGCAATCACAGTTTTTCTGTTCTGTACGGCAGTACCACTAGACAAATCCCACCTCCCAAACTGGGAGTGAACAATCCTAAGGAAAATGATTTTCCCAGGACAATAGCACATGGGATTTTTGTAAAAACAAAAGCATCACAGGATGAATAGACATTCGGCTGGGAAGCTGTTTTGGAATGATCACACTTAATAACTCTAATAAGCAGCTTTAAGAGTCATACATTAATATGTACATATTTAGTACTACTCAGGACTTGGGAATTTGAGAGATACTTTGTCATTAGTAAATCTAGTTTGTTTTCCTCTGCCCTTAATTGTCTCACAAGGAAACTTCGGAAATCTGAAGCGATTCGTATGCCATCCCGCCGGCGATTCGTATTCTTGGCAGCTGGAAGGCATTTCAGGGAGATGAGATTTTGTTTTTTTAAGGAAGCCCTTTAGACATTTGGCCAACCCAAAGTCAGTAGACTGTATTGGTCCCTCAAGGCGCAGTTAAACTGGTTAAAAAAAAAAGGTTATACAAATGAATGTGTTTGTATTTCTAATCTAAAACATTTAATTATGACTTTCTCTGTTGTGGCAGTTTAAAAAAAATAAAAGTGATCTTATAATTCCCAACATTTGGATATTTAAAAAGTGGAAATGTTATTATCCAAGACATCTGTTTAGAAAGGTGCAATAAATAACAATAATGACATGGGGCAAAATGGCAGACCACTAAGGCGAGGACAATTCTGTCATTGCAGATTTTCTGGCACTCATATATATTTTTGCATTCATGCTATGTAAGCTCTTTTGCATGGTTTACTGAAAAGAAGCACCAAAAAAAGACACTATTGTCTTCAATTTTATATTGTCACCGGATAGTGGCGTTATGTGAAAATGTATCAAATTGGGAGAGAGCTGCAATGTCAGGTTTTTATTAGGTATGCACCAAATCCAGGATTCGGTTTGGGATTCGGCCTTTTTCAGCAGGATTCGGATTCGACCTTCTGCCTGGCCGAACCAAATCTTACTTTGAATATGCAAATTAGGGGCAGAGAGGGAAATCGTGTGACTTTTTGTCACAAAACAAGTAAGTAAAAAAGGTTTTCCCCTTCCCACCCCTAATTTGCATATGCAAATTAGGACTAGGATTCGTTTCGTTGTTCGGCCGAATCTTTCGCAAAGGATTTTGGCGGTTTGCCCGAATCCAAAATAGTGGATTCGGCGCATCCCTAGTTTTTATACAAGGAGTGAATATGAGCGAGTCCTTTGGGAAAGAGAGATACTTCTAAATCTATTAGTCAAAAAAAAAAAAAAAGCATGCCTAGTCCTATAGCTTTTTTACTGCAGTGGTTTACTTCCCATTGTGTGTTTAGACCATGACAACGAATGTCCACAGCCTCACCCATAGTTTATTTTGTGTATGGGATTATCCGGTTACTAAAAGGATAGCTGCAGCTATTGGCAACTGCCAACGAAAATGCGAAACTGAATGTAGAACCCATCGTAAGTGTACTGCCCTATATATACTTTATTTATATTGTATTATCTTGTCCTCCAAAGAAATACTGTAACTACTTTGACTTACTTCAATTTAATTGCACAAGTCATTATGCTAAGGGGGAGTTTGTCGCCTATTGGTGCAACCAAGGCATTGACTCTTGACTTTAATTGAATGTAACATTCAGGAATGAATACTCTAATACCTTATTGCAGGAGAAACCGTCCTCGGTGCAAGTAGGGCATTCTTAGATCTTTGAGACATAAACATTTCTAACTCCTGTTTTGTCGGCTGATTCATAATAATGAGAACTCAAAGTGAAACCAAAAGCATCCCTATTAAGGTAATGCTTGTTTGTGTTTTTTCTTTCTCCAGGCGACGCATTTTTCTTTTTATGTTGTTTGCCGGCAGCAAAACAAACACCAGTAGAGCTGAAATCCACCGTATTCTTGCCACCCGACACTGTGAACTCTTGGCCCAAAAATGCCATAGCACGTTGGGAACTGTGAGAAAAGGCCATCCAAGGCATAGCCATACTGTTTTGCTTTAAGTCCCAGTGCACCTTTGGTCTGAGGGCACGTGTCTATTAGGGATATCGGTTCCCTTTAGGTAAGATGCATATATGGCTGCTACACGGCAGTGTATTCTCAGTTGCAACATGCTTTAACTTTTGCAACTTCCTTGAAGTAGAGTCCTGCACGGGTCCATTTTTTTGGAACCCGACACGGACCTGCTACCCGACCCGCAAGTACCTTATCCGCATCCCGGACCCGCTGACCATCAAGAATCAGGAAGTGCTGTCATTGTAAACCGGAAGTGACGTCATCGAAAGTAGGTTTGAGCAGAAAAAAAGGAGTAAAACAGCAAGGGGCCGATTCACTAAATTCGAGTGAAGGGTTCGAATGAAAAAAACTTCGAATTTCGAAGTTTTTTTTTGGGCTACTTCGACCATTGAATGGGCTACTTCGACCTTCGACTACGACTTCGAATCGAAGGATTCGAACTAAAAATCGTTCGACTATTCGACCATTCGATAGTCGAAGTACTGTCCCTTTAAGAAAAACTTCGACCCCCTACTTCAGCAGCTAAAAGCTACCGAAGTCAATGTAAGCCTATGGGGAAGGTCCCCATAGGCTTGCCTGGGATTTTTTGATCGAAGGATTTTCCTTCGATCGTTGGATTAAAATCCTTCGAATCGTTCGATTCGAAGGATTTAATCGTTCGATCGAATGAAAAATCCTTCGATCAATCGCAGGATTTGCGCAAAATCGTTCGACTTCGATATTTGAAGTCGAACGATTTTAGTTCCTAGTCGAATATCAAGGGTTAATTAACCCTCGATATTCGACCCTTCGTGAATCGGCCCCCAAGTGTTGTCATTGTAAACTGGAAGTGACATCATTGGAAGTAGACGTGATCAGAAAAAACGGAGTAAAAATCGCTATTGAGAAGATCCGCGGGTCGAACCGTGACCTGCAGAACCGCCGACCCACGTCTATACCCGCACTCGGAACTTCTACCCGCAACCTGCAGGATACTGCAGGTTTTTGTGGGTAACCCGCAGGTACCCGACCCGCTGCAGAATTGTGGTTGTTCATTACTAACTGCTAATTGTAGGGCATGCATAGTCAACTATACTAGGTGTGATGGGACATTCAGTTAGGGATGCACTGAATCCACTATTTTAGGATTTGGCCCGAATCCTTCATGAAATATTTGTCTGAATACCGAACCAAATCTAAAACCTAATTTGCATATGTAAATTAGGACAAGGAAGGGTTCAAAACCACACGCTGTGCGCGCAGTTAAAACATTTTTTAGCTTCCTTGTCTGTGTGATAAAAAGTACTGTAATTTTTTGGATTTGATTCAGCCAAATCCAAATTCTGCTGAAGTAAAGGCAGAATCCTGAACTAAATCCTGGATTCAGTGTATCCCTACATTCAGTATCCAATGGACGAAAATTGAAAGTACAGTAAATGCCAAATGGCGATCAGGTAGGTTCAAAAATCCTGTTGGATTTGTTTTGATCCAACTGCCTGTATTCTCTTTGTTGTGATCCAATCATTGGGCACTAGAGCCCACGATTGGATCAACCCAATATCACCTATATCAAGGTGGGCATATTGGGGAGAGATCCGCTCATTTGGTGACCTCGCCACACGAGTGGATCTCTGAATGTATGGTCAGCTTAAGATGCATCTTGCTCTTTTTTTGTGCTTCTTACATATGTTCCTGCCCTTACAGCATTGCAAAAATATGCACTGCGTATCTTGACAGCGCTATATAAATAAATGATGATGATGTTCTCTTAGAGGCCCATTTATCAAAGGTCGAATTTCTAATTCATGTGAATTTTTAGAAATTCGAATATACTCACAATTCAACTGGGAGGTTATTTAAGAAAAAAATAGAATGGCTAATATTTGATTGGTCCGACCCGAAAATTTGAATCACTTTCGATTCATACAAATCGGATTTTTCTCCCGGAAAAAAACCTTGAATGTCAGGAAGGCTATTGATATCTCCAAATGGTTCAACTGGCCATTGACTTCTAAATGAACTCTGCAGATTTTAAGTGGCAAATATTCGAACTAGGACTGTTTCCGTGGTCAAGGTGTAATAAATGTCACATTCGAATAGAGGGATTAAAATTTGAATGTGTGAATTTTTTAACTTGAAAATTCTAATTGACTATTCGACCCTCGATAAAATCTGCACCTTAGTGTGTTGAACCTGTCCAGATGCACCACAGCTTAAATGACTTGTACAGAGTATGATTTGCATTAGGGATGCACCGAATCCACTATTTGGGATTTGGCCGAATCCCCGAATCCTTGTTGAAAGATTCTGTCGACGATTAACCGAATCCTAATTTGCATATGCATATGCAAATTAAGGTCAGGAAAAGAAAAAGTGGAAAAAATTCTTCTTTTGTGATGAAAAGTCATGTGATTTCCCTACCTGCCCCTAATTTACATATGCACATTCGGATTCGGTTCAGCCAGGCACAAGGATTCAAGCCGAATCCGAATCCTGCTGAAAAAGCCTGGATTCGGTGCATCCCTAATTAGCAACATTCTTATCCAAACCTTTGCCTTCATCTTGTTTTCTTTTTTTTTATATATAATATTATACACTGTTTATATTCAGGGTCTATTTGTTTAGTTTCCTTTAAGCGCCCCTTTCCACAGTGTTTGTAAGGGAGTGCTTACAATTACAAGCCACTCATGGAATTGATTTATGTGGACTATGTGAAACCTGCTAAATATAATTTTCAGTCCTTGCACGCAAGCATCATTATTCTCTATTCACATTGATATCCCTATGCTACTTTGTTGCAGTATCCGATGGTCTTTATTTTGTTTTTACCATCAGCTTTTTATTATTACATATTTTATATATTACAGAGAGGATTTATGAGCAAGCATTATGGATTTTTTTTTTTTTTTTTGAAGAAAAATTTGAACCTGATTGGGGAAGGATTATCGAGATGGGTAGACGTTATGGGGAATGGAAATGCGAGGTGCCTAATGTGTCTGCACTTGATGACTGATCAGTCTTCTGTTGCCTGGGTGGGAAAGACTGTGCGAGAATGACCTTGTATATGTAATGTTGAGTAATACCAGATACTAGATCTGTTTTTAATCTAGATTACTGTGGGATATCATCCAATGGCAAATAATAGCAAGAAGACAACCAATGCCTGTGTGTATGTACAGTGGTGTGCAAAACTATTTGCCCCCTTCCTGATTTCTTATTCTTTTGCATGTTTGTCACACAAAATATTTCTGATCATCAAACACATTTAACTATTAGTCAAAGATAACACAAGTAAACACAAAAGGCAGTTTTTAAATAAGGGTTTTTATTATTTACGGAGAAAAGAAATCCAAATCTACATTTTCATGTGTGAAAAAGTAATTGCCCCCTGAACCCAATAACTGGTTGGGCCACCCTTAGCAGCAATAACTGCAATCAAGCGTTTGCGATAACTTGCAACGAGTCTCTTACAGCGCTCTGGAGGAATTTTGGCCCACTCATCTTTGCAGAATTGTTGTAATTCAGCTTTATTTGAGGGTTTTCTAGCATGAACCGCCTTTTTAAGGTCATGCCACAACATCTTAATAGGATTCCGGTCAGGACTTTGACTAGGCCACTCCAAAGTCTTCATTTTGTTTTTCTTCAGCCATTCAGAGGTGGATTTGCTGGTGTGTTTTGGGTCATTGTCCTGCTGCAGCACCCAAGATCACTTCAGCTTGAGTTGACGAACAGATGGCCGGACATTCTCCTTCAGGATTTTTTGGTAGACAGTAGAATTCATGGTTCCATCTATCACAGCAAGTCTTCCAGGTCCTGAAGCAGTAAAACAACCCCAGACCATCACACTACCACCACCATATTTTACTGTTGGTATGATGTTCTTTTTCTGAAATGCTGTGTTACTTTTACGCCAGATGTAACGGGACGCGCACCTTCCAAAAAGTTCAACTTTTGTCTCGTCGGTCCACAAGGTATTTTCCCAAAAGTCTTGGCAATCCTTGAGATGTTTTTTAGCAAAATTGAGACAAGCCTTAATGTTCTTTTTGCTTAAAAGTGGTTTGCGCCTTGGAAATCTGCCATGCAGGCCGTTTTTGCCCAGTCTCTTTCTTATGGTGGAGTCGTGAACACTGACCTTAATTGAGGCAAGTGAGGCCTGCAGTTCTTTAGATGTTGTCCTGGGGTCTTTTGTGGCCTCTCGGATGAGTTGTCTCTGCACTCTTGGGGTAATTTTGGTCGGCCGGCCACTCCTGGGAAGGTTCTCCACATGTTTTTGCCATTTGTGGATAATGGCTCTCACTGTGGTTCGCTGGAGTCCCAAAGCTTTAGAAATGGCTTTATAACCTTTGAAATTGAACTCCGGTGTGATAAACAACAGTTAAGTTATTTTTTAACAAGGGGGGCAATCACTTTTTCACACAGGCCCATGTAGATTTGGAGTTTTTTTTCTCCCTTAATAACGTAAACCTTCATTTAAAAACTGCATTTTGTGTTCAATTATGTTATCTTTGACTAATAGTTAACGGTTTTTGATGAGCAGAAACATTTAAGTGTGACAAACATGCAAAAGAATAAGAAATCAGGAAGGGGGCAAATAGTTTTGCACACCACTGTATATACTGTATATGTGTATGTATACATACTAAGACAAGAGAGACTCTGCACTCACCCATTATCTGTATATTAAGGGAATTAAGACATTTTCTGCGTTAAGCCAATAAAATGCCCTCTCTTTAAACAAAACCAGGATTGTTTGTCCATGTAGTGCAATCTATTCAAGCTACATCACCGTCATCCCTGGTCTAGGCAGTCAGTCCTACACTGATTTAACCAGCCTGAATATATTACAATATATGGACAAACAATCCCTGTTTTGTCTAAAGGGTTGGACATTTATGTATACCCCTGGCAGGGGCAGAGCAAGAGGAATGGTATGGGCAAAAATCTCCCTGGATTCAGTTGCCAGGAGGGAACTTAATGAATTACAGTGTTGGATTCTTCATAAAGAATCACTTCTTTCACTTCGTGTTATTACGTTTCAGCCACATGTCTGACTTCTCTTGGCACTCTTATATGTTACCCTTGGGTAGTGAACTTTTCATTCATAGGGTTACAAATATACACAGTCCTCTTTAGTGTACTATGTATTCAGACACATTTGAAGCAGCAGAACTGTGTTTTTTTGATTGCGAAAGCATTTGTTTATATACAATGAATCAAAATTAAATCCTTAAAAAAAAAATATGTAACAGCCTTTTGGATAGTAATAGAATAGTAATATTCTTTCTTTCTGTGCAGCTGGTGAGGCCAAAGGCTGTCTGTGTCTGTATATGTTTAAGAGGGAATCTGTGTTCTGATCTGCATATCATTGTGCAAGGACAGCATGTTTGGATCTGCGTGTGCCTGTACATTGTTTTAGAGAACATTGTTCTTTGTGTGGTTTACTGGGTATGCCTGTTGGAACAAAAAGAATCCATTGTATAATAACACTGCAGCTCTTTGCTCATAATGATCTGTGATGTGAGTTTGCTCATAAGTATCAAGCCATAGATCATTGGGCCCTGATGCTTTATTGGGTTTCCGAGTAACTGCACTGATAATAGAGAAACCTGTGCTGGATAATGAGGCTCAGTGTCTGTAAACACTACTAATTAATGTACTGAATAAAGGATTGTTTGTTTTCTCTATCTGTGAATTCCAATGTTGCTATTATTATTCTCTGCTGATTAAATGACCAGTAAACCTGGGAAATGAAATTGCCCTAAAACCATTTGACTAAATATGCTCTTCGGCTACTGCCACATCGGGTGCACAGAGCAGATTTTGGCACGAGACGTGCGAGTATGCATCATGGTGTATAAATCTGTCAGACTCACCAGTATAATCCAGTAGTAGAAGGAGCTGGAGCAGTAGATAGTGAACCCAGAAGCGCCTCACACAACCGCTACCCACCTGGAGTGGAGCAGGGTTGTGGAGAGTAGCCAGTGAGACGATAAGCAAAGTACAAGGGAGTAGGCAGAATCGTCGTCAGGAGGTCCGAGGTCAGAAGGCAGGCAGCGAGATTCGTAAACGATGAGACAGGCCGATAAGTCGAGACAGGCAGCAGAAATCACAGTCCGGGTACAGGCAAGGGTTGATAACAGGAATTCGAGAAGTGTAGAGACGCTAGGATTTCAGTTTAAACAACCTAATAACCAGGCAATGCATCTCAGTCTGAATCAGGTTTAAATATTGTTAATTTGGCGCCAAACTGGCGTTTTTCCGCTGGCGTCGTAGTACTGACGCCAGCACGTCCGTCTTAGGCGTTTTCGCCCGCGTCTTTGCGCCAGCGACCGGCGCGCGACAGAACGCAGGCACAATTCCTCACATAAATCTGAGCTTTGTGCCTGCGGCCAGGCCGACGAAGTGGCTATGGGTTTGCACGCAGAACTTCTCAGGTGGCAAAACTAGGGATGCTCCTGGTTTGAGATTCTGCCTTTTTCAGCAGGATTCAGATAAATCCAATGCCTGGCCAAAACAAATCTGAATCCTTAAAACCATATTACTTTTTGTCACACAAACAAGGCAATATAAACATTTTTTTAGCCAACAATGTGCAAACTGTTCTCCCTTTACATGATATATGCAAATTCTGGGTCAGATTTGTTTCAGAATTTAGCTGAATCTTTCACAAAGGATTTGGGTATTGTCTGATTTGGTGCATCCCTATACAAAACACCCAGACTTGATATCACTGCGCAGACAGGTGAGTGATCAGATACTCAGAATTGCTTGATGTATTTAAGGGGGTATTGTCTGAATTCAGGGGATCCATGTCTCAGGCAATCACGGGACCCCTGCTTTTCAAGGCAATATCCATTCAGATCAGGCATGAGATGATATATAGAGCTGCCGAATCTGCGCATTAAATCTGTGTCTGTGTGTGGCTCGATTTACTGGATGGGAATGTGTTTAGCTTATGACTTTATTGATATACAGGCAATCATCAATGTATCTTTGCCAGCTTTATACAGGTTTACCAAATCTTTTTATTCATCATTATATGTTTAGGCATTTGCAAGGTTGGGAACAGAATGTTATCACTTTTGGGACTTTCCCTGTGAGCATGCACTGTGTTGTGTAATGTTCTTTAGTGATAAGGAAAGCTTGTGCATCACCATGTGGCAGTTTGGCTTGTCTGCCAGTTATATTACAATATGTTCTTCTTCCTCTCAGTGAATGAGGCAACACTGCAGCAATATCAGCACAATCGCTCATAGGAAAGGTTGAAAAAACAATAAAAATTAATATAATCACAGAACATATAATTCTTTTAAGGGGGTATATTTTCCTTTTAAAGGAGAACTAACCCCTAAAAATGAATGTGGCTAAAAATGCTGAACTTATTGTAGAAGCCTAAAGTTTCGGCTTCTCAATAGCAGCAATGATCCAAGCTTTCTTATAAAAAAAAGTACACATTTTTTCATTAAAGTTTATAGGAGATGGGTTTCTTTTTCATTAAAGGGATCCTGTCATCGGAAAACCTGTTTTTTCAAAACGCATCAGTTAATAGTGCTACTCCAGCAGAATTCTGCACTGAAATCCATTTCTCAAAAGAGCAAACAGATTTTTTTATATTCAATTTTGAAAGCTGACATTTTGTCAATTTCCCAGCTGCCCCCAGTCATGGTGACTTGTGCCTGCACTTTAGGAGAGAAATGCTTTCTGGCAGGCTGCTGTTTTTCCTTCTCAATGTAACTGAATGTGTCTCAGTGGGACATGGGTTTTTACTATTGAGTGTTGTTCTTAGATCTACCAGGCAGCATTCCCATTGTTCTTTTGTTTGGCTGCTGGGGGGGGGGAGGAGGGGGTGATATCACTCTAACTTGCAGTAAAGATTGATTGAAGTGTATCAGAGCACAAGTCACATGACTTGGGGCAGCTGGGAAATTGACAATATGTCTAGCCCCATGTCAGATTTCAAAATTGAATATAAAAAAATCTGTTTGCTCTTTTGAGAAATGGATTTCAGTGCAGAATTTTGCTGGAGCAGCACTATTAACTGATTCATTTTGGAAAAAAATGTTTTTTCCCATGACAGTATCCCTTTAAAGAAAGTAAAAATGGGATTTTTTTTTTTTTTTTTGCCTTTACATGACCATTTACAGTAAACTGTATGAAAGCAAATGGAAAAATAAATGTTGGCTAACATCTGCTCTGGATCTAAAAGCAATTATAATTATTACAGAAAAGTGCAGTTAAATAAATCTTGCACTATTTTAGCTTGTGTCAAACCAGACTATGATTGAGATATAATAAACAAGGTCAAAGGACAAGGGAATGTAGAGCTCGTAAACTGGCCAATTTCTGTTTCTTTCTTGGAAAATCCACTGGCTCTGGGTCATTTTCAGAAGGGAAGACCTGCTATCTTCTCCTGCTTCCCCATGAAGCCCCTTTGCTGAAGTCAGACTTTCTGACTTGGTGCACAAAAAGTATAAAACTTGGGTAGGTAAAGAAAAATGGTGCATGTATGTGACCGGTTATCCAGAATGCTTGGCACCTGGGGTTTTCCAGGTAATGGATCTTTCCATAATTTGGATCTTAATGCCATAAGTATACTAGAAAATCATGTAATCATTAAATAAACCCAATAGGCTGTTTTTTCTTCCAATAAGGATTAATTATATCTTAGTTTGGATAAAGTACAAGGTACTGTTTTATTATTACTGAGAAAAAGGGAATCATTTTTAAAAATTTCGATTTTTTGGATAAAAAGGAGTCTATGGGAGATGTCCTTTCTGTAATTTGGAGCTTTCTGGATAACAGGTTTTCAGATAACGATCCCATACATATAGTTGCCTGTGCTGCTGAGAATGAACCCAGATTGGTGTGATATTTATGGAGGCGGAGTGCCAGACAGAGTAAGGCTGTACGCATGGGCATTTCTTGTAAAAACACCTAAATGCTTCAGCTTGGTTGTACTCTTGGACGTGCAGATGTGGTTTATTGCATTTGGGTTTCATTGCACTTTTTATGCTCCGCATGCTGCATGACTGGGGGCAGCTGGATAACGGACAATATGTCTAGCCCCATGTCAGATTTCATAATTAAATATAAAAAAATCTGTTTGCTCTTTTGAGAAACAGATTTCAGTGCAGAATTCTGCTGGAGCAGCACTTATTAACTGATGCATTCGGGGGGAGGGGGG
The DNA here is from genome assembly GCA_038501925.1 of Xenopus petersii. Classification (NCBI taxonomy): domain Eukaryota; kingdom Metazoa; phylum Chordata; class Amphibia; order Anura; family Pipidae; genus Xenopus; species Xenopus petersii. The sequence continues at coordinate 19,598,317 of CM076685.1, read as the reverse complement.
GAATTCCCATGACAGTATCCCTTTAAGCAATTGATCATGGGCAGCGCTTCCAATTATGGGAAATCTTCTTTTCATCAAAGATATTAGCTGGGCCTTTCTCAGTGGAGAAGGACAACAGGGATGTTGCCATGACTGAATGCAGCACCAGTTAAAAACGCCTGATGTGCCATCAGCCATAAATCTATAGAATTTCATAATACCTATGGTTGAGAACAGAGGGATCCAGCGCCCAACTGTCTACAGGTATTAAATTATGCAGCAGGTGCTATTGTTAGCCGGCAAGGGAACCAGTCTGTGCACATATTTCGAGAATGAGGGCAACGTTCGATGGCGGTGGCATTACAATGCTCTGACCCAGTAGCAGTTAAAGATCAGCTGTTTCTGAGTTTTTGTTAAGCCTGACGTGATGTCATTTCCAGCTTGGCAGGCATCTCGGATTTGTCATGTTAGGGAGGGAGACGCTGCGGAGAGGGGAGGAGAGCAGCCAGAGCATGCTGTGTCCCAGGACCCTGTTTACTTAATATGCCTGCCAATAAAGGCCTGGTTTAAATAGGATTACAGCGGGACTGCCAAGTGTTGATGAGCAAAGCAGCCCTGCCCACACTCTTTGTCAGATGAAAGGCTGGTGGGGAGAATGAAACTGCATGATGCCTTTTCTCCTAGGGCTGAGACAGGTAACATCTCTATGGAGAGTTATTTTCCAACACAGCTAACCATTTCTTATCTAGAAACACTTGGGGATATTCACTAAAACTCTACCCGCAGAATGGCTTGCATGTTTCTGTCTGTTATTCACTTATACAGTATCTATCAATGATGGATGGCAAACCATTAGTTTGCTGGGAGCTCCAGTTCAACCCAAAGCTTCTTGTCTAAAGTGGAAGTGGGTATTCCTTCTCCAAGATCATACACCACAGTTCTACACTCCACGATGGCAGTTGCCAACTTTATATTCCTTATATATATATTGCTGCAGGGAAACACACATACTAACATGATTATACTTTTTGTTCTGTAGCTGAATCTGAAGTTAGAATTAAATTCAGTTGTTGGTGAATGTCTTTGTTACTACATCAGACAATGGAACTTGGAAAATAATAACTTTGTATGGAGAAAACAAATGCTTGTACATTGCATTGTATGTGCTGCTGTTTCACACGGGAGGACAGGGGACCAGGGAATATGTATTGATCCTTCCCCCTTATTTTTCTGTTTGTAGTTAATTTGGCCAGATCAGTAGCACTTCCATTGTATTTAAAAAAAAAAAAAAAATTATTTAGCCTCCGAGTGCTCCCACAACCACCCCTTATTTGTGTGCGTGTGATCTTTTATCCGGCCGTCTCCTACTTAATTTTATCCGAATTTCCTTTTTCTCTGTAATAATAAAACAGTAGTTGTACTTTTGCTTGTGTTTTGTAACGTTTACATTATTTTCTAGTAGACTCAAGGTGGCCATAAACGGGCAGATTTATGCTGCCGATTCGGATTCTTTAGACCAATTTGGCAGCTTATTTTCCCGTGTGTGGGGCCCTCCTATAGGTCTCACTGATCGATTATTTGGCCAAACATCATCCAGATCTCTCTCTGGCAGGCTTGATTTTTCTGTCCAATCGAAGACCGCAGCAGCTCAGTGATGCAGTCCTCACTCCGACTCTTCATATCCCCTTCTTTGTATATCCGCTCGTGTATAGGTACCTTTACAGTGTATGGCCACATTTAGGGTATAAAGTATTGTGGATAACCGGTCACAGGTGTGTGTGTGTGTGTACACAGTTGAACAATAAAGTACACAAACAGAAGTCAAGGGTTAGGGCAGAGACACACACGGAGATTTAGTCGCCCAGTCTTCGGGCGACTAATCTTCCCGCTGGCTAGAATCTCAATCGGGATGGCACTCTGATCGCTTTGTTTTCCGAAGTCGCCCGAAGTTTCTACTTTCAGAAACCGAAGAGCTCTGAGTGCCATCCCGCCGGCAATTTAGATTCTAGCCGACGGGAAGGCAGTTCGGGGATATAAATCGCCGAAGAAGAGGTGATTTGTCGCCAGGGGATGAATCTCCACGTGTGTCTCTGCCCTTAGAGACAAGAAGGTCCCTGTCCCATAAAGCTTATAGTCTAAGTGGATAACTTAGACACTAATAGAAGGTTAGTAAGTCCTGCAGTTTACAGTGCTTGTTGCTGCCTCATAAGTGCTGTGTCCATATATACAGTATATAATCACTTTTCAAATGTCTTTGGCTGTAAATGGGTTAATGCAACATATAAACAAATGTCACTTCTTCCCTCACCCTAAATGACCTTCCTTGCCCTGTGTGGATTCAGTCACATCAGCAGTCAGTGTCCCAGAGAAAAAGTCAATAATTGAGCAGCGTTGGCATTAGCAGTAGCCTGAACGAGGAGGCCCCAGTAGCAAATAACCCTGCTGTCTCCCAGTTTGGAGAAGGAGCACTGCCAATTATTTGTCCTGAACCCTCCCTGAACTGCTCATGTATCAGGGGAACTTGTAACAACCCCCCTTTCTGACCTGCTGCTTCCCATTGTCTCTCTTAAAGGGTTAGATGTGTTTCCCTCACCCTGCAGCTGCCTGGGATAAATAAGTTCATTTCAAGCGTCTGCCTGGCTGCAGCCCTACCAATGTTAAACTACAGGTCCCAGCATATCCATTTGTCTGTTTGGGTTTACAGGGGTTTTATTAAAGGGCAAATCAACCCAAAATAAAACTTTTTCTATAAAAAAAAAAAAAAAAAAGAAAACCATTCTAAGCAACTTTCCAATCTACATTTATTAAAATTTCTAGTGCTTTTAAAGTGGTTTGTAAAAACACTTGCTATTAAAAGCAGCATTTACTTAACTCCCGGTTGTTGTTTGTTTTTAAACAATGTTGCAAAATTCTTTTTTGACAGGTCTGTTACTGTAATGGGAAAACATGTTTTTATTTTTTCAGAACGCATCAATTAATAGTGCAGCTCCAACAGAATTCTGCACTGAAATCCATTTCTCAAATGACCAAACAGATTTTTTTTATATTTAATTTTGAAATCTGACATGGGGCTAGACATATTGTCAGTTTCCCAGCTGCCCCCAGTCATGTGACTTGTGCTCTGATTTCACCCCCCCAGCAGCCTAACAACAGAACAATGGGAAGGTAACCAGATAGCAGCTCCCTAACACAAGATAACATCTCCCTGGTAGATCTAAGAACAGCACTCAGTAGTAAAAAGCCAAGTCCCACTGAGACACATTGTTATATTGTGTAGGAGAAACAACAGCCTGCCAGAAAGCAGTGCCATCCTAAAGTGCTGGCTCTTTCTGAAAGCACATGGCCAGGCAAAATGTCCTGAGATGCACCTACACACCAATATTACAACTAAAAAAATACACTTGCTGGTTCAGGAATGACATTTTATATGGTAGTGAATTATTTGCAGTGTAATTTAAAAATAAAAAAAAACTACACCATAAAAATCATGACAGAATCCCTACAAATAAGGACTGTGCACTAGATTATATTACTATCTTACCTACATCTGCACAACACAATTCTATAAAACTTGAAAGGCTGTATGTTGTGTTTAGCTGAAGTTGTCTGGTTTCAGATAAGTATTAACGTGTATATTTTTATAACTTTATTTTAGGATAAGGAGACATGCATCGGGATCAACAATCAGAGTTACATATGTGAAACCGGTCACTGCTGTGGACAATCCCAGTGCTGTAATTACTACTATGAACTATGGTGTAAGTAGCTCCCCATGTTTTTTTCAAAATTTTTTTATTTTTTCTGCTGAGGCATGATAATGCTGTCAATCACAATATCTTGGTGCAATTACACCCAATAAAAATAAGCTGACTAGAGCATCCCTTTAAATGGGACCTGTCACCCAGATATTAAAAACTGTATAATAATATTAGTCCTTTGCAAACATGAAGCCCAGTGGCGTAACTAGGGAGGAAGCAGACCCCGCAGCTGCGGGGGGGCCCGGGAGGAGAGGGGGCCCGGCCGAAATTGATGTCCTCCAGTGACCTCCTGGCTCTTGGCTGATGAATGCAGCCAGGCCAGCATCGCATCGATCTGTCCTTCAGACTCAGTCTCAGACCAGACGTCACGTGACATTGTGACATCCGTCGGATCCGGATCCGTCCCCAGTCCTCCCCAGCCACTGCCACTGGCCGGGCCCTACCTCCTCCCTGCTCCGTACTGCGCAGCATGTTACTTCCGCGTTCCGCCCTCTCTCTGCTCGTCTGAGTGACGTCTGCGCCTCGCCAGGCCCTCCCTCTTCCTCTGTGTCAGTGGCATGTGCCGTGTGGACGCAGTGTGCACGTTGGGAGTCGGACGGTGCAGGTGAGGCAGGGAGAGGCCCGCCTGGCTGCCTCTGTCTGTAGAGTGTAGAGTCTCAAAAACTACCTAAAATCAATGTGTGGGGACTGGGAAAACGGAAAAGAATACCAACGATACTGCAGGGACAGGGCCAGGGGGGGGTCAAACGTTTTGAGGGGAATGGGATTTGATTGAAAGTGTGAAAACTACTACAGATGGGGGACAGGAGGAGAGAATTGGGGAATGGGAAATTGTAAAAAAAAAAAAATTGAAATAAATCATAAGGAAAGAACTAAGAAGAGCTTTATGTTGCATGGACCAGGATAAGTTGGGGGGCCCATACTTTTTCTTTTGCAGGGGGGCCCTGTTACTTCTAGTTACACCACTGATGAAGCCCAATTTTTTTTAATTAAAACATCTATACCTGTTATAAACTCGTTTGAAAGTCTCAGCTGTCAATCATATAATGCTTGCCCCACCTCTATGCCTAAGGCATAGAGGTGTGGCAGGCAATTGCGTATACTTTCCATTCTGCACTTCCTAGGTTTTGCAGCCCACCCCATATTCCCCCTTCCTCCTCACCATCTAATGTTTAGCCAGTGCTTGGGCATAGACATTGGGTACCCCATTCTGGTGCATAAACAAGATTTTTCCATGATGCAAAGTTTGCCTTAACAAAAGTGTCCACAAAATGGCTCCTGCCTGTATGATGTATGATAATAGTAAATTCCAAGACTAAAGATTTAAATACTTATTTAAATATATAATACTTATATATAGTGTAAGTGAAGTTTATTTTGCTCGACTAACATAATACCATAGGAATTGGAATTATTTCTTAAAGGGATACTGTCATGGGAAAAAACTTTTTTTTTTCCAAAATGAATCAGTTAATAGTGCCGCTCCAGCAGAATTCTGCACTGAAATCCATTTCTCAAAAGAGCAAACAGATTTTTTTATATTCAATTTTGAAATCTGACATGGGGCTAGAAATATTTTCAATTTCCCAGCTGCCCCAAGTCATGTGATTGTGCTCTGATAAACTTCAATCACTCTTTACTGCAATTTAGTGATATCATCCCCCTCCCTTTTTCCCCCCCCAGCAGCCAAACAAAAGAACAATGGGAAGGTAACCAGTTAGCAGCTCCTTAACACAAGATAACAGCTGCCTGGTAGATCTAAGAACAGCATTCAATAGTAAAATCCGGGTCCCACTGAGACACATTCAGTTACATTGAGAAGGAAAAACAGCAGCCTGCCAGAAAGCATTTCTCTCCTAAAGTGCAGGCACAAGTCACATGACTGGGGGCAGCTGGGAAATTGACAAAATGTCTAGCCCCATGTCAGATTTCAAAATTGAATATAAAAAAAATCTGTTTGCTGTTTTGAGTAATGGATTTCAGTGCAGAATTCTGCTGGAGTAGCACTATTAACTGATGCATTTTGAAAAAAACATGTTTTCCGATGACCGGATCCCTTTAAGGTGACAGGTCCCCTTTAAGAACATTTGCACACGCAGCTGCGCATTGGAAAATATGCAGTAACTGTGTGTAATTGCAGGAACATGCACCGGTGATTACTTGTTTTGCGGAGATACTTCTTGCAGATGTGATGTTGTTCCAGAGGGATATTTTCATTTGTATTGCCACTGGCAATTTTGCATGAATGACAAAATTCCCCAGATGCCATTGCCCTAAGCTGGAACACTGTACAACAACAAAATTCATTTTAGAATTGTTTAGTTGGCATAGTAATAAGGTGGAGTCTTGCGATGCCAGAAGAGGTAGATATAACCCGATTCCGTAATCATCCCGTTAAACCTGAACTGATGATACTCTAAAAACTGGCACTGCCTGGATTCATTTAGATAACTGCTGGTTTACAAGAAGCATTAATAAGTAATGAACTCTGTTGCTCCCGATACGTGTAACCGTTTTTTTTTTGTTTTTTTTATTTGAAAAAGCCAGGTGAAACTGACCATAACCTGTAGTAAAACTGACCAGAACCTCTTTAACTTTTTGAATCCGTTGTTGGTTTTTATGTTCAGTGTATAAACTCATTTTATTGTTTGTGTTAAATACCATGTGATTTAATTAAATCATTATACAGGTTTGGTATCCGTTATCCGGAAAACCCATTGTCCAGAAAGCTTCGAATTATGGAAATTGCGGAATTACGGCCTTCTCCCATAGACTCCATTTTAACCAAATAATGCAAATTGTTTTAAACTGATTTCCCTTTTCTCTGTAATGATAAAACAGTACCTTGTACTTGGTCCCAACTAAGATATATTTAATCCTTATTGGTTCTAGTAGACGTAAGGTATAAAGATACAAATTACGGAAAGATCCATTGTCCAGAAAATCCCATGTACTGAGCATTCTGGATAACCGTTCCCATAACTGTAGTATTTTTACGTTATTCACTTAATAAGTGAAGCCAACCAAAAATTGATTAGGGAACATTAATGAGCATTTTTAGATTGTAAGGTCTCTGGAGCAGGGCCTTCTTTGCCTCTTGGATCTGTTGTCGATTGCTTTGTATTTGAATCTTTGGGGGTTATTTACTAAACTCCAGATGCAAAAATCACGAAAAATTGGTGATTTTTTTTTATAAAATCAGACTTTAAAAAAAAAAAAAAAAAAAAATTGCAACATTTTTCGGAATTTATTAAACCCAGAGGATGGAAAAGTCCAAATCTGAAAATCCGGCACCTCAGACCTTTCGAGGTTACATATAAGTCAATGGGATAAGTCCCAATGATTATTTGATGTGTGCTGTGTTTTTGGCAATACCCCCAAAGTTTTTGGGTGAAAAATCGTGAAAATCAGAGTTTTCACTATTTTTTGGATTTTTTTTACCGCAAACAACCTCTTTGGGAAAGTCTATTAATAATTAAGCCCAAAAAAGCTGTGCAGATTTTTATTTCAGAAAATATTGAGAATTTGTACTTTGATAAATAACCCCCTTTATGTTTAGTGTTTACTCCCATTATTTGTTCGCGCTGCAGAATATTTTGTTTATTTATAAAAATGCAATCATAATAAATGCTAACCCACACTGGTCTTTATATATCCTATTAAATAAATTATTACAGCACTTGGGGGTTATTCACAGAAGTGGAGACAACTAAAAATGGAGTAAGGAAGATCAATAGCATGAGCATTTTTAGATTGTAAGCTGTGTTGAGCAGGGTCCTTTTTACCCCAATTAGTATTTGTAAAGCTAATGTATACTCAATTCTATTGTTCAGCCCTGCAAAAGGTTTTGCCGCTTTTATACATTCATAATAAGGGCTTTGTAAACACAGAAAAAAAAAATACAGGAGTTAGGGGCTCTTACAGATGAGCATTTTTAGCTGCGCTCCCCTGCGTTCTGGTTTCACGCGTTCAGCCGCAGGGGAGTGCAGGAGTATATGCACTGAATTCTTTTCAATGTGGCTGTACTCACACAGACGCATGTAAGTGACGACCGCAGGAAAAATGCAACATGCTGCGTCCCAACCTGCGTTTGGCGCTTACATGCGTCTGTGTGATTACAGCCACAATAATTCAGTGCATAAACTATTGCGCTCCCCTGCAGCTGAACGCATGAACGCAGTTCTTCTCTGTTAGGACTGCAATAAAACCCAGAGGCTGCATGTTGCAACGTACTTCATAGCTAATTAGTAATCCACATCGATGCATGCTGCAGGCAGAACTACTTTAGCATGCATCTCCGCAAATAGCCTGTAACTTAATATGGCAGTTAATATTTTACAGACTCCTATAAAATCCAGATACTGAATGGCTAATTATCAGTTTAGGTTCAGGGAACCGTGCAGTCTGCAGAATGCATCTAAATTACTTACTAAACAGCTATCGGTATGCAGTTTTAATTAGTGTCCAGAGTTGAAGGGGTGAAGTAGAAACCCTAATCGCCTGAATAATTAACAATTTTACATTCCCTGATTTTAAGTTTTCCTGTACCGTATACCATTTTTTTGTAGTCACACCCATTTATAATGCATAATGTATTTCCCAGATTTTACACCATTTTGTTCCTGTCCCCCCTGAAAAGTATATTACTTGCAAGTCTGCCGTGCACATGGATTTCATGTGTTTAACCTAAAAGGAATTCCTTTAAACCAAATACACATGGGGTGGTATCTGCACCTTGTCCTGGAATCTCCTCCTTCTGCCTTACATTGGCTTTAAAGGGGTGGTTCACCTTTAAAGGGGAACTCCACTCAAACATAACTTAAGCTTTTTGAAAAGTAAACATAATTTCAATCAACTTTGCAAAATACATCAATTATAAAATATGCAGACTTGTCATTATTTTTAGTGGTTTGGAACAGTTCCCTAAGCCTAGCCCCCTGCTCTCCTGCTGATCTGTCTGACTACTTTTCTGAGCTGACTGACTACTGTTACTTTGTATCAACAACCAGCTGTCCTCAGCATGCATCCGCCAAACCCCACAATTCCCTGCACATGTGATTTCAATAAGGAAAGGAACATCCCAGTGCAATGCATTGTGGGTTATGTAGTTCCTGCATGCTATCTATCTGTAAGCTGTGGAGAAGTTGTTACAATTTGTAACATCAGTGTTTAGTCCCTCCTTCCCTGCCAGGATTTCAAATGATGCAGAAAGAGAAGAACTGTTACACAGCTGGATTTCAGCATAGACAATGGCATTTATTCATACTTTTTGAAGAAACCGGTAACTGGATGGGTATGTTAGGGGTTTCTGTGTTATGTGGGCCTCTTTATCAAATTTTGGTTTGGAAGCCGGAGTTCCCCTTTAAGTTAACATTTAGGGGGTTATTTACTAAACTCCGAATGCAAAAATCATGAAAAATTCAAGAATTTTTTTTTATTAAAAAAAATCGGACTGTTAAAAAAATCACAAATTTTTCGCAATTTATTAAACCCAGAGAATGAAAAATTCCAAATCTGAAAATCCAGCATCTCAGACCTGTCGAGGTTGCATATAAGTCAATGGGAGAAGTCTCAATGATTTTTTGATGTGCACTGGGCTTTTGGCAAAATTTTTCGGGCAAAACTTGGAGTATTGGGGTGAAAAATCTGAAAAAAGCAAAAATCAGATGCAAAATCCAAAAAAACATCAAAATTTCATTTTTCAAGATTTTTTTCCCCGGATTTTCAGGAAAGTCTATTAATAAATAAGCCCAAAAAAACCTGTGCAGATTTGCTCTGAGTTCTTTTCAGAAAATATTGAGATAAATTCGGACTTTGATAAATAGCCCCCTAAGTATGTTATGGTAAGGCCAGTTCTAAGAAACTTTTCAGTAGGTCTTCATTATTTATTTGATATATTTTTTTCGAATTATTTGTCTTCTTCTTCTGACTCTTTCCAGCTTTGAAATGTCGGTCACTGACCCCATCTAAAAAACAAATGCTCTGTAAGGCCACAAATGTCTTGATACTTTTTATACCCATCCAATATTTTTCTTCTAAGCATTTGTAATTTTGTCTTATGAATAGACCCCAATATTCAGTCTGTTGTTGTTTACATGTTTCATACATCTTTTTATACACTGAGTAAAATGTTTGCTGCTATAGAAACCTTTCCTATGGTCTTGCTTTACACTTCTAGGTTATCATGTGATCTGTTGTCAACCCATAATTAGAAATATGGAATAAAAACACTTTTGCTTATTCGTTACAGCTGACATTCCTTGGGGCCACTGGGCCTCTCTGGGGAATTCCAGTAGCCACAGGACAGTGAGATATGTGTAGCCTGGAAAGTTGCAGTTAGGCAGAGAAAAAATCACTTTAAATAAATGTATATGATTGAATAAAGTGATTTATTCTGTTTTTATTGTGGCTTCTCTAGTTGTTGAATTGTAACTTTGCAGGGCAACACTGGGGGTTTGGGCCCACACCTGTGCCCTTCTGGTATAGTCCGTTATCCTAGGGTTGTTGAATTTTAGAGAGGACTGTTGAGCCAAAACCTGGTATGGGATCCGTTATCCAGAAACCCGTTATCCAGAAAGGTCTGAATTAAGGAAAGGCTATCTCCCATATAATCCATTTTATCCAAATAATCCATATTTTTTAAGTATTACCTTTTTCTCTGTAAGAATAGAACAGTAGCTTGAACCTGATCCAAACTAAGATATAATTGATCCTTATTGGAAGCAAAACCAGCCTATTGGGTTTATTTTATGTTTACATGATTTTCTAGTAGACTTAAGCTGGCCATAGATGTAAAGATTTTTAAAAGATCTTTTCGTCATTATGAGACCACGATTATCTCGAAACGATTGTTTAAATACACGATTTGTCTGTCAACTAAAAAGACCATTGCAAGGAAAACTGAGGGTAGCTGGCTGTGTGGCCCTGCAAACATATATAGATTGTACTGGGGTCGATAACATTTTTTATCCTGGATGATCAATTTTATGACAGATGTCGGACAAAAAAATCATAAGATTTACAATCATTCGATTCCCACTAACTTCACGATAATTTGACGGAGTGGTCGGACTGCGCTGAAATTCAATCGTTCACCAACGAAAAATCTTTGCGTCTACGAGGACCTTTAAAGGGGTTGTTCACCTTCCAAACACTTTTTTCAGTTCAATTGTTTTCAGTTTTTTCCCCAAATAAAAAAAAAATAAATAATGGAAAGTAATTGAAAAAAGTTTTTACCGTTTTTTCAAAATCTAAGTTTAAAGTTGAATGTCCCTGGTGTTTGAGTCTGTCAGCTCAGTAATTCAGGTGCTGATTCTATAGGGCAAATTCACTAAGATGCGAAGTTGCACCAGGCGCAACTTCGCCGCACTTCGCCACACTTCGCCAGGCGTATTTTCGCCAGCGCTCCGCAAATTCACTAAAATCCGAAGTTGCGCACAGGGGTAGCATAAGTTTTCGAAGTTGCGCTAGCGTTAATTCGCCAATCGAAGCGAAGTTTCGCTAGCGATGGTTCATTTGCATACGGCGCAAAATTCAAACTTCAATGGAGGAACACATATCACCACTTCAAATGCTTAGAAAACCTTCAAATCAGCAAATAAGAATTTTATTTTTCCCTACACATGTGCACACTCTCTAGGTAAGTTGCCATGAGTCAGGAAATGTAGGGGGGAAGGAGGGGAGCCCCAAAAAATGTTTCGATCTTTTTCAGCCTATCACCCATCATGTAGAAAACACGCCAGCGTTTTTTGGGACTTAGAAAAATGTTTGACTTTTTTTGAAACAATCCCTATCTACTCTATTGCGCTTCGCCAGGTCTGAGGTGGCGAAGGAAGTCTAGAGTAAAAGGTAGCGTTCAGTACACTGCGCAAGTTAGTGAATTTGCGTAGTTACGTCGCTAGCGAAAATTCGCCTGGCGTAAGAGTGCGAATTAACACTAGCGAATTTACGCCAGCGTTCGTTAGTGAATTTGCGCAGTAGCGAAAAATGCCAGAAGCTAGCGTTCGGCGCTTAGTGAATTTGCGCCTATATGTTTACAATTTGCTACATTTAGCCAATAAATTATTAGCAACTATTGTATCAATTTTAACAGCTGCCTTAAATGAAACTCAGGAATTCTCTGCTCAGCAGGGACAAAGATAAGAAATGTATCAACTAAATGTATCCATTTAATACAGTTTACAGGGTCAGCGACCCCCCTCTCCTAGAGCTACTTTAGAAGGTGAAAAATGAAACGTTACACTTCAATATTAGGAAAAACTGTCACACATTGAAAGTAATTGTAAAAAGCCTTTTTTTTTCTGGGGAAACTAGGAGTTTTAAGGTGAACAACCCCATTAAGGTATAAAGATCCAAATTATGTAAAGATCTGTTATCAGGAAAGCCCCAGGTCCCAAGCATTCTGGATAACGGGTCCCATACCTGTATTAGCTGTCTAAAACTCTCATAAACAACTATGGATATAATAAGTATGTGAATTACAGTAAAGTACTCAGAGAAGCACTCTGATTATGAATATATATCAATTACATTTTGGGGTTCAGAACCCATTTAACAAATAAAGCGTATCTCTTTTTGACCAATAGATGGGACTATTTATTCGTTTACTCGGCATAGTGATGTTCTGTGCCAGAGAAGATAAGCCTGAAGCTTACTGTTTCTATAGATCTGTGGCATCCTCTGTGTTTTTATTTATCACTAATTACCAGCAGCAATAACCGTAATGGCCTCAGTCTAAGAAGGGGGTATTGTCTAAGGCAGAGGTGTCCACCCTGCGACCCTCCAGCTCTTGCTGAACTACAGGTCCCAGTGCCCCACTCCAGTTGCCAGTGGATACTGGGAGTTAACGTTAAACCACAGACTGAAGGCAGTAGATTGGACATCCTTATTGCGTATACTGAATACGTCAAATATTTTTTACACAATGACTATTTTGTGCTTTTATTTTTATTTTTTTTACAAAGTTCTGGGGCCCACTGCTCCTTCCTAAGTTAAAAGTCTATAGATAAATTATAACTGGTTATACAACTTGGCTCTTCCCACCCCATCAGATGACTAAAATTGAGCCGATATAATTAAATTACATTGTAATATGCAATGTCTGACCTCTGTGGAGCACTGGGTGACGTGTGACATCTTTGACTGCTCTGTACTATACATAATTATAGCATTCCCGTGCAGTTTTGCGGCAAAGTCCATTCCATAGGCAAAAGCACGAGATTATTATTATTGAGTATGTTATTTACATACTTATTCTGTCCTTAGTTGTTTATGAGAGTTTTAGACAGCTAATATGAATATGGGACTGGTTATCCAGAATGATCAGGACCTGGTGTTTTTGGGATAACATCTTTCCGAAATTTGGATCTTCTTACCATCAGTCTACTAGAAAATAATGTAAATATTAAATCAACCCAATAGGCTGGTTTTGCTTCCAATAAGGATTAATTGTATCTTAGTTGGGATCAAGTACAAGCTACTGTTTTATTATTACAGAGAAAAAGGAAATCCGTTTTCAAAATTTAATTAGTTGGATAAAATGGAGATTATGGGCATTCCGTAATTCTGAGCTTTCTGGATAATGGGTTTCCGGATAATTGATCCTTTATATTTATATATATTTTTATATTTCCCCTTTCAGGTCTGATTCTCATTACTGCTTGTTGGAATGGTGACTGAGGGTGGGGTGGCCGAGGATGAGCAGTAAATCAATCTGTATAAAGGAGTGTTTTTTTGCAATTTATTGTGGCTGGGTGGGCAACTGATTTGGATGCTCCGTTATGGTAAACAAGGCTTGACAGTTCGGGACAGTCTCCCTGATCAGCAAACTTTCCCAGGCAACGATAAACACCTTTTTTAATGGGATCGCTTACTATTGAGATTGCATTCATGCTGCTGGGGATTAAAGAATATGATATGCCAGCAGGTGGGCGTATAAGTAGAAGCAGTGCTTAATGTGGAAGAAATGTGTCCTACCCCCCCCCCCAGCCAGAATACAAAGTCCTAAGGACATGATACCCAAGAGGAATGTTACTAATTTAGCTGAAATTTCCATGTGGCTGATCTGAACAAATACGTTAAATTGTGATTTATATGTGTAATACAGGTGAGCATGATAGATAAGCATGAAGTGACGGGAAATAGAGGAAATCTGCACTATATTCTCCCACCAAGCCTACAGAATGTGAACGAGACCTGCTGTAATTATCTTGTGCCGTTGTCATAAAGGGTTGGTTTCCAGATTTTTTTAAAGGGGTTATTCAACTTCAAAACACTTTTTTTTTTTTTCAATTCAGTTTTTTTCAGATTATTCAAGGATAAGTAAACCTTAAAAATAAGCGAATATAAAATTGACGAGAGTGCTATTCAAAGCACTTTTTCCAAATACATTCATTATTTATTTTTTCTTAATTCCAAGATATTAAAGGATTCGTGTAGTGTTCACATCAATGAATTTTGCTACAACAGCGCCACCTGCTGGTCATTTTCTGACTACCAAGTAGTCAAGGAAGTTGTCAGGAGAAAGAGGCTGCTGTGATTAGGGATTCACCGAATCCACTATTTTGGATTCAGCCGAACCCCCGAATCCTTCACGAAAGATTCGAGCAAATACCGAATACGAATCCTTATTTGCATATGCAAATTAGGGGTGGGAGGGGAAAAAAATTTACTTTCTTGTTTTGTGACAAAATGTCGCGTGATTTCCCTCCCTGCCCTTCATTTGCATATGCAAATTAGGATTTGGTTCAGCCTGGCAGAAGGATTCGGCCGAATCCTGAACCGAATCCTGGATTCGGTGCATCCCTAGCTCTGATGTTCTTAAAGATGTGAGAAAGGTTTCTATTTTTTTTCCTAAACAGAAGAACATCAGAGCAGCCTCTTTCTTTCTCCTGACAACTTCCTTGACTACTTGGTGGTCAGAAAATGACCAGCAGATGGCGCTGTTGTAACAAAATTCATTGATGTGAACATTAAACAAATCTTTGGAATTTAGAAAAAAATAAATAATGAATGTATATTGCAAAAGTGCTTCGAATAGCACCCTCATTAATTTTACATTCAATCATTTTTAAGCTGTACTTATCCTTTCATCATAAATACTTTTTTCAATTGCTTTCCATCTGTTATTTTTTACCGTTTTCCCAAAATTTAAGTTTAAAGTTTAATGTTCCTATCTCAGGTGTTTCAGTCCGGAAGCCCAGTGATCCAGGAGCATCTAAACTGTTACAATTTTCTACATTTAGTTGCTACAATTAGTTAATATATTTTTCAGCAGTGTCTGTAGAAAATTAGCAACTATTGTATCAATTGTAACAGCTGCTTTTAATGAAATATAGGGATTCTGCTCAGCAGGGACAAAGATAACAAATGTATCTATTACATGTATCAATTTAGATCAGATAAAGAGTCGGTGACCCCCTGTCCCAGAGCTGTTTTAGAAGGTGAAAAATAAAACTTTATACTTCAATATTAGATACTCCGTAACAAATAGAAAGTAATTGGAAAAAGTCTTTATTTCTGGTGAACTGAAACCAGCTAAACTGAAAAAGTGTTTGAAGGTAAACAACCCTTTGTTCTCTTTATTTACGCTTTAATTATTTAGTTTATTTTTTATTTTCCCACTCTTTACCCCCGATTTATTCCTACCCTATTTAAAAGCTGTGGCCCCTCCACTCTTCCTTTACTTTTTTCCCCTGCAAAGCTAAAGAATGGGGCTATGGATAATAACCCTACCAATGTCCCCACTAAAGACCGTTCTAACCAATCCTAAATAATGTCAAGCAAAAATTGGGAGAGACTTACCGTTACTGGAAAAAGAGGAGCAACAAATGATGTAGAAAATCTTTATTTAGGACATTATTAAGCCTGACGCGTTTCGTGCCAAGGGTGATAAATAATCATAAATACTGCACTAGTTTCTCCCTGGTAGCCATTGGCAGAATATATTTTTCTTCTAACAGAAAAATGCCTGGCATGTACATCCAATAGAAAGCAATGTACTCACTCAGCACCTATAAATCTCCCTTTAACCTGCATTAGATAGGAAGTGGCAGGAATGCTGTAGTGCTGCCATGCCCTGGGTAAGGATGTACGGAATGGGAAACTTTAGGGAATAAAGAATGTTGATCAGCCCATTCAGTCGGGCTCCCGAAGCTCTCGTTACAGCCCTGCAGGGACTTCGCTCTTCCTTGCACTGGAAAAAATGATTAAAATCTCACACAGCCATTTAACTACATAAGAACCTGTTGGGCCCAGCTGCTCAGCCCAGTGCCTAACAAGCTGGAAAAGATCAGAATGTTCATGCTCTGTCTTGTTTTATTACCACAATAAGAACAGTTTGATCTGGGGTTTTCCATAGAGGGACAATGTCCTGAACAGTAAAAAAGATTAAAGATATTATCAGGATGGGTAGCTTATGCACTTTTAAAGCAAGCACAAATTTTTGTGCTTGCATGAGGAAATTAATATTGTAGCCCTGATGTCTATAGTTTTGCAAACAAAAAGCTAGCCGCGGGGTCTTGTTTATGGCAGAAAGAGAGATTGTAGGTGTGCTTTTGAGATCACTGCAAATAACACTAAAACCAGGTTCAGTTACCCTTTATCAGTAATTCACATTAGAACGTATTTGTACTTGAATAGAGAACTGACTGAAGGATGGATTACAGAGTGATAAATGGAACATTGTCTAATAAGACCAGTGTTGTTAGTGGAGTACCGCAGGGCTCTGTACTTGGCCCTCAGATTTTTAACTTGTTTATTAATGACCTGGAGGAGGGCACTATAAAAGTTAGAGTCCTGCAGTGCGGTGGGTACCCCCGGGTTACCAGCAAAAACCTGCGGGTTGCGGATAGCAGTTTTGGGATGCGGGTATAGACGCGGGTAAGGTCGTGGTTCTTCTCAATAGCGATTTTTACTCCTTTTTTCTGGTCACGTCTGCTTCCGATGATGTCACGTCCGGTTTACAATGACAGCACTTCCTGTTTACTAATTTTTTTCTGATCACGACTACTTCCGATGATGTCACTTACGGTTTACAACAGCACTTCCTGATTCTTGATGGTCAGCGGATCCGGGTTGCGAATAAGGTACTTGTGGGTCGGGTAGCGGGTCCAAGCGGGTAAAAGAATGCTGGTATGGCTCCTAAAAAATGGACCCACGCAGGACTGTACTAAAAGTACTGTTTCTATTTTTGCTGATGATACCAAATTGTGCCGAACTATAAGTTCCATGCAGGGTGCTGCCACTTTTCATAGAGATTAGACTAAAACTGGAATACTGGACAGCAAACTGGCAAATGAAGGGTCAGTGTTGATAAAGGTAACATTATGTACTTCAGTAGAAATGATATAAATGCGATTTTTACACTAAGCAGATTTATCAAATTGTGAATTTAGAACTGAAGTTTTGATAAATCCTCTCCTGAATGTTCGCTTGTTGGGGGTTGTCTTTGATTGAGGATGATTTGGGGATTTTTGTGGATGAAAGCTATGTAACTATAGGCAGTGTCACTTTGTGGCTACTAAAGCAAATAAAGTTCTGTCTTGCATAAAAAAGGGCATTAACTCAAGGGATGAAAACATAATTTTGGCTCTTTATACAGGTAGGTCCCTGGTGAGGCCTCATCTGGAGTATGGGGGCAGTTTTGGACTCCAGTCCTTAAGAGCAATGTAAAGAGACTAAATTAGTAAAAGGAATTAAAATATGATGAAAAACGATCAATGTTGTTTTTTCTTATGGAGAAAAAGTGCCTGCGAGCGGGGCGTGATAAAGAACAGAACTTTAATTTGAAGGTGGGACTTCATTGTGAGGTCAGTGAAGTGGAATTCTCTGCTGGTTAAGGTTGTGATGGCAGATTCTATTAATGCCTTTAAGAGTGGCTAAATTGATTATTTCTTGGACAGGCATAATATTCAAAACAATTGTGATTTTGAGATCTACGATTAGTATAGGTATCAGTTGAAATATATAGTTTATAGATACCTTCATTTGGAAGGGTTGGGCTGTATGGGCTTTTTAAATACAAAACAAAGTCATATCTATTTCTGTCTGTGGCTCATTGAATTACGGGAGTGTTCGAGAAAACAACCTTAGCTGCGGCTGTTATGCATAACCTACTACTAGTACTGAACAACTCCCAACTGTCCCATTTTGAGAGGGACAGTCCCTCTTTTGACAGCTCAACCCACAGTTTGTACTGGAAAGTCCAGTTTTTCTCTGCACTGACCAGCCAGAAAAAGAAACCACGTTTCTTACTTAATTGGCTTTTGAGAGCACAGAACAGCCACAGCAGCAGATGAGATACTTTTGTAACAATTTCGAGGTCCCTTGGGAAAAGTCAGATTTGCAGCTTAAGGGCAAATCACCTTCATTAGCAAAACTGTAATAATTGAAAAAAAAAAAAACACAGAAATATGTTCAAACGTTCATAACCTGCAAAATTTTGTAAAAGGAACATAGTAATTAGGAGGCGTAGGCACAAAAATGGGCGTGGTCAAAAATGTGGCGCGTTACATGCACCAACTTTTTTTTATCCCTCTTTTTATTTCCAAAATGCTGGGAGGTATGGGTTATGGGAGATTATGGGGTTATACATTTAATATAGAAAACAACAAGATCAATATGTGATTGTGCCATTACACTAAAGGGGTTTGTGTCACCTCCGCGAACTGCACGGGCAGCAAAAAAATTAGAATAACTCCCTATAAGTTTGCATGGTATGCTCCAAAGTTGACTTGGGGTAGACTCATGATTCCATGAAATTGCCATTTTATGTCGTTTGTGACCGTCTGCTGAAGTCATAGTGTATGGCACCGTTCCAAGAATTATTTCAGATCTATTGCTTGGAGTCTTGTTGGGCAGATAGTTCAATAAGCTGAAGAAGCACGTGCAATCCCCAGGCTGTTTGTACAAATACAGTCTATTTGCTCAGGGAAAGCAGAAGCCTGGGCTGCTCTTGGCTCTTCGGGTTCTTTAGCAACAAAATCTATAAATATTTGTTTTGCGTTTGGTCACTAAGATCTAAGGGATTATGGGAATATTAATACCTGCTGTGTGTCAGTAATGTAAAAAAGATTAACTTGGAAATTTTTATTTAATGAAGGGGGGGGGGATAGTGAGATAAACACATTCTGTTTTCAATGTGGAGTGTGAGCCACAAACAAGGTTTTGGCACATTTTTGAAGTCCTTTCATTAGCTATTTTCTCGTGGGTTTGTTTTTATAGTAACAAATTAAATTCAGGCTAAAGGGTCAGGGCACACAGGCAGATTGGAGGAAATTAGTCGCCGGTCGACAAATCTCCCCTACTTCGGGCGGCTAATCTCCCCAAATGCCTTCCCGTCGGCAAGAATACGAATAGCCAGTGGGATGGCATACATTTCCGAAGTCGCATCATGAGGAAACTGCGGGAGAATTCAGAAATCCGAATCCATTTGTATGCCATCCCGCCGCTGATTCGTATTCTTGCTGGTGGGAAGGTATTTCAGGGATATAACCCTAAACAAGAGCAGATTTGTCGCTAGGCGACTAATCTCCCCAAATCCACCACCCTTAGGGTCAGCCCGGCGACAAATCTCCTCTTCATCGGGGCAACTAATCTCCCTGAACTGCCTTCCCGCCGGCTAAAATGTAAATGCCTGGCGGGATGGCACTCTATTCATTTTCCGAAGTCGCCCGAAGTTTCCTGAGGCAAAATGAATCGCTGTGAGTGCCATCCCACTGGGGATTTACATTTTAGCTGGCGGGGAGGCAGTCGGGGAAGATTAGTCGACCCAAAGAAGAGGAGATTTGTCCCTGGGCTGATCCTAAGAGTGGTGGATTTGGGGAGATTAGTCGCCTAGCGACAAATCTTCTCTTGTTTGGGGTTATATCCCTGAAATGCCTTCCCACCAGCAAGAATACGAATCACCGGCGGGATGGCATACAGATCGATTCGGATTTCCGAATTCGCCCGAAGTTTCCTCATGATGCAACTTCGGGCGACTTCAGAAATGTATGCCATCCCACTGGCTATTCGTATTCTTGCCGACGGGAAGGCATTTGGGGAGATTAGTCGCCCGAAGTAGGGAAGATTTGTCGCTGGCCAACTAATCTCCCCATCTGCCACTACCCTTACATACAGAGTTTATTGTGCCATTTTATCTTATGACATCACATTGCACTCAAAACATTTGGATAGAGGACATACAAATTAAGTTAAATAGAAAAAACAATATTGACAGTATCCCTTTTAATCTGTAGGAGCTACAGGTACAAATAAACACCCTGCTGATTGTATTACTTGTTACCATGCCTTCAGTTGTGTGCCCTATGGGCCTAAAGTGATTTCCATGGTATGGCCTAATGGGCATTGCCCTCTGCTGTTTTTACAGGGTTTTGGCTCGTGTGGACTATTATCATAATCCTTAGCTGCTGCTGCGTTTGCCATCACCGAAGAGCCAAGCACCGTCTCCAAGCACAACAGAGGCAGCATGAGATTAACCTGATAGCCTACCGTGAAGCCCACAGCTATTCAAACGTGCCATTCTATTTCAGTACGTATTCATCAACAACAGACATGCTAACTGTTTTACTTGGCCTTTTTCTAGCCATGTGACCAGGTTTTCTAGGTACCACAGCTGGGGTTTTGGTTCAACCGCTTCTTATGACTAGTGACAGGATTAATGGAGTTTTTCACCTTTGACTTGAAAAGAGTGATATTCTAAGACCAAGTGCAATTGGTTTTTTATTTTTTATTATTTTCGTTTTTTGCATTTTTTAGCTTTTTATTCAGCAGCTCTCCAGTTTTCACTTTCAGCAATCCGTTTCTTAGGGTCCAAATTACCCTAGCAACCATGAATTGATTTGAATAAGAGACTTGAATATGAGTAGGAGAGGCCTGAATAGAAAGATGAGTAATAAAAAGTTACAATACATTTGTAGCCTTACAGAGCATTTGTTTTTTTTAGATGGAGTCAGTTTGAATGGATCAGAAGAATTCAAAAGCTGATAGAAAAAAGGGGAAATAAAACAATGAATGCTAATTGAAAAGTTGCCTAGAATTAGCCATTACTAAGAGTTAACTTGAAGGTGAACCACCTTTTTAATGTTTCCTGTTAGCAACAAATTTCAAATTGATGTGAATAGGAAGCATCCATTAGGCCGAAGACGCACAGAGCTACTAGTAGCAGCTACGTTTCGCAGCTACAAAATAGATGATATAGATAATTGGCTTTAATACATTATATAACTATTTAGATCTAATTGGAAGCAGAGGCAGTAAAAACTCTTAATAAGCATGTCGGAGACCTCTAGTGACCAAACAGAGGCAAAACCACATTATCAAAAATTTCTCCAACACATGCTATTGAAGTAAAAAAATATATTTATTCACATCAGTAGTTAAAAAACATACATAGTAATCCCTCTAACGCCTAATGCGTTTCATGCTTACCCAGCACTTAGTCATAGGCAGAATCCAACTAGTCTCTCTTGCTCAATTCCTTAAGTACTAGCACATCTAGTCCCTCCCCTTAGTAAAACCAATCACACACATGTGTTACAAGTGCCATATATCCTCCAATGGACTACAAGCTTTGTTCTAATGCAATGATCTATATGTTAGATAATACATATTACAGGGCATATACAGAAATATAATTCTCCAATAGTCAAAAAAATAGTCAAACATAACAAGTCACATCAAATGTATAATTGAGGCCTAGTGGCAACCTGGTTTGTAGGTGAAAAATCCAATATACTTCCCTTTTCTTTAATTTCATCAGAAGGTCACCCCCTCTAATACCCGTCTTGATTTGTTCTATCCCTTGTATAGAGAAATATTTTAAATTACTGTTGTTACATTCTTGAAAATAATACATTATGTGAAATGACACTTTTTTTTGGTCAAAACTCTCAAATTCAAATTGTGAATTATCCAAACTTCTTCGAGTTTTAATTCAATTTTCAAGATTTATCATACTCTGGCCCTTTAAGAACTCGAATTCGACTATTTACCTCCTAAAAGCTGAATTGCTGTTTGAGTCAATGGGAGAGGTCCAGGGATCAATTTGGTGATGTTTGCAGCCTTCCTGACATTCTAGTTTTTTTAAATTCAAATCGAGTTTTTCTAATTCGAAATAAATTTGATTCGTGTTTTTGTTTCGTCTTAATTCATCCGAGTTGAAAAAAAATTGATTACTTGGAGAGATGCACCGAATCCAGGATTCAGTTCGGGATTTTGCGTTTCAGCAGCATTCAGATTTGGCCGAATCCTTCTGCCTGGCCGAACCGAATCCTAATTTGCATATGCAATTTAGGGGCGGGAGGGAAATCACATGACTATTTGTCACAAAACAAGGAAGTTAAAAATGTTTTCCCCTTCCCACCGCTAATTTGCATATGCAAATTAGGATTCGGTTCAGTATTCGGACAAATCTTTCGTGAAGGATTCAGGGGTTCGGCCGTATCCAAAATAGTGGATTTTATTAATACTGTGCCTCTATGTGTGCTTTAGCCAAGGCAATTCTTAGTATTGTCTGTGGCAGGCTATTTTGTAGCCATAAAAAGTTGCTGCTACTAGTAGCTCTGTGCGTCTTCACCCTAAGGACTATTGATAACATAAATGGACACCATTCCTGCATTAACCATAATAGAAAAAAAGACGTTGGTGGAGAAATTAAACTTTTCTTCTTTTGTTCTTAGGATTCTTGCCAAACTATCTGCTACCTCCCTATGAGGAAGTGGTGAATCGCCCCCCAACACCTCCTCCACCATATGCAGTCTTGCATCAGCAATGTATCACAACCTGCGAATGCACACCAGCGCCAGATTCTGTGCATAATCTTGCTCCGCATAGCCAGACAAACTCCCCAGCAGCCTCAGCAAGCGGAAGTGGAACGAGGCCTCCAAGCATTGCCGATTGTGAACCTTCCACCACATGCCTACAACGAGCAACACAAAAGAACAACAGTGTTGACTCCAGTGATCCAGCTGGTGGAGCAGAGTTGGAGGAGATGGCTGATCAAGTCTCTTTCCTTGACAAGGACAAGCATTATAGTTCTGAAAGCCTAGACCATAGTAGCTACTATGACGGTAAGGACAAAACGCCAGGACGACATCGAAGGTTCACCGGAGATTCGGGTATTGAAGTTTGTGTGTGCAGCAGGGGTCACCATGATGACTTCAAAGAACTCGATGGCTTTCTGGATAATGAAGTGGATGGCTTCTGTGATAGCTGCACTTCCTGTGACGCGCAACCCCATGATGAGGAGGAAGAAGGGATATTTGCGCATTCCTTAGGATCTAGAGATCTGGATCATAACCCTATGCCCCGTCAACCTGTAACCTTGCTCAACACAATCAATGAACAAGACTCTCCAAATTCTCATAACAGCGGCAGTTCCTGTGGCTAAAGGACAAGTATGCCACAGAATGGGGGAAAAAAAATCTGAGTGACTGTGTTGAGCCTGTCTAATTATTTTCTTTTTTTTTTTTTCTGTACATTGAAGAAAACAAAAAACTTGGAATTGCTTTACCAAAGCCTGAGGGAGAAGACCATGTCCTGCTCAGTCAGGTGCCCAGTGCTTCAACTAATGCCTTTTTTTTTAATCGGACTTTGGTACTGATGATTTTGGTGATGGTTTATTAAGAGAATAAACAAAGAGTCCTGAGCTTTAGACAGGCAGCAAAGGGACAGTTTGGTTTAAGAAGGCTCTAATGAGCCTTAATATTGGGTTTAGGTCAGCAACAGTCTCCTGGTGCTCTTAAATCCCTTAGTAAACATATACTGTGCTAAAGGACATTCTGACAATACTTTTTGTATGATATGACTAGTTGGTGTTTGCGTGGCACCTGAACGCTAGAAGAAGCATTAAGATAAGCTTTGTGAAAGGCTTGTTAAAAGCAAATAGCGAAGGACACACCAATAACAAAGCATTACCCACCTGTTCTGGTGGGCGGCCATGAACAAATTGAAAAAAAAAAACAAGTTTAGTTTACGGACTGAGCTTCACAGTCCTCCAAGCTAATGGCTCCATTGGCCTTCTACCTGTCACCCCTATGATTAAGCTCTTTTTTTTTTTTTTATTATGGGCATCGGCTGGGGGGGGTAAGTAACAGTCGATGAGAAGACCCTATGTGAAATATGCCTAAAAAAAATGGGGACGAACAAGCAATTTAAGCTAAATGAAGACAAGTACAAATGATACTGTATATTCTAGATCTACAGACTCCTGTTTTACTTCATTCCCAGCCTCTTCCTACAGTCATTAGATAATACTGACTGTTCTGGCTGATGAGAAGAAGTTCTAGATCTTTGCTTAGATGTGTTTTTCATTGTATTCATCATTAGGATAAACCCTAAATAAGGTATATGATCTCGGGATGCAACAAATCCAGGATTCGGTTAGGGATTCCGCATGGATTTAGCCTTTTTCAACAGGATTCGGCCTTTTTTAGCAGGTTTCGGCCAAATCCTTCTGCCCGGCTGAACCGAATCCTAATCCGAATTTGCATATGCAAATTAGAGACGGGAAGGGACACAAAACAAGGAAGTAAAAATTCCCCTTCTCACCCCTAATTCGTAGGAGTCAGTTCGCTATTCAGCCGAATCTTTTGCAAAGGATTCGGGGGGTTTTATGTTATTGAAGGATTAACCTCTGTTTCTGGCTCTCTCTGTTTTTTTGGGTTTTTTTTTTTTTTTTTAAACAGAATAAGCCATTTTCTAAATGTAGCAAATAAGCTTTCCTTTTCCTGTACGTATCCATTGTTACTAAAGCAACTACTAACATTTTAGCATATTATTGTAATTCAAAGCAACATGCAGCTGGCCTGCTCATAAAAAGGCTTTTGTTTTGTTTTTTAATTATTTTTTTTTATTATTTTTGGTTTTTTTTTTACAGGTTTTCGGCTCACTGAGATTTTGCACAGAGATCATTAGATTGTAGTAACTGATCGAGGCTATAAGAAGATAAGCAGAACACTCGTAGCCTTCATCAGTCCTACTATGAGATGTCTTGTGCATCAGAGATGTTAAGTTTTCAGCAGTATTTTTTGTTTTTTAGTTCTCTCCATTTTTTGTTTGTTTTCGTTTTTTTCGTTTAAAATCAATGCAATCTTTAATATGACCACTAAAAAATAAAAAAAAAAGTCTTGTTTTGTGGTCGCACAGTGATGATTATTATGCTTCTAGACTGCATGCGTGTGAGAGCGGATTCCATAAGGTGTTGGTTTCCCATTTATTAGCGACGCTTTCTCCGGACGAGCCTAGAACATTCCCTACAGTAATGAAGAGAAGCTGGGAATTGTCGGAACTTAGCGAAATTTCAGGCAAGATCTTGACCACCTATTGATCATGTGACACATTGGTTGTTGAAAAGTAGAACTTTATCCTTTTTTTTGTGTTTTGACGGGGCGGATAATGTTCTGTCTTTGGGAATTTTTTTTTTTTTTTTACTTAAATATTACAAATGTGCACTTCTGGTATCTGCAACAAATTGTGTGTGGGAAACCTGAATTGACATCTGACCGTTTTTTTTTTTTTTTTTTTTGCACTGGATTTTGTCATTTTTGTTGACTAATTAAAGAAATGTTCTGGTACCTCTGTGTCCGCTGCCTCTTTTCACTTTATGGCCTGTAGGAAAATAATATAAACCCAGTTTGATCTGGGAGGTCCACAGCAACATTGTCACTGCAGTTAAATCACTTGTGAAAGCAGAATTCTTTCTACAGAAGTAAGTAAGACTGGGTAATTCTTCAGATTCACCGGTAGCTTGTTTTTTCCCAAGTGCACAGTCTTATGTAAAAAAAAAAAAGTATTCCATTAAAGGGATATGTCTTGGGGAAAAGTTTTTTTTTCAAAACACATGAGTTAATAGTGCTGCTCCAGCAGAATTCTGCACTGAAATCCATTTCTCAAAAGAGCAAACTGATTTTTATATATTTCATTTTGAAATCTGACATGGGGCTAGACATATTGTCCTATTCCCAGCTGTCCTCAGTCATGTGTTCTGATAAACTTCAGTCACTCTTTAGGGTAGAGACATGCTGCAATTCGGTGAGATTAGTCGCCCAGTGACAAATTTCCTCTTCTTCGGGGCGACTAATCTCCCTGAACTGCCTCCCCTGCCTTTAATTTAAAACAGTTACAGAGTGGGTGACCCCCCCTCCCAAAGCTAGAAAAACATAAGGTGAAAAATGGTCACAAAATGAAAATAGAAAGTATTTTGAAAAAGGTCTTTATTTCTGTTGAACCAACTTGACTGAACAAAAAGTGTTGGAAGGTGAACCACTTTAAAGGGGAACTATCATGAAAATGAAAATTGAATTGAATAAGCTCCGGCATACTGAAATAAGAAACGTTCTATATATAATCAATTAAATATTGTGTGTTGTTTCTGAAATAATCAAGTTTATCTTCACTATTCCTCTCTCAGCCTCTATTTCTCTTTATTCTCTCTTCATGCAGCAGTTGGGTGTCAGATATTCATTGACAGTAAGGGTAGAACTACACAGGTGTTTTGACATGCGATACCTTCTGTTGCGACGCGAGGAATTGCAGGAGTCACGTTGGATGCTCCGGATCTATGGGAAATAATAGGAATGTCGGATGTTGTCGCAGCGTGCATCCAACATGACTGTCGTATGCGAACTCTGCATGTTGCCTCTTCATCCGACAATTGTGTCGTGTCCGATGCACAATGCAACAACGTCCGACATTCCTATTACTTCGGCGCATCCGACGTGACACTTGCGCTTCACGTCGGAACGGAAGGTATCGGATGTCAAAATGCCCATGTAGTTCTACCCTTAGATCCAATATATCTTATAGAAGAGCTCCTTTTACCTAGAACAGGGGTCCCCAACCTTTTTTACCAGTGAGCCACATTAAAAAATAGAGAGTTGGGGAGCAACACAAGCACGCAAACTTCTTGGGGTGCCCAATAAGGGCTGTAATTGGCTACTTGGTGACCCCTGTGTGGACTGGCAGACTACAGAAGGCTGTAGTTGACAGTAGACCTGGTTTTTATACAACCAAAACTTGCCTCCAAGCCTGGAATTCAAAAACAAGCACCTGTTTTAAAGCTACTGGGAGCAACATCCAAGGTGTTGGTGAGCAACATGTTGCTCGCGAGCTACTGGTTGGGGATCACTGACCTAGAAGGTCTATTGGGTCCACTTTTATTTAACTTGTTCATTAATTACTTAGGGGAGGGTGTTGTAAGTAATGTATCAGTGTTTGCAGATGACACAAAATTATCCAGCCCAATTAATTCCATCCAGGATGTGGCATCCTTGCAACATGATCTTGACAAACTGGCAACCTGGGCAGCTAAGTGGCAAATGAGATTCAATGTTGATAAATGTAAAGTCATGCACTTGGGATGTAAAAATATCCAAGCCACTTATACCCTTAATGGGACTGCACTAGGCAAATCCATTATGGAAAAGGACCTTGGAGTCCTTGTAGATGATAAACTTGGCTGTAGCAAGCAATGCCAGTCAGCAGCATCAAGGGCAAATAAGGTCTTGAGCTGTATTAAAAGGGGCATAGAGTCAAGGGAGGAGGGGTCATTCTTCCACTGTATAGAGCACTTGTAAGGCCCCATCTAGAATATGCCGTACAGTTTTGGTCTCCATCACTCAAACAGGACATTATTGTATTAGAGAGGGTACAGAGAAGGGCAACTAAGCTGGTAAAAGGTATTGAAAATCTTAGCTATGAGGAAAGACTGGCCAAATTGGGGATGTTCACGCTGGAGAAGAGGCGCTTAAGGGGTGATATGATAACTATGTATAAATATATAAGGGGATCATATAATAATCTCTCTAATGCTTTATTTACCAGTAGGTCTTTCCGGCTGACACAAGGTCACCCATTCCGATTAGAAGAAAAGAGGTTCCACCTAAATATTCGGAAGGGGTTTTTTACAGTGAGAGCTGTGAAGATGTGGAATTCTCTCCCTGAATCAGTTGTACAGGCTGATACATTAGATAGCTTTAAGAAGGGGTTGGATGGCTTTTTAGCAAGTGAGGGAATACAGGGTTATGGGAAATAGCTCATGGTCCAAGTTGATCCAGGGACTAGTCCGATTGCCATTTTGGAGTCAGGAAGGAATTTTTCCCCCTCTAAGGCAAATTGGAGAGACTTCAGATGGGTTTTTTGCCTTCCTCTGGATCAACTGGCAGATAGGTAGTTGTTAATAAAAAAAAAAAAAAAAGGTTGAACTCGATGGACATGTGTCTTTTTTTCAACCTTACTTACTATGTTACTATGTATTAGAACTCACTCAACTATTAAAATCAGCAGACATCACGTCTCTCTACATGCAGGATTTGTGCAAAAGGCAGTTATTTTGTTTGTACTGGAATCAGTTATTTGCTCTAATTCATCTTCTAGGAAAGGGAGTCCCACCTATTCGATATATTGGATCTAACTTTCTGACACCCAACTGCTACAAGAAGAGAGAATGAAGAGAAACAGATGCCGAGAGAGGAATAGTGACCATAAACTTGATTATTTCAGAAACAATGTAGAAATGTTAATTGATTACATTTAGAAAGTTTCTTATTTCAGTATGAGGAAGCTTATATTAAATTTACATTTTCACAATCATTCCCCTTTAAGCTTCTGATGCCAATCCAAGTAACATTCTGGGGCACAAGCTTCATCTGAACAACCTGCTGCAGATCTGCCTGGTACATGACACCACCGTAGTTTCCTCTGCTTTTTACTCTCAGGGGGCCTTTTCCAGGGCTGAAGTGGAGTACAGACTCCAGCATGAATGGGGAGTATAGACAAGGAAAGTCAGCCGCCTCTTACACACTCCAACTGTATAAATATGCAGTTAATTTTATGGCCTTTCTCTGCTGATATTATGGCATAATATTAACAAGTCACAAGTACAAACAGGCCTAGACGTAACCGTAACTATAAGGCCTACATCCCATATATCATATACAAAAAGATTTCACCTTTCACCCACTTGGTTTTCAGACGACACTCCCTAATATGTAAATACGTCCAATTGCATCAGCCACATCTGTTCTGCACTATTCTGCAAATACATGAAAATTCACTTTATAGTGACGTCTGTCCATCTTTATAGAAGGAGCAGTGAAATGAAAGGAGGCCTATGTGCTACCAAGGGATAATGTATATTCTAATGAGTGACCGAACAGTTTATTTAACTAAGTTTTAGCAGGTTTATAGTTGACAGACAAAAAAACAAAATCAGTTGCCTTGTTAGGTTTCAATTGTATCTTTATAAATTTTTTCAATTTATTTTTATCTTTAAAAGATAAAATTGAAACCTAAGGGTAAGGGCACACCTGGTGAATCGACGAGATTTAGTTTTCGACGATTTATCGCCTCTTCTTTGGGGCGACTAATCTCCCCGAACGGCTTCCATGGTGTTTTGATGAACCTTCCTGCAAGGACATCCATCCAATATCAATCTGCTATTATGCACACTATATCATACACACTATATCATGCACTCTATATCATGCACACTATATCATGCACACTATATCATGCACACTATATCATGCACTCTATATCATGCACTCTATATCATGCACACTATATCATGCACACTATATCATGCACACTATATCATGCACACTATATCATGCACTCTATATCATGCACTCTATATCATGCACACTATATCATGCACACTATATCATGCACACTATATCATGCACACTATATCATGCACACTATATCATGCACTCTATATCATGCACACTATCATGCACACTATATCATGCACTCTATATCATGCACACTATATCATGCACTCTATATCATGCACACTATCATGCACACTATATCATGCACACTATATCATGCACACTATATCATGCACACTATATCATGCACTCTATATCATGCACACTATTTCATGCACACTATATCATGCACTCTATATCATGCACACTATCATGCACACTATATCATGCACTCTATATCATGCACACTATATCATGCACTCTATATCATGCACACTATTTCATGCACACTATATCATGCACTCTATATCATGCACACTATCATGCACACTATATCATGCACTCTATATCACGCACTCTGTATCACGCGCGCTATATCACGCGCGCTATATCACGCACACTATAGCACGCACTCTATATCATGCACACTATATCATACACACTATATCATACACACTATATCCAGCACACGGCAGAGACGTGACCCAGTCTCCTTCTATGACCCCAATCTCCGTTCAGCTAAAGAACATATTCACATACAACGCTGAACAGATACAGGCCCACTGCAGCGATAATAAAGCGCAGCAGAAATGGTTGCAGATTAAATAACTCATAAGCAAGATGCTAAACACACTGGGGCTCATTTATAAGCTTTGCGCAGGTTCGCACAGTGAATATATTTGCCCTGCGCATGGTTACATTTATTATTATTATTATTCTTAAAGCTGAATAAGCGTGGGGCAAAAATAATTGTGAGATTTTATCCACACTGTGAATGCCTATAAGAGCTTTTTAAAAATGGAAAAAAATCGCAAATATTATTTGCACACTCTGCGTTTGAATTATGCCACAACTTTGGTGTAGGAGAAAATATTCGCAAAACAGTTTCGCAAATTGCGAATTTAAGTTACTGTTAACATTATTTTCATGCACAACAACCTCGCACAGTGAGTGCACTCACCTGTCTCATCTGCGAGCCATTTGCGAAAATTTATTCTCAATGCGAATTCGCAAAAACTGGAAAGACGGGCACCGCAGTGTAATATTTAAGCGTTCGTGAAAAAACATGGGCAATGCAACTATTTGCAAATAAATATGCGCTGCACGAACTTTATAAATGACCCCCATCGTATTGGCGTGCAGCCAGCTCAGAGTTTGCTCTGCATTGACTTCTTTTCTATCTTGTTACTAATGTAGAGCAAGAGCTGCCCCATTGAGCCACATTCATACCTCCCAGCAGAAAGAGAAACAAAAAGCTTTGCCGCAATTGTTGACCCCTCCTGTTTTATGGCCACACCCCCCAATTATCATATCCAAAATTTGGCAGGTTATGGAAAGTTTGAACACATTTCTGGGGGTTTTAGAGCCAGGTTTTATGTGTTATTACAGTTCTGCTAATGAAGGTGAATTGCCCTTTAAGAAGCTGAAAATTTAGGCTGTTGCAATAAGTTTAAGCACAGAGTAAGGTTAAAGATTTAGCTGAGTTCACCCATACAGAAGCGCGGCGTCTCTCGCATCAGTTGCAGATCTCACGGGAATCCGGCCACTTCAATCCAGAGTTACACAGTAACTCTTAAGGTTTACTTATCCTTTAAGCTGCAAGTCACCGTCTCAGCAAGAGACCTGCTTATCTTAAATTGTTACAATTGATTCTTTGTTTAGCTTAAATTGTTACAAAAGTGTCCACATGCACCTGCCACATGTTCTGGGCTCTCTTCCAAAAGCCAATTAAGTTTTAGAAACGTATCTTTTTCTGGCTGTTCGGTGCAGAAAGTCGGGACATTTCGGTTAGGGATGCACCGAATCCAGGATTCGGTTCGGGATTCGGCCAGGATTCGGGGTTTTTCAGCAGGATTCAGATTCGGCCAAATCCTTCTTCCCAGCACAGGAGAGGCACTTCAGCAGTTGGTGAGTTGTACAACAGGGGCAAAGTGGTAGTGCTAATGGCTCTGATAGAAGTGTTACAGTTGTTGTGTTGCTCTTTTGTTAATGTATTGCCTGCTCTACCAGTGGCCACTCATGCGCAGAGTACATGACATTTATTTGCTCCTTTCTTATTCAGTTATTTTTATTGAAGTTTTAACCTAAACGTTTGTGACTAGGAGCAGAAATGCTGTTGAGATCAAGAAGTTAGGTCTAAAGGGAAAGGATTCAGTGAAACAGTGACCTCTGGTGGCCACAATATACAGAAACACTTTACCTTGTTTGTTTTGCTTTACCAAGTGATGCCGATGGAGCAAATGTTTATTGCTTTAAAATGCATATGCTAGCTGTATTATATATATATATATATATATATAACAAGGGAAAGTTGTGCTCACCACTCATTTTATAAAACCATTAGGCGGGGGTGCAATTAGATTGTCTATATGTATTTTGTGATCACAAACACAAGAGATCCTCTGCACTCAACTCAATACAAACTCACGTGCACACTCATGCCCTTTCTGCAAGATCACGCTCGGTGCACAGCTCCTTAGGGAGACGGCCCTCCCAAAATTTTTTGCTAGTAGAAAAACACTGCAAGCCGGCACACACAGCTATTCAAACCGGGGTACAACCCCTGGTACGTTTATTGCGTCACAACGTTTCGGGGGCGTGACCCCTTCGTCAGGTGATACAGAACCTGACGATGGGTTCTGTATCACCTGACGAAGGGGCCACGCCCCCGAAACGTTGTGACACAATAAACGTACCAGGGGTTGTACCCCGGTTTGAATAGCTGTGTGTGCCGGCTTGCAGTGTTTTTCTATCCTCTGCACTCAACCCATTATCAATATATTTAAGACATTGAGACATTTTGTGCCTTAAGCTACTAAAAATGCCTTACCCTTTAAACAAAACAGAGATTGTTGTATTGCAATATATTTAAGCTGGCCAACTATGTCAAAGTCATCCCTGTTATGGCCAGTCCTACACTCAACTTTTCTTAATATATTGATAATGGGTTGAGTGTAGAGCATCTCTTGTATATGTCTATGCAAATTTATGTTTTACCTACTGGGAATATACTGTGCGCGTCAACCCAGTGTTGTGCTATGTTTTACTTTAATAAACCAATATTATAATATAATACACAAAAGCCATGAATATCCCTTAAATTATATCCTTGTAAACGGTGAGTTCTGATGTCATCAGTTATAAACGGTGAGTTCTGATGTCATTTCTGTCACATGACTAACTAAAACTTGTGTATTATAATAAATAAAGTACCCCCAGTTGCAAAATATAAGGATATTAGAAGTTACCTCGGAGTTCCATGACCTGTATATGGTCATGAAACTCCTCAGTAACTTATAATATCCTTATATTTTACAAGAGGGGGTACTTTATTCACTATATAAACCTCATACATACCTAGGGTTGCCACCTTTTCTGAAAAAAATACAGACCTTCCTATATATTTATCTTTTTTCCCTATTAATAACATTGGGATTAACCATCATCTTTACCGGCCAGGCCGGTAAATTACCAGCCAGGTGGCAACCCTATGCACACCCCTCAGTTTGCTAGTTGCAGCTTTTTAGAAGCATGTTTGGAAGTATATACCTGAATCTACATTCTTAGTGGAGGGTGAAGATAAAGTCCATACTTACCCTAGAAGAGGGTAATCTTTTTTTTTACCCATGAGCCACATACAACTTCCCAGGGGTGCCAAATAAGGGCTGTGATTGGCTTTTTAGACTTGCAGTCTACAGGAGACTCTACATCTGTTTTTTATGCAAAGTAAAACTTGGCTCCAAGCCTGGAATTGAAAAACAAGTATCTGCTTTGAGGCCACTGGGAGCAACATCCAAGCGGTGAGAAACATGTTGTTCCTGAGTCACTGGTTGGGGATCACTGCCCTAGAAGATCTGCTATAATGATATATTTGTAGCTTTAAGCATCTCTCCAACTGCTCATTACACTCAAATTAATGACCTCTTGTTCACTATTTCTCTCATTATCACTTGTCATTCTTGCCATTAGGCCTTCTCTCTGGCAGCATATCATGTCAATAACAAGGTTTAAGTTATCCTTGGAACGCAACACCAGAGGTTCTCAAAGCACCACCTGCATATCTTAGTAACCTGGGCCTCTGAAAAAGTCACAAACGTTGGTGTTATTCATAGCTGTTATAGTCTCAAAAAGAACAAGTGGAGCTAAAGGCTGTACCATCTATACGTAACAGTGGCTCTTGGATGAAAGGAGCCCACTTGAGCCTTAGCAGATTTCAATGAACCCGAAGACTGGAGCTGCTGTTAGTTTGAGAAATACTGTTGTGAACCATTTCTCTGTTAAAAAGGTTGTAAAAGCCAAATTCTTTAATACCCATCACCCTAAACTAGGGAGTTAAGGTGGCCATAGACGCAAAGATCCGCTCATTTGGCGACATCGATATGCCATTATCGAGCATGGCTATATCGGGGGTAATCTGATTTTTCGGCCATATGGCCGAACGATCCGAATACGATGTGCAATGGGCTCCGGCGGGATCGGTCGGGTCAAAATCAAACCTGACCGATCGACCAAACGACCGATCTCCGCCGGACGAAAGCTGTCGGCACTCGCCACACACGATCCGAAAATCGTACTAATCCCCAATTCGTATGATAGGATCTGTGTGTCTATGGCCACCTTTAGCTATTTAATTAGCCAGACTTTCTTGCCATTGTACACACCATTCTTTCCTGCTAAAAAGTCAATGTATTGTTTCCATAAAGCACAAAATTACTTCTAAGTATGTTTTATTCTATTTGGCATTACTTGGTAAGGTTACTCTCAGATGTTTCTGCTTTAAAGGAGAATTCAACCCCTTGTTAAAACTGTACCCTACAGAGACCCCCCTCCCTCCTCCCCCCCAGCCTAGCTGTTACCCCGGGCAAATGTCCCTAACATTTTACTTACTCCTCGGTGCAAATTCAGGGCATCATAGTTCACGGCAGCCATCTTCTTCGGTAATCTTCTGGTCTTCTTCTGGTGCTTCATCAAATTTCCGCGACTTTTTCCTGCATTACTGCGCTTACTTACTTATATCGCTTACTTCCCAAACATTACCGAAGAGAAGAAGATGGCGCCCGTGAACTCTGCTGGACAGAATCTGCACTGAGGGGTAAGTAAAGAG
Organism: Xenopus petersii; assembly: GCA_038501925.1. Classification (NCBI taxonomy): domain Eukaryota; kingdom Metazoa; phylum Chordata; class Amphibia; order Anura; family Pipidae; genus Xenopus; species Xenopus petersii. The sequence continues at coordinate 19,563,764 of CM076685.1, read as the reverse complement.
TTAGGGGCAATTACCAAGAGTAGCAGCTAGGCTGGGGGAGGAGGGAGGGGGTCTATGTAGGGTACGGGTTTTGTTTTTTTTTTAATAAGAGGTTGAATTTTCCTTTAACATATGGATGATGGTAAAACTAAAGGTGGCCATACATTATAAGATCCACTCGTTTGGGAAGGTTGCCAAACAAGTGGACCTTTTCCCAAATATATTCACCAAGGGTGGGCAATGTTGAGCTAATAGGGGCTGTCGGGGTAAGGACTGCATCAATGAGTTAATGTGGTCTTCAATCTGACATAAAAATGAAACCTGCCCGACTGACATCCAGTCGATTTTAGGCCAGACATTGTTGGGCTCCATACACAGGCAGATAAGCTGCCAACTCAGCCTTCAACAACAGGTACATTGCCGTTGTGTTTAACCTCTAGTTCCCCTTTAAAGCTTTGTCCTAAAAACAAATAAAAGTGGAAAACACAATGGTAACCCCTTTGTGATGTTTCAGCAGCGGTTGGTATCAGGTTGCAGTAGGGTAAGTGTAAACTGCACAGTAAATATGCTTTTTTTGTCAGCTGCCCATTTTGCTGTTCTTGTGAGCTTCTCTAAAGGAATTTTCAATTTTCTTTATTTTTTTCTTTAATTGGAAAAAAAAAATGGCATTGTCCAATCAGTTCATGTGAAGGTCACGTCTGTTAATGACTGACAGACGAACAGAATTTACTTTGTACCGTGATCTGGCGGTCAAACCATTGTGCTGGTTCTTGCCTCCAAGCGGAAGGGACTCACATAATGGGGATTGTGGAGGAACACAATGCTGCGCATGGAGCCTGGGCCGAACACGTCTATATGTTGCATGGCTCGAGTGTCAGGGGCCAGAGAAAGTATTTGCTCAATTAAATTAGAGTAACATTTTCTATGGTTCTGGGACTACTAAAACACATGACCAAAGCTCCTCGGTGACTGTTGCTAATAATCTTATTTGTAGTAAGGGGAATATTTTCCTATATTATTCAATTGTATTGGTAATATTGATATTATTCAATTATCCTATACGACAATATTATTTCACCCCACCCCAAGCAGTCAAAAATAAAAACATGGCTTTATAGCAATGCAAAGACACAAATAAATGCCACCACCTTCATAGAAATGTGCACAGGCTGGGTTGTAGTCCGGTAATGTAGGGCCCCATACTCCCTCCTGCTCAACACCTGGTTCCTGATACTGCCCCTGATCCAGATGATACACTGCCCCTTTAACACAAGGACTCCAGCTTGTCTGCCTCTGTTGGTGGACCTGCATACATACAAACAAAGGATAAACTCACATATATGTATGTATTTAAACTTTAGGGACACTTTTATATGTTGGCAAAACCGGCGTTTGCCCAGCAACCACAAGCAGACCTTTTTCACTTTGTTTGTTTTCTATCCTGTGCAGAAGTTTGCTGTGAGGTTCTGCTTGTTTTCAACACAGAGAAAGATAAGAAGGACTCTGTGTTACTTTCTGTGCCGGAGATGTATAGATGACCACTCAAATCTGGAAGGCTCTACACATATACATCTCTTTGCATAAATATGGTTGTAACATCGCTTCAATTAAAGATAACCCAATATTTTTTTGTGTGTGAGCCACACTCAAAGGTAAAAAGCATTGGGGAGCTACAAAAGCATCAAAAAACGTAGGATTGCCAAGTAAGCATTGTGGTTGGCTGTTGGGTAGCCCCTCAGGACTGTCAGCCCACGGGAGGCTCTGTTTGGAATCAACTTGTTTTATGCCTCCAAGCCAGGAATGAGCACCTACTAAAAAGAAACTGGGAGCAACGTCAAAGAGGTTGGTACTCAATATGTTCTTACCAATCCTCTGGTTGGGGATCACTGCAACTCAAGATCCACTTTAATAATGTTGATCTACTTTGAGCCTATAAAGATCTTCCAATGCTAGAACATTGTTGGTTTTGCTACATTGCTATGGAACTGTAACTTGATTATTATTGACTATTAAAATCTAAGTTGCTATACTTAAAAGACCAGTACCATAAATCTTTTTTTTTTTTTTTAAATTTCTACTTAAAGAAAAAAAAACACCAAGATAATTTTAACTTTTAATTTGCAAAGTTTTTTTTTTCTATAGGAGATAGCCAGGGAGGAGAAATTGAGAGCCGAACGATATTACCAGCCTGGCCGGTAAAACACCTGCCTAAGCCGTGATTACAAATTTACCGGCAAATTGTAATACCCCTAACAAAAGCCCGTGGCCTGCCCCCAGTCTCGTCAAAACTCACCTTTTTGACGGCTTCTGACCAATCGCGTGCCGTGGCCCTGCCCCCTTTGACATCACGGTCCGCCCTTTTGTTCTCGCCCCCTCCGGCCGGTGGAAATTTTATTAAAAAGTGGCAACCCTATGCATGATGGATTGTCGCCCTTTCGCAGTTTCTGAAGAGGAGCGCAAGCAGAGAATTGGTAAGTACTTTCTTAATAAAAAGAATTAAAAGGTGAAACTGCCTTGTGTTGGTGTTTTTTTTTCCGTTAAATAGAAACAAATTTTATTTTTTTTTAAAAAAAAATTGTTACGGGCCCTTTATAGAAACAACATCTATTTCTCATGTTGTATTTTTATTTAAAAAAAAATCTTTCAAAATGAAGCAACCTGAAGGATAAGCCATCAAAGCGCTTGGTGGACAATCATCTCATCTTGAGGTTTACTGGTCACTGACTGAAGATCTACAAGAAGTTCAGGATCTATCTCTTCTGCATCCATTGAATAATCACAACAGCTGAGAGAAACCACTAATTTCAATCTTTGTATTAGGGTAGGACTCCACAAACGATTTTGTCGTGATCCGACTCACTGCGACAAAACACATGCGACTTCTTGTATGCGACAAAAATAACGTAAGAGATAGAATTGTCGCATGGTGTCGCAGCGTTGATCGACGATGCGTCTGCATCCAACAGTCGCGTTGGATCAACGATGTGACAATTCTATCTCTTACCTTATTTTTGTCGCATGCAACGGATTTCGACAAAATTGTTTGTGGAGTCCTACCCTTAGTTAGATTGAAATGATTGGTTCCTCTCAGCTGTTGCGGGAATAAAGATATAATGGTCCTTGGAGTGTCCCCCTAGCCTCACACTAGACTCAAAGTGTGACAATTAAAATGATAGGTCAGAGGTAACTGAGGACCATAAAGAAACATACATCTTACATAAAATGATTTGCTCATCAAGCGAGCGACTACGTTGAGTCAAAAAGAGTGTCCAACTCCTGGAAGAGAAATTGGGATCCAAACATTCTAGAAGCCTGGTATTTAGCAGATAGCTGGTCCCGGGGAACCACATTCTTTCCCTATTCTAAATTCTCAGAATTTCATTAGAGGATTCAAATATAGTATTTCATAAGCCCATCTCTGTTGCATCAAACACTAAACATAGAACGCTGAAAGGGCACCAGGCAGCTAAAAATAGCACATTTTGTCGATTCAGCTGCATATGTTATGTATGTAATATGATGAGAAGGAAAGAACATTTCAGCAGTTGTATTGGTTTTGCAGTGTAGGTTTGACTCCGCTAATAACTTCATTGGAATGTTCATTAAATATTCAGAGCTGCAAAGCAATGTACTGTACGTACAGTGTGCTATAAGGTGGTGGGTTCTGCATTTCATCGCTGGGGTCCTGATTTGGACAGCATGAACATATGGGAAAAAAAATTTTTGTTTAAAGGGGGAATTCTTTTGGTATCTTTATGCAAAATTTGCCTTAAAGGGATACTGTCATGGGAAATTTTTTTTTTCAAAATGAATCAGTTAATAGTGCTGCTCCAGCAGAATTCTGCACTAAAATCCATTTCTCAAAAGAGCAAACAGATTTTTTTATATTCAATTTTGAAATCTGACATGGGGCTAGACATATTGTGAATTTCCCAGCTGCCCCAAGTCATGTGACTTGTGCTCTGATAAACTTAATTTACTCTTTACTGCAAGTTGGAGTGATATCACCCCCTCCCTTTTCCCCCCAGCAGCCAAACAAAAGAACAATGGGAAGGTAACCAGATCAGCAGCTCCCTAACACAAGATAACAGCTGCCTGGTAGATCTAAGAACAACACTCAATAGTAAAAACCCATGTCCCACTGAGACACATTCGGTTACATTGAGAAGGAAAAACAGCAGCCTGCCAGAAAGCATTTCTCTCCTAAAGTGCAGGCACAAGTCACATGACCAGGGGCAACTGGGAAATTGACAAAACGTCTAGCCCCATGTCAGATTTCAAAATTGAATATAAAAAAATCTGTTTGCTCTTTTGAGAAATGGATTTCAGTGCAGAATTCTGCTGGAGTAGCACTATTAACTGATGCGTTTTGAAAAAAAACATGTTTTCCGATGACAGGATCCCTTTAATATCCTAAATACTGTATATTAATATGGGTGAGTGCAGGTGCTCTCGTCTACTTCTCTGCTTGATGCTATACCATGTAACAATGGAACAGGCCAGAGAACAAAAACACAGTATTTTCCCACAAACTAGAAATAAAAAGAATTTAATTTGAATCTTATTAGACTGCATACAGCGTTTATACAAAGGTAATACTAGAAATACAAATGCAGGACAGTTAGTTATTTGATTTGTAGAATATTGTTTTGTCTGAATCATTACATTTAGCTTGAATATGTGTCTTTATTCTTTAATAGGAAATAATAATATGATATACTCTGGTGGTGGTGTAAACAAATGGGACTCCAAAGAAATCTAATTTTTTAAATAAATTTAAATTAGGTGGGAACCATTTAGACAGACACACAAGCTATAAGATACTAAAATCAAAGGTGAGCATTACAAGTTTAATGGCAGTATCTTCTACGATCTTAAGGTGGCCATAGATGTAGAGATCTGCTTGTTTATGGATGTCGCCAAACGAGTGGATCTCTCCCCGATATGCCCACATTGAAGTACGATATGGTGGGCCCTAGGGTTCACGTCGGATTGCGAGACCACATAAACGAACAGTTACGTATCCGACGGGATTTTTTACCTGCCCGATCGAGATCTGCCCAACTTTCAGCCAGATATTGATCGGGAAAGCCCATCAGATGGCCCCACACACGGGCCAATAAGCTGCCGACTCGGCCCATGTATGGGGCGTTTAGAGTCTTTCACCTATTAGATGCAACATGACCAAACATGGAGGCTGCCAGCACATAACTGTTTGCATTTGAGTGATTAAGTTGATGGAATCGGCTATACAGATTTGACATCAGAAGATAGAAATTTAGAGGACAACTTCTGGGGTGTAGCTCTGTGTAATACTGTAACACAAAGGCTAAAAGAACATGGGTTTAGGTGGTCTGAGGGCTTATGATTATACAGTAACTGGCTGTGATCGGGCCTACAAATCCCCATTTTGGGGTATTATACATTATGGTTTTGTAGCTTATATTCTCAAGTGGGTATAGCAAGCTGGCCATGGGATGGCACAAATAGAAAGGCCTCCCAATCCCCCTAGGTTTCTACAGTTTCTTCCACTGTAAAACCTTCTGTAAACATTTTATATCATTAGGAATAAGTTTCTTGCATCCAAAAGACTAAGTGAATTACTTGAACACTGAGAGGAGAACAGTAAATGGAGTCTCAGAAAGCAGATTACGTTGTAAAAGTTCTTTTTTTGGTCTCATTTCAGGAGATGATTCAGCTGATCCTGAAGGTTTGACGATTGCTCAACACTACAGGGAATATAAAGTGAAACATTATAAGACTTTATATATATTCTGGACAGATATTCCCTAGAAGTCTAAGTCTTGCGAAGAGGGAATCAAGTTTGGGCATAAATTTCCTTGGTAGTTGTTACCAAGATTATCATTATACAATACACAAAAGCCATGAATATCTTGTAAATTATATCCTTATAAACGGTGATGTCATCAGTTATAATCGGTGAGAAGTAAAATGTGTGCATTATATTAAATAAAGTACCCCTTGTTGAAAAATATGGAGGATATTAGAAGTGACCTCGGAGCTCCATGACCTGTATGGCCTCGTACTTTTATATGGTCATGGAAATCCTCAGTGACTTATAATATCCTTATATTTTACAATAGGGGGTACTTTATTCACTATATTACGGAAGCAATATACACCATAATGTTAAATCTAACCCCCCAATGGGTGGAAAGGGGAATCATTTAATCCCACATTTAAGAGAAAATGTTAATTAATACTTCCCCCTTGGGAAATATGGAATACATACTGTATATACATAGTTACATAGTTACATAGTAAAATTGGGTTGAAAAAAGACAAAGTCCATCAAGTTCAACCCCTCCAAATGAAAACCCAGCATCCATACATACACCCCTCTACTTTTAATTAAATTCTATATACCCATACCTATACTAACTATAGAGCTTAGTATCACAATAGCCTTTGATATTATGTCTGTCCAAAAAATCATCCAAGCCATTCTTAAAGGCATTAACTGAATCAGCATCACAACATCACCCGGCAGTGCATTCCACAACCTCACTGTCCTGACTGTGAAGAACCCCATACGTTGCTTCAAATGAAAGTTCTTTTCTTCTAGTCTAAACGGGTGGCCTCTGGTACGGTGATCCACTTTATGGGTAAAAAGGTCCCCTGCCATTTGTCTATAATGTCCTCTAATGTACTTGTAAAGTGTAATCATGTCCCCTCGCAAGCGCCTTTTTTCCAGAGAAAACAACCCCAACCTTGACAGTCTACCCTCATAATTTAAGTCTTCCGTCCCTCTAACCAATTTAGTTGCACGTCTCTGCACTCTCTCCAGCTCATTTATATCCCTCTTAAGGACTGGAGTCCAAAACTGCACTGCATACTCCAGATGAGGCCTCACCAGGGACCTATAAAGAGGCATAATTATGTTTTCATCCCTTGAGTCAATGCCCTTTTTTATTTGCTTTAGTAGCCACAGAATGACACTGCCCAGAATTAGACAACGTGTTATCTACAAAGACCCCTAGATCCTTCTCATTTAAGGAAACTCCCAACACACTGCCATTTAGTGTATAACTTGCATTTATATTATTTTTGCCAAAGTGCATAACCTGCATTTATCAACATTGAACCTCATTTTCCAGTTTTCTGCCCAGTTTTCCAGTTTAGACAAATCACTCTGCAAAGTGGCAGCATCCTGCATGGAACCTATAGTTCTGCACAATTTAGTATCATCTGCAAAAATAGAAACAGTACTTTCAATGCCCACCTCCAGGTCATTAATAAACAAGTTGAAAAGCAAGGGACCTAGTACAGAGCCCTGCGGTACTCCGCTAACAACATTGGTCCAATTAGAAAATGTTCCATTTACCACCACTCTTTGTAGTCTATCTTTTAGCCAGTTCTCTATCCAGGTACAAATACTATGTTCCAGGCCAACATTCCTTAATTTAACCAGTAACCTTTTGTGTGGCACTGTATCAAATGCTTTAGCAAAATCTAAGTAAATCACATCCACTGCCATCCCAGAATCGAGGTGTCTACTTACATTCTCATAAAAAGAAATTAAGTTAGTCTGGCAAGATCTATTACGCATAAAACCATGCTGGCACAAACTCATAGTATTATGATTTGCTATGAAGTCCAGTATCTTATCCTTTATTAACCCTTCGAAAAGCTTTCCTACCACTGACGTCAGACTAACTGGCCTATAGTTTTGAGGCTGAGAACGGGATCCTTTTTTGAAAAGAGGCACCACATTAGCAATTCGCCAGTCTCTCGGCACTATGCCAGATCTCAATGAATCCTGAAAAATTAAGTAAAGAGGTTTGGCAATCACAGAGCTAAGCTCGCTAATTACCCTGGGATGAATACCATCTGGCCCTGGACCTTTGTTAATCTTAACATGTTCTAGTCTCTTTTGAATTTCATCATGTGTGAACCATGCATCATTAGTTGTATTACTAGAATTGGGACTGTTAAGAAGGAAACCTTCACTTACTGATTCCTCATTTGTGTAGACAGATGAAAAATATGAATTCAGAATCTGCGCTTTTACATCACAGGAAGGAATATGTAAATAAGAAATGGGACCATCATTAACTTCATTCCTATGGGGAATTCTTTATTCTATATGTAGACCTAACAGTGCAACTGAGCCTTAGTTAATTATCCTTGGACTTCACGTGATTTCCCCCCTGTCCCTAATTTGCATATGCAAATTCGGATTCGGTTCGGCTGGGCAGAAGGATTCGGCCGAATCCAAAAAAGGCTGGATTTGGTGCATCTCTAATATATATATATATATATATATATAAATATAAAATATCTATCTATATATACAGTATATCTATATATATATATATATATATATATATATATATATATATATACATACAGTACATCTATATATCTATATATACCATGTATATATAGATAGATAGATAGATAGATAGATAGATAGATAGATAGATATATAGATATAGATATAGATATATATATAGATATAGATATATATATATATATAGATATATATAGATATATATATATATATATATATATATATATATATATATAAAACAGCGCTCAATGGACATTGATTACAGGTAATGCTAAAATGCACATAAAATATAAAATAAGTTAGGGACCGCCATTCGGGGTTTACCTTGACGTGGTATGGTGGCTTATCAATTTTATGATCATAACTTTGTAACAAAATAACCCCTGTTTTGGGTACATATGCAATAGCATTTATTATACTTATATATATATATACTTTAAAGCCTTTAGAGTGCTCCCACAACCCCCCTGTTTTGATATTGTATATATATATATATATATATATATATATATATATATATATATATATATATATATATATATATATATATATATATATATTATATATAGATATATAGATATATAGATATAGATATAGATATAGATATAGATATATAAAATGGCAGAAAAGACCAGCACTCCGTGTTCCAAAAAAAACAAATGGTTTATTCAAAACTCACAGTGTCTCCAACGTTTCGACCCTCTTTGGTCTTTATCAAGGACCCCAAAGAGGGTCGAAACGTTGGAGACACTGTGAGTTTTGAATAAACCATTTGTTTTTTTTGGAACACGGAGTGCTGGTCTTTTCTGCCATTTTTTATATAACTATATTTGACCATGCACCCGGCAAAAAAGCGTATGTGAAGGAGTGCGGGTATTTTTCTATAATCCTGTTATATATATATATCCAAGATATATATATATATAGATATAGATATATCCAAGAAGGTAGCCGCACTTGCAGGACTTATAGTGAACAAAAGATGCTTTATTGCAGGTGAAGAAAAACGGACATTTCGACTGATACACCAGCCTTTTTTTCAAAGTGACCCGGAAATAAAAACATCAAAATAAATACAAGGTATGGCGCGAAAGCCGAGCGACCCCCCCAGGATGTGACGAAAAAGAAGAGCAAGAAAAAAAAAAGGGCAATAAAACAATCTACATTGCAAAAATAACAAACACATAAATAATATGTACCTCCAATACGATTGTTACACAACGTTTTTAGTAGGTGCTCATGTTTTTAATACACGAGGTGTATTGGAGGTATATATTATGTATGTGTTATTTTTGCAATATAGATAGTTTTATTGCCCTTTTTTGCTTTTCTTTTTCGTCACATACTGAGGGGGGGGGTCACTCGGCTTTCGCGCCATACCTTGTATTTAGTTAATTGTTTGTATTTCCGGGTCACTTTGAAAAAGTCTGGTGTATCAGCCGAAACGTCAGTTTTTCTTCCTTGACCTGCAATAAAGCATTTTTGTTCACTATAAGTCCTGCGAGTGCAGCTACCTTCTTGGATGATCTTTCACGAATGATGCGGAGGTTCCTAATATTTATGGACTCATTCACAGTACACCAGCGACACCGTGTGGTGAAAGAGAATAATTGTTTTTTTAATGTAAAATGCAATGATACTGTTAATGATGGGATTTCAGGAATGCATAATGTCATTCTTGGCGCCAAATTTGAACTGGGGGTGGGTATATAAAGCACAGTTTGTTTGTACACAGTTATCCTTGAAAAAGGGGCCGAAATATCGGATATATGTACACAATAAAATAATTTAGAATTTTGTGGAGTGCGGGTCTTTTCAATAAGATAATCCACAGAAACACTTTACCTTTTTGTTTTGCTTTACCAAGTGATGCAGATGGAGTAAATGTTTATTGCTTTAAAATGCACACCCCAGCTGTATAATAAATATAAATATAAATATATATATATAGATATATATATATATATATATATATATATATATATATATATATATATATATATATATATATATATAGTAGGGATGCACCGAATCCACTTTTTTGGATTCGGCCGAACCCCCGAATCCTTCGTGAAAGATTCGGCCGAATAACAAACCAAATCTGAACCCTAATTTGCATATGCACATTAGGGGTGGGACATTAGTGCATTTGCACATTAGGGGTGCACATTTTTTACTTCCTTGTTTTCTGACAAAAAGTCATGCAATTTCCCTCCCACCCCTAATTTGCATATGCAAATTAGGATTCGGTTCGGCTGGGCAGAAGGATTCGGCCGAATCCAAATCCTGCTGAAAAAGGCCGAATCCCGAACCGAATCCTGGATTCAGTGCATCCCTAATATATAGTTTCTATAACATCTTGCATTATTAAGATAAAGCGGTTTTTCTGGGCCTGAGTAATAATCATAATAATCTGAATTATTGCTTCACATACCAGTAACCAGTGAAAATGTAAAAAAATAGTGATTTGTAGGAACTTACTTCTTTTGTATTGCTTCTTGCCTAAAGAGAAGGAAAAGTACATTAAGAAGACATTACTGTAAGAAACAAATGTATTTCTACTTGAAAATAATGTTTAAGGCTGGTAAAGTAGCTGTGCTTACATTTTCAAAGCATTCTGTGCATGCAGAAGGTAAGGTAAACCAATGGTTAAGTTGCATTCCTTAACATCAACAGCTCAGCCTTGCTTTATGGCTGAGCTTTTAGAGCATTCACAACAAAGTGGTCTGATATTTGAATGCAAATCTGTTGTGGCTGTCATCTGGCGGAAAACATCCGTGGACAAATGCCCATGTCCTCCTGCCGCTGCTTCTCACAGAACTTAATAAATATTGCCCAAATGGAAGCACATGCATCAGTGACAGAGGGGAGTGGAGCAAACCATTTACTGATGAGTTCTGCCTGACACTAGTTTTATGTGTTCAGTACATCACTTGTGATTTCTACCAGGAGCGCTGACAGAATCACTATGACCAGCAGTCAAAATGCCACATGCCATATCACTTAGTAATATATAATGCATTGATTAAAGTACATCAAACTGAGACATTAATTTTGAGTAATTGGGTCCTTACTGGTACTGTAGATGTGTGGTAATAATTGCCATTTTCCTTAAGCTCTGCAATAAAAAAAAAGATAAATAAGAAAAAGGTGCACACATTTACCCCCTTCTTTGGGCCTTTATGTTGTGTTCCATTCACTACAATGCTACATACATATCGAGTGAATAAAATAAATGTAATAAGTAATAACAAGTTTGGAAGCCTGTTGTTTCATAACAAAAAGCAACACAGCAACTTTTTTTTTTTTTTTAAATTGTTCTCGTTACTCAATTAAAGGGGTTGTTTTCTTTCCCAACACTTTCTTTTTAGTCGTTTCAGATTGTTCACCAGAAATAGACTTTTTAAATTTGCTTTTTATTGTATTTTTGTTCCTGTCTCTGATATTAGAGTGTGTCAGCTCAGTAATCCAGGTGAGGATAATTGCTACATTAGTTGATAACATTTCTCAGCAGTATCTGTTGAACATTAGCCATTATTGTATCAGTTCTAACAGCTGAAACTCAAGCATTCTTTTCGATTCCAATTATAAACTCAAATCGAATTTAAAAAACTCAATTTGTGTCTTTAGTGTTTCAGTCTGGCAGCTCAATGATTCAGGAGCATCTGATATGTTATAATCTGATACATTTAGTTGATATATTTACGGAACGCATTTTAGGACATCATCAGGAGAACACACACTCCTGCATGCGCTCTCGTAAAGAAGAAGTATGCAGACTTGTCTCTTATTCTACTTACTTATCCGAAGACACTGCAGTCACACCTCTGTGCTGCCCACATTTGCTGTTGCAATCTCCCCCCTTGTGGCTCATTCCTCAGCCCTCCCTCCTCGGTCCTCAAACCTCCCTCCTCAGCCTTACAAAAGCCATTCGTCCTCAGCCCTCACCCCTCTCTCCTCAATCCTCCCTCCTCAGCCATCATTACAAAAGCCCTTCATCCTCAGCCCTCCCTTCTCAGCTATCAGCCTGGCTTACGAGCTGAGGTCTGAGCATGGAGGGCTGAGGAGGGAGGGCTGAGAGCTGAGGAGGGAGGGCTGAGAACTGAACCTTTAAGAAGGTAGATCATATTATAATATATATATATATATATATATATTCCTTACATCCTCTGAGTGTAGGATGGCATCTTCTTGCATGACCATATTTCTAGCAGCCTGGCCAAGAAGCTAAAAAGAAAGCAGAATAAGGAAATTGGTAAAACTTACATTTGTGATGGCATAATAATTAATACATAGGGCTTGCACAGTGCACTCTGGGATTTCTTTGAAGAATCGCACACTTGCAGATTATATAGATAAAAGGTAACAATCTTTATTTTGCTGAACGTTCGGCCGAACGATCAGATTACAATGTGCAATGGGCTCCAGCGGGATCGAAAAGATGCCGGCACTCTCCACACTCGTACGAATCCTCAATTCGTACGATAGGATCTGTGCGTCTATGGCCAGCTTAAGGTTGCATTAAGGGATTCTGTTCTCCTTTCAGAAACAGGACATTTGGCAAAAGTGTCACCTTGCATTATTCTTCTCATCACTCCCACCTCCCCAATCAACGCCCCCCACTCAGTGTTGGACCGGCCCACTAGGATACCAGGAAAACTCCCGGGGGGCCAAGGTGTCAGTGGGTCCTCTTGCTTCTAACCATTTGGCCTATTTCATGTTCTTTCCCTATTTCTTAAGGGGCTTCATAATGTAAGAATAGAGCATAGTATGTAGAGATAAAAGACGAGAAGAATAAAGATGATGAGTAAGGAAAGGAGAAATAATAGTTTGGAAAGTGGGCATACGGTCTAAGGATTTCTGGTGGGCCCCCTGGCATCCCAGTCCAACACTGCCCCCACTCTTCCCTAACTCCAGTCAGCAATTCAGTCCACCAGGATTCATTTTCTCTATGGTTCTTAAAGGACAATGAAAGTTAAACTAAAGAAGTAGCTAGAAATGTTATACATTATGTTTTGTGCTTCTGTACCAGCCCAAGGCAACCACGGGCCTTTACCAGTAAATATATGTCTCCAAAGATGCCCCAGTAGCTCCCCATCTTCTTTTCTGCTGATTCACTGCACATGCTCTGTGCTGCTGTCACTTACTGAGCTTAGGGATCAACTCAAAATATACAGTACACATAAACTATAAATGTCACAGTATACGGCTGATTAGTAATTAATACAGATAATTACTACATGGCAGCACAGAAACCAGTGCAACTAGCATCAGAATGTAATAATCAGCCCTGTAGCATCAGCTTATATTACAGACCAACCTCATTTTCTACTGGATAATTTGTGACGTCCCCTAAGCTTAGCTTCTCAACAGCTGCTCAGACCCGACTGAGCATGTAAGTGTCACAGACACTTTTCAAGGTGTTGACCCCCTGTGACAAGTTTGAAGTCCTGGATCATTAGAAACTTTTCTCACATCTTTCCTAAGCAGAGGAACATCGGAGCAGCCTCTTTCTTTCTCCTGACAACTTTCTTGACTACTTGGTGGTCAGACCGGTCAAAAAATTACCAGCAGGTGGCGCTGTTGTAACAAAATTCATTGATGTTAACACTATACGAATCCTTTAAAATCTTGGAATTAAGAAAAAATAAATAATGAATGTATTTTGCAAGTGGTTAGAATAGCACCCTCATCAATTTTACATTCACTTATTTTTAAGGTTTACTATCCTTTAAGAAGCTGAAAATGTAGGCTGTTGCAATAAGTTTAAGCACAGAGTAAGGTTAAAGATTTAGCTGAGCTCACCCATACAGTAGCGCGGCATCTCTCGCATCAGTTGCAGCTCTCGCGGGAATCCGGCCACTTCAGTCCGGAGTTACACAGTCACAGAAATTCACCCGCTGTACGGCGCTGACCGAAGCACTCACAAGAGACGTATACTTCTTAATTAAGAAGCGGCTTTATTGTGCACATCATGTGAACATTGGCAGTGTGTTGGAGAGAAAACTTACGCGTTTCGTGCCCTAACTCTCCCAGCACGTCTGATGAACTGCCGGGAGAGTTAGGGCACGAAACACGTAGGTTTTCTCTCCAACCCACTGCCAATGTTCACATGGTGTGCACAATAAAGCCGCATCTTAATTAAGAAACATACGTCTCTTGTGAGTGCTTCGGTCAGCCCCGTAGAGCGGGTGGATTTCTGTGATGGTGCAATAAGTTATTGATGATGCATGTTAGCGAAAGACGCAGTTGGAATGCAGCGTGTTGCTTTCCACCTGCGATTGGCATCTACATGCGTCATCCTGAGTGCAGGTCGCTTTTAAGGAAAAGCAGGGGAGCAAGGGGACAATTGCTCATGAGTAAGAGCACTAAAGGGAACCTATCACTGAAAAAATGGTTGTCTGCACTTTAAATGGGGGAAAAAGCGCTCTTGGTAACTAAGAGTTGTATTTACTTTTATTAAACTGGAAATTTGCACAATTGTGCTCTCTGCACTAGCAGTGGGGTTCCCCCCTGGGGAGCGAGGGGAGGGTGGCATCACAGGAGAATAGGGTTGCCACCTCAACCCTTTAAAACCGAACACATATGGAATCCACAGCCTGCATGGCTAATTAGCAATTCGTTTAGATGCATGGCTGCACATAAATCAGTTCAGTCTGCAGCATGCATCTAAAGTAATTGCTAATTAGCCATGCAGGCTGTGGATTCCATATGTGTTCGGGGTTTAAAGGGGTGAGGTGGCAACGCTACAGGAGCAGCGAGGGAATCGCTCTGATACCTTTTAAGCTAACCTACATGTAAGGAAATAAAGTGCACCTCACCTCTGAGCTGTGGGATCCTTTGAGCACTTGCTTGGTGAGTGCAATCACATCAGCCCCACATGTACTGACTTTCTCTGTGAGCAGCCCTTTCACCGACTGGCCGTACCGAGCTTGACCCTCTGCGGACGCCGTCATCTTGGCACCTGCTTCCTTCTCCATGGTGTCACTACTCAGGGTTAGAAATATCAAAGGGAACATATGGTATCATCCTTATCTCCTAGTATTACATGCCCCCCCCCTTCTTTTAAACGTATAGTGCCCAGATACAAAATGGTTTCAATAACATTTTTACCTCAGAAAAAATGTAATTCTATTAGTGCTGCAGACAGATGCTCTCTGCTCCAGTGCCTGGGCTGAAATGAGAACTGGGCGGGTACTTTCATTTTCAAACAGGAAGTTGTCATAGCTGTGAGTGACAAGACAGCTGTGCAATAACAGCTCAAATCCCGCCCCCTGTCTCAGTGCTGGCAGCCTGAGCAATCTGTGTCACACAGTGTTCCTGCTCTCAGCATTCAATGGAGCTGCTGCTTCCTCCACACTGTGCAGTTTTTTCTTTCTTTTCCCTTTCTCTTTTTCTTTACATTATTATTTTCCTTCTCTTTCCCTCTATTATTAATCACTTACTTAATTGACATGCTTGTAATCATATCAATGACTGCAATTTGTGTAATAAGAGCTTTTTCAAATAAAACTTCCAATACAAAAACAACTGTGTAATTCTGTTGTGTCCCATTGCTATTACATCTCATTCCCATTTGCACGCCCTCGACTTGCATGGGACATGATGCCCATGGGGTCCTTGACTTATAGGATTTTCCATTACATAAAATATGTCAGGGAGGTCATCAGAACTGGCTTTTGGCAAAATGACAGTTTAAATCTGCCCATGTTTGGCCAGCGTTATACCTGCGTTAATGCCTGAAAAACAGTGAAAAAAGATGTGTAAATTGAGAGTAGAATCCCAAGTAAATATATATTTATTGTCACATGCAAGGCTGCTAGTTTTCCATATATATATTCATATATTTTAATGTCTCTGTGAAGGAGAAAGAGAATGATTTGCAATGGGAAAATGAACAGCCAGAATAGAGCTACAGCACTTGATAATAGAGCCCCATGTAACGGTGGCCATACAGGATAAAATCCGTTTGTTTGGAGAGGTTGCCAAACGATCGGATCTTTCCCTGATGTGACCACCAACGGCAGGGAGATATCGGGTTAATCCAAACAATCGGATTACAACTGACCCATCTAAAAAAACGAATGCTCTGTAAGGCTACAGATTTAGGGGCCGATTCACTAACTTCGAGTGAAGGATTCGAAGTTAAAAAACTTTGAATTTCGAAGTTTTTTTTGGGCTACTTCGACCATCGAATGGGCTACTTCGACCTTCGACTACGACTTCGAATCAAACTATCTGCGCTAAATCCTTCGACTTCGATATTCGAAGTCAAAGGATTTTAATTCCTAGTCGAATATCGAGGGTTAATTAACCCTCGATAGTCGACCCTTAGTGAATCGGCCCCCTATTGTTATTGGTACAGGTATGTGACCTGTTATCCAGAATGCCCGGGACCTGGGGCTTTCTGAATAAGGGATCTTTTCATAATTTGGATCTGCATACCTTAAAGGAGAAACAAACCTCTTATTAAAAAAAAACCCTACCCCCAACCCCACATAGACCCGTCTCCCTCTTACCCCCCAGCCTACCTCTGGCAAATGCCCCTAACTTTTTACTTACCCCTCGTTGCAGATTCAGGGTTCAGAGTTCACGGCAGCCATCTTCCGAGTCTTCTTCCGGTGCTTTGGCAATTTCGGCGCATGCACAGTCCACACAAACCGGGAAATTGCTCCAACTGTGCATACTCCACTGGTCTCGTTGTCAGATTACCGAAGACCCGGAAGATGGCTGCCAAGGGGTAAGTAAAAAGTTAGGGGAATTTGCCCTGGGTAGCAGCCAGCCTCCCCGCTGTTAGGCGCAGTACTGGAGACTGACATGGGTCTCCAGTGCTAATAGCTTTTTTGATGCGGCTGGGCGGCATGCCGGCCCTATAATTCTGCCGCCCTAGTCCCGGGCCTTTGTGGCCTTGTCACAAATCCAGGCCTGATTTCTGTTCTGTATCAATGATGCCAAACGGTAAAATTAATGTGAGAGTTGATGCCGGTTTGGCCAGGAAGGGACTGCAGCGCTTGGATTAGGTGAGTGTAGCGGAGCTGGATCTGAGGGTGGATCTGAGGTGGACCAGGGGCAGATCTGAGGCATGGCCAGGGGCAGAACAATAGGAATTACTAATTTACCGACTAATACGTTGACGGTAAATTAGTAATAACAGCCCAGGCTGGCATTATAAGTAATTATAAGTATCTATAGCTGCTACCATAGTGGTTGCCCTGGTAAACATAATATCCACAAACTATGGTACAGTATAAAACACACCATGTGCCATTAGCCAAATGCTGCAGTCAAATAGTTTCATGGCAGGCTAAGTCAGTTCATTTGAATGGGAAACACTGTGGCAGCAGTAGGAATTAAAATGTTACTGACAGTATTAACACTTAGGGGCAGATTTACTACGATTTAATCGAACAATCGAACGATTTTCCTTCGATCGCAGGATTGCCAAATTTGTTGAAAAAACGTAGAATTCGATATTCTAAGTTTTTTCCTTCGATGGTCACATTTCGAAGTTTTTTGTACCTCGAAATTCGACACTTGATAAATCTGCCCCTAACAGTTATTATTGAGTTATCTTTTTTTGCCAACAGGAGGTCATTAGTGAACCCTTCCAGCTTGCCCAAGAGGTGAAGAATCAGCCTCAGGATCCCAGTTCTGGATGCTGCTATGGCCCAAAAGGATGTTGCTAGGGATGAATAAGTGATTCGGAGAAGCCTTTGGACAGATCAGGATTATTAGACATCACCCAGTCAAAGATCTCAAAAGCCAACTTTCCTCCAGCTTTGTCTCTATTATCCACAAGTGTCTGATTGCGTATATAATAATAAATATCAATGTCATTTATTTTTATTGTGTGATTTAATTAATTTCATTAACGTGTTATCATTCTTAATTGTGGAAAAAACTGGAGAAAATGTGATCAAGGAAAGCTATCAGTTTGTTAGAAGGTTCTCCATTATTAACAAGGGTAAAAACACTGAAGACAAAAATCATAAAGCCAGACGCGTTTCAAACGTTTCCGTCTTTACTTATTGTCTTAAGAAAACTTTACCCAGCTATTTGGCGCCATCTACTGTTTCTTAATAGTTAATAATCCATTGCCTCATCCTGCATTGGTGTCATTAACAGGCATCAACAGCTACTGTGTTGGTCTGTGTGCAGACACACAGATTTCAGTGCACAAATGCTTACTGTGCTGTGTTTTGGCACCCAGGCCAACGCAGTGCCTGTTAGGAAAATGCTACCCTGGGGCCAATATGAGCCTGCTGATTTCAGCCCCAAAGGGCAGTAGCCTCCTCTTCCTTTCACATCCGGGACCATTGTGTCAGCTCAAGCATGAACACACTTTGCTGATTTCCCACTTGTGTGGAACACAAAGATTACAGATGCAAAAGGACATACCACCCCAAATATGTCATCGTCATACCCACTCCAGCATCAATGCCCCACCACCACTGCATTTGTCCTGCCCGTTTGTTTGGGTTTAGTCACCAGCAAAGGTAGCAACCCTACAATAAAAGAATTCTGAATACTCTTCCTTTACTCAAGGTCCAGATTATATAATTGTGAAAATCAAGGAAACTTATATTCAAGATTATAAACTACAAATAACAAATCTCAGCTCACACAAACACAGTACAATTTTTATCCAGGTCCATTTCTTTGTATTATTTTATAGGCAGAAATATGTAACAAGTTGCCCATATAACAATTTAAATCTTACAATTGTAGTGCAGCTAAGACACAAGCTATCCATACAATGTATGGGAAATTATACAAGTCCTCATGGTCACAAGGGGGACTCTGTTGCCACAGTAAGATTTACGTGTGTCATATGCTTATTGTATGCAATATTATAACTATATATGAGGGTGTTATGCAATTGACACATTAGATATAGTATAGTATATTTGTGTACATTTTACCCTAACACACTTTACTATTGCTTTGCTTATTTGCCTTCTGCACCCAAGATCTGTACTCTCAGGGGGGTTATTTATCAAAGCCTAATTTATCTCAATATTTTCTGAAAAAAACGGTTGGATGCATGCACGGGTTTTTTGGGCTTATTTATTAATACACTTTCCTGAAAATGTTGATTGCGGTAAAAAAAATCAGATTTTTTTTAACGATTTTTTTGGATCTTTCATCCGATTATCATGATTTTTTTCGGGTTTTTCACCTGAAAACTCTGAATTTTGGGGTATTGCCAAAAACCCAGCATGCATCAAAAAATCATTGGGACTTCTCCCATTGACTTATTTGCAACCTTGACAGGTCTGAGATGCCAGATTTTCAGATTCTGACTTTTCCATCCTCTGGGTTTAATAAATTCTGAAAAATTTGTGATTTTTTTTAAAAGTCCAATTTGTAAAATAAAATCACAAATTTTCCGTGATTTTTGCATTCGGAGTTTAGTAAATAACCTCCTTAGTGTCTCCCACATATGAATATGTCTGTATACAGTCAGTCATTGCAGGTTGGGAGGGAGTGGCAGGGAGAGAAATGTAGGACTGCCTCTCATTCTGTTCACCCTTCAGAAAAAAGTCACTTTGCAGGTAAAGGTTCTGCTTTTGCAATATACAAATTTTAGCCAATTTTTTAAAGAATGTCCTTGTTGTGTTACTATCGGGAAGGATGAAGAGTTCTTTCATTGAGAAATATACAATGTGAACTGTAGGCTGTTCTATAGTATAACTTTGCATGCACACGGTAGATATTTATATGTATATATGGCTCAGGCACCTGTTGGCATTCCTGGCAGCACAATCAGATCTTTCAGGTACAGCAGGGAAAAGGTCAACACTAACCCTAGTGAATGTATTCCACTGAAAATATCCAAGGTTTGTTCTCAGTCATGAATATAAATTATTGTAAGTGTATTTATGGAATATTAGAGTGTATTTTTAGAGAAATCAGTGGCAGTTGAAATGTACCACCAGCACCAACATTGATTAGGAATGGGAGGGTGGTCACCATTATGAGTTGTGTTCCTGGGCCATATGCAACTATATACACATGCAAACACACGTATAATAATCCCAATGTGATTATTGTACAGTATTGTGAGTATTGTACAACTATTGTTTATTCCACGATTCTTATGTCTTTACATTTTTTATTCTTAATAAGAAGCATTAAATATGTATCAGGAAGTAATGATTCTATCTCTTGTGGAAATGAATCAGGGCTGGAACTAGGGGATAAGAGGCATGTGCCTCGGGGCCAACTGGTGGGGGCACCATAGGAGGAAGAATAAGCAAGCAGAGGCTAAAATTAATAAAATGGGATTTACCTAAACCAATGCTGAGTGTCAGCATATTTAAATACATGCAGGCTCCTCCATCCACCCTACAAATTAGTAGATTTCTTCTCAAAGCCATTGGGCATCTGGAAGTCTCACTTGATACACAGGGAAATACAGACCACTCGATAACATTGTAGCACAGCTATTAGTCCACAAAATTGTAGTGTTTGCTTAGTAATGCTAAGTATGGTTTTGGCGCAAACTACACTTTAACTTTCCATGGCTCACGAGGAGCACCAGTCACACCACTTTACACCATAGTACAATGCACAGAGCAATTCATTTCTGTGCAAATAGATGGGATAGTCATCTGCTTAAATGGAGTATCGTGTAGAACAATGTCTGAAATCAGTTCACAATAAATTATTATTATATATTGCAAAATGGCTTGCTTTGTACAAATAAAATTAATCGTTTTCTGAGTAGACACCCCTTTTTAAATACATAGGTTGCAATTCCAACTTATCTGACAACCATAACCCTACTAAAGAGGTCCTACCCCTTGTTCTTTCCTTTCCCTTGTCTTAAAGACAGGTTTCATTTATGGAGACTATTCATTTCCAAATTGAAAATTAATGGATATTAATTAAAAACATTTAGTCATCAACTAGTGATGTATTGATTGATGTTAAGAT
Source organism: Xenopus petersii (assembly GCA_038501925.1). Taxonomy (NCBI): domain Eukaryota; kingdom Metazoa; phylum Chordata; class Amphibia; order Anura; family Pipidae; genus Xenopus; species Xenopus petersii. Next base: position 19,542,532 of record CM076685.1, on the reverse strand, counting down.
GGTACATGCTGCCATAGGGCAGTTGGTAAATACTGAGCTCCGTTGAATGCTGTACCTGAAGACACAACTTGTTTATCTTAATTTATGAACAAGTTAGGGTGCAGGCAAGGCTCTCTGGCTGGAGACTTAGAAGCCATATGTTACCCCAATATGATTATTTAGCCTCTGTCTACTCAAGTGCTACATGGATTGTACGGTCATTGTTGTGGCAAGTTTGAAAGGAGAAATGTGGGATTTAGATATTTTTGGAACTGTGGCTCAATGCAGAGTCAGCCTAGCGGTACATGCTCCCAAGGTAAGTGCTTCTTGTGCCCCCTCTCACTGCCTGCTGCCTGTGACCCAAGACCCCCCACCTCACTCACTAAGCCAAACCTGCTTCTACTCGCCCAAGTTGTGTCCTAGACAGCTGCCCCTTCTGCCTACCTCTGGTTCCAGCTCTGGCTAAAAGGATAATGGAGCAACCTTGTTGTGGGCATTGACCAAATGTTGGACCCCAAAAGGGAGGCTGAACCAAAAAAGTTTAAAACACCCACTGATTTTTAATAAATGCTATTAAAAATCCAACTAAACAAATATTTTAAAGAAATTTAAAAACAAAGGGGTAAATTTATCAAAGAGTGAAGTTAGAGACTGCCACATTCGTCTAGAGTGAAATTCCGCCACTCTCCGTTTATTTCTATGGCATTTTTAAAAGAGTATTTATCAATGGGTGAAAGTAAAAGTTCATCCTTTGTTAAATACGCCTTTCAAAATCCAATCGAAATGAATGGAGAGTGGCAGAATTTCAGTCTTGACTGCACTGTTCCTGCTGACTGAGGCGACAACTGGTTTATCTAGTCCCAAGCTGCACACCTTACTGGTGAATTTGGTGCAGGGAGCTGAGTCTTGTTTTTGTGCTTCTTCTGCATTGTAAATTGTCCCACAGGTATTTGGAGAAACAGGTTTCCAGCGAGGATTTCCTAATTAGATTTACTACTAAATGGAACCAGGGGCCAAATTAGAAATCCTGGTGGAATTGTAGATGCTATCAAACTCAGCAGTTCCTTAGGATCAAAATAATGACCAATGTCAAAAGTTCACTGCTTCCTAGTTAGATTACAACCTACAGCAATGGACTAGCTGGTGTTCTGGTTTAAACCAGTGACCCATTCATGATTCGTTAATCATTTATGTTGATTGACCTACAAGTCAACATTTGTTTTGCTGTTAGAATACAATACGTAATTACCCAAAAATGTAAATCCTGTTCCTAAAAGGAGTTTGAAATTTCAGGTGCAATATGCTATAAGTTAGTAAGTTACTGTCTGACATTGGGGAAAGGGATGCATTGTTTAACTTTCAGCTCAAGTCTTTCTACATTAGTGATCCCCAACCAGTTGCCTGTGAGCAACATGTTCCTCACCAACCCCTTGGATGTTGCTCCCACTGGCCTCAAAGCAGCTGCTTCTTTTTAAATTCCTTAGTTGGAAACAGGTTTTAGTTGCATAAAAACAGGTGTACTGCCAAACAGAGCCTCCTGTAGCCTGCCAGTCCACATAATGTTTACCAAATGCCCAATTACAGCCCTTATTTGGCACCCTCAAGAACTTTTTTCATGCTGATGTTGCTCACCATTATTGTATTATTATAGAACATCTGACCAGAGATACGCAGTACATGGCAAATTGCAATCTGCCATTTACTGTGGGGGTCAAGAGCAGAAGAAAGACTGCAGAGAATTTAAATAACTCAGGAATGACAAAACTCCAAGCCTTTCAGTAAGTCGTAGTGAATTAATATAACAATGTCACTCAATATAATATATCCTTTGTACTTTTTCATTAGTAAATGTCTTTTTCTAGTTGCCTGGGGCAAATTCCTTGACTGCAGCACACTTGTGACATAAAAAAACATGTTTATTCACTTATTATGTACAACACACATCCCTTAAAAGTAAGGAAGACACATTGACATAAAATGTAGGGCTATGGAACCACATTATTGCTATATTTAGTAATTTTTTTCCTAATTATAATACACCTCCCCAAAATTTATATTATAGTAGGCATCCTAATGCTGTTGCTTCCATAAGCCTCTCACTTGGCTTTAACCAGGGCAATTACAGTGACATCCTCTAAATTTAGTCACAGCATAAGAGCTGCCAGAGGCCATGACTGTAGTAGAACGCCAATTCTGGCAGCAGCCATTACAATAATGCAGCTAAAGTTATTTAGTCCTCTATTTTATGGTGAAGCAGGTTCCTTACTTTTGGGTTAATGTCATACAAGGCTTTCTCCTCCAGCGCAGAAAGAAACTGTCCATTCCAAGCAGGCCCGGACTGGGTTTTGGCAAATGCCAGAGGGGCTGCTGCAAGATGCCATAGAAAGTGACTATTAAGTGGGCTGGTGAGGCTGTTTGGGCCTCTGTGTACTAGGAATGCCAGGGCCTATTTTGGATCCCAGTCCAGTCCTGGTTCCAAGCACCTGTCTCTGCTGGTGTAGGCATTTCAGCCCTGAAATCATGAGCATTTTTGAACTGTAATACACCTGCAATAATGAATATATATATATATATATATATATATATATAATAGACTGGACCGAACCGCCCCTCCAACCAGTCCAACATTATGGGGCAGTTTTACCAAAGGTCGAGGTTAATTTTCAAATGAAAAAATTCGAATTTTGAGCAATTTTTTGTGTGCTTCGACTAGGGAATAGCCCAAATTCAATTTGATATATATATATATATATATATATATATATATATATATATATATATATATATATATATATATGTATATATATATATATATATATATATATATATATATATACTGATCAACTCATTAATGAAAATCAAATAAAAATAAATATGTGTTTGTTGGTACCACTGGCTTCCTGCCTAGTGTATCCATCTCAAATTCTACGTTCTATATGTATGATACTCCATCCTTTTCTGTCTTCTCAGCAGGAAACCATTAAGGATCCATTTGAGTTTGCAGAAGCAGAGATCAAAGGAGCCCCGTCTTTGTGTTCTGCAGGCAGCTTTGGAGTTGGCAGATATTGCTAGGAATATAGCATCAGTGACATTGGGAGGTCTATAATTAACAGAATATGGACCCAGGTTAAAGGGGTAATTTACTTTAAACAAACATTTAGTATAATGTAAAAAGTTTGCAATTGATCTTTATTTTTAATCTTTTATAATATCTGAATTATTATCAGCTCTCCAGTTTGGAATTTCAGCCGTTATCTGGTTGCTAGGGACCAACTTAAACTAAGAAACCATGGCTGGGTTTCTTGGGTTTGAGACTGGAGGATGAACAGAGCATTTTTGTTTGTTTGGCTGCGATAGTCTTTTGGTCTGGGTTCCGATTCCGATCCCTAATTACTGTTTGGGGCGAAAGTAAGAAGAGAGGACTGGTGTGCATTTTTGCCTGTGACTCCATTTAAAAGCCGGAAAGAGGCAGAAAAAGATGGCAAATCATTCAAATGCTTTAAAAAATACAAAATGAAGGCCAACTGAAAAGTTGCTAAGAATAGGACATTCTACAACTTACTAACAATTCACTGAACTACTCTTTAATGGATTATGAAACATAAGGAGGGTTACGTGTATTTGGATTTGCTGTATAATGTGAGGACAACAGAAATAACTAAATGAGAGCCCCCACATTGAGGGGAGCCCTATTTCCAGCCTTCTAATATTTAATACACAAAGGAAAGCTTCCTGCACATGAACCTGTGACCTCCATCTACTGACGTCCTTCAGAAAATGATATGCAATGCTATCTGTTGCTTTGTGATTGACTTTGCTTTCCATACAACTCAATCAGATAAGATTTTAAAATGGAGAAACACTTTCCAATGTAAAACCAGATCCAACTGGTCTTGCGGAAATGGAACCAATTAACAGGCCATTATAGCTGCGCAGGCATCTGATTCTTTGTGCTACTGCTGAGCTAATGCTGCACCTCCTTGCAACTGGCTTGCCAGCTATGAACACACCTATACATACTATATTTCTACCAATGTGGTACACAGTATGACAAAGCAACAAATAAATCATGTATGTACAAGTTTATTTGCTCTGGACATCCATTTCTTCCATTCTGTGCAATGAGACCCAAATCCAATTCATAATAGGTTATGTAACATACACTAAGGGGCCGATTCACCAAGGGTTGAATATCGAGGGTTAATTAACCCTCGATATTCGACTGGGAATTGAAATCATTCGACTTTGAATATCGAAGTCAAAGGATTTAGCGCAAATAGTTTTTTTGATCTAAGGATTATTCCTTCGATCGAACGATTAAATCCTTCGAATCGTTCGTTTCGAAGGATTTTAATCCAAAGATTAAAAGATTAAAAAAATTTAGGAAAGCCTATGGGGACCTTCCCCATAGGCTAACATTGAGTTCGGTAGGTTTTAGATGGCGAACTTGGGGGTCGAAGCTTTTTTTAAAGAGACAGTACTTCGATTATCGAATGGTCAAATAGTCGAACGATTTTTAGTTCGAATCCTTCAATTCGAAGTCGTAGTCGAAGGTCAAAGTAGCCCATTCGATGGTCAAAGTAGCCCAAAAAACACTTCGAAATTCGAAGTTTTTTTACTTCCAATCCTTCACTCGAAGTTAGTGAATCGGCCCCTAAGGTTTCTATCAGCATCATTTAGAAACTTCATGCCAGGAGAGAGAGCGTCATGTAATAGTCCAACTAGAAAGCCCAAATCTGTTCCTCCCAACAGCCTAGTCACTGGAGCCTCTTGGGTTTTGAGCCCTTCCAAGACGTAAATGGGGCCCTAAAGTATAAAAATGTCCCTTGCAAGCATGGCTACACCCCTAATACACCCTAACCAATATTCAGCCCACAATCCACCCAAGCCCCACTCTCTCCTGCACAAACCACCACCCATTTTGCAACTCACACCCAACATTTGAGGCACGCAATGTTAGATTGGGGATCCACCTCAGTCATGAACACCTCCACCAGCTGGTGCACCTCCTCATCCACCACTACCACCCCTGTTGGCACATACTCATAGTATTCCTTTTACTTGCAGCTGTCACATTCTTTCACTTAGGGAAGCTTTAGGGGGTGCCATCAGGGAGCAGGCTTGGGTTGGCGGGGTCCACCAGATTTTTTCCCAGTGTGTTGCTGGTCTAGTCTGACACAGAAGACAGGAGATGTATGTTCCCAGCACCCCTGTTGTGCCCTAGGCATGAACCTCTTCAGTCTACCTCTAACTCCAGCCATGTAGTATTGTCATTATCAGAAACAGAAAAATCACCATCATCTGTGTCCAAATCCAACTAGGCAATACCCAAGAGTGGGCCAGATTTTTCCTCTTTCATTCCCCTAAAGGTCTCTGTCCAAAGACTCCCTTGGCTATCTAAGTTCACTGGAAACTCACTGTTACAATTAAGGTAACTATCAGTGCTGAGATTGTACTGTCTGAATCGAAACCTAAAAAAAATTTATTGCAATTATTCAGTTGCTTCCTCAGACGAATGCATTTAAAGTATATCAAGGTCAGCATCACAAAGCGGCACAGAATCTTCTTTTCCAAGGAAGAAAAAACAGAAGCATGTGCAGTGATTTGGCTGGGCTTGGCACGCTTGAGCGCTTGCATCTGGCTCTACAACCGCAATTTTGCTGGCCCTGCTGTTTGCTCAGCTGATACCTCCTTATTATGCTGCTGTCATGAGATGAAGTGACAGATGATTATTGCAGAGCAGGACTAACTAGAACAAGCAAAGAGCAGTGGCCCTAACTATGTCAGGCTACAGCCAGTTAAACAACTGACCATCAGCAATACAGGGTGTTTCGGGAAAGCTAGCAAGGAAAAAACATTGCAGCTTTCACACCAACCCCCATTGCTCACATACACACACATACTCACATACACACACACATACTCACATACACACCATTCCCCGCTGCTCAGTACATTCCAAATAAACATGTTATGATGCCACATTCCAATAGCAAACATATAGACTTGTGTTGTTGTATTGGGAGTTGATGGGGCAGTCATGCTGTAGAGCTAAGGCATATGGTAATTGGGACAAGGTTCTAGGAAGAATATTTCATTTTCTTAAAAAAGAAAATCACATTTAGAAAATACTCAATATCAATTAACATCACTCATATCTAGTGAGTCTATTTACATACTTGAAACATGCACATACATTTGTATCATGGTTGTAACTGGCCACTTTTAGAACCAAAGGGAACTGAGTAGCAGATCCATTTGTGTATGAACTATGCTGGTATCAGTGTGGGACTGGCGTATACTAGGCACCCCCATCACTAACCCCTCCCAGCCTCAAAGTCCTGCAGTAATATAAAAGATGGGTTTTGTGATCTTGGACCACTGTGGTCTGAATGGTCTGTTAGGACGACGGCACATGGGGTGTTTTTAGCAAATAGGGGAAAGTGTTTTACCAGTAGAATTGCATTATCGTGCAAGTATGGTCATTTTAGTGCAATAATGTGATTCTATTGGGAAGGACATGGCTATTCTTGTGATCTTTCATGCAAAAGTTTTTTTTGGGGCATTTTGTCATCTGGCTTAAGGACAATTTGATAGGTAGAGAAAACACCCTGGTGCATGGTCCTTATAAAGAGGGATAGAGTTGCAGCCATAAAGGATAACAGAACCACTGCATTTTGAGAAGAAGGAAAAACATGTAACCCCTTGAATATACATCCTTCTGCCAGGACGGGCAAATTAAGTAAGATAATTTAATGAATCGAAATACTTTAGACCAGGGGTGCCCAAAAGGTAGATCACAGTCTACAAGTAGACCTTTAGCTGGTGATCAGTAGATCTCAAGACACTGTCAACTAGGGTTGCCACCTTTTCTGGAAAAAAAAATATATTTATCTTTTTTCCCTATTAGTAACATTTTTACCGGCCAGGCGGCAAAATACCAGCCAGGTGGCAACCTTACATCAACAAACAAGCTTGTCTAAATCATCCTACTGTTTCATGCTTTTCATTCAGATATTTATTATGTTATGGTTACATAAGATATAGTTGTTTGTTAGATATAACAATATACATTTTCCCAAGAATTAGTATTTAGGTAATATGTTCCATGAAACAGAATGCTAACAATGCTTTTGTGGCTGTAAATCATAATGGGACAACATCAGTAAAAGTAGACCTTGCATTAGTAAAGTATGGGCACTCCTGCCTTACAAATTGTTTTTAAACACAATTACACACATTGTTATTGGTTGGTAGCACTAAAAATCACACACAGTTAGCCCTACCCAACTGTGATTTGTTATTGACACTCTATCTAAAAGTTTGCTAAAGCAATTAATACACATATCATCAGTGACAATGCCAGAGGTCACTATGGATCACTTCCTATTGACAACAAGGGCAATTAGGAGTAGCTCAAGGCCCATGATTGTTGTGGCACTTTGCAATAGTATTAATAGCATGCTATCACCTTGGGTAATTAAAATATGTGCTCTCAGTAAAGCACACAAGGCTTTTTAGGGCATCTCCAGCCTAGAAATTCCCCCAAGAAGAAGGACAAAGCTTGTCAATTGTGATGTAAGCCTAGACTGTGACTTTGTTATATGTTACGGAAACTGAATGCCATGTTCCTTGTATACACCTGTTTACTGTACAGCGCTGTGAAATACATTAGCACTTTCTGAATGTTTACTAGGGTTGCAGAGGATATACTAGTGGGCCCTAGTCAAGCACAGTAAAGGTAAGGTAAGCCTGAGTGGGGCTTACTTGTTAATGCTGGACTAAATTGTCTCAGTGCTGTATTTAGGTCCAGTGTACCCCTAGGAACTGGACCACAGCTGGGGCCCTTTGTATTCACTGTATATAGCGCCAACATATTTCACAGCGCTGTATTGATCTGTACTGTGCAAACACCGAAAAGATACTCCCCTCCCAGGTCCAGCACGGATTTAGCAGCTAGTAAGGCAGGCTGGTAAGATATTTTCAATGAGTTTATTTACAATATAGCCAGTTGAGGGCCACCTCAAGCTGCCAATCTATGCATGCCATTCAAGTGCCTCTATGTTAGATACGTACCTGTTGATGAGCCTGCTGCAGGTAGAATGCTGAAGACAAATGTCTGGTTGATTGCTATTGCTATTGGTTATTGGCTATGGTTCTAGGACACTGCACATAAGTCCTGGTGGCACCCACAGAGCATTGAGCAGAAACTTACCCGATAACGAAAAGCACCCAAATTGGGGGAGGGTGCAATGAAAAAAATGACAGGGAAAATAATCTATTACTGAAAACTAAGCTGCACTTTATATATCATGTTTCATGACAGTTAGAAATACTAAAAATAACATTGACAGTATTTTCCCTGTGCCCTTCCTGTCTTGCTTTATAAGCACATTTTTTCTTTCATTGCATTTTAATGCTGCCATAGAGTGATATTTAAACTCTCCCAGACACAATGACACCCTGCAAGGCTTTTGGCTGGCTGTGTTGCTCAGCAGCTCAGAAATAACCTTTCCTATAGGCCAGAACATGAATATTGCATTAATGGCTCGCTAAAGAGGAAGGCAAAATGTCAAACGGCAACTGTTAATATAAGCAGAGCAGGCTTAGGTGGAATCACAAGTGATTGCCTCTTCCGTTCTATGGCTTTAATTAGTTTGTTCTAACAATGGCCAATCCAACTGCCGAGCACACACTGGTTTTCCTGCTGGATCACATAGTAACAAGTTTAAATGTCATTTAACACCTGTTGAGTGCTCAATCCTTTTCCTGTTATTAAGTTGTCCTTCTTCTCCCTACACTCATCGTCTCATATGAGAAGGCTCTATTTTTATTTTAGATTGTATCCTGATTATTGCATTAGAGTTTTAAATAGATTTATAGATTTATAAGCAAACTTTATTTGAAAACTAAGAGAGAACTGAAAAAAATAATTAAAATGATTATAACATTTATATAGTGAATAAAGTACCCCCTCTTGTAAAATATAAGGATATTATTAATTACCGAGGAGTTTCATGACCATATAAAAACACGAGGCTGAAGGCCGAGTGCTTTTATACAGGTCATGGAACTCCGAGGTAAGTTCTATTATTATTATTATTTATTATTATTATTATAATTATTATTATTTATTATAATACACAAGTTTCAGTGAGTCATGTGACAGAAATGACATCACTGCTCACCGTTTATAACTGATGACATCAATACTCACCGTTTATAAGGATATAATTTACAAGATATTCATGGCTTTTGTGTATTATATTGCAATAATACACTGTAATAATAGCCAGATAAAGAATTTGGCTAGAGAAATGGATGGCTAGATTATACTGATTTTCTAGGAGGAGAGATTGCCTGCAACATAGAGAAAGAGGTGCAAAGTAGCTACTGCACCCTAAGATGGGTGGCATTGGAAGACTGCTTACTAAGGTTGGAGTAGCCTGCCAGAATATGAGGATACCCTGGTGGGCCCCAACCCATGACAGAAACTGTTTCTGGTTTTCACCATAAACCTATTTTAAACCTATTACATTTAGCACTGTCTATATATAATTGAGTGGGCCATCAATTTTAGGTTTTCTGTTGGGCCCTGGGAGCCCTAATCTGATTATGATTATACAACAGCCTTGTCAAGTGTGTAAAAATGGGGCTCATGCAGGAAGCAATTATCTGGTTAACCATTAAAAAGTTGGGAATTTACAATTTGGTCTCTTGGTACAACCAGCTTAAGACCAAAGGACACAACTCTCAATAAATAGTACTATTAATAAATAAATACTATCTCAATAAATAAATACTATTGCTAAGAAGCTCGTCTTCATCTGCCATTGAATTATCCAGCATCCAATGATCCGATCTAAAAGTGGTCATAGACACACAGATCCTATCGTACGAATCGAGGATTCGTACGATTTTCGGATCGTGTGTGGGGAGTGCCGACATCTTTCGTCCGGCGGAGATCGGTCGTTTGGTCGATCGGTCAGGTTTGATTTTGACCCGACCGTTCCCGCCAGAGCCCATGGCACATTGTGATCGGACCGTTTGGCCATACGGCCGAACATTCAGATTACCCCGATATAGCCATGCTGGTTAATGCCATATCGGGGAAAGATCTGCTCGTTTGGCGATGTCGCCAAAGGAGCGGATCTTTGTGTCTATGGCCACCTTTACAGTGGTCCTAGGAGACCCATTTGGCAAGGATTGGGTAAGGATTCCCAAATCTGCCCGATAGATATCTGGTCGATATTTGGCCAGATATTGATTGGGCCATCCCTTTCAAAGGGTACATACCTGTACCCAAGAGAGGCCTGGGTTAAACATTGGTCTTGAAGACATGTCGAATTTAAGGTTGCCTTAGTATGTCACACTTCTACACACATCTGATTTGCACCTTGTGTTGCATTATTGATGCAGTTTGTGTGCCAGCACAACTTGTGCACAGTTTACCAATATAGTATATACTGGCCTGCACAATGATACTGGATCTGGGGAAATAATGCTGCTTTGTGAGTAAGAAACATAATCATCTGCACCATTTTTTCTCCCTTTGCACTAGTTTAGTAAATGAGCCCTTATATAAAGTATTTCAGCCAGAACATTTAAACAGCTGCCAAGTAACCTTAACTTCCAGGGACAATCTTGTTTTCTATTTTTCTGTCTGAGGGAAATGTGTGTCCTGAAAATGTCCAAGGATTTTATAGCTACGCTGTAATAAAATCTAATAGCCATGTCTTTTTGGTACAAAAAGGTGCAGTGGGAGTAAAACACAATGACCCTTTTAGTGCAAGGTAATATGACAAATGGCATTGGCACTGCTGGCATTTAGGCCACATTTTTATTTGTTTGTTTTTGGAAACAAACACATTAACTGAAATAGAAATATTTTTCTGGGCAGCATTTCCATGCTGTGACCATTCAGTAAGCGGACTGTACTCAGCAAGGTGCTACCCTGTTTATGACGCGCTAACATTTCCACTAGGATCAGTTACAGTATCCAGTTTCGGTTACCTTGGAGCAGGGGCTGCTAATGGGGACAGCTAAAACTGTCACTGTGCTCATAAGGCTCACTGCTTGGAAAGTAAACTACAGTTATAGGATCTTTTTTTAGAGAAACATGTTGTCTAGTAAGTTCCAAAATACCCAGTTCCCATAGCACCAACAAACAATACCTTATTTTTTAGAGATTTGGCTTTTTTCTCTCTAATAAAAGGCAGTACTTTGTACTTTATCTGAGCTTGCATAAGAGTTAGCTTTAAGGGCTGGGACACACTGGTGATTTGGGGAGATTTAGTTGTCTGGCGATTAATCGCTGCGACTTTTCTCCCCGAATGCCTCTCCTCACTCTGCGCCTGGATAAAACGAAAAGTCGCCCGCGCTAATCACACACGGCGATTTGTTTTCCAAAGTCGCCCGAAGTTGCCTCACGAGGAAACTTCGGGCGATTTCGGAAAACGAATCGACGCGTGTGATAAGCGCAGGCGATTTTTCATTTTATCCAGACGCAGAGCGAGGGGAGGCATTCAGGGAGAAAAGTCACAGCGATTAGTCGTCAGGCGACTAAATCTCCCCAAATCGCCCAGTGTGTCCCAGCCCTAAAGTAAATTTCCCCACCAATGAATTTTATTTAACACACAGGAGGGTGGTATTATACATGGAACTGTCATTGTATTTATTCTGCCACGTGTTTTGGGAGTTATTATACATTATACAATTCTTTTGTCCTTCAATGTTTCTGCAATTATGCGCTGGTCACAAAAACACCCAACCTTAACCCACCCATATGGAAACAGAGCCCATCCTAGTCTGTGGACCCTTATTTGAACAGAACCTGTATCCGCCAAGGATCCCACAGAGGTGGAGGGGCCTGTAACTGATCACTAGTGTTCTGGGGTTAATATGGATAAAGCTGACATTGTGATACATGGAGTTGCCCCTGGGATACTACTATGAAATCCACAGGAGGTGCAGAATGCAAAGCCTGGACACGTAGGGGCAGATTTACATAGGGTCGAATATCGAAGGTTAATTAACCCTCGATATTCGACTGCCGAAGGTAAATCCTTCGAATATCTAAGTCGGAGGATTTACCGCAATTAGTGCGATCGAACAATTCAAAGGATTTTAATCTATCGATCGAACGATTTTTCTACAACCAAAAAAAACTTAGAAAGCCTATGGGGACCTTCCCCGTAGGCTAACATTGAGGTTTGGTAGGTTTTAGCTGGCGAAGTAGGGGGTCGAAGTTTTTTTGAAAGGGACGGAACTTCGAGTATGGAATGGTCGAATAGTCGAACGTTTTTTAGTTCAAATCGTTCGATTCGAAGTCGTAGGAGCCAATTTGATGCTCGAAGTAGCTAAAAAAATCATTCGAAATTCGAAGTTTTTTTTATTCTATTCCTTCACTCGAACTAAGTAAATGTGCCCCTTATTAATCAAAGCTCAGTCTTATTCCTGTTGAAAGATGCAGTTTATGCTGGAATAGCAGCAACCATTATCAGTTGGTGACCCAATCAGACCACCCCGGTAATTCCCACCTCGGATATTGATGAAGGCGACTTTTTTGTCTTAATGCATTAAAAATGGGTGTTTTTTCTTATGGTGACTTTTTTTCTCCCAATGCATTAAAGTCAATGGGCGTTATTTCTTATGGCGACTTTTTTTTTGTCCTAATGCATTAAAGTCAATTTTCTCTGCAGTTTCGAAAAAAAAACATTGCATGAATAAATTTGCTCATCACTACTGTGTATGGCCAAGGGAGGTATAAATTAAGGTGTGGCATGCTACTCATAAAAGTGCTGAATACATGGTTAATCAACCCTGGCTTTTGAACTGCAGACTAGAATACCAGACAGCTATGGCCAATCTGCTCTTCTCAGTTACTAAATATACCATGGGAATGCTTTAACTTAGTGATTTAGTAGGGCTGATTCTTGAGGATGTCATGAGAAAGCACAAGTTGGTCCTGACTTTGCAGCTTACAGTGAAGTGATACCTTCCTGTAGTCAGTTTTATGGTATGGGATCTTTTATCCAGAATGCTCGGGACCTGGGGTTTTCCAGATAAGGGATCTTTCTGTAATTTGGATATCCATACTTTCAGCCTATTAAAAATCATTTAAATAAACTCAATTGCACAGTTTTGTCTCAAAAAATGAATAATTATTTCTTAAGTAGGATCAAGTACAAGGTACTGTTTTATTATTGCAGAGAGAAAGGAAATAATTTTTAAAATTTGTAAATATTTGATTAATACAGTTGCCACCTTTCCTCACAGGTAACTCTGGGTGGGGCAGTGATGTTATGGGGGGGGGCGGTCGATAATGTATTGAGGGCGGGTCACGGGGGTGGGGCTATAAAGTGCCAATCACCAATTGGGTGGTCGCTACACCAATCTCGGGGAATCCTGCCAGGTTTTCCTAATTTGGAAAATCAGGCAGGTATTTTTGACAGCCTGCTATTTTGAAGGTCAAGATCTCTATGGGAGATGCCCTTCCTGTAATTCTGAGTTTTCTGAATAACAGGTTTACAGATAACTGATCACATACGTGAACACAAAATTTAATCTGAGAGCCTCTGAGTAAAGCATTGCCATTCATATGTTATTAAGAGATGTTTAAGGGGCAGATTTATCAAGGGTCGAATTTCGGAGTAATGGGAGTTTTTTTGAACTCCCATAACTTCGAAGTTCGAATAAAAAAAGACCAACCGAAATTTATTTTAAAAAAAATCGGGTTGAATAGGCTGTATTCGATCGTTCGAAACAGAGTAAGATCTAATTTGATCAAATTCGATTTTAAGTATTTTTTTAAAAGAAACTTTGATGTTTCAAAGTTCACCAACTGACTTCAAATAGGTTCTAGGAGGTCCTCCCGCAATTCGGCAGGTTTAAGATGGCGAATGGTCGAATTTTTAAAGAGAATTTTAAAAAAAAAATTCAAATTCGAATTGATTTTCAATACGACCCTTGAAAAATCTGCCCCTAAATGTTTAGACATTCACATGCAGATATCTTGCTTAGATGCAAGTAGCTGAAAAACAATCTGTGTATGGGATTCATGTCATGCGGCACATCACAAATATGACTGGCTACACTTCCTCTGAAGGTTCCTCCTGGATGTCACACTTCTGGATGTCACACTTCTGGATGTAACACTGTGATGCCTTTTCATTTCATTAGTCTAATTGAGGAACAATTTAGAATCAAAAAAGAAGTTGGGACTATTATGTCCCCAGAACAAATGTGCAGCTCTACAACAAAGTTGCATTTGAGTGGGATCCAGCAAAAACCAACATCATATAACAGTGTGTAAATGATTTCTGTAAAATCAAGTAACATCAAACTAGAACACAACTGTGATTGTGCACACACATGGAAGCTAGTGTAAAACCTGTAGAGGGCACTGTGTACCATAAGGAATCCTCTAATGTTACTTCTGTGCACTCAAACATTCTCTTATTGCCTTGTTATTAGAGTAATAATTAATACTATAATATCTATAATAAATTATATCTATAGTGTAGTAATAGTAACACCTATCCATGGGCAATTATATTCAACATACTTTTACCAAGGAAACAGAACAACCAGGACACTAAGGGGCACATTTACTAAGTGTGAATGATTTAAATAAAAAAAACGTTGAATTTCAACGTTTTTTTTTTTGGCTACTTCGACCATCAAATTGGCTACTTCGACCTTCGACTACGGCTTCGACTTCGAATCGAACGATTCAAACTAAAAATCGTTCGACTATTCGACCATTCAATAGTCGAAGTACTGTCTCTTTAAAAAAAACTTCGACCACCTACTTCGCCGCCTAAAACCTACCGAAGTACAATGTTAGCCTATGGGGTTAGGCTTTCTAGGCAATTTCTGATCGAAGGAAAATCGTTTGATCGATGGATTATAATCCTTCGAAACGTTAATCGTTCAATTGAATGATTTTTCCTACGATCGAATTGCGGTAAATCCTTCGACTTTGATATTTTACTTTGACGGCCGAATATCGAGGGTTGATTAACCCTCGATATTCGACCAATAGTAAATGTGCCCCTAATTGTAGCCACACAAATTTTAAGTACCGGGCCCGGCACTGCTGAACTTTTCGAAAGAGCTGGTCCCCCTTAACAGCGCCAAAGCCGTGCCACCTCCTTCCGAAGTTCCGGACAGCTGAATGAGGAAATGCCGAAAAAAAAGTCCCAAAGCGGCAAAAAGACCCGAAGCCACGAAAACAGCCGAAGTACTGAATTGGCGAAAAGACCCGAAGTCACCAAAACAGCCAAAATTGAAGTCCTGAAGCAGGGAAAAGACCAGAAGTCACGGAAACAGCTGAAATCGAAGTCCTGAAGCGGTGAAAAGACCCAAAGTCACGAAAACAGCTGAAATTTAAGTCCTGAAGCGGGAAAAGACCCAAAAGTCCTGAAGCCACTAGTTCAATTCCTCTGAACTCCAATGTGTGTTTTGTATTTTTTTTAATCCCCTGGTCACCAATGTATTATTTTAATACTCTATAGGCCTCTGCCACCAATGTTTTTTTAAAAGTATTCTTTGGGGGCCCAATTTTTTTTAACTTGTAAGGGGGGCACTGGCACCAATGTTTTTTTAAAAAAATTATTCTGTGGGGCCCCAATTTTTTTGTAACTTGTAAGGGGGGCCCTGGCGCCAATGTTTTTTTTTAAAAAATGTTCTTTGGGGTCCTGATTTATTTTGATTTGTAACTATCATTTTTTTCCCATGACAGTATCCCTTTAAGGTATAGGTCCAATACCTGTATATATATATAATATATATATATATATATATATATATATATATATATATATATATATATATATATATATATATATATATATATATATTATATATATATATATATATATATATATATTACACATAGCCAAGGTTATAGAGCCCTTCGAGAAAATTTAAGAGACTATGATTAAAAGAACATTAACATAAAAAAATGAATATTAAAGGAACCAGCTAATTGCATTTGTTTCTTTTTAAGCATTGCCAAATCATATGTTTACGGTGTATTATTATATAAAATTGTATAGTTTAGAGGAGGGAAAGGATTTATTGTTATAAAATTATTGTCCCTGGGGAATTGTATTTGTCCACCCTCTGCTTTCTTTAGGACAAGGCTGAGGCTGGTTATACTTTATGGAGATGACACAGATACAGATATACCCTTAGAATCAGATCGAGAGTCTGGAAATATTGGCTCGTGAGGCTTATTCACATTTCCTACATTGTTACCTGATTTGGCCTGTGGAAGAGATGTCATAAATAAAAAGGTTACATTTGAAGCCCTAACATGATAGAAAACAGTGGAAGGTAATTCAAAGGTGTATAAAACCTTTTGTTTTTTGTCATTACATGCTAACAATATACCTTTGATTACCTTGGAGGGAGTAAATTATTCCCTTATTATCTTTAAGCACATAGATAAAGTTAGATATATTTTAAGATAATAGTGATATCTGAACTCTGGAGCATTTCCTTATTAGGAAAATGACTTGAGATGCCCCGGGGCACAGACACAGCTGCAAGGCTTGGAAAGTGCATTTGATTTTATTGGTTCATTTCACTCAGATGGTTGGAAGATAACGATACAGATATCTCTGAGACATCCCTCTGATAGTTGGCTATCACTTTTCCCCAATTTAATGTTTAACAGTTGAAGATCATTAAAGCTATGTTTGGCAAGGGAATGTGTACCATAGAAATGTTGAACTATCAGTCACTCCTAAGAGCCATGTGTAGTTAGCCTTTGTATAATATTGTCTGTGCCAGAGTTTACCCAGCATCGTTAAGCAGTTGTATATCATACAGGTACAACCCTATATGATGTATGTATATATTTATTATACAGGTATGGGACCTGTTATCCAAAATGTGTCTGACCTGGGGTTGTGCCGGATAAGAGGTCTTTTTTTTGGATCCCCATACCTTAAAGGGGGTTGTTCATCTTTAAATTAACTTTTAGTATGTTGTAGAGAGTGATATTTTGAGACAATTTGCAATTGGTTTAAATTAAGTTTTTTTTTTAAGTAATATAGCTTTTTTATTCAGCAGCTCCCCAGTTTGCGATTTCAGCAATCTGGTTGCTAGGGTCCAAATTACCCTAGTAACCATGTACTGATTGAATAAGAGACTGCAAGATGAATAGGAGGGGACCTGAATAGAAAAATGAGCAATAACAAAATAGCAATAACAATATATTTGTAGCCTTATAGATCATTTGTTTTTAGATTGGGGTCAGTGACCCCCGTTTGAAAGCTGGAAAGAGTCAGAAGAAGACGGCAAGTAATTAAAAAATTATAAAATGGGAAGACCAACTGAAAAGTTGCTTAGAAGTAGCCATTCTATAATATACTAAAAGTTAACTTAAAGTTGAACTACCCCTTTAAGTCTGCTAAACATGAATTAAACTCAATAGGATTGTTTTGCATCCAATAAGGATTAATTACATCTTCGTTTGGATCGAGTACAAGGTACTGTTTTATTATTACAGATGAAAGGGAAATAAAAGTAAAAGTCTGAATTATTTGATTAAGGGTGGTGGCAGATGGGGAGATTAGTTGCTCATCAACAAATCTTCTCTACTACGGGTGACTAATCTCCCCAAATGCCTTCCCGCTGGCAAGAATACGAACTGCCGGCGGGATGGCATATGAATCGCTTCTGATTTTCGAAGCCGCTTGAAGTTGCCTCATGTGGAGATTAGTTGCCCGCAGAAGAGAAGATATGTAGCTGGGCAACTAATCTCCCCATCTGCCACCACCCTAAGGGTAAGGCCAGACGAGGCGATTCGGGGAGGTTTTGTCACCTGGCGACTAATCGCCACGTCTTTTGCGCGACTATCTCCCCGAACTTCCTCGGCGCTTTTTCCCCATAGGCTACAGCGCAAAATCGCATGCGCTAATGCACATGCGGCGATGCGTTTTCAATAGTCGCCCAAAGTTGCCTCAGTGAGAACTTCGGGCGACTATCGAAAATATTAAGAAATTTATTTTATTCAGAAATTGGCTATTTTAGTGCAGAGAGTGCAATATTCATCTGAAAGGTTGGTGGCAAAAACCTCAGAAACACCCCTGGGCACGTGCTTCACTTGCACACAGAATTCTGGAAATCGGAATCCTGCAGCGGGTCAGGTACCCGCGAGTTACCCACAGAAAAAGCAGGTACCCTGCCGGAGGGTAAGATTTTCGGGTGCGGATATTGATGCAGGTCTGCGAGTTGCGGGTTGGGTTACAGATTTCACCTATATTTCTTATCTTAAATTGTCTATATTTTACTCCTTTTAAAATTTTACAAAACTTTTTATCTGTCTCCATCCAATTTTGATGATGTCACTTCCTGTTTACAGCAACAGCACTTCCTGTTTAATGGTGATTTTGCGGGTTGAATTCCTTGGCCACAACTGCATTAATTGAAACACCCCCTAGAGTCCTTCACTGAACCAATTTCTAATACACAGACCCGACCCGAACCCGCATATTTACCCACTTTGATCCGCTACCCAATTCGGACCTGCAACTGCATAATCCGCAACCCGCCGACCGCCATCAAACAGGAAGCGATGTTGCTGCAAATCGCAAGTGACATCATCGAAAGTGGGCAGAGACAGAAACAAGTTTTGTAAAACTTTAAAAGGAGTAAAAAATGGACAATAGTACATAAAATAAGAAATGTAGGTGATACCCTCAAACCCGCATCTATACCCGCACCTGAAAATCCTCACCTCATTTCACAGGGTGCCCGTTTTTTTGCGTACCCAACCCGCTGCAGGACTCCAACTCCCCCTTGGTGGGAATTCTAGGGAAAATAACTGCATTGTGAGGAAAAAAACCATGGCATTTCCACTTGAACTGGCACTTTACACACTGCATTTGCTGTCAACAATGACCACTCTAATGTTTTTAGGTAATATAAGGCTTATCTTGGGTTTATCTAATCAGGTAAAGACGTCACTGTTACAGACAATCACAGAAAACCACCCTAAATAGCACACGGGAACCGTTTTTTGGAACCCAAGCCATAGGTTAGTCATCCCTACCTTATATATTTTCCTGTCACAAAAATTAATACTTTCTCCTATTCCTGCAGACATTTAATCACTGCTTAGGGAACTGAAGTGTTCTTACACAGAGCAATGGTCTTATTAGTGGGAGGAAACCCTGGAACAGCTTGATGTGCCGCTGGAAAGCTATAAAGCACTGCAGTGCAAGCAAAGGTCATGTCACGTGTAGATTAGGCAGAGCCTGGGAAGCAGGTTTGCCAGGTTGGCAGGTTTCCAGCCAAATTGGGCAACTTATTTAAAGCCCAGGCAGGTTCTGAAAGAACAAACTAGCCAAGGTATGGATTTGGGCTACTTTTTGTGCCTTTGGCTGTTTTGTACTTTTAAAACCAGCCAAAGTTCTTTCTTGTCCTAATGTGTCAAACCTGCGTCTCCCAATACATGTTGGATTATTTCGTTTTTGTTTAACAAGTTGCCAACTGTCAAGTTTAATGTAAGACTACAATACCCAGCATGCGAAGGGACTGACTTGTGCAGAAGTAGGGAGTTACCAGATTTTGGGTTCTGTACCCAGTGTCGGACTGGCCCGGCGGGACAACGGGAAAACCCCCCGCCAGGCCAGACCCCTCTCCCCACATAATGTGATTATGGAAAAAAATCAGCGCTTCGCCACCTGCGCATGCGTGCTGCGCTGAGCATGCATTTTCATGTGTGCGTGCCGTGCGGCACCTCATATAAGGGGGCGGGGGGGGAGGCCATAGGGGGGCCCTGGACAGCAGTCCCGGTTGGCCCTAGGCCCCCCAGGTCGACCGTGTCTGTACCCCAGTCTCCCATAGCTTTCTTACATTTTCCGGTGACTTTTCTCAATTTCAGACAATTTTGGGGCAAAAATCTGCTGGCCACAGGTGGCCTGGCCAGTAAAAATGATGGTTGATCCCAATGTTATTAATAGGGAAAAAAAGATAAATATATAGGAAGGCCAGTATTTTTTTCCAGAAAAGGTGGCAACCCTAGCTGCTGGCCAGGGCCGGGCCAGGCCGGACAGGCGCCCAAGGCAAGCCGGCGGACGCGGCGCCGGCTGAGCCCAAGTGCGCATGCGCAAGGTGGCGCTCCAGTGCGCATGCGCAAGAAAAGCTGCAGTTTTTACTTCTTTTGCGCTTCTGCGCATGCGCAAACTGGCGTGAATGTGCGCATGCCGAGAGATACATTCACGCGCATGTGCAGGAGTGCAAAAAGCCATAAAAACTTCAAAGAGTCGGGCACCGGACTGGGGGTAGGCGACAGAGGAGGTGCGTGCCTGGCGCCCCCCCGGCTTTTCGCCCTAGGCACGTGCCTACTCTGCCTACCCCTAGTTCCAGCCCTGCTGCTGGCCACCAAAACGTCTAGAGGTTGACCTGTTTTACCAATATTTATTGAAATTGTATATGTCTTAGGGCTTATGGGGCCCCTATACCTCCTGGGCCCCTCTCTGTAGTTACACCCCTGGCCACAGGTGAATTTGTTCCATTTTGCTTCATTGATAAACAGTAAAAATTTGAAAAAGGTGTTTTTTCACATATATTCATTATTAGACTTTTTTTCACTGCACATATTGGGCTATTTTTGGGCTACTTTTGAAGTGCCCCCTGGCTAGTTTTGGGCTGTTTTTTTTAGCTGACTTTGGCTGGTTTTGAATGTTAGACCTGGTAACCCTGTTGGGAAGCTCACTGGGCACAGATACTGGATTCACTCTCTCAGATCTGAAACAAACCATTAAATTAATAACAAGATAATGCAGTTTTTGGGTGCGATTCCCCTTTTAAACGTTAGAATGGGCGTGCGGCCCATTCTAACGCTTAAAAGGGGAAAGACATCATCAAACTGCGCTATTTTTGAGTTACAACTCCCAAAATCCACGTGATAGCGGAAGAAGCGCAAACCGAACATCCCAGCGCCGCACAAACCAGCAGCACGAGCAGCTCTGTGTACACATGCCATAAACCCGCATGTCTTCAGACAAGACCAAGCCCTTTCCACGCTAACACCGCCCCTTTCGCTTCGAAAACCCGCCCACCGCGGCTGAAAACCCAGCGATTGGTCCCGCCTCTTTCAGCTGTCACTTTACTCCGCCCACTTGAGAGAAAGATCTCCTTTTCATTTGTTCTTGGGCAAGTCGCTCAGGAGGTGCCCGCCTCCTCCTGTAATATTTGGTTCAATTCTGGACGCTGCTGCTAGCTCCTGTCAGAACCCGGGTGGGCGTCGGGCAGCGCGGGCTTTGCCTGTGATAGAGTCGGGATGGAGCCAGGCCGTGATTGT
This sequence comes from Xenopus petersii, assembly GCA_038501925.1. NCBI lineage: Eukaryota > Metazoa > Chordata > Amphibia > Anura > Pipidae > Xenopus > Xenopus petersii. The sequence goes on along the minus strand of CM076685.1, from coordinate 19,521,231 downwards.
ATGTGACACCCCCTCCTCACCCGGACTAAAGATGGCGGGTGGTCCTAAAGCATTGCCCCTATTAAACATGGCGGCGCGCAGCCACGGCTGTGTCCTGGCTCTGGTTTTTGCGGTATTCTGCGGCTGTATGGGCAGCTCGTCCGTGGTCGGAGAGGACAGTGAGGAGACCGTCATTATTGGGCTGCGGCTGGAGGATACTGACGAAGTCTCGGCCATGCACGGCGGAGCTCTGCGAGTTAGCGAGCGGACTCGGGTCCGGTTGCGGGTTTACGGTCAGAACATCAACAACGAGACGTGGTCCCGCATCGCCTTCACTGAGCACGAGCGGAGCCGAAGCAAGAGCGGGGCCTCTGGGGAAGAGGAAGGGTTCCACCCCTGCGGTATCCGCACCTCGGACATCATCATCCTGCCTTTCATTGCGCTGAGCCGCCGCAGCTCGGGCATCGTGGAGATCGATATCAAACCCCTGAGGAAGACTGAGAAGAGCAAGTCGTACTACCTGTGTACCTCCATCTCCACTCCACCCAGTGGTGGCCACCCGCAGCTCTGGGCCGACACCACCTGGATCTATCATGATGGGGAGGACACCAAGGTGATTGTGGTGGAAGAGAAGAAGTTCTTGTTGCCTTTTTGGCTTCAGGTCATCTTCATAGCCATGCTGCTGGGCCTGTCCGGCATGTTCAGTGGCCTCAACCTGGGACTCATGGCCCTGGACCCCATGGAGCTGCGCATTGTCCAAAACTGTGGCACAGAGAAAGAAAAGAACTACGCCAAGCGCATCGAACCCGTTCGTAGACAGGGCAACTACCTGCTCTGCTCCCTTCTGCTGGGCAATGTCCTGGTCAACACCACATTGACTATCCTATTGGACGACATCGCTGGATCTGGACTGGTGGCCGTGGTGGTGTCTACTATAGGCATCGTCATCTTCGGAGAGATTGCGCCACAGGCCATCTGTTCCAGGCATGGGCTCGCCGTCGGCGCCAACACTATCTTCTTGACCAAGTTCTTCATGATGATGACCTTTCCGGCTTCCTACCCGGTCAGCAAGCTGCTGGACTGTGTGCTGGGTCAGGAAATAGGCACTGTCTACAACAGGGAGAAACTGTTAGAGATGCTGAGGGTCACTGACCCCTACAATGACCTAGTCAAAGAGGAACTTAATATCATCCAGGGTGCCCTGGAACTGAGGACCAAAACCGTGGAGGATGTAATGACCCCTCTCCGCGACTGCTTTATGATGGCCGGGGACGCAGTATTGGACTTTAACACTATGTCCGAGATCATGGAAAGTGGCTACACCAGGATACCCGTCTATGAAGGGGAGAGGTCTAACATTGTTGACTTACTCTTTGTAAAGGACCTGGCATTTGTGGACCCCGATGACTGTACCCCTCTAAAGACAATCACCAGGTTCTACAACCACCCCTTGCACTTTGTTTTCAATGACACCAAGCTGGATGCCATGCTCGAGGAATTCAAAAAAGGTGGGAAGTTTTTTTTTGTTGTTGTTGTTGTTTTTCTTTGTAAAGTAATTACTGATCAAATAGGAGGAGCATAACTGATAACTGAAGGGACCTTCCTACAAAGGGGATTGAACTACAACTTTTAGGTTCTGTTGATAGCTGTAGTCTTACAACTGTTGTTGTTGGAGAACTTTTACCACCAAATGGATCAGTTCCTAAAATAGGGTCCCACTATTGTTACTAGCCTCATTCCCTATGATCCCCATCCCCAACTACAGCAACAGTTTCTCCCGCAACAATAGCACTCGGGTTCATTCTGCTGTCCAAATCATTTTAGTTTATTTCCCACTGACTCAAGGATATGTCCATGCACAAGCCACACACACACACCTTCATTTACGCAGCAGGGATTAACTTGCTGATGAAGAATTTGGAGATTGTAGCTCAGCAGGTTGAAGATCTCTGGCGTTATAGCAAGGTAAACTAAACTTGCCCGCTGCAGAAAATGTGTTGGGAAGAACTTTCTGCTAGTTGTCCTTTGTCAGTTCTAGCTATATATTAAAATGTGTTAAAACAGGTTCGTAGGAGCCCCTCCAACAATTCATTGAATGCATCTTGCAATACCCTTGGTTGGATATGTATTAGGTTTGCCATGCAAGAAACAATGCAACTGTGCACAGGAGAGCTCCTAGCCTCTTGCTGTTTGTGGTGATATCATGCTGAAGATATTAATGCAACAAAGGTCCCTGTGCTCCCCCATCCCTACCTGTCATGCAGTTTACACCAAGGTGCAAAATCCCCATGGGGGGTGGGGCTCTGGTTCAGTTGCACCCCCAGTCACTGATAGACTAAAATACAAGGTACACTATCATTACTTATCCTGCCCATCAATCCTTGAAGTAGTATCATGTGAAATTTAGGCAAATGGCCATATTCTAATAAGCAGCTTTGATGTGTGTTCTGAGCCAACATATTCCACCGAATAAAAAATCTGTTTACAGGGCACGTATCCTGCTCTTTTGTTCTTTAAAGTTTTGTGCAGATGTAGAATCTTTTGATAATGACATTCAGTGGCACAACTAGATGCCATTAGAACTCCGTGCTCCTTTCTTTGTCCCCTCCATTCAGGGCTGCCATCAAAAACCCCACCTTTGGTTGTTGGATGTGTGGGATTACTGACATACTGATTTATGCAAAACGTAGATTTTAAAGGCCCTCCTACTGCTTTACAACCTGTCGGTTTACCTTCCCCAGTCACCCCAGTTTTTATCCATGTATTTGTGCTTTACAGTGTCGCTTTACTTCATTGTCATAAATCTATGTCCAACCTATGGGACTTTGTCGAGTCTGGTATTGGTTTCTTTGCAAACACTACAACTTAATTGTTGTGTTCTGGCCTGTACACATTTCATTCTTTTCTAATAAACTATTTAGATTTCTTTGACTGTAGAAAATGGATGATGGGGAAGCATAAACAAGATGAGAAGGATCTCTGTACAGCACCCAAAACCTGTGCCAGTACAGCTAGTGGAGAGTTTACTAGGAACTGCAGTGCTTGCTTTCTTGTCTGTGTAATAGACCTAAGGCTATTATCTGCTCAATTATTTCTGCTTTTATGGCAACTATGCTTTCACTTCTTGGCATAATTTATAATTTTATCTGCCTATGGGTCCCTTCTCTGTATACTTTACTATCATACTAATGGTGCCAGTCTTCGGTATATTGCTTGGTATTATGCATCATTTTTGATTTTCCCTTTTATCTTGCAACCACAAGTTCAAATACAGTTTGTTGTATAATAATGATTTCGGCAGTGATGCCCCAAGAATAATTTCATTATAAAGTGCCCTTGGGTTTGTATGTGCCCCAATAATTGTTTTTAGTTAAAGAAAAATTATTCTCAGTAGCTTTACAATATACATTCATCATAAATGTTTTACAGTTACTAGTCTTTAAGTAATTTCAATAGCAGTAGAAAGCAGTTTCTGTCTCTGCACTACCGATTCTGACTTCTGAAACTAAGCAACAGCAGCCAGATGATTAACACACCTGACTACAATGTTTCAAGAGTCAGAACCAGAGAACAGTATGGGATAAACAAATATGTTCAGTAGCCATGACATTTATAGATAATGTTGAAACCAGTAGCATTATTTAAACTTCTTATTTATTTTTATCAGACCTATTATTTTTCTCTATCATGTTTTAAAACTCTTTAATTAAGTTGCTTTTATTTACCGAAACCATTTATAAGAGCGACTGAAGGTTTATAGAAAACAAGCTTTGCTCTCCGGTATTGGATTTCATTTCAAAACTGTACCCCAGTTTCTAGGGTAATTAAGCCTAAACCATTTAAATCCCAAGTCTAAGAGGTGCAAAATAAAGTTAAAAAATGTAAAACCAAAAAAAAGTGTTGCTGCCATCATTCTACTAAATGTTAAACCCTTTTTATGAATAGAATTTTTCTTAAAATCTGCACCAACAAGAATTATATATTGCCGTTACTGTTCTGAGTGTCCTTATAATTGCCAATTTATAGTCTTATTCAGCTTTCTGTAAATGATATCCTTATAATACATAAAATTAATGAATATCTTGTAAATTATAAACGGTGACTAGTGATGTCATCAGTTATAAACTGTGAACAGTGATGTCATTTTTGGCACATGACTCCCTACCTTGTGTATTATAATAAATAAAGTACCCCTTGATGGAAAATATGAGGATATTAGAAGTAACCTTGGAGTTCCATGACCTGCCTCATGCTTTTATATGGTCATGGAACTCCTCTGTGACTTATAATATCCTTATATTTTACAATAGGGGCTACTTTATTCACAATATAATACACAAGAGCCATGACTATGACTGATACCATCCATATATTTTACAAGAGGCTGTACATTATTCCCGATATGGAAAACACACATTTTGACATTGGAACATACTGTTTATAATTAATTAAAGAGACAGCAGAATACTCCGCGACTACTGCAGCTTAGAATGGATGCACTATGAATGATGCACCCATAGCTTAGGTGACTGGTCATGGTAGGACTGCACATTACTGACAGGAATGCTGACTGCATCTCTCTCTTATCATCAGTAATGCTGTGGGTGCAGCTCTCAAAGCATGCCTAACGCAGCTGTGATCTCTTGCTGTTCTATGTTCCAAAGAAAGATAATGGGGTTATATAGAATTCCCCAGGCACCCAAGCCTAGCTAAGGTCAGTTAGGGGGAGATTTTGGTGAAAACGTATTTGCTGTTGTATATGCCCTAGGAAGTAGCGCTATTTATAACCTTATTATGATCTGATAGGGGGTCCTAGCTAACATTGCTTATAAACTAGACAACCACTGACTTATGCCTCTGTCACACGCACTGTTTTATACACTGACGAAATGCTGTGTTTGGCACTGGCCTTAGAACAATTTTAGATATTTGTGTTTACCATGCTTGTTTGGTGGTACAGGTATGGGATCCGTTATCGGAAACCCGTTATCCAGAAAGCTCAGAATTAAAGGAAGGTCATCTCCCATAATATCCATTTTGATCAAATATTTTATTTAATATGATTTCCTTTTTCTCTGTAATAATAATAACCTTGTAGTGATGCAGTGTCGGACTGGCCCACCGGCTACCAGGAAAACTCCCGGTGGGCCCAGTGCTAAACTTACCGGTCTATTTCATGGCCATTCCCTATTTCTATGAGAACAAACAGGCTAAATAGATGGAATAATTGATTATAGTATGTAAAGAAAACAGACTAGGAGAATAGAGGTTGATTGAGGAGAGGAAGAATATTATTGCTGAGAGTGGGCCCCATGTCTAAGTTTTTATGGTGGTCCCCTGGTCTAAGGTTTTTGGGTGGGCCGCTGGTGTCCACTGTAATGGTGCGTGGGCCGGGATTTTCCAGTCAGAAGAGCTCAACCCGCACCTGCCTGCGACCCAGAAAGGGGGGTGCAAGGTCAACCCGAACCTGCCCGGCCCGCACATAACGACTACCATTGTATGCTACATGCGTATGAGAGGCAAAAAACAATCCTATTGCGTTTATTTAAATAATTTTTTAGAAGACTTAAGGTATAAGACCCCTTATTCGGAAAACCAGGTCCCAAGCATTCTGGATAACTGGTTGCATACCAGTAAAAAGACCCTGATATCAAGCATTAAAGGAATTGTTCAGTGTAAAAATAAAAAACTGGGTAAATAGTCTGTACAAAATAAAAAATGTTTCTAATATAGTTAGTTAGGCATTCAGTTACTCCAGCCTTTATACATTACATTTGTGGCTAACATAATAGCCAGAACACTACTTCCTGCAGAGACTTGATGGTGGGGCCACATAGGTCATATCTGTTGCTTTTAAATCTGAGCTGAATGCTGAGGAGCAATTGCAAACTCACTGAACAGAAATGTACCATGTGGCCCCCCTTCAATTCGCTGACTAACTCAGAGTTATAGAGCTGAAAAGCAGGAAGTAGTGTCCTGTTCTGTTATGTTAGACACCCAGTCACTCCAGCCTTTATACATTACATCTTTGGCTAACTAACTATATTAGAAACATTTTTCATTTTGCACAGGCTATCTTATTTACCCAGTTTTTATTTTCACACTGAACTGTTCCTTTAATATATATATTTAAATATGTCTTTCCGCTGTTGATGGTTTCTTTCGATAGGCAACACTTCTCTCTGCTTTCAGACTTGGGGGCACAGCATTCAGTTGAAGAGCAGCTAGCTGGCACCAGTCTTAGGATTTTCCAAAGAAACACACAAACAAAGCTTGCATGGTTTGGCTGGGTTATGTAATTAAGAGGCTTATTTCCCTGCTTCATTGTAGCTCAGTAGAGTTCAGCGGCCGCACATATTTGTCATTGTTTGGCGCTACACTACTTTAATGTGCCCGTGCTGTAAAACTACGTTGACGGAGTCAGGGGAGACGGTGAAATATAACTAGGGTTCACTTATTTATCTAGCAATGTTCTTTCATTGAATATTAAGTCAGCGAGCCAATTGTATTATTCTATGTCATTTTGCCACACTATTTACTTTCATAAAAGGCTTGCAACTTCAAAGGTGACTCATCATATTAAACCACTTTCATCCATTGTATCCCTACAATGAGAATCACAGTGCTTTGTTGTTCTCTATTTATCTTTTTTAGCGCTAACGATTTAGGGCAGAGACACATACGAAGATTCAGGGAGATTTAGTCGCCCGACAAATACATATTAATGTATGAATGTTGAATTTTAATGTTATCAGGGGTCATTTTTGAACACAAGTGCAATTTCAGCCACAAATGCGCTGGATTTTTTTGTTTTTGTTTTTTTTTTTACCCATAATGCATGTTTCTTCCCTATAAGTTAAGTAATATTGCAGCCTCACTCCAAGTTGTCAGCCACAGTTGTGTCTAAGCTCTAAAGAATGCAGTTGCACTTTCAGTGTGATGCAAATCCAGTACAAGTTGTATGTATCATTTACAGAGTTGGAGTGGAGTGTGCATTAAAAATGTTGTTTGTATCTATTTCACTGGGTGCAAGTCTGGTTGAACCCACTCTGGGAACATTGAAGCTACAGCCACGTCTAGTATGGCAGTAAGTATCTTTAAGGTTCCCCAGTGTCAGAACGTGTCCATTTTAGAGCACCCCCACTTGTAGGTGTGTTCATGAATGATATAAGGAACGATATTCTAAAACAATTTGCTATTGATTTTCATTTTTTATGATATGTCGCTCTTGAAATATTTAGCTTTTTGTTCTCCAGTTTGGAATTTCATCTATCTGGTTGCTAGGGTCTGAATTTCCCTAGCAACCAAGTATTGATGTAAATGAAAAATTAGAATATAAATAGGAGAGGCAAACAATTCAAAAACTATAGAAAATAACTACTTGAAAAGTTGATTTTAGCTAATTCTATTATAACATACTACGAGTTAAAAGTGAGGTGAACATTTGTAAATATAAAAAGCAGTATATTTGTCTCTTTCCGTACTTCTGTCGCTGTCTCTTCTGTAGCAGAAGTCACCCTTGCATGCTTCTTCACAGGTTTTTTAACCTGTTCAAAAGTCTGAACCACCAGGGCAGAGAATAGATAGCAACATGCTGATGCTGCTTCAATAGCATTTACAAATACAGGTATGGGACCTGTTATCCAGAATGCTTGGGCGTGGGGTTTTCTGGATAACTGATCTTTCCATAATTTGGATCTTCATACCTTAAGGGTAAGACCAGACGAGGAGGTTCGGGGAGATTTTGTCGCCTGGCGACTTATCGCCACGTCTTTTGCTCGACTACCTCCCAGAACTGCCTCAGCGTCTTTTCCCCATAGGCTACAGCGCTAAATCGCCTGCGCTAATGCACACGCGGCGATACGTTTTCAGTAGTCGCCCAAAGTTGCCTCAGTGACAAAATCTCCCTGAATCTCCTCGTCTGGCCTTTCCCTAAGTTTACTAGAAAATCATGTAAACATGGTTCTGCTTCCAATAAGGATTAATTATATCTTAGTTGCGATCAAGTACAAGCTGCTGTTTTAGTATTACAGAGAAAATAATTCTGAGCTTTCTGTAATTATTATGGAGTCTATGAGAGACATCCATTCCGTAATTTGGAGCTCTCTGGATAACGTGTTTCAGGATAACTGATATCATACCTGTACTTTAAAAATATTGAAAACATGTAATGAAAAGTTATAGAGTTTCAGCTTCTTTCATTTAGTAAAGTTTTAATTATGGGTTTACACAGGGATGTATTGAGGTATAGTTCTACCCTACTCACAAGACCTTTACTGCACCCCTCCCCGAAGGGCAGCTGGGGGGGATTTTTATTTTATCTAAAAATCAGTTTATATACTGTAGGCACCCGATGGTCGACCCCCCAAAAGCTGCTGCTCTAGACACAGGGTGACTGTATATAAATACGGACCTTTGTTTACACTCCCTTTATAGCAGAATGACCTATGCAAATACCATTATTACTTTCCATTCCTTACCAATATCTTCTGTTTGATTTTGTCACAGACTTCTTCTATTCACAATAATATAAGATTATAATGGGGGTGCATTTCAGCAACAAACACTACCCTTGTTTTCTCTTTGTTTTTTGTTTGTGGAACATGAATTGCAGCATGATGTCAAGCTATTCATTTGCAATTGGTTTTCTGCTTTTACCACAATTGTCAGGAGGAGTGTTGTGACTTCTAATTCTCCTTTTGCCAGAAATGTACATTACTGCAATATGCTGATCGGCTATAAAATCATACTTGTCCGACTGCCCGAAAATCAATGCTTCTTTTTTTTTTTTTTTTTTTTTTTAACAATGTTTTATTGAGTTTTCATAAACACAACAGATTATGGTTTACAACATATGAAGTATGTCAAGATAAGCATAGAAAAAGTATATACAATGCTGCATGACATACCAAGGAATTAAACAAATGAGTACATATACTTAAAGTCAAGGGGGCAAATTCACTAAGATGCGAAGTTGCGCCAGGCGTAACTTCGCCGCACTTCGCCAGGCGTATTTTCGCCAGCGCTCCGCAAATTCACTAAAATCCGAAGTTGCGCACAGGGGTAGCGTAAGTTTTCGAAGTTGCGCTAGCATTAATTCGCCAAGCTAAGCGAAGTTTCGCTAGCGATGGCTCATTTGCATACGGCGTGAAATTCAAATTTCAATGGAAGAACACGTATCTGCACTAAAAATGCCTAGAAAACCTTCAAATCGGCAAATAAAAATTTTATTTTGCCCTACACATGTGCCCACTGTCTAGGTAAGTTGCCATGAGTCAGGAAATGTAGGGGGGAAGGAGGGGAGCCCCAAAAAATTTTTCGATCTTTTTCAGCCTATCACCCATCATGTAGAAAACACGCCAGCGTTTTTTGGGACTTAGAAAAAAATGTGACTTTTTTGGAAACAATCCCTATCTACTCTATTGCGCTTCGCCAGGTCTGAGGTGGCGAAGGAAGTCTAGCGTAAAAGGTAGTGTTCAGTACACTGCGTAAGTTAGTGAATTTGCGTAGTTACATCGCTAGCGAAAATTCGCCTGGCTTAAGGGTGCGAAGTAACACTAGCGAATTTACGCCAGCGTTCGTTAGTGAATTTGCGAAGTACCGAAAATGCCAAACGCTAGCGAATTGACACTAGTGTTCGGCGCTTAGCATCTTAGTGAATTTGCCCAAAAGAATCCAAAGGGAAATAGATAACAAAGCATAAAATAAAAGGGAAAGAAATAAAAATAATTAAATAAATAAATAAACCAAAACCTCACTCAGTGGTTTTACAGATATAAACTTTATAAGTAGCACTATCAGATTTGCAATATCTCTAAGATTTCAATTTCATGACTAGGATCAATTTGTTGGAAGAAAAGAGACCAGTTATCTAAAAATCTGCACTTTAAATGAGGGTTATTTAATCAATGGTTCTTTACTAGACTAAAATGCTGTGTAGATATGCCGCCCTCCTTTGTAGAGTGCTTTAGATATCATGGTTTATTGCCCTTGGTCCATCCTAATTACTGCACCAGTAATAGATATAGAATGATATGAATTGAACCAATACAAAGGTAGCTGAAAGGTAGCCCTTTCAGTTGGAGTTGTGGTATACAAGTATGCAATAGAATAATACATATTCATATGGAGAAGGTTCATACAGTATGGGGCCGATTCATGAAGCTCGAGTGAAGGATTCGAATTATAAAAACTTCGAATTTCGAAGTGTTTTTTGGGCTACTTCGACCATCGAATGGGCTACTTCGACCTTCGACTACTACTTCGAATCGAACGATTCGAACTAAAAATCGTTCGACTATTCGACCATTCGATAGTCGAAGTACTGTCTCTTTAAGAAAAACTTCGACCCCCTACTTCGGCAGCTAAAAGCTACCGAAGTCAATGTTAGCCTATGGGGAAGGTCCCCATAGGCTTGCCTGAGATTTTTTGATGGAAGGATATTCCTTCGATCGTTTGATTAAAATCCTTCGAATCGTTCGATTCAAAGGATTTAATCGTTCGATCAAAGGAATAATCCTTCAATCGCAGGATTTGCGCTAAATCGTTCGACTTTGATATTCGAAGTCGAACGATTTTAGTTCCTAGTCGAATATCGAGGGTTAATTAACCCTCGATATTCGACCCATAGTGAATCAGCCCCTAAGTGTGTTTTGCAGTTAAATTCTAGAAAGAGATTAAATTGATGGAAATTGAACCAGTTCCTCGTATAGGTTATGGTCAGCTAACAACAATTTCATCCATATATGACTTGTTAAGATGCTAGGCCATTAGAGAGATGTATCTACTGTTCCACTACTTGTACCACTGGGCCAGTGGGACACTAGGAAAAAATATGGTGGACCCCCGGGGAAGGGGGATTTGTAGCGTGGCCTGTGAAGGTGGGGGGGTTGGGGGCCCATGCGTATGTCAGAGGGGTGTGTATGAGCCCCTAATGTGGCAGCCCCGGTGGGCCCAGACGAGCCCTATTCCGACGCTGACTACTACTATGGCAATGGCTGATGTCGGTGCTTGCCAACTATTTCCTTTAGTGGGACAATTCAGTTAGCTAAGACTTGCATAATAAATGAGCAACAGGGGCCTTTACCCATGGCCCAACCATTAACCATTTCATCTACAATAGCATTGAAACATATATAATGAAATATATCCTCGAAATGGCAGACCCTATTACTATTTGTTTTATTTTAAAATTATGTAAAAGATATGTGTATGTTAACTTTAGTCGGGCTATGGAAATCTTTTGAGTGTGGGACAAGCATCAATGTTTTTTTTTTTTTAAATGAATGGTTGAAGCAGGAGACCACCAACAGCTTGTTGGCATTGACAATCTGTCTAAACCCCTATCAACCTGTTGCCTTGAGTTGAGTTGCTTTTGAATAATCCATCACCCGTATGTCCATTTGTTGGATCTAGCAGTATGGACATAGACAAAATCCTAGAACATTTATTCTTTGATTAGATGTGCAAATATTCCTTATTAAATAATATAAATAATAGGATACATGTGCTGGGATTTTGTCTACTTCATGCTGTTAAGATCAAACTAATGTCAAGTTTTGATTCTCATGTTATACTTCAGGCTGTAAAGTGACCCTTTCCCACTAATACCAATCATGACTTTTGAAAGGCTAGATTTCACTTCATTTTCTCCTGTCCCTGTTTAATATCTGCCCAAAGCTATGTGTTCCATGTTGTCCTCTAGTTCTCAATAAATCTTTGGCTTCTTGCAGACTGTAATCCAATTGTGATCCGAGTCAATCAGAGCAAATTCTGATCCTTCTGAGAATTGGCAGTCTCAGACAGTGGGGTAAACGTTTTGGCTGCTCCAACTTCACTTGAAATGACCGAGACTAAGAGCGTATTAGATCTAATGCTGGTGGATCACAATTTACTCTTGAGTGACTGAGATCACATATTCTTCTTTGCTTCTCTTCTAGTTCATTGCCTTTCTATACATTCTGTTTTCTTCCTACTCTTCATGTAAAGATACCTGTTCTACACTAACCTTATGAATATTCCTTTATCTTTATGCAAGAAATGCACATACTGTCTGACTTCCATTTTGCTTCTAGACTGTTTGTGTTTAAGCCACAGCCCAAAGATACAGCAAACTTAGCAGCGAGAAGTTATTGTGCCATGTTGCCCTCTTTGGCAGGTTCATGCCAGGCTCAATATACTTGCATTTTTTCTATTTTTATCTTGTTGCCCTAATATCATCGATGCATCTATAGGGTGGATTGGGCAGCTTGGAAATAAACTTCGATCTGCTGAGGTTCAGATGGCCCAGATGATTTAATATCTTTTGATTGGGTAATATCATGAATATTGTCCCATCACCGTTGCCTTAATGTACAGCCAGGGGCGTAACTACAGAGGAAGCAGACCCAGTGGCTGCAGGGGGGCCCAGGAGGTATAGGGGCCCCATGAGGCCCTAATTCATATAAAATTCCAATAAGTACTGGTAAAACAGGTCAACCTCTAGACATTTTGGGGGCTTGAAAAATAATTTGCTGTGGGGCCCAGTAATATCTAGTTATGCCACTGTGTACAGCCTTGTGCCATCACCATCTTCCCTTTCTTCCATCTTTCTTGGATTCTTGTCAAGTACCACGCCACTAAAATTCAATAATGCCACATATCCATCATCCTGAAATGACTGCCTTCTGACCCATCTGCTGCAAAAAGAACCCAACATTCCCTGTCTGGATATCAACCAGTATCGGTCAGTTCTGGGTAACGTTTAATCTGGCTGCTGAATCACTTGCTTTAGCAGGTTTTTAGCTTATGCAAAGGTACATCATGTTCAGGGTATTGGCAGCTGCACTGGTAAAATTCTGTAAATGCAAGAATGACAAATAGACTGTGGCCACAATGTAGTGCATCTTGTGGTGTCCATCATTTTGTCTCAGTCGCTATGCGCCAAAGCAAGAAGCTCTTATGGAAATATTTCCTTACTCATTTAGTGTAGTGTGTGTGTATCCTTATTGGAGCTAAAACAATCCTGTTCCATTTAGTGAATGTTTAAATTATTTTATTAGTAGAAGTAAATTATGGCGATCCAAATTAAGGAAATACCGCTTATCCGGTAAAAGAGGGTAGACTGTCAAGGTTGGGGTTGTTTTCTCTGGAAAAAAGGCGCTTTCGACATGATTATACTTTACAAGTACATTAGAGGACATTATAGACAAATAGCAGGGGACCTTTTTACCCATAAAGAGGATCACCGTACCAGAGGCCTCCCCTTTAGACGAGAAGAAAAGAACTTTCATTTGAAGCAACATAGGTGGTTCTTTACAGTGAGGACAGTGAGGTTGTGGAATGCACTGCCGGGTGATGTTGTGATGGCTGATTCAGTTAATGCCTTTAAGAGTGGCTTGGATGATTTCTTGGACAGACACATACTATCAAAAGCTATTGTGATACTAAGTTCTACAGTTAGTATATTGTAGATATGGGTATATAAGGATTAAATATATCTTAGTTGGGATCAAGGACAAAGTACTGTTTTATTTCTGGAGTCTATGGGAGACAGTTTTCCCGTAATTTGGAGCTTTCGGGATAAAGGAACTACAGATAAGCGATCCCATACCTGTTGAACGTGTCTTCTGTGCTTGAAATACATGGAAATTGTAAAATTAGAGTTGGAAAAAAGTCTAAGGATTTCTGATCATAACCAGAAATGTTTCCCTCAGCAATTTTTTTTAAATACATAATGAAAAATAAGAAATGTCTGATTGTAAGCTAAATTTATTTTCAGATTTACTTATCTGAAAAATAACAGTTACGGTATAAATTCCATATTCACGTCACTGGAAGTAATAAGTATATTTGGAGACTTGAAAATCCCTAGCTGTGGCATTTTTTGCTGATTATTCAGGTTTTTATGTGCTATTCTGCTGAAATAGCACAGGACTTTGAATGTTTATGTGAAATTGCATTGCACATAATGCTCACAGTCCCATATTTTTCATATCAAGATAAACAATCTGTTTCCATCTCAGTAGTTGGTGGCAGTAGCTATGTTTTGGTTGTAAAGGTTCTTTACTTTATCAGACCTAGTAAGTGTTCTTATATGCTGCCTTTATTTATCATCTGACTATAGTTATAGCTTTAGCTAGCAAAATTTTATTCCAAAAGCTCTGATAAATATTATGTAAAGAAATAGTGCTTCATTATTTATGGATTAGCTTTTTCTCTGTGTTAATTAGAACCTTGTACAATGATAGGCTGGCCACCTGTCTGGTTGTCATCTGGACAGCCCAGTTTTTCGAAGAGCTGTCTGGGTCAAAACAGCTTGCCTGGTTTTCCAAATTAGGAAAACCGGACAGGACTCCACAGGCGATTCCGACGCGCTGCGCAAAAACGCAGGCGTCACAACGGATGCGACGGAAATTAGGTAAGTAATGTTATTGTGGATCGTGTCACATTATTGACGCGACACGACTGTCGGATGCAGTTGCATCACGTTGCATCAACGATCCGACAATAGAATTACTTACCTTATTTCCGTTGCATCCGATTTGACGCCTGTGTTTTTGCACAGCGCATTGGATCTCGCCGGAATCGTCTGTGGAGTTCTGCCCTTATGCAGCAATTGGCCAAATCAACACTCCATAGTCCCACACCTGATGTCACAGCCCCACCCCTCCAACATCAACCCACTTAACCATGTTATTGCTCCCCCCCACCTGCAGTTCGTGGCCGGGAAAGATGGCAACCCTATACAGTGAGGATGATAACTAAATTGGCATACACCAATAGTAATGGCAAAACAATTGTGGCTATGTGTGTGTTTGTGTGTAAAATATATATATCTCCTTTCACTAGCTTGGATTGACTGAGGTCCTTGATAGCATTTATATGTATACCAGAAAGTTACATTACTAGTTTGATTTCCCTATGGGACCCTCTGTTCTGGTATTTTAGTTTTCCATTTGTGATATTGTAAGATGATAATTTCAATATGACACCAGTTGACTTATTGCAAGCCTGCTACTGTAAAGTGTTGCCTTTAATTTTGTCGTGACCCCGGAGCCCATCAGGTCTAAATAAAGCAATTTTTTTTTATGATCCTGCAAGTTCGGGTGTAGCATTGACACCACTGATAACCAGCCATGCCCAGTTAGACTACCTCCTTTTTAAGGCTGATGTGAGTTATGCCTGTGTGAGCGGTTCTGTACCCAATTTGTGATGAGAGTGGTCCGTGCATTTAGCGACCTGTCATAGTAGCTGAACTAACCCCTAAATTGTACTAGATGACCATGCGTGGAGTACCCATGGGTCACGGTGGGGCATGAGACGGCTAGACAGGCCTGCCAAGGACCCTCCGCACCTTATATGTGCTCTACCACTCTGTGCCCACCATGGTGTGAGTTATAGATCAGAAACTACTCACAAAAGGGACCACTCCAAACCCACGCCCCAAACTGTTCTCACGTGGCCGGGTGACAGAACCAATAAAGGACGGCACTTCGGTTAAAAGGCAGGGTTTTTGCAGAATACTGCAGATATACAAAGCCTTACGCGTTTCAGGAACAAGATCCCTTAATCATAGCCTCATGAAAGAACTCTCCATAATAGCTCTTTTACATGTGCTCTATTACTCTGTGCGCACCATTTTGTGAGTTATAGTTCAGCAAGAACTGTTGTTGAGCACTGAAACAAACTAGGCAACAAGAGTTTTTTTTCTATGTATTACCCTCATTGGGTCTTATGACCCGTATATACAGATATACTTCTTATGAATCGCTCCTGGTCCAGATGACTGAGCCCTTATAACCAAAAGGGGTACCATGTAGAAAAACAATAAATTAGTTGTGGGACACTGGCCAGCTGTGGTGCTTATATACATTTGGTCAATTTTAACCTGTACAACCTGATGCGCTCGTCTGTCACGTTGTTTTTAAAGTTAAACAACACGTGGGAACTAACAGCAATCTGATCCTGAAGATTAGATATGTATTTTATAAACAATGTTGCAAACAGCACATGCTTTCAGAGACTCACTTTTGCTACTTTATCTGCAACTGTTTCTATATATGTGCACAAGTATTTTTCTATGTTACACAGGTGTTTTTTTCCTACTCGTAACACAGTTCCTCTTGTTTGTATACAGGGGTTGCCATGACAACCAGAGTTTTCTTGGCGCCATTCACTTCTGGGGGATGGTATTTAGCAGTTTGTGTTGGTCAAAGTCTGGTTTGTTTTATTTATTTATTTGTGTGTGTGTATATATATATATATATATATATATATATATATATATATATATATATATATATATATCATGCACTAATAAATGACTTTTTGATACACGCTTGAAATATCTTGTAAATTCTATTCTTATAAACGGTGAGAAAAAAAAAAGAAAGTGTTACCCATGGGGGGGGGGGGAGACAGACCATACCTGCTTTTCTCTTTATTTAGCATGATCTCTTCCAAAGACACCATTAAAAAAAACTATATATTTTGGGGAGGAGGCTCTATCCTGAAATGCTCGTTCTCCCAGCCCCTGCCTAATGGCGTCTTTGGAAGAGATAGAGTGTGAGAGAAAAGGAAAGGTAAACTACACCTTTTTCTGGTTGCACAGCACTAATGTACATCACAGATATAGTGTTAGCCATGTGGTATTTGAAAGTTTGGCTGAGATTCAACTTTGACTTGCAGTTATTATTCAATCCTAATGCACAACTGCTGCAGTCTTGAGAGAAACGTTGGCTCCTAAACTTGCTTTTATTGAAATCATCCTATTGCCGCAATTGGCTACATTCATGACATTAATCATTCATTGCTTCTACCCATCCTTCTGTTCAGTTTTGTGGGGAAACCTATGGATCTCAGAGGAACTGAATAGCATATGCTGGCATGGATATTGACTATTTCTTTACTTTGTTATATACACAGTGTTAGAATATTTAAATGTACCCACCCATAGACACCTGTAATAACAGGCACTGATACTGCCTTTTTAGTGCAGAAAAAATATGGCAGGCAAAGGTCAAAATACACCCCATATACCATTGCAGTAAGTGTGAGCACTAATTCCCAATACGGTACATTTGTAGAAACCCAACAGGATTAATCATAGTGACAATATTTTCAATATACGAGGTATATTGGGCCACTTATGGGGTTTAACAGCAAAATCTGTCACGTTTATGCACACTTGGTTCAAATGCTGATGTGGCCCATTAAAACATGGTGCATTTTTTACAATTTACTGCATGATATAAATTCATATAATGTCTGTTTAATGATCAGGAACTGCTGAATAAGAAGAGTAGTGATGTTTTGGGATAACATCCGAAAAAGAAGAAACAACACTTGTTGTAAACAATCCTTCTTTTGTTGTGTATTGCACATAATCTGAAAGCAAAATGCTCCTCTGTGACCTTACTGCTGTCACTGCAATAAATCTTTTCAGGCTTTCCAATACAATTTTATTGGACTAGCATAAAAATTTCAACATGCTCTACGTGCACTAGTCTCTGCTCTCACATTGCCTTGCAAAACTGCTGAACTTTTCACTTTAGTAACCAAAGAGTCTGGAAGTTACAAAATGCATAATAATATATTTATGGTATTATTATGAGGTTGCATAAAATGCTTACCAGGCACCACAGTGGTCACAATTCAGTGCAATCATATTTATATAAACATCTGAGTTTTTTAAAAGAAGGTTTTTTTTTTGGTCATTCCAGACCATACCAATGTCTGGTGCCTGCCCTGCAGCCTTTTTACTACATCTGCTGATTCCCTCTTTTGTTGGCAACCAAAAGAAACTCTGTAGATTCTTCTGCCTGGAAAAAATCAGCTTTGGGTGGCATATGCCTTCTTTTTTACCCAAGACTAAAATAGAAACTTGGATCTATTGGTACTTTTTCACAAGGGACTTTCAACTTGACAGTGTTTCATGATGGTCTCTAGTCTGCATTTGGGGCTCACTCCTATTTGCACAGTACCTTGCCATAAATGTTCTAAATATCCTCATTATCATGGACTTGCCTTTTCATTATAAGGTTATCTAGGTGGCACTGGGCAAAAGGATCATCATTTTCCTAAAACCAAAGGTATTGACGGGTGGCAACTTGGCTAGGTTGTATTTGCTATCACTTGGTAGCAAAACACCTGGAATGACCCCTTGTGCCATTGTCCTTAATTATATCCTACTGGCATTTCCACACTCTATAGCACTAAATCGTATCTTCTTGTCTCAACTGTCTCTAGGAGGTCTGAGTCGTCCTTCTGCTAGAGCATATTTATCAGAAAATATATTACTTGCTATTTGTGGGTAAAACTCCAATTCTTTAAAGGAGAACTCAATTCTAAAGTTAAAAAACCCCTACCCTACATAGACCCCCTAAGTCTTTACTTACCCCTCCGCGCAAATTGTGTCCAGCAGAGTTGACACACACCATCTTCTGCTGCTTTGTAATCTTTGGAATTTGACCAGCACTTTGGCAATTTTCGCGCAAGCGCAATTATTGCGACACAGAAAATTGCTCCAACTGCACATGCGCCGATACAGCACTTACTTCCCCAAGATTACAGAAGAGAAG
Organism: Xenopus petersii; assembly: GCA_038501925.1. NCBI lineage: Eukaryota > Metazoa > Chordata > Amphibia > Anura > Pipidae > Xenopus > Xenopus petersii. Next base: position 19,502,692 of record CM076685.1, on the reverse strand, counting down.
AAGATGGTGCCCGTGAATTCCGCTGGACAGAATCTGCACCGAGGGGTAAGTAAAGAGTTGGGGCATTTGCCCAGGGTAACACTTAAAGGGGAAGGAAACCTAGTTGGCGCAAACCCACCCGCCCCCCCTCCCATTTGTTGCCCACCCTCCCTCCTCCCCCCTGGCCTACCCGTCCCGCAGGGCAAATGCCCCTAACTTGTTACTTACCCTTCTGCGCAGGTCCAGTCCAGGGAGTTCACAGACGACATCTTCTTCCACGCAGTCTTCTTCCTGCTTTGAACGGTGCATGCACAGTAGGATCATTTCGCCGGTGCGATCTACTGCGCATGCGCGTGACTTTTGGTGCATACGCAGTAGATCCGTACCGGCGAAATGATCCTACTGCGCTTGCGCCAAAACGCCGTTCAAAGCAGGAAGAAGATCGCGTGGAAGAAGATGTCGTCTGTGAACTCCCTGGACTGGACCTGCGCAGAAGGGTAAGTAACAAGTTAGGGGCATTTGCCCAGCGGGATGGGTAGGCCAGGGGGGAGGAGGGAGGGTGGGCAACAAACGGGAGGGGGGGTGGGGGGTTTGCGCCGACTAGGTTTCCTTCCCCTTTAAGATGAGGGGGGGAGGGCGGGTCAATGTAGGGTAGGGGGGTAGGGGTTTATAAACTTTAGGGTTGAATTCTCCTTTAAGATAGCAGGAGTAGATTAAAATAAAAACCTAATTGAAATAGTTTTTCACTGTCGAAGAAGTTTTGTACCATGGTCTTTTCAGTAACCTCTAACAAACATTAGCTCCAATGTGTGGTTTACCAGTGCTGATTTATTTGCTTCTGAGTAGCCACAGCTGGTTTGTTGCAGCTTTTTTTTTTTTTTTTTTTAGAACACTCCTCTCAACAGAACAAGGTGTACCTGAGAACCATTTATGCATGTTAAATCTACCATGTTCTCTCTTGGCAGCTTAAGCTTCCTGGCACAAGGTGACCAAAAGTTAACTTGACATGGGAAAGTTGCCTTTTGGAAACTACTTGTTTGGATTTTACAGAGGCGTAAAGCATAATAAATTACATTTTAACTTTTTAACTCCGGCCGCAAGCAAATTATATTGACACCTCTCTTTGGATAAAGCCCCTAAATCATTTTTGGTTTTAGACTGCAGATAAATTCCACCATAGATAAAATATATTGTAGAATTCTTTATAGTTTTTACCTTTGAAAAACATGTTCTTAGCCATACTAACTCTCCTCCTGTAGCAAAGTTTGCAAATATGCCACAAACATATTAATCGTTGGTGTTGTTGTCCAGGGTGCTATTAACGGTAAATATGTCATTGCATTATATACCCACAATTCAGCTATATACAAGATCATATCATACTTTTCTTGAAGGCCTTTTCTAGACATAACTAGTCTGTCTAGCTGACAATGTAAAGGGCCCAAACCAGTCTTTACAAGGTTCCAACCTGAAGGGATGAATTTTTTTGCTGTCTTGACTATATCTATAACTATAGCAGGTTGACGTAAGTCATAGGATAATAGGGAGCATGACCAAATATTATTATTTTTTTATTATTATATTTTCGACATATTCGATTCATTATTCATGTTTATCTCTACAGTTTGTAGGGAAATGGTTAATGCAAAATAGCTTATGTATTCAGCTGCCCAATTCTTGTCTTGTCTGGTGTTCAGTTTACTTTTTTCATCCTTTGCTGTATTGTTGGCAGCCTAAATTCTTTTCAGCCCTAAGAAGCCAAAAATAATTTTGTCTCTGGTCCAAATATTAGGGGTATTGTCGGAAGTTATGTTGGGACTGTGATCTGGAAACAAAACTACATTTCTCACATACCTTGTTAACAAAAGGAATCATTTTCTACATATCCAATTATTACTCACAAGTGTTGTTCAGAATAACAGCAACTTGTTGGTGTTTGGTGATTGGCATTGGGCTAAAAATAAGAAGTGTTAAAGACCACATATATTTAAAATCTTTATAGTCATTCATTTTAACGGATTCATCAGTTTGATGCATTGTCTTGTTTCTCATGATCCTTAAAAGAGAACTAAAGCCTAACTAAAGAAGTAGGCTAGAAATGTTGTACATTATGTTTTGGGCTTTTGTACCAGCCCAAGGCAATCACATCCCTTTAGCAGTAAAGATCTGTGTCTCCAAAGATGCCCCAGTAGCTCCCCCTTCTTCTTTTCTGCTGATTCACTGCACATGCTCTTTGCTGCTGTCATTTAGGGACCCACTCACAATATACAGTACACATAGCATATAAATGTCACAATATAAGGCTAAGTACTTAATACAGATAATTACTACGTCAGCTCAGAAGCCAGTGCAATTAGCATCGTAATGCATACCTCCCAACATATTGCAAATAGAAAGAGGGACAAAAAGATACTTTTTTGACCATGCCCATTTTTGTGGCCATGCCCCCTAATTACCATATTCATTTGGCATGTTATTAAATTTTGAACACATTTCTGTGGTTTTTATGTTATTACAGTTTTGCTAATGAAAGTGAATTGTCCTTTAAACTGAAAGTCACAGTTTCCCCAAGAGACCTGCCTATATTAAATTGTTACAATTACTTATTTGCTTATCTTAAATTGTTACAAAAGTATCCAAGTGCACCTGGTTGCTGTTCTGGGCTCTCTGCCAAAAGCCAATTAAGTTAGAAACTTTGTATCTGTTTTTTGGCTGTTCAGTTCAGGAGATCAAGAGAATGTCGGGACATTTCAGTAACAATCCTGGACTGCAGATTGAGCTGTCAATATCGGGACTGTACCGTGAAAAAAGGGACAGTTGTTAATGTAATCAGTCTTGTAGCCAGCTTATATTACTAACCTCATTTTCTAATTTTTTCTTGTAAATTTGCGACAACCCCTAAGCTTAGCTTCTCAACAGCTGCTCAGAGCCCACTGAGCATGTGAGTGTCACAGACACTCTCCAAGATGGTGACCCCCGTGACAATTTTTGAAGCCCTGTCTCATTGCTGCTATTGACAAGCTGAACGTTTAGCCTGGTACAATAAGTTTAATATGTAAAATATGGCTTTTTTTAAACAAATTCATTTATAGGGTTTATTTCTACTTTAATAGTAATTTTATAAGTGACCCGTCTTCTTTAAAAGTTACACCATCAATTGGTCTTTCATTGTTGCTCAATACATTACAAGGCCTATTTCGCACTGAAGAAGCAAAAAGTATTAATAGATGTGCCTTTTATTGCCAAACCACAGTTACAAAAATCACGGAACAGTGTGTATGTTTGTAGTTAACCAAGAGCTGTAAAGAAGGGTAAGTCATTATTTTAATGTAAAAAGATCTGATGCCAGCACCTGGCTAGGCCTGTTTATACTGGACACTTCTGGCTGGTCAGCTATTGCAAAATAAGGGATGCAAAGATGTTGTAACTACCTTCTTACAAATAAAATAAAATATTTTTGGGAGGTTTAAGGAGAAGGAGCATGTAAATGAATGGTCTAGTAGGTAAAGCAGTATGGAAGGTGTAATAGTTAACTGCTGATGTCCCAGGTTGGGCATATTTGATTCTTGGTTCTCTCCCCTTTCCTTCCTATTTCTTCCCTTCTTTCGTCTTGCAGCATTGCTTTTTTTCTTGGCTGACTCAGGATATGGTTTATAAAGCTTTAATAAAAATGAATGTAAACAAGGTGCCAGGGCCAGATGATATACAGTCACGGGTTCTAAGAGAGCTTAGTTCAGTTTTAGACCGGTCCCGATTTCTGATTTTTTCAGATTTACTTTCTTCTCGTATGGTACCTATGGATTGGAGAAAAGTTGATGTCATTCCAATATTTAAAAAATCTCAGCCTGGCAATTATAAGACAGTAAGTTCCACATCTGTGGTGAGCAAGGCTTGTTAAGGGATCACATTCAAAAATTTGTCCTAGTGAATGGCATTTGATTGCTGCTCATAATGTCATAGGTCATGTCAAATGAATTTGATTGCTTTATATGATAAGGAAAGTAAGATGCTGGACAGTGAGGGGGGTCGGCAGTAGATGTGATCTATTTGGATTTTGTCAAAGCATTTTATACTGTGCCTCGCAAATAACTGCTTTCGAAACTAAGGTCTGTTGGGCTTAATGAAGTTGTTTGCACATGGATATGGTGGTTGTTAATGGTACACCAGGGCTCATTTTTGGGTCCACTTTTATTTAACTTGTTCATTAATGACTTAGGGGAGGGTATTGTAAGTAATGTATCAGTGTTTGCGGATGACACAAAACTATCCAGCCTAATAAATTCCATCCAGGATGCGGCATCCTTGCTAAACAGGATCTTGACAAACTGGCAATCTGGGACTGCACTAGGCAAATCCATATTGGAAAAGGACATTTGAGTCCTTGTTGCTGGAGCAAGCAATGGCAGTCAGCAGCATCAAGCACAAATAAGATATTGAGCTGTTTTAAAAGGGGCATAGATTTGTGACAGGATGGTGTCATTCTCCCTCTGTATAGAGCACTGGTAAGGCCCCATCTAGAATATGCCGTACAGTTTTGGTCTCCATCACTCAAACAGGACATTATTGAATAGAGCGGGTACAGAGAAGGGCAACTAAGCTGGTAAAAGGTATGGAAAAATCTCAGCTATGAGAAAAGAGTGGGGTTGTTCATGCTGTAAAAGAGGCGCTTAAGAGGTGATATGATAACTATGTATAAATATATAAGGGGATCATATAATCTCTCTAATGCTTTATTTACCAGTAGGTCTTTCCAGCTGACACAAGGTCACCCATTCCGATTAGAAGAAAGGAGGTTCCGCCTAAATATTCAGAAGGGGTTTTTTCAAGAGTGAGAGCTGTGAAGATGTGGAATTTTCTCCCTGAATCGTCGTACAGGCTGATACATTAGATAGCTTTAAGAAGGGGTTGGATAGCTTTTTAGCAAGTGAAGGAATACAGGGTTATGGCAGATAGCTCATAGTACAAGTTGATCCAGGGACTAGTCTCATTGCCATTTTGGAGTCAGGAAGGAATTTTTCCCCCACTGAGGCAAATTGCAGAGGCTTCAAATTGGGTTTGTTGCCTTCCTCTGGATCAGCTCACATTTAGGTAGGTTATATAAAGAGTTGAAAGGTTGAACTTGATGGACGCATGTCTTTTTTTCAACCTAACTTACTATGTTACCGTCCCTACTGTTTCCTCTTTTATCTCTACCATCTCCCAATTACATATGTGATGTAATGGTTGCCCTTTATGCAGAAATTTGTCAAATAATTAATCATATTGTAATTATCTTCCATCTCAATTGATCCATCCCCTTCCACTACCTGCACACTTTCTCTCTACTTGCCAAGCATTGTCGTTGGGTGCCAGGTTAGCTCTGGCAGCATCAAGTGCAGTCTTATTAAGAGATTGTCCTGCTAACAGGGAATGCAAGCAAAATGAATTATTGGCCTTATAAGGTGGTCTACTGATTCCCAGGCCCACTGTGTTCTCCTGGCAGCTTGACATGCCTTTGTGTACTCCTCCATGGGTTTTTCAATTGCCTTGTGTCGGGATAGCACAAACTGGTGCCCCAGCTCCTGTTGTCTGAACTATTTGGATATTCTTGTTTATTTGTTCCAGGAAGGCGTTCACCGGGGATTCTTAATACTGCTGTATAGGAATCATTGGTTTAAATTATACTTTCCATAGATAATCCAGTTATATGGTGGGAAGAAAGATTATCAAAGATGTTTTTTCTGGATAAAAGATGCTTGCAGGGGTACATTATTATATATAATGTATGTTCAAAGAACATTTTAGACAGCTAATGGGGATCTTTGTTAACATACATCAGGTGGCCCCTCCTTTAGACTTGAGGAACATAATTTTCCCTTGAAGCAACCAAAATGGTTCTTCACGCTGAAGGCAGTTAGGTTTGGGAATTCCTTTAAGGGTGATTATGTGGTGGCAAATTCTATTAATGCCTTTGAGAGTGACTTGGATGACTTTAAACAAAATAGTAACCAGGGCTATTTACATTTCTACAGTTAGTTTTATTTATGTATATACAGCCCACACTATGTAACTATAATACAGTGTGTACGTAGCCTTAGCATGTCTGAACTGAAAGTACTGCTCACTAGATCAAGCAACACTTATAATTGTTCCCAATTTGTTTCAGTCCAGCCTTGACCAGATTTCTTTCAGATTCTAGCAATAGTCGGCCAACATAGCCTTCACCTAAGAACAAGGAAAACTGGAGACTTTCCTTGCTTTACATGAAACTTTCCTTATCTATGTTTTGACTTGCTTCTAAAGCCATTCACTAATAAAGCAGGACAGAACATATTCCAACAACTGTAACTGAATATTTGTCACTAATAAAGGGACATAACAACCTCACCTCAACTGTGAAATGTGGGAATAACTCTGAACTTTGTAGATTTCTGTTTACAACACTGGCAGCATAAACCTGATTTTGTGCAGGAGCAGGTTTAACCGCGGTTCGAGCGGGTTCGGGCAGACCCTCACATCATTAAAACCTGATTCATTTATTTAGTTCCTTTTTTTCATTATATGAAACATACCTAGAATTTTGCCTAGTTTGTATGTTTCCGTTCAGTTATGTGGTTTAAAATGAATGGAAACGGATGGAAAAATAAACTGCCTTTTTGGAGCAATTCAAGTGTTCGTAGTTTAGTAATATGGAACATTTCAGGTGATTGGAAACCTCAAAGCTCAATTTTTGTCTGTTTTTCCTTAATTGACTTTTTTCTTTTGTCCTAAGTAAGTAAACTAAAAAGAGGATTCTTTATGCACAGCAAACTTTCTTACAACCTGTAAGATTATATTGGGAATACTACATAAAAATATAAGGATGTTCGTGAAGTCACAGAGCTTTATGCTGACTGCTTTTAACTGGATTAGGGAACTGAGAAGACTTGCATGATGCTTTTATATGAAATTAAAGGGTAATGTTCTAAAAATCAACAGGTGGCACAGCTGACGTTACCAAGCATGCGTTAGAGCTGAAGATATTGCTGTACTGTTTTAAGAGATCATTTTCCTGGGTATTCATGGCTTTGTGCATACAATGTTAGAGTCCATCTTGGGTCTAATTGAGCAGAACCATGCCCAACCTGGACATGCAACCTGAACCACACCCCCAACCTCGCTATTCCACCTAACCAGACCCGCTGCCTTACCTGCATCTGCAAGGGCTTAGTCACCACCTGACCCGGGATATGCACAGCCTGTGATGGATCAACCAGGTAAGAGAACACAAATTTGCTAGATCAGTAGGATGCAAGGGAGGGCTAGACCCACACCAGAGTGGTTATGTATATATTTGTCCTATTCCAGGAGCGAATATATCCCTAATGTTTGTTGAAGGGCCACTTAAAGTGATACTGACACTAAAAAAGAATTCTTCAAAATATTTATGTTCATTAAAAGTTAACTATAGCTCATGTTGATCGTTTTTATTCATACGTCGGTTTTTGTAATTAATTATTACTTGGGTAATGTAAAAACATCTTCAAAATTAGAGATAGCAATCAAACACAATGTTTTCAAAGATTTAATAAAAGGTTTAATTTCTGGCGTCAGTCTCTCTATAGTCTTACTGGGAACAACAAATTGCCTATGGATGGAGTCACCTGGCCATCAAGGGGGCACAAGTCATGGATATCAAAACTTGCCCATTTGTCTCTCATCAGATGCTGCTTTATGCACTGCAGGACAATATTTTACACAAAATCTTTCCCTACAATGCATGTTTGTACTTATATCCCGCACTGCCATATTGCCTAGTCTATAGTAAACTTGAAAAATTCGCCATACATTGACGATTAATGGTAATTACATGAAAGTGTTCCCTTCTCTTCTTTGTACAAGAGTCGTATTCATTCCCTTAGTGGCATCAGACGTACAGAAAGAATTGTGTTAAAACTGACTTAACCTTAAATTGGGCGCTGCGTAAGTACTTTAGGAATGCAGACTGAAACTACTGATTGTGAAATCCATGGGCTTTTCAGGGATTCCTGTGAAATACACTATTATATGGGTGACTGGCTGTCCAGAGCTAAATGCCCATTGTGGTCTAAACTCATGGACGGGCATAGGTGAAGGGTTTAGGTGCAAACGTGCCATACGTAGCATTACCAACTGATGGGACCAAAGTCTGAATGCTTAAAGGTGGCTTTTTTTAAGTACAAAAATTTGGTTTTCTTGTGAGAAAATCACGTATTTTTCATGAAACTTGCAGCTAGGGTTCCATGCCACCTTTTCTGGAAAAAAATACTGGCCTACCTATGTGTTTATATTTCTACCCTATAAATCACATTGACAAAGCAAATTTTTATCCGTTTTATGTATCTCATAACACACATCTCCAGATTTCCTCAATTTCTGAAGCAAGAATACATTTGAATGTTGTTGTCTTCCAAAATTGTCAGACCCGTATTTCTAACAGCTGCTACAGCTCTGAAAAATACAGGTGATGGATCTGTTTTCCGGAAACCTGTTATTCAGAAAGCTACAAATTACAGAAAGACTGACTCCATTTTATCCAAATAATCCAAAATCTTAAAAATTATTAAGTAACTTATTAATCCTTATTAGAAGCAGAACCAGCCTATTGGTTTTGTTTAATATTTACATGATTTTCTAGTAGACTTAACATAGTAACATAGTAACATAGTAACATAGTAACATAGTAACATAGTAACATAGTAACATAGTAACATAGTAACATAGTAACATAGTAAGTAAGGTTGAAAAAAGACACGTCCATCGAGTTCAACCTTTTTTTTTTTTTTTTTTTTTAAACTACCTGCCAGTTGATCCAGAGGAAGGCAAAAAACCCATCTGAAGTCTCTCCAATTTGCCTTAGAGGGGGAAAAATTCCTTCCTGACCCCAAAATGGCAATCTGACTAGTCCCTGGATCAACTTGGACCATGAGCTATTTCCCATAACCCTGTATTCCCTTACTTGCGAAAAAGCCATCCAACCCCTTCTTAAAGCTATCTAATGTATCAGCCTGTACAACTGATTCAGGGAGAGAATTCCACATCTTCACAGCTCTCACTGTAAAAAAAACCCTTCCGAATATTTAGGCGGAACCTCTTTTCTTCTAATCGGAATGGGTGACCTCGTGTCAGATGGAAAGACCTACTGGTAAATAAAGCATTAGAGAGATTATTATATGATCCCCTTATATATTTATACATAGTCATCATATCACCCCTTAAGCGCCTCTTCTCCAGCGTGAACATCCCCAATTTGGCCAGTCTTTCCTCATAGCTAAGATTTTCAATACCTTTTACCAGCTTAGTTGCCCTTCTCTGTACCCTCTCTAATACGATAATGTCCTGTTTGAGTGATGGAGACCAAAACTGTACGGTATATTCTAGATGGGGCCTTACAAGTGCTCTATACAGTGGAAGAATGATCCCCTCCTCCCTTGACTCTATGCTCCTTTTAATACAGCTCAAGACCTTATTTGCCCTTGATGCTGCTGACTGGCATTGCTTGCTACAGCCAAGTTTATCATCTACAAGGACTCCAAGATCCTTTTCCATAATGGATTTGCCATTAAGGGTGCATTATGGAAAGATCCTTTTTCTGGAAGGCCCCAGGTCCCCAGCATTCTGGATAAAAGGCTCCCATACTTGTTTTTGTTAAGAAAGAAAATTACCTATGTCAGCAAATAGATCAGCCCCTGCACATTCTTCCTCTAGTGTGGAGCTCATTATACTATATGGAACCTATCTGAAGTTCCTGGAATTAGAACGAGAACTTAATGTACCCCAAACTAGGTCATGTAAACCCAAGAGAATATATATAGAAGGGGAATGATCTAGATCAGGACTGTTTAGCTGGAGGACTGTGGAAGGGTGTGACACTAAAAGATACTTTTATAGTCCAAAAGTCTAAGGCACTACCTACAAGAGTTATTAATTTTATAGGTACTAATTTATAGCTAATTTTGTATCCTTGTTACAATATATAAAGATGTTAGATATAAACAAGAAGATCAGTGTCAATATAAAGGCATGAGGCTGGAGGCAGAGGACTTAAGGACCAAGAGAACTCTACATAAATGTTAATGGACATCACCTAGTCAAATGCACCATATAAGGGCTTCAGATCGTCTCAATTTACTCCTGGCTGAACCTGTAGGCATTCCCACAAGATTTTTGGGCCCCCATGTTAGTGAAAGCATGTACTGTAATTAACTGTATTTGTGTTCTTTACATGTCCCTGTGTTTTAGTAGCAAATCCCTTTCTGTTCAATAGGCTTACTGAATAAATTGCTCAGTCTTTTTTTTTTTTTTTTTTTTTTTTTAACAAAGTCATATGACCATGGCAGTACACTGAGCCTATTATGATATCTATAGGTCAGCAGATTAGAGCGATGCACATGAGCCTTGCAGTGCCCCATGTAGTCTACATTTACCAGCTTTTGTGGGAAAAACAATACAAGCCTTTCCTACCCCTTTCTGTCTTCCCTTTTAGGGCAAGACCAGACGTGGCGTTTTTACGTTGCGGTTTTAAAAAAGCTCCATCTGGCGTAAATACACATAAACTGCACTACCACTGAAACTAATGGAAACAAATTATGGCAATTCTCACAGGGCGCTTGCTAGCTGAAATCCGCCATGGGACGCCAGTATTGGCGTTTTTTAGCAGAAAGGCCAATACGTCAAGAATCTACCAAGTCATAGACTCTATGGGATGTGCAAGTTTGAAACCACACTTTACTTAATACACAGCGTATTTTAAATATGGCGTCCAAAGTCTCGCAAGATAAATAATAGTGGATTTGGTGCATCCCTATTAAAAACGCATGTTGACGGTCGTGTGTGGTTTCAGTGGCGTATTCACGCCCGACGGAGCTTTTTTAAAAATGCAACATAAAAACGCCCTGTCTGCCCTTGCCCTTAATAGCATTGTTATTTCTAATAGGAAGGTGGTGACAATCCTAGTGCACCTATATTTGTCAGCAGACCCCCCTGTTCCACAGTTAAAGGACTGACTTCCCCTTACCTGTTCCACTGAAATACATAGACACGTCATGTTAAGTTCTCTGATGTTGCCTGAAGCAGGGGGCTGGGTATGGGCTGAGTGGGGCATGGCCAGGGGCATGACAGGTGTAGTCAAGATACCATGGGACACTTCAAATTTAGGTTGGTTTGTTGTGTGGGGAGTCTGATAATTAGGCCTAATCATGCCAACCCCCCTGTATATGTCATGGGTATAAAAGACAATGGATTTTCCCATGTTCCCAATATTTAGGATGGGGGCTGTTTTAAAAAAAACGACTGTTTCTTTGCTACATATTAGGGGTTTTACCCTGTGTGCATTTTACAGGAATGTTACGAGCTCTGGATTGATAGTATATAAATCTGCCATTACAAAGAGATATTGGGGCAAATTTACTAAAGGGCTAAGTGAGTAACGCTGACGTTATTTTGGTACTTTGCCAATTTACTAACGGGCGCAGGCATAACTTCACTAGCGAAGGAGATAGACAGTAGTGCAACTTTGCAATCTAACGCCAGACGAATCTTCGCAACGGCCTTAAATGTGCAAATTCACTCAGATGCGGGTTTTACTGAACGTTAGCTGTTCCTCCAGACTTGCCTTCGCCAGCTCAGACCAGGCTAAGTGCAATGGAGTGTATAGGACTTCCTAAATTTTTTTGGCCGGCACCTTTTCACTTTTTCAGGGTGATAGGCTGCAAAAGTCCGTAAAAATGTTTTTAGGTACCCGGGTTCCCCTCTACATTTTCCAACATATGGCACATAAACTATACACTGGGCTTATGTGTAGGGCAATATAACAGCTCTATTTTTTTTTTTTTATTAAGGTTCACTGGACTTGTGTAATGAAATGTAATGTATTTGCTGCAACATATATGTGCATTGAACGTTATCGTTTCCCGCCGTATGCAAATTAGCCAATGCTAGCGCACCTTCGCTTTGAATGCCGAAGTAACGCTAGCGGAAATTCTCCAGCATTCTGCACCCTGGAACCAAATTTGCATTTTAGTAAATTAGCTTTGCCTGAGCGAATTTTCGGCTGGCGAAGTGTAGCGATGGGTGCGAAGCTGACGAATTTTCGCCGCTTAGTAAATTTGCCCCATTGAAGGGATTTATCTGAACCCCCTTATGCGATGGTAGCTTCCATTATATAGTATATATGCTGAAGGAACAATAGAGGAGAGAATGTGCTGATTTAAGCAAAGGTGATCACTGTAGATTAACAACATATTTCAATGCTAAGTCAGCAGAAAAAAGGATGGAATAACAAATGTACTCTTTTTGATGCATTCTTTCCTGAAGGTTCAAATGACAGATCCTCTTTGTAACCCTTCTGATGTGTTGCATTTTTCTTTAAACGGTACACCCAGTTCATAAGATCCCTTTGGCCACTGCCTCTGGTCCTTTTTAAAGGTTTAAAAGAGTTTTACGTTTCAAGAGTTAAGCTGGTTGTGTACAATGTTTCTCCTATATAATTAGTTTTTAAAGAAATCGGTTACTTTTTAAATATGGGGAAAACACCATTAGCTAAATATACTATAATTATCAGCGGAAGATCTAGTTTATTATATGCTCTGACTATTGCTTCTTGGTACATTATCTGTGTTTTCACAAGGAGCTTTAAATCTTGCTTACCTCTATAGATAGCACTGTAACAGCTGCATTCCTAGTGGCCATAAAAGTGTGTGTTTTTTTTCTTTTTTACTTTTATCTTTGAACATTCAGCTTTCTCTAATTCTTGCAAGGCAGTGTGGCAGCTTCACTTCCCTTGTTGTGTCTCTAAAGAATAGAGATGCACAGAATCCCGAGTGTCTTGCCCAGCTGAATACAAACTCTGCATTGGTTATTTCCCCTTATTTATCAATACATTTGCCTGAAAAATTCCTGTGCGAGGAAAAAAATTTGAAAAAAACATGAAAATTGTACGAAAACTCAAATCATACAAATTTTTCGGATCTTTGCCCAAAAACCACAACATTTTAGGATTATTGCCCAAAAACCAACACAGATCAGGATATCTTCTGGACTTCTACCATTGACGTATTTACAACCTCAGCAGGTCTGAGATGCCGTATTTTCGGATTTGGGCTTTTTCCATCCTCCGGGTATAATGAATCCTGAAAAATGTGTTTTTTTTTCACTAAAAATTCGGATTTTATAGTAATAAAACCTCAAATTTTTCAAGTTTTTGGCATTCAGACTATAATAATAAATAACCCCCTTAAAGTCCCCTTAAATTTATTTTGCTCATATTTGCATATACAGTTTAGATTTCTGATTTTGGTTTGTGATTTGGGCAAATCTTTTGTGGTGGATTCAACATTTGGCTGAATCCTAAATTATGAAGTTAGGGCATCCCTAGAGTAACTCCACCCCAGTAGTAGCTTTTTTGTTATTGCTGGTAGTGCATTGATCAGTGTTGGACAAGCTCCAGTTCTCGATTGGGGGATCACATGGGGGCCCTTTTTGTTACCATCATGCATCATATCATCAGGAAGCTCCAGTTATAAGACTTACTAGGAACAGGCAGAAGAGGTATCATAAAAACATTACTGTGTAAATTGGGGGGGGGGACTTAAAACCAATTCACAGTACAGTAAAACCAATAAAGTATTATTTTTAGCCTACTGCCAAGTTTTGTGCTATACACTTGGGGGCTTATCTTGGGTCTTCTTCTCCCTAAATTGACATGGAACATAGGCATCAACCTCTACCTGAAAATGAACAAGCCTGTTGAGGGATAAAATTACTTAAAACAAGGGAAGAACATTCTCAGAAATTTTTCCATTTTCCATTACAATAAAACAGACTAAACCAAAATCACCATTACTCCTTTTACCCCAGATTATGGCCCTGACTTATTTACTCAGGTTATTTTTTTTATTATTAAAATTTTGTATTATTGCAGACTTGGACACTGTGCTTCTCCCCATTCCTGTTATTACACACCCTGCTATCATCACTTGATGATTCAATGAGCTACTTGTGTGGAAATATTTCTTTGTTCCTAGAGTGACACGCAAGGTTCCTCAATTCATGTTTCATATTGAAATACGGTAAAAATAGCTCATTTAGTGGATTTATAGCTGTATTTATTACGAACATGTAGTATCTGTACTTTTTCAAGTAAGGCCCTTGTATTAAAAGTTGTTTATGGGCCCCTATTTAGAGCAGTGATCCCCAACCAGTGATTTGGGAACAACAGGTTGCTCACCAATCCCTTGGATGTTGCTCTTAGTGACCTCAAAACAGGTGTTTATTTTTGAATTCTTGACCTGCAGGCAGGTTTTGGTTGCATAAAAACCTTGATTCTATTTACATTTGAATTGTGGCTCAGAGGTAAAAAATGTTGAGGACCTCCAATGTAGGGCCACAACCCATGTATAGCAGCTATATGCATGTGAAGTTCTAACCCGTCCATCACCTTAGGAACATCTATTACTCCCTTCTGGTGGGTATTTCTCAGGACTCCAGTCTTGGTCGAAGGAGGAATTTGTTTGGGGCAAAAAAAAAAATCCCTTAAAATGCAGATTGCACAATATTATAACAAATTATAGTCTTTAAAGTGCAAACCAATTCATATTGATGCTTTTTCTATGCCTTTTGCGTAACCATTGCCACATATGTTGTAATCAATGTGATTGTCAAATGTCCTGCGAAAGTTGTTTTTCTCTTCTTGGCCATATCTTGTGTTTGCTGTTAGATGTTGCAGAAAACATGCTGATTTAGCAGCTTAATAAGCTCAGTAATAGTTCCGCCTTTTATATGGCATATCATAAAGACAGGTGATTTCATTGGGATAATTGTTCTCATGTCTCATGTGTGACCTGCAAGAACTTCATGTTGAGAAGTGAACTGCTTTCATGGAAGGATCAGAGCTGTTTTATCCAGTCCAAAGGTTTTTGGAAAAACACATTGCCACTAAAATGCTAGCCAGGTGCCAATCCTAGCTACTGGGCACATCATCAGAGGCACAGATCTTGACTGCCAAAAGGGCTGTGGTCACCATGAGCTAGTTAGTATAAAACCCAAAACTTAATGTATAGCCTACTTCTTGGTTAAGCTTTAGATGGCCTTTATAGTTCACATAACTGTTTATCTATTGACATTTTCACAGCTTAGCTGGGACTGCACAGAGCCTGTGTTTGTAATTATCTTGTTGTAGCTTTAGGGCTTTTAGTCCCAAGTAATTGTTTTCGTTGTGGTATTATGCTTCACCAACGTGTAAACAAGCATGGAGAAGAATGTGGAGGGGACCGTGCAGGGCGACAGTGCTGGTCAATGTTACACAGTCCATTATTGTTAAAGGAAACTATGGGAAAACATGTTTTTAACCTCTGAATGTGGTTCTGTGTGCTTTATTTATGGAGAATACAGATAGGATTAAAGCAGACAGCAACATACTGTACATGAACCCCCCCCCCATCCCTGCCAAATTCTTTACCAGTTATTTCGCTACTGCACAGGTTAAGGATCCATTATCTAGAAACCTGTGAATAGATCTCATACTTATACATTTCACCGTTCCCATGCTTTCCTTATTTTTTTGTATCCTCTCCTCTGCATTTAGAACAATCCTAGCCCTAGTATGTTGTTTCAGCTTCATTTTTAACTTCTATTTCCCTTGCTCTACGTTGTAACAGGCCTGGAGATTGGGTCACATTTGGTCTTTTCCTAATGGAAAGAGAATTTGGGCTGCTTACAGTTAATATATAGTAAATTTGTGTAAATAAAATTAGAACAGGGTTACCCAAAATGCCAAGGGTCATTTATAACCACACAGATTTCCCTGCAGTCATTGTGTGTTTTTAACCCCATTCATTCAAGTTACTTCAAAATGCACTCTTTGCTCGGTCCTTCTGCCTCCTGTTCCAAATTAAGCACTGTTGCACCTGTTGATACAGAGGCACCTTGGAGTAGAGTCCTGCAGCGGGTCGGGTACCCACTGGTTACCCGCAAAAACCTGCAGTACCCTGCGGGTTGCAGGTAGAAGTTTCTGGAGCGGGTATAGATGCGTGTCAGCAGTTCTCTGGCTTTGTGGGTCACGGGTCGGGTAGCGGGTCTTCTCAATAGCGAGTTTTACTCCTTTTTTTCTGATCACGCCTATGTCTAATTATGTTACTTCCGGTTTACAATGACAGCACTTCCTGTTACTTGATGGTCATTGGGTCGCGGATCGGGTTGCAGATAAGGTACTTGCGGGTCGGGTAGTGGGTCTAAGTGTGTAAGTATGCGGGTCGGGTTTAACAAATTGGTTCCTCGCAGGACTCTACCTTGGAGCTACCACCACCTCCGGACGATGCAGTAGCTTCAGGGTTCACTCTTGCTCCAAACTGTGATTGATCCTTTCCCCTCTCAGATATAGATTTTTCAACATACTAGATAGAAGCTTGATTTTTTGGTCTAGCTTCAATCCCTAACGTGCACATACGTTTAGACCTATATAGATAGGCATTTGCTTGCAGTTAAAAAGAGACAATGTATTGCATGCTGTGTGTGCATGTTTCTGTGTTATAGGACTAGAACTTTGCATGGAAAGGTATGAAACGTGAAAAGAAAACACAAATTCTTCTTTTTAATGACAAGCAAGTGGGTTACCTGTGTGTATGTGTACCTTTAAGGAGGCCTTTAAGGTAGTGACTAAAATTCACAGTAGAGGGTCTCGGTGGGATGGACAGAGGCTCAAGTTCAGTCGACACCCACCCATGGCCCAATTTGTGGTTAAACGCGTGTGTCCCGTGGGCACATCACTACTGTGCCTACAGGCCAGGGGTGAAGCATTCGTGCCACAATGCAATTTAGTGAGTGTCCATAATCTTTAAATACAGGTATGGGACCTGTTCTACAGAATGCTTGGGACTTGGGGATCATTATTGTAGTTTTGATCTCTAAAAAATAATTTAAACATTAATTAAATCCAATAGGATTGTTTTGCTTCCAGTAAGGATTAATTCTACACTTCTATAAAGCTACAAGTGTACATACACCAGTGTACACTAGTGTAATAATCAGGCCAGATGTACTGTACTTATTTACTGAACCGGATGAATATTATTATAATATATTGACTTTTATTATTATTATTATTATAGAAATTGACTTTTAATCATTTAGGCACTGTGGCTTCCAAGTTTTGAAACCTTCAGGTTGTTCAGATTTCCTGGTTGCTGAATTTTGCCTGTTTACAATGATGACTAGTGAAGGTCAATATTGGAACCTTTTGCTACGTGTTCTTTTAGCCCATCAGTTAACAATCCCTCTGCGTGCAAGCTCATTATACTTACTCGCCAAAGAGACACAATAGTACCTTGCGTTTATTTGAGAAAGTGACCTTGGGTGTACCAGAATTTGGCAGTCATGCTTATAAATATCTTATTTTAGGAATGTTCTATTAGATATTTCATTTTAAATATTTTGAAAACAGGGTTTCACCTTCCTATTTCTTTGTGTGGTTTCTTTTTTATTTATTTTTTCTAGTTTTTGGTTATACGTCAGAGGATTTTTGTACAATGTATGATAAATGTAAATAAGAATTCAGGACATTGCCTTTTTTCACGTTTTTATGTGTCTACAGATCAGTCTTAATTATACGTCTGCCTTCTAGACGCAAGTGTAAAAAAAGAATACAGCAGTAATGGAGGAGGAACACTGTTTGCATGTGTACAATAAAGGTGCCTGTGGTGAGTGAGCCAAAACTGGGATTTTTGGGGGGGGGGACTGGTTCTGAAACGGGGCCTGACCCCCTGAAAAGTGGACTGATGGAAACCATAGATCTATCAGTAGATATAAAGCTAGTGACCAATAGAACACTACAGTCGTTTTGCCCACCAACCTTTAATCCTTTTTCAGATCAATTTAAAAGCAGAAAAAACAGTGACCTGGCAGATGTATATTGTCCTTTTAGTAAAATACTGTATTTTCTTTAAATGCAATATAACTAAGTTTGGTTTTCCTTGGCATAGTAGTAGCAGCCTCAAAATGGAGATGTAGTAGGAGATATTGATGGGTAACTAAAATATGGTGCTTTATGGAAACAGGTTTTTAAGATCTCTTTATTATCTCCAAACCCTAATTATACCTATTTTGAAATATCACTACTAAATCAAGAATTAACGTTACAGTTGTCTAGAATTAGACTACAGTAATCACATCTAGATCACATGGTTGTACAAAACGAAGATTTGGACTCTGTAATCTAGAACAAAAAAGAAAATTATATGAAATGATTATTCTTAAAAAAAAAAAAAAAAAAAAATTCATGATTCTTCTTTATCAACACATGTACATGATTGGATAGCCTGGGCTATTGGCTGAGCAGTCGGTATAATTTGCCTACAACCCCTCTGTATGACTTCCCAAACACAAATGTTACTGTATATCCAACCAACCATTATCTAATCTGCCATTATGAATACTTGATATTAGATTAGGCCTGGACAAAGATAAAAAATGTATCATCTAAATGTATCAATTCAGAGCAACTCTGGGAGTCGACGACCCGCCTTCCAAAGCTGCTTTAGAAGGTTAAAAAATAAACTTTACGCTTCAGTTTTAGAAAAAATGAATCATGGATAATAAATGGAAAGTAATTGCAAAAAGTCTTTATTTCTGGGGAACTATCTGAAAACATCTAAACGTTTTTGAAGGTGAACAACCAGTTTAAGTGCCATGGGAAGAGTGTATCTAGGTTTCTCAAATAGGAATCCAAACATTGTGGTGTACTTTATAATCAACCAAAATGTTTTGTTGGGCATTGTTGCTGTTATGAGATTTTCTGTCAGATGTCATGACATTAATGTAGCCCAGATATGGGTATGTTAAAAATGGTAGGCAGGGGTAAGAATAGGAAGTAGTGGGAGGTGGACTGGAGCTTCTACCCAAGATATAAACTAAGACACAACATTGTTATTTATGTCCCTTGCAGCTGATTGTTTCAGTAACAGAAATGTTTAGCTGATAACAGATATTGAAGCCTTTGAGAGCTCGGCGTGGGAGTTGGAAGTCTACGGCTATGCAGCTATCAGGGTTTATATAAAACTAATATTGTGATGTTATGCGGCTTCTCGTATCCCTTTAGGTCCACAAAGCAAATTGAAGTCTCAAATATTTAATGAGTCTTTATTTTCAACTGTGAGGAACAGTCTGTTATCTGTACAAAGCTTTTCATCCCATAATATTTTCTTTTGTTTTCATTGTCCATAACACGGCAATCTCACAGTATTTTAAGAGGGAACAGTACACCGCAATCCCTAGAAGACACACAAATAGGAAATGGATGCTTGGGTGTAACATTTACACTTATCCAAAACATAATACCTTACCCTGGGATTCTTGTAAGAATACCAAGATTGAAAATATGGTATTTTGTTGAAAAGAAATATAATAAAAACAGAGGGTTCCTTGTCTGAAATCTGAATACATTAAAAAAAATGGATGTTTATTGATGTCTTTTTATTGATTTTCATTTAACTGAGTGACCCCAAGTTTGTCAAAATGCAAGTTACAATAAACATATGACCTGGTTCGAAATTAGTCAGAGATGTGCCAGTCTTCAGACCATCATTTTTCAATTAATACCCCCCCCCAAGTTTACTGTCCATATGCTGGCTGTTGTAGACTGATGCTTCTTGGATGCAGATAGAACTTGTACCATAAAGTGCACATTGTTCCTTCTCTTTCCTTATATCAGGGTTTTTCACATTTTATTTCTTGTTCAAGCTCCACTTGAAGGTCTTTAATTTAGTAAGGTCCCTTCTTAAAAGTCCACCTTTGATCAAGGACCCCATAGCTCTAGAAATAAGTAAGGTACAGTAAGTACCATGGAAATGATTGGCACATCAGTCATTGGGGATCCATTTGTATTTCTCGCACAAAACACCATTTCCCCCTAAGTATGACATATGTTTAACCATCATGCTAGTAGTTCAGTGTTGACCTGCAACCCAGGCTTCATTATTAAGCATTATCTTTTATTCTGCTAGGCTCTCCTGATTGACATCCAATGGACAGACCTGCCTACTCCAAGGATTTACCCATATGGGATCTTTTCATTCTAAGGGGCATGTTTACTAACATTGGAGATAAATATCTGGAGAGATTTCTGGAGATATTGCCCATGGCAACCAATCAGCAATTAGATTTAAATAGCCACAGCCAAGTTAGAAAACAAAAGCAAAGATCTGATTGGTTGCTATGGGCAACATCTCCAGAAATCTCTCCAGATATTTATCTCCAATGTTAGTAAACATGCCCCTTACTATGAAGTCCAGCCACTTAAATGAGAAGCAAACCCTAAATTTAAAGAAACCCCTTCCCCCAGCCTAAGTGTTACCCCGGGCAAATGCCCCTAATTCTTTACTTACCTTGACGTGCAGATTCAGTCCAGTGGAGTTCCCAGGTGGCGGGCGCCATCTCTTCTGTAATCTTCTGAATGAGACCAGTGTAGCGGCGCATGTGCATTTGAAGCAATTTTCTGTTTCACGACAACTGCACATGCACCAAAATGCTTGTCTCATTCCGAAGATTATCGAAGCGGCTGAAGATGGCGCCCGTGAACTTCGATGCCTAATCCTGCACCGAGGGGTAAGTAAAAAGTTAGGGGCATTTTCCCGTGGTAACACTTAGGCTGGGAGGAGGGGGGTCTATGTAGGGTAGGGGGTAGGGTTTTTTTTAACTTTTTGGTTTGCTTCTCCTCTAAGGGAGGCTTATTGTGTATAGATAATTGGATTTGTTTGCTTTTGCCCAAAACACAGTAAGAATCAGGTCAGAATGAGACGACTAATGCAGTGTAAAAGATAGGATCCTGTATGTAGTGTTAACAGCAGCACTTCTTAGGGAAATGTTATGTTTGTTATTCTTACTCTACAACCAAATCCTTCTGTGTGTATATGAGCCAAGATTTGCACTGTTTAATACATTCTAGCTGTCTGTATGGCAAAAGATATAGCTGTTTGTTATCTAAATCACTGATTATTGCTAAACAACACTAACGGGCAGATAACAAATATACTATGCATGAAGCAATTTCCCTTTTTAATTCATAATCTTATATGATAGTACAAATAGATACAGTATAATAATGACTAGCAGAGATCACTCAAGTTACCTGTATGTCATAATGACATTCAGAGGGCATATGTTGGGTTTTCTACTTTAATTTTCTTTATTCTTTGTGTATGTGATGCTGGATTATTTCCAGCAAATGCAGGATTTTAAAGGAGAACTAAGCCCTACAAATGAATATAGCTAAAAATGCAGTATTTTATATAATTAACTTATTGCACCAGCCTAAAGTTTCAACTTCTCAAAAGCAGCAATGATCCAGGACTTCAAACTTATCACAGGGGGTCACCATCTTGGAAAGTGTCTGTGACACTCACATGCTCAGTGGGCTCTGAGAAGCTGCTGAGAAGTTAAACTATCGTCGCAAATTATCAAGCAGAAAATCAAGTTTGCCTGTAATATAAGCTGATGCTGCAGGGCTGATTATTCAATTCTGATGCTAATTGCACTGGTTTCTGTGCTGCAATGTAGTAATTATCTGTATTAATTACTAATCAGCCTTATATTGTGATTTATATGATATATATTCAGTATATTGTGCATTGATCCCTAAGCTCAGTAAGTGACAGCAGCACAGAGCATGTGCAATGAATCAGAAAAGAAGATGGGGAGCTACTGGGGCTTCTTTGGAGACACAGATCTTTACTACTAAAGGGCTGTGGTTGCCATGGGCTGGTACAGAAACCCAAAACATAATGTACAACATTTCTATCTACTTCTTTAGTAAAGCTTTAGTTCTCCTTAAAGGGGCATCTCTCCAGCCCTAATAACACTGCTCAAAATCTACCTGTTTAAATCACTGGGCCTCAAGAGCAAAGGGAGTGTTGTGAAGTGATTGTTTTATTATGTTAAACATAAACCAATCGTGAGCTCTAAACAAAAAATGATCTCTTCAGTTTAATACTTCATAAGGTACACAAAAAGTTATTTTTTATTTTAAAGGACAGATGATGAGATCGGCACCCCAAAGTCAATATAATGGTTTACCCTTGACTGGTGCTTCTGTCCACTAATAGGTTTGCTTGCCCAGGGTACTATACCCTGAGCTTTAGCTTAAAAATTTAGATTTTTACTCTTCTGCATCGACATAATAGTACCCTGGACTGGTACCATTTTTGGCAGTCAGGGCACTGACTGAGGATCTAAGGTTTGCACCATCTTGCAACAATATGGAATTGCACAGTACATTCTGAGGGAATCTGGTGACACCTGTACAGCAATGTTATTAATTTTATATGCAATTTTTCCCAATGACAAAGTTTTAAGGTGCAAATTAATGACATAGAATGAGGAGACTGTTAAGGTGGGTGACTGGGTAGGTAGGGCACAAAATATCTGCTGCCAGTACTTGGATGATCCATCTCCCGTAAATTACAGATTCAAACTATTTTCTAATCAGCTGGAAAACCGCCTCCTTGGCTCCTGGTATACATTTGCATATTATAATCAGAGGTTTGGTTTGCAAGCATGAAAGGAGTCAGCCAGTCTGATAATGCTCATGGTAAATAGACAAATCTCTCACTTTCATAAATTCTGATTGGCGACTGTGTATTATGTGTATGAGATATAACCGATTATATGGTCATTCCTATGGTCATTCCTATGTATAAAATCCATTCCCAGTATTTAGGCACTCCCTTCACTGAGCTGGAACAATATGGGAGTAGATAGTCTGGCTATTTTGTTTATCAATTGGACCTAGGATTTCTTTAGCAAATCTAACAAATAAAAAAACAAACAAATACAAAAAGTATTGTAGAAGTGATACCTATATTGGCTAACAATAACAATACATTGCAAGCTTTCGGAGCACCTTCGTCAGGCAAAATACGAAGGGGCCTTGGTGCTCTGAAAGCTTGCAATGTATTTTTATTGTTAGCCAATATAGGTATCACTTCTACAATACTTTTTGTATTGGTTTGTTTTTTTTTATTTGTCATTTTTTGCTACTGGCTAACACGATATTCACTAAGGGAAAAGGGGAAGGGAAGTGGAAGCACTAAATTAAAGTATATATAAGTATAATGGAAGTGCAATTTTTCAATGCACATTCCCTGGGCCCCTGTCTAATAAGTAATTCAGTATAATTGCAAATGCATATGTTTAACAGACAGGGGTTTTTAGTTACAAAGTTATTACTGGCTAACACGGTACCTTCGTTTTTGTTTTGTGTTTAGCAAATTTAGAAAGAGTCAATGATAATTGCACAGAATGTATCAACCAAAAAGAAAAATGAAACTCCAGTACGAGCTGATTGATCAAACAGGAAAGAAGCTGTCTCAAAGGACAATGAGTATAATAATGTAATTAACCCTGTGCCAGTGTGCATCTCACAAAGTACTCACAAAGGAGAACTAAAGCTCACAAAGCATTAGGCTAGAAATCCATGCCTTAAATCGAATCGAACTGAACTAAAATAGAGTCTTCAGTCAGGGGGCAGAAAAGCAGTGGTAAGGTTAAAGCATCTTGATTAACTCTAAACTTGAAAATAGGCACATTCACATATATTTGATGCCTTTAAAGGGATACTGTCATGTTTTTATGGTGTCATTTTTATTTCTAAATTACATTGTTTACTCTGCAAATAATTCACTCTACCATATAAAATTTTATTTCTGAACCAACAAGTATATATTTTTTTTTAGTTGTAATATTGATTTGCAAGCAGTCATAATGCTCATGGTAAATAGACAAAGCAGATGAGACTGTTTTCAGGCAGGCTGTTGTTTCTCCTATTCAATGTAAGTGAAAAAGTCGCAGTGAGACTTGGATTTTTACTATTGAGTGCTATTCTCATATGTTTCAGGGAGCTGTTATCTGATTACATTACCATTGTTCTAGTGTTAGGCTGCTGAACAGGGGAGGGGGGAAGTATGGGTTGATATTACTCCAACTTGCAGTGCAGCAGTAAAGAGTGACTTAATTTTATCAGAGTACAAGTCACATGACTGGGGGCACCTGGGAAACTGATAATATGTCTAACCCCATGTCAGATTTCAAGATTAAATATAAAAAAATCTGTTCTTTTGAAAAACTGATTTAAGTGCAATATTCTGCTGGAGCTGCACTATTGAGATGAGATTTTTAAAATAAACATGTTTTGATGTGCAGAATCCCTTTGAGGATGGACCTTAACTTGTACAACATGTTTAAGAGCAAGTCTAGTGTATTGTCAGTGCTGTTTACAGCCATGTTTGGCCAACCACAGCCCCATGAAATGATATAGTTCCACCTTTTTTGTTTCTTGTAATGCAGGCGATAGAAGTTTTGTGCCCAGCCACTCAGAGCATTGGTTTTGTTCGGGTTAAAAAAAAATAAATAAAAAGACACAACTTAATATTTTGACTAGAAAGCATTCTAAGTAAAACATTTTAAAAATGAAGGCATAGTCGCCCTTTAATTCATTACCTTTTCTTCCTATTACATTATTCTAAATGAAATTGAAGCTGACTCTAAGGCGCAAATTCACTAAGCTGCAAATCGCCGAACGCTAGCGTTAATTCGTTAGCATTTGGCATTTTTGCTACTGCGCAAATTCACTAACGAATGCTGGCGTAGTTTCGCTAGTGTTACTTCGCACCCTTACGCCAGGCGAATTTTCGCAAGCGACGAAACTACGCAAATTCACTAACTTGCGCAGTGTACTGAACGCTACGTTTTACGCTAGACTTCCTTCGCCATCTCAGACCTGGCGAAGCGCAATAGAGTAGATGGGGATTGCTTCCAAAAAAGTCCCAAAAAACGCTGGCGTGTTTTCTACATGATGGGTGATAGGCTGAAAAAGGTCGAAAAATTTTTTGGGGCTCCCCTCCTTCCCCCCTACATTTCCTGACTCATGGCAACTTACCTAGACAGTGGGCACATGTGTAGGGCAAAATACATTTTTTTATTTGCAGATTTGAAGGTTTTCTTGGCATTTGTAGTGCTGATACGTGTTCCTCCATTGAAATTTGAATTTCGCGCCGTATGCAAATTAGCCTTCGCTAGCGTAACTTCGCTTTACATAGCGAATCAACGCTAGCGCAACTTAGCAACCTTACGCTACCCCTGAACGCAACTTCGGATTTTAGTGAATTTGCGGAGCGCTGGCGAAACTACGCCTGGCGAAGTGCGGCGAAGCTCGGCGCCTGGCGCAACTTCGCATCTTAGTGAATTTGCCCCTAAGAGAGAATCTAGATCTTATATGGAACCAAAACATAATTTCTGTTCGTTTTGGCCTGTACGACAGAGCCAGAAATCTTCAGATGTCACTGAATGATCGAGCTAAACTTCAGCAATTGGTTCTAGTAAAAGCTACCTGCTGATTGTTTGCCTTTCGTTACTTTCCAACTTTACTCAACAACCTTGTCCATGTTAGAATTCCAATTTAGATGAAAGCTCAGTAAATCTCCCCCAGCTAATCTCATCCTCCAAGCAAATTTGAGCTGCCATATTGGATAGAAAGCCCTTGACACTTTGTATTTTGTGCCTGCAAATCTAATTTTTTTTGTCCTCTTATGTACAGCAGGTTCATTATATACTGCTATGGGCCTTACATTTAAAACTGAGGCAATAAACCTATTTCAACAAGGTTACTAATAGGAATAAATTACAGGCTCATTTTCCATGTGAAGGGCTCAGTTGCACCCTTGTGAATAGCTTTTTTTAAGGCTCTAAGGGCGCTATCACGTTTAAATTATCTGTACAGCAAGAAGAATGAGATTTGCTGTAAGAACGCTAATATAGTAATGGGCTCTCGTTAAGTAAAACTATTACAGACCAATTTCCAGAGCAAGTAGAAGGACCAGTAATGTGAAAAAATTACATTGAAAGGGTCTGACACAGACCTCAGTACCATAGTTGATATCTACACTTACAACTTGTAATTCAACTGAATTATTTTTAGAGTTTTTGTTGAATAGTATAACAACATTAATAACAAGGGAACCAATTAAAGTTAAAATACAGTACCTTAAAGGGATACTGTCATGGGGAAATTTTTTTTTTCAAAATGAATGTTAATAGTGCTGCTCCAGCAGAATTCTGCACTGAAATCCATTTCTCAAAAGAGCAAACTTGATTTTTTTATATTCAATTTTGAAATCTGACATGGGGCTAGACATATGTCGGACTGGCCCCTCTCTAAATATTTATATTTAAAAAAAAATAAAAAATTATCGGCGCTGAGTAGCGCCGCCTGCGCATGCGCGCCAAGCGGCGCTGTTGCGCATGCGCACCGAGCGGCTTCCTTGCTGAGCCGGCGCGTCACAGTGGGGGGACGGGTGGCCGGAGGGGGGCCCTCGGCAACAGTCCTGGTGGGCCCTGGCCCCCCCAGTCCGACCCTGGACATATTGTCAATTTCCCAGCTGCCCCAAGTCATGTGACTTGTGCTCTGATAAACTTCGATCACTCTTTACTGCTGTACTGCAAGTTGGAGTGATATCACCCCTCCCTTTTTCCCTCAGCAGCCAAACAAAAGAACAATGGGAAGGTAACCAGATAACAGCTGTCTGGTAGATCTAAGAACAGCACTCAATAGTAAAAACCCATGTCCCACTGAGACACATTCAGTTACATTGAGAAGGAAAAACAGCAGCCTGCCAGAAAGCATTTCTCTCCTAAAGTGCAGGCACAAGTCACATGACCAGGGGCAGCTGGGAAATTGACAAAATGTCTAGCCCCATGTCAGATTTCAAAATTGAATATAAAAAAATCTGTTTGCTCTTTTTGAGAAATGGATTTCAGTGCAGAATTCTGCTGGAGCAGCACTATTAACTGAGAAATTTTTTTCCGATGACCGTATCCCTTTAAAACAACAAAGATTATCCTGTAAATGGAAAATTTCATATAAAAAATAGAAAAAAATAGAAATAGAAAAATTTTTTTTTATTCAAAATTACATCTTAAAATTACCTATATACACACCCCATAGTACTCCGCCGTATGTATTTCGTACCTGCCGGTACATGGTCATAGGCTGTGATATGGTATCTTCCCTAGAACTATGGACACGAGTGACTAAAACTGCACTGGCATACCTCCCAACTGTCTCGTTTTGAGCAGGACAGTCCTGCTTTTGACAGTTCAACCCGCAGTCCTGGATTTGTACTGATATTTCCCGATGTTTCTCTTTGATCCGCTGCACTGAACAGCCAGAAAAAGATACAACGTTTCTAAATTAATTGGCTCTTGGCACAGAGCCCAGAACACATACTTAAGATACTTTTGTAACAGATAAGAACAGACACAGCTTAAAGAGCAATTCACCTACATTAGCAAAACTATAATAACATAAAAACCATAGAAATGTGTTCAAACTTTCATAACTTACCAAATTTTGTAAAATCGGCATGGTTATTAGGGGGTGTGGTCACTAAAACAGGCGTGGTAAAAAAAAAATTGCCGCGCTCCGCTGTTTTTAAAATGTTGGGAGATATGCACTGGGGAGCATATAAACTACTACGGCCTACTGTGTACAGGCATTATAAAGACCAAGACTTCTAGTGACCCAGAAGGTGGGACTAAAATTCTACTAACCGCCTACCTTTCACCTCCATGACCACCGTCTCAGCAAATTATGGTTTAGAAATATGGTCCTATCTTTTGGACTACTAAAAGTCACAGTTGGAGTAATGCGTTAAAATACTGTTAATGAAGAGAATTATATTGTGATTCAATTTGAAGTTTCACTTTTTTTTTTTTTTTTGAAGTTCTTTGCACAATTTTGTGAACATTGTTAATAAGGCAAGCTTTGCATCATCCCAAAATCTTGTTTATGCTCCAGAACCCAGTCCACACAATAGCTACACGGTTATAGACAGTGAAGAGGGAGGGGGAATATCTAGAAGTTCACAATGGAAAGTGAAAGTAATTGCATGGCCCGCCTCTATGCCTGAGAAAAAGAGGTGGGGCAGGCAATATATGATTGACGCTAAGATTTTTAAATACCGTTATAACTGATATGGATATTTAAAAAAATAATAATAATTTGGGTTTCATATTTAATTTGAAAATGGCTTTTGTTATACAACTTTTTATGTCTGGGTCCCTTTTAAGAGCAAAATTAAAATTTTTAAGTAGAATTCAACTCTTCTAATGCATAAAATGGGAAGAAAATTTGGAAGGCTGCCCGAGGGATCATTATCATGCATTGATCAGGTAGAACCATGGGTGGGATAGGGGAATATGGATGTTTACCCAAGCAATCAGACAGTGATTTGAAAATCAGACTGCATGGGGGAGATAATGGGCCAATTGATTACAAAGGTGTGCAATGGAATTATCTCTTAAATCAGGGGTGCCCAAAGGGTAGATTGGGATCTACCAGTAGACCTTTAGCTGGTGATCAGTAGATGTCAAGACACTAAATCACGTTTCTGTTTAGTTAAGATATTTTTTCTGTTAAAGTTAGATAAGAAATAGTTAATAAATGATTATTATAAAAATACAAAAATATCATAATAATAGAATACATAATAAATAATAAAATTCTTAAATATAGCACAATAACTTTACCCATAAATCAATATAATATTTAAGCAATACAAAATGCTAGCAATGCTATTATGGATGTAGATCATAATGGAACAACATCACTAAAAGTAGACCCTACATAAGTAAAGTATAGGCACTCCTGTCTTAAATAATTCCAGAGCCTGTTGCATCAGGTGTTAATTGATCCAAGTATTGGGGGCAGATATAATCAGTTTGATCTTGAAGTGGTACAGAAAATTTGACCAACCAGCGATCAATCTATGTATGTGCTTCCGATTGTCTGATTCTTCAGAATGTCATGTGATCAGATCAGTAACTTAACTGGAGGGGGTGGACCCTGGTGCGGGACGTGCCACCGGGCCCCCCTCGGTACCAGATTATCTTCACCGAAATCGGCCGTTGAGGCCGGAAATTGGCAGTGCGCGAGCTGCCGGTGGTCCCTGAGGGGGTGCGGGCCCTGGCCCAATTGCAGCCCCTGCTCCACCGGTAGTTCCGCCACTGGATCAGATTTCAGTCTGGAGAGAGGTCGTAGTCCATATGGAAGATCATGGGTGGACCTGGAGGAAGCAGGTGTTAGTTCTCTTCCACACATCTGCAGCAGTGATGGGCAGCCTGTGGTTCTTCAAAAGTTGACTAGAAGCTTGTAAGGAAACCTCACACATCTTAGGCTTGAATGTAAATAAGTTTTTCTTCCAATTAATATATTTGTAATATTACTGCAATATTTATAATGACATTGGTGAGTTCATGGAGCGCGAGTCACTCATACTTTCGTTTCAAGCCTATGCCTGGCTGTTGCTGCTCACCACTCCAATATCCTATGCAGTTAAGTGAATAACCTGCTTCAAATAATGCAGCTGGATCACCCTTTTAATGTCTAACAAATGGCAACAAATAATAGTTATTATTTATTCAGTGGCTGTCTAATGGCAACTTGGTTTCAGAGCCATTGGGTACCAGAGGCGCCTTTTCCAATACTTCTAATATACTTTTCAACTCCTAATGTAACCTTGAGGTAGCAACAAATGCATTCACTTAGGTGTGGGAAATTCCATTGAAAGTGCATAACGAAGAGAAAATAAAGAGCCCTTCATAAGTATGCATATTATGTACTTGCCATAGAGCTACTGTACAAACTCCCCAGCACAGCAAGCTAATAAAAATGATACTCCTCTGCTGTTTATCTGATCTGATGTCCAAACTATAAACACTTGCTTCACCAGAGATCATTATATTTTGCAAAATTGCTGAAGCACCATTGGCCTTTCCACAGATTTCCAGCCAGACATTGACTGGGCCATTCAAGGTTCTTGGTTTTAAATCATCCCCATGTAGCTTTGGCTGTGTGTTTAAATCTTAGAAAGATGTATAACCTGTCTCTAAAAACTTGAGTTTCTTGCAGAATTAAATATTTTTATCAAGAGTTGCCCTGTATTTAGCTTTATCCAAATTGCCATCAATCCTGACCAGTTCCCTAGATCCTGATGATGAAAAGCATCCACGCAATATGATTTAACAGGTATGGGATCAGTAACATAGAAAGCTCCATATTACGGGACAGCCATCTCCCATAGATGAATTTCCTTTTTCTCTGTAATAATAAAACAGTAGCTTGTACTTGATCCCAACTAAGATATAATTAATCCTTATTGGAGATAAAAAAACGATCCTGTTGGACTTATTTAATGTTTAAATAATTTTTTAGTTTTCTAAATTACGGAACGATCCCTTATCCGGAAAACACTGACGACCTGTGCCCAACCACACCTGTCTTCCCCCCCAGCTCCATTTATAGACCGCCCCATTGAAGATGTCACAAAAGGGGCGGGGCGCACGCCTATTAAACCGGAAGTCAGAAGCCAGCAGTGTAAGGTTGCAGGTTGGGAGAGCAGGCAGAAGAGCTCAAACCCACAAGCAAATGGTGCAGCAAGGCCCGAACCCACCCAATCCATGGGTCCTGTGGATATCATGCAAGGCCCACATACCACTTGTTGAGATCATTCTGAATAACAGGTCCCATGCCAGTACCACCACCATTCATCTCTCTGAAGATGTTTTCTCAGAGCGGTTAGCAGTGGTACTTGCTTTTCACAATGCACAACATTTTGCTGTAACCCCAAAAGTTACATTTTGATCTCATCCGACAAAAAAAACTTTTTTTTTACCATATTTGCTATGTCTGTTACATGTCTTTAGATAAAAAGACCTACTGTATGTAACACCAGAGTTGTAGATGTCCCATTGGCCTACTGGTTGCTTGCTGTCTTAATTATCTCTTTGTCTAATGAGGTAATTGCCTTTAGGTGGATGGCCTTTTACAGGAGTCGTGGTCGAAGATTATAATGATTTTAATGGTGCTCCAGTGAATGTGCTCCAGATGCAGTATTTTTTCTTTAACCTTGACTTTTTGACAGATTCTGATAGCTCCTTGTTCTTCATGTTTCTGTTTCTTCAGATATGTTCTCCAGACACACATATATAGTATTTAGGTTCAATATGGTTATTGCAACACAGGTAGTTTTCAATTAACTAATTATGTTAATTCTGAAGCCATTTGGTTGCACAAGAACTTATTTAGGGCTTTTACCGGCTCCATATTTTTGGGCTACTACAAATTTAGTAGGCAAAAACCACAAACTTGCTACTGTGCCTCTGCCCTCAAAGCTCTCCTTAGATGCTTAACATTTTGTTGATCCCCTCCAGCTATAATATTTTTCTAGAAGTAAAACATGTTTTTGGCCATTGAAAGTACTAATCTTAAAGTTTTGGGTTTCACAGTACGTAGTACTTTAGGAAGGCCCAATGAATTTGGATAAGTGTCTATAGTGTAAATTGGGATGGTGTCGTTTTTTGTAGTTTATAACCTCACAAAATTTCTGCCTGGAAAATATAGAGCTAGCCACATGCCCTGACCTGCTCAAACTTTCTAGAAAACCCCAACACTTTTTGGGTCCATTATTGCACTCTGTCTCTCATAAATACAAAAAAGTGGGAAATGATTTTAACTTTTGTGTTAGTAAATTCTTAAAACATTCTTTAGCTCTTTTTGCCACGTAATACTGATCGGCTTCATTGATCCTCTGTGCTCAAGTGGTCAAAAACAAGATGAGTTGTGCTCATCCACTTGTTATGCACATCCACGGGATTAAGGGAATGTTTTACATTCCCTGTAACAGAATCAGAAGGCTCAAGTTTGTTGCTGCAAACAATTGATTCCCAGCATCCCCAACCTCTGATTTAATTCAAGTTTGCAATCCCTTCTTTAAATTCCAGAGCGATGCCATGAATTAAGAACCTCTCAGGCAACTCCTGTTATCGACTGACTCTCTTTAATGTCTTTATTGCAGTGTCTCATTTACAAGACATCACTTGTTAGTGGTTTCCTAAATAGATCCATGTGCGCATTTTATATTCTCTAATTTTCTAGTAATTCATCACAATCAATAGTCTGAGGCAGGCAGGCAATAAAGAAAATGCATAACCTTTCAGCTGTGGTAGAACCTTTTCACACACTGTCTCGGTTTTACAAATGGCGAATCCCAATTCTGAATCAGATTGGCGGCAGTAAAATGACTATGAAGAAAAACAGGACCACATTACTCACTGCTAAAGCTGTCTGACATTTGCATCATCATCAAGTGGCTGTCTTGATCCCTCTTTGAGGACCAACCTTTCCTTTTTATAATAAGGCTCTCTATGCTGTATAGGAAAGTATTGGTGTAGTAGCCGATCAGCCATAGTTCCAAGTATATGTAGCACTGCAAGTTTCCACTCTAATTGTTTTTATCGTCAAGCTTTCAGGGTCATCCTGTAGCAAAATTAACTATTATCCCCAAATCTTCTCCAAATTGGCCTTCACACTGAGCCAGGTCCTGACTGAGAATTAAAATAGGCCCTGGCATTTCAAGTACACAGAGGCCCAGTCCCCACATAGAGGCCCAAACAGCTACCACCAGCCCACTAAATACTGACTTTCTATGGGACCTTATAGCAGCCCCTCTGGCATTTGCCAGAACCCACAGATTGCCAGTCAGGGCCTGCACTGAGCCCACCACCATTGTTCACTGCTTTAAGGGTTCCCTAGCTAGAGAGGATGCTTTGTGACTAGGTAAAGGAAAAGTGAACAGCTGGGGTAGTTTTCTGCAGGGCAGGCGTGCAGAGAATGGTTAATCACTGCTGTTGCCAGGGTCTTGGGGTTTGGAAATAAAAGATGGTGGTGCAGCGCCCCCCTAGAATACTATTCTGGATGACTGGGGCAGCTGGGAAACTGACAATATGTCTAGCCCCATGTCAGATTTCAAAAATGAATATAAAAAATCTGTTTGCTCTTTTGAGAATTGGATTTCAATGCAGAATTATGCTGCAGCAGCACTATTAACTGATGTGTTTTGAAAAAAAAACATATTTGTGAAGTGTTAACATCAATGAACATCAATGAATCAATGAATTTTTTTTAGGAAAAAAAATTAGAAACCTTTCTCACATCTTTCCTAAGCAGAAGAACATCAGAGCAGCCTCTTTCTTTCTCCTGACAACTTCCTTGACTACTTGGTGGTCAGACTGGTCAGAAAATGACCGGCAGGTGGTGCTGCTGTAGCAAAATTCATTAATGTTAACACTACACAAATCCTTTAATATCTTGGAATTAGGAAAAAATAAATAATGAATGTATATTGCAAAAGTGCTTCGAATAGCATCTTCGTCAATTTTACATCGACTTATTATTAAGGTTTACTTATCCTTTAAAGAAAAAAAGTCCTGTCCAAATATAGGGGTTAAGCAATTGGAGATACTGGCGGGTTTTTTTCTATGGTTTTCAACTGTATGTATTGCTATTGAAAGCAGTGTCTGCTCCTTTCTATTTTCTGCCCTGGAGGTTCAGATTACTGAAACAATGTAAGACAAGGCAACTGATGACCAGACCTGTCTTTGCTGGGGACCGCTTCGTCGCACTTCGCCAGGCGTAGTTTCGCCAGCGCTATGCAAATTCTCTAAGATGCAAAATTGCGCTCAGGGAGGCAAATGGTAGCGAAGTTGCACTTCCGTTACTTCGTCAGGCAAAGCGAAGTTACGCTAGCGTTGCCTAATTTGCATACGGCGCAAAGTTAAACTATAATGGACATCTATGCTGCAGCAATTACATTACACTACACAAGCCCAGGAAACCTTTAAAAAATAAAATAAAGTTGTTCTACACATGTGCCCACTGTATCATTGAGTTGCCATATGTTAGGAAATGTAGGGGGAAGGAGGGTACCCCCCCCCCCAAAAAATTACGATCTTTCTCAGCCTATCACTCTTAAAAAAGTAAAAGACGCCAGCGTTTTTTGGGAGAAAAAAATTTCAACTTTTTTTGAAGCAAGCCCTATCTACTCTATTGAACTTCACCTGATCTGAGGTGGCGAAGGCAAGTCTGGCGCAAGAGGAAACGTTCAGTAAAATGCGCAAGTTAGTGAATTAGCGTAGTTTGTTATGTCGCCTTAGTGCAACTTCGCCTGGCGTAAGGGAGTTAATTTACGGTGAATTTGCACTCGCGTTAGCCGCTTCGCGCTTTAGTGAATTTGCCTCTAAGACTTTTGCAACATTGTTTAAAAAGTAACAACCAAATGCTGCTTTTTTTACAAACTTGTTTATCAACTTTAAAAGCTCTGAATAATAAATAAATATGTATTGTAAAGTTTCTTAGAATAATTTTTTTCTTTTATTAGGTAATTTTGTATTTTGGGGTTGGCTTGCCCTTTAAGTGACTAATAGATACTGTTAGAGCAGGCTGAAAGAGTACACTAATCTGAGGTCATTAGGTGCATTATTTAATTTATGGACTGCCTTGTTCAACTTTTTCCTGTTTAGTTGTCAGTAAATTATATTGCCTTTTTAGCTGTGCTGCTGCAAACTCCAACCTGGTTTCCATGGGTGTGTTGTGCACAACTTTGATATGCATATATAGCAGCAGTCGGACAAAAGAGAGCAGGCACAATGCATTGTGGTTATCTGAGTGATGCAGCATGTTCATGACTGTTCATTTGCTCTTTAGTGTTGCTTATTGCCACTTACCATACCTTAAAGGACAAATAAAGTTAAACTAAAGAAGTAGCTAGAAATTTTGTACATTATGTGTTGTGCTTCTGTACCAGCCCAAGGTAACCACAGCCCTTTAGCAGTAAATATCTGTCTCCAAAGATGCCCCAGTAGCTCCCCATCTTCTTTTCTGCTGATTCACTGCACATGCTCTGTGCTGCTGTCACTTACTGAGCTTAAGGACCCACTCACAATATACAGTACATATAGGATATAAATGTCACAATATAAGGCTGATTAGTAATTAATACAGATAATTGCAACATGGCAGCACAGAGACCAGTGCGATTAGCATCAGAATTTAATAATCAGCCCTGTAGCATCAGCTTATATTAAAGTCCAACCTCATTTTCTGCTTGATAATCGGCAACGACCCCTAAATTTAGCTTCTCAACAGCTGCTCAGAGCCCACTGAGCATGTGAGAGTCACAGACACTTTCCAAGATGGTGACCCCCTGTGACAAGTTTGAAGTCCTGGATCGTTGCTGCTATTGACAAGCTGAAACTTTAGGCTTGTGGGTATAAACCATGGCATTTTTAGCCCTATTCATTTTTAGGGTTTAGTTCTCATTTAATGTCACTTACCATATTGTTGTTGTTACTTTTAATTTAATTAATTAATTAATTAATTAATTAATTTTAATCTTTTTATTTAGGCCCTCTCCTATTTATCTTCAAGACTGTCGACTGTCTAATTGTTTGGGTATAGTAAGTAGGGTAAGTGAGTTTTAAGGTGAAAACCCCCTTTAATGTCACATGTAGGGATTTTTAGTTGCCTGGGTCACTGACCCTAGAAACCAAAGTTTTATGATCAGTGTTAGAGAGAGAGAGTGAATGTAAAAAAAAATGATCACTGAGAATGTGAACCGGCAGAACCATCTAGATTTCTCCTGGTCGCCAATCAAAGCTGGGAGCCTGCACACTGGAGATTGCCAAACAAACAAGGGGGCAGCTGATGGAACATTAAATGCAGTTCAGGAGGAGAAAAAGTGGGCATTTTGGGGTAGAGTCCTGCAACCCGCATATTTACCCACTTTGATCCGCTACCAAACCCGGACCTGCAACTGCCTTATCCGCAACCTGACCCTCAACCTGCTGACCACCATCAAACAGGAAGTGATGTTGCTGCACACCGGAAGAAACATCATCAAAAGTGGGCGGGGACAGAAACAAGTTTTGTAAAACTTTAAAAGGAGTAAAATATAGACCATATTACATAAGATAAGGAATTTACATGAGTCCCGCAACTCGACCCGCATCTATACCCGCACCTGAAAATCCTCCCCTCATTCCGCAGGGTGCCCTTTTTTTCTGCGGGTACCCAACCCGCTGCAGGCTCTACTTTGGGGCTTTGTTTTCTTACTAAATATATTTTCCATTTTACAATATTAAACGAAGATCATAAAATGCATTTGTATTTGTAAGAACATTGCTTGTTCCAAAGAGGTATCAGAGTTGCAAAAGGTTACCGGCTAAAGGTTGGATAAACAACATGCTGGGCTTCTTTAAATTTAAGCTGAGTAATCTGTTTGCTTCCTTGGGACTGCACTGCTCGATTGAAATGATTGATGAGCTGCTGTGCATATCGCCTATCTATTGGAAAACTGATAATGACTACAACAGTGCCAAAGTTTAAAAGATTCTGCTAATAAACTAAGGCCACACAGGTAACCAGGTTACCCATGTTGACCCTGTATGATACATAGACTTGAAGTGTCCAGCCAAAGAGAGTTCACACAGTAACCTTGCGGAAAGCCCCAATCTGATTGAGTTTACCGAATATTGTACTGCTCTGATTAATGTACAGCCACAGAATAATCCATAAATAAAGTTGGATAAAGTATAGAGATCAGTACTTTGTGATCCTTCCCATGTTGGCTCTTAGAGAGAGGTGGATGTAATTCTCATCTCTGTTAATTTTTTGAGGCTCTCGCCAGATGAAGACACTCTCAATCAAAAGTCTTTGAAAATGTTCTCTGGTTAATGTACAATATGAAATAGAAATGGATTGCTTGAACTGACAACTTTTTTTTAGGAGCGTGTAAATTCCGTAACACTTCTCACTGGGTGTTTAAAGGAATAGTGAGGCTCGTGGCACATGCAGCAGATTTCAAGCACCATTTTTAGGCATATTCCATTCCAAGTGATGGGAAGCAGAATGGGCTGCTCTGCTCATGTGCCTCGTGCATTAGCCTAAAGCGGAACATGGATGAAAGGAGACCCTAAAATATTACCAGATGCAGATATTTGGTATATTGATGTAAGTTTTGGTTATGATTGAATTCTTGATGTGTTCTTCAAGTGCTGAGCTTGCTGCAAGAAAGCAATACATTGGCTTCCATTTCTAATATTATAACAGTTGCACTATATAGTATGTATTCGACTCTTTATATACCACAGTCCAAGAAATTGACAGCAGCAGCATTCTGGGTTCTGCGTAAAGCCTTTGCGGGATCACAAGTTATTTCTTTTAAGACAAAATACCCATTTGCCCTCATATCACTAAACCAATGCAAAGTCCAGTGTGCTTACACAGGATTCCTTGTTTAGATGAAGAGTCCCAGGGCAAGCTATCCAATGCGGGGCTCCATATTGATGACGGAGTCAATAAGCAAGCTGTTCTGTAGTCAGTACTGACCCCTCCCCACCATGCTTTTCCAGCGCATGGCGCAGAGATGGTTGCTCTATTTGCCACCTCCTAGTGATGACGCTGGCCATATCCCTATATTTGCATGGATCCCAGTCAAATGACACAAGGTTGTTGCACCAAATATTGTATATTAGGGGTAGAGCTGGGTACAGAGTGCAATGTTTTTTTCCTGCTTG
Source organism: Xenopus petersii (assembly GCA_038501925.1). Taxonomy (NCBI): domain Eukaryota; kingdom Metazoa; phylum Chordata; class Amphibia; order Anura; family Pipidae; genus Xenopus; species Xenopus petersii. The sequence continues at coordinate 19,465,264 of CM076685.1, read as the reverse complement.
CACTCTCCGCACAAGTAGTCTGACAGCTACTAATTGCAGTTAGTAAGTGCCACTGGGGCAGAGCCAAGTACTTACCCCCTGATGGCAAACAAGAACAAGGCAGCCTTGCGCCTGCCAGATCTGCATTCTGCACGTAATGCCTAATTCCTAAAACGGTGCCAGGTACAGAGAGCAGCCGCTTTCCGGATACAAGTGCTTTTTTGAATAAACACAAAAACTCTACAACTTACATCTGGGTTCATAGTAATGACCCAAATGTATGGTCTATAGAAAATGCCTCGAGCAGTGCAGACAGCAGTTCCTACCCAATAGCCGGTATAAGCATTATCCAGAACATATATTGCGCTGTGACCTCATATAATATCTTTTTTGTTTTCACTAAATTACAACACCCTGCAATAGGCTTTACCTTTTATTGGTAGTCCTCTTTCTTTTTGTTCAACAACATCTGGGGAACACCAGATTGCCCAACCCTGTTCAGAAAGGCCATTGTATGAATGGAATTATCCAGAGAGGAATGTAGTGTTCTAGTGGCACATTGGCTGTGTAGTTTTTACACAATGTCCATGTAAGTTTATCTGTTTGGACTTTCTACTCTTTTATGACCTGTCAGATTTGTACCGCCATTATTATTATTATTATTACCAAATGAGAACTTCCAACACAAGCTGTTTGGACAAATATGCCTTTTATGTGCTACTAACCATATGAGATGCGCATGGCCACCCTTCTTCACTTATACTCTCAGCCGCAGATCAGATTGCACTGGCATTCTGGGAACAGGGATTAGTTCCCAGTGAGTAGGACACTTTAGTAGAAATCCCTCTGGCAACCCAAAGCCTGTTTAATCGCCGCAAACAATCAAGGCAGTTGTTCCATATTAATGCCAACTCTTTTAATTTGGGAGATTTATTCACAATATAGGTCAGCGAGACAGTCGGGAATATAAAATTAGTTCAATAACAGTTTTAAAAAGGAAAAAAAAAGCACATTTCTCTAAAGCATTGTTTCTGTCCAAAGTCTTTGATAAGATTATTTGTATGACGTGATTGTTTGGTGCATTGTTAAATTAAAGGCACAGTGTCACATTCTTATATTTATATCACAATCTTCTATTTATTTTGACTGTGCATAATATGTTGACGTCCGTTAATTATGCAGCAACTTTTTTTTGTCTGCAGTTTTGTTGAACTGTTGAACAGTGTCTCTACTCTTAAGCTTAAATTGTTGAATTGTGCTTAGTAATGACGACTACCTTTGTTGAGCATTCTATGGTGCTCTTGGCGGGCTTTCTACAATTTGTGGAACACTCAGAATGTATTGCAATATTTTCATTTTAAAAAGGAAGACTACAATAATTTTTGCTGCACTGGTATCATAAAAGCCATATCTATTTGTAACTGTTTCAATGCCATTGATAAGATACATTCTTTATTTCCTTCTCTCAACAGAGAGACTGCTCTCACCCTTATAATTTGCTTCTGGTGAGCAATTCATTATTGGAACAGTAACACAAAAAAAATAAAAATATTAATAAAAAGTGTTTTAAAGCAATGACAATATAATGTACTGTTGTCCTGCACTGGTAAAATGGGTGTGTTTGTTTACTACTATAGTTTATATAAATGCTGCTGTGTAACAATGGGGGCAGCCATTCAAACAGAGGATACACAGTAGATAACAGATTCGTTCTGAAGAATCACATTGTACACTACAGAGCTTATCTGTTATCAGCTATGTATCCTGTGCCTTTTCTCATTTTCCAACTTTGAATGGCTGCGCCCATGGCTACACAGCAGCTTGTTTATATAAACTATAGTAGAGTTTCTGAAGCAAATACACCAGTTGTACCATTGGAGAGAAACACTAAATTATATTTTCATTACTTTAATTCACTTTAATTTTTCTGTATATACGATACTTTAACAAAAGAGATAAGATCATTATTAGCACTGAGTTGCCAATTCTGCTCTTTTCACATAGAAGTATAACGAGCATGGCCTGTCTTTCGTGCTATATGCCTGAAAAGACCACGTAGAGCACAATTAATCGTAGTGTAAAATACATTAATCTTTAAAACCCCTTCCTTCTTTCTCGCAAAGCAGGAGCACCTTTCGGCAGTCATCTTTCCACCCTCTGGCAACCCCACTCAGCTCCATACTTTCATACTTCTTCCAGGGACAGTTAGAAGGTGTTGGGTATAGGGTGTGCCAAGTCATGCTCTAAGGCAGCCACATTCAAATGTAAAAAAAGTTGGAGAGCAACATAAGCATGATCCTGGGATGCTGTGATTAGCTTTTGGTAGACCCTATGTTTACTTGCAGCCAACAGGAGACACTATTTGGCAGTATACATGGTTTTTACGCAACTAAAGCTTGCCTTCAAGTTAGGAATTAAAAATATGCCTCTGCTTTAAGGCCACCAGAAGCAACATCCGAGGGGTTGGAAAGCAACATGTTTCTCACAAGTCACTGGTTGAGGATCACTGCTCTAGGGTGATCACTGAGCGAATGCAGTACTGTACTTACATTCTTGTTTTAAAAATTACATAGTCGCTGAAGCCTCATAAAGGAAGGAGCATATCCGAATGTGAGGGATTATTCATCTAGATAGCTGACTCAGTGGCAAGGGCAGTGCTGTTATGCTGTAAAAGCACCAGAATGTGTATTCAGGTGGGTAACTCACTGTTCCGTGATCCCAGAATGTTGTTCCAACGACCCTCAACAACCAATCCCAACCCTCAATAATTCACTTAAGGGTGCCTGTATATAAAATTTTACCTGTACAGTTCAGAAACATATTTATTTTCTGGAGCAGGGGTCTAGTTTTAAAGATTCTGCTACAACTGCACTGCACTTCCCAACACTTCCATTACTGGGCAGCCAGTATATTAAATATTGGCAATACACACATTTTATAACTGGAGCTGTGTTGTTGGAGCAGTGATGACTACTCTCATGGGTGCCCCAGAGTGTACCAGCTGTATTCAGTGGGGAATAAAAAGGCTGTATTTGAGGATGCTGGGAGCTGGAGATTATATTGTAAATAGTGATGGGCGAATCTAACCTGTTTCACTTTGCTGAAAATTCGCGATACATCAAGAAATTCTCCAAATGTATTGGTCTATAGGCGACAAATTTTGTTTTGACGCGCAACAATTTTTTCCCACCCATTGCGGTCTATGGGCGTCTTTTTCGAAGAGAAACCTGCTAAAAATTTTAGCTCATCATTTATTGTAAATACTAGGAATCCAACAGAACAAAGGAAGAGCTCTGTGATCCAGGTGTTGGCGGGCTGAAGTTCCCAAAATTCTCCAACACAGGCTGATTACAGCAAATTTTGCTATGGAGAACCAGTCAATCATGCAGTCATCCATTTATTGGGTGGTGCACAACATGTTTTTCAATCCAAAGATCCTTTGTCAGGTGAATAGTATACTGAACACCAGAAGAAGGATCTTTGGACAATTTCAGACTGGGATGCCAGTGGCCTCTCAAAAATTTGGCCCACGGTATAAGGTTTTCTAAACTATTATTCCTCCTCTCCTCACTTAACCTCTTCATTCTCCTAGTCTTTTATATCTACTTACTAGTGATGTGCGGGTCAGGGTTTCCCTGACCCGCACCCGACCCTAACCCGCCCTGCTAATACCCATGCACGCCTGCTTCCGGAGGTCCTTTTATAGACCTGCGCCGCCTGCCCCGCCAATGACATCACAAAGGGGCGGGGCAAGCAGACGCGACACTATGAAACCGGAACCAGAAGTCGGATGCCGGCATTTGAAGGTGGGGGGTGGGGAGAGCAGATGAGCTCAAACTGCATTCGCCGCCCGCGAGGAGCACTGTGAGGTAAACCCGTGGGTCCCGCGGGTATCAGGTCGGCCCGCACATCACTACTACTTACTTTACTCTCTTCTTCCATTATTACGCCTCGTTTTTCTCATAAAGAAATAGGGAATGACCATGAAATAGGCCAAATGGTTAGAAGCAAGAGGACCCACTGACACCTGGGCCCAACGTGAGTTTTCCTGATATCCCGGAGGTACAGTCTGACACTGTCTTTGGATCCGAAACATGTTGTGCACCACGCAATAAACGGATGGCTGCATGACTGAAGGATTCTCCAGAGTGAAATTTGTTATTAACTAGTGAAGTTGAGAAGGTTTAACGGACCTTCTACTTTGTATGAAGGACTCAAACACAGAAATAACAGATAATAATAGATATCATCTATTCCACATCTGAAAGGTTGATTAAAACAATAGTTCATAAAAATCTAGGGGTGGACACATACACTGCCTTGCAAAAGTATTCACCTCCTTGGCTTTTTACCTAGTTTGTTACATTCCAACCTGTAATATAAATGTTTCTTAATCTTATTTTATGTGATGGATCTGCACAAAATAGTCTTAAATTGGTGAAGTGAAATGAGAAAAATATCTGTAAAAAAAAAATTAAAATAAAAATAAAAAACTGAAAATTGGCATATGTATTCACCCCCTTTGCTATAAAGCCCCTAAAAATTCCTGGTGCATCCAATTACCTTCAAAAGTCACATAATTAGTGAAATGAAGTCCACCTGTGTGCAATCTAAGTATCACATGATCTGTCAGTATATACACACCTTTTCTGACATGGTACCACAACAATGGTACTTAGCAAACCTGTCAAGAGAGGGCCGCCCACCAAAACTCACAGACCGGGCAAGGAGGGCATTAATCAGAGAGTCAGCACAGAGACCAAAGGTAACCTTGAAGGAGTTGCAATCCGTAGACTCCACAGAGCTGTGCTTTATGGAAGAGTTGCCAGATAAAAGCCATTACTTAAAGTTAAACTATCTCAGATTAGTTAGTGAAAATATGGCATTAGCAATTTCTTTTAAATTTGAAAACATCTGTGTCCTATTACAGTGTTGGTTCTGTTTATCCTATATTTGTTATTTGAGATTAGCATGCATTTAAATAGTGTCATGTGGATGTTCAGGGATCTACAATTCAAGTTTTTCTTGTCAATATAACCAACTTTGGCTTTGAATTGATTTAGTGTCAGATAGATAACATTATAGAGCTGACCTTAACATTGTTTTCGGCCTTAGGAATTTTTGCTAATTGCATGGAGACGTGTTTCCTTGAGGCAGACGCAACATGTTTCCCTTACTACAACTGTCCTAGGAAATACTGTAAAAGAAAATGACCTGAGCTGTTTGCTGCCATTTCTTAAGTTAGTGAGAGTAATAGTGCTAAGACCAACCTTTTTACACTCGAGTCTGCAGAAGTTTGAATCTAGTATTATAAAGGAACCTTGAATTCTACTGGGCAGTGTTGGGCTTGCAATTTTGGGACTGGTGGTAGGTGATGACTGGGTTTGCAACTTTGCATAAATATGTTGAAATTGCACCTTATTCAGTACAAGTATGGGACCTGTATGTACAGTTACGGGATCCAGAATGCTTGGAACCTGGGGTTTTCCAGATAACGGATCTTTCCGTAATTTGGATCTTCATACTTTAAATCTAGTATATGATTGTGTAAACATTAAATAAAACCAATAAGCTGGTTTTGTTCGCAAACAAAGGATTAGGGATGTACCAAACCCAGGATTCGGTTCGCTATTCTGCCTTTTTTTAGCTGGATGCGTTGTGAATCTGAATCCTTAAAATCATGTGACTTTTTGTCACAAAACAAGGCAGTAAAAAATTTTTTAGCTGCACGTGTGGCTAATTTTTTTCCTGCCCACCCTAATTTGCATATGCAAATTAGGGTTCCGTTTTGGTTCAGTAATAGGCCGATTCTTTCACGAAGAATTCGGGGCTTCGGCCAAATCCAAAATAGGGAATTTGGTGCATCCCTAATAAGGATTAATTATATAGTTTGGATCAAGTACAAAGTACTGTTTTATTATTATAGAGGAAGAAGAAATTTAAATTAACACTGCTGGGGGATAACATGTGTACCACCAGGTCACTGTTTCCTGTCAGATAGTTGGTGCTGTTTTCTAAAACAGGTTTGGGACCTGGGGGTTTCCGGATAAAGGGTCTTTCATACCTTAAATCTACTAAAAAATGATGTAAACATTATAAGTAAACCCAATAGGCTGGATTTGCTTCCAATAAGGATTAGTTATATCTTAGTTTAGATCAAGGGCAAGTTACTGTTTTATTATTTCATAGACATTATTTTAAAAATTAGAATTATTGGCTTATAATGGAGTTTATGGGGGATGGCCTTTCTGGATAACGGGTTTCCGGATGTACCTAAATAGGAAAATACATATTGAGATGTTAAAATAGAATAGAAATTGCTGATAAATCTGGTTATGTTCTGTCACTGGACAAAGCCCACAGTTACTTGTTGGGTTACTAAGAATCTTAGCACAAGTAGTGACCGTTTATTTGTGCCTCTAGGGGATGTATAGGGCTGGGGCTTGTTAGCAGAGGTGAGGTCATTCCTCATGAATTTACAAATTAAAGCCTCTTAAACAGATTTCCATTATTTGCCTGAATTATTTTTAACTTTCCATATTTACGGATTTGAAGTATGCTCAATTATTTTGCTGGATTTAAAGTGAAATACAACATATTGATGTAAAGTACGGTTTTCTTTTACTTTAACTGTTCATAAAAAAAGGTTCTCTTCCGAAGTTTATCTTCATATTGTTATAGGATCTATAGATATAATGTGCTGTGCGGTCATCAGTTTTTAACAAACATTTGCATTTATTCTGTTTTTCCTGTTTCAGCTTTGTTTGTACCGAAAGGGCTTTACCTTGCATTGCTGACATTGGTAATTATAAAAGAGTTAAAGCCATTTTCTAATAGTGAAGGGATTAGTTGTAATCCCCTGAGCTCTAAGGAACAAATAATGCTGCAGTAACCCAGCGATGGTTCTGAAACCACATGGAGAAATTACAAGTGCTCCCTCTCGTTTCCCTTTGATGAGCTTATTTTCAGGGCCCCTATGAGTTGAATCCACCCGTCTTCACTCCTGCTTTGCAGTTGTAGCTAATGTTGCCCTAAATCAAAAACATTTCTTGTTCTAATGTTATAAAATTTAAAAGGAAAATAATTCACCCTATATACCCTGTTTGTATCATTTATCAGATATATAATATCTGGCTTCTTGTGTGCACAAATCATAATCATTCTTTGAATACATATTAGTGCCCAGGGTGAGTCTGTGCTGGTGGGACCCTGGAAGAAAGCCTGCTGCCTGCCTAGGTGTGGGGGTCCCTATTGGTGTGGCCCTGCAAGAGGTATGTGGGGGCCCTATGGGTTCTGAAATATCCCATTCGACAATGTTACTGCCATATGTATGGTCTTGTTTGAGGCATCCTCCTTGAATTGCAAAAGAGCTCCCTTCAGATACGTTGACACAATGACTGCAACTTTTGCTCTGAAGCAGTTTTGTCTAGCACTTGGGGGAACACTAATTGCCAATAACCAGTGCTTCTCCTTGACTGATGATCTGGTGATAAAGTCACAGTACTCTTTTAGGTGTATCCTGCCCAGTTGTGAGTAGTAATTTCACAAGGGTTTGATTACGAACCTGACCCACACTTTCTGCAGTTCTGAAATGGTGCACAAGTTATACCATATTACATGCGGCCAGAGGACAGCTTATCACCCGTACCCTGGCGAATAAATACTTCTCTACACTGTCCTTAAAACTGGATGGCCCTTAGTCATTTTAAGTACCTGCTGCAGGACACACATTAAGGTAAGCAGTAAAATTTCTCCAACACTCAAGCATTCCAAAAATCCTTCCAAAATTCATTCTGTAATCTCTGAAAAGATACTGGCCAAGCACATTAGCACAGGTGTTGTGTTTTGTTGTCAGCTGTAGAGTGATTATTCACTGGTCATCCAGCTCAGGTAAAAGGTCTTCAGTGACCAAACCAGATGAACTGGTTGCTATTCGTGTGGCTGGCTATGCCCGTGGCCTCACATTAGGATGAGTTGCAGTTCTGCTGCAACTGGAAGGCATTTTTGTTTTGATTCCCTGTCCACCACTTTGCTTGTTCAACCTCAAACCCCCCACCTGTTGGCCCACACAGCCCCAAAGGTCCCCCTGCAGCTCTTCATTCCTTCCTTTACCTGTCAATCACTATCTCAACTAGCTAAGTTTGAGGCAAGTGCTACCTACCTCTAGTTCTTGCCCTTAATATTGGTTCCAGTATGAGCCTTACAATCTGAATATAACGTTCATACAATTGGCATCCTTGTTCTGTATGTTTGTTTTATGGTGAACAAAAGCTGAATTCATAGCATCATTTGCATAACCTGATACAGTGCCAGAACCTTCATCTTCTAATTTCTAACATCCAACAATAAAAATGTTCTCTGAATTATTTTTTTGTCTATTAAGTTCATATAGGCAAGTCTTCCCCAACCAGTGGCTCAGGAGCAACATGTTGATCATCAACCCCTTGGATGTTGCTCTCAGTGGCATCAAAGTAGGTGCTTATTTTTGAATTCCAAGCTTGTAGGCAAGTTTTGGTTGCATAAAAAACAGGTGTACTGCCAATCGGAACCCCCTGTAGGCTGCCAGTCCTCACAGAGACAACCACATAGCCAATCACAGGTCTTATTGGAACTATTGGAACTATTTTCATGCTTGTGTTGCTCCTCACACTTTTTATATTTAAATGTGGCTCATGGGTAAAAATAAAAGGTTGGGGATCCCTGATATATGCAAATGACACATGTGCACCTCAATTTTCATATTGTGACCCAGATTCTCATGTAGAATGAGATCAGGGTTTTGACTGAGCCATTGTAGGGCCTTTCTGTTCTTGAACCATTTAGTAGTTTCATTGGCCTTGTGTTTAGGGTCATTGAAATATAAATTTTCACCCAAAATCACTTCAGTAGACTTAAACAGGTTCTCGTGTCATATTTTCCTACTGATGAATAGCAGTCCCACAACAAAGTGCTCCCACTACCACCATACTTCACTGAAGATATATCAGCCATATCAGGAGCTCTGCAATGACCTGTATGGTAAAGCCAGAAGCCATTACCAAACAATGGGAATTGTGTCTGGTGTGAGTGACCCAGTTGAGCTATGAGAAAACGTTTGAGGCCAAGTTAGAGATTTTTTTAGTTATATTGTGCTGAATATGTGATATGGAGCACAGTGGGAGGGGGGGGGATCTAAAATGACCTTGCATTACAAGTTTGCAAAATTCCAGTTGAACAGCCTTTATTTAGGTGGTTTTGTCACATGCATTCTATTAGAAAATTCCAATTAAAGAAATACAATTAATACAAGAGGAATAACATATTTTCTTCATAAGCTGTCTCATAAGGGAATATTATATTTCCCTTGAAGTACATAATCTGCTTGTAACTAGGCAAGTTAAAATGCCTGTATAATGTTCACCTTCTTGAGACTGCAAGTGTTAGGACAGCTGGTGGCCTTGAATCTACTTTTGTAGGGGCCTGAGAAATCTGATAGGGATTAGACAATAATATTCAGTGGTCACCTCAATGACCAGATATTTCCGGTATTTGGGGAGGTGGATTAATGTAAGGAAACTTTTTATAATGACCCTGGACCACGTCCTGCTTTAAATGAGACTGAAGTCCCCAGCTTTTGACTTATCGAGGAATTATTAGAATGTGTTAGACCAATGGGTATGAATGTGCCATGTGAGGATAACCTTTAACGTATAGGGAGTATTGCGGCAGCTAAAGGGTTAACATTCCTTTAGCATAAGTGGTAAATCTCATTAGCTAAATCAAAGCAACAAGAGGCAAATAGGATTAATTTAGTTTTAAAAAAAGCATCCCCTAATTACGAAATTCTTGTTTCACTAGGTGAATTATTTGTTGTAAAACTGTCACTGCACTCTATTCTTGGTGTTTTTTTTAATGGACAAAACATTTTTTTTTTTTTTAATGTTTTTATAACTAGGTTTCCATGCAGCTACAAAACACCAGGGCCACATTGGCTTAATAAGTCAAAAGTAGTCTGAATGCCAGAACTATCTCGCTGCCCTTCTTCTGAGGATTATACCCCTAAAGTCAGGATTTCTTCCAAAAGGGTAACTGCGATTTCATGTTCACAAGGCAGATATTCCAGTGTTATTTATTAAAGGAGAAGGAAAGGTTTTAACTAAGTAAGCTTTATCAGAAAGGTCTACATACATATACCAGTAAAATTTCAAAGTAATGTTTCTGTATCAGACTTTCTTCTTTCAGCTTAAACCTCCAGGGCACGGGCTTGAGCATGCTCAGTTTGCTCCTCTCTTCCTTCTCCCTCCTCCCCTCGCTGCTGTAATCTGAGCCCAGAGCTATGAGCAAGCAGGGACAGATTCAGACAGGAAGTTATGTCACACCAATATGGCAGCTGCTATCCTAAACAAACAGAGAGCTTTTAGGGCTGTTTACTCCGGTATGGTAAAGCATTCTACAAACACACAATGGTGCGTTTTATGTTCTTATCTGTTGTATGTGGGCATAAAGAAAGTCATTGAAAACTCTTCACAATTTCAAGGCATGGAGGCAGCTGGTCTGTTGCTTTTACCTGGCTTCCATAGCTCTGTTTTGATTTTGAAGAAGCATTTTATGCTTGAAAGGGAACTCCAACATTAGAGCTTGACCATTTCACTTTACTACTATAATGTTATCAATAATTCAGTCCGGAAAATCGAACACTCGTTTCTTTTCCAACACAATTATGTGGTTTTTCACCTCTTCAAATCAATGGAGGACAATGCTGCCTCAAGAACCAACAATAAAAACACTCCTGTGTTTTACCCACAAGTCCAGACTTTCTGAGTACCTTGCCTACTTACAGAATGCCTGCAAGAATGCAAACATATTGTATTGAGCATTATCTTCTGTGGCATTATCCTGCAGAACCTGGCACGAAAGTTTTTAGCTAAGAGGACAAAAATGGCAGAAAAAGGTACTGGGTATTTGGCCTTCAAAAATCACTGTAATGGCTATGGGACTTGTTTTCTGTTGCTTGTAACAGGGGGGTGTGGTTGTTCCTCACCAATGCATCAGATTTATAGGAACATCGTCTTACAAATTTTTAGCTGGTGGTACAATTCTCTTACTATCATCAAGCTTGAATTTGCAGGTCAAGATACTATTTCAGCATCATTTGTGGAGATTCTGCATTCAGTTGTATTCTAGTTAAGGCTCTAATTATTCTTGTCCGAGAAATCATCCAAGCAGATCTTATGGGTATTAATAAAGTCTTCCATCAGAATATCACCCAGTAGGACATTCCCCAACCTCATTTGCCCTCACTGAGAAGAACCAGCTTCAAATGAAAGATCAGTTCCTCCAGTCTAGTGGAGTAGCCTCTGTTTCTTTGTTTTGATGTTTGAATGAAAGAAATGCCAACAGAAATTAACAAACCTTTTGCTAACCTGTTTTTTTTTAACACAGCTATGTTTAAACACAGCAAATATACCATCAGTTGACATTTCTGCCAGGTGCTGGTGTGGTACCTGCCTCACTGGGCAAGAACAGTTATTTTCCATTTGCATTATCTCCTCTCTGTCTCAGGTCAGCACTAAGTTTCCATTCCATATTGCTTAGGAAAATATCCCATCATTTGTTTAGCAGACCACCCAAATGATGAATAGATAACCAGGGAACTTTCTGAGTTAATTATGGGAAAAGACATCAAAAAATGGAAAAAATGTCATCCTAAAATAATCATGTGGTGATGGAAAATGGTCTATTTGTATTGTCCACTGGTCTCAAGTTTGTTTCTCAGGATTTATTTAGAGAATCTTCTATCTGTACGTATATTTGTTAATACATTGTTGCATTAGTCATTGTGCAGAAGGGCATGACTTGTCCTTTTCCCATGATTAAAGTGGGATCTCCACCCAAGACCTGCTTTTTTGCAATGAAAGAAAATGTAATTCTAAGCAACTTTCCAATATGCATAAATTAAAATGACAGTGGTCTGTAAATGTCATTTTATGTATGTATAAATTTATTTATAAAGTGCTCCATGAATACACAGTGCTGTACAATATTGCAGAGTAGGAAAGTAAGGCCAGGGAGCACCAATATAATAAGCATAAATATACAGATATTAAGTGCCATGTGCTAAAAGAGAGTAAAGCTGGCCATAGATGTTGAGATTTTTAAAAGATCCGATCCTCATCGTGAGACCACGATTTTCTTGGAACGATCGTACGAATTGACCATCAACTAAAAAGACCAATTTGCCAGGAAAACTGAAGGGTAGCTGCCTGCTTGGCCCTGCAAACATAGATAGATTTCACTGGGACCGACAAAGATTTTTTAACCTGGCCAATCAATTTCATAGTAACATAGTAACATAGTAACATAGTAAGTAAGGTTGAAAAAAGACACATGTCCATCGAGTTCAACCTTTTTTTTTTTTTTTATTAACTACCTATCTGCCAGTTGATCCAGAGGAAGGCAAAAAACCCATCTGAAGCCTCTCCAATTTGCCTTAGAGGGGGAAAAATTCCTTCCTGACTCCAAAATGGCAATCAGACTAGTCCCTGGATCAACTTGGACTATGAGCTATTTCCCATAACCCTGTATTCCCTTACTTGCTAAAAAGCCATCCAACCCCTTCTTAAAGCTATCTAATGTATCAGCCTGTACCACTGATCCAGGGAGAGAATTCCACATCTTCACAGCTCTCACTGTAAAAAACCCCTTCCGAATATTTAGGCGGAACCTCTTTTCTTCTAATCGGAATGGGTGACCTCGTGTCAGCTGGAAAGACCTACTGGTAAATAAAGCATTAGAGAGATTATTATATGATCCCCTTATATATTTATACATAGTTATCATATCACCCCTTAAGCGCCTCTTCTCCAGCGTGAACATCCCCAATTTGGCCAGTCTTTCCTCATAGCTAAGATTTTCAATACCTTTTACCAGCTTAGTTGCCCTTCTCTGTACCCTCTCTGATACAATAATGTCCTGTTTGAGTGATGGAGACCAAAACTGTACGGCATATTCTAGATGGGGCCTTACAAGTGCTCTATACAATGGAAGAATGACCCCTCCTCCCTTGACTCTATGCCCCTTTTAATACAGCTCAAGACCTTATTTGCCCTTGATGCTGCTGACTGGCATTGCTTGCTACAGCCAAGTTTATCATCTACAAGGACTCCAAGGTCCTTTTCCATAATGGATTTGCCTAGTGCAGTCCCATTAAGGGTATAAGTGGCTTGGATATTTTTACATCCCAGGTGCATGACTTTACATTTATCAACATTGAATCTCATTTGCCACTTAGCTGCCCAGGTTGCCAGTTTGTCAAGATCATGTTGCAAGGATGCCACATCCTGGATCGAATTAATTGGGCTGGATAATTTTGTGTCATCTGCAAACACTGATACATTACTTACAACACCCTCCCCTAAGTCATTAATGAACAAATTAAATAAAAGTGGACCCAATACTGAGCCCTGGGGGACCCCACTAAGAACCTTACTCCAAGTAGAGAATGTCCCATTAACAACTACCCTCTGTACCCGATCCTGTAGCCAGTTTCTTATCCATGTGCAAATGACTTCATTAAGCCCAACAGACCTTAGTTTAGAAAGCAGTCGTTTGTGGGGCACAGTATCAAACGCTTTGGCGAAATCCAAATAGATCACATCTACTGCCCCCCCAGTATCCAGAATCTTACTTACCACATCATAAAATGCAATCAAATTTGTCTGACATGACCTATCCTTCATAAAGCCATGCTGATTGTTGCTCATAATGCCATTCATTAGGACAAAATTTTGAATGTGATCCCTTAACAAGCCTTCAAATAATTTGCCCACCACAGATGTCAAGCTTACTGGCCTATAATTGCCAGGCTGAGATCGTAATCCCTTTTTAAATATTGGAATAACATCAGCTTTTCTCCAATCCATAGGCACCATACCAGATGACAGTGAATCTGAGAAAATCGGAAATAAGGGCTGGTCTAAAACTGAACTAAGCTCTCTTAGAACCCGGGGGTGTATGCCATCAGGCCCTGGAGCCTTGTTTACATTAATTTGTATTAAAGCTTTTTGAATCATATCCTGAGTCAGCCACTGACTAGATTGAGCTGAACCATTCGTGCAGTTATTAAGTGAGCCTGTGAACCCAGACTCCTCTATTGTATACACTGAAGAAAAGAACTGATTTAACACATTTGCCTTATCTGTATCTGTTACAACCATACTGGTACCATTATTTAATGGAGCAACACTCTCAACCTGCATCTTTTTACTATTAATATATTTAAAAAACTTTTTAGGGTTAGTTTTCACCTCCACCGCAATTAACTCTTCATTTCTTTTCTTAGCCTTCCGGATTGCTGATTTACAACATTTATTACAGTGTTTATATTCATTAAATGCAGCTTCTGTCCCTACAGATTTGTAGCTTTTAAATGCCTGACAGATGTCGGCCGAAAAATCGTAAGACGTACGATTGTTCGAATCCCACTAACCGCAAGATAATTTTGAAGGATTGGTCGGACTTCTCTAAAATTGGTCGTTCGCAAAGAAGAATCGTTGCGTCTATGGGGAGCTTTAGAGCAATGTCCCTGCTCTGTAGAGCTTACCATCTAAGTGGGTGGATAACTATCAGATACCTATTAGGAAAAGTGTACAGAGGGTATTGGCCCTTAAGTACCAGGACTGGACCAGATATTTTCTAGTGCTCCAAAAGATAGGACTTTCTTTTTGAAAAGGTGTTAAGATCCCTGAAGAGAAATTCAGAAGTTTTAGAAGTAAGGAGTCACAAAGTAGAAAGGTTTAAGATGAGAAATGGCAGTAGATATGGATGGTGTCAAAAGTATGTGGCTCTTAGAGGAGGATATGGCCAGGAATGCACAAGATGTAGTGAGAATTGAAGAGCTTTAATTATTATCAGGAGGCTTAACAGGCAACCATTATAGGGATTTTACCTGGGGTCATCGTGTTCCCCCAGATCGAAGAGTTTAAAATTAATTTGCAAGGTAGACAGGTGGGAGTCTGGGAGACTGGTCAGTAAGAGATTGCAGTAGTCTTAACTACTGAATAATCAATCTATCACGACCTATCCAATATGTCACCAGGTAAAACTCTACCCAAGACCAGTTCCAGTCACACGTCTGATCAAACCAAGTCTGCACACTCTTCACAGCCAGTTTCTCTTGATCTGCCCTGTCGCCCCATCCATCCCAATTTCATTCCCCTTTTATGTCGCAATTCAGACTGGACAGAGCATTTGGATTCCCAGGGTGTAGCTTGGACATTGTAACTTGAATTTGTATAAATTTGGTCACCTTCGATGAATGCAAGACTAGTTATCATAATTTTATTTCAGATATTGTTTTCCTTATGCCACTGGTTTACATTATTTTTTTTTGTTGTTTACAGATATTTGAAAATGCCATTAGTTTTATGTGGATAAAAAATGGGAAAAATAGCATTCAAAACAAATGCGGCCATGTGCAAAGAAAATAATGGAATAATATAAATAAATAAGTCCCCTGTGTGTTAATGCTCCTGCAAGTGGAACAAAACGACACACATATATGCTACAGGTCCAATCAGATGCTGTAATCTAGTTTTGGTACCCAGGCTCTGGGAGATTAAATTACTTGTGCAAGGTTACAGTGAGATCTGATACAGTCATTTGAGTAAAGCTCATCTGTCACAGAGATGTCTTTGCCTAAACCCCATTCTGTTACACGTCCTATAGTGATGGACTCACTGCAAGTCATGCTAAATACAAAGTTCAGATTCAGTGCATCTGTATACATTCTTAATGGCTTGAATATCTAGAGAGAAAGCTGTCTCCAGGCTCACTGCAGCCAGGTTGGTTTTGCCTGTTTTTTGGTATGCTGCCATATACAGAACAACTCGGACGGAAGCTACTTGTAACCTATCCAACTTGCAACTCTCACCAAATGTCATTTATGTGTAAACATTGCTCTGGTCCTCACGTCAAAAAGGTGCAAGGGTGTTTTTATGGAATCCATGTGCAAAGCGGATTGTGCATTTTTGTTGCGCCTGCTGTAGACAGTAAATGTACACTGATTTTTTTTGTCTTTATTAAACTTAACATTGCATCTGTATAAAAAATCTGCTTAGTGTGCACCCTGGTATTTTTTTGT
The DNA here is from genome assembly GCA_038501925.1 of Xenopus petersii. Taxonomy (NCBI): domain Eukaryota; kingdom Metazoa; phylum Chordata; class Amphibia; order Anura; family Pipidae; genus Xenopus; species Xenopus petersii. Next base: position 19,449,165 of record CM076685.1, on the reverse strand, counting down.
GTGCCTCATGCCTTCATGCTCCAGCTCCGCATAATTGCACCAAGAACATATCTTTTAAACTTAAAATGATTAAAGGAGAAGGAAAGCAAAGGAAAGACAGTTTATTGCCCTTAGATTAACCACAATAGTGCAAGCTAGAACGCTATATTCATTCTGTAGAATACTTTAGCATACCTGAGTAAACAGCTTTAGAAACTTTGTTTAGGGTAGCAGCTGCCATATTAGCTTGGTGTGATGTAACTTCCTGCCTGAGTCTCTCCCTGCTCACTCATACTGTAGCTCTGGGTTCAGATTACAGCAGGGAGGGGGTGAGGGAGGAGCAAACTGAGCATGCTCAAGCCCTAGCCCTGGAGGTTTATGCTGAAAACAGGAAGTCTGATTCAGAAGTCCATGTGTACACAATAGAAGAACAGAAATGCTGTGTTAATTTTGACAGAGGACTTAGAGTAGCATTACTTTGAGGGTTTACTGGTGTATTTATAAGACTTTTCTGATAAAGCTCAATTAGTTTTAGCCTTTCCTTCTCCTTTAAGCCTTAAGCTGTGCTTTTCTATGAAAATGGTCACGTGTCTGGCCTTGCACAGATTTTGGACCCATGATCTAGACATAGCCTTTCCTAATATGTTGTTTTTCACTAATTCTGTGCAACACATTAACCTACTAGAGGTGAGTGCTGACTGATTAAGCGGTAGTTATAAGGAGCATTTCCTGCTTCCTTTTCCTTCTACTCCATTTAGAAGTGAGAGGAGTCAGAATATCTAAAGCTGATATTGTTAAATATTACTGGATTTGGTGTTGGTTTCCCCAAGAGTCCATTTTTGGACGCTTTGAATACCGGAAAATACCTATACAGTCAGGTATAATCATAAAAGCTTCCAAACATAAGGGTCATTTGAGCTTGGAGGACTCATTTATTAAACTAAGGTAGAGTTCAAAGCACCAAAGTGTGACCACTGCAATTATGTTCACAAAGATACTTGCATCAGTTGCTTGTTACTCATTTTTCTGAATAAGGTGTTGGTTGCAAAGTACAGGACACATAAGGCAAGGATTCCAGGGCTCCCTATCGTATCCTTAAAGAAGGTACTACTGATGTTGTTTCCAGATCTGCATACATTGCAGTGCCGGATATAATGCAATTTGCATCCACGTTGACACAACAAAACGTGAATGAAGCTCATGTGTGATTTACCAATGCAGGATGTGGCCTTGTTTGTAAATTATGCTCAAGCTGAAGGATGGAAATTCCTACCAAATATCCACATTGTTTGTTGATGGACCGTTGTGTGATCAGATTGTTGCTCCTGGGAACATCCCACCACATACAAATCTGGCAAAGATCTGTTGAAATTTGGTGAACTTTTCAAGGAAGTTCCTATCCATAGTCCTATGTATGCAATTATTTTCACAGTCCTGCTAAAATGGGAGGCTTAAAACAAACAAGATACAGCATGATACATAAAGTGCTTCATTGGTCTGTTTCATCAGAAGCTAATTAACACTGCCAGCACTTTCTGGGGTGTAGTAAATAAAACCAACCTTTTATATCTTATGTTGCCTTCTAAGTGAAGTCTGCCTAAGGTCTGATATTCTATTGTAACATTTTTGTTGGCTCAGTTGATCTAGCCTCTGAGTCACTTCTAAGGAATTCTCCTCATCATGTTATAACTATTATTTGGGCTAATTGTTCTGAGTTAACTCCTATTCCCATGTGCTCATTGGAAAAATGTTCTTATGTCTTCATTAGAGACTCCACTAAATCTGTGCATCAGTACAGATTTGGTTGCAACCCAGAGTCCCTTAAAGGACTAAATCATTAATTTAAAAAAACCCTACCCTACATAGACCCCCCCCCCCCAGCATAGCAGTTACCCCTGGTAAATGCCCCTAACTCTTTACTTACCCCTTCAGTGCAGATTCAGGGCATTGGAGTTCACGGGCACCATCTTCTTCTCTTCAGTCTTCTTCGGGAAGTAAGTGTCGTATCGGCGCATGCGCAGCTCTAGCAGTCTTCGGGTTTTTGACAACTGCACAACTGTGACAATCAGAAGTCACTCAATGAAATCTAGCTTAAGAGACTTAAAAACCAGCCACTAACCGATCTTCAGAGTTTGCCAGAGTGTTACCAGGGGCAATATCTTTATAAGGATATAATTTACAGGATATTCATGGCTCTTGTGTATTATATAAACAGTGCTCAATGTCATTGGTTATAATCTGAGCTTAGTGATGTAATTTCTGTCACATGACTCTTGTGAAACTTGTGTATTATAATAAATAAAGTACCCCCTATTGCAAAATATGAGGATATATGACCTGTTTAAAAAAAAAAACCTGTGCCTTCAGCCTCATGCTTTTATATGGTCATGGAACTCCTCGGTAACTTATAGTATCCTTATATTTTACAAGAGGGGGTACTTTATTCACTATATTATTTCAGTAAGAGCCAGCAACCTAAAGAGTTTTCTGGCATCTTTGTGTTAAATATTAGATTTATGCGGAATCTTACATTGTACTTGGTGTCGGAGTGGCCCACCGGGATACCAGGAAAACTCCCTAAGGGCCCAGGTCATTACCTATTTCTTTATGGGAAAAAGGAGGCTTAATAATGAAATAACGGAGTATAGTAAGTAGAGATAAAAGACTAGGAGAATGAAGAGGTTAAGTGAGAAGAAGAGGAATAATAGTTTGGAAAGTAGGCCCACGGTCTAAGGTTTTCTCGAGGGCCCCTGGCCAGCACTGGCTGGCTGTGCAAAAATTTGGGTACCCTTGTCATTTTGCGAATTTGTTGGATTAGCTCGTTAAAAATTTGTTGGATTAGCTCGTTAAGCCTTTTTGTTTATCGTTGGCTGAGCTTTCAAAGTAGCAACTTCCTTTTAATATACTGTATAACATGCCTTATGGAAACAGTAGTGTTTCAGCAAAAAGTTTATTGAATTAACAGAAAAAATTAAATATTCATCATAACAAAATTAGACAGGTGCATAAATTTGGGCACCCCAACAGAGATATTACATCAATACTTGGTTAAGCCTTCTTTTGCAAATGTAACAGCCTCTAGACACCTCCTATAGCCTATAGCCTTTGATGATTCTGGATGGCGGTATTTTTGACCATTCGTCCGTACAAAATCTCTCCAGTTCAGTTAAATCTGGCTGCCGGGCATGGACAGCCTGCTTCAAATCATCCCATAGATTTTCGATGATATTGAAGACTGTGATGGCCATTCCAGAATGTTGTACTTTTCCCTCTGCATAAATGCCTTTGTAGATTTCTAAGTGTGTTTAGGGTCATTGTCTTGTTGAAATATCCAACCCCTGCGTAACTTCAACTTTGTGACTGATGCTTGAACATTATCCTGAAGAATTTGTTGATATTGGGTTGAATTCATCTGACCTTCGACTTTAACAAGGACCCCAGTCCCTGAACTAGCCCCACAGCCCCACAGCATGATGGAACCTCCACCAAATTTGAGAGTAGGTAACAGGTGTTTTTCTTGGAAGGAATGCGGTATTCTTCTTTTGCCATGCAAATCGCTTTTTGTTATGACCAAATAACTCGATTTTTGCCTCATCAATCCAAAGCACTTTGTTCCAAAATGACTGTGACTTGTCTAAATGGAGTGCAGAAAAGAAGCCTTTCTCATCACCCTGCCATACAGATGTTCTTTGTGCAAATTGCACTGAATTGTAGAATGATGTACAGATACACCATCTGCAGCAAGATGTTCTTGCAGGTCTTTGGAGGTGATCTCTGTGCCTGTGGCCTTCCATTTCCTGATTACATTCCTTACAGTTGAAACTGACAGTTTACACCTCTGAAATAGCTTTTTGTAGCCTTCCCCTAAACTATGATACTGAACAATCTTTGTTTTCAGATCTTTTGAGAGTTGCGTTGAGGATCCATGCTGTCACTCTTCAGAGGAGAGTCAAACAGAAGCACAGCTTGCAATTGGCCACCTTAAATACTTTTTCTCATGATTGGACACACCTGCCTATGAAGTTCAAGACTTAACAAGCCAATCCAACCAATTTGGTGTTGCCAGTAAGCAGTATTGAGCAGCATTCAAATTAGCACAATTACAAGGGTACCCAAGTTTTTGCACAGCCAGTTTTTCACATTTGATTTAATTTCACACAACTGAATACTGCTTCACTAAAAACCTTTGTTCAGAAATATAAATATATATATATATATATATATTATTAATTATATTGTTAATTAACTATTTTATGTATATATTTTTTATAAAGTTTCTAGATTCTCTCATTTTGAGCCCATGTGCATGTTAACTCTGCCATTATTCGCCCCAATCACGTTGCACGCTGTATAATCACATGTGGCATAAGCCCACGGGCTGTGACTAAATAATAACAGCTTGTTACTATAATGTGTGTTTCTCCTGTTTAATTATTGGTCGGAAAGTGCTTACAACAAACATAGGCCTATCTGATTTAAGTCTTTGGTGTTTATCTGGTATGTAAAGTATGTCTATCTGCATTTAAATGAGTGGCTCCAAGACAATCAGATTATATAGCAGTTACTTTGGTGAGAATATCGTTGGAATAGAATGCAAACTTCATTTTAAGTCTAATATTAGACTGCTTCGGAAAATTCCTTTAAAATGATCACAAGCTGAGAATAGCAAAAGAATTTCAAGTTTCAGCAAACGGCATTCACAAAGAATCTTTAACCATTCGCGATTGACCATGGGAAAATTGAATTTATTTAGGCAGATTCATTGTTTATATCAGCTGAGAAGACATTTCTTCATTCCTGGGCTAATTTTATTCCCGTCCTTTCACTCTTACAGACTTGGTGATGACCCTTTAGACTTACAAGGTTTATTTTTGTCTGGTTTGTAGACTCATTTGATAAAAAGAAAAAAAATAACAATTTGTAAGAAATCATTACAAAATAGTAATGTTGTTCTGGTTCCATGCCATAATTCTCTAGCTTTGGAACATATCTCTTGGTATTAAATCAGAATCAGCTTCAGAATATTAATTCCTAAAACGATTTAATTTTCCCCTGTAGGTAAATCACACCTTGCTATAGTGCAAAGGGTTAACAACGAGGGAGAAGGCGATCCATTTTATGAAGTGCTTGGCATTGTTACCCTCGAAGATGTGATTGAAGAGATCATCAAATCTGAGATCTTGGATGAAACTGACTTGTACAGTGAGTAAGAAATATGATTACACATCAAAAGGTTCAAAGAATAAGATGGAAAAATTAATTTAGTCTAAAAGAATTTTTTTTGTATTTTACAACTTTTTTTTCAAGTACTCTCTGCAGCATCTTCCCTTAATTAGTTTAAACCTACCAAAACATCAAATAATTTTCAACAGCTACCAAGAAGCTCCAGTCAGGCCCGGATTTGTGGCAAGGACACAAAGGCCCGGGACTAGAGCGCAAAGATTTTAGGGACAGCATGCCACCCAGCCGCATTCTAAAGTGCATGCGGGGTGGGGGGAATGCGCGCAGATAGTGGGAGCTAGGACCTCAAGGCCTCCGGGCACCTAGGAGAGAAATCCGGCACTGGCTCCAGTTTCCAGTCCCCCCAATTTTTTTTTAACTTGTAAGGAAGGCCCTGGCACCAATGTTTTTTTTAAAAAATATTCTTTGGGGACCCTGTGCCAATTATTTTTTTAAAAATATTCTTTGTGGCCCCAATTTTTTTTTTAATTTTTAGCGGGGCCCTGGCACCAATGCTTTTTTTAAAAAAACTTTTAGGGGGCCCTGGCACCAATGTTTTTTTTTAATTTATAAGGGGTCCTGGTCCCCAATAGCTTTTCATAACTTGTGTGTGTGGGGGGATTGCTTTTTTTAGCATTGATGTCTGTGTGGTCTTTTAACTGTTATGTGGAGTGGGCGGGATCTGGGGCGAGCCCAGGGATGGCAGGGCCCAGGGGGCCCCGAAAATTTTGTTGTATGGGGCCCCGTGATGTCTAACGGCGGCCCTGGGTCTATGTAGGGAAGGGAAGGGGGATAGGGGTTTTTACCTTTAGGGTTAAATTCTCCTTTACAAACTTCTTGTGTTAGAGACAAATGATTTGGAAGGTGCCAACCAGTCCTTTCTTATCCATGGTACTTTCTGTGCTGCATGGGAATCACTGGAATATTCAGTGCTCAGAGGTGGTTCCTAACATCCTTGCTTTTTACAATAGGAGTTTTTTTTTTTTTTTTATTAAACACAGTATTCAGTGTGATACATGTGACATCATAAGCATTGATAATAACTGATGATGTCACTAAGCACCTTTAATAAAGATATACATGTAACTTATAGTAGCCATAATTAGGGTTCCCACCTTTGCCAACGGCTAAAGCCCAAAAAAGGGGGCGGGGCAAATAGCATTGGGAGTGGGGCAGTAATGTTAGGGTGGGCATGATGACATCAGAGGCGGGCACAATGATGTTGGTGGAGTTATGAAACCAGGATGGGGATATTGCATCACTTAGATGCACCTGGCTGGATTTCTGTCCAGTATTCTCAGTGTTATAAATCACACAGAGGTTAAGTTTTAAACTGCAGCCCTTTGAAAAACTGAGATGTCCAGTTCAAAACCACATGGCTGGCAACCCTCTATCTATCTATATTCTGCCTGATGAATAAAACCAATCCTTTAATTACAGGCATGGGATCTATTACAAATGAATCCGTTATCCAGAAAGCCATGAAATACAGCAATATTAGTTTAGAAAATCTATTTCTTATTTTTGGTTGATTTGCCTTTTTTGTTTCTAAAATAAGAAATGAACTGCACTTGATAATAAATAAGCCATGTATCTTAAACGTTTTTCATTTATTGGTCAGATTATTGTTCGGCTTTCACAATGCTGAAAACCAAATAGAAAGTTGTAAACCTAAACAGGCCTGAGAGAAACCCAAACTATTCGGGTCAAAACCGAACGGGTGGAAACCCTAGCAATAATACTGTATATATAAAAGGGCCACACGTATATTTTGTAAGTGATTGCTTAATGTAACAACTTCTACTAAAAGAAAGAGAATTTGTAATAAGCATTTCTTTTGTGCAACTGACAATTTCCGTGTTGTTGTGTTAACTTTGCAGCTGATAACAGGACGAAAAAGAAGGTAATGCACCGGGAGAGGAAGCAGGACTTTTCCGCTTTTAAACAAACCGACAACGAGATGAAGGTTAAAATATCACCACAGCTTCTCCTGGCTATGCACCGTTTCCTAGCAACAGGCAAGTTGGGCTTATCACAGTGTGAGATCACTGGTAATATGAAAGCCTGTATTTAATTGGGGATGGGAAAGGGGCGCTTGGGCTTAGGGACGAGTGACTTTTAATTCTCCATCAGTGCCGACACGTGTTTCTCACTTCCTGAGTGCGATCACGGAAACGAATCAATACACCAGCAGCAGCTATAAAAGAGCATATCTCCGATTTGAGCTTGTGACGCTTAAATGCCTATGAGGATGAGTATTCTGTTTTTTCTTTTATTATCTAAAAGTAGAGGCAACAAGAGAAAATAAAGTGTTCAGGGGCCTCCTTTGCAATGGAGCTACACTGCCTTTTTAATGTAAAATATACTTTTACTAGTAGTGCTTTACTAGGTATTGTGCTCACACGCGAGGGCACGCATACAGGCTAGGTTACGTCAGCCAATGAATGGACAGACATTATCTTTATCCCCTCACTACTTCCTGTTAGTTACAACCTGCATTATTTCCTGTCAGGTGATCAGTGAGTAACACACAGACCTTTGCAGAATGGTGGCTAGAGTTGTCGCCTTTTCCTTCCTTTGAATCTGGACAGTGGGCGGCAAAAGTGATGCGGCAGGGTTGCTGGGTCTAATCTAACTTGCCAAAGTCAGCTACAAAACCAGCCCAAAACTAGTCAAAATGCACTACAAAAGTAGCCCAAAATTAGCACATGTGTAGTGAAAAAAAAGTCTAAAAAAAATAAATGAATATGTATGAAAATATGTATTTTTCAAATTTTTCCATGAAGTAAAATGGGACAGATTAGCCTTTCACCAGGGCTGTAACTACAGAGGGGATCCCAGGAAGTATAGGGGCCCCATAAGGCCCTAATACATATACAATTTCAATAAACATTGGTAAAACAGGACAACCTCTAAAATTTTGGCGGCCAGCAGATTTTGGCCCCAAAATTGTCTGAAACTGAGGAAAGTCACTGGAAAATGCATCAATGCTTAAGAGTGACAGGAGACTGGGATACAGAGCCCAAATTCTGGTAACTCCTGACTTCAGTACAAGTCAGTCCCATTACGTGCTGGGTATTACAGTCTTAAATTAAACTTGTCAGTTGGCATATTAATGCAAAAACTAAATTACCCAAAATGCATTGGGAGACACAGGCTTGGCACATTAGGGCAAGAAAAAAAAGCTTTGGCCCGTTTTCCAAAGTACAAACCAGGCAAAAGCCCCAAAAGTAGCCCAAATCTGTACCTTGGCTAGTTTGTACCTTCAAAACCCGCCTGGGCTTCAAAATAGTAGCCCATTTTGGCTGGAATTAGTAGCCCAATTTGGCTGGAAAACCGCCAACCTGGCAACCCTGCAAAGCAGCAGGGTTGCTCATACAAAAAGGCGGGCCAGTCACTTGGAGGGGCAGGTCAGTGATGCAGAGGGGCGGGTCACAGAAGCTGCAGCAGATGATTGGCCAAATCACTCCAGAAGCAGGGGACAGGCTTGCCCAGTTTTCAGACTTTGGAAAACCGGGCAGACATTTTCCAACTGGACAGCGGGTGTAAAAACCTGACCAGTTCAAAACCGGACAGGTGGCAACCCTAATGGTGGCTCATAGACAGGAGTGTAACATTGGGGGCCCAGAGGGGAATTCGTGAATGACCCGTGACGTTGCTCCCATTGTGGGTCATTAGAAGCCTCCCTTCACCCCTGGACAAAATTTCAGATGACTACTGAGGAAGCAGACTCCCACATTAGGCCAACCCACAATATTGCTAAGATAAGATGTCCAAGTTTTGTTAAAGGAGAACTAAAGCTTATTTATCCTTGTTTCATAGAATGCTAATTCTCCTCATAGTGTAGGGAATCGCTAGTTTTTTTTTTTCTGTTAAGGCATTTGAACATGTATAAATCACCCTTCTACCTCTGACCTCCGTGTGAGCTCTTCCTGGCATGTTTCAGCTATTGCGCATGCGCTTATACTTAACCCCGCACGGCTGCAATGAAAGAGGAAAAGAACCTATTATAAGGAGCATGCGCACAGTTGGAGACTATTGAACTGTGCCCCGGGCAGTGGGGGTGTGTAAGGGTAGGAATGCAGTGATATCACTGTAGAGCTACGGAGAGCCTTTGAAGACTGGAGCATTAGGAGAGAACGGAAGCAAACTTAAAGAAAACAGTAAGTGCTTTGAACTTAGTTTGACAATGCTGTGCGATGCAAAAAAATGTATTTTAACCTTTCCTTCTCCTTTAAGTTGGCCACACATCTAGAGATCTACCCCTATGGCAGGTCCTCAAGCAAGTCGATCCTTCGTCCTTGGTCTAGCAATCAGATAATACTTAAGACCTACAGAGTCTCAGGGAGGGGCCCATGTGCAACTGCCCACTTAGTCTGGGGGGCCTTAGTCAACTACTTTTATTGGCTTATGTATGGTCTCCTAAACAGCAGGTTAAACTCCCTTCTTTGTCGCTTTAAAGGAGAAGGAAAGCCGTTTAGCACTTGGGGGTGCCAAATGTTAGGCACCCCCAAGTGATTGTATTGACTTACTTGAAACCCCGGGCCGGTGCTCCTATCAGCAGAAAACTGCACCGGCCCGGGGTTATACCAGTGAGCACCACGGAGCCAACCTCTTCTGTCTTCTTCTTTCTTCAAATTTCCCAGGGCAGACGCATGCACAATAGAATGAAATATCCGACTTTTTAGTTAAAGTTTGGCTTTTCACTCTAATGTGCATGCGCAGCCGTGCAAAGAAAGAAGAAGCCGGAAGAGGAGCGCTCCATGGTTCTCGCTGGTATAACTACGGGCCGGTGCAGTTTTCTGCTGGTTTCAGGTAAGTAAATACATTCACATGAGGGTGCCTAACATTTGGCACCCCCAAGTGCTAAACGACTATCCTTCTCCTTTAATTAGCTGACGCTAAAGTTAGAATGATAGGCAATGTAGCTTCTACTTTTTCATTTTATATGCGAAGGAATAGGAATTGTGTGTTGACAGAAGCCACTTGCCAACAAAGGGTTAAAATCAAGGATGAATTTGCTGCTCTGCCTTTGCCCTTGAGTAACTGCAGGAAGGGGTTACACAGCAGAGTACTTTACTATGGTAGAATGTCTCTTGGAACTTGTTCTGTGTTTTGTTGTCCCCGGGTAGATGAAGGGGTCCATTCATTATGTTCTTAAAATGAAAATCTAGTTCATGTTCAGCCAAAGTAATAGGAGCCTGGTGTCTGTCCGTGGTAAAAATTCTTGCTTCTTTTAAAGGAGAATTAAAACCTAAAAATGAATATGGCTAGTAATGTTGTATTTTATATACTGAATTTACTGTCCTAGGCTTCAAATTTATACCTATCTCATCATCTGTCTGTCTCATCATCTGTCTTTCTATTTATTATGTATTGTGAGTGAGTCCGTAAGCTTAGACTGACAGGCACAGAGCATGTGCAGTAAAGGGTTGTGGTTGCCCTGTGCTAGCATGTGTAGCCTTTCTAGCATTATTGGTGGCATTGCACTAGGATGCACGGATTCAATATCACATAAGGTTAATCCCATGCATGGTGTTTGATTTATAGAAGTGGATTCATTTAGCCCCTGTCAGATGTCAGAGAAAATCCTCCTAAGACTGCTGAAACATCCCAATGTCATCCAAGAGCTGAAGTTTGATGAGCGGAACAAGAAGTCTGCTGAATACTACCTCTACCAGCGGAATAAGCCTGTGGACTACTTTGTTCTCGTTTTACAGGTCAGGCCAGTTGCCCGCGAGCATTTCACCTGCTGTGCATCTTTCCCTCACCTTAGAGCCTGGTGTTGTTGTGTCTATGCAATGCTCTAGGGTTTCGGGGAAAATACTAGAAGGCTAGACACCCCCTGTTAACATTCCTACCCTTGGAACATGCCCGTATATTTCCCTTCAAGTCTCAGTAGAGAAACAAGTTTGCTTTGCTCATATGACATATAATCTCTTTTCCAATACATTTCTTTTATCCAATACCATGTGTGTAATCCCTATTTATCCACAGGGGAAGGTAGAAGTGGAAGCGGGCAAGGAAGGCATGAAGTTTGAAGCAGGTGCATTTTCATACTATGGCGTAATGGCTCTCACTGCATCACCAGGTAGTTTAGCTTGTTATAGACTCTCTTTCTATCTTTGTGCAGTTTTATGTTTGGCCCTTGCTGCATGGTCAGTGCTTACAGAAAAATGCTTTCTTGTTCAGAACAGCAGGATTTAAAGCATTGCTTATTTTTTTACAATACACGGTGCCAAATAATACTGCCCAATAAAGGGATTTTGTACATTTACACAGCTTTAAAGGACTAGAAAAAAGAAAACATGCTTGGGGGATACCAGTTTGTTAGGCATCCCCTCAGCGAGCACACCGGTGCTATTTTTTCCACTGTTCTCAGATGCCCATTGTGCACATGTGCCCTATTACAACTCCTGGAAGCCATGATGTGCTGCATGTACCCCAGGCTGCTGCAAGGGACAACTGAGAGCACTGTTGCAATGTAGCCCAAGCCAATTTATGTTTTATTTTTTAAAGGAATTGTTCAGTGTAAAAATAAAAACTGGGTAAATAGATAAATAAAATTTTTTTTCAATATTGTTAATTAGACAAAAATGTATAAAGGCTGGAGTGACTGGATGTCTAACAGAACAGAACACTACTTCCTGCTTTGCAGCTCTCTTGGTTTCCACTGATTGGTTACCAGGCAATAACCAATCAGAGACTTGAGGGGGGGCACATGGGTCATAACTGTTGCTTTTAAATCTGAGCTGAATGCTAAGGATCAGTTGCAAACTTACTTGACCATTTATGTCCCATGTGGCCCCCTTTCAAGTCGCTGACTAACTCAGAGTTAGAGAGCTGAAAAGCAGGAAGTTGTGTTCTGCAATATAATAGTGATGTACGTTCCGGCCCAATTCCCGCGGGACCTGTTTTTATTTTTACACTTATTCCTTTAAAGGAAAAAGTGCTCCTGCACATGCCTCAATCACCTCTTTATTGTCTTTTGAGTAAGGATGCACTAATCCAAATTTGCATATGCAAATTAGGGGGCGGGAAAGGAAAACGGAGAAAAAACATTTTTGTTTTGTGACAAAAAGTCATGTGATTTCCCTTCTCACCCCTAATTTGCATATGCAAAAGAGGATTCGGTTTGGCCAAGTACAAGGATTTGGCTGAATCCTGCTGAGAAAGACTGAATCCTGGATTCGGTGCATCCCTATCTTTGAGTTATCAGTGCTGTATGCACTCTATCTTTTAGTCTGTGGTTTACTGTGTGCAAGTTGTCTCTAGTGTGACTTGACCTTTGATGTCTGGTTAAAATACTCGCCATAAAGGCTAATAGAGCTGCAATTTAACAGGAAGTAAACATTTACAATGTCTCTCGGCCAGCTAAAAAGGATCATCCTTTTCTTAAGATGTAAATAAACTACCAACCACCCTTATTGTTCTTTATTATATATTTTCATTATTTTTTTTTTATATAGCACCAACATATTCTGCAGTGCCACATAGAAATTATACATCATTTACATCAGTAAATCTAATCTAAGAACTCTAAAGCCATAGACGTACAGATATAATCGTACGAATCCTCGATTCGTACGATTTACGGACGGCGTGTGGCGTGTCCCGACATTTTTCGTGCCATGGCGATCGGACAGGTTAGAAAATTTCTGTCGGCTGCCGATAATATCTCTGTATGTAATGCCGATCTGACGATTTTTAGTGGGAGACTGTCACCAGCTTTTGTTGGACATAGGCGCAAATTCACTAAGCGCCGAACGCTAGCGTTAATTTGCTAGCGTTTGGCATTTTCGTTACTGCGCAATTTCACTAACGAACGCTGGCGTAGTTTCGCTAGTGTTACTTTGCACCCTTACGCCAGGCGAATTTTCGCTAGCGACGTAACTACGCAAATTCACTAATTTGCGCAGTGTACTGAACGCTACCTTTTACGCTAGACTTCCTTCGCCACCTCAGACCTGGCGAAGCGCAATAGAGTAGATAGGGATTTTTTCTAAGTCCCAAAAGACTCATGGCAACTTACCTAGACAGTGGTCACATGTGTAGGGCAAAATAAAATTTTTATTTGCTGATTTGAAGGTTTTCTAGGCATTTGTAGTGCTGATACGTGTTCCTCCATTGAAATTTGAATTTCGCGCTGTATGCAAATTAGCCTTCGCTAGCGTAACTTCGCTTTACATAGCGAATCAACGCTAGCGCAACTTCGCAACCTTACGCTACCCCTGTGCGCAACTTCGGATTTTAGTGAATTTGCGGAGCGCTGGCGAAACTACGCCTGGCGAAGTGCGGCGAAGTTGCGCCTGGCGCAACTTCGCATCTTAGTGAATTTGCCCCATAAACTTTCGTACGATTGCTGTCAGGGGCAGAACATCATCTGATCTGTTCTTTTACTACTTTATTTAAACTGAAGGTTAGTGGCAGATCGGGAGATGGGGACGTCCGTTTGTCCAATATTGCAGGTAAACCTGCACGTCTATGGCCACCTTTAGACACACTAGGGTCAATGTTTTTAGCATTGTTATATAAATAATATAAATGTATACAGTATAAATTTACATTGTACTTTACACAACGTCAATTCAGCCTCACTCCTATTATATACACTAATATATTATATACAGTTATAGAAATTGTACCATGTGTGTTAACAATAATGTAGAGAGACCAAATATTTGACACCCAACAGTCTCTTCAGACCTTCCATATTTAAGCAAGTGTAGAACAGGGTAAGGGAAAATGCCAGGGGTTCTTCTTGAGCGCAAACAAGTTCATCAGTGTCTGGGTCCATCGTTTTCAGTTCCATTTTTGTGCACAATTATTCATGGACACACATTTGTAAACTTTGCCCTGTACAGAACTGTACAAAAGGGATGATTGCATAAATTAATGAAATTTGTGTTTCTCTTGCTCATTGGAAAGTATCGTGCCATTTGTATCATGCATGTGGTTAGTCCCTATATTATCTATTTCTTCTATTTGTTTATTCAGCCGGGACAGGCCCACCAATTCCACTGAGAGGGCTATAGCAACATCTGCTGGTAGACATGAGCATGGTTGTTGAGTGACTTAAAGGGACTGTCCACCCAAAAACAATTTCTTGCATAATGAAAGAAAATGGAATTTTAAGCAACCTTCCAACATACATTAATTCACATTTAAATTAATGTTCGTTATTTGTAAATATAATTGCAATTGAAATCGGTTTCTGTGGGTTTCTTACAATTTCCTTAATCTCCTTTCCCTTCAGCAAAGATTGTCCTTCCTACAATGCTTTGCATGTTCCCTTATAGATCTGAGAATAAAGAGAATAGCAGCAAATGCAAGGCAATGAGGGAACTGGAGTCTTTACATGAGAAGAGCTGATTTCTGATATATTGTCTTTTATTTATTTTTTATTGTTTTTAGCAAAGGACAGGCAAACTGCTTTCAATTGCAATTTAATTTACATGTAACTTTGTGGATCCTCCATGGGCTGGTTGCTGATGTGCAGTAGAGCAAAGCAGTAAAGCAGATGCACTAGCCTGAGGCCTAAGGTAAAGACCTGCACACAGGCCCGGATTTGTGGAAAGGCCACCTAGGCCTGGGCCTAGGGAGGCAGGATTTTAGAGGGGCGTCATGCTGCCCAACCACACCCACATTGTTCAAAAACACTGGGGATGCGCTGGAGATACAATCATTTTTTAAATTTCCTCTGCACCAATCCCCATGGCTCCAGTCCAGATGATGAGTGGACAGGGGCGATGAACGGCAGTGGGACTAGGGGCTCCCACTATGTAAATCTGGCCCTGCCTGCACAGGTCTTTCTTTTGCAGACTCGTGCCCAACCCAAACCCAAATACCCCCAACCCGCTCCCGATTAACCCTCATTCTTTTCCCTATCCATTTACTTCTGCCCCCCTCACCATCGATATAAGTGTGCCATAAGTTGGAAGTCATGTTACTTAACAGTCAATTCTCACAACAATTCACTTATTTCCTTTTCTAAAACCACCAGAGGACTGTCTGCATAATCAGGACATGAGGGATATTCTGACCCTGCCCCAAATGCTTTGTGGATATTCCACGGGTACCCGACCCTCTGCAGGACTCTATTATATTTCCTTTTATTATGCAGTGAAATAATTGTTCTGTTTTAGGCAGATGTTCCCACATCCCAAGTGAGAGCTCAACATTTATAATAGTACTATCAATTCTAAATAATAGCCTGTACAGCAAGGGCAACACTAAAATACAGCTCTGTCAGTGGAGTAATTCCCGCCTACCCCTGTATATATTCTCGGTCGTTGTGTGTTCAGTTATTGCTTAGGTACTGAGATGAATGGGTTTATTCCAGTTGAAGGAATAGTAACATCAAAAAATCTAACTGTTTTTAAGGAAAGAATAGATAATGTAGGGTTGCCCTGCTCTGGAAAAACTGGGGTGTTTGCCTCAGAAACACTACTATAGTTTATATAAACAAGCTGCTATGTAGCCATGGGTGCAGCCATTCTAGCACAGGATACACAGTATATAATAAACTAGTATAGTATTCTGCTGTGTATCTTGTGCCTTTTCAGCTTTGAATGGCTGCCCCCACAGCTACCAAGCAGCTTGGTTATATAAACTTAAAGTAGACTTTCTAAAGCAAACACACCACTTACATTTTTTGTTCTTACTGTTCCTTTAAAGGAAAGCAAAGAGACTTCAAGTCCCAGAATCCATCACTTTAACATAGAACAAGGTGAAGGGGCAGAAAGACTTTAGTCTAAGGGGTGGGGACATGGTCTGTGCAAGTCAAACACAGGCTACTATCATAGTTTCCTCTCAATATTGGACAGGCCCGGGCTGGCAATCTGTGGGGGCTGCTATAAGGTCCCATTGAAAGTCAGTATTTAGTGGGCTGGTGGGGCTGTTTGGGCCTCTATGTGGGCTGAGTGGGCCTCTGTGTACCTGAAATGCCAGGGCCTAATTTAATTCTCAGTCCGGACCTGATATTCGGCATGTCTATGTAAAGAATAAAATCCATCTTTGTATGTTTTTAGCAGTTTAGAGTGTTTATTCATCTTTTCTACATAAGTCTAACTGATTGAAGAGGGGGATATTTCCCTCTCACTGGGAAAATTCTAGTATGTTTTAAATAAGCCCATTCTTAGCATCTTTCTAGCCTTCTTTTTGATTGGCTTTCATATTCTGCCTTTCTTTCAGGTTGCTGTTTAAAATGCGGGTTGTGTTAATCTCTGCGAGGCTACATTGTTATTATTCCTTTTTATCACTTAACTTCCTGTAGAGGTTGTACCATTCAGCTTCCATTCCGCCTTCCCAACCACTGCCTGGTTGCTAGGCAATATATACGTTAGCAACCAGGTAGCAATTGAATTGCAAAACTGTAGAACAAAAGATTATAAAAAGGACTCTTAAATGTCTTCCAATACCACTGTATTTATTGTTGTAATATGTTATTTTAAGGTCAACTACCACTTGCACATTTTGGGCTGTACAGTACTTACCCAGTTTCCTCCTTTTTCATGGTCTTCCATCTTTTCTTTCATTAATTTCCAGTTCCCTTATCCTTGTCTCGTACCTTTGTTGTCAGCAGAACAGAATCGTTAGCAGGTTCTCCAGGTAAATCTGCATGTTTCTATTAAAGCTTCTCTCCTTCGCTCTGCTTTTTGCCTTTTGCCATTAAATGTATCACTGGAATTCCCCCTAGGCACAGTTACACTTTTTTTCTTTCCTGGCTTTGCTTAGGAACCTGTAGAATTAACTGTACTGCAGCAATACAGACATCTCTAACATCGTTTGCAGCAAAATAGAAATCTCTAACATCGTTTGCAGCAATATAGCAATCTCTAACATCATTTGCAGCTATATAGAAATCTCTAACATCGTTTGCAGCAATAAAGAAATATCTTTTGCAGCAATATAGAAATCGCTAACATCGTTTGCAGCAATACAGAAATCTCTATCATCGTTTGCAGCAATATAGCAATCTCTAACATCGTTTGCAGCAATATAGCAATCTCTAACATCGTTTGCAGCAATATAGCAATCTCTAACATCGTTTGCAGCAATATAGAAATCTCTAACATCATTTGCAGCAATATAGAAATCTCTAACATCGTTTGCAGCAATATAGAAATCTCTAACATCGTTTGGAGCAATATTGGGTGGAAATTGGTAACAGTAGCCAAGCGTTTTGCTTTTGTGTCGGAATCTGTGACGGTAACGTTGGTTTTTGCAGCAGAATTCCTGTGTATAGGAATGTGTGACACTATTGTTCCATCAGAATCAGAATTTTTGTTGACTTAGTAAATTCCCACAGCACTAATCTGTCACTATTCAGTCTCATGTTAAACAAATGCTGAGCAAATACTGGTATGCATTTGCTAGTGCAATGCTCTCCATAGAAAATAATAAATAATTAAAGGAATAAATAATCATATAAAAGTACAATTCTAACTAGGCTTAGAAATTCGACCCGAAAACTTGAATCAAATTCGAATCAAATTTGATATTGGTACTGACATTTTTGAAAAACTGAATTCAAGTTTTTTCTCCGAAAAAAAACTTGAATGTCAGGAAGGCTGCACACAGCTCCAAATTGATCCCTGGATGTTCATAAAGGGCCAGAGTATGATAAATCTCGAAAATCGAATGGAATTTGAATAACTCCTCGAATTTGAAAATAAAAAAAGTAAAATTTTAATTTCTAATTTTCAATTCAACCCTTGCTAAATCTTCCCCTAAGTTTGACGTCTAAATTAGAGTTATGTGATTGTTAGGCCCAATAGATAGGGAAGTGTGGTTCTTATGTTTTTTTCACAGGCTAATGAACTTCAATATGCACCATTGTCCCCATGCCATAAGTAATATCCTAAATTTTGCTACAAAGATAAGGTCAAACCTAAAAAAGAGAGTGAATGCTCTGTAGATGTGATCAGATAACATCCATTGGCTACTTACAGTTTAGAGGTAAATCATTTGCCACTCATAGGCAAAGCCCCTCAAATTCAGTCTAGCATAGCAAACCCCCAAAAATACACTGTAATGTTCTCAAGCTTCAGAAAATCCATCACAATAATTATAGTCCTTTGTGAAAGTTTGTGAACCCTTTCAAATTTTCTTTTATTTTCATATGAATGTGACCTAAAACATCAACTGGTTTTCAAACAAGTTCTAAAAGTAGACGAAGCAAAGCTAGTTAAATAAATAAAACAAAAATTATTCTCTTTGGTCATATAGTTATATATTATTGAAACAAATGATCCAATAACATATCGGCGTGTGGCAAAAGTAAGTGAATCCTTAGGATTCTCATATAATTTGAAGGTGAAATCAGTCTGTTGTTTTCAGTCAATGGGATAACAACGAGAGCCTGATTTATTTAAAGAACGGGTTTAGCCACATTTGTGGGTGTGTATCATGGCTCAAACAAAGGAGGTATCTGAGGACCTCAGAAAATAAGTTATTGATGCCCATAAAGCTGGAAAAAGTCACAGGACTATCTCTAAAGAGTTTGAACTCCACCAACTCCATCAACTGTCAGACAGATTGTGCACAACTGAAGGAAATTCAAGACCATTGTTACCCCACCCAGAAGTGGCCTACCATCAACGATGCAAGGCGTCTAATAGTCCAAGGGGTTACAAAGGAACCCAGGATAACTTCTAAGCAATTGAAGGTCTGTCTCACATTGGCTAATGTTGATGTTCATGAGTCCACCATCAGGAGAACACTGAACATGAAACGATGTGTATGGCAAGGTAGCAAGGATAAGCCACTGCTCTCCCCTAAAAATATTGCTGACCTACAGTTTGCTAAAGATCGAGTGGATAAACCAGAAGGATACTGGAAGAATGTTTTGGGGATGGATAAAACCCAAAATAGAACTTTTTAGCTTAAATGAGACGCGTTACATTTGTAGAAAGAAAAACAGTATATTCCTGCATAAGAACCTCATCCCACCTGTGAAACATAGAGGTGGGAGTGTTCTTGTTAAGGCCTGTTATGCTGCATCTGGGCCTGGATGGCTTGCCAGCATTGATGAAACAATGGATACTGGACTATGCCAGAGAAAGGAAAGTAAAGGAAAATAGTTCCTTTAACTAGGTTTTCTTCACCTCTTTTAGGACTTGTTTGAAAATACCAACTAATGTGTCGCAACCTTCGTGTCATTGGTAATTAAATTTGATTTGAAATTACACTTAGGGGCCTATGTATAAAATATCTGTACATGTTACAGAACAGAAATGATTTTGATAAATAATATATGGAAGTGCTTCTGACAGATCAGTGCCTTGGTACTATCTATATACAGTATTATAGCCCATTATGTTCCATCAGGTTTGAGTTTTTGCTTTGTGTAAATTTTAAATTTAGATTTTGTTGTTTTTGTCATAGGAGAGAATAAATCTCCACCTCGTCCATGTGGATTGAACCATTCCGACTCACTTAATAGAAGCGATAGAATTGATGCAGTGACACCTACACTGGGGAGTAGCAACAACCAGCTCAACGCCTCCTTCTTGCAAGTCTATATCCCTGACTACTCCGTAAGAGCCATAACAGACTTGCAGTTTGTCAAGGTATTACTTTTTTGTGTCAAAGTCCTATTCCTTTTTAAAATGAGAGATTAATAAAGGTTAAAAACTGACCTCTGTCTAATTGCATGGCTAAAGGTATAACTCAGCCAGTGGCGTAACTGGATGATACTGGGCCCCACAGCAAATTAATTTTAGGGCCCCAATATATCCAGAGGTTGACTCATTTTACCAATATTTGTTGAAACTGCTCATTAATTAGGGCCTCATGGGGTCCATGTACCCCCCTGCAGCTGCAGGGTCTACCTTCTCTCTAGTTACACCCCTGAACTCGGCATACAGTTTTAGGGTTGTGACCTGGCCCACTTAAGACTTATTAGTATCTAACATCATATTAGCCATGGCTGATATCTGTCCAAAAGCTATTCATTAAAGGAGATGGAAAGGGTTGCCAAATGTTAGACGCATCCCAGTGATTATAATTGATTACTTGATCCCCCCTGGCTGGTTTTCCTGTTAGCTGAAAGCTGCACCGGCCCAGGGTACATCTGGAAAGCTTATTTTATCTTTGCATCGGGTGCCCATGTGCAGTAAAGTGAAAAGCCGAACTAAGGGCGTCTTATGCAATCTACTGTGCATGTGCTGGCCTGGAATGAAGGAAGTAAAAGATTTGTGATATGATGCTCTTGCAAAAGTGAGCCGGTGCAGTCTCAGCAAACAGGGATATCAGGTAAGCAATTATAGTATAACCATTGACTAACCCTCCCCAGTGATTTTAACTTTTCTTGTCGTTGATGGAGAAACCTCAAACTTTTATTTCACAAACTGTTCAAGTGGCCAGTACATTTCAATGCCTGACAAATGCAGGTAATTATGTTCTCCGGAGAATGGTAGTTTTTAACATCATCTGTCATAATGTCTAAATTAATTCTTGAAATTTTTTTTTTCCTTCAATCATATCCTGAAATACAGAGTAAGCAGACATTTTTCTACTTCTAAATTACTCAGGGCTGTTTTATTTCCAAGGCACTTATCAGTGCCAAAATTCTGTTGTCATAGCAAACTCCTGAAAATACTAATCCCACTAACGCAAATGAAAAAGCCCTTGCCTGGCAGTCATATAAAAACCGGCAAATCATTAAATACACTTGGCAGGGATGTTCCCGATACCCCAATCACATCGTTTCATCTTAATCCTCCACAACCAAAAGCTCAAACCAAATTCTGCATTCAAAGATAAAGTGCAGGGTAGTAACCAGTAACAGCCAGATGTTTGTATCTATTAGAACTAATTGCTTATTAGTTATATCTGGGCTACTGTTTACTTGGGTTGTCTGAGAGATAGGAGTAAAGGCCCTACACAAGCACATAATATCGGTCCTGTAGACCAATTCGGCAATCTATCTGCCCATGTATGGGGCCTTCCCGTTCGATATCTGGCCACGATATGGATCAGGAAGGTTTAATTTTTCCACTGACTGACCCATCGGAGCCCATTGCTCCTCGTTGTAATCCGATCACCAGACAAGCTGATCTCTTCATGTATGGCCAGCTTAACAGTCAATGTTATACACCAGAAGGCAGACTTCAGAACCTTGTTATAGATTGGTGCTATAAAAAGTTGAGTAAGATTAATTTCAGTAAGTGTACAGATCTTCCTGCTGATATGTAATGCCATCTCATACTTATTGAATCCTCTTCTGTTTATCTGCAAATTAGATCACAAGGCAGCAGTACCAAAATGCGTTAATGGCTTCACGTATGGACAAAACCCCTCAATTCTCAGACAGTGAGAACACTAAAATAGACATGACTCTTACTGAGCTACATGATGGCTTAGCAGATGAAACTGCAAATCTGTTAAATGAACAGAACTGTGTCACACACAACAAGTCCAATCACAGTATGCACAACGAAGGTCCGATTTGAAAGGGTTCAGCCCAGCTCATTGACATTCAGGACTGTCTTTACTTCATTCTCAAGCTTCCTTCACCGGATTCCTGTCTGTGCAACTGCGAACATCTTGAGTTAACGTGCTCATGCCGAGTGCCACCCAGCATTCTGAGACCAAAGATTCTAAGCCCAGCGGTGGCAGGAACCGAAGTGCTTAAAAGCAGGAGAGAGACATCAGGAATAAAGCAAATAATAGTAATAAATAAAACTAGGGATTGGTGAGTGAGACCAAAAAATGATATGATCATCCAACTAAAGAAGACACAGTTTTATCCCCTATTGACTGGTGGCATTTGTGAAAAAAGAAAACGTTAATTGTTAATGTTTTGATATCAGAATCCGACCAATCCTAAAGCGGTCATCACTACTGCAATTTTATGGTTGGACGTCAAAAACTAAGGCCTTAAATACATGTTAGCCTGGTTCTCATAAACTCCAAAGTGACTGGCTTCTGAAATTTTCCAGTCCACGGGAAATTTCAGCCAAAAAACAAAATAACGATATAGGTACTTTGGTGTATCAAATATGATAGGGCAGTTAATGGTTTCCCTTTCTTCCACATCTTTGGAAGGTGTTCATTCTTGAATTGACTAGTTGAAACCTGTAAGAGTACGGGTTGTTGTCATTTTTGTTTTGCAGAAAATGTTTTTCCTTCCAGAAATTAGAAGTCTTACATGTTAGGTTTTTTCCCTTTGTTTTATATTTTCAAATCTAGAATTAGATGGCTACCAAAGTTCATTTTTTTTCTTTGCTCGTAATTCTGTGTTCAACTGAAATCCCTGTACACTGAGCAAATATAAGATACAGAGCTTATAATTCTTTACAGTGGACTAACCCAAAGATATGTCAGATTACATATATATTTTTGTGGATTTTTTTTTTTAAAAGAAAGATTTTAATGTAAATTTAAACATATATGTCGATCATTAGGATTTAGCATGAACCATCCCGTGCAGTTTCCATTTGGATACCAGGTTTTCCAGACTGAGAAAACTTATGACCTTTTAGAAATACAACTTATTTCCACCTGATTCTTCCATTCCCCATCTTGATATTTCCCCTAGTAAACCAGAAGTTAGCTGTGTCAGTGCCTTATGATTAGGTGATGAATATTCCCTTGTGTAACGCTGGGAAAAAGATAATGATCAAGATTGTTGCTCGTTTTTATTGTTCAGCTGTAGACAACGGTCTTACAACCGTACAAAGAACACATTTTGTTGGCTTATATTCCATTGTACAATTGTCCAAATGATCATCGTAAAACACTAAACAAGAATATTTCTCTAAATCATCAACCGCAATGTGTTTGATACAGCTAAAAGTCACAGGGAAATGGTTATTCCACATCTGAGTATGTTTAGTATAATCTGTTACCAATCTGTGTTCATGATCCGATAGTTTTTGGTTTAGTTCTCTGTTTTTAGAACCCGCAATATCAATGCAATTTCTGGAGTGAAAAAAAAAAAAAAAAAGTATTTTAATCCCTCATCGCTGTGCAAGTCTCTTCGATAATTTCATCCAACCTACAAACAAAAAGGGTGTTCTACGTTAAACGAAAATATTTCGAATATTTTTCTAAAATATGTTGTATTTTATGTACTTCAATGATATTTTCATGTTGATTAGAAATGCTGCTATGTTAACCAGTCTTAATGATGAGATGCGTGCTACTGTGTGCCAGGTGATGCCCTGCCAGATCATACAATTATGTGTGGAATACAAATCTTACTGATATAAATAGGGATAAAAAGATTCAACCAAAAAAATTGGGATATACAATTTGGAAAATGCTCTCTTCCTCTCTATGAAAACTGATGTATAGTGTTCTATTTGTGATTCGACTCTTTCCGGGAACTCTGGAATGATTTATGTTTGGTTACACAATAACGATATTATTCCCTTCTATCTGTTCACAAAATTAGATACCAAATATTATGAAATTTCATTTTGTTGACTACTCGATTATTTTCGTTTGTAATATTAAAGGGATACTGTCATGGAAAAACATGTTTTTTCCAAAACACATCAGTTAATAGTGCTGCTCCAGCAGAATTCTGCACTGAAATCCATTTCTCAAAAGAGCAAACAGATTTTTTTATATTCAATTTTGAAATCTGACATGGGGCTAGACATTTTGTCAATTTCCCAGCTGCCCCTGGTCATGTGACTTGTGCCTGCACTTTAGGATGGAATTACTTTCTGCCAGGCTGTTATTTCTCCTACTTAGGGCTGGGACACACTGGGCGATTTGGGGAGCTTTAGTCGCCTGGCGACTAATCGCCGCGACTTTCCACGACCAATCTTCCCCAAATGCCTCCCCTCGCTCTGCGCCTGGCTAAAATGGTCGTGGAAAGTCGCGGCGATTAGTCGCCAGGCGACTAAATCTCCCCAAATCGCCCAGTGTGTCCCAGCCCTTAATGTAACTGAATCAGTCTCAGTGGGACTTGGCTTTTACTATTAAGTGCTGTTCTTAGATCTTCCAGTGAGCTGTTATCTTGTGTTAGGGAGCTGCTATCTCATTACCTTCCCATTTTCCTGTTGTTAGGCTGCTGGGGGGGAGGGGTGATAACACTCCAACTTGCAGTAAAGAGTGATTGAATTTAATAGAGCACAAGTCACATGACTGGAGGCAGCTGGGAAATTGACAATATGTCTAGCCCCATATCAGATTTCAAAATTGAATATAACAAAATCTGTTTGCTCTTTTGAAAAATGGATTTCAATGCGAATTCTGCTGGAGCAGCACGATTATCAGATGCGTTTTGAAAAGAAAAACGTTTTCCCATGACAGTATCCCTTTAAGTGGAAATCAGGGACAATAGGCTTGTAGTATGAGCTCTCTATGACTTGTGCAAAGAGCTTCTTCTAGTTGACTTTTAGTACGTTCTTACGGTATCTTTCATATTATGTGGAAATGATCAATGGAATAGTCAATATTTCTCAAGAATTTTTATTCCTTAAGAATTCTACTCCGTAGAGCATTTGTCAGCTCCAGTTAAATGAAACCTTAGCTGACTTAAGAAATTATGGATCCACGGAAACCTAAGGAGCTTATTTATTAGAATTCAAGATTGTGGATTTTGCCATTCAAAAATATCACGGCATTAAAAGATGAGATATTTCAAATGGTTTTGAATTTGAGTTTTCCAAATTTGAATTTTTGAATGAAAAAATCTACTTTAAAAAAAAATCTAAAATCTGTCGAAGTCAGTTGGAGGTGTTTCTTTGTAACATTCAAAGCTATTTTTTTTAAAATTAAATTTCCAAAAAAAATACCTTCAAGTTTAATCGCTATTTTTTTCTAATCTAATTTCTGAATAATTTAGTAATTTAGAAAAAGTAGTAAATCTATCTCCCAAAGCAAATCCAAAAAATCCAATGTTAAGTGAAAGCTCTGGACAACTAAATGTATTTATTTTTTGTTGTTGTTCAAAATGTACCCAACCCAAATACCCTGTTTGCAAATTAGGGTTGGGATTTCGTTTAGGTTTCGGCTTAACCTTCTGTGGAGGATTTGGTATTTGCTGGAATATAAATATTTGGAGCATCTCTAGAAGAAATAGGCATATTTGACTGCTGTTAAGAAGAGGAAAGTGATTATAACACTATAATGTTAACTTAAAATATAATGTGCTAGAAGCCATTTTGTTTTCCAGAAAGCTGGAGTACCTGAGCCTTTCTTTGGTGGTGGTGCGGTGGCGTTTGCTCCAATGCAATGGTGCTAGACAATCAAATTTAGAAATCATACTATATATATATATATATATATATATATATATATATGTGTGTCTGATATTGCCAAAATGTGTGTGTATATGCAGCCCCTTCTGTGAAGTCGCTAAGGGGTCCCATTATCACGTGACCATATAAGGCTGTTATATGGTGACAACTCCTTGGTGGCTTAAATAGAACATTTACAGTATATACACACATCATAAGCATGCATTCTATTCCTTTTGATTTTGAAAAGTGATTTAGCAATTTGGGGGGGGGTCAACTTGTTGCTATATGTTCAGCTGTGTTTTGGCAACTAGTTATCTTACGTTATAGGGCCATCCTACCCGAGGCTTTAGATGACTCCGAGTTAGGGGAAGGTGGTTTAGTCAAAATAGAAACTTAAACACCACTTCATTAGCTGGGGTCAATTTTTAAAAATCTTGGGTTAATGTCCCCCTAGGCATTTTAATTGCTATAAATTAATCAGGGGAAACTGTGATCAATAGTCTTAAAAAAAAATCAACAACTGCTGTATAGAAATCCTATGACTTTGACTAAGCATTCCCATGCATTCAAATCTCCACCATGTCCCTGAGAAGAACATGGCTGTGGAAAACGCCAGGGGCTTTGTAATTGGACCGTTTACCTTCGAAATAGACTGGGCAATTTTATATTGGGCACTGATGCACTTCTGTGATGATGCCATGTAGTAGTTTGACGAAGAAGATAAAATATCTATTTTTTTCACAAAAGTATTTTTCATACAAAACAAAAACTATTTTTCTCCTGCTTCCTATGTTTCTTCATTATTTCCTCCTTATTATGAAAGCCATGATTTGAAGCAGCAAGTCTGTTACAGCGGGTCCCTTGCAACCTCCGTAGGCCCTGTGTTAGAGTGCATAAGCTCAGAGTCGTAACAGTAGGGGGCAACGTGCTGTGGGGCCATTGCGTTGATGGCCCAATGGGTTCTTCGTCAATGAGTATGTTTGAGAAAAAGGTTCATCTTACTGGAGTTTTGAGAACCTTAAAACGATTCACTGTGCTTAGTGGAATGTGGAGTAAGCCATGTCCTATACTTATAAATGGAATAAATTGAATATAATATATTTTGGCTATTAAATATATTTGCTATATTTCCTTTAAAAAGTGCTTTGCAGAGACGTTGTGTCAGGTTAAAAGAAGGTAATTCCAGTTCAATGTGATTGCTGCCTTATGGATATTTTCTAATATCTTGGCACAACTGTTTTAAAACGTTCCCTTTTATTATGTCCAAATCCAGTGTCTGGACACACAAAAAAATGTACATAATTTGATAATGGAGTTTTTCAGGTTTCCACATACTTTATATCTGAATATAAATTCTAGCAAGATAAGTGTCTTGAAAGTGGGAGACCTTGAATGAAGTTGGTTAGACTGAAGAACAAAGCTCCCCCTTTGAGGAAGCTGGATGAAATGTTTGTTTGAGGGCCAGTAGAAGGCTTTCTATTGGAGACTGATGTTTATATACGGCAAATGATCTTTTTTCTGAAATCATTCTGGAACGCATTACCAAAAGCAGCTTGCCTGGGTGCAAAGTGACCAAAGTGTTGGATTCCAAATATTTTTGGATCTGACCTTAACTTTATTATGTGGCAGAATGGCTTCAAGAGCAAATCTTTGTTATTAATGAGCTGCATGACGAGACATGATCAACTAGTTGCTTCTCTGTCAAGTGGCATATAGTCTATTGAAGATTGAAGGTACAGACGTCAATAATATAAGTAGTAAACCAGCCGCTTTGGTAAAGCACTTGGCATAGGCTATTTCTTCAACAGAGGGTCCAGCAGTTTCATTAAAAAAACATTGGGCATTCTTGCATGTTCTTATTTAGCAATGACACTATAAAATAATATCTTACTGTAATCTACTAGTAATGTCCATATATAACATGCCACTTTATGGATTTGCATGCCAGACAGACTTTAGATTCTATAACAGCAGATATAATATTGTATCATTTGATGGTTTTAATGATACAAGTTCATTCTCAAGCCGATTCTCCCTCTGTTTATGTCCTCTCCATCCCCCAGTGTGATTGCGCTGTGCTGTTTGGCACTAACTGTCGGGCAATCTCGGTCAATATGACGATCTCTGTGGTGTCCAGTGTTGTTGAAACGCCTTGGATAAGATATCATGTGGGACCCATAACTGTTTGACCATTGGTGGTGGACCTGCATAGACCAGATAGTTATGGCTGTGGAACTCCCTGGCTGCTACCAAGTCTAGCTCTTCAGTTTGGTGATAGTTCTTCCACCACGTAATGTCCAGGGTTGATCCTAGATCTGTAAGGGCAGCATTCCCAAGGCACAAGCAGTTATTGTATGAGAAACCTTGCCCCGGTAGGGTCTTCATTACGTAGTAGACTCTGGTGAGTACACCAAGGGAGTCGCAATGTTTTTATGGTTCTTTTCACTATCCATTTTACATTACCAAGATGTATTAGTACTCTATGTATCTTCTGTGAGCCACTGAGATTTGACATGGAGCTGCTATGATGTGCAACCAACTTGATCAGCTTGCTCATGCAAGGTTTTTGCCTCATAATTAGGGGACTTCAGATTTGTTATTATCTAGGATTCAAAACTTGTTCTCATATAAACTCAATGTCATTATTTTCTGGCTTTTGTAGTGGATGCTTTTTCCAGTCCTCAGCTCCCCACTATTTACATATATTATTACTTATCTCTTTACATTCAGGGATGGTGAATCAATGTACAGCTTGAGACCTATTCTGTTCTTTAATCATTTAAATGAGAGCTAAATTAATTTGAAGACCTCACGCATTGTAACTGTGTCTTGGGACTAAATTCTGTTTTGTTATTGAATTTTATATGTATAATAAAAACTAACCCTAGAAGTGTTGTTGTGCTCTCCAGCAACAAGTCAGTTACTTTTCTCCATGTAACTGAAATGCCTGGATAAGTAGCAATGCATATTTGTTGACTGACTGGTGGATTGGTGCTATGAGATGAGGTTTTCAAGGAACCTTGAATTCTTTTGCCACTTCTGGGCATAGGCCATATCTTGCCATTTTAGTCTTGCAATAGAAAATTCCATATTATCTCCAAATCAATTCCAACTATCCATTTGCTCTGTTATAGGGGCAATTTACACCTACACCTTCGTTCAGTTCGAGCACAATAAGTAGGACCTGTGTTTACTGTTCTGTCTGTTGTTTTTTTTTTTAATTCAAAATCTAATTTTCTTTTGCCTTCTTGTATTGACATTCTTTTATTTTTTCTGCTATAAAGCACTTACAGAGCATTGCTTTGTTTTTAATCCATACTACCTCCCCCTATAATGAGAAGAGATTGTTTAATGATCTCTGCATAAACAAGCCCCTCTCTTTCCCCAGCTGCAGCCTGTGCCTTGGGTTTACAGCATAGGAGGAGTTTGATTTGAAGAATCAGGCAAGAATCAAAAAATATATTTATCAATGAACAGAACAGTCCAAAAGTTCAAGCTCATTGAACTCTTGTTGACCATGGTGGGAGGGTATATTGAGCATTTAATCTAGTCTTAAGATTTGGTAGTTTTGTCTGGTTTTATTCTTCATTCATCTATTGGATTTCTCTTGATTGTTTTTGTTTTATGCCTGTAAAGTATTGATATTTTGGGTACCAGTAAGTTCTCACTTGATAGCAACCTCTTTGGCATCCAAAGGTTAACCACGGATTCTGAAATGATAATCTTGTCTGTGAAGACCAGCAAACGCCCAACAGATACTCGGTACTCTACCTCCTCTAGTCAGTCAAGTTTTATGGCGAGAAAATGGACTGTCAGCCTCAGAGAGAATTTCATGTAGCAAGGTTTTTTTTTTCCCCCTAATTTTGAGACATTTGCACAGAAATGTTTGTTGAAGTAATGTATCCAGCACCAATGATTCCGTAAACGTTAATTTCACTATATATTCCCTTCCTTCCAGCCAATGGTAAGGAATACGCTAAAGAAATTCTGGTCCTTACCACTTGGTTAACTGTGGGCATTGCCAAAGTATTTAACTGTTCTAGATGACATTCCTGGAATGAATGGTCGCTACTAGAGTCTGAGCAGCACTCGATGAAAATTCAATGAATTCCTTAATGGTCCATCCAACACGCTCTTCTAAAACTGAAACTACCAGTGTGACTACTGACTCCTCCCCCAGTGTTCCACACGACTCCTTGTCCTCATGCTTCACCATAAACCATCGTTACGCCAAAGTAACCACGGAGAGCCGGACAAAGGAAGTACATTATGTGTAGCAGGAGCTCATTTTATTATGCAAAGGTCTAAATATTCTTTTTTTTTTTGCTTCTGATAAAATATTGTAATATGGTGCGGAATGATGAAGGCGTGTCATTTTAATAAAGTCATCTTTGTATTTTCATTCCTTATTATGAAAATTGAATTTCTGACTGTTATTTTTGTTGATTTTCTTTTGTTTTTAAATGACCGAATACCATGTACAAAGAATTTGTGTGTGTTCCTTCCTTCACCATTCTCTTATTAAAGGGATACTGTCATGGGAAAAAACATTTTGTTCAAAATGAATTAGTTAATAGTGCTGCTCCAGCAGAATTCTGCACTGAAATCCATTTCTCAAAAGCGCAAACAGATTTTTTTATATTCAATTTTGAAATCTGACATGGGACTAGACATATTGTCAATTTCTCAGCTGCCCCAAGTCATGTGACTTGTGCTCTGATAAACTTCAGTCACTCTTTACTGCTGTACTGCTAGTTGGAGTGATATCCCCCCCCCAGCAGCCAAACAAAAGAACAATGGGAAGGTAATCAGATAACAGCTCCCTAACACAAGATAACAGCTACCTGGTAGATCTAAGAACAACACTCAATAGTAAAAACCCATGTCCCACTGAGTCACATTCAGTTACATTGAGAAGGAAAAACAGCAGCCTGCCAGAAAGCATTCGGGGAAGATTGGTCATGGAAAGTCGCGGCGATTAGTCGCCAGGCGACTAAAGCTCCCCAAATCGCCCAGTGTGTCCCAGCCCTAAGTAGGAGAAATAACAGCCTGCCAGAAAGTAATTCCATCCTAAAGTCCAGGCACAAGTCACATGACTGGGGGCAGCTGGGAAATTGACAAAATGTCTAGCCCCATGTCAGATTTCAAAATTGAATATAAAAAAAATCAGTTTGCTCTTTTGAGAAATGGATTCAGTGCAGAATTCTGCTGGAGCAGCACTATTAACTGATGATGTGTTTTGAAAAAAATTTTTTTTCCGATGACAGGATCCCTTTAACCAGAACTGGCAGAGCCTTGTAGAGCTGTCTTTGGCGGGTGCAAATAGGGGCAACCTCTCGTAATGGGCCACAGAGCAGCTGGTGATATTGTAGGGCAAGATAGCGGCAGTAAACTTCACAAGTCCTTTTTAGATTTTTGGTGGTCCTTCACTCAATGTTTAGGGTGTCCTCAAAAGAGTAGCAGCCCTGTCCAGCCACAAAACTTGTAAATCAGCTTAAACGTAAACTCTGGAGACCCACAGCAAATTCAGTGTGTTTTTCGGATACTGGTGTCCTTCATCAGTTGCTCGTCAACAAGCACCTGATGAAGGATACCTGTATCCGAAACATGTTGTGTGAGAAATAAAAACACACTGAATTTGCTGTGGATCTCCAGAGTTTATGTTTAAGCAGATTTACAAGATGGTGGCGGGGATATCCATTTAAGCTTAAACTGCAGCCTATTGGTTGTTGAAACACAGCTTCTAGCAATGCCCAGAATTAGGGGTAGGCAGCCTAGGGTTTATAACAGAGTGGGAACATTTTCCCCTATGACAAAAAATTTTTTTTTCCTGCTTCCCATTTGCTACTGAGAATGGGGGTTGAGTTGGGCTAAAAATTTCCTGCCGAAATTCAATAATTCCTTTGTTAGAACGATAACATTTGACATCAATTGTTGTAACGGGGTTGCTCTTCTTACGTTTTTGCACCTGTGCAAGTATGGGGAGGGGGTCGTGTGCATGTGCAGTTATCTGAGCCCCTATAAAGATTTCTATGGCGGGGGCCACGCTCTTGGCACGACACTGATCAGATCCATAGGCTGTAATGGAAATGGAGAACAATCTTGCAAAATCCGATGGGGGTAAAGTTTAGGTTTCCAGCATCTGCCCTAAATTAAAATAAACTCAAATTTCTTCCAACCATAAAGCTTAATCTTGATCTTTTCCTTCTTGGAGACAGCAATAGTTACTTTGCCGGACTTCCTTTTAACAACTTCAACACAAAAACTTTGTGTTGGTCACGTCTTTCTTTGCCTCCTGATATCACAGCTGTGGCACAAAGCAATGCTTGGTAGAATTTGATCCTTCTGCTTCCATTCTTGCTCTTCATTAACTAACCATTAACAGTAATCCACACCTTTTATGGTTGGAACCAACACAATATTTGTGATGGTAAACCTAGTGGGTTTTGATATGTACAATAATTACTATTATTCCTCCCTAGTAAACACCAGGCAATAGAGTTTGGGTGGAAGGTCATTTGCCTGTAACAAAGCAATGCAACATTCTAGGGGTCATATCATGGAGAAACATCAGGGACTCACAGATGCCACAGACCTCAGAACTGAAGACTTTATACAGTATTAGGCAGTTAAAGGAAACTACATAGCCTTACGCGTTTTGTGCATTAGGCACTTAATCATAGGCTGGGTGAGTAGGGGTCCTAAGACACAAAGAAACAAAACTTCAAAATACTTTAATTGTAGGTGCAATCTATACCCTAATACTAGACAAGGAGCTCTTTGTAGGTTAAAAAAAACTATGCAACTATTTATTGAAAAAGCAAAGAACCTAAAAGTCTTGTTCTCACTGACTTGGCCAAAAGTCTGAATCAGCATTTTATATAATTTAATATAATTTTATATCATTGGTTTGAAGGTAAACCAAACATATGGCAAACCATCAGACAATCCACTTTCTCATTGAGGCCCCTTCTGTTTTATTGGCCTAATATGGTTTAACTTTTGGGGGTAGTGTCTTGGTTTTTGTAAGAACCAGAATAAATATAGTGGAAACCAGCTTTTGCCCAAGTTCTCAGGGCTGGTGTTTTACCTCATGGTATGGGGTAGGTATTAAAATCATGATCCGATATTCTATATGATTGGTTGAAAGGTAAACCAATCAGGTGGCAATCAGCCATTCCACTATCTCATTGAAGGTTCTTGGGTTTTTATTGCCTAATGTGGTTTAACATTTGGGGTAGTGTTTTGGTTTTTGCAAGGAGCAGAATAAATATAAGTAGAACCATCTTTGCAGGAGGTAATGTTAAAAGCAATGTAAACCCTAAAAGTAAATTCATGTACAATTACTCTGAGAACTCCTCTAAGCAGTTTTACAATTTAAATGGCTCTTCTCTGCTCACAAACTTCTGTTTTTTAGGCTCCGCAACATCACCAGAATTTCTCTTTTTTTTTTTTTTTTGCATTCAACAAATGACCAGCAGGTGGCGCAGTTGTTTCAAATTCATTATATCGGCCATTTAAAAACTGCAAAAATTTTGAAACCTAGAAAGAAGTGTATGTTCATGAAAACTGCAGGCGTGCTCTGAGTAAATATACATTGGTTTCATTATTAATTATAACATTTATTTCCTTTGTGGTTTGGGAAAGAATTTTAGAATTCAAAAAAAATTTCATTAGAAGAATGATACAGGTATGGGACCGGTTATCCAGAATGCTCGGGAACTAGGGTTTTCCTGATAACGGATCTTTCCGTAACTTGGGTCTTCATGCCTTAAGTCTACTAGAAATTCATTAAATAAGCCCAATAGGCTGGTTTTGCTTCCAATAAGGATTAATTATATCTTAGTTTGGATCAAGTACAAGCTCCTGTTTTATTATTACACAGAAAAAGGAAATCATTTTTAAAAATTTGGATTATCTGGATAAAATGGAGTCTATTGGGCCATTCTGTAATTCCGAGCTTTCTGGATATCGGGTTTCCGGATAAGGGATCTGTATAACAGAAAACTCTTGTTTTACCTGTAACTAAGAACAAATCAGTGCCAAGCAAAGGACAAGCTCCCTTCATCCTTATAATCGTCTCTTATAGGGATCTGTGCAGGAACCGGGCACCAGAAGTCTATAAGGGACACTCGGGTTATTATGTAGCAATATGGGACAATAGGTCTCCTGCTGGAATGGATTCAAATTGAATTAAGATTTATTTAATTAGACGTGGGCAGGAGCAGTTTGGTGAGTGAAAACAGATGTCAGGTTCCAAAAGGTTACTTGGCCAGGGCAGATGTTTTGGTCCTCATCTTCCTTATGATTTACAATGAAGTTCTTTCAGTGATTCTTTCACATTCAATATCCTGGAAGGTAAACGTGACTCGGGTTATTCTTTTAAGTGGACCTGTTATTTATTAAAGCATTCATAGCTGTTGTAAGCTCATTTAAACATCTCAGCTGTCAATCAAATATTGTCTGCCCCTCCTCTATGCCTATGCGTTTCCTGCCCTAACTCTCCCTGATGAAGTGCCGGGAGAGTTAGGGCACGAAACGCGTAGGTCTCCTACCACTACCTATGTTCACTTGGTGTGTACAATAAAGCCGCATTTCCATTAAGCAATATACGTCTCATGTGAATCCTTCAGTGAGCGCCGTACAGCGGGGGAATCTTAGCGCAAGTGTAACTCTGGACTGAAGTGACCGGGATCCCGCGAAAGCTGCTACTGGAAGGGGAGACGCTGCGCTGCTGCATGGGTGAGCTCTGCTAAATTCCTTAACCTTTTCCCTGTGAATTGACTATATTGCTCTCCCCACATTCCCCAGTTTTCTTAACCATTTAATTGTGTAACCAGGGCATGGGGATGGACATCAGGTCCCCCCCATTCTGGTGCACAAACAAGATTGTGAGATGATACAAGTCTTGCCTTAATAAGTGTCCCCAAAATGGCTGCTTCCTGCTTGCTATAATTATGAATTCCCAGACTGAAGGAAACAAGATTTAAATAATTTATACAGTGTAATTAAAGGTCATTTTGCTCGACTAATGTGATAAAACAGGATTTGGAAAATTATCTTATGGGATTGAAACACTGCGGCGATTCGCTGCTCAAAGACACTTGATTATTGCTGGACTGTGCATCCCAGAATACTCAAGGTTTAAAATCTCTAAACATGGAGGTTGTATTCTACGTTTGCAAAGAAACTTTTTTTAGAATCGTCCAAATCCCAAACCAAATCCAAACTCTAAATTAGCTAAATCACAAGCGAAAAAAAATCAGCTTTCCCTCACAAATTCATTTTGAAGGTTCAGATTCAGTTCAGCCAATTCAGTGAATTCTGACCAAAAGAAATGGCTCAGACCCTATTATGGTTTTTAAGTAATATTGCTCAATAAAACATTTCCCCAGGTGTTTATGCAAAATAATCCTCCAATGAAAATGATCAGTGTTAAGGTGGCCATAGCCGCACAGATAATATTGTATGAAACTCATTTTCTTATGGTATTCGGTGTATTTATGGTGGGTGATAAGCCAACTGATATCAGCCAAAGACTTAGATATTAGTCGGCTCGTTGATTGGTCCAGTCGGAACATTTTGATTTGGAACATCAGCCATTGTTAGTGCTGAATCGTCAGATAGAGGTAGAGTTCTATTGTTTCTATATGTATATCTGACGATTCAGCTCTACACGTGTGTATTGAAACCAACGTTTCTTGGAAATATCTTTTCCAAGAAAGATTGTAATTGTTACGTCTATGGCCACCTTAAAGGAGAAGGAAATGTTAAAATTAAGTAAGCTTTATCAGAAAGGTCTATATAAATACACCAGTAAATCCTCAAAGTAATTTGCTTCTGTATCAGACTTCCTGTTTTCAGCATAAACCGCTAGGGCATGGGCTTGAGCATGCTCAGTTTGCTCCTCTCTCTCCCTTTTCCCTCCTCCCCTGCCTGCTGTAATCTGAGCTCAGAGTGAGCAGGGAGAGACTCGGGCAGGAAGTGATGTCACAGTAAGTTAATATGGCAGCTGCTATCCTAAACCAACAGAGGCAGTATCTAGAGCAGTTTACTCCGGTATGGAAAAGCATTCTTAAGAATTAAAATGCTGCTCTAACTTGCACTGTTGTGGCTAATCTATTGGCAATAAACTGCCTTGGTAGCTTTCATCTCCTTTAAGTGCTGAATGGTCACATACTGTACAGGTAAGAATTCTATTTTTTCTATATGTATATCTGATGATTCAGCTCTACGCGTGTGTTTTGGAACAAATGATCTTTCTTGGAAACATCTATTCCAGGAAAGATTGTAATTGTAACGTCTATGGCCACCATAAATCTGGCTCTGTGATTTTCATTTAGAGCTAGAAGAATTAGGCTCCATTTTCCTGGCACAAGAGAATTATGTCCTTCCTCCCCAGGGTAATCTAATAAACCTAAACTCACTCATTAATCCCTGTAGGTAAAATAACAGATTTAAATCCCATGTAAAAGGAATTAAAGCAATTTCCTGGGACTGCATTGTCCATATCTTGTATATCTTGTATGGAATAAGACTGTGTGCGTGGTCACATGACAGTACTATAGAGGGGGGTCGTATTCCTGCGACTGCACCCCCGGGGGGGCAATACTGTATCACAGAGCCCCTATGAGCTGCCATCAGGCTTCTATTTATACCCCCCTTCTGTCCGGTGGGGCACAAAGTTCCATAGGCGTCTACAAACCACATTAATACTTATCTTCTTACTTTTCACCATTTATTGATGCCTTAACTAAAATGATCATTGATTATCATGTCTGGGTCACTAAGTAATCCCTGCGGTTGTACAACTGCAATTTTTGGCCCATCAGGAACCGCCAGAAACTCCAGTGGGCCCCAGAGCTGGTCAGGTTCTTTGAGCCTCTGTGTTCCCTGGCCAACTCTGAAGGGCACATTTACCTAGGGTCGAATATCGAGGGTTAATTAACCCTCAATATTCGACCGTCGAAGTAAAATCCTTCCAGTTCGAATATTGAAGTCGAAGTATTTACCGATATTCCTACAATCGAACGATCAAAGGAATAATCCTTCGATCGAACGATTAAATCCTTAGAATCGTTCGATTCGAAGGATTTTAATCCATCGATCGAAGGACCTTCCCCATAGGCTAACATTGACCTCGGTAGGTTTTAGGTGGCGAACTAGGGGGGGTCGAAGAATTTTTTAAAGAGACAGTACGTTGACTATCGAATAGTCGAACGATTTTTAGTTCGAATCGTTCCATTCGAAGGATTCAAAGGTGAAAGTAGCCCATTCGATGGTCGATGTAGCCAAAAAAACATTCGAAATTCGAACTATTTTTCCTCTATTCCTTCACTCGAGCTAAGTAAATGGGCCCCTGATTGTCAGCGAATGGGAAAATCACTCTTTATTCTGCCTGATGATGATTTTTTTTATAAGAGGAACTTGTCTCCTTAAAGGAGATCTAAACCCAAAGCATCAATTAATGGAAACTTGCTCCTCTGAGCACTTTTGCAACTTAAATAAATAAACTTTTCAGCATCCGGAGGGTTAACTTTGCAGGAGTCACTCTGGGCCTTCAAAATTATTCAAAATAATTAGTTCAATAGTTTAATATCAACGTTGAGCAGATAAAGTCTCTTATTTTTTTTTTATTTGCAGTTTTCAACAATTTTGTCTTTGATTCTACCAAATGATAAAAACGTTCATAGCACGGAGGGAAGGCATAAACTGAAATGACATATTCGCTGTCTCTAGACTTTACTTTCTTTTTAAAAATAAAAAACAACCATCCCAAAGTCCAGTGGGAGTAGAGATAAGGAGTAATGAACAATCACAAGTGAATTGCAAGTGTAATTTGAGCTCAATCTACAATGCAGCATTTTCACATTTGCCCAAAGCTGAATAAGGTGCAACTCTCCCCAGCGACCTCAGTTACACTACGTGGGGTTTTTTTTTTGGGTAAAGGGTTAAATTCTCCTTTAATGCTTATGTAATAGAGTAGGTGATGTCACTTAACAGGCAGATGACACCGCAAATAACTGCACGGATCTAAAATACAAGTTTATTTACAATTTATTGGTTATACAGTATAATATGATTTACAAACCAGTAAAGAGAACAATCCCAAACTGGACTATGGAAATCAAACACTATTTAACGGGTCGGCTGGTGAGTCTCGGTCGCCATTGACAATAAAGCCCAAGCTCTATCATTGGCTGAAAATATTGTTGTGATCACCCCAGTCACATGAATGGTCACTTTCCCTGTCCTTTCCCAGCATGCTCTGTGAGTCAGAGTTGAAATTTAAGGATCCCTCCCCCCACCCAAATAAGCTTCAGAGACTGTTGTCTCTTAGAACTGGAATATTTTCATTTCTGGCTTGAAACAATATATTTCACTAAATAAACCAGGCAAACATGAATGTGGAGTTGAGGTATAGCCTTACATTTAAAGGGGCGGCTCAGGCAGTAGCACGTGGGTATAGAGCAAATGCTGCTGTCCAATCAGTGTCCAATACAACAAGAAAGCGGCAACATCTCCTTGTTTGGGCCAATGGGTTGCAGTGATATCCCTTCCTGTGATTGGTCACCAATAAGCTCAGTTTATGGCGCAAATATGGATCCAGTCTGGTGAAGACGTTTCTCTAGGTGGGAACGAGAGACGTTTTTCCATTGGAAGGCTGTTGATACCAAGTGCACTGCTGTTCCTCATAATAACAGAAATAGTCCCATATCTGAGCAGTTGAAAGATTCCTCTTGAGAAATCCATGGAGCAGAGGAGCAGGGCTTCTATTCACATTATATACTTATCTCTCCCATTAGGAATGAAGATCATCCCGTAGAACGCGCAGTGTGGGTGTGACTGAAGTTCACCCCATGAACTCAGAAAATAGCTTGGCTTTATGAGTCAGACATGAATATCAAATAAAAGCCAATGCTGAGCTCAGCCTATAGACAAGCGATATCCCCAGAACAACATGGCCGCCTCTCGCCCAAATGTACCTAAATCGCAGCCTCCTGACAACTCGTGTGGAGACTATTCATGTAAGGGCCCATTCAGCAGTGGTGGGATCTTGTGGGCGGAGCACAAAGTGAGCATGTGACAATATTTCGGATTTGCCGTGAAGGAAACAAGATCAGGCTGAAACACAACAATATACTCAGCACTATCAATGCCCATAAGGAGGCACTGGAATAAAAACCCATTTGTGCTATAAAACTATTCCAGTTAAAGCAACATTTAAAAAGAAAGTGACAGCTTCTCCGGGTCCCAACAAACGCACGAAATTCACTAAAAAAAATGTGCGTATAAACGTATAGATCATGGAATATACTTTCAATGCCAACACACGGGGATTTCTTTTTTTATTAGGACCTAAAAAGTCTTTTAAAATTTTTTAAAGGAACAGTTCAGTGTAAAAATATAGGCTGTGCAAAATAAAAAATGTTTCTAATATAGTTAATTAGGCAAAAATGTAATGTATAAAGGCTGGAGTGACTGGATGTGTAACATAATAGCCAGAACACTACTTCCTGCTTTTCAGCTCTCTAACTCTGAGTTAAAGTCAGTGACTTTAAGGGGGGGCCACATGGGACATAACTGTTAAATGAGTTTGTAATTGATCCTCAGCATTCAGCTCAGATTCAAAAGCAACAGTTATGACCCATGTGCCCCCCCCCCCCCTCAAGTCTCTGAATGGTTACTGCCTGGTAACCAATCAGTACAAAAACCAAGAGAGCTGAAAAGCAGGAAGTAGTGTTCTGGCTATTATGTTACACATCCAGTAACTCTAGCCTGTATAGATTACATTTTTTGCTAACTAAAACATTTTCTATTTTGCACAGCCCATCTATTTACCCAGTTTTTATACTGAACTGTTCTTTTTAAGGGGAACTATTCCTGCATCTGGATTGCTCCTGAAATAGTTCAATAAAAGCTAAAGGAGAGTCTGTCTGTACAATGTCATGCTTCAGTCCCATTTGGGGCATGTACCAGTCCAACGCTGCATTGCACAGACATAGGTTAACAGGTGGTTGGACCTGGGGAAACCAGTCAGAATGAGCCAATCAGTAACTCCAGGTGTAACAAACTGGCTGCTTTATGACTACAGATTAATTGTGCTTGACTCCCAACATCAGCCCCCAGGTTGCACTAGGGAAATAAAATCACAAGCTATAGGGAAATAAAGCTCTGAAAGAAACATATTTAACATTCCATACAGTCTGTTTCTTTAAATATACCATTAAAGGAGAAGGAAAGCTATGGAGGCATGTTATTGCCAATAGATTAGCTGCAATAGTGCAAGCTAGAATGCTATATTTATTCTGTAGAATGTTTTACCATACCTGAGTAAAAAGCTCAAGAAGCTCTCTGTTTCTTTAGGAAAGCAGCTGCCATATTAGCTTGGTGTGACATCACTTCCTGCTTTAGTATCTCCCTGCTCACTTATAGCTCTGGGCTCAGATTACAGCAGAGACGGGGGGGAGGAGCAAACTGAGCATGCTCACGCCCGGGGCAAGGAGATTTAAGATGAAAACAGGAAGTCTGATACAGAAGCCCATGAGTACACAATAGAAGGAAAGAAATGCTGTGTTTCTTTTGACAGAGGACTCGGAGTAGCATTACTCTGAGGGTTTACTGGTGAATTTATATAGACCTTCCTGATAAGGCTTACTTAGTTTTAATCTTTCCTTCTCCTTTGAACACACCTATCGCTGTGCATTTCCCATGCCCATTTCCAAGCAAATTTAAACGCTTAGGATTGTAACATGACTGCTCTGCAATAGAGGGTTGCTGGTTCTTTAAAAGGCAGAAATAAAACACCGGTGAAAAAAAAGAGGTCATCGACCCTGGCCTCAGAATGGGGAGAAATGTTGATGAAAGTATAATGGGCCTATTATTTTGTGCAGGAATTGTTATGTTTATTATATGTGTGAGTGATGTCCATCCTATAGCACTGGCAGCTTCCACTGTAACTGGCTGCTGGGATTTGTAGTTCAACAGCAGCTTGGGAAGAGATTGGACATCTTTCAGATTTAGAACCCCCGTTGCTGCTTTGGCAGGGGTCTCCTTTTTATAGGTTTGGCCCTAAGAATATAAGATGATGGCTGCTGCTAAGGTGAAACCACCCCTTTGGGTTGTTAGAAATTTGGATCAGTTCCAGAGGAGAAAGAGAAGAGTAGAGAGTGAATACTGTGCTGTGTCTCTCAGAACACGTTAGTGCACAGAAATGCACGGGATGCAATAACCACGTGCAAATGTCTCTGAACCCGCGGACAGGAATAGAAAACAGAACCGCATGAGACATGTGGGTAAAACACATTCAGTACATATCTGCTGGTCCTGTAAGAAATATCCCGTGTGGATACTCCACTCCTTTTATTCTTCCTCCTCCTCTTCTTCTTCTTCCTCCTCCTCCTCTTCATCATCATCTTCATCGTGGCAGTGTGTTATTTCCCGGGGTTTCTGTGGGAAGAGGTTGGGTGGTTTAATCTCACTGATGGAGCGGGTCAGCTGGTGCCGTTTGAAGTCGGAATCCTTGAACTCCAGAGAGCACCTATTGCGAGTGGCCATTGGTGATTCTAATTCATGAATGTCCACGTGAGTGTGTTCCACGGTGGATTCATGGGGCATCTGAAGCAGAAGAAGAACAGAAGACAAGGTCAGAAGTCGGGCACTGAAATTGTGTGTTAATTCTGATCTGCAACAGGCAGTGTGAGAAGGTTAAAGGGGAAATATCGCAATAATGAAAATGTAATATAAGATTCCTCATACGGAAGTAAGAAACTTTCAATTAAAAATTCTGTACTGTTTCTGAAATAATCATCAAGTTTATGTTCACTATCCCTCTCTCAGCATCTGTTTCTCTTCATTGTCTTCATGCAGCAGTTGGTTGTTGTTGTTATATATATAATATATTATTATTAGAATTCTCCGGACCTGTATAAAAACACTGATCATGCAGTCAGCTCCTAATCGATCAACTGTGGGCAGGGATTTCCTACTTACTGAGTGGCATTTAATCTTTATAAGACTATTGTGTATATTTATTTAATGCAGTATTTGTCCCCCCCCCATCTGTACTATAAAAGGGATACTGTCATGGGTTAATAGTGCTGCTCCAGCAGAATTCTGCACTAAATCAGTTTCTCAAAAGCGCAAACAGATGTTTTTATATTCAATTTTGAAATCTGACATGGGGCTAGACATATTGTCAATTCCCAGCTGCCCCAAGTCATGTGACTTGTGCTCTTCAATAACTCTTTACTGCTGTACTGCAAATTAAAGGAGAAGGAAACCCCCTGGGCGCATGCCCTTAACTTGTTACTCACCCCTCTGCGCAGGTCCTGTCCAAGGAGTTCACAGTCGCCATCTTCTCCCACACGCGTCTTCTTCCTGCTTTGAACGGCGTTTTGGCGCATGCGCAGTAGGAGCATTTCGCCGGTATGGATCTACTGCGCATGCGCCAAAAGTCACGAAGTCGGAAAACTTTGTGACTTTTGGCGCATGCGCAGTAGATCCATACCGGTAAATGTTCCTACGCCAAAACGCAGTTCAAAGCAGGAAAAAGACGCGCGTGGGAGAAGATGGCGACTGTGAACTCCGTGGACAGGACCTGCGAAGAGGGGTGAGTAACAAGTTAAGGGCATTTGACCAGGGGGACAGGTAGGCCAGGGGGGAGGAGGGAGGGGTTTTGCGCCCAGGGGGTTTCCTTCTCCTTTAAGGTGGCCATAGATGCAAAGATCCGCTCGTTTGGCCACATCGCCAAACTAGCGGATCATTCCCCGATATGCCATTAACAAACATGGCTATATCGGGGGTAATCTGATTGTTCGGCCGTACGATCCGATTACGATGTGCCGTGGGCTCTGGCGGGTCAAAATCAAACCTGTCCGATCGACCAAACGACCGATCTCCGCCGGGCGAAAGATGTCGGCACACGCCACACACGATCCGAGAATTGTACAATAGGATCTGTGTGTCTATGGCCACCTTCGTGATATCACCCCCTCCCTTTTTCCCCCCAGCAGCCAAACAAAAGAACAATGGGAAGGTAACCAGATAGCAGCTCCCTAACACAAGATAACAGCTGCCTATGTTCTATTGAGAACAACACTCAATAGTAAAACCCATGTCTCACTGATACACATTCAGTTACATTGAGAAGGAAAAACAGCAGCCTGCCAGTAAGTATTTCTCTCCTAAAGTGCAGGCACAAGTCACATGACCAGGGGCAGCTGGGAAATTGACAAAATATTTAGCCCCATGTCAGATTTCAAAATTGAACATAAAAATAATCTGTTTGCTCTTTTGAGAAATGGATTTCAGTGCAGAATTCTGCGGGAGCAGCACTATTAACTGATTCATTTTGAAAAAAACATGTTTTTCCATGACAGGATCCCTTTAATGTACTATAACACTGCACATTACAGTAGCTAACACTGCCATCTATTGGGCATCTGTGGTACTAATTTTCTCAAAGGCAAGATTATTTTTTCCTGTTTTCTTTGGCTTTATTAATTACATCTTTATTCATATACCTATTAGATTAATTATGGGTAAGATATCTAATGCATCCTCTTTCATTGCTTATTTGATTTAATGCCTCCTGGTATATTGCGACTCTGTTCACATGAGCAACATTGTTTTTAACATTTCTGGAAAATAGGGCAGACTGTTACTAACGTGTGTAACATAAATCATCGGGAGACTTTTGTAGCAGACGCTTCTTTCTGTCGTGTGTAGGGAATTGAAGGTGCCAGTAAGAAATGCTGAACTAGGCAGGGAGGTACTCACCAGGACATGTGCAGCTCTGAAGAGGTAACTGAATGGGTAATACAGGAGATTGATGAAAGATGCAGCATAGAGATCAGCATAACGCATCACCTGACTTGCAAAGAGAGTCTGGCGGGAACCACTGCGGAACAGGCTCCCCATCATCCCGTAGCACATGTCCATGTCGTGTGTGACTTTCTGTACAGAAATACATGGGAAATAAAGAGGTAGAAGTCAACGGTTTTCTTTCTTGGAGGCACATTTATCAAAGGTGGAATACTTAAATTAAACTCCCAAAAATTCGACCAATCGAAATGTATTCGGGTAGGACTACACGGTCCGACAAGCTGCGAAAAAACTAGGGATGCACCGAATCCAGGATTCGGTTCGGGATTCAGCCTTTTCCAGCAGGATTCAGATGAATCCTTGTGCCTGGCCGAACCGAATCCTAATCCGCATATGTAAATTAGGGGCGTGTAGGGAAATCGCGTGACTTTTCGTCACAAAAGAAGATTTTTTTCCACTTTTTCCTTTCCTGCCCCTAATTTGCATATGCAAATTAGGATTCGGATTTGGTTCGGTATTCGGCCGAATCTTTCACCAAGGATTCGGGGATTCGGCCGAATCACAAATAGTGGATTCGGTGCATCTCTAGACAAAAGGTAGAAATGTCGGATGAAGTCGCAGCGTTGAGCTGACGATCAGATCATCATTGGAATAATCATGGGCAAAGTTTGTCCTAATTGGGGAGTGGCCAGGCAGAATTAGGTTAAAGTTTTCCAAAGTTGGGAAGTGTCTAGGGCAGATCAGGGGTGTAGCTCTGCATGTGAGGGGCATTTTTTTTCAAATTGGGGTCCCATTTTAATTGCTGGCAGGCCCCATCACCCAG
Organism: Xenopus petersii; assembly: GCA_038501925.1. Lineage (NCBI taxonomy): Eukaryota > Metazoa > Chordata > Amphibia > Anura > Pipidae > Xenopus > Xenopus petersii. The sequence goes on along the minus strand of CM076685.1, from coordinate 19,405,113 downwards.
AATGTGCAGGTAACCACTGGACTCATAACTGGCGTCCCCCTGGGGCAAGGGGTTCTGCTAACTTAATAGCACGCGCCCTATAATTAATGATGACGGCCTTGAGAACAGACATAATGCAAAGCTTAAAAAAACAATTTTGTGTGAGGTCCCAATTGGTTTTGCATTTTAAACTATTGATTGCTTATTAAAATAAATCCACCCAAAATATTTTCACGTGGCAAAAGAAAATGTTGCTCTCAAAGCACGTAGTGGTGTACGAACAGTAAGTGCTTTTAGTTCTGCTGTGCCTCTTAGGAACCCCAATGTGTGGGTTGGGTTGGGGTCCAAATTTTTCAACATTACCTTAATACGCCTCTGGATGGAGCTGATATCTGGCCGCTCATTGCTGCTACTGTCCAAGTGCCTAAGAGTTAAAATGATAGGATACTTTAAATTGCATATGGAGATTAACAAGTTCAAGGGGAAACAATACATGTTTAATATTTTGTCATATTATCTTGTGCTGTACATTATCCAGCAGTCTGGCCCAAGGCAGAAAGTGCATGCAGCTGATGTGCGTGATTGTGGCCATTTATGTAGCTGCTGTCTGCAATGAGTGTTTTGGCCCATGGGGAGGCATCAGACTTATTCTATACTGAAACAGTGCCGCATAATATGTTGGTGCTCTAAAAATACATGTTAAAGGGGAACTATTGAGAAAAGGAAAATGTAATATAAGCTTCCTCATACTGAAGTAAGAAACTTTCTAAATACAATCAATTTAAAAGTCGGCATTGTTTCTGAAATAATCAAGTTTATCTTCACTATCATCTGTTTCTCTTCATTCTGTTCTTCATGCAGCAGTTGGGTGTCAGATATTCATTGACAGTTAGATCCAATATATCTCATAGGGGGGCTCCATTCCTAGCAGATGAATTAGAGCTCACACAATTAACTGATTCCAAAAAACAAAATCTAACAAAAAAAACTGCCTTTTGCATAAATTCTGCATATAGAGAGACATGATTTAGAGTCCTGCATCGGGTCGGGTACCCGCAAAAAAAGCGGGCACCCTACGGAATGAGGGGTGGATTTTCAGGTGCGGGACTCATCTAAATTTCTTATCTTATGTAATAGTTGTGTTTCTGTCTCCGCCCACTTTTGATGATGTCACTTTAAGTTTGTATCACCATCACTTCCTGTTTGATGGTGGTCGGCGGGTTGATAAGGCAGTTCCGGGTCAGGTAGCAGATCAAAGTGGGTAAATATGCGGGTTGCGGTTTGGGTAGCTGGCTGCAGATTATGGGTTTGGGCCTTAGAAATTGGTTCCACGCAGGACTCTAACATGATTTCTGGTCATTTTAATAGAATGCGCTCTAATACATCTTCTAGGCAAAAGGAGCCCCCCTATAAGATATATTGGATCTAAATGTCAATGAATATCTGACACCCAACTGCTGCATGAAGAGAGAATGAAGATAAACAGATGCTGAGAGAGGAATAGTGAAGATAAACTTGATTATTTCAGAAACTGTACAGAATATTTTATTGATTATTTGTAGGAAGTTTCTTATTTCAATATGCTGAAGCTAATATTCAATTTTCATTTCCGCGATAGTTCCCCTTATATAATAATAATAGGCTGGCCCCTGAATCTGTAGATAAACCCCCTCCAGTGGCAGGATTAATGCTGAGTAATCAGTGTTATTTATTGCCCTGTGCTTTGTGTGTGGCTTATCAGTGCAGTGCAGATACAATGAATATTTCAAGCTACAATAAAACAGACTCCTACTTACTTGTACAGCTCAGCTAAGAATATATCCAGGCTCTGGAGCTCTTCAAAAAGGGCTGAATAAAGGAAAAAACAAACAAACCAAATATATTACAAAGGAAATTGGCTTTAACATAAAATAAAGCCACAAAAATGCCTAATAAAAGCAAACAGTATAGAGAGACGACAGAGCAGAGAATAACGTTTTTTATGACACAAAATAATGACAATTCTAGAAATACAGATAAGGGGAGCATTTTGTGGGAAGACAAACTGCCCGAATCATTACAAGCATCAGTTTTTGTGGACAGACAGACGCACACGATTGGCTTATATATTGCTCCGTGCAGGAGTCCGTGGCAGGAAAAGAGATAAGAAGAGAAATGGCGCTGCTAATGTTCAAGCTTTACCCAGGACATGTCAATCATAACGTGATGACTGAGCAAAGTGACCGCAGTCGTGACATGGGGACTGGGAGACACCAGGAAACAGCCAATGGGTGAGAAGGAAAAAGCAATGTAAGCGCAAGATGGGCAGCGAGGGGGGGAGGGGAGAAGTCGAGAACTAGAAAAAAAAAAAAACGAATAAACAGATACACTGTAAATGTGCAGATATATTTATATAAATATATATATATTGAGAATATATTTTATCTGAAGCAGCACTCAAATAGGATTGAGGGGGTAAAAAAATAAATCTTACTTTTGGCACTCAGCAAAAAAGGTTGTGGACCCTTGATGAGGCACCTCATGCACATGTGATGCTGCAATCCTATGTAGGGTTAAAGTTCCTCTGGGTGACATGAAAACATGTCCTGCACAATATAAATATTCCAACCCTCACCCCTGCCATCATCATGATTTTACCTGAACACCCCCACCGGCATTAGAATGTGCCGTTACCCCAAACCATTACATCCCTGTACTTTAACTTACACGTGTCTATTTCCTGTATTTCTGCTACAAACCCAGTTACCTTATTACCTGCACTCGGGAGACACCTGAGCAGCCATGTTGCTTTTAAACAGCGTTAGCGGGGTTAATTTGTTTTCCTTCTGTAACTGTGCTTAAAGGAACAGTAACACCAAATAATGAAAGTGCATTAAAGTAATGAAAACATAATGTCCTGTTGCCCTGCACTGGTGAAACTGGTGTGTTTGCTTCAAAAACTCTACTATAGTTTATACAAACAAGCTGCTGTGTAGCCATGGGGGCAGCCATTCAAGCACAGGATACACAGTAGATAACAGATAAGTACTACTATAGTTTATCTAAACAAGCTGCTGTGTAGCCATGGGGGCAGCCATTCAAGCACAGGATACACAGTAGATAACAGATAAGTACTACTATAGTTTATATAAACAAGCTGCTGTGTAGCCATGGGGGCAGCCATTCAAGCCCAGGATACACAGTAGATAACAGATAAGCTCTGTAGTATACAATGGGATTCATCAGAACTTATCTGATCTATTGTTTATCCTGTGCTTGAATGGCTGCCCCCATGGCTACCTAGCAGCTTCTTTACATAAACCATCGTTGCAAACCCACCAATTTTACTAGTGCAGGTCAACAGTATACTTTAGAGGCATTCTTTAAAAACACGTTCATTTTTTTGGTGTTACTGTTCCTTTAAATGGTCTCACAATGTTTCAGTGAAATATATCCTGGTACAGGAAAAGCCCCTTTAGTACTACAGCGGCTGCAACAAGCATCTCCCACCATCCTTTGAGCTGCTGGGAGCTGTAGTTCAGCAGTCACCTGGAGTACGGGTAGTTGCTTAGTGTAACACAGTCACAAAATAGTAAGGTAACCGGGAGTTTCATTATGTATAAGCCACAGCGAGTACCTTCTTAGGCTACCAACTGTGACATGTTACAAACTTCCAGGTGAGTGACTTTTCATTGGTTTAGCAGCCCCATGTGATTCCCATACATTCCATAATCAGGAGATAACACCTAAAATCCTCTCTATAGACAATTAACATATTACTGGCTGCTCCCAAGGATACATGACCTCTAGCTTGTGTGTCATCAGAGGGGTTGTTCAGCTTTGAATTAATTTTTAGTATAATATAGAGAGTGATATTCTGAGACAATTTGCAATTGGTTTTCATTTTTTATGATGTGTGGTTTTTGAGCTATTTAGCTTTGTATTCAGCAGCTCTGCAGTTTGCAATTTCAGCAATCTGGTTGCTAGGGTCCAAATGATCCTAGCAACCATGCACAGATTCGAAAAAGAACTGGAATATGAAGAGGAGAGGCACTGAATAGAAAGAGGAGTTCTAAAAAGTAGCAATAACAATACATTTCTAGCTTTACAAAGCATTTATCTTTTTGATGGGGTCAGTGACCCCCATTTGAAAGCTGGAAAAAGAAGGCAGCAAATAATTTGAAAACTATTTAAAAAAAAAAAGACCAATTGAAAAATAGCTTAGCATTAGCCATTCTAGAACATACTAAAGGGTAACCTGGAGGTGACACACCTCTTAAAGCCAGAGAGCAGCAGCGGGTGCAAGACACAGCAGGACCCTTTATTTACCATCTGTGCCTGCATTAAAGGAGAACTAACCCCTAAAAATGAATATGGCTAAAAATGCCATATTTTATTTACTGAGCTTATTGCACCAGCCTAAAGTTTCAGCTTGTCAATAGCAGCAATGATCCAGGACTTCAAACTTGTCACAGGGGGTCACCATCTTGGAAAGTGTCTGTGACACTCACACGCTCAGTGGGGTCTGAGCAGCTGTTGAGAAGCTAAGCTTAGGGGTCGTCACTAATTATCCAGCAGAAAATGAAGTTTGTCTGTAATAATAGCGGATGCTACAGGGCTGATTATTAAATTCTGATGCTAATTGCACTGGTTTCTGTGCTGCCATGTAGTAATTATCTGTATTAAATACTAATCAGCCTTATATTGTGACATTTCTATTCTATGTGTACTGTAAATTGTGAGTGGGCCCCTAAGCTGAGTAAGTGACAGCAGCACAGAGCATGTGCAGTGAATCAGCAGAAAAGAAGATGGGGAGCTACTGGGGCATCTTTGGAGACACAGATCTTTACTGCTAAAGGGCTGTGGTTGCCTTGGGCTGGTACAGAAGCTCAAAACATAATGTATAACATGTCTAGCTACTTCTTTAGTTAAGGTTTACTTCTTCTTTAAGTACAGGGATGAATGTGCCAAACAGGGTTGTGTTGCCCGTTGCACCTTATACCAGATTCTGTGAAAGGTGCAAAGGGCCGAATGCACTAAATTCCCCTGAATATGTGGCAGATATCACTTATTAAAAGGATCTCTACAATGAAGCTCCACTGGGCAGAGACCGGTGTTAATAGTGAGCAGTATCTGCCCTGTATAAGAGGCTTTATATATATATATATATATATATATATATATATATATATATATATAATAATTTATATAACCACCAGACGCTCATACGGTGGAAGTTTGGATCACTACACAGTGCCTCAGCAGCCAAATAAGGTCCTACAATTTTATCTTCTAACAGAAATATCAGGTCACTGCTATAAGAAAAAAAATAAAAACAGAAACAAAAAAACTGTTGTTAACATTCAAATATACAATGATATCATATTTCCTATAAAACTATATCTATACAGCCAACCTGGATGTGTAACACCATGTCAATCAAGCAAATATCCCTTTACACAATATTATATACAGAATTATGAGATCTAAATCGCACATGCTGGTACCCAGAGACATAACCCATGAAGATCAGTACTTCTCAAGGGAATACCTGTTGGAGCACTAACCCTGAAAAGTGTTGGAGCCTACTTCCCTGACTGTGTGAAGTTGCTAACTACTACTGCCATACTGCATTCATCTAACTAATATGGATTGCCTTACAGCTTTTATCAGTCCAGACGTGAAGTTCTTGTGCCAGCTCGGGAATGACCAGGAATGTTCTCCATCCTTGTCGCTTCTTAGATTTAAGAATATCCCCGAAGATGTGATCGCCGATATACAGGATATCTTTTCCTTTTGCCCCCAGCAGGTCACACACTATATCCGAGGAACCTGAACGGCAAAATTAAGTACAAGCAATAAACATACAAAAACAGCACTTTATTCTTATCCCCATCCTGATCCTTTATCGACCATTATCACTTGTAATCTACTTTACAATTTCCTTTCCACGCTGGAACGATTTGTTCTATTGTGAAAAAGACGACCATATTCTCTCCCAAATGCAATTTGTATCACAAACGAATGATTCGTTAGTACGCAGTGCTGATACCGTGCTGCTCTGAACACTCACACCCACTGAAAATCAATGTGTCGGACTGCTCCGAGCTGTCAAACACATTCTGAAGAATTGTCACATCTATCCACTCGGATAAATATGTAGATTTGTTTACACCCTTCTAGCAGTCAGAGACAGCATTGTTAATAGAAAAAAACCTGCACACTGCTGGGATTCCTTATGGGTTCACCAGTTCAATCTCACATATATCCAGCATCATTTTCCAACATTCTGTCTCAGATCAGAGCTTTACACCCACAAACCTTACCTCCTGAGTATACAATTCCATGTTGTAAAGGGCCAGTGTAGGTTCCGATTTTCAGTTTGCCAGTATTCTACAGCGGGAAAAAATACAGTAAATGTAAATCCCTGTAGAAAAGTCCAAATTCAAACACCAAGTTAGTCTTTCCATCAAGTGACAAAAGGGGGCAGCAAAGTTACAGGAACAGCGTTGACTCAGGGCCAGAATTATAGGAAATTAAGAGGCCCATTTATCAAAGTCCGAATTTATCTCAATATTTTCTGAAAACGACTCTAACCGCCCGGGTTTTTCTTTTTAATTATCAATAAGTTTTTCCGAAAATTTTCTTTGCGTAAAAAAAAAACTAAAAATTAGTGAAAAAAACGAATCATACGAATTTTTCTGATTTTACACCTGAAAAAGCATTTTTTTCAGATTTTTGCCTGAAAACCACATAATCTTCGGATTATTGCATGAAAACCCAGTGCAGATCAAGATATCTTTGGGACTTATCCCATTGACTTATATACAACTTTGGCAGGTCTGTGATGCCTGATTTTTGGATTTGGACTTTTTCCATCCTCGGTGTATAATAAATCCCTAATAATGCGTGGTTTTTTTTCCACTAAAAATTTGGATTTTATACTAAAAAAACACATTTTTGCCATTCTGAGTTTAATAAATAAACCCTTAAGTGGCCATGATGCCAGCAACTAGAGACCACATTAAATAAAACTGCAAAAGCGGCCAAACAAAATTTATAAATACTAATACGTTGTTGCCCAGCTCTGTATCATGTCAGTAAAATGCCAATGTCCTACATATTGATGGATATTAATGTATCCATGGCAGGGCAATCTTTTTTTAGGGAGTGTGTGTAAAATATATGTACCCCTACATGTAACAATCATATACATGTACCTATGTTACAGTGCATAGAGTTTAACCTGTTACTTACCGTGTCCACTTGTCGTAACACTGTTCCTTCTCCAAAGAACAAGGGCTTTCGAGCATCAACTAATATAAGGTCAAAATAGGTCTGCCAATCTCTGTGAGAGCTTTCAGGCTGGAAAGACAAAAGCAAAATCAGTATAACAAAGCTATTCCTTATCACTGAGCCATATCCGTTAATATAAGACTGTGCTGCAGAGAGCTGCCAGCATTTCAGTATAGTTCAGTTTATGCAAGCAGCATGCATCCCCATGTCATGAAAGGAGAACTAAACCCTAAAAATGAATATGGCTAAAAATGCCATATTTTATATCCTGAACTTGTTGCACCAGCCTAAAGTTTCTGCTTCTCAATAGCAGCAATGATCCAGGACTTCAAACTTGTCACAGGGGGTCACCATCTTGGAAAGTGTCTGTGACACTCACATGCTCAGTGGGCTCTGAGCAGCTGTTGAGAAGCTAAGCTTAGGGGTTGTCACAAATTACCAAGCACAGAATTAGGTTGGTCTGTAATATAAACTGATGCTACAGGGCTGATTATTAAATTCTGATGCTAATTGCACTGGTTTCTGAGCTGCCATGTAGTAATTATCTGTATAAATGTATAAAATCATCCTTATATGGTGATTTATATTAAATATATATTCAGTATATTGTGCATCGATCCCTCAGCTCAGTACGTGACAGCAGCACAGAGCATGTGCAGTGAATCAGCAGAAAAGAAGATGGGGAACTACTGGGGCATCTTTGGAGACACAGATCGTTACTGCTAAAGGACTGTTGTTGCCTTGGGCTGGTACAGAAGAAAAAAAACATAATATACAACATTTCTAGCTACTTCTTTAGTTAAGGTTTAGTTCTCCTTTAAGTGTGGCGAGTGTTAACCAGCATAAAATCGGTGTACTGTAACGTCTTGTTTTATGTGTTCCATGAGCCAAACAAATATTTGTTGTTACCGATTTTATGCTGTACTTTCATTTATATGTTTTTATTTTTTACCTAGTTCTTCCAATGTTATACTGTTAATTTATCACTGTGGAAAATATATGACCATCCTTGCTTTGTAGCTATTAATATTTATTAGTGATGAAATAGGATAGAGCTACAGGGTAGTTTGAAGGTAGTTTGATAAGAGAAAAAAAAAACCCAACGGTATATGCAGCTTTTTAATTTTCTAACTAGAAACAAAATGTAAACCAGTTACAAATAAATGAGGGTGAAAGAGGTGGTTATACCTTTACACAGCCTCTTCTCCCAGCCAGCATCTGTGAATTTTCTTTCTTTGGTTTAGGAGAGAGACAGACACACATAACTGTCGCCTTTTTGTAAAATGTCTCCTCTCCATGTTGTCTGACTGTTATTGCGCATGCCCCCAGCAATGACAGAACTAATCTAACCAACCACTATTAGGTATACAACCGCCCTACCACCAGAGATAGCGGGCTCATTTATAAACACTAGGCAACTTTGCACCTGGGCAGTTACCCATATCAACCAATCAGTTACTGGCTTTTTTTACAGGCAGCTGCTGGTTAAACAGTGAAAGCAAACATTTAATTGGTTGCCATAGGTTACTGCCCAGGTGCAAATTTGCCCAGTGTTTATAAATGAGCCCCACTGTATGTTTATAGATATAGCAGTTGCACTTTAAGGAAGATATATATATATATTCCATATTATAAAAGTCATGGCTGGATGCCCTCCTTATTAACCCTGGCCAAGTGATTATGCCCAAAGGCAATTTTTTTTTCATGCCGCCTATTATTTATAATGAAAAATGTGGGTGCGGGTGCCACTGAAAAAAGCAAACAAGAGGTTTGTGGCCCACCTGACTTTGCCCCATTTCCTCCAGCCATGATGACCAAGCACCTTCTTCTGCCAACCATTTGCCGCCCAGAGAAATGGGACGGCGGATGCAGCAGAAAATGCTTTGAGCAAAAACGTTCAGTGGAGTGGTATTTAAACAATGCCACACTGAAATATGGTTCATATAAGATATCAGCAATATCGCAAATGTATTATTGATTTATGTGCGCGTTACCTTTGGTCCATGTGGTAAGTCAAACAAGTAAGTCATGATTTTCTGTAAGGGAATAAGAAAATTTAAATAATTAGCATTGCATATACAGGTATGAGACTTGTTATCCAAAATGTTTGGGACCTGGGGCTTTCAGGATAATGAATCATTCTGTAATTTGGATCTTCACACCCAATAGGCTGGTTTTACTTCCAATAAGGATTAATTATATCTTAGTATAGATCACGGACAAGCTACTGTTTTATTATTACAGAGAAAAAGGAAATCATTTTTAAAAATTTGGATTATTTGGATAAAATGGAGTCGATGGGAGACAGCCTTTCCATAATTTGTAGCTTTGTGCAAAACGGGTTTCCGGATAACGGATCCAATACAAGTACTGCATTGGGCATCTAAAGTGGGAAATTGCCCAAAAAATTGAATCAGTAGGCATGGAATCATTGGGTTCAAAAAATAAAGTCTGTTTGTGATATCTTAAGAATTTTATTTATCAGCCTGTGAACCTTTATAAGTGCCTTGTCACCATCTTACCTGTATTTTCCCAAGATACCTAGGGGTATATTTATCAAAGAGTGAAGTTAATAGTGAAATTCCGCCACTCTCCATTCATTTCTATGGGATTTTTATAGGCGTATTTATCAAAGGGTGAACTTTCACTTTCACCCATTGATAAATACGCCTTTCAAAATCCCATAGAAATGAACTGAGAGCTGCGGAATTTCACTCTAGTGGCAGAACTTCACTCTTTGATAAATTTACCCCCTAGACTTGCGTGCTCCATACAGAAAAATGTCAACCTTTTACTGTGCTAAAGTCATTGCTCTCTTAAGGGGATACTTTCACAGGCTGAATTGTTAAAGTTCGCAAATGTATGTATCACAAGCTGGGTATAAATACAAAGGCCGTGGCTTAACCCGAGTTCGAGGAATAAGTACTTACGTGGGTATATTTATAGTCACTGTTAGTGACTAAGAACACTTTCCCAACCTCATTCATGCGGCTCAACAGTAACGGCAACTTGGGCTGCAGAGAGAATAATGATATAATTAGCGTTTTATCTGAGGTGCCACAGGGTACTATAGGGCATTGTATCTAATAAATGAGATTTGACTTTTCTTTTCTTTCATATGTGAAAACAGATGTGCTGTAGACTTTTTTTTAGTTAGCAGACTACTAATTCTGGTAGTTATTTTATTGCAGAAAAACAAATATTTAGAAAAACAAAGTCAGTGGTGCTGTAGCACTTGTGAATTTCAGCCAAAGGCACATGTTACAGATGATCATGAATGGATGGTGTATGCTGTCGATGAAACAAGTTTACAATAAAAGGAAGAATTTCCCAGAACCTCATCTGTCAAATAATGAAAATATACAGAAATAAATTTACAAATTACATTACTGGAGTAAAAGTAAATGGGATCCTTCACCCCTTTTCGCACAATGAAAAGAAAATGTACATTAAACCTACTTTAGTATAGCATTTTTGATGGTTTTAATGTCATTTGTAAATGTGTTATATATTATATAATTTACACTATTGTTATTATGTAGCAGACCTGGAAAGAATGGACTTGTCCCACATTGTTGCAAGAGTCTGGAGTCTACACAGTGTCGGATTGGGATGCTAGGGCCCCACCAGAAAACCTGAGAGCCCACTTTCCAAACTATTATTCTTCCTCTAGTGTCGGACTGGGACACCAGGGGCCCACCAAAAAACCTTAGACTAGGGACCCACTCTCAGTACTATTATTCTTCCTCTCCTCACTCAACCTCTATTCTCCCAGTCTCTTTTCTTTCCATACTATAATCTATTATTCCATCTTTTTCTCATAGAAATAGGGAATGGCCATGAAATAGGCCAAATGTTTAGCAGCACAAGGGCCCACTGACACCTGGGCCCAGCGCGACTTTTCCTGGTATCCCGGTGGGCGAGTCCGACACGGAGTCTACATAGGAAACACAGATGCAAAGCATTTACAAATTCTTCTTTTATTTTAATTTGCATTGGCACCAACTATTCTTTGCTGCTCTGTACTAAATTGTCTCCATTTAGGCAGACAGATCATTCAGTATAGTATTGAGCAGAAGGTCTATATAACAGCCTTCATATTAGTGTCCATCTCTTGGCACTGCCTCTGCTGAGGCTATTTTAAACCTAGGTTTCATCATTGCTGGGAAGAGGGCAGGTGTGATATAAGAGTAAAATGTCTTTAAAGGGCAAGCAGAGCCTTTAAAATTATTACCATATAGGGGCTTGCTACCGTTAATGTTTTTCTCCAAACTAAACAGAAAATGATCTGATACAGCGGACAACTTACGTCTCCCCAGCTGGTGGGGCAAAATTTCAGCTACAGTTTGCAAGACATAATGATCCCTAGGAAAGAGAGTTGCCTATGGTCCTTAACACATGGGAACCTGTAGGGCTCATTTAAAAAGCTTAGAGTGTCTGAACTGAGATAGATGAAAGCCTGAGCACATATGTATAAAACATGGCACTCAAATCCAGCAAATGTGCTAATATACATTCTATTAAGATCTCCACAAGCGACATTTCAAGGGATCAACCCCCTTTCTCAATTGCCTGTCAAAAAAGTGTAACAGGAAACATTTATAAAGGAAAAACCCCACCCCCTAATTGACAAGTGTTATTTAGCGGTGCACATCACAAGAGGAGTCCAGTCGCTTTTCAGATGGACTTTAAACGCTATTCAGACTCTTGATTTCAGACTCTTGTTTCAACAGGAGCCTTTTGCTGTAAATGTGCACATGAATGGAGATGTATCTTTTTTTTAACTATTTAATACAATCTTTTGCAATGGCGATAGATAGATAGATATATATATATTAGGGATGCACCGAATCCACTTTTTTGGATTCGGCCGAACCCCGAATCCTTCATGAAAGATTCGGCCGAATACCGAACCGAATCCGAACCCTAATTTGCATATGCAAATTAGGGGCGGGAAGGTGAAAACATTTTTTACTTCCTTGTTCTCTGACAAAAAGTCACGCAATTTCCCTCCGCGCCCCTAATTTGCATATGCAAATTAGGATTCGGATTGGCCGGGTAGAAGGATTCGGCCGAATCCGAATCCTGCTGAAAAAGGCCGAATCCCGAACCGAATCCTGGATTCAGTGCATCCCTAATATATATATATATATATATATATATATATACACATCCATACATTTCACTACTGCTTAACCCACAACCATGCACAGAAAGACTTACATCTTTAACAACATACTTCGGAAAATTCTCTACTGTCTTTTCCTTGAGGGATCCCTGAAGAACAAATGAAAAGTAATTCAATGTTACAGTAGCAATATGCAAAGATAAAAAATAACAATGGTCTTCTATTGGTCATTATTTTGGGGGCATGAGATAACAAATATCAGATGACTAAAGCTAACCATACACTGGCCAATAAAAGCTGCTGACTACAGACTGAGTCAGCAGCTTTGCCTTTACATGGGCCCGTCCAACTATCTGGATGTATGGCAGCAATATTATCTATATGCAAGTTTAAAAATCCAGTTGGGCTGCTGTCTAATCCAATCATTAGCCCCCATACAAATGAGCTGATTCATCCTGTTTGGCCAGCTTAAATGGATACTGTCATGTTAATAGTGCTGCTCCAGCAAAATTCTATACTGAAATCCATTTCTCAAAAGAGCAAACAGATTTGTTATATTTAAATTTGAAATCTGACATGGGGCTAGACATATTGTTAGTTACCCAGCTGCCCCAGTCATGTGACTTGTGCTCTGATAAACTTCAGTCACTCTTTACTGCTGTACTTGATGGTATTTTTAGTAGTACCATTTTGACCTCGTTTAAGACAAAACTCAGTAAAAGAAAACCTTTAGTAATAGTCAGGCAATTTATTCATACATAATACAACATAACAGTTTTGTCTGGGTAAGCTGTTGGAGTAACACACAGAATGTCACCCAAGGACTTACCAAAGACCCACCTCTTGGTCCAGGCATTATATAGCTTTCAGAAAGCATTTACAGTAATTGTGACAAGGGGTTCACGGAAATACCATACATGGTCTGGCGAGGAGACTTACTGGCATATATATTTATACATTCCTGTAAGATGTGCAGTTTTGCAACATAAGAGATTTCTGGTTCCAACTGTCCACAGCCTCGTAGACATCTGTTATCTAAACATAGCCATTGTGGTACAGACAACTATTGAGCAACACTTCTGCAAAAGGGCAAACGAGACATGCTGACACTATGCTGACACTCTTCTAAGTAACAGAGTGGAGATCATTAATTTGTATATTTGTATTTGCCCAGTATAAGTTATATGAGTGACCATTGTCCACAGTTGACCATTAGCCCTTATAGTCCATCCTGCCTTGGGCCCTATAGCGTTATGGCGTCATAGAGGGCGGGGGTAACAACTATCAACCCTCTGACACTAGCCATCGTCCGTTTTAGGATTTAGACCGTTCCAGATATATTTTATAATTACATACTGCAAGTTGGAGTGATATCACCACCCTCCCTTACCCCCCCCAGCAGCCTAACAACAGAACAAGGGGAAGTTAACCAGATAGCAGCTCCCTGACACAAGATAACAGCTGCCTGGTAGATCTAAGAACAGCACACATAGTAAATTCCAGGTCCCACTGCAAGACGTTCAGTTACATTGAGTAGGAGAAACAACAGCCTGACAGAAAGCAGTTCCATCCTAAAGTGCCGGCTCTTTCTGAAAGCACATGGCCAGGCAAAATGACCTGACACACCAATGACACACTAATATTACAACTAAAACAAAAATACACGTATTGGTTTAGGAATGAAATTTTAAATTGTATATTTCAATTTTGCAGTGTAATATAGAAATAAAAATGACAAAATCATGACAAAAATCCCTTTAAAGACAACAATAAACAACAAGTTCAATCAGATTGGTCTATATACTGAAGATCTGGCATTACTTTATAATGGACCCAGTCAACAGCATCTCTGACATCCTGGAACATGCTCCGGAAGGACATAAAGAGGTCTCCATCTTTAAACCCCATTTCACAGCTGCAACAAAAAAGGAGAGAGCAAATAATTGTACTGGCACAATGGATGTATAATTAGGCAGTATTCATTTAGGATTCCTTTTGGCAGAGTAGCAGAAAATGCCTGCTGTTTTGGTGCCTCTACGTTTGACATTTGTACTTTAGAAAAAAGAAAATGAAGATTCATTATTGCAATAATTATTTGTGAGTGCAAATGAATAATTATTTGGAAGATGAAATTATGGAAACTACACTGGTAAGTAAAACCATGTGAGTAGCAGGTGGACATACCTTGAGTACCTGTCACAATTTGTAAAGAAATCCACCAGGCAAGCCAGAAGGTAGGTTTCTGAAAGAAAAAAAAAAGGTTATTTCATTGAATTCAATGCACTATTTTATTCACACAAATAATCAGATAGAGCATATACATTTGACCATTTTAATGAACACTGCACAAGTATTTGTTTTATATTAACTAAGATCTCCCTTGCTACAAAGTCACCCAGCCATTTCTTGAAGCCGACACTTTCCGAATGTTAAGCTGAACAAACCTTTAACCTTTACTGCTTGGATAGCGGAGCAAATTTCTGCCTCTTAGATACATTTATACTTTGTGCTTGAATGGCTGCCCCCATGATTACAGCAGCTTAATTTGTATAAACTATAGTAGTACTTATCTGTTATCTACTGTGTATCCTGTGCTTGAATGGCTGCCCCCATGGCTACACAGCAGCTTGTTTATATAAACTATAGTAGTACTTATCTGTTATCTACTGTGTATCCTGTGCTTGAATGGCTGCCCCCACGGCTACACAGCAGCTTGTTTATATAAACTATAGTAGTACTTATATGTGATACTGTGTATCCTGTGCTTGAATGGCTGCCCCCTTGGCTACACAGCAGCTAATTTATATACACTATAGTAGTACTCATCTGTTATCTACGATGTATCCTGTGCTTGAATGGCTGCCCCCATGGCTACACAGCAGCTTGTTTATATAAACTATAGTAGTACTTATCTGTTATCTACTGTGTATCCTGTGCTTGAATGGCTGCCCCCATGGCTACACAGCAGCTTGTTTATATAAACTATACTTAAGTTTCTGAAGCAAACACACCAGCTGTACCAGTGCAGGGCAAATACATAATATTGCCATTCCTTTTAAACACTTTCATTTGTTGGTGTTACTGTTCCTTTAACTATAATCAATTAGTCTGCACAGGCTTGTACTTCTCCAGCCATAGCACTCTGACTACTGAACCCTATCTAATCTCTTTTGAAAGCTAGGCAATCTTTTGAATGGTTTAAATCATGATTTAGAAAACAAGGTGTATCTATTTACTAATGACGAATGTCTCTGCAGGAAATTATTAACAAATGGAAAACCAAATAGCAAAACACCCGCAGTTAAAAACAAGCAATGAACCTCAATAGCTCAGATACCTGGCAAGTTAAAGAGTGTGTTGAGGATGTAGAATCTGTCTGTGTCATCTCTCTGGATGAATTTATTCGGGTACTGCTCCCTTATTTCCGGCCTGCGGAGAGAATTACGTTACTGCACAGTTGAAATATGTGAGTTGTGATTGTGAAAGGTTAAAATACTTTATGATTTAGTGCTATGGCAGTGCAAGGCCCAGCACATTTACCACTTTACATCCAGGGGCAGATTTATCAAGGGTCGAATAGTAAATTCAGACATTTGAATTTTAATGCCCCTATTCGAATGTAAATTAGAATGTGAGTTGTATCACAACTCGACCATGAAAACAGTCCTAAAGCTGGCCATAGGTGTAAAGATTTTTAAAAGATCTTTTCGTTATCGTAAGACTACAATTATCTCAAAATGATTGTTTAAATGTAAAACTGAGGGTAGCTGCCTGCTTGGCCCTGCAAACATAGATAGATTGCACTGGAGCTGATAACATTTTTTAACCTGGCCAATCAATTTTCTGACAGATGTGGGACGAAAAATCATAACATGTACGATCGTTCGATTCCCACTAACTTCACAATAATTTGACGGATTGGTCGGATTTCGCTAAAGTCGTCATTCACCAAAGAAAAATCTTTGCTTCTATAGGGGCCTTTATTCGAATATTCGCCACCTTAAACCTGCAGAGTTCATTTACAAGTCAATGGCAGAGGTCCGTTGAGACATTTGCAGATGTTAATAGCCTTCCTGACATTCAAGTTTTTTTCAGGAGGAGAAACACCAGATTCGTACGAATCAAATACAAACGGATACTATTCTAAATTTTGGGTTGGAACAATTCGATTGTATATTAGACATGTTATTAATTCAAATTAAAAATTAAAATTCACAGAAAATTGACCTTTGATAAACGGGCCTTCCCATGTTGGACTCTCACTTGCAGATGACTTAGTTGTCTCTCTCGCTATTTATGGACACCACTTTGTACATTTCTGAAGCAGCAAACCAGGCAACTGATCTTAGTAAGGATCACTGTCTACATAAAAACTGGCCTTATTTAATGCAACAGGACTTCTGTGTATGTATTATTTCTTGACTACACCCGCTTGGTGTTGCATTTTTTTTACATTTTACATGCTTCCTATGGGACATTGTGGTTTATAGCTAGTCATTGTGGACCAAGCAGAGTATATCAGCGTTTAACTTTGGGAAACCCATTATCCAGGAAGCTTCTCTTACAGGAAGGCCATTTCCCATAGATTTAATTTTTATTAAATAATTCAAATTGTTTTTAAATTATTTCCTTTTTCTCTGTAATAATAAAACATTACCTTGTACTTGATTCCAAGTAAAGGTGGCCATACACGGGCCGATAAAAGCTGCCGACAGACCGTGTCGGCAGTTTATTGGCCCGTGTATGGGGCCCCCCAACGGGCTTCACCGATCAAGATCTGGCGAAAGTCGGGCAGATCTCTATTGGATGGGACGAAAAATCCCGTCGGATCGCAGCCGCATCTATTCGTTGATGCGGTCCTGCGATCCGACCGCCCATTACTATTCGTTAGGATCCAATTGTTGGGCCCTAGGGCCCACAATCGGATCAGCCTGATATTGCCCACCTCAAGGTGGCCATATCGGAGAGAGATCCGCTCATTTGGCGACATCGACAAACGAGCGGATCTCTCCGTGTATGGCCATCTTAAGATATAATTAATCCTTATTGTAGCTAAAACAATCCTATTGGGTTTAATGCTTAAATTACCTTTTAGTAGGCAAAGTGTGGCGATCCAAATTACAGAAAGATCCCTTATCTGTTAACCCCAGGTCCCAGGCATGCTAAATAATAGGTCCCAATAGCTACTACTGCTATCAGAAGCAGAAAGTTGATGGGATCATACACCCACATAATTGCTCACGTATAATTACCTATACCATGCAATTAGCTATGGTCAGCTTACTGCCAATTAGGCTGACAAAGGGGTGGTTCACCTTTCAGTTAACTTTGAGTATGTTATAGAATGGCTAGTTCTAAGCAATATTTTAATTGGTCTTCATTATTTTTTTTTTATATATAGTTTTAGAATTACTTTCCAGTTTCTTCTGACTCTTTTCCCAAATGGGGGTCACTCACACAATCTAAAAAAGTGTATTGTTATTGATAACTAATTACTCATCTTTCTATTCCGGCCCCTCCTATTCATCGTCCAGTCTCTTATTCAAATCAGTGCATGGTTGCTAGGGTAATTTGGATCCTAGCAACCAGATGGCTCAAATTCCAAACTGGAGAGCTGCTGAATAAAAAGCTAAATAACTCAAAAACCACAAATAATAAAAAATGAAAACCAATAGCAAATTGTCTCAGAATATCTACTAGGGATGCACCGAATCCAGGATTCGGTTCGGGATTCAGCCAGGATTCAGCCGATTTGGCGGAATCCTTCTGCCCAGCCAAACCAAATCCAAATTTGCAAATAAGGGGCAGGGAGGGAAATAGCGTGACTTTTTGTCACAAAACAAGAAAGTAAAAAACGTTTTCCTGTTCACACTCCTAATTTGTACATTACGATTCGGATTTGGTTCGGTATTCGGCTGAATCGTTCGCAAAGGATTTGGGGGTAGGCCGAATCCAAAATAGTGGATTCGGTGCATCCCTACTCTCTACAGCATACTAAGAGTTAATTTAAAGGTGAACAACCCCTTTAATGTACCTAAATTGGCATCTGATTTTTATTTTAGGATCACATTGCTGTGGCTCTGCAGTACGATCATGCTTTTGCCTATACGGTTACACAAAGAATGATAAAATCATTGGTATGAAGAGAGCAGACTAATCAGACAAGTCTGAAGCTAGATTTAGCTGCTTCTATGATTAAACTAATTTTTTTGTGTAAACAGCTTCTACACGCAGAAAACGGCTGCACGTGTGTGCATTTTTAGACTGCCTCTATTATACAATATGTAACTTAATTGTGTCATTATAAAACACAATCATCATTATTATATTATGGGTACATGACCAATGGTAACACAACTGGCCTCTCCCATTGACAGAGCCTGTTCTAATGGATGTTTCAAATGACAACAGTAGTTGAACAATTAGTCACTGTGTTTCCTCTTTTAAAAGTTATAGCGTTCAAATAAACCGCAAAAGGGTTTGCCTGCTGCTTGTAAGAATGGAGCAACACAGAGAACACTGGACTTTGAATGGATGTGTTAAGTTCAGTGGCTTCCCTATCTTTATAGTGCACATTGCATCATGCAATGACCGAATTATCAGGCAATGCTGAGCTGTAATCGGCTATATAAAGAAAAAACAATGGAATAGGAATACTCAAGGGTATTGTTTTGCTGACAAATGGCTTTTTAGCATTCTTACAAACACTGGCAGTTGTGTTTTGACATTGCTAATTACCCATGTATCTAAGCTACCTTTTATATGGTTCCCTGCATCATACTGCAGAGCTACTGATACAGGTTACGAGCCGTTTATAGTTTTGTTCTTTTGGTTAAATCAGGCAAGCATTATTTTTTTTATTTATTTATTAGCACAAAACTGTTGCTCCACTACGACAGAGTTTCCCAAACTATAAGGGTCAGGGCACACAGGCAGATTCGGGGAGATTAGTCGCCTGGCGACAAACCTCCTCTTCTTCGGGGCGACTAATCTCCCCAAATCTGCCTGTGTGCCCTGATCCTAAGGAAGGTAAAAATAAAAACCAAAAGGGAGCCCAGTGTGTGGACTGGTTGTTTGACCTAATAAATCCAAGTTTTCACTTTTTGCAACAAAAAAGTGCTGCAGCGGTATTTGTTCATGTATAATATATTTGGGTATGTCACAACCTATAAGGTTCCCTGACACATAGAAAACTGGAACTACATAGGTTTACAGTGCACATGCTCCAGGTCCCAATATATTTGGGGACGGGGCCTGAGCAGGAACCGTATTGTATAAAAACTGGTATACTTCCCTTTTAAACTGATATTCTGACCTGTAGATCAAGAGGATTAAACTTCCATTTCCAGGTCTAAAACTATTCACACCTGCCACCAGAGACCACTGAGCATATTAAAATATTAATCCTGTTAAATCCACATGGGTGAAAAAGGATTTCTGTACTTACCCTCTCATGAAGTTAAAGCCATGCGCACAGACAAGGATATTCCCATAGGCATCAACCTTTAACATATTCCCATAGGTTGAATCAAAAACAAGACCCCTGTGGGGAGAAAACAAAAAAGCACAAATTCACTTTACACATAAAAACTGGAATTCAAACATCACTTAACATTAAAAGTCACTTAAAGGGATACGGTCATGGGAATTTTTTTTCTTTCGAAATGAATCAGTTAATAGTGCTGCTCCAGCAGAATTCTGCACTGAAATCCATTTCTCAAAAGAGCAAACAGATTTTTTTATATTCAATTTTGAAATCTGACATGGGGCTAGAAATATTGTCAATTTCCCAGCTGCCCCAAGTCATGTGACTTGTGCTCTGATAAACTTCAATCACTCTTTACTGCTGTACTGCAAGTTGGAGTGATATCACCCCCCTCCCTTTTCCCCCAACAGCCAAACAAAAGAACAATGGGAAGGAAACCAGATAGCAGCACCCTAACACAAGGTAACAGCTGCCTGGTAGATCTAAGAACAACACTCAATAGTAAAAACCCATGTCCCACTGAGACACATTCAGTTACATTGAGAAGGAAAAACAGCAGTCTGCCAGAAAGCATTTCTCTCCTAACATGCAGGCACAAGTCATATGACTGGGGGCAGCTGGGAAATTGACAAAATGTCTCGCCCCATGTCAGATTTCAAAA
This sequence comes from Xenopus petersii, assembly GCA_038501925.1. Taxonomy (NCBI): domain Eukaryota; kingdom Metazoa; phylum Chordata; class Amphibia; order Anura; family Pipidae; genus Xenopus; species Xenopus petersii. Next base: position 19,384,584 of record CM076685.1, on the reverse strand, counting down.
TTGATTATAAAAAAAATCTGGTTTCTCTTTTGAGAAATGGATTTCAGTGCAGAATCTGCTGGCGTAGCACTATTAACTGATGTGTTTTGAAAAAAACATGTTTTCCGATGACAGGATCCCTTTAACACTGAAAGTAAAACTTATCACTGAAAGTCTCAAGCATGCCTGTATTTCTTCTAATTCCAATTCAGTGTGTTGGTCTTACATTACCCTGACAAAGATCCTGATGCTGCAATGAATTTAAAGGGGACCCCTCACCCAAAAAATGTATTCAAAATCCTATTTTATCCCATTAGACAAGCAAAATGAACTTTAATTATACTATATAAATTATTTGAATCTTGTTTCCTTCAGTTTGGGAATTCGTAATTATAGCAAGCAGGCAGGAGCCATTTTGTGGACACTGTTATTAAGGTAATTCTTGTATCATCTCAGAATCTTGTTTCTGCACCAGAATGGGGGACCTGATTTCCATCCTCATGCCCTGACTACACAATTAAACGGTGAAGAGAATGGGGGAATGTGTGGAGAGCAGTGACATCTAGGAAATGCTTAATGGAAAGTGAAAGTTATTGTCTGCCCCGCCTCTATGCCTAAGGCATAGAGGCGGGGCAGACAATATTTGATTGACAGTTGAGATTTTTAAATTATCTTACAACAGCTATGAATGCTTTAATGAAAAATAGAAATTGTATTTCATATTTAATTTGAAAAGGGCTTTTATTATACAGATTTGTGTGTCTGGGTGACAGGTCCACTTTAATGGCAGTATATTTTTCAGCAGGACTCTCGCATGTTACAGCCAAGCACCATGTCATTTATAAAAATGGAACTGCCCACCCATTCAGACATTAACAGTAAAGATACATCTAATAGAAGTGGGGAGACAAGCTCAGGCTGCTGGTGATTACATTTAGCGATACTGCCCAGCTTATAAAATATACTCACCTGGTAGGAAATGTGGGATCATAGACAAAATTTAGAAGCTCTTGAGGGTAACCAATAGATACAAGCCTTTCAACGGTGAGATCAAAGCCAAGGGATTCGTACTCTGGAGACTTGTATACTGAAACAGAGCAAATACACATATACTAACGGCAGGTAGGCTTTATGCTGAAAGCGAAGGCTATTTTTTTATATATTATCTTGCACTGTATTCAAAAGACATGCGCATGTTTGTACTGTGCCCCCCCCCATAATAAAATATATTGAGGTCTTGCAAGGCTATATAAAAAGACATAAAAGTACTTTTATACAGGGCACTTCATTCTAATATAGGTATATGATCTATTATCCAGAATGCTCAGGACCTGGGATTTTCCAGATAAGGGGCCTTTGCATAATTTTGATCATCTTACATTGTCTACTAAAAAATAATTGAAATTAAACCTCAATGATTATATCTTAGTTGGTAACAAGTACAAGTTACTGTTTTAATATTACAGAGAAAAAGGAAAGTCCGTTTTAAATTAAATTCGAGTTGATTAAAATGGACATCAGTAGATCATGCTTAAATTTAATTTAAAGGTAAACTATACCTTTAATGATCAGCGCAGAGTGAAATGTGAGCACAGTACCACATTGACAACTTTTTGAATGGAAATTCCATTTTGTTGGTAAATGATACAGCATCAAAACCAGTAAATCATGCTAGATGTCTAATAATAGAGATTGAGTAAGATACAGAAGCCAATAATAGGTGGGTAAGGCTCCAGATAAGCTCAAGTATTTTCTGAGTGACATTGAAAACTTTATCTTGAGAGGGTTAGAAAGGTTTTGAGTTTATCTAGGAAAGGTTAAGGTTAAACGGAACAGAACTTCTTCCCCCACGGGATCATTGGACGCTTGTAATGTCAGCATATATGATGGAAAGCATTATTGTTACACATATTATCATTCAGCAGTCCCTCATTAAAATAACTTCCTTCAGCACGGGCACAGGCTGTACAGGGAACATTACATTTCAGGGGTTTCCTCTCTGTCAGAAAAAAGCCGAAGTCGCTATAAGGAAAAATACAGTTTCAAGGACTGAAATTGAGCCACTTATGAAATGCTCTTCTCAACACTTTTGCATTTCCTTCAATTTTGTACGGTTTGTACAGTTATTTGAATAGTTTGTTCTGTAGTGTAACCCAGCAATGTGTGGCTGTGCCAAAAGCTAGAATATGGGTGCTTGGATTATATGTTTGGATTTACATCTTTAGTTATGAGAATGCAACTTTGAAGTGGGTAGGGCGAGGGTGAGTGTGCAGCCAATCAAATCATTAGAATCTTTATACATTCCAATGAAGTGCCAGCAAGAATAGGGACATAAAGAACAAAGAAACATTGATTTACTGCCAATATGTTTAGCAGCCCCAGTATGTTTTTCCCTGGTCCGGCACACCTTTAAGGTAAAAAAAAAGAACCAGCCTAAGTATAAAAGTACTGCGGCTCCACGCCACCATCTTATTTTACCTTTCCCAGATGCCCCTAGCACAGAAAATGTTTTATTCGTATTGCACCTCACATGTGGGACTATTTCTGCTTTATATCCGCTTTAAGCGTAGTTCTTTGGTTTACAGTGATATAAAGAGAACGCCGCGCTCTCCCACTTGTAACTCCATTTAACTCCTGTACGTTCTCATGTCATACGTTTTCAAGTCAGGGTTCTGACTCTTTGTGAATTCAGAATCCACAGAGCTCACATCAAACAAACTTTGTCTTTAAAGGAAAACTATACCCCCCAAACAATGTAGGTCTCTATTAAAAGATACTGAGTAAAACAGCTCATGTGTAAAACCCTGCTTCATGTAAATGAACCATCATAATAATATACTTTTTTAGTAGTATGTGCCATTGGGTAATCATAAATAGAAAATTGCCATTTTAAAAAATAAGGGCCGCCCCCTGAGATCGTAGGATTCACTGTACTCACATACAAACCAAATGTAAGGTCACATGAGCCAATTAACAGACAGAGTTCTGCCTTTTGCTTCCTCACTTCTTCCTGTTACAGTTAGTGTTGTAGTATTTCTGGTCAGGTGATCTCTGAGGCAGCACAGATAGAGTCACAAAATGGTGGTTCAAGGCAAGAGATGTAAAAGGGCAATATTTACGTAAATATATATTCCAGTTTGGTAAGATTCTTTAATATGTCATTCAATTTGATATAAACTATCTGTTGCTTAAGTATTCATTTTGAGGGTATAGTTTTCCTTTAATCTCAAGGGATCTCCAGTTCCTGAATATCCACAACACAAGTGAAGGTGGTCATTGACGTTAAAATTACGATCTTTCCTGGAAAAGATCTTTCCAAGAAAGATCATTTGTTTCAATACACACGTGTAGAGCTGAATCGTCAGATATACATATAGAAACAATAGAATTCTACCTGTATCTGACGATTCAGCACTAACAATGGGCGATGTTCGGATGCCTTCAAAGACACCTAATCAAAATTTTCCGGCCAGCCCGATGGATGAGCCAACCGATATCCAAGTCTTCTGCTTATATTGGTCGGCTTGTCTCCCACCATACACGCACTGAATACTGTACGAAAAAAAAATTCTTGCAAAGTTATTGGTGCGTCTATGGCCACTTTAAAGGAGAAGGAAAGGTTAAAACTAAGTAAGCCTTATCAGAAAGGTCTATATAAATATACCAGTAAACCCCCAAAGTAATGTTGCTCTGAGTCCCCTGTCAAAAGAAACACAGCATTTCTTTCCTTCTATTGTGTACACATGGGCTTCTGTATCAGACTTCCTGCCTTCAGCTTAAACCTCATTGCCCTGGGCAAGAGCATGCTCAGTTTGCTTCTCCCCCTCGCCCCTCCCTTCTCTACTGTAATCTGAGCCAAGAGCAGGGAGAGACTCAGGCAGGAAGTGATGTCACACCATGTTAATACTGCAGCTCCTATCCTAAACAAACAGAGAGTTTCTAGAGCTTTTTACTCAGGTATGGTAAAACATTCTACAGAATAAATATAGCATTCTAGCTTGCACTATTGCAGCTAATCTATTGGCAGTAAAATGCCTCTGTAGCTTTCCTTCTCCTTTAAGTGTTAGATTTGGGTTAAATGCTTATTTTATGTCCTATACATTCCTCGTAGCCTAAGCTGAAGATTAATTCAGGTACAGTTTGGTGATTGACATGAGAGGGTTAGCAATGCCTAACCTAGCTTGAAGACCTTGCCAATTTGCCCTAATACCAGATGGGCAGGATCAATATAATAATACTGCAGAGGAGAGGCTGCAATGGGGAAGCCCATTTGAAGTTGGGTCAATCAGCCACCAAACCTGCACCAAGGGATCAGTTTCTTGACCTGAAAACATCCGACCCACAGATCTCTAATTATAACTGCTAAATAATCTTCGGATAATAAAGAGCTATTTTAATGTTTTCACATATCTGTCACTTAATGAGATATGGGCTCCAGCCCAAACTGTGGACTAAATGGAAAACGTATGAAAAAAAGTCTCTCTAGTTGTGAAATATATCCTGTTCACTTTAACAAGCCTTCTTTGTCCTTTTCTGTCATAACTTGAAACATTTTGGCAGGAATTCAAAAGGCACAGTGTTCTATTATTTTTAGGTGGCCCTGGATCCACCGAGTCAAATTCTTCAGCTGTTGTATTAGTACAGGATGTTCTGAATGTCCAGTAAGCGGGGTAGGGATAACAGAAAACTACAGAAAGAATAGGCTAAGGATGAAAGGAAATGACAGAGATAATGTGTGTATGGGCAGTACAAATATGCCATACCCCCCCCCACCCCAAGGAAAATCAATATGTGCAACAGATACAAGAATTCCAGGAACAGACAGCGAGTGTGAACTTTGAAGGTGGAAAGCTATTCAGCATATAAAAGCCTATAATTATTACCCTCAAAAGGTCAACAATTATAGATGTGTATATCTGCAATTATAGCTGGCATCTGCCTAGTGTATTTTTATTATTACAAAAGATTAATAATTAAATCGGATACACCTAATATTTTACTTGCAATATATATTAAATACATTTCATCGTTTGGACTTGAATCCTTGCTGCAATTCATCGTTGGATGGCGCTGTATGTACTCCATTCTTTTTACTTTTTTACTGTTTTCTACTGACAGCAATTCAGTGGCTGCTAGAGGGTGTAGGGATATAAAGGACTGGCAGGGGTTCCTTTACAAGTGTACATATTCAATACAAAACCATCCTCCAAATTGAAATCAATGGATTAGATGAAGCTCACACTTTGTAATTGTTTTTTTTTTTATAAAAGAAAGAAAGATTAAAACTAAGTAAGCTTTATCAGAAAGCTCTATATAAATACACCAGTAAACCCTCAAAGTAATGCTGCTCTGAGTCCTCAGTGAAAAGAAACACCACATTTCTTTCCTTCGATTGTGTACTCATGGGCTTCTGTATTAGTTTTCCTCAGCTTAAACCTCCATAGCTAGGGTTGAGCATGCTCAGTTTGTTCCTCTCCTTGTCCCTCGTCCCCTCCCTGCTGTAATCTGAGCCCAGGGCTATGAGTGAGCAGGGAGAGACTCAGTCAGGAAGTGATGTCATACCAAGCTAATATGGCAGCTGCTATCCTAAACAGAGAGTTATACGGAACTGAATCCTAATGTGCATATTCAAATTAGGGGTGGGAAGGGGAAAACATTTTTACTTTCATGTTTTGAGACAAAAAGTCACGCAATTTCCTTCCCCGCCCCTTCAGTTCAGTTAGGCTGGGCAGAAGGATTCGGCCGAATCCGAATCCTGCTGAAAAAGGCCCAATCCTGGCCGAATCCCGAACTGGATCCTGGATTCAGTGCATCCCTAATTTATATAGACTTTTCTGATAAAGCTTACTAAATTTTAGCATTTCCTTCTCCTTTAACAGAGAGCAAAGCGCTATATGAAAAATAAAGTGCAGAATTGCACCTATAGTAACCCCAAACACAAAGCAGTTGTTCCATGACACTGCAGCATTTAGAACCTGGTGCCTATACCTTAGCTCCGATTGACTGTGGCGTTCCGTAGTGACAGTTTGACAATTCGGTATGAGAACCAATTAAGAGGCGCTTATGGGGTGATACGATAACTATGTATAAATATATAAGGGGATCATATAATAATCTCTCTAATGCTTTATTTACCAGTAGGTCTTTCCAGCTGACGCAAGGTCGATTAGAAGAGAGGAGGTTTCTCCTAAATATTCGGAAGGGTTTTTTACAGTGAGAGCTGTGAAGATGTGGAATTCTCTCCCTGAATCAGTTGTACAGGCTGATACATTAGACCCTCCCCCCCTCCCGTGTGTTGCCCACCCTCCCTCCTCCCCGTCCCGCTGGGCAAATGCCCCTAACTTGTTACTTACCCTTCTGCACAGGTCCAGTCCACGGAGTTCACAGACGACATCTTCTTCCACGCGATCTTCTTCCTGCTTTGAACATGCGCAGTAGGAGCATTTCGCTGGTACGGATCTACTGCGCATGCGCCAAAAGTCACAAAGTTTTCCGATTTCACTTTGTGACTTTTGGAGCATGCGCAGTAGATCGTACCAGCGAAATGATCCTACTGCACATGCGCCGGTCAAAGCAGGAAGAAGATCGCTTGGAAGAAGATGGTGTCGGTGAACTCCGTGGACTGTACCTGCGCAGAAGGGTAAGTAACAAGTTAGGGGCATTTGCCCAGCGGGACACGTAGGCCAGGGGGGAGGAGGGAGGGTGGGCAAAACACGGGAGGGGGGGAGGGTTTTTGCGCCGACTAGGTTTCCTTCTCCTTTAAGAAGGGGTTGGATGGCTTTTTAGCAAGTGAAGGGAATACAGGGTTATGGGAAATAGCTCATAGTACAAGTTGTTCCAGGAACTGGTCTGATTGCCATTTTGGAGTAAGGAAGGAATTTTTAGGCCCTCTGAGGCAAATTGGAGAGGCTTCAAATGGGGTTTTTTGCCTTCCTCTGGATCAACTGGCAGTTAGGCAGGTTAAAATAGAGTTAAAAGGTTGAACTTTTTCAACCTAACCGACTATGTTACTATGTAATACAACAACCTCAATATCTTAAAGTAACAGCAACCAATGCTAAACATACAGATCCCACACATTTATTACACTGTAAAGCATCATGGCTGGTTCACAGTGGATAACAGCAGATAATATAAACATGTCTCTGCTCTGCAGCGATCCATGCTTACAAGTAAACAGGCTTAACAGACAGGTGATTTTGAGCCCTGGTGCTCACAAATTTCCAGAAGCTGCCATTCAATATCCCTGATGTGAATGCAACTCTGTGCACTATCTCTCTAATGTTCCGAATGTCGGTGATCCATGAACTTAAAGCAGCTTAAGGGGCGCACAAGTAACCTAATACACAGGTATTGAAATAGACTCTAATTCCAAAAGCTTAAAGTATGATGCTTGATGAAAATGACCTTGGTGCCTCTTCCAGCAATAAGCAGAATAATTCTATGCCTCTGCCATCTCAAGAAGAAGGGAAATTACTCTTTCCCAGCAGTTGATTGATATTCCGTGAGATGTTTATTAATACAAAAGTCGAAAATCTGTATGTTGACTTAAACAGTGTTCAGTTTCATCGGACAGATTTTGCAATGTACTGGACAGAGCCATAATATTTTACAAGGCATTTTTATTACGGAGCCCCTGGCAGCCAAAAAGTCATTAATAACTAAAATGATGCTTCAATCTCTTAAAGGGGTACTGTCATGTAAAAAAAATTTTCCCAAACGCATCAGTTAATAGTGCTGCTTCAGCAGAATTCTGCACTGAAATCAGTTTCTCAAAAGAGCAAACAGATTTTTTTATATTTAATTTTGAAATCTGACATGGGGCTAGACCTATTGTCAAGTTTCCCAGCTGCCCCCAGTCATGTGACTCTGATAAACTTCAGTCACTCTTGTACTGCAAGTTGGAATCATATCAACCCCCTCCCTTTCCCCACAGCAGCCTAACATGGGAAGATAACCAGATAGCAGCTCCCTAACACAAGATAACAGCTGCCTGGTAGATCTAAGAACAGCACTCAATAGTAAAATCCAGGTCCCACTGAGACACATTCAGTTACATTGAGTAGGAGAAACAACAGCCTGCCAGTGCTGGCTCTTTCTGAAAGCACATGACCAGGCTGCATACACACCAATATTACAGCTAAAAAAAATATACACTCGCTGGTTCAGGATTAAAATTTTATATGGTAGAGTGAATTATTTACAGTGTAAACAGTGTAATTTAGAAATAAAAACTACACAATAAAAATCATGACAGAATCCCTTTAAAGTGTGCCACCCCTAGCCAAGCCAACTGCACACGCTTTAATGTGAGCTCCATCCTTCCTCCCACCCCCACATTCTTTCTATAATTTCCATTATATTTTCTCCACATTTTTGTATGTTATCTCGATGATGAAGACTGGACCTCCTAGGGACAACCAGAGAACCAGACACCCTGGGTTCACTCTTGGAGAATGTAGATATAAATGGTAGGAGTTTTTTTTATTGGCCCAGGGTGCACATAAAGGTAGGTTGATGACAATTCTCCTAGTCTGGGGTCCACTGGAAGATCCTCTGGTACTCGTCTGACCCAGTTCAAGTCTATTTATTTACCATATACTTAAGTTATGCATCTTCCCCACATACTTGCACTGCACCACATTTTATGCAAAACTGACTGTGACAGAGCAAACATAAGTAAGAGGAACCATAAAATGAAGGAGACAACAATCGAGAAGCCACTAAATTAAGCATAGGCTGCTAATAGCACTGTTTAGATGGTTTGTACTATCCTCTATTTGCAAAATCAGCACAGTCCAATTTTTGTGTTGCACAAACCAAAATATTGATTTGACTGACTAATTGTATTGTACAGGTATGAGATCCGTTTTCCGACAACCCATTATCCAGAAAGCTCCAAATTATAGAAAGGCTGTCTACCATAGATTCCATTTTATCTGAATAATCCAAATTTTTAAAAAAATATTTCTTTTTCTCTGTAATAATAAAACAGTCGCTTGTACTTGATCCCAACTAAGATATAATTAATTCTTACTGGAAGCAAAACAAGCCTATTGGCTTTATTTAATTTTTACATGATTTTCTAGTAGAGTAGGGAATGAAGATCTGTTATCTGGAAAACCCCAGGTCCTGAGCATTCTGTATAACAGATCCCATACCTGTATTGTATTGTAGAGAGACCAGTCATCTAAATTTATCATGATTTTGTTAAACAGAGTTTGTAGACGGACAAAAACTACTGCAGAGTTAAGAACCACCAACACAATTATCCAGTCTATCAAGTGAATTGATATGTTATCATGGTAATTAAGTGAATTGCACAATACTATATTATAGTACAATTTTTACAAAGAGCGAAGAACCACTGAGAAAATATAGTTTAGAGCAAGTGGACAGCAGGATAAATGTAATGCTCTCTATTGAATTGGGCTTTATATGCGATGTAATGCTGCTGGTCGTATTTAGCATAAAGCATATAATTCTTACACTGCCCAGCCAATGACAAAGGGTTAAACTGGATAGTCGGTATATTCTGTCTGAATCCTGCAAATACTTTTCCAGGTAATGTTGACCCAAATAGGCTGTAATAAGATTCTAGGAAATCAGTTTTTGTGAAACAAAAAGCAAACTAAAAATAGGTCATCGCACACTAGACACTTTGTATGGCCTCAGATTCTTTCCATGCTCACCAGCGAGTGTATAATCCATATCGAATCCAAAGCACTTGATCTTTTCCATGGCAAGACTTCTGTTCACAAAGACCCTAAAAGACAAGAAAAGAAATGACATAAGTGAGATGATAAAGGAATGATATGCAAGCTTATTTATTGCTTTGGTGCAGCAAAATAGTCTAACTAATGCTACTCAGGATATCATATATATATATATATATATATATATATATATATATATATATATATATATATCACTTTAAGCTAAACGTATCAACACTTATCAAACACGTAAAATGAAAATCCCGGAACAAACAAGGAAAGCTCTATTCTTCATTATCTCCATCTCTGATACATTGTTTATGTTATTGAAGGATTTTAATCTCAAATGATTCGAAAAGAAAGCTTAGTACAAAAAAAGAAAATAACTTTTTATGAAAATGCATGTGTGTAGTCCTATAAATCTGCCAAACACTTAAATAAAACCAAATCAGAAATCATTAAAAAAAAAATGTGGGGATGAGAATGCTGTTATCCAGCCTACCTCATAATAAAGGACCATCTACACCAGGGAACCCCCACCTTTAGAACCCATGAGCAACATTCAGAAGAGTTGGGGAGCAACGTCAGCATGAAAAATGTTCCTGGGGTGCCAAATAAGGGCTGTAATTGCCCATTTAGTAACCTCTAAGTGGATTGTCAACCTACATTGAGGCTCTGTTTGTCAGTACACCTGGTTTTTATGCAACTAAAACTTTCCTCCAAGCCAGGGATTTAAAAATAAGCTCCTGCTTTGAGGCCACTGGGAGCAACATCCAAGGGGTTGGAGAGCAACATGTTGCTCATGAGCTACTGGTTTGGGGTCACTGATCTACACTGAATCCCCTTCAAAATGCTTAGAACAGAATGTATGCTTCAGTTTATAGAGATTTCTAAATGCCAGCTGTATCCTTGATCCATTTCAATCAGGTCTCTACAAAGACCACTCTGATGAGAAGCTTTAGTAGGTCGACAATGAGATTCAAGATACGAAGGAGCAAGGGGATATTAACGGCATTATTTTATAACACAGTGTCATGTGGTACTCTTGCCCACTCTACATAACCTTATCATCGGATCTTGTTTCAGAAAGGGTCTCCCCCAAAAAAGCAATGGCTGAACCTCGGGGTCATTTAATCAGCTCTGTTCTGGTTGTGAAGTTGCTCAGTGGAAAACACTGACATCATTACATTTTATGTCACTGCAGTTGGAACGGCCCATAGAGTATGTAAATTACTCCGAATATTTGCCTCTGACAGCAGAGTAACAACTTATAATGAATGCTGTCAGATGAAGGATCTGTTGCAATAACGACTCCTCAGCAAAGCAAACAGGGTCACATAAGGTAACATAAATCAGTTGTGGGACCATAGCCGAGAAGTAGACAGGCCTGATTTATCTAGTCATTGTTTGCTTAAAACCACGGGCTGCTTAAATTCATAATAATTATGGCTGTTTACGAAGCCAACGAGTCTTGCATAAGCTTCCAAACCGTGAACATTTTACTGCAAGATACAATGTATTCATTTCATATGGCTTTTAATGCAATTAGTCCAATTTGTTTCAATGCTTTGTGATTGTAGTTTTACACAACTAAGGGGCAAATTTACTTACCTCCAAAGTTGCGCCAGCGTTGGCTTCGCCACACTTCTCCAGGTCGCCGCTAATTCACTAAAATCCGAAGTTGTGCTCAGGGAGGCGAAAGGAGTGAAGTTGCGCTAGCGTTAATTCGTCAAGCAAAGCGAAGTTACGCTAGCGATGCCTAATTTGCATACAGCGCCAAGTTAAAGTAAAATGGACGTATATGTAGCAGCAAATACATTACACTACACAAGCCTGGGAAAGCTTCATAAAATAAAATAGAGTTGTTATATTGCCCTATGCATGTGCCCACTGTATAGTTTAGGTGCCATATGTTAGGAAATGTAGGGGGGAAGCCGGGTACCCCCAAAAAAATTTACGATCTTTTTCAGCCTATCACCCTTACAAAGTAAAAGTCGCCAGCGTTTTTTGGGACATAGAACAATGCTGCACAACGCTTTTTACAGTTGTAATGACCTGCTTCCCTTCAGCTCAGCACAGAATCCTTTGTTCCATAATGATCTGCTTTTTAAAGGAATTGTTCAGTATAAAAACTAGGTAAATAGATTGACTGTGCAAAATAAAAAAATATTTCTAATATAGTTAGTTAGGCAAAAATGTAATGTATAAAGGCTGGCGTGACTGGATGTGTAACATAATAGCCAGAACACTACTTCCAGCTTCTCAGTTCTCACTGATTGGTTACCAGGAAGTGACCAATCAGTGACTTGAGGGGGGGCTGAATGTGTCATAATTGTTTGAGCTGAATGCTGAGGATCAATGGCAAACTCACTGAACAGTTATGTCTCATGTGGCCCCCCTTAAAGAAAAACTATACCTCCTAAATAAATACTTGAGCAACAGGTAGCTTATATCAAATTAAGTGGCATATTAAAGAATCTTATCAAACTGGAATATATATTTAAGTAAATATTGCTCTTTTACATCTCTTGCCTTCAGCCACCATTTGTGATGGTCTGTGTGCTGCCTCAGAGATCACCTGACCAGAAATACTACAATTCTATTTTTTTCTAATTTTTGTTTGGTATGTTTGTGTGCACCGTGAATCATTCAATACCAGGGTTGGCTGTTATTTTTTAAAATGGCAATTTTCTATTTGGTATTACCCAATGGCACATACTACTAAAAAAGTATATTATTATTAAAATGGTTTATTTACATGAGGCAGGGTTTTACATATGAGCTGTTTTATGCATTATATTTTTATAGAGACCTACATTGTTTGAGGGGTATAGTTTTCCATTAAAGTAGCTGACTCAGAATTAGAAAGCTGAAAAGCAGGAAGTAGTGTTCTTGCTCTTATGTTAGACATCCGCTTACTCCAGCCTTTTTACATTAGATTTTTGGCTGACTATATTAGAAACATTTTTTTATTTTGCACAGCCTATCTATTTACCCAGTTTTTATTTTTACACTGAACTGTTCCTTTAAATTGAGCTAGAGCATTGGGTCCCTGTCAGCTACATTTGCAATAAGTGGGGATCTTAGGAAATGAAGCCGAACTGAACCATTTTCTGTTCAGCTGTCAGCACAACCAGAAGTTCTCAGGGGAGGTAGAGACGTTAGCATATAGAAATTGATCAGAAGTATGAACACAGAAAAATTGATATATGTAATTACAGTGGCATCTAAGTGATTGGTTAAGATTTATACTTTGATGGATTTTATTACACCACTCTGTGTGAGGACAGCAAGGTTGCTCAAAAGACCTTTTCCCTCTATACATCTAGAAAAATAGGTTTTCATGGACCCCTCTGATTATCTGCCCTCCCAGCTCTTTCTCCATATGTATAAAAATGAAATCTATTTCTGCTTGTTTAGCAGGGATGCAGCGAATCCAGGATTCAGTTTGTGATTTGGCCTTTTTCAGCAGGATTCGGATTCGGCCAGATCCTTCTGCCCGGTCCAACTGAATGCAAATCCACATTTGCATATGCAAATTAGGGACGGGAGGGAAATTGCGCAACTTTTTGTCACAAAACAAGGAAGTAGAAAATATTCAAATTAGGATTTGAATTTGGTTTGGCATTCGGTTCAGCCGAATCCAAAAAAGTGGATTCAGTGCATCTCAACATTTTGTTTAGACTTGCCCAGGAGAGTCTGCCTACTCTTTTCTACTGTTTTCATGAACTTTGCTTTCTTCACTGGATAAGACAGTTACAATGATTTGAACTATAAACCTTCTGATATATAGAAGAGCATAGAAAATCAATACTAAACATACAGACCGATGACCTTATATATTTAAATATGAAATCCTGCCACTACTTTTTCTGGAAAAAAAAACCATGAGCCTTCCTGTTTCTATTATCTTTCCTATTAGTAGCTATTATCTTTCCTACTAGTAACATTGACAGCAGGTAACATATTTACCAGCCCAGTTGGCAATATACCTATCTATACTTGTTGCCCATCAGAAGCTGTTTACTACAATTGAATTTAAACAAAACAAGGACCAAACAACTCCATTGCACACAACGGCAACTGGCACTTATACAGTTCAGCCCTCAGCAGCCTGATCACAAAAGGTTATGAACAAAAAACCCACATTCCAACAGGAATCCAAGAACCTTCAAAACCAAGCAGTTTCCTATAATATCCAGAAGATCAGAGGGAAAAATACAACACAGGTGGCCAAAATGTGATATCTTTATTGGCAAACTACATAAAATTGTACAAAGGAAACTTTCTAGACTCTGAGGTCCCTTCTCCAGATTGATATTCTTAATAAAAGCCCAAAGAACTGATGAGCCATCAACTCATGGAGCTGCGGGTGACCAGTTTGGTTAGAAACCACCAAACCACAACAATCAAACATTAACTGAAATATGATAACAAAAAGTTAATACTATTCAAAATAATCACCAAGAGAGAATCCTAATGTCTGTTTTAAAGTAGTTAAGTTTATGTTGTGGGTATACCTTCTAATTAAAATATTTTGATGGATGAATGGATTACCATCACTCATCATGCCTTCACTTCGTTATAGGTATAATCTAGCTGCTTTGCCGAGTGCTGATGTGACATACGAAACATGGAATGTAAAGCAGCCAGTTACAGCTCTTTGGAACTCGAGCAATGCAATAGTAGACAAAAAGTTCGGAGAATATTTGTTTCAATCCTCACTATGCTATCAAAGGCACATTTACAATTTTCTTTTTTTTCCATCCTTTACTCAGCCTGTTCTTTAGATTCAGCTATATTGTAGAATTTACATCTACTTGGATTTTGCGGACATCTTTAAAAGTTGAAACTGAGAAATAATGAAGTAAGGAATTGGAAGAAATGGAGGGGATTAAAAGGCTGGGATGAATAGTGAGATATAAATTTGAGAGCCTAAATTACAGAAACGTTTAGAAGGATGGTTCTATTAGCTTTTTGGTATGGTGTAGCATAGGCAATAATATAAACATAACTTTATAGTTCCCATTTAACGTCACAAGAAAAACTGACTGAAATCCCATGTAGTCAGAAGGTCACAAGAGCCAATAAAGTACCTGAGTTCTGTCTCAAGATCAATGCTGTTCCGATGGGTTAAGTGTACCACACTCTTCTCCATTCTGAAATCAACCCAAATTTTTGAAAGGAATCAGAGAGAACGCAATATCTGACCACCAATGGAGGATTGTATTGTTGCCAGTTGTAGAGACAAAGAGCACAGCTTCGATCCACTGTTTCCCGCTCAAATTCCAGTATAATGTTTACTCAAACACAGAAGGATATTTAAATTCTGTTTGCGGAACATCACATTTTATAGGCCTGACAGCAAAACAAGCCCAAAT